>VIBL01000035.1:0-2400000 GCA_008271625.1 Lutraria rhynchaena | reverse complement strand
TTATGTATTTCGAACCGCAGAGAATGCTTTGAAGGGATGTAATGTTCATTTCACTATTTAAGTCGAATGCTTTTGAAATATAGTACAATACACATTACATATCGAAAAACCGCTCTTATAACGTTTTGCTGCGAAGTAGGTATTTCTACCTCTATATTGTAATTAAATTAAATTAGTAGTGTTCGTTCTGAGTTTATTATAAAGTACCAAATCAGTTTGAATGAACTGTTGGCAATAAGTAATGACCTTTTTCCCATTAAATGTATTCGAAACAATCGTAGAATAGAGCAATATCAACTAGAATATTTGTGCCATGTGAATTCATTATACAGTATAACCCCTGAACTGGGCTCTCTGAAAACTGTTTTTCTCTGAAAATCGGACGATTTTTCAAGCCCCATTTTTTTTTGTTGGATAAGCAAAAAGTCTCTGAAAATCGGAATTCTCAGTAAACCATACTTTTGACCCGGTCCAGAAATGGTTCGGTTTTCAGGGGCTTTACTGTGTTTGGGTATCATCAGACTAAACAGATGGCTTTAATCTGTGAAAAAATCTACAAATTAATATATTGACACTTTAAATGCTTATTCTGTAGCCTGGGGGATATCAATATGACGAGACAGATTATGATAAAACAATAAAGCATTGTTTTGACAGTCATCTATATTGTAGTCTTTCAACAATAAATGTAAAACAATGACAAACATTCATACGGAGTTCAGCATGGGATACTGATGTATTCAATACAAGAGTTGGTCCGACATTAACCGACCTATAGCGCAGATGCACACGTTATACGACAGTATGTCTTCAGTATTGTTTTGTAAGGAACTAACATTACAAACGATACGAATGTATGTTTCGATGTTGTTCACAGGGCTGTTTTTACACTAGGATTTTAATTTTTTTCATCTTTTGGTAACAGTTTTTGGCAAAAGGTTTTGGTTGCCCTTGGGTTCTGTTAAAGTAAATATTTTGTATATTTAGTTAAATTCCCGGCAGACTTGTAGACAGTCCGTGTCATTATAATTTGGAATTTATAAACAGTACACATTTGAACTTTACTCTGTTCAAACATTGTCACACTTTGAGAAACTTTAACAGCGAGCAGAGGGTTTAAAACTACAAGCTTTTCGTAGTCAAGAATTGCGAGTTGATAAAACAATACAGACACACAAATAGGATAATTCAATAAAACTAACATAGCACAAAGTATTCACGCCGTAACGTAATTCTCCTAGACCACTTTGAAGCAGCGCAAAAGTGAATCTGCCACCTAAAATTTCATTATCTATTTGATTTCTCATTTTCAAAGTGATACATAATTATGTGCATCTTTCCAAGGTCAATCATTCAACACAATCAAGCAAGAGAAAACCTTTAGAATCTATATTTAGTAGACGAAGTTCATTTACAAAATTAGATAAAAAAAAACGTAATTTCATTTTGTACGTTGTTACAATGTATAAAAATGGCAATTATGGCAACCTGTCATTTAAAGTTATACAGCTATAACTGACACACACACATTCAGGTTAGTTGTCTGCGTAACATTAGCCGTTTTTATGTAGGCTGTGAAAATAAAAGAACGTCTGGAAAGTACAAATTATTGCAAGTTTCATTCCCAAGAACACAGTTTCAGCCTCCTGTGAAGTATGTTTATAATATACGATTTCATGAAAGTGGCATTTCTTAAAACACAGCAGCTACCTTCTATTTAGGAATACAGAACTTAGAAAGTACTGCTTTACTGCGAGTGACATTTCTTGGAACACCGTTTCCACATTCTATTATAGATTTAGGTCTTTTATATAGAACAGTTTTATTTATGTTTTAATGTGACCGAAACTTTGAATATATGTACATGCTCGAAATGTCACTATAAGATATATAAGGAGTTAGTGTGTAGAGCTAGTGTCAGTTACGCGCTATAAATTTTGTTGATCAAGATCATGGTAAATATGAAAATGTTCAATTTATGGACAATAGTAAAACACATCACTACATCAATCTTAGAATCATAGTACTTTACAATAGTAGTTCACAATCCTTGATCAAATAAACGAACACAACGGAGATGACAATTAAATCTGTCATTTAAAGACAATTCATGTTTCCGTTGTAGTTTTCTCCAAGAAGCAATATACAGTTCAAGTAAAGTATAATTGTGGACCAGCGACATTTTTAGTTTTCATAAGATGTAAAGAATTTTATTACATCACGTCATATATAATATTAATGCTAAAGTTCAATCTCCGACAATGAACTAATCATTGAAATATATTCGTATTACCATTAGCTGATAATGTACAAACTCTCTGTGTGTTTTAATGAAACACACCAAGTACAAATATTTGTAAGATTTAAAAAAATAATGTATCAATAAAATCGATGATTTAAGCACTTTGAATGATTATGGAACTCATGTAGTACTGAATATAGAAAACTGCCTTATACAACTTCGAAGACACACTGTTATCATCAGATACTTTACGCAGTCTATTATCGTGTCAAATAAACGCACACTTCATATTTCAACAGCTCAAGAGACCTCTAAAGAGCATCTCTATCATGTGAACAACCCACTCGCGCAAACACCTATACACGTAAATACGCACAAACGAAACACATACGTATATGTACACGCAGAAGCTGGTTGAAACAGTAGGCGATATTAGCCTTGAAAATATATATCTGGCAGCGATTAACCACAATGCTACTTCTACAGTACGTCAAACGATCACAATTTTAGAATACAATTATATAATTGATGTACAGTACAATGATTAAGAGTGCCATAGAAGTTGTTCTCGATATAGATTATATGTAAATTATGTCTGGCCCCGAGGTTATATAACTTAAGAACAGTCTCCGAACTCAAATCTCAGTTCCATTCTCAAAGTAGTATGGTTGAAAAGATAGAGCTGATTAATGTTCAAATACATCCTCGGGTCGACTATGTTGTCAGAATAATGTATCAATAATATCATTATTGTCTGACCATAATTAACTTTGAAAGATTAAAAGACAAGACGTGAGATTTGAGCCCGGAGATTGATCTCAAGTTTTATAACCTCGGACCCGGAAGTACAGATACCAGTTTGGTACCTATTAGACAGACTTCAAAATTAAGTCAACCACCCTAAACCCATTATATCGTGTGACATGAATAGCATTAAGTCATAACTGGCTACTATGTTAGATCTACTCGTTAGTATGTATTACATAACTATAGTAGGTCAATTATGTCAAAAACAGCTGCCTCAGAATACAGAGTACACGACTGGAGGGGACAACAGGAGGCAATGAAAAGCATAGTCAGCATTATTTGGTTTGTATTTTAAACATTTCACCGACTTCCATAACAATTGGACACAAAACTACGTTTTATATCTATATTTTTCACCGATAAAGGCTTACAATCCAGATGATTAGGTGTCTTCTGACCGCAGTATATCCGCTAACATCGCTAAAAATATAAGGTCGGTAGGTCGGCAGAATTTACTTTTCAGATACATTTTTGTTTGGGGCTACAGTTCAAATGAAAATAGCGTCAAGAAAGAAGTTGAAAAAGACAGGAAAAAGTCTTCGTGGAAATCGGGATTTTTATACGGCCAAGCATGAGTAGTAATTTGAGATAAAATGGATTCCGAGAAAATAACAAATACAAAAAATCCTACCTTCCGCAAAATACTACCTCCCCGACCCATAACCCAACCAACACATAAGACAATACAAAAATGGAAGGTAAACCAGTATCCCGGTGAATACATATGATTACATCGGGTAGTTACTGAACATAAAGAAAAAATAAATGATATAGGACATAGAATGTTGGGTGAGGATATGTGCCTACATTATTCATTGAAGATGTAAGATGTTGCAGGCATAGAAATGTGTGCGTCAGTGGCGTGGGGAATGTTACGGCATACTTGAAACAGTATTGGATTTGTCAATTATCGATAAAGCATTCGCTATTATGTAAGTTTAAGTCCAAATAATCGAAGTCGCCAATGATTAGTCTGCGATATTCACAGAGTGTCTGTTTTATAGTCACTAGAATGGCACGATATCAGATTAATTTTCCTGTCTGACTGAATTAAACCGTAAAGACAGAATAAAGATGTAATTTAATAAGACATGTTTATCCGATGTTAGATTATTTCAGTACCGTTGTTGAGAAACCTTCAGAGCTTGTATTTGATACGTTTGTGCAACAACTATTGTTGCCATGAGGACATGTTTCGATTATTCCCTCAATCCATCAATTATAAGAAAACTGATACAAGGCGTATGTTGTAACTGATGGATATAAAGTGAAACATATTCACAGTGAAGGCCACATGTAAACAAATCCATCTTATCACGCAGTCTACTAAGCGACAAATAAAATTACATGATAAACGCCACCACGCGCGCAACTAGACGAAAGTACAAAGTATAGGTCCCTCTCATTGCTGCACAACTCATATTTATACTAAGGCAAAACACTAATATTCTAGATAATACATTTATCTTTGTAATGTAAAATATTGATCTAACAATCAAACAAAGTACAAAAGTATTATAAGTAATACCGCTTAACGTTATCAACATTTGACAAAAACAACAATTCTGCAATGCTTTTGATACTGTCATGTGACAGACATAATGCAAATCATGTTACAGCCATTACTAACTGTTAGTGTATAGAATACAGTAGTCTTTGATTGATGAATACACCAATACCTTCGAGTGCTTTGTTAAGAGTGTTGTTCACCATTTTAACAAATGGTTCAGCTAAGTTTAACAAGAACATAAAGCAAACATATATCACAAAGCCTGCAAGTTAAGGTATCATGTGAATAGTATAGATTCACGATAACTTTGCTTCTAACGGTAGTTTAAAGTCGCACATACTAAGACGTGTCCCAGGAGTCCACTACATGGCCGCTTTATCTAAACGTAGGACTTATAGAGTATTTCTCATTTATGTATTAATTCTTCTATTTCATGTACAACATTCTCCAATAATAATGCACACATCCGATCGTAAACACTATATAGATGATAGTCCATTGATATTAAATAATTGAAGTAAAATGAATTAAAAACATGTTACATTTAGGTAAATCTTTCTCTTTTTTTCAAGATAATGGATCGAAACGATACGATGTCAGGACGACCTACTGGTGTACTTCTTGTTTACAAACATCACTGAAAAAAAAGACAAACACACACAACACATGGTCCCGATAACTGACTGATATGGTGTTCTAGATTAGTTCGGCAGGATAACAAACACATTCCAGTTCATTTACCGTTCTCATTAATTCATTACTATAGCAGGCTAATCATTCAGAGAGTGTCAGACCCTCTTATACAGTATACGTTTATCTACCAGCATGAACATAGACAGAAATGTCAGATGGTTTCAATATCTGATTGATTACAAACATCTGGAACTGCGGTAGCAATCACGACAACCATGAAATTAAATGCAACAATTGTCAATTAAATCAAATCTAGCACTGATTTGAAGGCGATCAGCTGAAAATTGTACTTTAGGTTTTACTGGAGTGAGAATAATTAGATTATTTTTTCTAACAATGAGTGGAATACATTAACTTGGTAATTTTCTTTTGACGTATTAGAAAGAGTCCAAAGTTCCATTTAAAATACACCGGAGTATTTTCGTGAAAACTTGCGAATATGATACACACATACGAGAAATACATTTATATTCACATGACAATGGAAACATGTGACCACAAAAAAATTGATACTACGTGTAAAACGAATATATGTCGGACACTTCATATTTCCATACGCTTCTCAAGATAACAAAGTCTTACTGAATATGCAGCCCAACAATAGAAACTATTCTTAATCAGAGATACAAAATATGACTTAAATAATCATAATTCATTGATACACACCAGTAGAAATTGTAAACAATGCTAAGAATCACACTTAAAAATGAAATCAGCAAGATAAGTTCGTCTATGGAAGTAAAAAATCTAATATAATTGATACAACTTTTGTATTTTAACACAACAAATACAGTAAAACAACGACTTTACTTCACGTAGGAGTTTTTCAGGGTCAATATTAATTTTTCCAAATATACATACACGTGTAAGGGCTGTGGCGCAGTATGTTGTTGTTCTTATTTTCGGTAGCACTTTGTAATCTCCCCTACGTGTGATAATAAAATAAAAAAAAATTAGTTCCATATTTGACAAGATGCCATCATATACAAAAGAACCTTTAAAGACGAAAAATATCATAAATTATCACATTTGTCACAACTTCAGCTGCTGTCCAGTGCAGAGTGGCGTCACAAATCAAGTGGAAATACAATAACAATTTATACGTGATAAGTGGCCACTAGTAATAACAAATAGCATGTCGAATAATTATACAATTAAATTCTGTAAAACTAGCGACCCTTTCACCCAACCAGTTTTCCTGGACTGTATTCTAACCAGAACTAACTTACCCTTCCTCAAGGAGCCGACAACTTCTCCGCATATGGAGGAAATCGACATTTTTGTCAAATTTTCATAGAAGGGTATGGGCAAGGAGACCTAACGCCTAATGTACTGGTAAGGTTTTATAAATACCCAACAAGCTGTTTAGGAGAAGAAGCGCACACAAGATTTTGTCAATAGATAAATAAAAAAGGGGCACAACTCCGAATATATCCGAATATTTTTTTATAATATGCGAAAGTAGACCTAATGCCTAATGTGTTAGTCAAGTTTTATAAAAATCCAACCAGCCGTTTCATAGAAGAAGCGCACACAAGATTTTGTTTACAGACGGACGGACAGACAGACAGACGGACGGATAAACTGAAATCAGTATACCCCCCAAAAAACTTTGTTGTGCGGGGGTTCAAAAGGATCATATTAGACATGCAAGCTAAAAAAATATACTCTTGAAACGAGTTTGTCATTTATATGATTTTAAGTAAAAGATACAAACTTTAAGTATCATAAGACTGACTGATATCCATCGTTAGGAACATTACAAGATTTATCATTCATGACCAACTGAACACATAAATAAAGCTAAAATTCGACCTTGAATTTGACAATACTTCGCAGACAATTATTCAATATTAATGGAAGCTTCTCGGGTGAATGTCATTGAGAAAACCAGCACGATAAGAAACGATGTATCTTTACTAAAATTATGGAATCAGTAAGTAAGAAGATAAATAAACCAGCCAAAGTACGAGTTTGACTTAGAATGGAATGTTGAATGCATTTAATTTCCTTCATTCTACATAGAACACAGCGTTTGTAATCTTGGTTCTAATAAGTGTGTTTGTTAACAAGCACATTAGATCTCTTAAACATATTCTTATATAAATAGTAGAATATACAGAGTTATATAGACATCCGACAATTTTAGACTAAAATGATAAAAACAACACCGACTTCGCAATTGAAATATACGAGAGAATGAACATGGTCGAAAGGAGAATGTTGTTATGTAACAAGACAGACAATGAGGACATTTTCGAAGCATACACGCATTGATCATTGAACACAAATACTAGACAATGACTAGAACTTTTCTGCTAGCTAACTTCATTCTAGAACAATGTTTTATCTAAACTAGACATATTACTCATAGACTTTTACGTCTCTTTGTACAGAATTTGTTCCAAATAATTTCCTCTTATCACATGATCTTGAATTCGACACTGATTGTTAGACCTGATCACATGATTAAGTAAATGAAGAAAGTGTTTAAGACATCCATAATAAGAATGTGGAATATTTTATATTATGTCATCATAGATTTATTAATGCTCACTTATCCAAATCATTTAATTAATTCTAAGTATGCGAAGTGTTTTAAGTGATGCAAAAAGGGATTTTGTACAACAATACCCTACAACTGTTTGTCCGACTAACACCTATGGGTACCAAACATGTCACCAGAACAAAGTCCATGGTTACAAATATTTCTTCAAAATCAACGTATTGATGTGGTTGTGGCGACATCAGTTTATCTTCAGTATAGCTTTATATCATTTTACATTATTTCTGGCATAAATTTCCCATCCAATCAAATGCCAGGACTGAGTAACGGTGTTAAAATTTGTTAAACTCAATATTTATCTTGAAAACGTATCCTTCATGATAACACTCTATTCAAGCAGCAGACTTTCTACATTTGCTTGGCCGCCGCAAGCACGGATTCCATAACAAAACTACGATATTTGTATGCAACACTTGACTCACAATGCAACATAACACAGAGTGCTGTGAGACAAATATTCCTATTCGAGTCACATACTTTATTCCACAACGTATGTAACTGTTTGTAATTAAACTGCAAATGCTAAATACAAAGAGCCGAATTTCTAACCGTCCGCCCTGTATTTTGTAGCACTGTAAGAAAATTATTGAACTGATTTGGTTGATTTCCAGGTTGATTTTTAATATATTCAATCAAACATTTACTTTGAATACTCGATTTCTGTGCGTAGATCAATGGAAGTTTAGTAAAACATAGGAATTAATTCACTTATTTTGGGTTCTTCTAAGAATCGAGTTTTATGAGGCGGACGTTTAGAAAACTGACTCAGTGAATATATCCTGACACATGGCTACATCACTTCTGACAAATATATTAATAACAGGGAAAACTTAACTTGTGAAATGAAAATTTCCCGCATGCGGTTAACAGATAACTCGTCAAAATAAACATTCAAGTTTTAACACATAGCTCTAGATTTAAGACATGAAAGCACACAAATTGGCCTGTAATAAAGTTATAAATATCATTTAAGTCCTCGTAAATATAATTATAACTTAAAAAATAAAGCACAATCAAGGATATTAATATTATGAAAAGGAAATATTGTAGTATTGTATTTAAACACTTTTCGAAGGAACTATTTTTTCTGGTTCCACTTTAAGTCCTCAAACATATTTCAGTTATTTACTGGCGGACAGTTAACCTAACCAGTAATCCTGAGTTATATACTAGAACTGACTGTTCTCCGTAAGTAACTGCCAACTTCCCTCCATGAATAATCAACGGTAGAGGACGAATGGTCTTAGTCGTAATGTTTTCAACCAAATCGTCACTGTACTGCCAAACGTTCGATTTCATCACCCCGAACCCCATAGACATATCGCTCTATCAATTCTTTTAAGCAGGCGAATTGCTTTCAAAGGAATGCATTATCAGTAAAACCACGAATTTCCATCAAACAAAGAGGTACTATTTGAAAATGGTCAACTGAATTTGTTTATTATCAATCTGTCTTTTAACTGAAAGCATTGCCTATTTAACTTGATGGATGATTTTACTATCATGAGCAATTCCTTTTTACATGCTCAATATAAACATGTCTTTCACCCAGGACATTAGACTGAGTTGTCGGATTATTAACATTGCATGACGAATCATGTTATCTTGAACTGTAGTCTATCAATACATACCACGTATAACAAGTATTAGAACATTTTTTTCAAAATCATGCCCTGTGCTCCTGATGTAATATAATTCATGTGTGTTTCCAGTTTGTTCTGATATGCATAGATGCTATATTTATGTCCATGGTCATATGAGTTTATGTCAAAATGTGGACAAATTACCCATCCGTATTATCTATTTACTAACGAATACAAAGAAACATACTCAATACAAAACGTCTGAAATTTTATATTAGCTTAATATACAGTCTGTTTACATCAGACATAAGATTCAGACGGTATTTTGATTATGTGTTTGTAGAAGCACTACCACATTTCTCGTTTAGTATGATACAGTCAGATGCTGCTTAATATTAGTCTACTAATTGAACGTGGCTTTCACTGAGGTCCTCGTTACACTAGTAATTAATTTACCCTCGGTAACAAATCCCAGACATGATCGTTTGTTTATCTGCCTGATTGTTCAGGATTTAAAGACATCAGACCCAGAAGCCTATCTGAAATACGATGTAGCAGCCAATAAAGGGATTTTGATGACTGTATGTTTTACAAACAAATACAGTAATCATACAACACTATTTACATAATGGATTATATTTATTAATATATATATAACAACTATACAAGAAAATTACTTCGCAATATCTATTTCGTTGAAATAAAGAAGGAATTGATGGCATCGGTGAATATACATTATTCAAACAAGACTTTCGGCGTACATTTCCTAAAAAAGGCATTATACTCGGTCTTATAGCCATAAAACGAAATCACTGATGAAATGAACCAACAAAAAAAGAGAAAAAAACACTGAGTAAGAATTAAACAACAAACCAACGCAAGCAATGCACTGGTAACATTAAACAACAAAACACTAGCGACATTATATAACAAACCAACAAAAACACTAGCAACATTGTACAACAAACCAACAAAAACACTAGCAACATTAAACCGACAAAAACACTAGCAACATTATACAACAAACCAACAAAAACACTAGCAACATTAAACAACAAACCAACAAAAACACTAGCAACATTATACAACAAACCAACAACAACACTAGCAACATTAAACAACAAACCAGGGCAAAACTACACGGACAACACAAAATATCATATGCAACACATGCTTTATAAGACAACAACACAAACAACACGCAACAACAATAACATTAAATCTTACAGCGTTTTGCAGTCATGAATTATTGGGAATTTAGCAAACTAAACAAATGTCTTATTTCTCCTGACAGACCAGTTTTACTTCAAAAACAAATTTATTTATTGTTTATCCAAACATGCAGCAATTCTAGTTTAGTGAATAAATAGACTTATGAGCATCAATTAGTGCTGTTTGTGTGAAAACCAAAATAAACATCAATCAAAAGGCCAAAAACGAATTTAGAAGATTAATGTTGTACTTCATGATTATAAAACATTGCCTGCTTTATTCATCAGGCAAGATTCAATTAAGAGAACGCATTAGAATAAATATTAATAATCATTAATTTTGTTTTGACACTGTAAAAGTGATTGCTAGTTGTTTCAAAATAATTAATGCTAATGATCTAGAACATGCTATTGTGTATCTTTCCAGAAGTTTAGATCTGACTTTAATTTATTTCTCCGTATTAATTGGTTTATTGAAATAAGGGAGGGTTCGAGGAAATGTAATGTACATTTGAATACATACGATACTTTACTATATCAATTCAGTTCATTATAACTGTCTTGTGTTTTATATGTATACACATTCATATGTTTTTGTTTTTATGTGACTTATTGTCACTTGGGTTTAACGCCGTTTTCAACAATCTTTCAGTTATACACATTTATATACATTATCTATGCATGCATAGTATGTATGCTTATTGTCTTAAAGATCCATAAGGAAATTTTCTTGGTTAAGCGTCTCTCAAAGAAAGGTATTTATATTATATAACTTGTTTAACATGGCAGTAATTACTACCCCCCTTATTGCTATGAGTTCAAATTCCATCCAAGACCAGACAAGAATTCACTTGTGAGGACTCCACCCAACTGTCTTACGGTGGTAAGGTCCGTGGTATACGCCTGGGGTGTTACTCCACCGTTAAAGCTGGAAAGTCGCCAAGTGACATTGGCTGTTGGTGCGACATTAAGCCTCAGCAAAAAGATCATAGAAATGAAAACAAGCACGTTAGCTTTGAAGTTGTTGCCAAGTGCACAATATAATGACAGATATCTACAACGTCACGGTGAAGCAATCATGAGAGAAACCTGCAAAGAAACCCTTGGAATGTTCATGTAGAAACCTTAAGACACGAAGAAAGGAAATTGATTCACACAATCTCTGAATATAAGCAGTCAAGTTCTCCTCTTAAATATCTCGATAATCAGCAACCTAGCAAGACATGAACCTGCATATCAACAATAAAGATAATTTTTAAAATATAAATAAAATATTTTTAATAAAACTGAATCAGATGCATGTTAACAAGATCTGTACAACCAATGCAAGATGTATTCGTACCATTCATAAGAATAATTCTTAAATTAGTACCAACCGTTTGATCTGGCTGAAGCACGTGTAGATGATATTACATAATTATCAGTACCAGAATTTTTTTTTGCGGGAATAAAGTCCAACAAGTATTAATCAGTTCCATTTTTAAATACATGAATAATATTTCCTGAAATTGAGAATCGTACGCATAGTAGTCATGGATGAATTAGTGTTTCTTAATTAAAATTGTTGGTCTATTGTTGCCACAATATTAATAATTAATAATACTCAAATAATACCATTAAGTCAGTGTCAATGATTTTATACTGGTGTTCAGTGTTTAATCTCATAACAGTAGAATTATTGTGAGTTTTGTTTGTATTGTGTATTCTTATGTTTGCCAGTCCCCTGTTTAATTATGTACACGCCGTTTAATTTATTCGATTGAAGTCTGTATGTGGTTAAAATGTATATTCACCAGGCAGCTTCTATGCATTTCTCACTCCATAAAGTAACATCATTACAAACTGCCATAATATCATAGTCGTGGTACGGCTGACATTTTCAGTGATGGTCTGTGACTATCTGAAAGCTCCTTTCTTGTGCTTGTGTTGTTTTCGGTAAATGAACGTTCAAATGCTACTGAATTTTTACGTCATACTAGTGTTCCATTAGATTAATTACGTCATACTCGTATTCAACATCCTTAATATATGAACATTTATATAAAATGGGCCGTTTTTTTAATTTTTGCCTAATGAAAATAAAATCTAGAATATTTTCATCTAAACAAAGCTACCCTAAATAATCAATGCAAGTTATCATGAGGAAAGTTTTATCAAAAATAATCTCATAGGAATTGTTTGAGTTTCTTGTATGCAAGAATATAGAATAAAATCATATATGTTTAGATTCATTGTAAAAATAAATATTACCTTGTATATAAGTCTTGTTCTTTTTTCTGAGACATCGGGATATACAGCCAACTATCATGAAGGTCTTCAAATACGGTGTTAATAAAGGCACAATTTCAAAACAAAAAAGATATTTTTCTTGTATTTGAAGTATCATATAAACCGCATTCAGATTTTTGCTTTGAAAAGCAATATGTGTATATCAAATACAGGTTACTGTAACAAACGTTTTGTATTTAGTACAATAACGAAACAATGGTTTCCATCAATCGACTTAAGCTTGTTCTTTGGATGAGTTACATTAGTTACGCCCTAAAGAGGCGAAATCATGAAAATCATTTTCTATCAGGCTAACACTGTTACAATACTGTCAGGCAATGATTAAATGTTCGAAAATGATGAATGAGCCGGTTGCATTTGCCGCAATGGGCATGGGATAAGGAAAATACAAAGGAACTACTGTTCATGAATTCACTTCAGTAATTCGGTGTTGTATAGTGGGGTTATTTGCATGCGGTACATGTGGGTACGTGTTTACTTTATATTTATGATCCTCATTTGTTTAAAACTTTGAAAGGCGACAATGAATTCCTTTTACGCGGCTTTTGTGTTTTTGTAGTTCAAATGAAATGAGAGTTCTTATTTTCCATAAAAACACAGTCAAGAAGAGTATTTTACTATACATTGTATAATATGTCTTCAGTCACAAGATATACATTGTATAATATATCTTCAGTCACATGATATACATTGTATAATATATCTTCAGTCACATGATATACATTGTATAATATATCTTCAGTCACAAGATATACATTGTATAATATATCTTCAGTCACATGATATACATTGTATAATATATCTTCAGTCAAATGATATACATTGTATAATATATCTTCAGTCACATGATATACATTGTATAATATATCTTCAGTCACAAGATATACATTGTATAATATATCTTCAGTCACATGATATACATTGTATAATATATCTTCAGTCACATGATATACATTGTATAATATATCTTCAGTCACATGATATACATTGTATAATATGTCTTCAGTCAAAAGATATACATTGTATAATATATCTTCAGTCACATGATATACATTGTATAATATATCTTCAGTCACATGATATACATTGTATAATATATCTTCAGTCACATGATATACATTGTATAATATATCTTCAGTCAAATGATATACATTGTATAATATATCTTCAGTCACATGATATACATTGTATAATATATCTTCAGTCACATGATATACATTGTATAATATATCTTCAGTCACATGATATACATTGTATAATATATCTTCAGTCACAAGATATACATTGTATAATGTGTCTTCAGTCACAAAGGTTTTTCTTTCCATCGCTAAAACTATATCAAAGTGAAAATGAGCTTTATGTGTGGAAACTGCTTTCAAATTAAAATTGTCAACAGCACAGGTCAGTTCAATGGATGCAAGCACACCACATTTACTTAAAATACTGAATTAACTAATTATCAAAGGTAATTTTGTTGTTTCAGGCTAACCATGGATTGAACCAGTGTTATATAGTAATTTACTATTATACTATTTTCTCCTCAGTCGACTTCAAGTTTGAAGTGTGACCCCAGGTTCCATTGTTATATAGTCATTGTTTCTTTTTGCATGGAGATGGATATATAGAACGGAATCCGGACAGATTAATTTTGACAAGTTGATACGTTACGAAGAGATATATTGAGTAAAAGCCTTTTCAATTCATCTAAATTTTACGTTCAATATCAACGTGAGTGGATATTAGCTAAACACATCTCCTTATCCATTATCTACTAAAAGAAAAACGTACAACGTATCGTGATGTGTCCACCGGCTGATTGATCACGAGACACATTCTCAGGAAATATTTGGCCTTGAAGATAATTGGTAACATGAAATAAGGGACGATCGTGGGAAATAGAAATAAAGCTGTTCTAAATTAGACGACTACTATCTGGTAAATCATAGTATGGTGATACGATTTAGTTAGATTTTATTGAGTGCATACATATCTGAAAAATACGCTCACAGATGTGATGATAGAGTAGCATGGCTTTGTCTGATGTCTAAAAGTGTAATCATTTGCATACATAGTAAGACAATTTAACACTATTTTGTTTAAGTTAATAATTTGATACCATTAAAAGTCGATCAATAATGGGGTATGTCCGTGAGTGATCTAGAAACATTTTATTGTAAGATACAAGCCAGTCTGTTGTTCAAGTTTTCCGTGTAAAACTATAAAATTTATTGCTATTGCAATGAAGATAATTTTGTAAGCACATGTATTTTTGTCCTCCACTGTTTTGCCTGGTCTTATTGTTTTTATGAGTATTGGGTTGGAGTGAGGAAAGTAGTGTTTTGGGGAAGGAGGAATGTTTGTGTTTTTTTCTAGGAATCCTTTTCTAGTCTATATGTTGAAAATACCACTACAGGGACAATGTGGAAGATCATGTATATATGGAAATATCAAAAAACATTCCTCAGATAGATAATTTTATCAATTCAAAAACAAACACACAGACATCAGGAAAAAAAACATACAAACAGCAGTAACAAACTACATGCATATTTTTTTCTCCTTGTCTTCTTTAGTAGCTATTTCTGTATCTACACACTGCATTTTCCACAACCCGCTTCAATCCCGATGGTAGAAAATACCATAAAACAAGTGCTCGACATTCGCGTTCCTGAAATATTTCCATTCTCATCAAATGCTTAAATAATATCATAGAAATTTAATATGGAACCATTATGTCTAGATTTTCATTAATTCATTGTTGATTGTTGATTGTTTCATCGAATCGCGAACTGCAAACTGCGTTCCAAATTTATACAATCATCCAAAACAGTAGTAACTGAGATTAACAATATAATCAAGGACCAGATTTTGTAATTATTTCTAGCTTCTTTGTTTTCATATGATTTAGGAGCTTACTACTATGATGGACGTACTTTTTTACACTGGGTTTAACGCCGTTTTTCAACAATTTTTCGTTATATATGGCGACCGGTTCCCCAAACCATTTTTTCTAGACTGTATACTAATCAATACTACCGTCCATAAGGAGCCGGCAATATCTCCAAAAACGGGGGAAAGTCGACATTTTTGTCAAATTGATGGACTTATTATCAAGACTATAACAAAATCAGTAAATTACCATTTTAGGAAATCGTTTGAAGAGCAAGGTTAAAAACAGTAATAAGGTAAATATAAACAAATAAGTAAAATGGTAATTTCATTTTCATCTACCACATGTATCTTGCTGTTCAATAATTGAATTTTTATGACACTCTTTTAATTCATAAACAAACTCACCACAATACCAAATCTAGCGACGAATTTAACTCTATACATGGGAGTTCCATCTGGTTTTTGCTATAAGGTAAAATAATAAACATATATTGATATTAAATATCCTGTATTGCCGATATTAACTTTAAAACTTATAGTCACTTTTCAAATAAAACCCTTTAATTTGAATTCATTTCATGAATAGATTTTTAAACAACACTAAGTGACATGTTTCCTTTTTACGTTGTTTATCTTTAATTATAAGCGACTAAATAAGTTCTTCACTAATGCTTCATTATATTCAAATCATATTTGATAATTAATATACGGCAGTATCTTTATGTCATACCATATTTTTTTCAAAATAAAAATGTCCTGTGTTCAGTATCTATAGATCTTTTCAATTATATGAATTTTAATGTAAAAAATAACCTATAGCAATGATTTATTTGTAATTAAGAAAAAAAGTTACACCTACATTCCCATAAGCCGATATTCCTCTGACATACGTTCCGCCAACATGGTCTGCGGCAGCCGTCATAGATCCAATAACCCGTCGGAGATTCAAAGGTAAAGGTTTCCATGCCGCATAGGCATTACCGGTAATAAAAAGACATATCAGAACCACGAATAACGTACTCGTTGTCATACTTTCTTTATCAGACTGAACAATTGTGTGATACTGTGTAGATAACAACAACACTGCAACTGTTTTAATTACGTTACCAGATTACGTGCTTTTATAGACATCCATTGTTTATGTCTACAAGGAAAACCACAAGATAATATATAACAGATGTTGTAACATGTTGTAACATTGTTGTAAACATAAAGACATACTATTAATTGTTGTATATTTAGAGTCGTTCCGATGAAATTTATATCCTGTTATAATGGTAAAAAAGGCAATTCGTGTATGAAATGACGCATGCATTCTTAAAATGCGTTAAAGTTATTTAACTTAATATATATTATATTTTTCTTTATCCATTTCTTTATTTCTTATTTATACGGCAATATTAGTGGGCTACCACATTTCACTCAAATTCCATCTTCCGTAATGGTAAACCGAATGAGGAAAACATCGCCACTCCAAAATTGAACATGTGTTGTTGGGCAGTATGAGCATTTAAATTCACTTCAGATTATTTTATATAGAAATTAAGTATGTTTGAAGTAGCTTAAGATTGATGGGATAAGTATACTATAGACTGTACGAAATCACAACATGTAATCCTTGATAACTAAATATTGCTCCCAAATGATTTGTCCTAAAAGGACAATGGAAACCAAGATATGGAAACAGACGTAAGTATATTTTTTATAAATTTTATATTTTAATGTAACACGGAAATAAGGACGAAGTTTTCTTTTTCACTATAAATCACAGTACATGTACTAATTTTAAATAACTTACGTTAACTTTTCGATTATTGTTGTAAATCGTGCATATACCAGGCCATTGGCTTAGTATTTCTCCATTTTTTTATTCTTGAGATCCTAATGAAACGAAAAACAACTCATTTAAGCGCCATTGTTCTTTGTTATCGTAGTTACACAAAAATTAAAATAATTATTATTTATAGGTATACTGAGAGAAAAAAGTTCAGCAAGTTTTTACGTCTTTGGTTTTCGTCTATAAATCAATGTCACTGAAGCATTTCCGTATTGAACAATTGTGCCCATTCATTGACAGCATGATTTCACTTGTTTTTGTACACAAGACCATTATGTAATCGTGAAACGTTGCTTTCACGAAAATCATGTGTAGTATGTGCACAGTAAATCGGATGATCCTCCGCGGGTCACAAAGTACACAGTTCGAGAGCTTTCTTTTCATAAGCACATAAACTGGAAAATAATCTTTGAAAATCAATGATGGGACGTCGGCCTGGAATGAAGTTTGAGCAATGTGAGAGAGCCATCGGTACGACAATAAGTCGACTGCTGAACAGATTTCAGCAAACTGGGAACGTCGCAGACCGACCCAGATCAGGCAGACCTCGTAAAACCACGCCGCAGGAAAAGACCGTTTTCTCACGACGTCATATCGACACAATAGAATTCTTTCTAGTCGAAAGTTGGGTCGTTTGCAGAGGAATGTTACTGGCAGGAGTTTGGACAGGGTTCAGCAGGATTGGACTCGCAGGCAATGGCGCGACGTTCTGTTTTCGGACTAATCTAGGTTTAACGTGTCGTTTGCTGTTGGCGGGGCTCGAACTCGGAGGAGACGAGGGAAGAGGCTGGACCAAGATAATGTTGTGGAACGTGATTGTTATGGGGGTGGTGGCGTGATGGTTTGGGCGGGCATACATCATGATGGGAAGACAGATCTCGTCATAGTGCCTGGTAATCTCACTGCTCAAGGGTACTGTGACGAAATCATCGAGCCTGTTGTTTTACCGTATTTGCAACAACGTAATGTTGGGATTTTCCAACATGATAATGCCCGTTCACACACAGCGAGGCATATCCAGAACATTTAACCCAGAACATTTAACGTCTCTCCCATTGAGCACTTATGGGACCACTTAGGTCGTCTGGTGAGAGAGCGCCGTGACGTCAACAACATCCGTGATCTTGAACGTGCCCTGCAAGCTGAATGGGTCAGGATCCCATTGCAGGCATAAGAAAACTGATTTGCAGCATGCGACGTCGTTGTCTGGCAGTTTTGGCGGCGAATGGTGGGCATACTATGTATTGAGCCGTGTCCGAACTTTTACGCCTGACCCCTAGTTCATTTCGGGTATGCCGGAGACTAAACGCCTCAAAATCATGGAATAACATTGATGTGAATCATTGGCGATAAGAATTAAATATCTGAAAATGTATTTGGTTTTATGATTTCGTACCTACCCTTTCCTCGGGAGTCAATCCTTTCTGAACTTGCTAAACGTTTTTCCATCTGTATACTATTAGTTATAATTATAGTGAAAATTTCCAAATATGACTGCACGGTTAGTTTCAAATGCGCAAAGACCAACTCATTGTCTGTCACTATGCCCATACATCAAGTGAACGAGGGAAGACAAAATTAAGACAAACTTTATGGTAGAATATCAAATTTTATTCATTATGTTTATAAACTTGTCACAAATTAGAGCCACTTTAAATTCAGACAAAAATCACAATTATAATATTTACTACAAGTGTAGAATATATATAGAGAGACCAATTGAATTATTGTTGTATACTTTTGCTGTTGTTGTCAAAAATTACCGAAACAAATAATTTGTGGAATATTTTCGTACATATATCATCACGATTAATTTCGGTAGTCGTGGTAGATATGCAGCGCTGTGTGTTTTATGTTTCTGTTGCGTCTATGTTCGACAACTCCAGTAGACTATAACTTCTCGCAAAAGTTTTTTCTTCCATTCGGCAGTAGCGTCACAAATGTAGTACTAAAACGGAACAAAATATCTTATGAATAATCGAACCGAACGGCTTGATTGTAATTACAATATACATGTACTTTACAATTGATATGACACATTTTATAATAGCGTTGATCGTACAAATGTTTACCGTACAGTATTTTACGAAGCAGACGATATTTAGACCAGTGTAAATCTGCCCACTGTACAGATATGGTGAATACCAAAATACTTAAAAATTGAAGATTCCTAAAAAAACACACTTACATACGGTGGGCTGTCACGTGATATTTTCAATACAAGGTCATATCTTCTGTAATGACCATATCGGAAATCGAAATCCTAAAATGTAAAAGTCTATGAGTATAATTACCAGGAAAATAGAGCTACTTATTACTGTTTTTTGTTTGTAGTAGACTATTCAAAGCTAAATCCAGGCGATACATTAATGCACTCAGCGTTACATGTCATATTATTACTAGTAATTTAGTGGATGGTTTACTGTGTCCACTTTTTAATGAAAATAATGAGGTTCTTTTACGAATAGTTATGATCAGTTCAGGACCTTATGTACATAGAAATGCGATTGATTCCGACAATGCGTTTCTTAAAATATTGACAACACAATAAATTCTTCCAAACCCTTTTCATGTACCAAGGCTCATTGTCCAGGCCTTGTTTACAATTCTATGTGTAATGAAAAATGTGAAAAATAATTCATTTATTCAACCTCATTTTCCGCTAGTGTCTAGTTTTATCGTGTATATTCGATAATATTGGATCAAACAGGAACTTAAAAAAAAGTTTCAAGAAATGCACTTCCAATTGTTTCAGTCGATGATCAAGCGAATTTTCAATATTCGAATAATATTATAAAACTTGAACTTACGGTCCCGATAGCTGACTTCGGTTGCAGAAGTCGAGCGTTGTATTTCCTAGCCGCAGCTTCCATAGATATCTTTACATAAGGATCCGTCAGTGGAACATTCTCTTGACACAAAACGCAGCACAACAGAAAGCTGAATAGAGCGATACACGGAATGTTTGCACGAGCGATCATGGTGTATTCAGAACAATATTTTACCGAAATCAAACTAACATTGGCTTAAATAGATGTCTAGACTTTATACGTCATGTTCATTAGAACAAAAATATCTCACAATTGAAATGTTTTATGTTTTAAAACAACATATTTCATCAGTGAATAATTAATATACGTTCCTCATAAAATTGATGTAGTCATATCCGCCGAACTTATTGCGGACGTACTGTTGTAAAGCTGTCGGATTTTCTTATCTACTTATTATTTGTCATTAACATGTTTTTGCATTTTTTTTCAAAGAATTCAGAGCTGTCTGTACAATGTCTAAAAACAGAAATGAAATGCCACTTTCACTTTGGAAGACCTTTTAAAACATGCAAACCTGGAGCCGTTTCGAAAACAAAAAAATAATTCTGATAATTTCAGATCACCATAAAGCTTCAAACGGAACTATGACAATAACTCAAGCAGTTTTGTAAAATTGACACTAATCTCATTGGAATGTTAGTATCATGATCGTCCCATCATTATTAACTATTATTATTAGTAGTAGTATTATTTTGAAAACATAATTTAACTATGAGACATTACATATGCTATGAGACTAAGATAAGATTTATTTTGGCATATAATACATACATAGTAATAAAACAACATGTAGTGATACATAGCATAACACACAATGAGTATAAACATCATGACATGCACACCAATACCAGGGAAAAACACAAGAAAGGATAAACCCTTATTTCCATAGTGATGGACATATGTGTAGAATGAAATATGTTATACGCCTCAGTACAAAAGCCGCTCATATACACCAAATAAGACTATACCGCAGAATCAAATTATTACAAAGTTTTGTAAAAAATAACTAGTGTTCATAAATCAGTAAATAAAATTTCGCGCTGACAAGAAGCACGTTGAACAAATAAATTATGTTTCATATCTCACGATTCACAAGGACGTTTCCGGTTGAGAACGTGATGGACAAAGGACACAAATTGTTTTGCTGGTAATTAGAAAACGTTTCATAGTTTATCGGAAAAAATAAACTGGCGAACCGCATATTTAGCGTTTTTTCAGAAGTATTTTAGTAATTAGATGTAAAACTTGTATATTAGCTTGGACAAAGGTATATATATATACCTTTGTCCAAGCTAATATACAAGTTTTACATTTAATATATATATATAAGAATGATAACTAATAGGCATATGAACAAGGTTGGTGAAAAATGACACCATCACGAAGAAATATATGGCATCAGTGACACAAGTGTTGTACTATGCAAGAAGTACAAAACACGGGCAGATCAACCGTTATGTCTTATACACAGTCTTATTTTTGTCGTCAGCTTTGTTGTCATACGGTATCGGGACGATACGCACAAAATGTGACAATCGGTGTGTCAGTTTGCCTCCACGTACAGCAAATACTTCAAACGTGTTTTATTGTACCTTAGTCAAGATAAGTTTCGTAGACATGGTAATCATGGAATGTGAAACATTCTCATGTAATGCTTACATATAAAATACGAGAGGAGACTTTTCCGAATTAATGACACGTAATTACAGCGTACGGTTCTCTTTTCCACGTCTAGTTGATGTATCTAACAAACAATATATGGTTCCTCGACTATGTGTAATTTCGTGTGATATCTATAGTCAAACGAACAGCAGGGTAACGTTGTTTATTGTCCTAGGCTTCGTCGATGCGCTCGAAACCTAGACACAAGTCAATTCTAATTATCTGTTGTTAAACTACATTTGTATGCAAGTCTCCCACTCACTCTCTGATTACTTGTTTCAAGAAATAGATCCATGTTATACCATGATCTAGTTCTGTCGATTTGCTTCACTTAAAAAGAATTATATGCATTAATATTTGTTACCTTGAATGCATTTATAACATGGACATCCATTACGTTGAAAGTGGTATACGCGGCATGTAATTAAATAATACATGTAAAGTGTTTAGAAATCACAGAACTTAAACTTCAATGAACAATCTCCTAATAGATGAGACAATGGTTTGAGGTTCGGACTGAATGTGTACGAGACACAAACAAATAAAGTCACACATATTTTTATACAAAACTTTAACAAAGTTGTCACTATTTGATAGACCAGTATTTTGGTATGCATGACGGTATCGTGATAAGATTGAATTAAAATAACAAACGTCTGTATGAAATGCATAATTTGGCCATAAAGGATCAATTGAACAGTGTAATTCGGATGACTTCTATTCAAAGCGCGTCTTACGTTATTTGAAGAGTGATATCACGAAAATCCACGTTCTTGAAAACTGGGACAAGACCCAAAGAGTTTAAGCATTTATCATATGTCAGGAATGGAAAATATGGAAGAATTTATTTGACCTAAAATGCATCTCATACAAACTTGGTTTTTGTTACGGTATAAAACTCCGAAATTCTTACAAAAAGACAAGACCCCTGAACAGGTCGAGTATTTGACATAAGTCAGGAATGGAAATTAGAGGAGCTTTACTGACTTGGAATACAAACTTCGTTTTCTACAGGGTACAAAACTCCATTCCGGTCGCGGATAGCTATGATAAAATTTAGGTTCATTTTATGTGTTAAAATTTGGACAGAACGCGAGATTTTTCCTACATCATGTTTTCATAGGCGTGTGTGTTCCGTGCATTGTTGTCCGTGTAACATGGGCTGGGTTGATTGTCCTTTTGTGTATTTCGCTGAAATTTCATGTTTTATTGCAGGATTCACGAGAATCACTTATTTTATGTTTTCTATGTGTCTGGCGTGATAGACAATTATATTGAGTGACTAGGTAGAGTCGGTCTCTTGAAAAGATGTGAACAGTTGTTCATTAAAGGTTATTGAAAGTTGCTGGAAATTGTTAGGTATTTGGGAACATGAGTTGAAATAGGTAAATAAAAAGGGTTTGCTTTCAGAAAGTGTTTGGTCTTGCTTCAATGTTGTGGTTGGAAAAAAAGAAGCTTCACGACAATCCCAGAACGGATTTTAATAGGGTTATCAAACAGGTATCATTTAATTCACCGACACTTTGCACATTTTTTTACTCCAAATCGTTAATATTTCAATACAACAGGGATCACTTTTCTATACCAAATATGCCATAACAATACGTGCAGCATATAATTATACTTTAAATAAGGTATTAAAATTGTTGGCATCCGTCAATGAAGAATTATACGATGTTTTGAAATCGTTCTTGTCAAAATGGCCAATTTACCAACATGTATTGTATTGTGCCTAATGGTACTATAATAATAGAAATATTCATTATATAAAATACATCATTTACTGAGATACATGAAGTGTTGTTTTGAATGGCTGAATGAATCGAAGTGTTTAATTTAAACACAACCTCTTTACAATCAATTAATTTGATTCAGAAACATATTGTTCAAATATTTGTTAGATAGGATATCAATTTTGTTTAACCGCTTGCATGCTTTTTATTGTCATACATTTATTAATTTATGTCCCGACTTTTATTAAGCAGTATAAAGCAAACATAATTCTGAGACGTAGATTAAAGTATAGGATTATCATTTTGTGTCTGGTGTTAAAAACATGCTACATGTACTAATTATATGAAATCTTCAGATATGTAGAAAATGTGATCGATAATTATCTGACGTATGCATTCAACATATAGTAAATTAACATAATAATATATACAATTAGATCTAATGTATGTTTATGACTACATCTGAAATAATTATATGCCATATGTCGCTTAAGCAATTTGGTGTGATTTGGTGAAAACGAATGTTTCACATGAAACATGCAAATGAAGTGTATGCATATGAATGGATATTGCATGCTAAGCATGCTAACAGGTTCGGCTCATTATCGTGCATTTACAAACGGGTATTTTGCATACTAGGTCTAAAATGTAATTACTTTCATTGAGTGTCAACGTACAAATATATTTGTGTTTTGATAACTTGTTTAGTATACGTGTTAATATTGGTTTATGAAAAAAGTATCAGCTGAAAACTTCCAAAAGTATGTAAAATATTGAATTGCATGAGACGCGAATCGCAAAATGGAATTTAGTTTTTTACATTTTTGACAGTTCCTAATAACACCCTGGTAAAATATTCACACTAAATATTGGAAACATTAATACATTCAATTGAAAGCTATCGGATCTCATCTGCACTGTATTAGAATTAAAGTACTAACAGAATAAAGGAAATTTCGTTACGTAGTCATTTAATGTTTGTTCCATGTTGAATCTAAGATTCGAGTTTCAAAGTCCGTACAACAATAACATGGAAGTTGTAATAAAAAAACCTAAATAAACATAGTTTCGGTCGCTCCGATTTGTTTAAATATATTGGCTAGTTGAGTATTCAAATAAAAAAAAAACCTAATGGTGTCATTACATTGAATAGATTAACATAAAGGACACATCCGTAAATCAACTTGTAATATAATCAAGTATTTAGAGAACTAAAGCATGTAGGTTCAAGCTCATTTTTTGATTGTTTAAAGTCACATGCAGGCGAGCTTAAGCTATCGAATATTGACACGACTTTCAAAACGGTTTTCACAAATAATTTAATCGGTGCAAACAACCCTATATCGCGTAAATGTGATCAAACCTTTTTACTCATAAGACATAGGTTTAATTACTTCTTTTACATCTGCACAGTTAATCATGTCTATTCTTTGCATTCAGTATCTATTTCAATTACTATCTCTAACGAAAGATTGGAATGATGGCAAAAACGAATCGAAAAAGACAATTCAAACAATATTCATTCTATCTCCTTTTCTCTTCTACTTCTAAATGTATTTAAAAACGAGTTATACATTAAAAACAAAAAGAGAACTGTTTGAAGAGAAGATATTTTTGTCGTGTTGACACAATATTCTATACTGATACTCGCATGGACGTTGCGGCAAAAATCTCTGATCATCTTACTAATGGCATCCCCGATATATATCCACTTTGACAATCTCGCGTCGACGCCACCATACCGTGGCGTAACAACTCACCATCTGAAACAATCACAAATTAATGACAACTGTTGTTCTAAATAATCAATGATGGTTTACAAAAATGGTTTTTAATCACAGGGTGGCGTTTGTTCGGAGGTGGGTGCAAAGAGAGGTTTGACTGTACAAAAAACATTTAGGATAACATCTATGCAGTCAAGTTAATTTTAATTCGACCACTGAAACAAATGTATTACATGATAGAATGGGCAGAAAGAACCAATTACACTTTTCCGTAAGACAACTAATTTCCTGGAAAATGGTTTAAATTATCAAATATTAAATCAATCCATCGATAGGAAACCTGTTATTACAGTTCCACAAATTTTCAAACTATTGGCTTACATTTCACCAAAGTTTCAGATACATTAATGTTATGTTGTTAAAATTATAGCTTACAAAGCTCGACTATTTAAAATGTTTTATACAGTACTATTTCAAAAGATTATAATCCACAAACAGCCTACCACTGAACCGGCTGGAAGGTAAACTCTAGTATGACCAATTAGATTCCAATTAATTCATCATTATAGTTACATGTATTTGTGTTCTGGCATTTGTATATTTGTATATTACACTTACGCTTGAAATCCTCATTTTTATATCATATCTTCTGTAATGACCAAACAATGGACGAAACATCTGCAAAATGATTTCATCATAATCATAAATTAACATGATATTTATAATGAACACGATTATCGGAGACGCGATATCAATTCAAATTTTGCAAAGAGAAGTCTGCAATCGATAATCGAACACATTCAGCAACGGTCCAGGATGAATATCGAACCAGCTCGTCAACTGTTATTCTACTTCATTCCCAGACAGAACTTTGATCTTTGGTATCTAATGTGTACGGAGCCATTTAAGGTTTACAAATGAATTAAGAGCCAGCTCGTCGTTAATTGACTTTATTCATTTACTGCGTTGTGAGTTGTGAATAAATGCTGATTTAACGCGTCATTTGTTGCTCGTCCACAAGCGATGCTAATAAAGACGTGTAAACGAATTTTAGCAATATTCGACTTAATTTATGTCTACCACAAAGAACTCCCACATTTAATTTTCTCGAAATGTCAATATGAGTGTGACACTAGGAATGGATTATTTGATTTTATTCATTAAATAAAAATGAAATAGTAATGAGCAGAAGGGACTGCTTTACACAAATTAACACTTGTATGCCGTCCACGAATCTAGACACAAGTTTGATGGTCTATCAGAAATCATTGCGAATTCGTCAAATTTTAGTGAACAACAAACATCTGTAATATTGAATAAGTCAGACCTATAATTCATTCACTTTTATGATCGTACCCAACCATACTGTCCACTAAAACAACGGACAAATATTTGCAACATTCGACTTTAACATGGATAATTTAGCCCAGGTATAGTACTGCGACACAAAACACACAAAATTCTCTAAGAAAACATTTTTATATTTTCAAAATATTTAAAAAAAAATACCTTGCCATCAGCATATATTGGATTGATCAGAAACTCGCCATACGCCGCGGCCCCGGCATGCATGGATTGAACCACATAAAAGTTCCCCAAAGGCACTGGAACATTTTCAACGTTGTTTAACAATACGCCGATGAGCAGCAAGCAAAACAAGTGCTTTGCTACCATGTTCAAGTTGCAAGTATGACAGTCGCTAATGTTAATTTCCAAATGAATAAAACTTTATATATTAAGCGAACACTGTTTATCATGATTGATAATTGCAATCATTTACAAATGTGAAGCTTTTCTAATGATTAAGAGGGAAATTATTCTAATGGCTTTAATGTAATTTTAAACATTCGCATTAAAACTTCAAATTGATTCATTTGTGTACTTCGAGGAAACTGCGCGTAAAAGCGCATTATTTTACATTTACACACACACACAATTTTACCAGAGAATGTTAACATAGACCCATGTATTTGTAACTGATGAGTGTACTTTAAATGTTCAGAGATACCCATTTTAACTTCAGTTTTATTTACATTATCGTGAATAATTGATGTTTTCTCAATACTCAAAAGTTGACAATGATCTAAGCCATCTGACAGGCACAAGATATAAAACCAGCGATATCAATACTGAATGGAATACGATAAATATTGCAAAATATAACATTAAAATAGTAATTGAACGGGAAGAAAAAGAAAGAGGAGGTCAAACAAATGACTGGTACGAAGAAACACAGAGATTCTCAATCCTCTCTCTTGGAAGCTAAACAGACCGCATTTCAAGAGTAGTCAAGAACCATCCATGACAATCAATATTAACATCATTTCAATCAGCCAGAAAGGAAGTTAAATCTACTGTCTAGGAATGTGTGAACGGCTACTGGACAAACCTCTGCAACTTTGTACAACCGGCGTTTGATACAGGCAACGTAAAAGCCATAAAGAAAGCAGTTGGGCCAAGTACAGCAAAAATTGCCGCCCTCAAGTCCAAGTCCGGTGAGACTATATCTGCCAAAGCCAGACAACTTGATGGATGGGTTGAACATTATGCTGAGCTCTACTCGACAGTCAAGCTGTCCTAGATGCCATAGAACGCCTACCTAACATGCCGTGGATAGATTACCCTCCTACTTTAAAGGATGTCTCCAAGGCAATAGACAAATAGACGTACAGTATGTGTACTAGCCATAAGCAAATAAAATCACACTTATTTTTATACAAAACTTTAACAATGTTGTCACCATTTGATGGACCAGTATTTTGTTATGCAGGACGGTATCGTGAAAAGGTTAATTTAAAATAACAAACGCACGTACGAAATACATAATTTGGCCATGAAAGATCAATTGAACAGCGTATTTCGGAAGTCTTCTGCTCAAAGCGTGTCTTAAGTTATTTGAAGAGAGGTAGCAGAAACTCCACGTTCTTGAAAAATAAAACAAGACCCCTAAGAGATCAAGTATCTATAATATGTCAGGAATTAAAAGTTAGGAAAACTTTCTTTGACTTAAAATACACTTTATACAAATTTAGTTTCCTTCAGGGTATAAAACTCCATTCCAGAATGGCTTTTAATAGAAAAACCAAAGAGGTGTCATTTAATTCACCGTTTTAAAAGGAATCACAATTCAATACAAAATATGTTACAGCAATATGTGTTCTTATACTTTAAATAAAATATTAAAATTGTTGACATCCGTTGACCGGACAATGTTTTGAAACCGTTCTTGTTAAATTGGCCAAATTTCCTACATGTATTGTATTGGCCTAATAGCACTATAATAATTATCTGTGTAGAAATATTCATCACATAAAATATATCTTTTACTATGATACATGAAGTGATGCTTTGAACGTCTAAATATATCAGAGTGTTTGATTTAAACACAATCTTATTACAATCAATTAATTTGATTCAGAAACATATTGTTCAACTATTTGTTAGATAGGATATTAATTTTGTATGACCGCTAGCATGTTTTTTTTTATTTTTATGTATTTATTAAGTTTATGTTCTGACTTTCATGAAGCAGCATAAAGGAAACACTATTCTAAGGCGTGGATTAAAGTATAGGATTATCGTTTTGTGTCAGGCTTTAAAAACATGCTTCATTTACTAATTATAAGAAATTTTCAGATATACAGAAAAATGTGATAGTTATTCGACGCGTGCATTCTGCACATAGTAAATTAACGTATATATATATATATATAATTGGATTTAATGTATGTCTATGTGCTGTATACACATGCCAAATAAATATCTATCATATCTTTTTCTACATATCTGAAGTAATGATATGCTACGTGTTGCTTAAGCAAAACAAGCTTTTTACATTTGTATTTTCCAAATCATCTTCCATTAAACATGATCACGGCATGTCTTGGTATAAATTACGAGGCCGGAGTCTCCAGCACTCAAACTGCCTGTTTGTAACGATTTAACGCACTAAGAACACTTCATATTCATCAAATTTAGGTAAGTAAACGTGTATGCTGTGCATACTATAAGTTTTAATAATTGACAGGTTGTGGAGTCCAAATTTTTCATCATAAGAACATGTTTATCTTCTCGTCAATACATTCTGTGTACGGAGAAAGTACATCATAAATATTCACAGTCATATGATTAGCAATCCTTGTCAATCAACACAGTTGTCCAGCTGAAACTGAAATTATTCACGAACGTCTGCTGATAAAAGCAAATCGGCATCAAGCAATGATTACAATAGAAAAAAAAACGTGCATATAATACATTTTATCATTGGTACGTATACGCTCCAAGTTCACAAACCATCAAGTTATTTCTGTTTAACATTGGTCCTTATTGTATAGTTAATAGTTAACATCGTGTAATTGTCAATATTTTATATCATCAAGGGATATGTACTGAAGGCAGTGATTAATTTACAGATGAGGTCGCTACACGTTACAAGGAGCTCATACACTAATATTCACGGCTCAATCAAACACACATGCAACTCAGTACACTAAACAGAACAACACGAAAAAACAAACACAACTCTGCCATCATACAATTCATACCAACCATCATTTAACAACATGGCTTCTATCGTAAGCCACAGCCGTAACAAACATCGTATAAAACCGATAATCCTTTAATGTGATTTTTATGCTTAATTACTGCTATAAAAACATACAATCAAAGTAGCTTCCCCTGTTCACTTCACAAAGTATTGTTTGTACGCAGCTAATATCTTAAACATATTTGCAACTAATCACAAAATGTTCGAGAGATGTGGTTACATGTTGTTTACGTGAACATGCAAATTAATCTCCAAATGTACTCTGTGTGCATATTAATGGATATCACATGCTAACCATGGTAACAGGTTCGGATCATTTACAAACAGGTATTTTGGTCTAAGATACATACTAGGTCTAAGATGTTATTACTTTCATTGAATATCAACGTAAAAAATATACAAGTGCTTTAATATATTTGTTATTATGCATGTTAAGATTGGTTTATGAAGAAAGTATCAGCTGAAAACTTCCCAATACTGGTGTGCAAAATATTGAATTGTATGAGATGCATAACACTGAACAGAATTAAATATTTTACATTTTGGACAGTCCATAATAACGTCCTTGAAGAATATACAAATAAATATTGGACTAATGCATTTATATTGGTCGGCTATCGGGTATAATCTGTACTGTATTGATATTAAAGTACTGACATAATAAGGGGGTGTCATTTCGTAGTAATTTTATATTTGTTCCAAGTGAAATACAAGATTCGAGTTTCAAACGAAAGTCCGTACAATAACATGGAAGTTGTCGTGAGTAAAACTCTAAATAAACAGCTTTTTCGATCGCTTCGTATTGTTTAAATAAACTTTTCCTGGCTAGTTGAGTGCTCAAATAAAAAAAACCCTTACTGCCCCAATGGTACTCTATAAAATAATGGAAAAAGCGAGCAATAATTGAAAACGCAAGCTTCAGTTATCAGATAATGACATGGCATTCAAAAAAGTTCTCACAGATAATGTAATCAGTGTAAAGAACCTTACTTCTCGCAAATATAATTTAACTAGTTTACACATAAGACATATGTATAATTACTTCTTTTACATCTGCACAGTTAATCATGTCTATTCTTTGCGTTTATTATTGATTTCAGTAGTTCCATCTTTAATCAAAGATTGGAATAAAAGCAACATATGAATAGAAAAAGACAACACAGACAATGACTATTCTAAATTTGTTTCTCTTTTACTTCCGATTGTATGTGAAAACGAGTCATACATTAAAGATACAAAGATAATTGTTTGAAGGGGAGATGTGCTTGCCACGTCGACACAATTTTCTTTACAGATGCTCCCGTGGACGCCGAGGCAAAAATCTGTGATTATCTTAAGGATGACATCCCCGATATTTGTCTACTTTGAAGATCTTGTGGTGATGCCACCAAACCGTGGCGTGACAGTACATCATCTGAAATAATCATTAATCAATGACAACTTAAAAAGTTGTTTCTTTTAGAATTCAATACTTAGAACATCACAGCGTTTACTCCCTCAGCGGTATTTATAGTCAAACCTTTGAACAATGCCCCCCAATGGGAAAGACAAATGCGGCTTTTATTGACAATTGTCCTTTACTCGGAGATCAGTTTGTTCTAAATAATCAATGACGGTATACAAAAACTGGCACTTAATCACAGGGTAGCCTTTGTTCGGAGGTGGCTGCTAAGACAGGTTTGACTGTGCACAAAATCATTCAGATAACATCCATGTAGCCAATTGCGATTTGACCATTGAAAAAATGCATTTCATGATGAAATGGGTAGAAATAACGAATTGTACATTTCTTAAGACAACTAATTTCCTGAAAAAAAAAGGTTTACTTGACTGTATTCTAACTAGTACTTACTTACCCTTCCACAAGGAGCCGGCAGCTTCTCCACATATGGAGGAAAATCGACATTTTTGTCAAATTTTCGTACAAAGGTATGACCTACCCCGACCGGAATTTGAAACCGGATTGCCGGGCTACAAGTCCCGCGCACTACCCATTGGACCGCGGCATATTTCAAAATATTATAAAACCAAACAGCCGACCATAGAGCTGATTTGAAACTACATTTTAGTATGACTAACTACATGCTTATGAATTCATCATTGTAGTTAGTTATTTGTACTCTGGCATTATACATTGTAGATATCTAATAAACTACTTGTACATTACACATTACACCTACACTTGAAATCCTCATCTTGACATCATATCTTCTGAAATGACCAAAGAATGGAAGAAACATCTGCAAAATAATATCATCATAATTACCAATTAACAATATATTTATACTAAACATAATTATCGGAGACGCGATATCAATTAAAAATTTGCAGAAATTTGTACGATAATCGATAATCAACATTCGGTAACGGTCCAATTATACGTAATTCTCCTTCATTCCTTCACAGAACTTTGATCTTTGGTATCTAATGTGTACGGAGCAATTTAAGAATTGCAAATGAATTAAGAGCCAGCTTGTCGTTATTTGACTTTATTCATTTACTGTGTTGTGAGTTGTGAATACATGCTGATATAATGCGTCCATTGTTGCTCGTCCGCAAGCGATGCTTTGGATTCTAACGCGTGCAGTACCATTGAAGACTTACAATTGAACTAACAGCCAGATCTTCGTTATATGATTTTATTCATTTACTGGGTTGTGAGTTGTGAATAGATGCTGATTTAATGCGTGCATTATTGCTCGTCCAAGCCATGCTAATAAAAACATGCAAACGAATTTAAACAATATTCGACTTTATTTCATGTCTACCACAAAGAACTTCCACATTTCATTTTCTCGAAATGTTTACGACGGGAAGTAAATATGATTATGACACTCAGAATGTATTATTTAATTTCATTCATTAAAAAAATGAAATTATAATAAGCAGAAACAAAAACTGTTAAACGTATCAAAAATCATTGTGAATTCGCAAAATCTTAGTGAACAACAAACATCTATAGCAGCGAATAAGTCAGATTTATTTTTCATTCACTTTTACGATCGTACCCAACCATACTGTCTACTAAACAACAGAACAAATGTTTGCAACATTCGACTTTAACATTTTAGCACATGTCACATGTCACTACTGCGATTGAAACAAATAAACATTCTTAAATAAACATACATTTTTTTCATTTTTAAAATATTGAAAAATTACCTTGCCATCAGCATACACTGGACTGACCAGTGACTCGTCATACGCCGCGGCCCCGGCATGCATAGATAGGATCACATAAAAGTTCCCCAAAGGCACTGGAACATTTTCAACGTTGTGTAACAATACGCTGATGAGGAGCAAGCAACACAAGTGTTTTGCTACCATGTCGTTGTGTGTTCAAGTCGCGAATGTGACAGTCGCTGATATTAGTTTCCAAATGAATACACTCTATATACTTCAAGTGAATACTTTTTATGATGATTGATAATTGTAATCATTTACAAATGTAAAGTTTTTCTTATGATTAAGAAGGAAATTATTCTAATGTCTTCAATATAAATCAAAACATCCCATTTAGAAATCGAATTAATTCATTTGTGTATCTTTGGCTAATATTGCGCGAGCACGCATTGTTTTTTTTAATTTATTCACACACAATTTTACCATAATATGTTAACATAGATACACGTATCTGCAATTGATGAATGCACTTTTAATGTTCAGAGCAATTTTAATTTAAAGTTTATTTACAAAATCGTGAACAATTAATGTTTTCTCAATACTTAGAAGCCGATCAAGACTATTATCTAAGCCATATAAAACAAACAATATCAATATTGAACGGAACATGGTAATTTGACGGTGTTGGTTAATGGTTAAGTTGTCCTTGTTCGACGCCGCTCAACCAAAAGAACCGATTACTTTTGAGCCAAGAATGAGGCAATGTATCGCTTCAAGATAGTTGCAACAAAATCACTAATCAAGTGAAGACTTGGGTCGTTACTGACAAAACGACGGACAACAGGTCTGTATGAGTAGATAACACAGAAATACTGATTAAGTAAGTTGTCTCTGTGAACATAAAAAGTATCGTTGGTAATCTTTGTAAAGCACAGTACAAAACATGAATGCAAAATATAGTTGTGTTCTTTTTTAATAAACCTGCGCTTTTTCTCTGTAACAAGTTTATATGGTGTGAGAATCCATGACATACTAGTACGAATAAATACTTTTATGTAGAGATACAGTTACTATATACTTGTTCATTTCGAGACAATATTATACAAAATCACACATTTTTCAGAAAGTCATTCTGATCCATGGGAGGAATAAAACTTGACTTTATATCATTCTACGGGGACTGTTCGACTTAGTTTATGAATCAACGGTCATTAATAATTTACGACAATTACGTATAATTACATTTTCCAGTAGTATGAGGATTAGGTATGGTATAGGGAGTAATAAGATATGAGTTCAATATGCCACAAAATACATTGGAATCTCATTTCAGTCATGGTCAATCAGTAGGTTTATCAACTCTCCATATAGTAAAACATCATTACTCTAAGTGTTAATGCCAATGAGGCAAACGGCAACAATATTCAGTCTACTGAGATTAATACATTTTTTGTAAATTGATAATTTAAACATATTAGGGACATTGAGAAAAAAGTAAAAATCTCAATTTAACAATGAACTGAACAACAGCAGCGCCCGACTGTATAAACATTGGTTAACTTTAACCAAATGGTTAATTTAACCCAAGGTTAAATTTAACCATTTTGGTTTACTAACCATTAAAAAAGTAATTTAAACATTTAAAAAGGGCTGCCATTTTGGTACTGGTTACCGTTTATGTTAAGATTTAATCTGCATCTTAGACTTGGGTTAGATTTATTTGAGCTTTAACAAAAACAACATTCGTTTAAATTTAAACAAAATTTTCTACAACAGCTAACCGAACATTTAACCAAAATTTAACCAAAACTCTGATTTAACCCAGTGGTTAAAGTTAACCAATGTTCATACAATTGGGCGCTGAGGTTCAACTTGTAGCCAATATCATTTGATTACAATGCATTTTGTATTAGCGTGAAGGTACATAGTAATACATGTATAATTTCATATTACTATTTTAGTAATATAACTATCACAAAGTAGCAAATGGTATATTTTTCACATTAGTTGTGTACATAGTGTTTTTACAAATTAATATTTTTGCCAATTAAAAAGGTGGTTTAAAAACATGCAACGCTCATTTGTTATCTGTTGTATGTTGTAAAATATTTAGGTTAAAAATGTTATGAATATTTCGACAGTAACATCATTCATTTTATATCATATACTGCACTTTATATTGACATAGAAAACATTTTTGCCTTGTCATAATGAAGTAATAGCTTTTTTATTAAAGACTTCACTTTTCGCACTACACTGAGATAAGCTAAAATTTATGTCACCAAATATGAGTGAAAATATTTTCTCGAAAATATTCAAGAAATACATATACATAATAACGCCGATGTCGCTCGACCCATTTTTACACAATTTATCAAATTATAGTACAACAACTCCCGCAGAAGAAAATGATAATTGTGTAAGTTCAAGGTTAATTCACGCATTATATGTCGATTACTCTTTCCATCAGATAATTTGAACATTCCGAAGAGGAAACTTTTTATACAGAATACCAATGTCATTTATCTTGACTTCATTTTAGCCCGAGCGTCAACTACGGAGATAAAATAATTGAAGAATCGATAGATTTTACTCTAACATATAATGCCACGCTAGTAAGCCCCATTACTTCAAATAACTAACTAATATGTCTGGGAAATTCAATAAGTGCTCAGGAAATTACTAAAATTTATATAAATTGAGCGAATTAAATTGTTTACAGTGTTTAATCGAAAGAACGGACACCGTAAATATTTCAAAAGAAAAAACTTGCCAATGGAATGTGTTTGCATGTTTATCAGTTTACAAATTATGACATAAAGAAGCGTTTATGGGATATCAGTACTGTCTGTTCTAGTGTTATTTGCACGGATATGAAATATAAATCACAGGAAAGCCTTGTTGTATATTTTGATCACAGGGAACATACTAAGTTTAACTGTATATTGAATTTACGTAGAAACAGATAATATTTCTAAGTTTTTCATTTCATTTAAATCTGTCCGGAGCTAAATTTGTTTCAATAGCATAGTTTGAAGATCTGCTAATTGTACAACCCGCTAAACACTCCCAAAAATGGAATAAACGATACATTTGGTTTCCATGCCGTCTCTAACAACTCTAATACCATGCACGTTAGTCACGTGACTTTGTGGTAAAGGGAGAGAATTGTATGAACCAACGCGTGGTATTTATTTAGAAAGGAGATAATCAAGTAGAAATGGGATTGCTTGAATACTTGTTCATTCAAATATGATAAAGTTAATCCAAGCGAATTTTGTTTCACAGATTTAAGACAGTAAGTTGTAATGTAATAATGTAAACATACAATTTTCTGTTTTGTTAATCATTCCAGTCACGTCTTGTTTCATTTCAACTCAAATAATAATAATCACAAATATTCTGTTTAATTTAACAAATTGAAATTCTAGTAAATTTCAAACAGAGATTGGCAATTACATGGTTTAATATGTATTCATTTCACGAGAAAATTGCTAATTTTGTATGTAATTTAGATCTGGTAACGTAGAAACGATATTGCGTATAAAAACATCTTGTCACGAAAAACAATTTATTACAAGTATAAACGTGTGGTAATCATTTTTAGTTTTGTATTTCGATCGCACATAATATACTCAAGCTTTCATCCAACTAAAAACGCCACACAAGAGGACAAAGGGTGCGTGTACCAAGCATACACAAAATAACTTTAACATGCAATACCTTTCTATGAAAATTTGACAAAAATGTCGTTTTTCCTCTATATGCAGAAAGGTTGCCGGCTCCATGCGGTAAGGTAAGTTAGTACTGATTGTTAGTATACGGTCCAAGAACACTGGTTAGGTGAACCGGCCGTCGTATATAATTAAAAAGTCGTTGAAAAACGGCGTTAAACCCATTAAAATACAAAACTTTAATCAACTTTAGAATATGCGTAAATACAAAATGACATGGCGCAACATGAATATGTAGCATTTATTTGTGCCAATGCATCAATTAAATTGCTATGTGGTTTCGTTCGTTTAATTTCATTTATAGTTCAAACATAAATCATTACAAATCAGATGACTCTGCAAAAACAATATGATTTATTAAACAACACATCTTGAACAAGTTGTATCACATTATTAACAACAACATCTAGTGAAACATGGTGACACGAGCAAAGGCTGGGGTGTTAATACTGTTGTGTTCGCTCCTTATCGTCCCCACACATGCAATATGGATACCAGTTCCCCTTAATCTAAAGAAGGTGATTGGATAAATGTCTGATGCTGCTATTCATCTTGGAGGAGATTTTAAACAAGGGATTACAGCGTTAGAAAACGTAAATGATTTTTCTTATTTTATCGATAATTCATTGACATAATACAGGGGCGGTTAGAGGAATTTTGGTTAGGGGCGGGGTGTAAAGTCTAGATTTTTATGTAGAGTATGTATACAATTAGCGCATTAATGACTTTATTTTTTACTTATCATTATGGATGAGATCTAATACAGGGTACTACATTTGTCAACGTAAATATTTATTCTATTATATTGATTATTCATTGACATGATACAGTGGCGGGTGCAGGATTATTGGCCGGGGGGGGGGCGTAAAGCCTAGATGTTTATGTAGAGTATGACTGACACAATCAGCACATAACTGACTTTTTTCTTATGCTAACTAGATTTTAGAGGGTATGCACACTGGCTCCGCCCCCTGTCCGCGCTTTTAATATATTATATAATAAGTATAGACAATGTGGAGTCGTTTTCTTAATCAGGACCTTCCTGTGTTTAATTTCATTTCATGTGGAACAAAAACTGAACATACAGATCAATTCCGGATAATAGATACAATGTATATGAATGGGCAACTCTAAATATTAAATTATCATAATTATATCTCAATGCTCGCCAAAAAAAGGAATATTAAAACAGTATTTAGATTTTATATTAGTTAACCGATTGATTGTTACCGGAAAATGATCGATTTTAATCTATTGTTGTTAAAAACGCATCATATATCGGAATAACAATAAAACTCTAATAGGTGTTTTATCATGAGTCGTCAGCATAGATTTACGTTCAGACGTTTCAATTTTTATGTAAATGTGACAATTTTATTACAGGTATTTCCCGATGGCGTAAGGGCATATAAGGTGACATTTAAAGCGGATTTCCCAGATTTCATTGGTGTAAGTATCATGAATTGATTCTCAGATAGATAAATTGTTCCAAGTGAAGCTCAATAGGCCCGTGTCCGAGGCACAAATTCGAAAATATAGGTTTAACTGACCCAGAAAATGAAATGTTATGTCATCATTGGACGATCAAAATAACATGGGGGGCGTCTTTTCCTACCAGAAGTCGATGCCTCTTCATGGAAAAGCTTTCCTTTAACATTTTATGATTCATTCAAATTAAAAATATTTAACGCCTGTAGCATGTACGTCCACTGCTGCAAAGAAAGGAAAATGCGACAAATGCGATGAATATTCGGCTCACCTCGACTGACTCTGTCTAATCTCGGATAATACCTGGTAAACCGACTTTGAAGCTACATAGAATTTCTCTGATGTAAAACTGACAAATATAACGGCCTCTATGAAAAAGCTTTTCAAATTTGTTTTTCCCGTACATTCTGTTCTTTGTTGTGTACTTAATATTTAGGAAAGCAAAAAATGACATTGCTTAAAGGACAATTCTGCTCTGAAAACGTTAGACAGACTTCGACATACGCCATTTTAAGAATCAGCGGTAAAATTACCTTAGTAGTACATCGGCAGCCTCATCACGTATGCAAGCCGTAAACGCATAACATAAACCACCAAGTACATCCGAGGTTAGATGGAGGTACGGAATTAGCCGTAATGTGCCGAGTGAAGCGATGATAACACATAAGCATAGCAAAAAAGTGAAATGACAAAGTTCCACTTCTGTTGTAATGAGTTTATTCTGTAAATTTTAGATAAGATTTTGTTGGGCTACAGTTTATTGGCATGAATTCGTCACCACAGTTCATAACGCTGGTTGTATTCCACCAGTATAAAGTAAGCAGACGACGGCTTTGATTCAATGTGGCACATGAAATGGTGAATTAAATTTATTTAAAATGATGTTCTGCGTTTTTTTAAACATTTTGTTTTTGAGTACATAACCTAAAACAGATCTCAAAATCTGAACACAAACGTAATTTGTCGGAACGTTTTACGACAATAATTGAATTCATTTTGCTCATTCAGTTTGGTGATCAGAAAATGTTCATAAAAAAATTCACCGTGCTGCAATAAAACACTGTTAAATCGCAGTTAACTGGGCGCCATGTTGGATGCGTATTGTTCAAGCAATTCCTGTAATTTAATCGAGTGAATTTCAATTTAGTTTATTCTAAGTTCCGACTTGGTAAAAAACGAAAGTTCGAGTAAGGCGATTGTGACTTAAACTTAATTCAGTTCCCCATATTTTGACATACATGTACGCTTGCAACAGGGTGGTTTTTATTTATTGTAATCTCGTAATATTTTTATCAGTCTTGATAAATATGTTTATGTTGTTCGCATCAGCACAACCTTTTAGTTGATGTTAAATACAGCGAAACCCCTCCAGAGCGACCCTCTCTTGAGCAGCAACCTCCCTTCAACAACAGCATGATTTTTCCGACTGTACAATTTAATCCTTAATTTAGAGCAACAACCTCTCTACAACAAAATAATTTTGCTTCTTCCAAAGAGTGTTGCTTCGGAGAGGTTGCACTGTATCACATACTGGTAATATAATCCCTACAGCACTGTATAATCATAAAATTATTCAGATATTTATTTCACTAACATAAAACCTAAGTTAACTCTACATCCCTAAGTACGAGTACCCTAACACCATTTAAAACCAGACATTTCTCCTCTTCTCGAAAAATACCTTTTAGTTGTTCGGTATGATTGTCCATTAACGGGTCTGATTAAGTCTGAACAAAAATATAATTGTCCTGGGTGACCCAATTAGGCATTGTGTTCTCTCATTTTTCTAATGGGTGTATAATTAAATACTTAATTGCCTTTAGTGCAGAAACGTCTCTGGATAATTCATGGAACATCTAACAAAGAAATTGTAAGAGTAATTATCATCAGGACATAACATTAGTTTGATTATAGGAATTTAAAAAAGGGGTTAGTTCTCATGGAAAGGGTCGTTGTTCGATTGTTTAAATTATATACAAGGCTATTATGGGCTTCCATACATGTATATCCATATTTTACAACATTCATTACTACGAAATAAAGTATGACTTGGTAGGTTTGTATCCAATTCTTCATTACACCTGAGTTTTATTGCACGTACATTATTAAATGATCATGAGTTTATTTTTATTTTTATTTTTTTTCTTTGTTGTCAACCGCATTTATTCAACATAGCCACCAAGAAACCACTGAAAATTCAAAACATATAAGGTGCATATAAAACTCGTAATGTGTGTTGATATGTTCCTTATCATGCGTATTCATCTTTTGTGTGCTTAAGATAATAAAATGTTCATTGTCAACAAATACAGCAACACCTCAAAGCAATGATACAAGCAAATATACAAGTTTACTACTTTGAAATCACGACTCTGGTGCAGTTGGTTTTCATAAATAGTTTTGACTGTATCTTGAAGCAGAAACCATCCTTCTCTTGTCCAGAGTAAACTGTAGAAACATACCCCAAAACATAGTATCAGGTACGATTGGGCTACAAGTGTGACTTTTTTGAAGCCATGTTTTTAGCAATCAATACTGTTAACGACTTGTTACGAATATTTACTCAATTTTAAATATTCTGGTGTCAAAACTAAAGCTATAAATCTGCCAATAAAATGATAAAGTACAATTTAAATAATGAAATCGTTTTCTAGGCAAAATCAGTCAAATGTTTACGTTGTCGAAATCCGTAAATATACATTTCGATAATAGAACCATTAAATATTGAGATGAAATATTAGAATTTCACTGATTTCAAAATTAAGGAACAAACAATGCTGTCTGCACTTAGCCGATTTTCTAATCGTCCACCTTATAAAACTCGATTCTTGGATAAACCCAAATGAGTGAAATTAATTCTTTAAGTTTGTAACACTTACAATCGATCTACACAAATAAATCGGGAATTATAAGTTAATGTTAGACTAAATATATATACTAGTATATAAAGTCCACGCGGTAATCAAGCAAGTGTGTTCAAGGTTTTTCCTCCAGTGCTATAGTATACAATGTGGGTGTTTATCGATTCAGTGTATAAGGACCAATACTGCAAGGGACGGTCTGTATTCAGAGTTTAAAATATAATACAAATACTTGTAATGGAAATAAAACGTTTGCACATTAGACAGTTGTCATTATTGCATGTTGTCTTAAGCGCAGGTTTTGTTTGTTGTGGTTTTAGTATCCAATTAAATGTAGGTCCTCAGTAAAACTTCTTGTATTATCATGATAAATCATTTTATACAATTTATCATGTTGTTGTATATCTAAAAATACAAAAATGATAATGTGAAACATGCACATGTTATTAACCAACTTTTCATTGATTGATGGTGCCATGCGTACAATAGCACAAATGACAAACCTGAGCGCGATAATAATGTATCAAAATAATGAGTGATCTGGATAATGATGTTTCTTCTGATGGCTAAGTCTTGCTTCATGCAAACTACGTTAGCAAAAACATTCAAACGAGAATTAAAATCGTCGTGACATTAAATGAATGTTGATAAATATCCTTTTTTTGGTTTCGTACGACATACGTCATAGGACATTTCATATATTACATCTAAACCCGATTTTGCAAGGGTCATATTTGTCAAAATAGTGTAGTCGGCAGATATTTAACCCTTTGCCTCATTAGCATATTTTGGAGCCCTCCAAAGTCAAAGCTAATATACGAAACATCAAACCATTAAAGAAAATTGGGTAATTTCTCTCTGACAGAGCGGAAAACATTGCGGCAAAAGAAGTCATTGCTCATTAAAAGAAATGGCTTCTTTTGTCAATGTTTTCAAAAGTCATCTGCTTCAGATGCGGTGAAATGCAGTATTATGAAGTAAATGGTTAATTGTTTAATTACCAATACAAAGAGTATTCTCATCACACTTCAAACAACACAAGTTTACCGATTACAAAAATGTACGTCTTTACTTGTTCACAATTCAATACATGTAATTAGAAGATGCGGTTTTGAAATGAAATCAACTGCTTTGACCACAGAGGTAAATTGTTTAAAATCTCAACAAAATGTTTGTGTCAGCTCAACAAATAGATAATCATCAAATAATTTTCATCAAAAGATTGGAATATGTGGAAGAAAACATATAATATGAAGATATGTTAGATATTAAATTAATTGCAACATTATGGGACGAAAGTGACGCATGGAAACAAACGACATCATACAACAGAATTGACGCATGGAAACAGACATCATACACCGGAAGTGACGCATGGAAATAGACATCAAAAGATTGTCTTAAGATTTTCTTGCAATTTGCTTATTTCAGAAGCTTACACAAATGTTCGAATGATTTAAAAAAACAATTAAAGCAAACCAATGTAAGCATAAACATCAGTTTTCAACAACGTTATTTAAAATAATTGGACATGAATTTAATTAGAAGTCATATGGGGCAAGGTCAGAAAAATATGCTGATCGAGTGAGCAAACATTATCACATGATTATCTCCTAAAATTGCTTTACAACACTAGCCTCATGTTAAGACTTAAGCTTTATCATACAAATAGTGGACGAGTGCGATGTGCAGATAATAACTAATAGCCTAATAGACATTTTACACCATCCCTACAACGTACAGCAGCTCCTATGGTCAAAGACGCATATTCCAAGACATGCATGTTTCGTTAAGAAGAACTCTAAAATTATTAAACATCGTTCTAAAAGTAGTTCATATTCTTTGCTTTCTGGATGTTTACGCATTTCTCACTCTATTAACCCTATGTATTAACAATGTATTAAACAGAAAGTACAAGTAATTCTCCATTTCTGGAAAAAAATAACGTAGATGAGGGGGCCCAAAGGTTCAAGTGCTTTATCATTTTTCAGGAATTGGGATTTACGATACTACACTATGTATAAATTAATTTTATTCATGTTGTAACTGCCTCAATTCCTGGTAAAATAATGGTACACTTCTGAAAAATAATCCCATGGTTATTTTAAACCTACATAATAACGACTCGCTCCATTAGGGCTTTATCTCAGTAATGAAAAGTTATGTATGTATTTCTCTTTCAAAAAACGGTCTTAGTCTGTATGAAACAATGGTTATGTAGTATAGGTGAAAAGTAGGCGAGATGCACATGTACACACGTGATATAAAATGTCTGGCATTTCATTTAATATTTATAGTCATGGTTGGCAAATGCTTAATCAGTATAATGACAACAAATTATATCTGGTTCGTGGTCATCTATACAGAACAATGATATCCATTATATTATTTTTATATATTTAAACAATATGGCGTATTTTGCTATACACAAATATGTTTCCTTAACAAAGTAAATTAACATTTGTGATATTTATTAAAGTGCAAAGTGTATTCAGAGATCACAAAACAAGTTGTGATGTGAACAATGATTTGTTATTGTTAACTGATTGGGTTATTCATCAGGACATAAACATGTCACGAGGCGTTGAAAGATACATCGCTCAAAACGTTTGAAATGGTTTTATACAAAATAATCAGCCACAGCTTGTTCAGGTGAGCATGAATCACATTTTATAAACGCGCACGCACGCAAAACGAGGTATTTTTCATTCGAGGATTCAAATGGATAAACTGGTCCGAGTTCCATGTTGCAGTGCACAGACAGAGTCAACGGGAACCATATTATCAAATGGGATCATTTGGAACACCGGCCGTTTCCGTATTGCAGTCTAATTAGACGAAGGTGGCCGAGATTTGCCGAATGAAATGGGACAACAGCTGTTTCATCAAGCCATCAAAACTGCATATCATATTGTTAACACATAAGTATTGTACATAATAGTTTTTGATAATTCGCTTGGTTCAAAAAGAATGCATGATATAGTTATCATATATTTACAGCATAACAAAAGAAACACAATAATGACTATATTGGTCATGTTAAAAAACGGCTGCTCGACATTATATAATCAGTTGTCAAGTTTCAGGCGATTTTATCATTTCTTTGAATCAAAAGACGCTTTGAAGACACATCAAGACTTCTCAACTTGAATTTGATACACTCTCGACGCACATATATTTATGTATGAACATTTGATATATTTCATGGACTTTTCGTGACATTTCAGAATACCATTTTAATGTAAAAGTACACACTAATCCCATACGTATATAAACCAGTAACCAAGTCAAAATGAGCTGCCAGTGTCTGCAGTAAATAGCAATTTACCATTACATAAATTATATGTTTATATACAATAAAAATTCGTTCATTATTACGAGCATCGATATCACGAGCACCCGACTTAGCTCGAGGAGTTTTTAAAGTCCCGTCAATTTTTGTTCTTAGTTGTGCACAATTTCAACCAACTAAGAAACACCTCGTTATTACGAGCACCACGTTTATATATTATATTTACAATTAGTCTGCTCCGATGACTCCTTGAGATATTGAGGTTTTACTGTATATTGGCTGGGTTTTTTTTGCAGTCCACATATTAGCGGTCCTGGTGAATAGTTTGATAGCAAATTGCCATTTAACTATTTCTGTTATCTGCTTAACAGGACATATATCAACAGTTCATTCTGAGGTTTGATGTCGTACCCATAGCCAGGGTTATTTTGGCGACCTTTCCAGCTTTAACGGTGGAGGAAGACCCCCAAGCGTACGCCTGGGTACAACGTGGACAGCTTCCTCACATGTGAAATTTGTTTTGTCTGGGATGGTATTCGAACTCATAGCCATGAGGGGCTAGTGATTACTAGTTAAAGAATATAACCATTCAACAACAATTATACTGTTTTGTTGACAATCTATATATGCATTGTCTAGTCACATTTCATGTGTGGTTTTAGGAAATATCAAACAGGTAAACATAAATCATACGTTACTCCTGCATCGTGATATTACAATCACTGGGCTTGTACACATTTTACCAGGAAATTATATGACAGGTTTATAAAACGCAACCAAAAATGTCAACTCTGTCCATTTTAATTGGCCGTAGTGTATAATTTATTTGATTAGGTCAAAGGAACCAAAAGCTTATTAAAATGCATGATATGATTTTTGACAACTTTGATAGATTGAATATCAATTTATACAAGATTCTGTATATAAGAAGTGAATTCAGGAAGTTACCCTCACATCTCAATCAGGACTTTTGCGTTGAACACATTAGTACAGTTTAGCTATGCAGTCCCGGATAATTCTTGGTATTTTTGTAGCCATTGTGTTGATATCTGAAGGAATATGTACAACGGTATCTGTGGGTGACCACTATGTTGTGAAGTCAATGCAAGCTGCCGCCAGGGAGTACAATGGTCAGCTGATTAGGGGAGTATCAGCTGTGGGATTGGTAAGTTGTGTTTTACTTTTGACTTGATTTGGAGTATGGTCTAGTTTTATGGTAAGAGATAATCAATGTGTTAGGTTACGTCAGAAGTTTAAAACACATACATTGGTGTACAGTAAGATCTCGATATTAACACCAACATTTAGTCCTGAAAAGAACAATCTTAATGTTGAGGTGGTCTGATTAATTATCAATATAGAAGTATAGAAGAAATAAAAAACTGGTCCAAAATTGAGTGGTCGTTATGAGGTGGTCGTTATATTGAGGTGGTCACAAATTGTGGTTTTATTGTATTTACATCTAAGCCAGCATTTGCTGACTCTTTTTTTATATTATAATACACGCGAGATTGAAAATATCTCTTTGATGGTAATGTTGTATTTACATTTGTGAACCTGGGTCTAGGTATGCAAGCATAGGAGAAGTTAGACGTGTTTCTATTTTTATACGAGCGTTACTGAGAGTAGTATTGTGAGAACTAGTGTAACAAAGGAAGTCGCTACCTTCCATATTTGATTTGAATAAACCTCTCTATGACTGTATGTTTCATTTAATCTTTTATTTTCATTTGGAAAATCTGAGACTAGGGTTGGACCATGTGTATGTCTACATATAATGTTTGTACACGAGGAACCCCACACAAAACATGACTGAGGAGTGATTTGCATGATTAGAATTCGGAATAAAAAAAATGCCAAAATTATTTTTTTCAGTCAGCTAAGCTAATGTTTATATGTTGTTTTTCATATTCTGTTTATGTACATACTGTAATCAAAGATGATACATGATTCAAATCTTATTTAGAATGAGATCTGAATCTGAAATTTTACGTCATTTCTGTCTTTTGCGGTCTACAATAAGTCGACTTTACACGTAATGTAAATACTAAATATCCATGTAAGTAGATGGGAGCATTTCATTACTATCAGTACCATGTATCTGTTATTGTATGTTTTGCATTCTGTACCATCACAGCAAACAAAGGTCACTTATCTACTGAAGGAATGCATGAAAACACAGACAAATTTAATTCTACAGATAGTGAACACAGAGGATTCTCAGAAATAAAAACATGTATTATAAACTATTTCCTGATATATTTGTTACTTTATTAATAGGGAGAGTTTGACATCTTTCATCAGCACTATGCGGAGTATTTTGTTACCATCATGATAGCTCTACCAAAGCTGCCACAAGTATGTGCATTTTTATTTGTATATTTTTGTCTCAAGATACGCTATTATCTATTACCGAAATATGTTATTATGAAATATCAATATTACAGTCCTTAATGTAACCTTTAATGTGAGTAATATGATTTGAAAATGCAGGGGTGTAGAAATGTTTTCATGCAGCCAGTAAGCCACTTAAGGTAGAAGGGGGTCTGAGGTAAGATCAATACTCCCTGTGGGGAAAAAGCAGCCGAGGAGAATGCTCAAATTGCCAGTTGATTTTTCCAGCTTCCTGCTCATTTCTACACCCCTGAATATGTATTTGTTTAATACATATTTCTTAATTCAGTTTTATGTACAATATTATGACACGATCGTTTTTAATTCAAATGCTGCAAATTACGTGTTTAAACAACAGACAGATTTTATTCAGTTTCTCAGAACATTTAACAGATACAATGTCATATAAATTTAAAAAAAGCTGAAGAATTTTCTTGCATAGAGCCATTAAAATTTGAATGTTCGTTTTGTGTAAGATAATTACCCAAAACGTGCATTTATACATCACAAGACAATGATTTGCAGTGGCTAGTATTTATCAAAATGTCCTTGATATATTTCAGTTTCGTATTTGTGATGCTAAAGCATATTGGCACCGTGGAGTATTGTTTAAAGTAGACACTTACTACGGCTGCCGGCCCGTGCCTCCACCATTCCCTTACAACAACAACAACGACATGTATTACAAGAATAAGTTTCTGGATTGAAACCTATATAATTGGTTTCAATGATTAATCTGACTGAATGCTAAAAACCTACAACGCAAGAATAATTTTCAAAAGTCATTTCAAAACTTATGAAATGTATGTATGATTTTACTTCAATAAATATTAAACGGACTTTAACAAAAAATATTTGTTTGGTATGCATTCTATTATTTTTGAGATTTGTTTCTGCTGTAAAAAACAATGAATCGAAACCAGTCTAACAAACACATTTTCTTCTTTAAAAATCAGAAATCCATTATCTTGTTGTATTAAAGTTTGCAGTATTACCACAACACTTGCATCATCAATTACGACAACAATAACACTTTCAAAACTGATGAATGCTAAAGGTTGAAAACAAACAGTAAAGAGACTACCTGTCATCATTCATCAACAAAACCATACTTGTTTAATACCATTTGTAAGCAAATCATTGTTTAACAAACACATCAGTCTTCAAATAGAAATACATGTAGATATGTGAACACCCATAAAAATATGCACTAAATAAATCATTAATCTCATACCTTCACACGACTTAAAATCATCAACAATTTTTATTATCAAAACACATTTAATACACTAAAATGGTATCAATAGTAATGATAAAATGATTTTGATCAAATCCGTGCAATTATTCTCAAGAAGTAATGTATCAATTGAAAGGACCGAAGGGTTATGGCTAGCTGGGACCAATATACACATATCACTAGCCCCTTACCACGCTGAGTGGGATAATAAAAGTAAAGTACACAAGGTAACATACGTTGAATAACAAATGAAAATTAAATTTACAATTTGATGTGAAAGGACATATAAGTAACACTACTGGCACATATAGGCCCTAGGGTCACGGTATACTTCTGAAATTGAAAATCTGCACAAAAATATTACATAGATCATGTAAACTATGCATCATATGCGATCATTGTATTTAACAATGTTATATTGTATTATATTGTTTGAATGACTAAGAATTTTACAACTCAAAACAAGTTTTTGAATACAAGTCTTTATTTCGAGACCATTCTCAGGTGAGCTCTTTAGTGAAACTGTGGCCAGAATTGTGTAATTACAGTCAAACCTGTGAACAAAGATTTTTTTCAAAGAATGGCCTTTATTCACAGAGTGGTCTTTATTCAGAGGTGGTCGCAAACGCAGGTTTGACCGTACTGTCAAGATTTGCATGTAGAAATGTTTTATATACAGTTTTGATCCACTTACCTTAAATAGCAGTTTTACATCATTGATTGTTTCTAAAAGGAGGAAAGTACCACTTTTTACGCAAAGATGATTACAGCATTGAATTAACAAAATGGATGTATTCAAACAAGCCACAAATGAATGCAATTTACCTGATTATATATCGTTCATTCTTTGCAATTTACCAAATTAATAAACTTTTATAGACTACTAAATAATAATCAAAGTTGCAATAAATTACATGAAAATCACAAATAATCTGCATTTCAAGAAAACAGAAATGGTAAGTAATCAAGAATGCATGCAACAATTTATCACAGACAAAATTTTTAGATAAACTAGAAATAAAACTACAAGAAAGCAATTTACATTCAGAGTATTACACATTCGTAGTTGAAGATACATGCAATCGTGATCCTCATCAGAATGCAAATTACTGTCTTGGAACCAGAAACAAACAATAAAGACTCACCAGACTTCTACTTGAATTGTTTGGGGAGGAGGGTGACAAACTCGAACAAAAAAAACATACCTCTTCAGGAGAAAAAATGTCAGCAATGTTAATTGGCGCAAGGCCTAAAATAGGGATTTTGAAAATAATTATTGCACTATAATAAATTCCATTGAAGATTAAGCCACACATTTGGAATAACACAATACTAAACACATTGCATGCCTTTCATATTGAGACAAGCATGAAACACACTTTGAGATAAACGCACTGAGATGAACACATTTTGAAGTAAACACATTTTGAGATAAACACACTTAGTGGTAAACTCATTTTGCGATAAACTAGCTTTGAGATAAACATACTTTTTGAGAAACCCACATTTTGAGATATACACACTTTGAGATAAACATACTTAGAGATAAACACGCTGAGATACACACATTTTCAGGTAAACACATTTTGAGGTAAACTCTCTGAGGTAGACACTTCAAGATGAACACACTTTAAGATTAACACATTTGAGATGACACATATTTTATATATTCATGCATTCCAGTAAACACAATGCACACCAGTATCTGGCGCAATAAATTTACCAAACAACTCAAACTGCTTCTTTTTATTCTAGTGATTTTTTGCAATTTTTACATTATTCCTAAAATTTTAATCTTATTCTTGTAAAGGAATTGAAAGTGACTGTTCGTTGTATCTTTGCGTTGAAAAGGAATTTTTTCTCATATTTCTGAATATACGAAACAAAAACACTACAAGCAGGTAAGTTGTTTGACAAATTAGACAAATTTAATTCCACATGGTTTAAACACTTTAATATTAAATCCATCAGCAATACGTATCAATCTTCTAGGGGTTAAATACTGACTGGGTTAGCGTTGAACACAAAACACCGGGTTGTGTCAACACCCCTTTATTCTGATAGGCCAAAAAAGTCAAGACACGTAATTTTCTTCAAAACATACTTTTTAACGGGATTAGTTACACAAACGCACAGGGCAAGTTTGGTTAAAGCTCAGCTAAATATGCCTGAGGTGTGACTGGAATATAACATGCGTTTATTGTTAGAAGACCAATAGAAAAAAAACATTCAATACGACATGCAGGTCACTGAACCATGACTTTGAGATTTCAGCGATTTTAACACCTGAAATCATGATACACGAGACTTGCTGGGTGAGTACACCAACTACATTTTGTGAAAATCAAATGAAAACAAATAATTTTTGTGCCTGGATTGGCTTTTATGCCTGTTTTCTACAATATTTCAGTTATACACCGGCATATTTGGTACCAGTACTAACCTTGTTCTCCACAAGTAATTGCCAGCTCCTCCACATGAATGATCAGTTGTCAAGCTCGACCAAGAAGTCACAGAGAATATAAACTGCTTTGAACCCAAGGCCCATAGACCTATAAAACCCTACCTATTTATTACTGAGCCTTGCAGGTGGGCGTGTACACAAAAGGTACATGTATTGTGCAATATCTGTTTCGGTGTTTTCTTTATTTCAAATGTGAAGACATTCAGTTTTCTTGAATTAATTAATTAATTGAAATTAATATTTCAAAATTTTATTTATATATTGTATTTGCGTTTTAATGCATAAAATTATACTACCCAACTTTTGCTCAGCACCAAAGGTTTCTCACGATCATGAAAAGTATCAAAATGATTCAATTAATTTGCATAGTTCGATTCAGCAATGTTTTGAGATGGCACCCAACCTAAATGTTACAGTTCGACAACAATCTTTGAATGATCAAAGATCAACTAAGTCCATTTTGTAGGGTGAGTGGCATTTCGGAACGTTTCAATGGCTTCCGCAATACTAGTACAATGTACATGTATATAAATGCCAGTTATTTGTCCGTTATAATTGAGATCAAGGTTATGTTTAGAAAGATACTTGGTCATTGTATTATCTACCCCTATTTTAAGGAGTGGAACAATCCTTGAACTTTCGTCACGCCTCACTGCCCGATTTCTATCTATAGCTGTTTTATCGAGTAGATCTCGCCACGTGGTGACGAAAAGCATGCACCCCTCGTTTTTGTGTTCTTTTTTGTGGGAGCAGAAACGCATTATTATCCTTATACACCGACATTTCACAATTATGGTCATTCAGAGGTGAGACTTTTTACATAGGTCATTTTGACATGACAAACGCTATGATTGCCAAACGCTATGATAAGACGGCATTTGATTGAAGCAGAAATGTGGAGGGCTGTACGGATGGTGGAGCACACCGTGAGGTTGGTGTGGCGCTTGGTGCACACCACACTACACCATCATCACCTGAACTTGGGCAAGGTACCAGCAGTATGGTACACCTGTCAAGCGGCATGGCGGAGGCAGACAAATAGTGACGACAACAGCTCAGGACCGTAGTTTGCAACAGCGACGCATCTTCGTAATGACCTTAATGCTTCTGGGGTCAATGTTTGTACTCAGACGGCGCGTAGAAGGTTACACGAGGGTAATCTGCGATCAAGAATACCCTGTATAAAAATTCCATCGACTCGTCACCAGACCCGTTTAGAATGGGCGACGGAGCATGGTAGGTGGATCAGACAAAACTGGAGACATGTTCTCTTCACTGATGAGTCTATGTTTTGCCTAGACTTTACTGACAATTGTGTCAGAGTCTGGAGAAGATATGGGGAAAGGTTTCAAGCCGGAAATATTGCTGAGCACGACCGCTACGTGGGTGGGTCAGTTATGGTTTAAGGAGGCATCAACTGGGGCAAAAGGACTGACCTCGTTCTGCTAAATAGATGTACATTAAATGGTCAGTGTTACATCGATGAAAAGTGAAACACCCAGGTTAGGCTGTTTGCCGGGCAGTGGGTGATCTGGACATTTTAATGGACGATAATGCGCGTCCCCCAAGGACCAGCTGGTCCAGGACTACATGCAGAGTGAGGGTATTGACTAGCCAGCTCGATCACCCGACATATTCAATTGAGTTCAAGTGGAATGAGCTGCAGGTATGGATATCAGCTCGTCAGGTGCAACCTAGAAACATCCATGAGCTTGAGACCATCCTTACTTGGACTGTCAAAAACCTCATAGGAAGCATAAGAAGGCATTGCCAAGCAGTTGTCGTTAGTAATGGGTCACACACACGCTACTGAGTCCAAACTTGTAAACGTAAATGGCATTGGGAAAATTTTGTGTCCAAAAATCTTGGATATAAGGACAGTCCTCTTCTCTAGCACATAATGCACGATCAGTAAAACATAGTATTTTTTTCTTTCAAACAAATTGATGATTAAACATGAAATTGACATAAAAATCATGGCACGATGGTAATCAAATCATTCCCGAAAATATTCACACTAAAACATTTGGTGCTTAGCAAAAGTTGATAAGAATATTATGCAGCACCTATATCTGTATTATAGTCATAGCATTTTCATAGCCATGCTTCCGTGCCATTTAGAAATTCACAAATCCATGACAAAATAGGTTGAAAAATATAGTTGAAAAGCGTCCAACTGATGTCTGGTATCCAAAACATTGTACAGACGCATATATCCTTCAGACATTCCGTACAAATGCATATTAATGCCCTGCTATTTCATATCGATAGCATAAATTATTTCTAATTTTAGACGAGAACTCATCTATTGCGTTGATAATTTTCCTTGGAAGTGATGATTTGTGTTGGTGGTGCCATAAAATAAGATCATGTATTGGCGCCTTATACGGTCTTTTGGGTAATAGTGAACTCAAATAAACAATGATTAATCTAAGACATGGTTTGAGTCAGTGTCCTGTTCTGTATAATGGCGCAGTTTGTTACATACTGTTGGGAGAAATAAAAATGATTTAACTGGCTTAATAAATACTCATTAAAATATAAGTTTCAGAGAGGAATGATCACAGTGGATTGTGGGCATTGGCATTTTGCCAAATTGGCAGAAACAAAAGTTAAAGATTGCAATTTGGTTGATAAGATTGTTGGTGTTACACTTGCATGTTTGTAATTTGGCAGACCACTGAAGCAAAGGGTTTTACCAGTTGGCTTTTGGTCAACATTTGTTTGAATTTGCCTTTAACTCCCTTTAATTTTAAATACAAAACATACCCTTTAACATTTTGAAACCAGGCAATAAATTTCATAATTATTTCAATTTGAATATTATCAATAAATAAATTAATTTCACAAGAAATATGCAAGCAAACAGTAAAATGCCTGTAACTGAATTAATTCATTAACATGCACAATGCTATCTTGATAATTTTTTACGATTTGTTTTTACGACAAACATATCTGACCATACTTCAAACAGCGGACAGAATGAAAGGAGTGAATTCTTACAATAATACCTCCACACTTAAATCAATTGATCATTAGGCTAGTCAGTGACCTAAGCTACAACCCAAATGTCTGGGGCAACAACTACTCGCATTCTAACACAAAAATAGTCACCTTTTGCTCTGAGTGTACTGCAAAATAGCAAATTTTTGTGATTTCAGACAAAACTAGATTCTGAAGCCTACAATGCCTTCTGCTGTGGCACGATACAATTAAAGTCTTGTGTAATTTCTTAAGACAAGCAATCAGCACAATTTCGCATGAGAGATATTAAATTAAATCTCATGAGTCAAATGATGCATATGAATCGTAGTCAGTGATTGCTTAAGGCGAACTGGGACCTAAGAATGTATATCGAGATTCTTAAATTTCATCACTCAGTCAAACTTTAGAGTAGAATAATTGGTAACTCTGAGATTTATTTCAAACAAATGAAGCAAACAGCGTCTCTGAGAAAAGTCTTAATTAGATATTTGAAATTCTGAATTTCTGTTTCCATGGTAATGAAATTTTATTACAACTAATTATTAATATTTTGAACAATGGACACTATGAAATATATACGTAAATGTACCTATACTGCCGGAGGACATTTTGGCAATATCAATTCTACTAATTAGATTAAATAAGGATAAAACTTCTGATACACAGTTATTGAAATGTTTCTTGATTTATGAGCAATCTATTTGTAAGTCAGTTTCATGAAATCATACAGGTTTTATGGAACAAGCAACGAACACACGTAACTCATTATCTGATATTGCCTTTACAAGCACAGAATACAGAAAATATTTCAATAAAAAATATCATCAGAGTTATTGAAGTATTTCTCATATCTTATCAGAGATAAAATAGATTTCCAACTCGTTTTAACGAGATATTTTCGAACCAATCATTACAGAAACGAATCTAAAAGACGAAATGATTGCAGTCATCAGAGAATGTGAAAATATACTCAGCCAAAAAAGAAAGTACCCATTTTATAATTTCTTGTCACTTTTTTATTCACGTGTTTACACAAACTTTGCTATTGTACCGATGATGGTTTGTTTATGTATTGACCGAATTTTATTGTCAGTGAAACACGCGCTCCAGCTGAAAAGCCACTTATGTCATTTTGCACGTGCGCCTCGTGCGGGACATATCCATATCCGATGTCAATATTGGACATCACAGATTTTCTCACAATCCGTCACAACTCAATAAAATTGTGTTTAAAACAAGTGGAAGAAAATGCCAAGGCTAAATAATGACGAACGAAACCAAGCTATTGGGATGCTAAATGGTGGCATGTCTGCAACCGCTGTATCCCGACACTTTGGTTGTACTCGTAAGACTATCGAACGTTTACGGAGACGATTCCTTGTCACATTTTCTAATTTGTCTGATCGTCCTCGAAGTGGTAGACCACGTGTTACCACTGCTGCAGATGATCGTCATATTGTCTTGCAGCACCTTCGTAACAGGCGTCTGACTGCAGCAGCAACCGGGCGGCAGTAAGGCATCCATCCACAGACTGTAAGAAATCGTTTGAGACAGAACATTCAGCCTATTCGTGCGTATCGACCATACTTCGGTCAAATTCTCACCCGACGTCATCGAACTGCAAGACTGGATTGGTGTCGTCGTCACCTGCCTTTACGGCGTGCTGACTGGAACTTAATTTTGTTTTCCGACGAAAGTCGGTTCAATCTTAGCCATGCCGACGGACGTGAGAGTTTACCGCCGGCAGGGAGAGCGTTTTGCTGATGCCTGTGTCACTGAGCGAGACCGTTTCGGAGGAGGTTCAGTATTAGTGTGGGGTGGTATAATGGGCGGACACAAGACCAGATTAATTGTTCTCAATGGAATTTTTGACAATAAATAACGTCAATGTCTTGGACTGGCCTACAAATAGCCCTGACCTTAATCCAATCGAACACATTTGTTAGGGCGCCGTGTTCGACGAAATCATCAAATTCATACAGTAAATGACCTGGCAACGGCCTTACACGCTGAGTGGGCCAATTTACCAATGCCGTTTATACAGCGTTACGCCAACAGCATGCGCCGCCGTATAACAACGTGCATTGTACAAAATGGTGGACATATGCGATACTGACGCATTTTTATTAAATTTTCAGTCTCTTTTTGTTGGTTGATACGTCTCAAAATCAATTTAAACAAGTCATGAAATGCAGTTGTGTCTTACAAAATTAAGTGGGAATTTTTAAATTTACCCTATGTGATTTCAGTCGAATTTTTTTCAACAAAAGAATTATCACAGAGACTTCAAATTTTCACAGCACTTCAGCAAAGAATGATTCTTCAATACAGACCGAAAAAATAATCAGAATTCACGCTAATCCAATATAAATATGTGGAAATGTACGATGAGTACTTTCTTTTTTGGCTTAGTATATTTATTTGAATTGAATTCAATAAAGCTAATTTCAAACCCAGCATATAGAACCAGAATTTAGAGGATTTAAACCCCTCAAGTATAAAGCACTATAATAATGGAGAGGAAAACATAAAACATAAAAAACTCTTAAAAATATTTTTTTATTTTTTATATCTCAACATGATATCACAATATATATATAGGGGGCTAGCACATTGAAGGGATGGTGTGTATTAGACCTAAAATGAACCATAAATACATATATCATATATGCATTTGCATAATTATGATAAATATGCTTTAGGTTCGTGTGGCCATTTCAAGCCTTAATACACCATCCCTTCAACATGCGAGCCCTCTATGACAGTATATTACTATTTTTTACAAAAAATACCAATGCAATATACATGAATATAGATGAGAAAAGGATTTCTGGAAAAACATGTACAAAAAAATCCTTTCCCCAAAAATGCCAGACATACCTGAATATCAGTAGACAAGTATTCAAGCAACACAAATGTATTCTGTTTACAGAATTGGATACTGTGTACAGCAAAAACTGCATTATTATGAGGATATATATCAAGAGTGCCTGACTTATCTCAAGTAGTTTTTAAAGTCCCGTCATTTTTTTCACACTTGTATACAGTTTATCACCACCGTGAGTTCAAATCCCACCCGGAACCAAATTGCACATGTGAGAAAGCTGTCCAGCTAGTTTACAGAAGATTGTGGATCTACCACAGTGTAAGCCTGGGGGTCTTCCACTGCCATTAAAGCTGGAAAGTCGCAAAATGACCCTGGCTGTTTGTGCAACATTAAACTCCAATGTATAGTTTTAATTGTGTGTTATAAGTGTCATTATCACGATATCTCATGCACAAAGTATGGTCTACTTGAAGAAGCAGATAATCTTACAGTGATTCCAACATGGAATTGCTTGGTCTTTGAGCAGATATCCACCAGCTTTAGAAGTCAAGCAACCAGACTACACTGTTCTCAATTTTGACATAATCATCCAGTTCAAGATTTTAAAGACAAGTAAAATCTGCTGCATGATTAAACATTCCATTTGTAGGATTGTCATTTGACAAGACTGAATATGAATGCCACTTTCACCATTTTATGGTATTAGGCAAAGAAAAGCATTTACAGTCAAACCCGTGAACAAAGGCCACCCTAGGAAAAGACAAAATGTGGCCTTTATTGACAGTTGGCCTTTATTCAGAGGTCAGTTAGTTCTAAATAATCAGTGATGGTTTTTCAAAAATGGCCTTTATTCTCAGGTTGGTCTTTATTCGAAGGTGGCCACAAACACAAGTTTGACTGTATAAGGAAAGTTGAACTTTTGTTGTTTGTGCATAAGTTTGATTTTCTGTTTGAACAACATATTTCAATCATGAGTTACAACCATGTGATATCATGCCATTCACATAATATTATGACAAAACTCTACATCAATGTTGGTTCATTTTATCTTAGAAAATAGTATTACCCTTACAAAACTGAGTGCATGTATTTTCACTTTGATAATAAACAATCTATAAAAGTCATGCCTACTTCTCTCCTGAGAGTTCTCATACATCAGTTTGTAAAGTCAACGTAAATCAACAGTCACAAACGGATGAAAAAATTCTATCTTTGGGCTAAACTTAAAAAATTGCTGGTTTGTAGTTATATGAACGACTCATTGAAAAATCCTTCAACCCAAATGTTTCAGCAATTTGATAAAAAAATTCAGCATTTATTTCAGCTTTCTGCATTCAGAACAAGTATATAATCTTACCAAACAGAAATGCCTACCTACTTATCTACCAGCTATTAAGTTTGGGTCACCTGACTGCAAACCAATATTTTGAAACGTCTTTTAGCCATTGATGGGAGGTTTATCGCTGAATGTGTATCACAGCCTACCCTTGGCACTTGATATGTAGTATGTATGTAAATAGCTAAAGGCATTGTAATGCCGTTTTTTGTCTAATAAAGAATGAAAGAATGAATGATAGATAAAGAAGTGGCTATCTATTTATCTAGGTTTCACCACACATACATATTCCCATACAGTTTTACACAACAGTAAAAGTATCATGCTAAATTTTTTGCAGGACTATCACAACATATAAGAAAAATGTGAAGGAAGGATGGAAATTGACAAATGTTAAACTTCTGATTAAATTTGAATATATTTAAATGAACATAGTTACATCATTACCATATTGGCACAAATCCAAATATTCACTTTCCATACTTTAAAACACTGCCAATAGAACAGCTTCAGTACAAAACATGATACTATCGTGGGAAATAATGCTTATCTAACATTTAATGCAGGACATAATTTGTTTGTAACTCAAATTTAGAGACAAAATATATAATTCAATCAATATATGTCTTTCTAATAATAAATTTTCCTTTCAAATGTTCATTGAAAAAAAAGAGGAAATACCTAGCCTCATAAAAAACAACAAATATACTTCATGTCTCATTTCCATGACAGTCACAGCATTATCACCACTCAGCCAGCATGCATTTTTTGTAACTGAGATGTCTTTGTATATCATCTTCTTAGAATGAATGGATGCAATGGCCCCCTTGTTTTATGTTGTGCCTGAAGAAGTGAATAAATTGTTCTGACTTCATCATTTGTTGAAGTAGACAGAATTTTATATTCTTCTTTCCAAATCCATACCCTGTTTTTGACCATGAAATGATTGAACTATGATTCCCAGATGTCACAAATGCAGCCAATCACATCATCGATTTGGAAGGATGTCACAAATGTAGTCAATCACATCATCAACTTGGAGGGATGTCACAAATGCAGCCAATCACATCATCGACTGGGAGGGATGTCACAAATGCAGCCAATCACATCATCAACTGGGAGGGATGTCATAAATGTAGTCAATCACATCATCGACTGGGAGGGATGTCACAAATGTAGTCAATCACATCATCAACTGGGAGGGATGTCATAAATGTAGTCAATCACATCATCGACTGGGAGGGATGTCACAAATGCAGCCAATCACATCATCGATTTGGAAGGATGTCACAAATGTAGTCAATCACATCATCGACTGGGAGGGATGTCACAAATACAACCAATCACATAATCGATTTGGAGGGATGTCACAAATGCAACGAATCACATCATTCATTGGGAGGGATGTCAGATAAGTACCTATTTATGTCACTTCACCGTCAACATGTCAGTAAACTGTCTCAACTTGTTTTCTTTGCTGGACTGTGGTCCTTGTTATTATCTGAAAAGTGATTTAGTAATATAAAAATTCAGCTTAAATTCTATTTGCTAGAAAGAGCCCATATTTACACTTTAGGAATGACTTCTTAATGAAAATGCTCTTTAAAATCTACAGCATCTTAGAACTATCATTTCATAGACATGCACATTTGGTGTCTGACAATAACAATGTTAAATAATCGGAGAACACCATATACTGTCCGGAAGAATTCCTTAGAGTTTCATAAAATGAAGGAAAATTTAATCATTTCCGTGAAGATCTCCGTGATGAATCAAACTTAACTAATACCAGAACATTTATTAAGAATTTCTTCACATTATTTTAGTTTAAACAATATTTATTTCAATAAGTATTACATTTATACAATTTTACACAATATACCATGACCAGCAAAGCATTATCAAAGACTTTGATTATTTTGCTAGACTCAATTAGAAATATCAATCCACGATTTTAATCCTTTGACGTCATCAACGATGACGTATCACACCCGTGTAAATGTAATAGATGACGTATTTCTTAGTCACATGACCGCTAAACCAAAAGGAGCTATAGAATTGTAAACAGAAAAGAAGGCTGAGCTACAACTTTGATATTGACAAGCGTCTTGCGTACGAAGCTGTCATTGGTTGATCGAGGAATTGCAATATAGTCTGCAAAATCTTAGCTATTAATGTCGGCTTCCTTTTTGATGTTACTAAATTTTCTTTGATTCTGTTTTCTGTTACGACTTCTAAAACAATACACTGCCTTTGATTAAACCGAAACAATACTAAATTTAAAAATAACAACAATATGTACAGTACACGTAGCAAACACATCACTCAACACAATTGATCACTGCAGTAATTGTTTTCTATTGTCTACCACGTGTTTGGACTAATTACAAGCGACCCCTATATTGACAGACTTCCATTGATCGGATTAGCAGATGATCGCTCCGGGCTATTGATTATCTTGACATATTTATTAGGGTATTGAGAATCGTGCGAACAACATACAGTAAGTTTTGTGACATTTTGCACGTACTTAACGATTTCGGACCAAAATTTATAGAACGTTTATGGACCGATTTTTTAACAAATTTTCATAACTGAAATCGGTCCGGGAACATGAAATTAGGTCTGGACCGGCAAATTTTCGGTTTTTCAGCGCCCTGATCAAAGTATAAACATTTCAAGTATAAGGATTTGTGAACAAGCCATGACGGCTTATGTGAATACAGCTCCTTAAAGTTCGGATTGCGGTGCTATTTGAAAAACTTTGTTGTCAACCATAGTGATATGAACGTAATATTGATTGCAAGTTGAGTACAAATATTTCAATGTATCTTATCATTAAGGAAAAAAACTGATGAGTGAGTAGATAAGTTATTAGGACGTGAAAATCAGAGACTTGACCAGGATTGATTCTGAATTTAACCGAGTTAGGCTAAAAAAATGTTACTATATTAAGGCTAAAAGTATGTATACTGTTTAATATATTAACACCTTCAAAGAAAAACAATAAACCAGTAAAATAAAATAAAAAAAAATCACCTTGCAGATCATTCTGTCGTTTTCTACATTTTAAAAATGGTTCATGAAAGACGTCATAAATTCTCTGCGCCTGAAAAAATAACACAAAACATACCTCAGCTAAATATTACGCACAACCATCAGTACTCATAAACATGCGTGCTTACAGAAAACCTTCATTGAACCAGGAATTAAATAAATATCAAACACAAAGAAATATAAAATAATTGAAAAGAGATTTTGCTAACTGAAGGCCAAAAAGTCCACAAAATTACTGAACCTAGAGAGAGTTTGAGACAAAAAACAGAACATTATTTTTTGTGTTCTAATATGAAAACATAATTGAATGAATGAAAAATTGTCGCAAAGCATCTATGTGTTGGCATGCAACATTAAGAGAATTCAGAGATATAAAAACAGCATATTATTATATTTATGGACTTTCTTGCCTGCAATTACAGTCAAACATGTGAACAAAACCCATCGTTGGGAAAGACAAAATGTTTCCTTTATTGACAGGTGACCTTCATTCAGAGGTTAGTTTATGCTAATAAATCAATAACAGTGTTCAAAAAATGGCCTTTGATCAAAGGGTGGCCTTTATTCAGATGTGGCTGCAATCACAGGTTTGACTGTAACACTTCCTAGAACTCATAAGAATATTTTAATTATCAATATAAATCAATTTCAACCCCAAAAAGTAACTTGCAATGCTTTGATTTATTCAATTTGTAGAGAAAATAAGCAGAATCTTCATTATTCATGTATCAGAAATTGTTAATAACACATGGTGCCAAGAAAAGACATACTTCACAATAATGATATTGGAGGTAATATTGGAATAAATTGAACAACGGAGGTGTTGCAAGTCATTTCGCAGATGGGTACTTTCTTCATAGCAAATTTATATGGGAAATGTGCAGAGCTATCATTGCAGATGTCAGATAAGAGATATCAGTTTACATGCTATGTCAAGGAAATTGTTGCGCAATAATTAGATACATAGAGAGTTTCATAGAAGATTGAAATGATAAATTTGCATTCAAGCATTGATTTTCAAGAAAATTCTGAGTATGTGTTCAATTTTAAGATAAATTTAAAATTTCTCATAGGAAAATATTGATAACAGATGCAATCATCTCTCAGACTTCAGTTCAGTCAATAAACAATAAAACTTTTTGTGGTATTTATGCTAGAAAAAAATTCACATCTTAGAGAAATTGACTAGTATTGTAATATAAATGAAACAGCATAACCAAAAATTAAATGCTAGTATGAGGCAAAAATTACAGCAGTTTCTCAACATGATCACTATATTTAAGCAAACAGTTACTTTTAGATGGGAGAAAATGGCTTTAGCAAACAATTGAATTAAGCGTAAACAAAAGCATAAATATTCAGATGATAAGCCTCTTACTTTTTGAGGACCAAATCCTGCACAACATGTAATATCTTGTCTACTTGCGTTGATTATACCATCCATTGACTGAAAAATTATAAATATCATACTCAACATCATTTATACCACAAAAAAAATTATAATAAACAACAAAAATTCAGTAAAAACACAGATTGACCATTCAAAATTCAGTTTTATCTAATTTAGTACAAAACTTTTCAGCAATTTTGAATTTTCACTCGAAAGCAATGCATTAATGATTTCTTTTCCGGCGCAAATAAAATATCTTCTTTTCTCAGACATTTTCACCAGCCATAATGGTACTTGACAACTTAGAAATGAATATCTTTAACTAAGGTATTATAACATTATACGCAATGTTTTCAAATACTGCAGAATCAATAGAATAATTTAGAGTGGTTTCAATCCATCATTTTAAACAGAAATAAACCACTGAAAATCCAATACATTGCGAATCTTTACAAAGAAAATAGTTTGCAAAGAAATTATATGATGCATGTTATTGGTTAATCTCATTTGTTAGAAACCAAAAACATTATAAGTTTGCTTTCCATATGCCAAACATTATATGAAAACTGCTCTTTAAATACTAGTAAAACATGCAATTTGAGAGGATCTACAGAACTATTCCAGTATTTGAATTACACCAATCATGTGGCCTACCGCAAATACAGTCAGTTGAATTATATAATATTAACAATTTTAAACATGAAACAATTCCAATTGCAGGGCTAAGATTGGTCTCTGATCAGAGAAGAGGGGGGAGATGTTTTGCTATGGCATGAAATACAACCAGAATGTGAATAATAAGTTGGACAGATACAAGAACTGGTTATTCTACTGGCAATCATAATGCATCAATATTTATTCAGCATGCATTTTGGGAGAATGCCCCCCCTCCCACTCCTTCAGGTTTTCTCAATGGATGTAACCACCACAATCAATGATCATCTAATCCATGAAAAAATCACACATTTTGTAAGGCCTGGACAAGACATAAGAACACTAAATGTAAATACAGTAAAACCTTGTTATCTCTAGGGGTCATCAGAACAGACTAAATGCTTGAAATAAACATGGTGCTTGTAATAGCAAGGATTTGTTTGTAGGTTGAAAATTACACACCACTAATAACCAAAAAATTGACGGGACTGTAAAAAAACCTCGAGATAAGTTGTGTGCTTGTGTTATCGATACTCGTAATAACAAAGTTTAACTGTACAGTAAAACTTGATAAGACCATCTTTGGGACCCGAAAAATCAGTCAAATAATGAGGTGGTCTCATTATCAATTTGTTGGAGTTATTAAAAGCTGGTCCAAATATAAGTGGTTGTAATATTGAGGTGGTTGCTCTGTAAGGTTTTACTGCAACTATTATCAGGTGTAGAAAACTTAACTCTACTTAAACCGACCTTGAAGGAAGATAACAATGTCATGCAGTCAGTTTTGTTTACTGATTTCACTGTGGTAAGACATTCAGTCAACTGAAAAATGAAAAACATAAAACTTGTGATATAAAAGATGAAAAACATAATATGTGTGAGATAAAATCCTTAATCCCTCTATCAGACTATGAATATAATATCATCAAGGCTGATATTGTATGAAGTAGACAAGTGACAGTCGGTGTACTTAAATGAAGCAAGGGAAAAGACTCAATAATTTCTGTAATGTCCAGTGTGATGTCCAACCTACATCACACGACTTTATATACCTCTGTTCACAAGAGAAAAAAAGCAATCGGTTATTCAACAAATAGCACTTTTTCATAGTGAAGTGCATCTAAAAATCAAAATGTTCAGAAAAATTTATAAATAAAGTTAAAAAATTTGAACAAGAAAAATTTTTCCACCTCTGGTATGAAAATAGGTTTGTCATCATGATGTCTTGAACATTAACAAATAAATATTCATAATAAAACATTTGGCTGCATTATGCTACATGATGCTGCATGTAATGCAAATTTTAATCCACACATTAACTGATGACAGAAAATGGAAATGATACTTCAAAAAGGAGATGCTCAAATACAGTTAGATTTCAAAATTAAAGGTGTACAACTCATTGACATTTTATAAGCAAAATCATTGGTTTTCATTTCTACAAGTTCCTTTACATATTTATTGGCTCAAACTATGATAATGTTAACATCAACAACAAAATTAAATAATATTACTTAACCTGAGGCAGAAATTTAAGAAATACTATTTACAGAATAGAAAATCATTGTTACAAATTTGTAACCAAGTTTGGGTAGGATCCTTTAACAAACAGGAATATGATCTTTTGATGACAGAAATGAATAAAACATTTTTTCAGATTCATATAAAATAATGGAAGCTGTCAGCAGTGAGGATTTCTGTCCATTAAAATACAAAATAAGATAATGCTGTCATGAAATGAACTTGCAAGAAAAAAAACTGTAACTTCGAACATGATTCAGACAGCTCCTGATTTTTTTATCCTCTTATGATAATTATACCATGTATCAAGATTGTTCTGAAGAAAAGAACTGCAGAACAGTATGATTTCAAATGTTATAGAAACCATTTGTTAGCAGTATTACAGCAATGTGCGACAGCTGGCAGGCTTAACCAGAGCTGCTTTTTTTTGAGGGCAGTACTAACACAACACTAACACAGTGGGGGTCATTTGGTAACTTTTCTAGTTTTAAGGATAGAGGAAAACCAGAGGCATAAACCAAGGTAGCGTCACTGACCTGCCATAAGCTAGCTGGACAGCTTCCAGTTTCCTTGTGTGTGAAATTTGTCTGATCCCAGTAGGGATTTGAACTTACAGTGGTGAGGGGCTAGTGATTACTAGTCAAGACACCATAACTACTCCACCATTGAGGTCCCAAACCAGAGCTGCTGGGTACCTCATATGATTTGTAGATCATTGGTTAGATGCAGTTAAGTATGTGTGAAACAAAGTTTTAAAGTTGTCATGATAAAGCATGAGTCATGTCCAGGTTTTGAACCATCAATCCATGGATCAACAGTTCTCTGCTCAAATAACTGAGCAAAACAGGCACACTTTATTCTATACAAAGAGGTGACAAAAGTTTAAAGTGATCAAGATATCAATTATACCCAAACAATAAGGCCAAAAAAGTAGTTGTGTTATCAATTAACTGACTGACCCCCTTTTTCAACATCAACCCTAAGGTCTTTAATGACAAAATTCGTAGTGTGGAAATACTTAGAATTTATCATTTTTTCATATGGTAACATTTCCCCCAAAATTTCAAGATTTTCCAAACTAATTTTTTCAGCAACTAAAACTATAACTATCTTATTAATGCACCAGTCATACATCAATCCAAAGGGCTCTTGTTTATAAAATTCACAATTCATCTTTACATACTACAATAGGCTTATCAGTAACGCATATTGCATAATAAGAACCCACATACCTGTGAAACAAAATCAGTTTCTGTTTTCTCCATCAAAGCTTCTGCTGGTTTATTTTCATAAACTTTGTAAGCTTCTAAATAACGACCCACCTCCTCGGCACTGAAAAATGTGATAAAATTATCAAGAAAAAAAAACACATAAAACAAAATATAACTTAAGAAGTTCTTTCCAATCAGTGTAAATTCTTTTTATTACTCCTACTTCATTTGTATTTTTTTCAGTTGCAATTACAATTAATTCATATCCCTCAACATGCAGCTGTTCATCTAGACAAAGGTAAAAGAGTAAAAGAATAGTATAGCTTTACAAAACTTGAGATCATAAAAGTAACAAAACAATAATGTTCAACAATGGGTTTTAATGCTACAGTTGCTATCAATATTATTGAATACTTTTTAAAATAGACACATTATAATATAATCAATAAGGTAACTGAGGATGCAGACAGATCTGAGAAATTTAGATAAAAAAGATTCACTAAAAATTCAACCAAAATATATGATCAGTACATCGTCACTAACCTGAATGCTAAGATCAGGGTCATATCAGCCAGAATACAAATTTTGGCAAGATCCTTCAATAGGTTATGAGGTTCTTTCTGGAATACAAAATGAAACAACAGGAAATAAACCAACTGTTCAAGATGCACTTATTGATAATCAACACAAATGTATGAAACCTTTGCCATATGATTTCAGGCAATCAATCAAATAATGACATTACAGTACACAGGATCAATGGAGGATTTTACAAAATAAATTATAAGGTATATTGGGCAAAAAAGGTAGGTTTGAAGCATGAGAATAAGCAGTGCATGTATAACTATAGCAGTTATGTGACCATAAGACCATTTTCACAGTAATTCATTGGGTACAGAGGTAATGTAAAGAGTTTAAAAGAGGACAAGACAAGACCTTACATTCAACACTTCATACATTGTGACAGGAAACTAAATCTGAACCCAGCTTTATTTTGTTACAAAAAATTACACATAAGAGTGGTAAATTGAAGACATTGTAGTAAATTAATTCAATGGATTGGCAGCAAATAATTATAGATGTAAAGAAGGTTCTCGGAAATACAAAACAATTTTTGCAATAGTACAGAGAATATAAATTTAATTGACCACCAGAATTCACTTAATTAAATTGCTATAAATATGTAAAGCTTTATACACTCTCAATTCATTTCCTGATATTTTTTAAACAAATGTCAACACTACAGGCACAAATGATGTTTCTGCTGATTAAAACCATACATAATAATAAAGAGGAATTTATATATTTGTAAGTTTCATGATCACTGCTGATATTAACAAATTCAATCCACATTGACATTTATCAAACTTAAACTAGCTACAAATAACTCATACTCTTTCAACATCTCTTGACATTGCTCATATAATAATCACACAGAGTGAATTAATCTAATTTAAATACTTACAATATCAACTTGTACTAACAAAACTCTTAGGTCATATCCCTTCCCCAGTTCTTTTAATCTATTATGTAGGTACTCTGGATGAAGTTGATGATACCGTAAACTGAAACATGATTACATATCATTAATTCACATAATTACAGTAAAACACAGCCTGATATTTATAACTAAGATGTTAATATTGGCAAAGAAAAATAATAACTGGTAACTGAAATCAGAGAAAATATGGAATGTGTAGTCTTGAAGATCAAGTATCTCCATTCAGTTTTTTCTCTGGGTTTAATGTTTTTTTCAACAATTTTTCAGTTATATATGGCGGCCGTTTCACACCAAACCAGTTTTCCTGGACTGTATACTAACCAGTACTAACTTACCTTTCCACAAGGAGCCAATACCTTCTCAATATATGAAAGAAAATCAACATTTTTGTCAAATTTCATAGAAGGGTATGACTTGCTGCAACCGGGATTTCAACACAGATCGCCGGGTTACAAGTCCAGCGCACTAACCACTTGACCACAGTCAAAACTGTCCATTCAGTATACATACACAATAGAACTGGCTACTTCATTAGCCATTTGAATAAAGCAACATATAGTCATGTGATACAGCATTAATCCAGATCAGGTTTAAATCGAAATAGTACCTACATTCTACCTAACTTTCATGTGACATTCATTTTATAGCATGCATGTAAGATACAAACTCTTAATGCTAAAGTTTTTATAGGTGTTGTTAACACTGATTCCTGTTACCTTAAAAACAGAGCACAGTTAGCAATCCCCATAACATAATCAGGTATGATACTGCCATACTCCCAAGCAACATTTCTGATGTGTTTTAGCACTGGATTACCTCTCTGAAACAGATAATTATGGTAAAAATGTACAAGTAATCTCTTTATTTAATAACCTTTAAAATCTATGACAAATACTCCCCATCAGTATTAATTAAGTAGTTGATTTAAGGAAAGAGAAACACACACACAAACAATACAAAAACCCAAATCATTTGCAATACAGGAAAGTATGACTGATATATTTTATACACCACATAATCAATTTTAATAAGAGTTGGCATTTCCTATCCCAGAAAATGAAAGTGTAAATGTCCTCCTTCAAATCAAATATTTTTTTCTAATGAACTATTTGTTTTGCTGATTTCACAAATGCAAATTTCAGGAACATCAGATGCAACTGATTGTAAAAAAATTAATTAAATGAGTGCTCCTTGATTGTTTAACTATCTAAATTTAGAAGTAATACTACAAGTACCTGTCTATAATTGACAATAATAGAATTTGATGAAGCTGGTTTAGTAGCAGATGGAAAAGTCCTGAATAAAAGAAGAAATCCAGAATTAAGATTAAACATGTGAATGTTAAAATGATCATCTGACCATCTTCTGTCTTTAATCTCAATACTAAATCTTGTCATTAGATCATTCACTGTACAAGACAACTTAAATGTTGTATGTGTTAAGTCATTTCACTTCAATTGATAACTCATTTTATCAAAAAGACTAAGTAATTAATAAGATTGCACTTTAATTGATAGATGGAAGAATTTTAAAACTAATTGTACCCAGGTGCTGGAATGTTGGAAGATGATGCTGAAGGTGGGCCAGCAGATTCTGAAACAGCAGAACTATCTCTGCCAGGTCCTACAGTTGTAGATGATGCTACCAGTGAGGAAGTTGAAGGAAATGTTGATGCCTTTGAAATCTTAGAAGAGGTATTCTGTGCATCTTAAATAAAACAACAAATGTGCAAATACAAAATACATAAGAATCATTCTAAGTAAAAACTGAGTCATTTACATTTCAGCATGTAAATACAAAGCATAAATATCAGATCTAACAATAAAAAAATAATGAACTGATATCAAACAGCATATGTGAACTGTTATGCACAAAACATTATATTTTCGATTTGCAGTAAAACATGAAATCATAGTAAAATATATAACACACACACCACTTGAAGTTGATTTGATATCTTCTTGAAATGTTGGCTTAAATGTAGTGGGGACTACTTGCTTTTGTTCAGTAGTATGTACTTCATTTTGGTCTTTATTCAACTTGAAACTTTTGAACTTAGAGAACTGTTTAGCCTGAAAAGAACAACAAAATTGTTAATGAAGACAATATTTGTTCTCAAATCTTACAACTCACTTAGTTATGTAACAGATGATGAAAGTATAACTTTAGGCCCTTCAATTAATTAATAATCCAATGGAAGAATTTCAGTTAGATGGCATGAATATTGATCTTTCAATTTTTAAGATAAAATTTGTTCATGATTTAACCTAATGTCAGAATGGCCAATCCCCAAAACTACTTGAAAGCTTCCTGTCGAGTCTAACTAAACAAAGTGGGTAATTTTTTGTCCCTTCATTAAACCAGATCAATTCAAGTTATTCCTGCCATACCTGTCTCAAACTCAAAGACTGAAACAATTTTAATTGAAAAGTATATCCAACTGAAGTACTCAAACACTGTTAGTATTTCAATGTCTCAAAATTGACTTCACAAGCAGGTCTGTCTTTCATAAACATAGAATATGACCAGAATGATTTCACAGCAGGGTATTAAAATAAAATAAAGATGACGTGATTTTGAAGAATAATACCCCTCCGACATTACGCCAAACTTACAAAACAATATTTTAACAATGTAACTGAATATATTACCCATATTCATATGGTTATGGGAGGTCAACAAGATACTGATCAACAGATCCTATTAAGTACTTAAATGGTCAATCTAGTGTAATTATCTGTTTGTGATGGCAAGATAATTTTATATTTGAGACACAATGAAAACAACTATTCTCCAATACAATAATACAAAAGTTATACACAACCAATGTCACTTCTCTTGCAATTCTTATTCACACTAGAGATGTCGTATCATATGTAAAATTGAAGCTGATAGTGATAAGAAACTGGGGAAACAGGCCACTAAAGATATGTAACCACCAGACTTGACATTTTGATAAACTATCCCTTGAAAATAACTGAAATCAATAACTAGACATAACTGAACCCATTATCAAAACATAAATCATTTAATCCTATTCAAGCATTCAAATCAATTCATTAATTAAGTTCATTCATCCATATTAAATAAATAAAAAAATTACTTTTAGTATTGTTTATTTAATATGTCTCTGATTTTTTTCATCTCCATTAGAAAATAAAACCAAATACTGTAATCTAATCCTATAAATGAAAAATTTCATGAGCCTGTAAATAAATTTTAAAACTCTAATACATACCAGATCAGTATTTGTATCCTTCACTTCGCTTTCCGAAGGTATAACAAATTTCTTTCTGCTAGCCATTTCTCCCTGTGCAGTCGCAATATCCTCTTGTGCGATATCAAGTTAGAACATAACAAAAGTCCGCCGATTGTAATATTTCAAGGTTGTACAAACGTTTGTCTATTTATGCTTACATTAACTATAACCAAAATCAAGCGTTTGTTGTGCGTGATTCAGGGAGTTTGATCACGTGATTATGGCGGCAAGTTTGCTGGAGGAAAATCTTCGGCTTTTGCACGAAAGTTTGTCCGACGATGCTTCAAAGAAGAATCAAGCGACTGCGGTCGTGTCCGATTTGAATCAACTATGCATCCAGGAAGTCACAGAGAAAGAAATAGGTACCTGACAAGCCATTCTATGTCTCAAACTAGAGTCTCGGTATTTGTTTACAAAATATCGAAAATGAGAAAATGCTGATCGTGCAATCTTAAGCCGTTTTGTTGGATTAATTATTGATTTATTTTTAGCATTCTGACCAGTCACGACCGATAACCATAGTTCTAACTAAATTCTGCGCTCTTAAAGCTAATTATTTATGCAGAATTATGCACAGCTCAGTCAATTGTCTTTGCACATAGGTGTTAAATAAATAAATCTTTGTGTATATATGGTTTCATGCAGTTGTCATTGCAGTAGCGTATGTAGGACTAATATTTATCTAATCAAAGCCCATCAATTTGTCACTTATCAGTATTCATTTGCCTCCCATAATATATATATATATATTGTAAATAGTTGTGAAATACCAACATAATGCTGAAAACTGAGACGTGGAAGACAGATTGATGTCATACTGTAAATTCTATCATTTTTTTTGTAGCAAAATGGATGTCAGTTGTTTTATTTGTTGACACCATAGTTGTATATGTTGAATATGATTACTAGGGGTGTAACAGTTAACCGATATACTGATTAATATTGCAATACGAATTCTGACAGTTTTTTACTTGTTCGTTTTTTTCTGAACTGGTTTTTGTAGTCATGGCGACACCACTGATGAGAAGATATTAGAAATATATACAATGTATAATATATATCATCATTTTCTCTCCATTCTGCCTCCATTATTAACTTTTAAACATTAACTTGTGTATTTGATTTGCTCATCAATTAAACACTATTTCACTTTCAAACTACATATGAATTTCATATATAAATATATATAATATTGATCCATTTAAGTTGATGCATGTGCATCAATTCCTGCTTTGCTTTTCTGTGCAAAAAACAATACGTATTGCAATATATTGCGATACGGTTTTTACCATATTGTTACACCCCTAATGATTACTAAGTAGAGTAAAATTATTATGATTAATGAGAATTCATTGCAGTCTTTGGAATACAATAATAATGAAAAACTTTTGATATTTTATCAAAATTTGGGAATCATTTGAATCTGAATGCAAGATTGTCATTCATTTGATGATACTGGAGACAGGTGAAGAGTCATCACTTTAGGTTGAATATAAATTCTATTCTCTTCTCTCTTACTGCTATTAGATAGAATTGTCTTATTACTTTTACAAAAGCATATCATGTTAGTTTAATAGCTATGGTTGTTAAGTGAATTTTTCACATAGGTAGGTTGAAAAATAAGTCAGTTATTCGGAAGGTCATTTTGGTTGTATTTTCTGTTGTAATTTGGAAGATACAAAAGCACTGTACAAATTGTTGTAATTTGAACCTGTTTATTTAAGTTATAACATGTTATATGTATACACATGGATGCCTTGAATTCTGTTACTGTAGCTTAACCATTCCATGTTCATTTTATATGCATCTAAATGTTATTTAAATGCTAACTCAATAGCCCATTTCATTCAACATAACATAAATAGTGGTCCGTTCTCAAAGTTAGTGAAGAACGAGTTAGTAAAACATATAAAAAACTAGATCAATTCTGATTATATTCTCACTTATGTGGTATTAATTCCACCTAATTTTATTATTTAAGAATTATAACAAAACACATAAGAATGAATTTAATAGGATTTCTACCTTTTTTGTACCTGAAGGAAATCACTGCTCCCTCTACATCAATTGTTAGAGTTGCAAAATTGTTCATGTAGTGGACCATTAATCATTACTGTAAGTTCTGCCTAATTTATGTTGAATCTAATTTCAGATTTGACATGCTCCACTTTGTTTGATAAAGATTATGGAGTTGTGAAGTTTCTGAGCAAAGCAGTTGTTGATGATGAGGTATTGCTAAACACTTATTGACATTAATTGCTTTTGTTGAATGATGATAATTTATTTACTTGATGTGAAGTAAAGAAACACAAATTGCAAGTACTGTACATACTTTTTATATGTATTGGATTAGTTTTGATGGTTGTTAATGATGTATGCTAATTAGTTGTTTTTTAATGCAAATATTTTTGTATTGTCCATTAAATATTTATTAAAAATTAATGTATTGATTTCAATTTTTCAGCTGCAGCACTGCAAAGCTAAAGTTTTGGATTTTCTGTCAGAGTTTCTGGTAAAAGTTGGAAAAAAAATATTACCTTATGCTGTTGAAATAAAGGTGAGATCTTTATGATAAGTAAATGTATTATTTATATTCAAAGACAAAGCAGAATGCAGTACTGGAATACTATGATAACCCAAATGTATTGTAATCGTAAGAGATGCCGCATTAACGATATTTTTTATAGTTTGTGAAGTACTGTTTAAGTCCAACTAAAATGATTTCTGTACAAGTTTTAAGTTAGGTATACTGTAAGTGTGCGAAACAGTTTATGCGTTAGTTACAATATTGGTTAGTATATTTGAAATAACAAATCCAATGTTTGATTTATGTACAATTTTTATTCTATGACAGTTGCTACTACTTAAATTGACATGTCATTTACTTGTTACATTTCAGGATGTGTGTGTATCTTTATTCAGTAGAGATAAGTATGCCAAGGTTAAAAATGCAGCTATGCCTCTACTCAGTAAGGTAAATCATTCAAGTTGTTAAGCAGCAGCCTAAAAAAGGAAAGGGGCAAATTTGTGACTGACACATTAAAAATCCTCAATCCAAAAAGAGTTTTTAGCAATTTTCACAATTTTTTTTGTTCCTTATTCCAGTTTTCAGTACAAAAATATAATTTTAACCAAAAAACCTACCCAAAGTTTCAGTAGCTTAACAGTTTCTAAGGATGGCTTAACTGTATGGAGTTTTTAGGATCTTTTAGGATGTTAATTTAATGGTTTTATATTCTTAATTACAGGTATTAGAACTCAGTTCCTCATTGAGAGATGAACTGCAGATTGATAAACTTATCTCAAAGTTCTTCAATGAGTTGACAAAAGCCTCGAAGCTGACACCGACAGGTATACTCTCGAGAAAGGCCTGATAACACACCTTAACATCATTGGCTTAATTATGTACATTAGGATTCATTTAACCCTTTGCCTCATGAGCATAATTTGGACTATTCCAAATTCAAAGCTAATTTACAGAACATCAATTTATTTAGGAAAATGGAAAACATTGTGGGAAAAGAAGCCATTACTCATTACAAGCAATGGCTATTTTTGCCACAATGTTTTCAAAATTTGTCTGCTTCAGATGCAGGAAAATACTGTATTATGATGCAAAGGGTTATGTTGAAATCATGCACTACATGATTACTTATGATGGTCATAATTTCAATCACATGTTTTTTTTCCAGTGATCAAAATCCATAATTTATGCTCTTGTTTTATCATTTCAGTTTATCAGTAGGTTATATTGTTATATGTTTTTTTTAGACATATTTATTGTCTGAAAAGTGAATGTGTTTCTTGAAATAGTTTGCAAATGCAAGAATATTTTAAGACTGTGCAGGTGTTTATTTTTAGTAAAAGAGAAGATCTACATCTTACTGGGTGTTATAGCTGAGGTATATCCTGAGTGCATGACTCCATATGCTGAAAGACTTACTGGTATATACCTAGGTGCTATCAAAACTGAGGTACATAAATATGTTACAGTGCAACCTCTCCAGAGTGACCCTCTCTGGTGCAACAACCTCCTTTCAACAACAGCATGATTTTTCCCTCTGTGTTATTTAACTATTTATTGTAACCTTTCTAGAGCTATAACCTCTCAACAACAACATAATTTTGCTTCTTCAAAGGGTGTTGTTTTGGAGAGGTTGCACTGTATCATGCGCTTTCTCCCTTTTTGCTTGAATCTTGAACATTTTTATTGTTGTTTTTTTGTGGAGGTTCTACTTTGTGCTTTCTGTGAAGACTCTTGTGTCATAAACTCTACTGTCTGTGGAAACTATTCATCCAAATGCATTTCATTTTTTTTCATTTTTCCATTTTTAGTGTTGACAAATTAATAACAAAAAAATACAAACTAACAACTATGTCTGTTTTTATTTTGTATTGAAATTCATTACTTACTATAAGTTGTTTGGATATTAAACACCAATTTAATTACTGTATCAAAACAAAATTTGTTTTGTCCTAATTTTCATACAATTATTTTTTAACATTAGTTCTGGCTTATTTCCTGAAACTAATAAAATCACATACTAGATTTGTATCTGATAAATTTGTATTTTGTAGTATCATGTATTTTACGGCAGGTCATACCCTTCTAGGAAAATTTGACAAAAATGTTGATTTTCCTTCACATGTGGAGAAGTTGCTGGCTCCTTATGGAAGGGTAAGTTAGTATTGGTTTGATTACTGTCCAGGAAAGCTGGTTAGGTGAATCGATTGCCATTTATAACAGAAAAAAATTGTTGGAAAACGTTAAATCCAGTGAAAAAAAAAATTTTATGGGACTGATTGATTTGTAGATGAACAGTAAAACAAGGAAGCCTGAGCTGTCCATTATATCTGGTTGTCTAGAGGGACTAAACTGTTCTCTGATGAATTTCACAGAATCAGCTGATGAAGGTATGTATGATGTTGAATTATACATTATACAATTTGTACATTTTATTTACATTTTCTAAAATGATTTTATCATTCATTTGGGTGCTGATTTTGCAGATTTTATGAACTTCATTAAAGTGACTTTTATGGGACATTGAATATAGATGCGATTGTTTGAAAATTTTCTCATTTTGACTTCCTTTTATTTTTTCTATATACATGTACATTGTATTAACCCTTTGCCTCATAATACCGCATTTTCCTGCATCTGGAGCAGACGATTTTGAAAACATTGTTGCAAAAACAAGTCATTGCTTGTAATGTAATGTAATGAGTAATGGCTTCTTTTGCCACAATGTTTTCCATACTGTCAGAGAGAATTACCCCAATTTTCTTAAATAAATTGATGTCTTATATATTGGCTTTGATTTTGGAAGAGTCCAAGATATGGTTATGAGGCAAAGGGTTACAACAATGGGAGTTTAGTTGTAATGTCATTTCAATTATAGAAACTACTAATGAAATCTGCGGAAAATATTCATTTTAGAAAAAAACTCAATGTTGTACTAAAATATTTGTTCCTCCTTTTGTGATATTGCATCGCTATTTTAATTGACTTTCAACCATTCAAATCATGAACTTGATATTTTATTTACAGGATCCAAAAATTCCTATGAAATTTTCAAGTATGCAAGAAATGCCATTGATCCGAAGATTGACCTTACAAGATATGATATGCCTAGAGCTGGTCTGAGATTGTTAGAACGACATGCCTCACAGTTCAACCAATATCTGATTGATGATTATGATGTAAGATTCTCTTCCTAAACTATGATAATATTTGATTACAGACATTACATTGAGTCTGTTAAAGTCTACATGTTCTATGTTTTGAATATTATTTCAATAAAACTTGATCCAAAGTGATACAAATTATGTTTTTTGTGTTTAGTCTTTAAAGTTCACACATTTATAATTTTGTACACCAATTATGTTATGTGCTTAAATTTCATCATGTATAAGTCTGTTCCTGGTGTTAGTCACAGAGTAAAAATTTCATGCTTGATCATTAGATGCATTTAAATCCATGTCTTGAAATCAAGGTATTATAATTTTTTCTTGATGGTGAAGTGATTTTTACTGTGATAAAGTCTTAACTTGCAATGTTTTACATGACAGAATATGTACAACAAGTTGTCATACTGGGCTCACCATAAGAACTCTGAAATGTCACTTCTAGGTTTGAAAGCTGTTGAATCTTTCTTATCTCAGGTGAGTATCCACTTATTCAGTCAGACACAGAGGGAATTATATGTAAACTTTCTGTATATCGTGTATATTAGGCCATTTTCTGTTTTAAGCACTTTTTTTAAAGTAAATTATATTCAGGGTCAAAATCATTAAATCTGTAACTCATTATTTGTATTGATTTTGTACAAAATGAATATGATGGTATATGTAAATATAGATTTCATTCTTTTCCATTTTTCTGTATTAATTCGAATTGCTTATTTAACAAGCGATGTAAATGATTTTCTTGATGAGATGTACTGCATATTTGTGTTGAATGTTATCATAAACAAAGTTATTTTGGATACATTTTAGATATCTGAGATGTTAAAAGAAAAGGCTAAAAGTGGAACACAGGATGGTGGTGGTATATTTAAGGTGAATAGTCTACTTTTTTATCATCTTCATAAAGTATTTAACTTGCCATTATTCTGTTCATATGACTATACTTTTATTGCAATTGAAAAAAAAAAACAGTTATTCATATCCTATGGAATTTAGTTTCTTCCATTATAAATCAATAGCTCTGATCTATGCATTAGAGCCAAAAACTATACATGCTTATAAGAATTACACATTCACAAACTGTAGGATTTCAAATAGGTATAATTAATTTCACAAAAAATATATTATTTTTGCTATACCCATCATAAAGACAACTTTTAAATGCAGACCACCTGATCATAAGGACCAGTTTTTCCAGAGCAGCCCTCTCTTGAGCAACAACTTTCCTTTAACAGCATAATTTTTTCCCACTGTACAATTTAACTATTAATTTAACCTCTCTAGAGCATCAACCTCTCAACTGCAACATAATTTTGCTTCTCCCAAAGGGTTTCTTTTAGAGAGGCTGCACTGTATTTCCATTTCGAGCATTTGAAATTAATTTGTATGTCTGAATAAAGACCACCAACAGTTAAGGCTGTTTACTTTCATGATGTTGGTCTTTGCAGACAGATATGACTGTAATTTGAAGTACTGGTAGAAAATTGTGAACACGCAACAATACAATTATATCTAGTAACATTAAATTTGATTTACCTTTCCCTGTATTTATCTTTATTATTGTTTTTCAGTACTTTGTACGACAGTTCAGAGAAATTATGAATGAGGAGAAATCTTCAGCCAAGGAACTTTCCTTAGCAATCAAAGGTTATGGATCACTAGCTGGGGTAAATGAATTTTAGGATGGTTTATTCAATTCTCAAATGTCATGTGTATTCTACAGAATTTCTTTTATTCGTCTCACATTTGTCATGTGTATTACATAAAATTGCTCTCCAATATGTCAGCAAGAAATGAAGGTTACAGTGTTATTTGATTTAATGTATCTTGCAACCTCGGGAGATAAACTGAAATGTCTGAGTGATTTTTTTTTGCTTGGTTCTGTTTTGAAATTAGATTTGTACAAGTGCTTCCTTGTAGCATTTTTTACTTTGTTCACCATGGTATTGCTTTCTGATTTTACCATTGTCTACTTTTTCAATTTTGCTAAATTCTCAATTTTCATCTTGATATAGTGTACATTAATTGAGATGAAGTCGAGATTTGATCCATTAAAAAACAAAGGAATGAAATTACGTGTTTTTTATGTATTACCTTACAGCCATGTAGAAGTTATTTGAAACAAGCAGATGTTCAGTTCATGTTTGTGGAAATGTTGTCTAAAACAGAGCAACAATTTGTTGGGTGAGATTTTTGTTTTATGGACCTTAGTATTTATATAATTTTATCCCTTTGCCTCATAATACCATATTTCCCTGCATCTGAAACAGACGACTTTTGAAAACATTGTGACAAAAGATGCCAATGCTTGTCATAAGCAGTGGCTTCTTTTGTCACAATGTTTCCTCTTTATGAGAGATAAGTTACCAAATTTTCTTACATAAATTGATGTTTTGTGTAATTGCTTTGAATTTGGAAGGGTCTAAAATATGCTTATGAGGCAAAGGGATAATAGAATATAAAACTTTTATCATTGGTTCATTCTACTTAACTGGATCAATTATTGGTTCTATTACTCTTGGTGAAATTCAGAAGTACATTTTATTAATATTTTGTATCGGAACCTCATTTTTGAATCTTCAGTGAAAAAAAAAACACTATTTTTATATCCCCATAGACATCATTCTTAAGACGAATTTTCTTTAATTTTAGTAATTTAAGACAAAAACTTGATATAACTTGTATAATGCTGTGTTATGTATTACAGGCAAGTTGATGACCTTGAAAATAAACTATACAACCTATCCAGTTACCTTGAATCTCTGGCTAGTATTGTACGAGAGATGGATACAATCACCGAGAGTTACGCATTGTCGTTAGAATATCTGATGGTTCTACTCGTAGAAAACATGCCGAATATTCACAACACAAAACATTTTATCTGTCAGCGTTCAATCCTCTGGTTACTTCTAGCTCTTATGCCTAAAGGAACCACTTTTAAACAAGTTCTGTCTGGATTTGGTTAGTTATTCTTATATGTGTTATTCAGAAGTGAATGAAACAGGGGGTTTGCATGGTCAATTAATGAAGTAATTACTAGCCTTCCACCACTGTGAGTTTTAATCCCATCCAGGACAAAATCTCACATGTGAGGGAGCTGCCCAGCTAGTTTTAGGAAGGTTGGTAGTTGTATCCAGGTGTAAAGCTGGCAAAATGACCCTGACTGTTGGTCTGACGTTAAACGCCACTGAAAAAAGGGAATAAGACTGTTTTTTTATCATCCTTAGATTGAGTCAGTGTTTGAACCAGTCTAGATTAGGGTGAAATGCCTATAGCTCATAGAAATTGTTTTTTTTTTTGCTTGAATCTCATTTTGACAAAGTAACAAATACCCAACTATTGAAGAAAGAGGAAACCTTGATTATTTGTTTGAAAATTTTACTTTAAGCTATTAAGTTACTGAATCATTCAAACCCATGACTCCCTCTGTAGTGAACACATGCTTGTTAGACTTGTAATAACATGAAGAACAATTTCTCAGTAGTCTTAAGTTGAATGAATCACATTTTTTCTTTTTCATTGTATTTTAACTATCTTGTCAAAAAAATTGAGATTTTCTTGTTTGATTTGCTAATTCTTAAAAATCTTGCATGATTAAACTAATTAAGTTCAGTATTACTTATCAACTGAGTGACAAATATTTTACAGTTTATCAGAGCCTTATACGAACGTGTTCCCACTTACCTGTGATTGAGACAGAGAATGAAGGGGAAGTAACTCCAGATGAACCACTGGTTAAGAAAATCACGTACAAAGATTACATTGATACGTGGTCTGGTTTATTAAACGCTCCTCTTATAAAGGTGATTGTTATAAAGTTAAAATGTATACGGAATTTACTATCGACTAATTGTAGTATATTCTGTGTTACTTAATTTTAAGATATTGGTGGCTATTTATGTAACTAATCCTACATTGATACGATTGTTAATGTAATTGATTTTGTAGTTGTTTAAAAACTTTTAAGTGTTATTACAACCATAAATTTTTGGTTGTTTGCACTTAATATTTTTTTAAAGATTATTATGATAAAAAAATTAAAATTTTTGTCAAATTTTAATGCGAAGAATGAGCTCCAATATCTCAACATTGTGGAACTAACTCTAAACAAATCACTAATTTTTTTTCACACATTTATTGATGATTTATGTTTGCAAAGAATTGCATATTTAAATAATTTTCAGGATTTTGCAAAGGCAGACATCAGTCTTGAAATGAGAAGACAGTTAACAGATGCAGTGTACAATGAAATAGTTACCTCTGTGTTAAAAGTTCTGGATAAGTTGGACCTGACCTCCAATCCTGATGACCAAACATCTCAGGTAAATATTTCATGTTTAGACAATTAAGTCATCTACAAGTGTTAGCATTAAATGTCTGCTTTACTAGATACACAGCCTGTCTCCGTTACAGAAAAACCTTTCAGCTACTGCACACTTAGTTTCTTTTGATCATTGTGAAAAACATCAAGACTATACAATGTGAATTTTATTCAGAGGGTGACTTAACCTTGTGATTTTATTTTGTTCAGCTCATTTTATTCATTCTAGGATGGTGAAGCTGGTACGTCATCTGAGTCTCCTGATGAGTCCGGTATTGAAAGTGCTGACCCACTCCTGGGTGTTCAAGCTCGTCGACCTAAAGACTTTCAAATCTTCATTAACCTTGTTGATTTCTGTAGAGACTTGTTACCTGTCAAGCATTATGAAAAGTTTGAGCGCTGGGTGTTTTCATTTTCACACAAGTTGATCCTTCTGTCTTCAGAGTGAGTTTCCTGCATGACATTTTTTTGTTTTTGTTTTATGTGACATATCGTCACTGGAGTTTAATTCCATTTTTCAACAATTTTTCAGTTATATACAATGACCGGTTCACCTAACCAGTTTTCCTGGACTGTATACTTAACAGTACTAACTTGCCCTTCCACAAGGAGCCGGCAACTTCTCCACCTATGGAGGAAAATCAACATTTTTGTCAAATTTTCATGGAAGGGTATGACTGCCTTGACCGGGATTCAAACCCGTACCTCCAGGTTACAAGTCCAGCACACTAAACACTGGACCATGGCCATGACTTTCTATAAGGTTTAACATCGCACCTACAGACAGGGTCATTTGACAACTTTTACTGCCTTAACAGTGGAGAAAGACCTTGGGAGTAAGTCAGGGCAGAACCACTGAACTTCATTAAGCCAGTATGGTTGCAATATTTAACACTCCTAAACACATGCAAAATAAGAATAATTTTTTTTTGTTTTTTTTGTTGAAGTTTCTATCTTTATGTTTGAGGGTTTAAAACATAAACTAACTTTATTTGTTTCCAGTAATCCTCTAGCTAGTGGATTTTATAAACTGTTGTCAGTTTGCATGAAGATCGCAAATAAAGTGAATTACTTTGAGGTAACTATTGTCATATTTGGCCCTCTTTTGTAAAATAATTTTCTGACCAACTTTCATCTATATTGTTTATTTTTTCTCCTGTTGTTATTCCAATTATAATACAATAAAACATTGTTATTATGAGCATCGATATCATCAGAACCTGAATTATCTCAAGGAGTTTGTAAAGTCCCTTCAATATCTGTTCTTGTTTGTGTATAATTTTCAACCTACAAACAAATAACTTGTTATCAAGAGCACCACGTTTATCTCGAGCATTTAGTCTGTTCCGATGACTCCTTGAGATAACAAGGTTTTACTGTAACTTGCTCTTACATGTAATCATTTCCAAAGGGGTTTGTCACATGATTTAAACACAGTATATAAGATTCTATGGGTTAAATTTGGAAGAAAAAAATCCAGATGTTGATTTTTTATGTTTAAATTTCACGACCAACCCCTTTGGTCATTACCTCTGTGTATCTTTATATTTCATACTGATCAAATTATTCTGAATTATTTATTGTTCACTTTGTTATGTTTATCACAAGAATAGTTTCAACGAAATTGTGTGTGTATTTTATCATAAAAAAAATTTGACAATAGAATTAACAGCTTATGTTTGTTTGATAGGGAATGGGTGTAAACGTTGGGACACCAGTTTTGAAGCAGGAATCTGAGTCTATGGAGATGGAGATAGAAGTGTCTGAGTCTGTTGGACCATCCCAGAAATTCTCATGTTTTCTACTAGTGAAGAAATTTTCAAAAGAGGTATACAAATTTTGTTTTCAATATATCTATATTTTCTTATTGATTATTAAACATTTGTTTTTATACTGTACAGTACAACCTCTCCAAAGCAACACCATTTGGTAGAAACAAAATTGATTGTTGTTGTTGAGAGGTTGTTGCTTTATAGAGGATAAATTAATGGTTAAATTGTACAGTGGGAAAAATCATGATGTTTTTGAAGGGAGGTTGGGGCTCAGGAGAGGGCTGCTCTGGAGAGGTTTCACTGTATTTGGAAAAACATGATGTCAGAAAGAAGGACACATTTGTTAACATTTTTTTTCCTTTTGGCATATATAATTGTATGGAGGTTATAAGAATGCTACAAGGTCAACATTAGTTTTTCATTAAACAAATTGCAGGCTTTCAAAGATACAAATTGTTTCATATTTACAAACTGAATCATGATTCTGATGCCTTAATGCAGCTATTTCATTTTTCAAGATATAAGATACCTTACAGAATCTACAAATCAGAGACATAAGTTTTGTGTTTATGACTGGTCAACATTAGGTTGCTTACCTGAGAATCACGATTAGAGGTTTCTGTATGCTTATTTCTTGACCTTATATCTTGCTTTCTTTTCTCCAGGTATTGGTCAGAATGAAACAATACAGAGATGACCTCCTGGCGTCTTGCTTGACCTTTGTATTATCTCTACCAAAGGAAGTCATCATTGATCAAATGACAAATGTTATACCAGCAATCCAGGTATGCGCATACCAGTGGTTATCAAAATGGAACAACAGAAGCCATTTTGACATGTTTTATTCAAAAGATTATCCAAATATTGGTGTTTGTTTACAACAGGACTTGGAATATAAATACATTTTCAATTTCTGTTTTTAAGTTCTATTTGCTCTTACCTATGTTTAGTTGAATTGACAAATATTCTTAGTTGATGAACATATGCCGTAGGTATAAACTACAATCACTCTCAGAAAGCCCACAAACTACAATAAAATTCAATACACTGATACTACTGTTCTGAGTTTGTGTGTTCAAAATCTTTACATGTTTAAAAAACATCTAAAGGTAATATTATGAAAATGTTTTTAATTGTGTTTCAGGTTACTCTGAATATTGGCTTGAGTTATCTTCCCTTGGCAATGGTTGCTATGGATGCATTAGAATTTTGGTCAACATCATTACCAGGTCATGTGATGTCACCATACTATGATGATATTCTGCCATGCCTAGACAGTTTTTTGAAAACATCAGACCAAGGTTGGAACATTGAAGGGTCACAATGACTCCCTTATTTATTTCAAATATCAGTTCTGTACCTTGCCATTCTATGTTTCTTTTTTTCTAAGTATGACAGAGTTTCTTTCTTATTACAATATTTCCTTTCATTGTTTAAATGTGGTTCTTAGTGACAGCTGTATAACAGCTTAATATTTTTCAAAGTTATGAAAAATGGAATGAGAAATTTATCAAAGGTCCCACTTGCGATGTCGGAATGTTCTAGGGTTGATATTGATTATAAGTTATCTCTCTGATTTACTGATTATATTTTCTGTTTGGTCACTTGATTTAAAGGCACCAATAACAGCCATTGAGATCCTTGTGTCAAAACTGTTCTACAAACTTCTTTCTTTCTATCTTTATTTCTTCCTTCCTTTCTTCGTTTGTTTGTTCTTTCATGCATGCATCCATCTGTTTATTCATTCATTCATTCGTTTTGATCTGTTTGTTTGTCCATTAGTTCCTCCCTCCTTCATTGGACCCTAATATTTGTATAGTTTAGCTTTGAACAGCTGGTTATCTGCATTGAATTTTAAGAACTCCAAATATATAATAAATAGTGTTTATTCTGATGTGATTTCTGATTTGAACAGGAGCTGAGGATGTTAATATTGATACCAGCGTAAGTACAAACAAGAGTAAGTCAGAACGTGGTAGGAAGAAGCTAAGTATTCGTCTTATTAAGGGGAAGAAGGACACTACATCTCAGGTACATATTGTCTCTGTTTGTGTTGTATATTGTTGTTAATTTGACAAATGAATAAAGTTACTTTTTAATAATACAGCTACAATTATCTGATAATAATTTCACTAACATGAAGAGGTGTGTTTGATCTATGATCTTTGAATAGTGATAAGTATTTAATTATAATTGAATGTTGACTGTTGTGAATGTGATTTTTCTGGGATAAATCTTTTGTCTCAACCCTGTATGGTTTGGAATTAGCTCTAGAAATAATATTCTTGAGTATTTTCATTGTCCTGTGGATTTTCAGTTAATATCAGTCTTTATAATGCGTTCAGTGATAGATGTATGTTTTATAATTTCAGTCATCTTACTTGACAAATGCTTACGTTTTGCTGTTTTACTCTAATATGGTATTTTAAATGTCTAAGTATTTATTACAGAGTTATCAATCTCAATTGGCTGTCATGAAGCAGAGGATTATGGTATATTTAGGATCCCTTGGTGGTAGCATAAATCATTCATTACTCGCTGGATCAGAGGAAAAGATTGCAAAACAAGCAATAGCATGGGACAGTGAACAACATCTTAAGTTTTACATGCCTTTTGTTGATATGAAACCTACTATTTATTTAGGTTTGACTTTATTTCACATTTTGATATTCTTTGTAATCTTCCTGAGCAATAGTTATGGTTAATGATTAATTTTATTTAGATTTTATGAAAGTATCTAATCATATATTAACTTCAAGTATGTCACATTGTTCAGATCAACTAATTTCTCTTCAAACCATTGTACATTATGCACATATGACTTCCACTTCTGCTCTCCACTTATTTGATATTGTACATACAGTTGAAGTAAATTTGGATATAGCTAAGGATCAGATACAGTGACATATTTAATTTTCCTGGAACTTGTCTCTCTATTTTTTGTATTTTTATAAATACAGAGCACTATGGAAATAATGGACTAATTATTCTGGTCCCCAGGAATTCATTGTAACCTGGTTATACTGTATATCATTACTGGTTATAGTATAGAATTATTTAAAACATGAACGTTTTGCCTTATTTTGATTCCTCTTGTTGATTGCACCCGTGTTATTTTTCTGATATTTTATCCATCATGTTTTTAGATCCATTCCTTCCACGAGTTACTGAACTAGCCACCACATCAAGCGATCGACAGACGAAGGTTGCTGCGTGTGAGTTACTTCATTCACTGGTTATCTACAGTATCGGGTGTGGTGCCCAGCAGCCTGGGGCTCTCATAGAACGTACATCCATGGCTCCACTCTTTAAAAACCTATTTCCTGCCATATTGAGGTTGGCTTGTGATGTTGAACAGGTATTGTATTGTCTGGATTATATAACATCATATTTAAATACTGCTATCAAAAATACTTTGAAATGAAGAATTTTTAAAAATATTCATTAGGAAAAAATGAGCATTGTGTATGTTTTTTTTCCCAAAAGTTTGAGCTTTTTTTGCGTTTGTGAAATGATGTAATTCTTGTGTTGAATAATATCTGTTTTCCTTTGTTTTTTTTTGTATTTTGGATACCTTCTTTTTACAGGTTGCTAAGCAACTGTTTGAACCACTGACAATGCAGCTTATTCATTGGTTTACAAATAGCAAAAAATCTGAAAGTGATGAGACTATGCGATTATTGGATGCCATATATGTAAGTAACCATGGTGACAATTCTTGCATAGACTAAGTGTGATCATATTATGCTGATATCAGAAATATAAGATATAAATTATTAGTCTAGGTCTTTTTCCAACCATCTCAGTTTTTACTGATAACAGCAATGTTTCTTATTAAAAATGTCCCTTATTACAACCATATAGCTTCAGTCTGATCATTTGTTATTCAGTACATGCAGTGATATTAAGTTACAATTATTAGTCTTATTCTTTTGGTTAAATTCTGCGCCTGTCTTTTTTATTTCAAAAAGCTAATCTGCATCTGTGATGTAATAAAAGTTCATTCATTTTTATAATGTATATTTAGAACTTCCAGTTTGAAGTCTTAATCCTTTGCCTCAAAATACCGTATTTCTCCACCTCTGAAGCAGATGACCTGAAAACGTGGCAAGTTAGCCATTGCTTGTAATGAGTAATTGCTTCTTTTGCCACAATGTATTTCACATTGTCAGAGAGAAATAACCCAATTTTCTTAAATAAATTGATGTTTTGTATATCTGCTTTAAATTTTGAAGAGTCCAAAGTATGCTTATGAGGCAAAGGGTTAACTTAATTATGTTTGAGTGCTGGTAACAATGACCTTCACATTAAAAGTACAGGTGGAGACACAAGGTTTATAATCTGATATTTTCATACTACAGGATGGTATGATTCAACAAAGTAATACATCATTAAGAGATTTTTGTGCTAGATGTCTTCATGAATTCTTGAAGTGGTCAATCAAACAAACCAGTGCTAAGGTAAATTAGATGTTCATTGTAATGATTTCATATCGATTGCTTATTAGGAATGTTTGCTGCAGAAAAGAAAACTGTGTGATTTACTTACAACCAGATATTTGATGGTTTATACCAGTCCTCTGTTCTTTTAAATAGGCATGATTCTCTTATATACAAGATGTAACGGAAGTATGGTCGTCCGCTTATCATAAATGAATTGTCTTGATAACCACTTTTTCAACATGTGATGAGTACTTTGTCCATGGAACATTGATGAGGCAAAGTAAATATGCTAGAATACTTCTTTTAGTCTATGAGAAGACAAACCATTAAATAAATGTATTAGTTATATTCCAGAAGATGTGGATATTAGTTTATGATAATTTATTCTATTCCGAAAAATGGGGTTGTGAAGTTCATGAACAACACCTGTCCAAGCTGGGATTCGAACTCAGGACATTTGAATCAGAAGTCGGACATTCTATCTCTTGACTATGATGCCTCCTTGATGGTGGATATTAATGTTTAGGTTCTTCAAGATGAGGCTATTAGTATAAGTATGATTTCTCTGAACTTATTTTTTTTACAGATGTCAGAGAAGAATCCTGCTAATGCTAAGTCAGTATTAAAAAGATTGTTCAGCTACGCCTTACATCCTAGTGCTAGTAAAAGGCTGGCCGCTGCTCTGGCCTTTAATAACATATACACTGTATTCAGGTGAGTTACATTTTAATTGGTAAATCAATGAAGTAATTATATAATCTGACTGTAATTATCATCATTTTGTTTAGACTGCAGTGTTAGTTTCCAGTTTATTCCAGGTAGCATGTGATGAAGCAAGTACAGTAAAACCTCAAATGGCAACCACCTCAACAGTATGACGACCTTGTTATAATGACTGCTTATTTTCAGACCAGCTTTCAATAACTTTCCTATAATTTAACTTGATAACGAGGCCACCTCATTATTATGACCGATTTTTCACTTCTAGGAGATGGTCTTATTATCAAGGTTTTGCTGTATTTCAATTGTGTTTCTTCTCTTTTTCATACAGGGAAGAAGAACCACTGGTTAATATGTTCACATTTCAACTTCTGGTATATTTTGTGGACAGTTTAGCCATCGCTCATCATGATGAGAAGTCATCAGGTATGGTCTGATTTTGTCACATGACATTTTAAGTACAATCAAACTGGCCTTAAATACATTTTTTAATCATTATCATTGATGTGATGAGACATGTTTGTTGTTTTTATTCTTCTTCTTTTTTATTCTTTTTTTCTTTTTGACATTCCCTGTTTTCTAATAATAAGGTCATTCTTAAAAATTGTTGATTTGCAGTTACATGACCAATTCAGTCAAAAATCCCTGACCCAAAATTGTATCAGTAATTTTGATCTTTATTCCACTTTTGCATTTTCAGTACAAGCATACATAGTTTACAAAATGAACAAAAAGGTGCTTACAAACCTGTCCACTGTCAAAATGTTTGGATATATAACTGCAAACTAACATTTTTTAAAGACGGCCTAATTGATCAGATTTTTTTCCAGGAATCCAGGAACAATGTTGTAAAGCTTTAGAACATTTGGGGAAGATTATTCGACACAAAGCTGATTTACTGAAAGTTGCCAACAAGGCAAGATTGGAACCAAAGTTAGTAATGACTGAAATATGCATTTTACCATAAACAAATTCAACTAGCTAATTATAAAAGTGGCTTATTATTTGTTTGTTACCATAAATGGCGTGCAGTCAATCTGTGTTTGCAGTCACCTCTGAATTAAGACCACCCTGTGAATAAAGGCCACATCTTTGGTATTCCTCAGCCATTAGAAGATGGAAATATTGTCAAATGAAGCCTGGCAGTTGGTACATCATTAAACCCCAGTTGAAAGCAAAACAAATGGAATTATCTAAATGTTTGTATTGACTTAGTGCAGTTGTGTAATTGCTCTACTTGTATGGTTATGCTTCTGTTTTAAGATCTTGGAGAACTATAACGTTAGATATTGCTGTACGATGGTTGACCCGACAGTGTGGTAGGCCACAGACTGAATGTAGACACATTTGTATGAAACTCTCATATCAGTTATGTACTTTGATTGGAGGTATGTTTATTTGTTGTATGAAATTTATTTGAAAGAATAATGTAACATTAATTATTATATGGATTTTGAATTTTAAAAATACTTGTTTTCTATAATGATGGCTAGTTAGACTGTTTTCAGTATGTTTGCTGAATCCCATGTCAGTTATATGTGAAAGTATCATTGTACTTCTTAACTGTTTACCTCATAAGCATATTTTGGACTTTTCCAAATTCAAAGCATATATACAAAACAATTTATTTAAGAAAATTGGGTTATTTCTCTCTGACAGGTGTAAAACATTGTGACAGAAGAAGCCATTGTTCATTACAAGCAGTTGCTTCTTTCACCACAATGTTTTCAAAATCATCTGCTTCAGATGCGGGGGAAAATGCGGTATTATGAGGCAAAGGGTTATATGTTTAATGATTGGACAGTAATTGTAACATTTCAGCAGTGTTTGTTATATAAATTGAGTGTATGAAATTTGTATTGTGTTTTCATTGTTGTTCTGTATACATTCTGGTTTATAATATGTTACTTGTATAAAACTCACTGTGAATGAATACTGACAGAAAAAGGATTCCTAGACCCCCCCAAAAAAAACTCTTTCCCAAACAATACCGTACACAAAACCCTACCAACACATAAGACCATTGTTTTACACTTTGAACAATCTTGCTTCAGGCGTCAAAACTCCAGTGAAGTACTTCCAGGGGTGTTTGAAGATAAAAGATGCCATGTTCTGGATAGAAAGGTTTGTACCTGCTTATTTCTCCTTGTGATTATTCGGGATTATTTGTATTATATTTTAAACATTTAACAATCATAATAATAATGATCATCAGTGAATATATACATGCTTCATATTATTCCAATTTAAAATTCTAGTGTTTTGAGGAAAGTATCACTGATAATTTAATTTTTCCTGTCTGTTCAATGTATTGATATGTAATATAGACATCAGAGTTGTTGGTACTATAGAATAAACTTATTGTCAAACCTGTGAACAAAGGCCACCCTTGGGAAAGACAAAATGTGGCCTTATTGATAGATAGCCTTTATTCAGAGGTCAGTTTGTTCTAAATAATCAGTGCTGGTTTTTCAGAGAATGGCCTTTATTCACAGTGTGGTCTTTATTCATGGACAAGTACAGACCCCTTGTATTAAACTTACATGATTCATGTTGAAAAGATCAATAAATATCATAAGCTGTCATCTTACTTGTTTAGTTAATGACGTATCTGATTATATCCTATATAGATTTGAAGGTGGAGGAAGCATGAACAGTGGTGATACAGGTGGGATAGATAAATACCCAACATTACTGGATATTAATGATACATTTAGTCTACAGACTACTCTACTATGGTTTGACTATGTGCTAGCTGCTCTTGATTGTTACACCTGGGTGTTTGGTGAGAGTCTGCTCTCACCTGCTGAACTCTTTGGAGGTAAGAATGCTGTGGTCTCCATGCTTTAGTCTGCACAAAAAAATACCCCTAGTAGTCTCTAAAATAAAAGAATGTCAACTTAGGGCAATGACTATTATTTTCAGTTTCTTGGTATATTTGTGTCCTAATTTATGTTATATGATTTAATAATGTGGCACTTACACATAATTGCACCAGTTGGTTTACATTTATTGAGCAAACATCTAGCCAGATTTTTTTTCAGAGGGAAGTTTTGTAGGATTAAATCACTGTGATCACCCATTAATCCCTTGTTACGTTACTTTTTCTCTTATTTCTTCATTTTTATGTCATGCAGTTTTTGATGTTAGCTTTCTATTCCTCTGAGAAAACTATTTTAGTGTCATTTCAAAAGCAGCTTTGGTTGTTTTCTATGATTGCTGTTAGGTTATATTCAAAGATATTGGACACAAAACCATATTTTAGCTCCATAGCCTACATTTGATTAGTTACATGTAACCTATGGAGTTAAAATTTGGTTTTGTGTCAAGTACCTGTTGGTTATATTTGACCTAAATTGTGAATTTAATGTTTGATCTAAATTCATCTTATACTTTGATTGAAGGTAAAATGAAGGGTGGCAAACAAAGTAACATATTCAAGTCTGTGGAGTACTTTTTGTCTAAAGTTTCCATGGTTACAATTGAAGATGTTGCTAGGCTGTATGGAACTAAATATGAAGTTGATTTCTTCACTCCTAGAGAGAAAGATGATTTTAATAGGTAATGATTTTTCTTTATTTCATAAAAACATTTGGCCTGGACACATATTTTCTTGAATTTTCATTTGACATTTAATCTGTAGGGAAGTATTTTCATTATGTATTTTAAGAAACTGTTTGGAAAGTAAAATTAAGTCAAATGTTGTCAGAACACTATGGTTTATTTTGCTTTCCAATTTATTATTCAAAATGTATGTGTAACTCACTGATTTTAATTTTGTGTATTTTCTCCTATTTCTTTTAGGTCTAAATGTACAGTGATTATAAGACTGTTTAGTTTTTTTACCATCATGCTGGCTAAATACAGCAAGGAAGCAGTAAATGTAAGTGTTTACAGGATATCTTTGGGTACTTGTAATTTTATCTTAAAGACTTTATTTGTACTAATTTTGTTTTTGATTAACATTTAAGAAACAATTTGAACTATGTCAAATATGTTATAGTGATAATATGTATTGTTCAATCTTTATGCATTATTGTTCATCTGATTTTACTAAAGGAATGGGGCATCTGTGGTTGCATGGTTACAGTCTCAGGCTAGTAATTACTTGTGCCTCACCACTGTGGGTTCAAACCCCACATAGGACCAGACCTGGCTGTTTGTGCTATGTTAAACTCCAAAGAATAAAGTAGAACAGACTATTTAATTATTTAATTATACATATATAGGTAACTCCAAAATCAATCTGGGGCTCAGAGTTATGGGACTTGATGTTATGCTGTGTTGTTAACCCAAGTAGTGTTGGATTTAATCTGGGTGATGTTGAAATTATGAAGAATTTACCCCAAGAGGTGAGTGTTCTGTTATCCTTAATGCTAATGTTATGTATAATGTATAAATATGTTCTCATTTCAATTTGGTAAATAGATTTGTAGTTTTCATGGAAAGAGAAAACGATTTTTGTTAGTTTAAATTGAATTTATTTAATATAGATTCACATGTCATACATTGCAAAATTTTATAAATAATATTGAATGAATGGACTTGGAAAATACCCAAGGATAACTTATATTAATGCCTGTTTCTACTTAGATTTAGTTAGAATGAAAAACACTACCATTGTTTTGAATTCAGTATTTGCTCACACCTGAGTGCAATGTCAGATTCCAAATTTCATACTGTACTGAATTTTTAAAAATCCAATGAAGTTGAATTTTCGCTTATAGCTTATATGTGTATGTATTTTTTCAGTGAAATGTGCATTTTTTGTATTGCAGATGTCACAAACATTTCAAGTGTTCACAAGAGTTTTTAAAGCTGACATGATTAAACATTTTACCAAAGCTTTATCTGGGGATAAGTAAGTCAATGATTTAAATTACCTATCACAGTGGTATATTTACCTATTTCTCATCTTTATACCCTTATATACTTAACCCTTAGCCTCATAATACTGCATTTCCCTCATCTGAAATAGACAACCTTTGAAAACATTGTGGCAAAAGAAGCCATTGCTTGTACTTTTCCCAGAATATTTTCCCCTCTGTCAGAGAGAAATAACCCAATTTTCTTAAATAAATTGATGTTTTGTATATTTGTTTTGAATTTGGAAGAGTCCATAATAGGCTTATGAGGCACAGATATTGTGACGATGCTCAGGAGGTAATTTTTTCTGTTATTGATATTAATTCAATGTCATAAAATCAAACCATAAATCAAAGCTGTAATATGTGTCTTCTTTGTAATTTGGTTTACCTCTTAAAAAGTACCTTAGATCAAATGTTTACTGTGCAGTTCAACCCCAATATTGAGACCACCTTCAGGACCAGAAAAATTGCTCGAAATAATGAGGTGATCTCGTGATCAAGTTGGATTATTGAAAGTCGGTCTGAAAATAAGTGGTTATAACAACAAGATGGTCATGATATTGGGGTACTCACTATGTAAGGTTTTACTGTATTTTATATGCTCCCTTTATATGTAGAGAATCCCTATGGAGTACAGAAAGTATATTTCCTTTTTAGCAAATGTCATGATCAGTTGTTTTAATGAGAGGGTTTAATCATTTCAGGAATATTTTTGCTAAGTTACCAATCCGTCTGGATGATAACACAGTTGATCATGTTACCATGCAACAACAGTTCTCTGGTTATCTTCTGCTGCAGGAAGTTGGCATTCTGTTACCATGCCTACCTGGACGATCTGGTGAAAAACATGCCATGGGACTTATGGACAATGTGTTTAAAGTAACAAATGTTCTTGTTTTTGTTATTTTGTGTGTAATATTAACATTTTTCTAAGTACAATCAAACCCACTTTATTGTCTACCTCTCAATATAAGCCATCAGAAAGGAGAATTTTTTTTACTTATTTATTGTTTTGTAGAACTAATAAACTTCAGATTGTTGATCAACTGCTTAAAGGCCACACTTATTATCTCCCTTTTGTTAACTGGTTTCACTGTATTTAAGTATGAAGAAAACACCAGCATATGCTTGTGGGTGCCCTGAAATTGATGAAGTTTCTGATTTTTTGCTTTTTTATAATTTTTTATCATTTTTGATGATGCTAGGTGTTGTATAAGTTACTGGCCCCAGGTTTAAAAACTGTTGACTTGTTTCACAAATTACATGAAAAGGGTGAGTTCACAACCTCAGTGGTAGATGGTTTGTCCTATCATTTTAGTGTACATCTTCAGGTCATTGGGTAAAAATGTTTTTTCACATTTTACTTTGAGAAACTGATGCGTATAATTTTGTTTCTTTTCAGGGAGTAGTGACAGATTCAGCTGGTAACCTGTCCACTGTCACATTGTCTCCAACATCTCATTCATTGGCTAAGGTTATGTTAAAATTGGCTCTGAGTTTAGGTATTTCTGTAAGTAGTGCATTTTCTCATCTAATCTTCATAAATCATGTCTACATGGTTAAAAGTTTTCCAGAATTTTCCCAGGTATTGATTCTACTGGTTTTTATTGTTTATGCTGCTCTGAGGTTAAGAAAATTACCACATTCATCAGTTTCCAGTAGAACCTCTTATACTGTCAAGTAGTAACAACATTAAACAAGATTTATATTAGGTTAAATTTGTTTATTGATGTTTGAACCATCTTAGTTACTGTTTACCTGACAGGATACATTTGTTAAACTGCTGAGCATTCTTAATTTCTGTTCACAGTCAGACATGCTTCTTGACCACATCTTTGACTCTACAAGTGTCAGCCGAGGTTCAGGCAAGACATCTGTACAGCCACTTGGTGACTTGTTTTTCTCTACGTTTAAAAATACAATATCGTGGTATTGTGTGATGTCCGGAAATGCGATGATTTCTTCACTTGTGAAGCATGCTGGTAAACAGCCAAGCCGAGTGTGTGCACTGTTGACTGCCACTGTTGATTATATAACACGGGATCGAGCTCTCAGGAAAACGTAATCCAATTATCCTCTTTTTCCTATTACCACAGATGACTGTAATACTAAATCTTTTTGTTCATTAATGGAATATTTGCTGAAAAACGTTTTAATCTTGTCTTATTTTTCTATAAATTCACATTGATGAAACTTGAGATTAATCAAATCTCCGTAAAATCTGTACTCTGATAATCTGACTTGTTTTGATTGTGAAATCTGATTTTAATTGATGATTAAGCTTTTAATTCTTTTCTGCTTATGTTTAAAATTCACATTTATCAGCTACACTCTTAGTGGCTGCAGGTTGAGCTACTGTGTGATCAAATCTGAGCTCTGACTTGTCAAATGAAGAATTTGATTTACAACAAAAATTGATTACATGTTTTGTACATGTATATAATGCTAAGCTTGTTAGTAGGCATTTTATTTGGCATGTTGTATGTCTATTTTTAATGTGTACCTATCTTCCAGTGAAGGTCCAAAGATTCTGAATGTAATACTAGACAATTGGTCTTCATTATCAGAATGGTGGGATAAAACTTCTACGCTGGATCAACAAAATATGGCTTTGATGCTTGTAACCAAACTACTACTGATTGATAGCAAGGTGAATATTCTGACAAGAATTTGTTCAGTCTTTAAGCATTCTTAAGAATAAGGAGAATGTACTGTAGAACCCATGAAAACCGGACTCCCTGAAAAACTGGAATTCTCAGAAAATTGGAACAATTTGTCTAGTCCAATTTTTTTCTCTTCTCTAATGAATAGTTCTCTGAAATCTGGAATACCTGATAAACCAGACTTTTGACTGAGTCCAGAAGGGGTCCAGTTTTCAGGGGTTATATAGTTTTTAATATTTTATTTTTATGACACATTATTATGGTAGTGCTTATAAGTTTAAACAAAGGTTTTGGTGACTTTATTGCACCAGCTGCTGATCCTCTGAGTTCCAGTGTTAAGTATTATAAGTACAAAGACATGAAATTGATAAGAATATTCTAATATCTCTTACAGTTTGCATCTACCCCGGGACATAAATCTTTTGATCATGTGTTTCACATGTATCAAGCCATGCTGACAGATACAAAAACAAACTTGTCTTTTAAGGTAAGTCTGTCTATGGCATGTTGTCACTTAATTCAATTTAAGAAACATATATTAACTGTTTATATACTGTGTTATAACTTAAAAAAATAAAGGACTTGTAATCTGGGTTCAAATGCTGGTCACAATAGGTCATACCCTTCTATGAAAATTTGACAAAAATGTTGATTTTCCTCCATTTATGGAGAAGTTGCCTTGTGGAAGGGTAAGGTAGTACTGGTTAGAATACAGTCCAGGAAAACTGATAAGGTGTACTGGCCACTGTATATAATTGAAAAGTTGTTGAAAAACGGCATTAAACACAGTGAAAAAAAAGCAAAAGATAAAGTTTTAAAAGATTTAAGTTTTATGCCTCTTTTAATCATTATTTCAGCTATAAACCACAGACAGTTAACCTTATCAGTATTCATGAGTTTTGTACTAGTACTAATGTTGTCAGCAAATGCTCCACCTGAATCACTTACACATTGTTCTAGCAGTGGAGGACGAATGGCCTTAGACTTGGTGTTTCCTATTAAAACTTCAGAGAAAACACATGCCTTACTCAGAGTTCAAACGCACAAATCCCAGATCTTTAGACCTAAAACTCTTTTCTAGTGAGCCAAGCAGACAGATAAACTTAAGAAGTTGCATTATTTTAATATATTAGTTACAGTTTTTTTTTTAAGTGTTAGATTATTGGCTGAAGAAACAATTCACAAAGTGTTAGTACAGTTGTTGCTCTGTATTTTGTATTTTATGAATTATTTTATTACTCCTGTTTATAATTTCAGTGTCGTGTACTAGATTTGTTGCCATTCTTTGCTACAGTTCCTGATCCATACACCGCTAAACTCAGGTACATCATTGTGATCTTGTTTACTTCATATTGTGTTCATATTCAGTTTAGATCATACACTTTCAGGAGAAATACATGAATATAAACTTTGAATCATTTACAGTTTGTTGTAAGGATAAGTGTTAACACAAATTGATCAAATAGTTATTTGTTGACGTTGTTAAAAATCCATTTTCTTTTTCACTCATTTGACTTCTACTTGTGTTGAAGACTTACATTCTTTAGAGGCTGCCTTCATTATGTATAGAGTTTAGTGGTAATTTTGATTATTACTATCAAAGAACTTTGATGATATTTGGTTTAAAGTTGATAACAAATGAAAGAAATATGATGACCATAAAGAATTTTGTGTTTACAGTAAAACCGCAAATAGTGACCACTTCAATATTACGGCTACCTTGTTATAACAACCACTTATTTTGGACCAGCTTTCATTAACTCCCCTGTAATTCAACCTGATAGTTAGACTACCTCATTATTACAACCAGTTTTTCATATCCCAAAGGTGGTCTCATTATAGAGATTTTACTGTATTCTATATTTTGATGGTTTTGTGAGATTGATACATTATTTACTCACAGGTCATCTTTGGATAGACTCGTTGCTGACTGTTTTCCGTTGAGAAGTTCTGAGCTCATGAAAGGCTCACCTAAGTATAATGACTACATATCTGCCATTGATAAGGTGATCTATTAACTATCCTTATATATACTGATTTGAATTTTTATTTCTATGGAATATGAGTTTAGCTGTTGCCAGTTTTGTGATTTATGTATAGATTTACTTTCATCAAGGCTTGTATTTGTCTTGATGCATTTTTTATATTTAGTACATGAAACTAGGTTTAAATAGCTGCTTAACTGTATACCAAGTTGCAGATGTTGTAATTATAATATTCATAAAATTATTATATCAAAACCTTTCACATACAATCAATTTAATTGTATTTTTAATGGACAATTATACAACCCTTTTCAGATTTGAACTTCAAATTCTTATTTTCAGATCTTGAGTGGTTTCCAGCTTTCTGGCAGTCTTATGTTACTTGAGTTCCTTATTACCATATTCTGCCGGGAACCACAGCATGTTCATGAAAATGCCATACAGAGTGCCATATCTAGATTCACTAGAAGGTATTGTGCAAATTTCTGTATGTTTGATATTATGAAACATTTATCCTAAAACTTTATCTATGAAGTTTACATTATATAAAGTAGAAAATCTCAGAAATTAATGAAAAATGTGAAAAAATAATTGACTCTGTATAAAGTTGTATTATAAATTACACTAAATATTAAATATTATTGACTTTCTTGTGATATTGAACTTTTAAAATGAGATTTTTAGACAGTCACCAGTTCTTAATAAACTTGTATAGCTTTATTCGATATTTAATATTAGATTGAATAAGATGTGTAAGTCTTCTATCAAACATCTGGTGAGGCTTGTTGGTAAAATACATAAAAATATGCTGTGAAAAACGAGTGTCAATTGATATTTTCTTTTTTATGTTTTCAGGTTACCAAGAGACAAACAGACTGCTGCTCTTGACATTCCATACAAGATATTTATAAAGATGAGTTTTCCATCAGAGATACGTCGTGCCACTATTGAGAGAGTGTGTTTGTCAATGCTTAGACTAGTGAACAAATCTGTGGTTATTGAATTTTTTTCAAATCACATTGTACAAATTAAAGACCTGTTGGATTCAAAACTTGCTAAGGTTTGTACAACATAATCAGGTATATATAGCTGAATGGATCCTGAAATGAGAAATCCAGAGCCAATAGTATTAATAGTAGAAAAAAGGAAGGCCATGACCGTGGTCCAGTGGTTAGTGGACCGGACTTGTAGCCTGGTGATCCGGGTTCAAATCCCGATTGCAGCAGGTCATGCCCTTCTGTGAAAATTTGACAAGAATGTCGATTTTCCTCAATAAGTGGAGAAGTTGATGGCTCCTTGTGGAAGGGTAGGTTGGTTATGGTTAGTATACAGTCTAGGAAAACCATTGATTTGTTTAAATGAATCATAGTTTGTAAACGAAGGTGTTCTTGTATTGTATACATACTGGTATTTGACACTCAGCCAACATAATAAGTATTCGATGAATGAATTCCATGTTTGCAGGCTGAGGCAGCTTTGGAAGGTCAGCTGATTACTCGTATTGGATGTTTTCAACTTCTGGAGGCTATGTACTCAAGATTATCAAAAGATGATGTGGTTGGAATGACGTCAGCCATAAACCGAATATTTGCTGGTGGTGAAGCTAAAACTGGAAAAGAACTGACTAGTTTTGTATCAAAGTAAGTATAGAATCTACATGATCACAATGGTGTATTCTGTCATTCTGCGTCAAATTTGGTTAAGAAAATTTTCCCCTTAAAAACTTTATGAAAATGAAAAAAATATTGGCATTTATTAACAAATTATTTGCGATTTGTCAGATTTTTTTATGTCTGTTATATTGATATTGTCTTATGTTGATTAAATATTGAAATAGTCAAATTGTTTATACATATCTTAGAACTGCTCACGAAGCTAAAGGTGAAGATGTAAGAGGGGAGACTACTCTTACAGAATTACGACGACAATATCACTGCGCTGCTTACAATCTGATGGTGGCTTTTGTTTCTAGAACACAGACCGAAATGAAATTTTACACAGCTTTCCTTTTTGAAGAGAAAGAATTTAAGGTAGGTTAGGAATGCAATTTTGATAAATCTGCCTGATCAAATATCATATCAGTACTAAAGGCGATTTTCAGTTTTATTCTATTTTACTTCAGTGCTTTGATAAAAAGTGTACGTTTTTTATTTTCACACTTAAGGTTAATTTTTATTATTTTTTTTTTCATCATATAAGTCTCCATCAGAATTTTATTTTTTTGTGATTTAGAAACACTTTTTGTGATTTTTGTAGGGACAATTTCTTCTTGGGAATTTTGTTGACAAGGACAGACTCTATGAGTTTGAAGTTGAGTTACAGGTAAGGGGTTATTTTTTTATCATTATCTGATTGTGTGTAGACTTTGGGTCTCATTATTATGACAAATTTGGTATTTTCAAATTTTCTTTACTTATTTGCCTGTTTACTTTTGTGGTTTCTATTTATTCTTGTTTGAGATTTTTACTCTTGTTGTTTCTATTTACTCTTGTTGGTGTTTTTTACTCTTGTTGTTTCAATAAATTCTTTGTATCTTTTTTAAAAGTATTTTTGATAAAACAATTTTTATTTCAAGTCTCCTATGGAAAGGAAGAAAAGATTTGTAACCATCCACAAGGAAGCAAAACAACAGAGAAGAGAGCAGGAGGATTCTTATGAAGATTATGCTCCCAGTTTTCATTTAGCTTCTCAATACCTGGCTGATAGTAGTTTAAGTGAGGACGTATCACAGTACTTCTCAATGTCAGCTAATGCTGAGGTAAAAATTAACCTATGAAGTTGTCTTAATTATTACAAATTTGTGAATTCTTTACTGAACTTGATGTTGTATTATATGTACACAATTTCTATGTCATACTGTAGGATTTACCATGCGTTATTATTAATACTTATTTAATGAGTGCACCTTAATTGACAGTATCTGATTAAGTTAGAACAATTACTGTCTTACCTACTTAATATACCTACTTAATTGTTTTGGAGAATTGACACATACTTGTATACAGCATTTTTTAAGAATGACTGCATTTTAAAGGTAAGATAAAGCATTATAACATGTGTTTGTTCAACGAGTTAAGTATTTTTGGAAATTGTGGTATTATTTTGTTGCATTAAGTGATAAACGTATGTGTTTCAGTCTCTGGGAGGTGGTGGCGGTTACAGGAAGAAAAGGAAGCAGCGAGCTGGCAGCAGCCCAGAGGAGGAACAGGTGTGTTCCTTTTCAGTGTGTTTGTTTCAAAGAAAAGTCAAGCTATTATGATCACTGCGTCATCTTCGTAGTTGTTGTCATTGTGCAAAAATTTTAATGTGACACATTACTCAAACACTTTTAAAGATGTCAGCACAACACTTGATTATCATGACGAGGCACAATTGCATGACAAGGGGTATTATTCTGAAAGATAAATGTTTGGAGCTATACCTCATTTTAACTTAGAATTTCAATCAAAATTGCTTTCAAAATAGAATGATGTAAAACAGATGAGCATTGGCACCACTTTGTGGAGCTCTAGTTTTTTTAATGTTTGTTGTATAATTTCTTCATCACACAATTCTTGTTGATAGTCAATGACTTACTTTTGACATTGTTCACATATTATGATTGTATGTTATACAGGAAGTGGACCCCACAGTACAAGATGATTACGTTGAGTTAGAAATGGATGCATTAAATCAGCATGAGTGTATGGCTACAATGATTGCTGTTATAAAACACATGCAGGAGAATAAGATAACTCCAGAAGTTGCCCCAGTATGTCACTGTATTATAGTCAATGTCTTAGGTTTCATTTTATTTCTTTACAATAAATACTCATAATTTACAGTAAATTACTGTTATTACGAGCATCAATATCACAAGCACCCAATTTATCTTGACAAGTTTTTAAAGTCCCATCAATTTTTGTTCTTATTTGTGTATAATTTTCAGCCAACAAACTAATACCTCGTTATTACGAGCACCATATTTATCTTGAGCAGTTAGTCTGTTCTGAAGACTCCTTGAGATAACAAGATTTTACTGTACTTAAATGCTAACACATATGTATGTGAATGTTGTTTGTTATTACATTGTTAATTCTAGTGCTGGCTGAATGTTAATGTTCCCTTCTGAAGTATTTTGTATTTTGAGCTTTTTCAAGCATTTTAACCCTTTGCCTCATAATACCGCATTTCCCCGCATCTGAAGCAGACAACTTTTGAAAACATTCGCCACAATGTTTTTCACTCTGTCAGAGAGAAATAATCCAACTTTTTTTTTAAATAAATTGATGTTTTGTGTATTTGCTTGGAATTTGGAAGAGTCCAAAATAGGCTTATGAGGCAAAAGGCTAAGTTTTGTCTTCTTATTTATGTCAAAGAATGCTTGGTTGCAGTGCCATCTAATGAACTCCCAAAAGCACTACAGGCTAATGTATTGTACAAAAACATGTGTTAATTGTCTGAATTTTTTTCAGGGAACAAGTTCACCAACATTACCATCCTGGATGGAGAAACTTTATACCAAAATGTGTAGTTCAAAAACACATTACAATGTAAAACTCTTCATTGCAAAACTTGTTATGAACACGGCAAAGGTGAGAAAAACATGAAAAAATTGTATGAAATTAACTTAGTTCCACCTGATAAAACCAGTGTATGTTATAGAGAAAGATTAAATCATTTGTTTCTTTTTCACTTGGGTTTAAAGTCTCACCAACAACTAAGGTCATTTGGCAACTTTTCCATCTCTAACTGAAGAAGACCCCAGACTTATATCTTGGTAGAACCACCGACCTGTAGCTACTGGATAGCTTCCTTATATGTGAAATTTTGTCCTAGATGGGATTTGAACTCACAGTGGTGAGACACTAGTGATTACTAGTCAGAGACCCAAAGATTAAGTTTAACCCTCCTTTTTACTGATTGTTTTATTGTAAGATTGAAAATATAATAAAGCTTGATGTTCAAGTATCAACTTGTTTCCAGATATTTCAACCATATGCCTGTCACTGGCTGCAACCATTTATACAGCTGATAGTAACTGGACCTCTTGGCAGTGGAAATATCAATTATTTTGTTGTGGATTTGATTATCATGTTACTGTCATGGCATAAAAATGCTATACCAAAAGTAAGTCACTGACCATATACAGTATAACTATTGAAAACTTGACACCTTTCAGATTGAGTAAAAAGTCCAGTTTTCTGTAAATTCCAGTTTTGAGAAAACTATTGATTATAAAAGAGAAAAAATTGAACTTGAAAAATTTTCAAGGAATTCCAGTTTTCGGGGAGTCCGGTTTTATGGGGTTTTACTGTAGTTGCCATAATCACACTTCGGTAAACATCTTACTAATGAGATATAAGATATATGATTAAATGCCCTGTATATTTTGTTACTAGTCTAAATTCTGATCTGACCAAACAGATGGCTAGATTTAATCAAAGTCTAAAGAAGTTTTATCTCCTGCACAGTTGAGCATAACACTTCTTTTCTTGCTAATATGAAGTCTTTGAGTGAGTTATGACTCTGTTAGGTTTTTTGATAAAAAAATGACTTATCTGAGAGACATCAAACTATGAGCAAAATTCAGTTTCTATAAATAATTGTTTGAATTACTGAGTTTTATGGATAACTGTAAAGTTTTGGGTGTTTGTAGGATACAGCGGAAGAGAAAGCCTTGTCTTCTAGACTGGTTCACTTCGTAGTGAAAAATATCTACCATGATTCCAGGCCTGTGTTCAGAAATAACCTAGAAATGTTGAAAACCCTGTTGGAGTGTTGGAAAGGCAGATATGAAATACCATATCAGTAAGTTGATTGTGCTTTGACTGGTTCCTTCAGTTATGAATTGAAGTTTTTCATGAGATTATTTCTTATGTTTGTGGATTCAACTGATAGAGTTTTGTGACTTTAAGGCAGTTTGGCTTTTAGCTCTCCTTGTAAATTTATTTTGCTTTGACTGGTCCGAATCTGGGGGTGATTTGAATTTAAACTAAAATGCCAAAGATCTCTTCACATTCTCTATTGTGATAATTTGTTTTTGTTATCAAATAAATTTGTCTCTTAGCATGAAAGTATTGGTATCTATATACTGACTTAAATTACCTTTGATATACTTAAGAAAAACGTTTTTATCCTATCATAAAGATATTGTATATTAGTCTTGTTTTACTGTGTTATATTTCAGAGAGGTATACTCACAGTTCAGTAATTCTGATATGAAATCCAAGGACAACACTGTTGGTATACAAGTACTGGGTGTTATTATTGCTTGTAATCAACCCCCTTATGGACCTACAGCCCCTGTTGACAGGGAAAGGTAAGTGACCATAGAAATAAGTTATTTTCTTAACTTCCAACTTCCAACAAGATTTCAAGTGTAATACTGTTAGTCCATCAGAGATCAATAAGTCAATAAGTGCTGTTGAAGTGTAAGTTCAATTTCGTACCCATTTTGTATTTTGGTTGTTGCAGTAAAAATTCTTACATTTTAAATTTCTGTAATGAGGTGAATTTTGTATTAAATGATTTAGAAATGTCATTCACTTTATTATGAACAATCAAAATGCTTATTTTTATATTTAATTTTGTTTGAAATTGATGAAATTTAATTTTCAGAACTCCTGATTTTCTTCAACATTATTTTTTGTTTTAACTAAAATTTCAGGATGTTGCATTTAGTCTGTGCAGTATAAATGATTTTCTATAAAAAAAAAAAAAACTTGAGATCGGTCTCTGAGCTCAAATATCATATCTTGTTTTTAATTATTATTTATAATCAGGCAATACTGATATTATTGATACATTATTCTGACAAAATGAGTTATTAGAATATGTATTTGAACATTAATCAGCTCTATCTTTTCACCCACAATACTTTGGGAATGGAATTGAGATTTGAGCTCAGAGATTGTACTCAAGTTTGATTTCTCTTTGTAGATTCTTCATTAAGATTGCTAACAATATGGGGCACACATCTAAAACAATATACGCTCCTGCGGCTGAAGTTTGTGGAATGATATTTCATTACCTGGCTGAGAAAGAAGACGAGAAAGATGGAGGCTTTCATTCTCATGTATCTAATATGATGACTGGTCTACATCAGGCTAGACCTGATAATTTCATCACTTGTGTACACAGAATGCAGAAACATTACCCTGCAATAGCTGATAGGTAGGCTTCAATTCTTTTATGACTTTTGAATTTGGCTGTAAAATCCTATTCGTGGGACAAAATGCTGTTGTTGTCTATGTTTTGGAATTATCACTAAGAATAGGTTGGTACAAACTGTTAATAAGGTTAATATGGTTAGTACTTTTGCATATTTGTTTATTTTGTTAATTTCGGAAGATTGGCAAATGTCAACAGGTAGAAAGGCTGGGACAGGTGGGTGTCCACAATTTCTTCTGTGTGCATTTCTCCTACATTTCGCTAGGGATTTCAATGAAACTCACATAATTATTGTCACCATGTATCCATGTGCATATTGTCAGAGTTTTGTGATTCTATCATTTTTTTGCAGAATTTTGGTCCTTTGTTTATTTTGTGGACATGTAATATTCTGTCTGCAAATTCTCCATCATTTGCCCATATGAGTCGTTAAAATCAAACTTGTGTATGTCATAGGCAAAATGTTTTTGCTCTATGACTGAAGGTAGGAATGGGGTAAGCATTTGGAAAATAACAGTCTGTTTTTTTTTTCAATTCCTGTCATTTGTTATTGTTTGTTTACTGCTTTCCATAATTTTGTTTACAGAAGAACAGGCAAAATTATAATAGTTACTTGTAATTCATATATCAGTAAATAACTGTATATTGTGGCTCTCAATTCTTTCACTTATAGTTGCAGTCTTTTCAAGTTTTGATTTCTACTATTCATAACAATTGTGTGATATGTTTTTCAGGTTTGTCAACAAACTCTTGTTTATGTTACCAAAGCTACATGGAGAATTTAAGACCTTATGCCTAGAAGTGCTGCATTCTAGAATTGAAAGCATCGAAAATGTGTATATTGAACTCCAATCAAAAGGAATTGTGACTTATTTATCACATAGAGATGAAGCTACACAATTGGTGTCATTGAAAATTGTGAAAGCTGTGCTGATCAAGTTGAAGCCATCTGAACTAAGCTTGTTGATGCCTCTGATTTGTGCATTTAGTGTCAACCCTAGTACGGGATGCAGGAATATTATGTATGAGATCTTGATGTGGGTCTATGATAATTACAGGTAAGTTAATACTTCAAAAAAATGAAATATTATATTAATGAAAAATTATACTTCAGCATCAAATTAAATTCATTTGAATATGAGTCAATGTTTGGTTCTGTTATCAAAATTATTTCAATTGTCTTCTTTATTCTATATGCATAAAGTAGTTCTTTGCTTGACCGTTGAATTTGATGTCTGTATTGTGTACAAGTCTCGCTTACATTGATAGGGATGAAGATTCTGATGAAGGACATAAGATAATACTACAAACCAAGGAATGTTTACTGAAAGGTCTTGGTGACGAGGATCTTCATTGCAGGTTTGTGTTTGTTCTTTATTTATGCTTGTGTCCCCTCCTTTGTACTGGTAACATAGACCCCTTTGTTGTAGTTATGTGTACCCCTTTGTTCTGGTTATGTTAGCCCCTTTGTTCTGGTTATGTAAGCATTCATTGCATATTTTTAATTTAATTGAATGTGAAACATCTCTAAGAAAATGTTATTTAGTAGTACAGTAAAACCCAATATTGAGACCACCTTTGGGACCAGAAAAATCAGTTGTAGTAATGAGGTGGTCTCATTATCAAGTTAATATATTAAACTGGAGTTATTGAAAGCCGGTCTGAAAATAAGTGCTCATTATGACATAGTGGTTATTATGTTCAGGTGGTCACTGTGCAAGATTTTACTGTACTTGAAGCAGAAATTTGAACAATTGTATTATATAGCCAGTTTATTCTGTAATATGTTCAAAAGATAAATCTGGTCATTCGAGTTCTTAATTTGGAAAAATATTAATTTAGATGAAGTCTAAATGGATACAAAATTGTGCATATTGTTAACTTTTCGATAAAGGCTCCGGTTTAATCTTTCTCATTTATGACATCTGTTGAACCTGTAAAACTCCTTTTCCTTTGTGCTCACCCTGAAGGTGGTAAATTTCTGTAAGGGCCTGTGAACTTTCATAAAATTTTGCATTTGGACTTGTTGTAAATTACAGTCAAAGTTAGGTTTGCAGTCACCTCCAAATAAAGATCACCCTGTGCACATAGGTCATTCTTTGGAAACTGCCGCTGATTATTTAGAACAAACTGATCTCTGAATAAAGATCACCTTCAGTAAAAGCAACAATTTGTTTTCCCAAGGGTGGCATTTGTTCACAGGTTTGACTGTATGTTTATTTTCTTTCATCCACTTATAGTTTAGGCCTATGCTTTAAAACAAATTAGTGAAATCTGACATCTTTTCAGACTACAAGTTCAAAATTTTTGGAGTAGTGAAACTCGACTTCCTGTGAATACACTTGATCGTCTTGTTGCTATGCTTGAAGCCATGTATTCTCCAGTGACCGAACAACAGTTCCTCAGTTATGCTACAAACTTACTGCTAGAGATGACATCTAAAAGTCCTGATTACCAGAGAGAAATATTTGAGAATCCTTTGTCTGAATGTAAATTTTCAGTAAGTATTCTTTTGTACTTAACATTACTCTCTCCCTTGAGTTTTGCTGTTGACATTGTTTTATTGTTTTTATTGTTTTATTTTTTAGTAAACTAACCATAAAATTGCAGTATATTCTTTCATTTTTGATACATAAATAAGGCAGTGGAGTTGTACTAATTACAGGCAATACAGTTACATAAGAGCTTTTGTGATTAAAATTGGTGTATTAATATCTTAGAATTATTGCTAAGAATTTGTTGTGTTAATGTCCTTTTAGAAGGCAAAGTACACAAAACAAGATCCTAACTGTTTCTTGGTCTACATGTGTATTTATCATTGTAAGGAAGTACTGTTATTATTCCTCGATCTTTTCTGTCAATTTTAAGTATTACATTGATATTGAAACAATGATCTTGAATACATTTTACAGTGCAACCTCTCCAGAGCAACCTCCTCTTGAGCAACAACCTCACTTTAACAACAGCACAATTTTTCCCACTATATGATTTAACAATTAATTTAACCTGTGTAGAGCAACAACCTCAATAACAACATAATTCAGCTTCTCCCAAAGGAAGTTGCTTTGAAGAGGTTGCACTGTATATATAAACTGAATTATTTAACCTTCACGTACATATTTGATCATGAGACTTAATTTCATTCAGCTGTGACCATTGAGCGCATAATTAAAATAATCTCATATATGGAATTATTTTGAACAGGATTACTCAGTGAAGTCGTCATGGAGACACAGACATGCAGCAATGACTCCTCTGTTTGCCACTCAATCTACTCAGTCAGACATGATGGTAGATGATTCTATGGACGGAGTTCGTGCTACACAGGATGCTCAACAATTCACTCAAACATTGGAAGCTGGTAGGTGTAATGTTTATAATATGTATGTTTATGAACAAACTCAGAAAGGGATGTTTTTTAACCCTTTACCTCGTAAGCATATTTTGTATTATTCCAAATTCAAAGCTAATATACAACGTCAATTTACTTTAAAAATTAGGTTATTTCTCTCTGACAGAGGGGAAAACATTGTTGCAAAAGAAGCCATTACTCATTACAAGCATTTACTTCATAGGCCACGATGTTTTCAAATGTCGTCTGCTTCAGATGCGGGGAAATGCGGTATAATAAGGCAGAGAACTAATAACGTACCCAAAGTGGGATTTGTATGTTTGTTCAATCATCACTCTAAACTACAGTTGAGTACACGGACACATTACAAGAACTCTACACTGACGCACTAATGTTCAGAACACTTGTATACATTATACACACCCTGGAACTGCACCAATGGTTCGCTATACAACAGAGGGTGGAGTCTATAGAAATGGCCAATTACCCCAGTGCATAGTGTCAGGGTACTTTAAGTACTTTGTGATGATAGAAAAATTGTGTTAAAATTACTGATTGTCATGATATGTTTATTTTATTGTGGAAATAAATTACTGGAATTGATAACAATGTTTTATAGATCGTTAAAATATAGGATAATTCAAAATAGTCAAAAAATGAAAAGTGCCAACATTATTCATTGTTTTATTTGATTGAACTATAATTCTTTATAGTCAACAAGTGGAAGATGCTCATATTATTGTTTCAGGGGCTCACAAGGGTCCATTTAATTGGCTTACTCAGAGCAGTCTGGACACGTACGCTGATGCTTCTATCGTTCCCATGGAAACACAAACTACCCAGAGTTCCTTACTCTTTAGTGTCGGTACGTCAGACTCACAAGGTAGTGGCATGCGTCGACCTAAACCTGGACCTGGATTTGGAAAACAGAAACTTTCTAAGCCAAAACCATCAACCTCTGGTGAAAAGAAAGGAGGTGAGTTGAATTTAGTTTTATTTTTTGTCCTCATCCATTTTGAAACTTTGGCATGAACCAAATTATTGACTCCATATACATCAGTTGATTTGAAGTTAGCAGTAGTATAAATTAGTTTTTATGTTATACCGTTATCTGGTTATAGTTTGTTGTCTTGAGTAGGCACTGTTGCTTTAATTTTTTTCTATTTTGTGTTTATTACATACCTCTGTCTGTCTGGCGATAATGAGACCACCTTCAGAATAGGTCGTAGAAAAATAGGTCGTAATAGTGAGGTGGTCTCATTATCAAGTTGAATTATAGGGGAGTTATTGAAATCTGGTGTGAAAATAACTGGTCGTCATAACACGGTGGTTGTAATATTGAGGTGGTCACTTTGTAAGGTTATCCTGTATTTGATAGATTTCACATCAAATGATTCATAAAGTAGAATGATGGTATCAATTGATACTTTTTATATGCTGTTATTTATTTATTTATAGCTACTGAAGAAGGTGGTGAGCTGAATCGTTTGAAGAGAAGATTTCTCAAAGACAAAGAACAAACTAATCTGTACTTTGCTAAACAAAACATCAGAATTAAACAAATGAGAGAGGTTAGTTAATTTATGGTACATTTTGAAAATAGCTGTCTTAAAAACTAATGTAGTATGAACTACTAGTTATTTGAAGCTAATTTCAGGTAGTTTATTTTTATTTTTTCGCTGTGGTGGTGAGGAAAACTTGTGGATAAATATTATTGAAGTAGTTTTTTCCCTGACACATGAATTGACTTCTGTGGTAGATAATTGATTTAGATGTTGCAGGTTTTAGAAAGGGGTTCTAATTTTTGCTTTTGGCTGCAAAGAAATCTAACTTTATGTCAGCAATATTTCAGACTATATTAACTTACGTTTTTGTAACATAAAGTATTATAAGGTAATATAATGATTATTTTTCCTAATAACAGATCGCCCAAAAGGAGCAGAAAGTACGCAGGGAGAATCAGGTGACGATGTATCGCAAGTACAGAGCGGGAGACTTGCCTGATATCCAGATAAAACACTCCTACATTATCGCACCTTTACAGGCTCTTGCTCATGTAAATACTTGTTGTTTTATCAAATTTGCTATATCACATAATATTAATTGAAATCAGGGCAAGAAATGATGTCTGTTACTTTGTGTTCAAATCTCAGCTAAAGCCCTTGAGTGATGATAGAAAATAAATTTACATTCATGAGGTTATATGGCTTAGATCTGGAGAAATATTGTCATTTGAATCCAGTCTATAATCCAATACAATCTGAAGAAAAATTGAAAAAGAAACACAAATTCCATTGGTTGCTAATGAATTATGTTGTTTTTTGTATTTTCAGAGGGATAGCACTGTTGCTAAGTTACTGATGAGTGGAATATTTCAAGCAATCTTTTCTCAGATGGAAGAAATAAAAACAGAACGAGAGATGACTGACACTATCAGTCAGATCAACACAAGCCTGGATAATGTGTTGTCTCAATCTACTAATTATTACCCACCTTTCATTGGTTGTGTTTTGGTAAGTGTTAGATATAAGCTTGTTTGTCATGTACAAATGTAAAAGGGGTTGTCTCTTCTTTTAGGGGCTGAGGACTTATGTTATAAAGTCATGTTTCTCCTGCACACATATTTTTGAGTTTTTTTGTAAATGTAATAAATGTTTGTCATTTATGTTGAATTTGGCTGTGGTTTGTCAGAGAAGCTAGCATTTGCTGGATTTACTCTATTTAAGAAGGTAAGTGAAGATTTTGTTTTCTGTCAATATAATTTTGATGGTATCTTTGTTTACAATGAAAAAAAAATTAGCTTGAGTGTCATATTTCTAACATGGATTTCTATCCTACTATCACTTGGATGATTTTTGAATGTATACGATATTTCTTTTCAGCAAGTAATGGAACCCATATCCTTGAGTTCTGTTGGCTATAGAACTATTTTCTTCATAACACAACAGGCTCAATAACTTCTTATATGTAAATAAAATCATTTTTATTTTCAGGACATCCTATACAATCTGAGAACACAGCTAAACGTTGATGTTTCTAATGTGGGTAGCAGTGCTACCTTCAGTAAATTACAACCACTTGGTATCACAGTACTAGAAGAACAGTTGATTCAACATGAGCCTGCAGAATCACGTGCCCCAAAACGTCGACGAATGGAAGTCCCTGTATCTAAGGATGTGAATCATTGGATTGAGTTAGCAAGGTCAACATTTTTTGTATAAAAATTTTAGTATTGGATCTGATGTTCATTGCAAATCTTTTAAATTGCTTCTTTTTATTTGTTAATGTGTGTTTTCAAGTCTGTCTCAACAATTTTGCCTGACACTGGCTTTTTGTTGCGTAAACACTTTGATTACATGAATGTTTCATTCTTAAACATACCAATGTCATGTAGTTTTTTTTTCTACTGTCTATAGACTGTACAAGTCAATTGATGAGTATGACATATTAATGGGGATATTTAGTGGTAAGATTGGGACACAGTCTATTACCAGAAAGGCTGTGGAAGCTGAGGCAAGGGGAGATTATCACAGTGCAAGAAAATTCTATGATGAGGTAAGAATTCTTAAAATGTACCTTAAAAAAAGCTACTCTGAAAGTAATGTAGTAAGTAGAGTTAATTGTGTACACTTTATTATTGCTTCATTACAATGTTAGTAAGAAAATTGATATATATTTATGAGTGTGACTAATTAATATTAATATCAATAGATATACATAATGGAATGTAATGCCTGGAAATCTTGTGCATGTTGTATATCACTGTGACATTTAGTTCCTTCAGTGCAAAAAGGTTATAACATAAAATAGTGAATGTAATACGGTTGATCTTGTTCGACTGGTGTGACAGTGTGGTTATATTTACTGTAATAATTCACAGGCCTTGAATCCTGAAGATCCTACAGATGAGGATAGCACAAATCAAGCTGAGATGGACCTCTGGGAAGATGGTAGAATGGAGGTAAGCTGCATCAATTAGGAACACATTTAGCTCTGGTTTTGAAGCATGCACATTGTTCTGTCATTTATTCTTCTGTACACAGCTGCTTTGTTGTTGTTGAGTATCAAGTTTTCCTGAAATCAACAATCAAGTAGAAATTGATAGTTTTTCTTTTTTAAAAATTACTAAGTTATTCTCTGCTGGATATGATTGTAAACATCAACAGCAGTAAATCTGCCTTGAAATAGATTATTTTCTTGATGACTTGATGATTATTTATGGTTTACTAAAACTGCCTTTAATTTTTAAAGGACAATACATATATTAGCTTGCAGAGAAAACTAGGCAATGGATAATTAAGTTGAGTATTATGTCACATCTTTGTGATTTCAGTGTTTGAGACATCTGTCACAGTGGGATACTTTACAAGAAGTTTCTTGCGGTGCCGTGGACTCACCAAATCTCACAGACCTGTGGGAAGATACATTTCTACAGGTATCAAATAAACTTCAAAACATAATTACTGGATAGTCTGAAGTTTCTAATTGTCTGTCATGCAGTTGAATAAAATCGTAATTGTTAATCAATTACTCAGAAAGTATTTCCCAAAATGGCTTGTAATATGTAATATGTAATATCTCTGTAATGCAATTAGTAAGTTTTTTTCAAAACAATCAAAATGCCTCATTTACATTTTAATACTTTTCTTTAAGTTGATAATATTTGCCCATTGTTTGTGTGTTAACATTACTTGTAGTGTTTGTTTAGAAGAATTATATTCCTGTGTTATCTGTAGGAGAATTTTCTGCCGTACATACTTAGAAGTAAGGTAAAGTTAATGTTACATGGTGACGAACATCAGCAATCTCTGCTGGACTTTATAGATGCTTCAATGAAAGTGCCGGAGCATAGACTTGTCCTCGAGGTATGTCTTCATAATTTTTGAAGAAGCAGAAGTATATTTTTTAATTTTCGTTTTTATGTTTCTTTTTTTGCAAACATTGATACTTCCTGTTAACCTGAATCAATCACAAATCATCAATGCTCTGTTCTAAAAAGACTATAAAATTATGCAATTTTGCTATAACAGTTAAACCTGTGAACAAAGTCCACCCTTGGGAAAGACAAAATGTGGCCTCTATTGACAGATTGCCTTTATTCAGAGGTCTGCATGTTGTAAATAATCAGTGACGGTTTTCAAAGAATGATCTTTATTCACAGGGTGGTCTTTATTTGGAGGTGGCTGCAAACACAGGTTTGACTGAACTTAATCACATAAAAAGAGATTGAATTGTTTCAATGTTTGCCTCTGAATACTTGAACAATTATCCATGCTTAAGCAGGAGATTGTATTTCTTTCAGAATGGATTCAGTGAAGAGTTAGCGATGATGTATCTGTGGCAGGAGGATTATGACAGAGCAAGACATTATTGTAACACTGCTTTGGAGGCATTTCTACTGGTATGATCTTATAGTTAATAGCAGTTATTTTTTTAATAATCTAAAATTAACACTTGAAGATGGCTTGATTTCACAGTGGACCAGCAATACTGAGATATTTGTCACTATTAAGTAATGTTTCTATGTAAATGTAGTGTTGTATATGGGATGTTGCTCTCAAAAATTAAATAAAAGTTTTTTAAAGTAACTTCTTCACATGAAAACAATCACAGAATAAAGTTTGATTGATATATATTTCCATACAAACAGGAAACAGATTTTATACGAAGTTCATTCATTATGTTTAAGAAGTCTAATGTTGACTCTAGGGATCTTACAGTCGTTGATCCCTGTAAATTGTTTTTACCTATTAATGCGAAATTTTATGACAAAGTAAGGATTTTGTCATTTGTATGTACAGCACAACCTCTCCAGAGCAGCCCTCTTTTAAGCAAAAACCTCACTTCAACTGTAGCATGATTTTCCCCACTGTATGATTTGACTATTAATGTAACATCTCTAGTGGTAAAATCTTTGAACAACAACTTAATTTTGCTTCTTCCAAAGGATGTTGCTTTCGAGAGGTTGCACTGTATTCTGTTTATCATATACTTGCAGGAATGGAGCAGTACAGACACCCTGATGATGAACAGCAGAACCAAAGCCATACAGAAACTTCAACCATTAATTGAAATGCAAGAATTCCTTAAGTTTATATCAGATGAAAGTATGTTGTATTCGCTCAGTCCTTATTGAATGACCACCTGTTAATAATGGCTACTATGTGTGGCAAACATTTACTGATATAGTGCTTGAATTAATGTCTTGAATCAAGGTCAAGTGAACATAAACCCCATATTTTCTCTTCCTTTAGTGATCTTTGTCACTGGTTTGATTTGGGGGGCTTCCATGGTCAAGTGGTATGGTTTTTGACTAATAATCACTAGTTACGCCCTGGAACTGACTAATTTCACACATGTGGAAGCTGTCCATTTAGCTTACAAATGGTTGGTGGTTCTACCCAGGTGTACACTTGGGGTCTTCCTGCTCTGTTACACCTGGAATAGTCACCAAATGACTGGCTGTTGTTTGAATGTTAAATCCCTAACAATAAAAACAGGTTTTGTTGTAAATGTTTATGACTTTCTTTATTTACTTTTCCATATGACTTAAAAATGTATAGCGTAAGTGGAGTGCAAAATGTATATCATCTGGAATGGTTTAAAAGTGAATGTAAGCTTGTAAAAATGTCATTATAAAACTTAGCTATATTCAATCAGAAGTGATTGTTATTTATGTATCTTGTATAACACACATTACCTTCAATAAAACATGATTTATGTGTATGTTGTTAATATTTTGATGTTTCTAAGAGAAATCCTGTATTGCAGATAACTTTCAGACGTCAGGTCCGTCACATAGACTCGTGAATTCCTGGAATCAGAGAATGCCCCACCATCTCACTGACCCTATAACCATCTGGGATGACTTGGTGACTAACAGGTAAGGATCATTGTTTTATTTTGCCATCTGGAATACTGATCTTTAGCCATTACCTACAATATCTTCACTTACAATCACAAATATCTAGCTTTGCATTTAACTTGATGAACATTGTATTTGTTTGTAGGGTACATACAAAAGTTTCTGAGTTTAATGGTTAGACATTTTTTGAAAATAAGCTGTACCCATAGAACTTCATTTATTTTAGTACTCAATGGGCTTGACCATTTGTCTGTCTGCCTGTCTGTCTGTCAAACCACTATTTCGTGGATACGACACTCAATCCATGTAATGGATTTTATACAAACTTGACCATATAAGTCAAATATTTAAAATTATAATAGTATATTTTGTAAATGTTTGTTTGGCAAATTAGTCAGTCTTTGGCCAAAAAGGTTTTTGTTCTTATTTGACATGATGGTTGTTTTACTGAATTTTAATTTCCTGTTGTAGGAGTGTTTATCTTGATCGTATCAATAGTAAGCTACAGAAGCATGATGATTCTCAGAATTCATCAATGAGTGAAGAGACTGATGACATGTTTCTGGATACTAAACTACATCTTAAACTAAGAATGGCCAACAGCTCTAAGGAACAGAACAACTTCTCTCTTACTTTGAAAATACTCGGAGATACTCGTGCAGTAAGTGCAGAGGAAAGGAACTCGTGTGAATTTTTTTTTTAAGTATGCTTTGAATAGAATATCAGTTTTTTAATTCATTCAATATGTGATTATTTTTAATGATATCTATGCTCTTTTAGAACAGTGTTATACTGAGGAATAGGCCCATTAATGTGACTACTTGAATCATTTCATTCGGCTTTTTCCAGAGTTTGAAATTAGGGAAATGCTTATTTATACGGCATAGCTTTGAAATTTGACAATCATCAATAGATTTTTAGTGTTATGTTAAGCTCCGAGAATGTCATTCCTAAAGCGGTTACTCTGTTTTATAAAGGATTGTAAGAAGGCAGATGGATCCTTGTTATGTAAATGGACCCACTTGTATGCTAGCACCCATCACAAAAAGGCCCTGTCTACACTAGAAACTTGGTGTGAAGAATCATTACATAAAGTCTATGTCACACTTGATCAACTGGGTAAGAGTATTAAAAATTATCTCGAGACTGTATCCTAGTTTTGTAAATAAATGAGTTTTTATACATTAAAACTATGGAGATGATGGACTTCCTATCATTTCCCTTTGTTTTATATAAGCTGAAAACATTCTTTAGATATAGATATGATAATGAAGTCTCCAAAATACTCCTTAGGCACTTCTCAAAAATCTTAGTAGTTTTATTATTTACTTTGCATTGTATAATTTGGTTAATTACAGCAATTGTTTCCTTCTTTGTTTGGGTCTGGTGAACGGACCCTTCGCAATTGAAAATACAGACTTTTTTTTCCCAATTCCCAACATACATATTCCCAAGTTTGGCATCACACCACTCATTTTTTCCCAATTATACCGGACCCAGACCCTTCCCTGAAATAGAAAAATATCACTGAATTATTATCCTCACAGCAAAGGTTAGTGACAATGAGGCATTAAAAATGAACCCGAACCTTGGACGCCAACATCACATCCTAGCCGGACAAGGACTAGAACTTCTTGCTGTTGGTATGAAAGACATACATGACATGAAGCAACTTGAAGAGAGTAAAGTTGGTAGAAAATTAATGGAATATACTGGGCTGAAGAAGTTGAACAAAATTGAGGTATGTTAAGTTCTTATGAAAGTCCTTGGCTTTGATTTATCTTAATGAACTGTGGGATATGGCTTTTAATCAGTTATTACCAGTTTGAAAGATTTCAAGACACGGATTACTATAATTGATATGATTATGGGAAGAAATGCATATGTACTATCCTATGATATTTAGATATTTATTATTAAGTTATTAAGTGCTTGTACCTATTTTTAGCAGGTCAGTTTTTATCATATTGTTGAAAGTAGGTGTCATTATATCCTTTGCCTTATAATACTGCTGTTCCCAGCATTTGAGGCAGACGACTTTAATAGCAGATAAAAACATTGTGGCAAAAGAAGCCATTGCTTGTGATGAGTAATGGCTTCTTTTGCCACAATGTTTTTATCTGTCTGTGAGAAATAACTCAAATTTCTTTAATAAATTGATGTTATGTATATTTGCTTTGCATCTGGAAGAATCCAAAGTATGCTTATGAGGCAAAGGGTTAAATACACTGAATCTTCATGTTCTATATATTGATTTTGTCTGCATTTTATGTTGATTTTCAATCCTCAGCAGTTTAATGTTGAGTTAAATATGATGAAAGTAAAGGGTCACAGACTTGAAGTTAGGGGCTGTGTTGTCTGGTTGGACTCAGGGATATGTAAAGTTTTGATACTTGTCTGTGATGAATAGAAATTACCCTTATTTACATTGTTTTGTCTACATATTTCTGCAGTTGACTGAACATCTCATCAGTAATGGATACAAGAAAATGAAAGCTTCATTAAGTGTGGAAGATGTTGTTATCATGGAAACAAGTGGTGTTACTCAAGATGAGGCATTCTTGGCTACAGCTAAATATTGTGATAATATTTTGAGAATGAAAGAGGATGGTAAATACTGGAAGCTTGACTTTAATGTAATACTAATCAATGTATCAAAGTACATCTAGGATATGTTTTTTGTACTAGCATAACTACAGTGGAGCCAAGTGGGCTGGACTGGCTTAGAGGGAATGCTAGTTTAGAGGGGATTTTTGAATTATATAGTAATGAAGTCGGGACCAGAACATTTGGCTGATTTAGAGAGGAAATCGGTTTATAGAGGAACCGGTTTGGAGGGTTTCCACTGTATTATGTCAGTGTTTTTAATAGTAAATGTTAATATCTTTGGGTTTTATGATGAGAATGATTAAAGGGTTCATAATTTAAAACAAGTCAACCATGACTATGATTATGACCATGACTAGGATTAAGGATAAAATATCATTTGAACATCTCACTCATTGTCAATGTTTGATTTCAGATGATGATGAGAACAAGCTACAAGTTGGGAAGAAATGTGTCGAATCCTTCCCTGAAACTCTCGTTATATGTCTGCTTAAAGCTATGAAGCTTAACTCTGAGGAAGCTCTTCAGAGGTTTCCCAGGTTACTGCAGATTGTGGAATTGTATCCAAACACCATGGCAACCTTCATATCGAAGGTAAATGTATCAACATGTATTGATTGTAAATTAATCTGTAATATTGTTTGGCGAACTTTTCACATACAGTTACCTCCCCTGGTTGTACATTATGTCATAAACTCCATAACATACAACATGATGAATATTGTAATAAAATTAAAGTTCTACAGATCATTTTCCTGAACTTAATTGTCTGTTTATGTCCATATTTTTATTTAATGACTATATTAGCCATGTCTTTGTGTAAGGCACCTACAAATACCTGTAGTGTTAAGATAGAATAGTGATATTTGGAAGATATGCTTTATAAAAGTTTAAATTGTAGTTCTGTGTCATGGTATATTTTACTGTATGATCATGTAACCATATTTCCAGCAGTGGTACTTGTCAGTTCATATACAATCAAAGCTGTTTTAGTGGCCACCTCTGAAAAAAACCACCCTGTGAATAAAGGCCATTCTTTAAAAACCGTCACAGTTTATTTATAAAAAAACTGACCTCCGAATAAAGTTCATCTATCAATCAAGGCCACATTTTGTGTTTCCCAAGGGTGGCCTTTGTTCACAGGTTTGACTGTAATACTAGTCCTGTATTTTATGAATGATACTATGATAATGTGGTTGTGCATAAAGTAGAATGATTGAGTCTGTATAATGTTAGTTGTGCATGTTTTGTTGTTTTATTCTCTGATGTCACACCTAGGCGGAGCTGCTGACCTTCTTTAAGTTAGCTGGACAGCTTCCTCACATGTAAAATATGTTTGGTACCAAGTAGGATTCGAACTCATTAGCAGTAACAGGCTAGTGATTACTGTTTAGAGGCTATAACCACTGAGCCCTCCTAACTGTGCTTGTATTTGTTACATTTACAGTGCAGTGAAGTTCCATGTTGGATGTTCATTTTATGGATCAGTCAGATGTTAGCAATACTAGACAAACCAGAGGCCAAAGCTGTGCATAAAATACTTGATGAAATTTCTGAATTATATCCACAGGTAATGATCACTTTTATTATACATTGATGTGTCAATATCTTTTCATTTAAACAGCTCTTATCATGTTAAAACATTGGATTGTCCACTGATTTAACATTTTCCTTAAATACTGGTATAGTTTTTTTAGCATGTCTGTTTCAAAGAATAAATCGGGCTATTATGATTGCTGGATGTTGTTGTTGTCGTTGTTGTCTTGCAAAACTTTAATGTAGCCCATTACTCAAACTCTTTAAAAGATATCAACACAGCATTGGAATATTTGATTATCATGACAGGACACAGTTGCAAGACAAGGGGCATTATTCTGAACTGAATGTTACACTTTTGGAGTTGAGTCCCTTTTTAACTTAGAATTTTGGTCAAAGTTTAACCTTATCGTGTTCAAACTTGAAATCTCAAATTTGGCCCTAGTTGCTAGCATGTAGAATAGATGAATGTTGGGGCCGCTCTGCGGAGCTTCAGTTTTTTTGTTATTGGAGCTGTATTGCACTTGTTATTTTACTTGAAAAAAAAATAAATCGCCAAAACTTTTCACTTAAGTCAATTTGAAATTTTTAGTATACAATTATAATGTGTAAACCAGAGTGACAGTGTGATAAATAACCTATAGAAGATAATAGCCCTAAGGTTTAATGTCACACCTACAGCTAGGGTCATTTTGCAAATTTCCAGCATTAGCTTTATACTGGGTAGAACCACCAACCTTCCATAAGCTAGCTGGACAGCTGCCTCACTTAAGAAATTTATCTGGTCTTGATTAATAGGGTTCAAACTGACAGTGGTGAGGGGCTAGTGATTACTTGTCAGTGACCATAACCACTTTACCATAGAGCCGTCCTGAAGATAATATTGATCAATTTAACATGTCATATGTTTTGTGTAGGGTTTCCTTATTTGATGTACTACAAGTTGACCTCACCATGTATTTTAGGCTGTTATGTATCCCATGAAGTTGAGTCGTGAAGGTTACACATTTGGAACTACGAAAGAGGACAAGATGAATTTGGAAGTTGTAGATAAGTATGTAAATTATTTTAATGTCTTTCAATTGAATATTTCATGTCACTTTTCTGCGAGAGTTTTAAGTCCTTGAAATCAATTAAATTTTTGGTTGAATGTCCATTTAGACTGAAATTTGTACTAGGGAAATGTATCAATATAAACCAGTATTTAAAAGGATTTGTGTGCATGCAGTGTGACCTCTCCAGAGTGGCACTCTCGCTTGAGTAACAACTTCCTTTCAACAACAGCATGATTTTTCCCACTGCATCAATTTAACCTCTCTAGAGCAACAACCTCTCAACGACAGCATAATTTTGCTTCTTCCAAAGGGTGTTGCTTTGGAGGGGTTGCACTGTAGGTTTTCTTTTATGTGTGAGGTCTTTCATATGCTGCCCACTTCATTTTTTCACAAACTATAAGAATACAAAAATTATTGCTGTATTACATTCATTAAGTCTAGATAAACACGGTTCTCCTAATAACAAGGTATTTGTCTGTTGTTTGAAAACTATACACAACTAATTACTAAATAATTGATGGAATTTGAAAAAAATCCTCAAGATAAGTCAGGTGCTCATGACATTGATCGTCATGGTAATGAAGTTTTACTGTATTTCATTAGTTTGATTATCTTAGCTAAGAGAAGATTTTACTTGCCTAAAATAGTTTTTGCTGACAATAGCTAGCACTCTGACCTCAGAACAAATCTACCTGGACTGTGTTATCAGTATTTTAGTACCTTCTGTTTTGTTGTATTTTTTCAGACTGTGTGCTAAGTTAGGACCTGAAAGATTACCACTTGCACACAGATTTATCGCTGCTTTGGAATGTTTTGGACAACCAGATCAAGAATTTAAGGTAAATGGACTTAAATAATTTTCTGCCAACATACTACATTAATAAATATGTCCATGAATGTGTATTATGTGTTACGTTAACTTGTTTATGTTATAGTGTATTAAGTGAGTTGTTAATCAGATTTTTTTATGATATTCGATTTATCCCCATTCATTTGATAAACTCATCATGTTGAGAAGAATTTATTGCATATGGATCGATAGGTAACCAAGCATAACTAGTTTGGTGCTAAGAACGTCATTAGTATATAAACATAATAAAATGGGGTAAAAACTTACAATAATATTAAATGCCTGTGTTTGCTTTCTACAGGACTCATTTGATGATATGCTGAGACTGATGCGTAAAGGAAAGAAGAAAGAAGCCATGGATATGTATAAGGAGTTATATGATAGAATTCTTGACTACAAGAATAGAGAGAAACTTGACCTGAAGTCTTCAAAATCACTGGTTAGATGTTTTACTGATTCGTATACTGTGTAGGGCAATATATCTGCGGTGTCAAATGTTAGCGTTTTTTAATGTGCTTTGAATTGACAGGGTCATAAATTGGCGCAAACACTCTCAGACCACCAAATTTAAACTTGTTTACAATAACGTGGGGTCATGATTATAAAATAAGATGGTGGTGCTTTGAATTGGCTGTGTTTTGAATTGGTGCCACTGACCCTAACTGCCATTATAGCCAAAATAAAACCCCCTGCCAAAATAAGTACTTATACAATATTACCCTTTTGAATAAAAACTGATATTTATTGTTTTAAATAATTGATCTGTAATACCTCAGTATTACAACTACCTTGTTATAACGACCACATATTTTCAGCTAGGCTTCCAATAAGTTTCTTAATTTACAACTTGATAATGAGACCACATCTTTATTGTGACCAAATTTGAGGCCCCAAAGGTGGTTGCATTATTGAGGTTTTACTGTAATTGGCTTAGGCAATCCTTGGTTTTAGTAGAATGGTGCTAAAATATGACTGAAGAAAGTTTGTAGGAGAAATATGTAGACTTCATACATGTTGATAAAAGTATCATATTATATTTGGTGTAAAAAACTTTACTGTCTTCTTTTCAAGAAACCCAATTAATTTCAAAATAATCTCACGGTGAGTATTTGCATATAGCTTCTGTTTTTACCTTAGTCTTTAATTGAGTAATTAGGCTGAACTTAATTATTTTTTGATTTTCAGAAATCACAATCAAAAGGTGGCGGGGACCAAGCATCTACTGGCGATGATGATGATGATCAGAGTCTGATAATGTCTGATTCCTTGTTAGATATTGGTAGCTACGCTAAGAGGTTTGCTGATGTAAGTTACGTGTTCTATGACTATAGAAGAATAACTTAATTATCACATGATAAAAATTTTCTCATAAGGCTTGAAAAGGCTTAGGAATATTGTAATTCTTGCATTATGTATAAGTATTATAATATATTGCTTTTATTTTGTAGTAAATAAATATTGAGTGTTAAGTGTTCATATTTTATAGGATTATACTAGAAAAAATAATGATAAGAATTCTGCTGTTTTATTGATCTTTTCAATTTATTTTACAGAAATTCAAGGATGAGTTTAATAAAAGATTTGGCCTAGGTGGTAAAAATTTGGCTAGTATGTCTTTGAAGGTATGTAAAACAAACTACTGAAGATTTGGAAATAAGTCTTTGGTATCTTCATCGAGATAACATATTCAGTTCATTATCTTTTTCCTGTTCATAGAAATCATAGCATGATTGATCATTGTCAGTTTAAATATCTAGTGATTGCTTTAGAATTTGATATCTGAATAGTTGAGTGTCATATTATAGTGTGTTGTTGTTGTTATTGTTGTTGTTGTATTCTAGGATCTGGACTCCCATAGGAAGAAGCTGATACAATTATTTACTGATGCTGCCAAAGGACCTTTATGTCCACCGGGAAAACTGTCAGAATATTCTAAATGGATGGCTGATTTTAAACCAAATGTTAACAGAATGACACTGGAATTACCAGGTATGATTCTGTAGTTATTCTATTTTCTTAATAAATGTATGAAGAAGAAACTTTATCCCTTGGATTGTAATCAAAATGCAAACACTGGTTTAAATTGAAGGTTTTGATTGGTTGTTTTTTAATTAATTTTTAAAATGGACCAATAGCAAGGATCTCCTTTAATGATTTCAATGTTTAGCTTTAAAAAACTAAAGTCCCGGTCCATAGAGTAATGCGTAGATCATTAGTAATTTGTGCATGTTTGAATGGTTGCATGTTTTAAATAACTAAACTCTTTGGCCATATAGTAATAAAGGTCTTTAGTAATTTGAACATGTTTGATGTATTTAAGCACATATGAATGTTTGTATTTCAGGTCAGTACAGTGGATTGACAAAACCATTACCAGAATATCACGTAAAGATTGCTGGATTTGATGAAAGGGTAATAAATTATCAACAACTTAACAGCATGATATTTCTGTACAGTGATCATTTGTTTTGAAGTGTAGTTTAATACAGAAATAAGTTATTCTCCTACTTGGTGAAATATTAATTAGTATGAAATTTTCTCAATTAATTATTGTACTCTTTTTTTTGTACCAAAAAATAAACAGTGTAATCTAACTGTTATTGAACTCCACTCTCTTCTTAATTTTGCTTAATAGTAAGTATTTATACAGTGCAACCTCTCCAAAACAACATCCTTAGGTAGAAGCGAAATTGTGTTGTTGTTGTTGTTGTTGTTGTTGAGAGGTTGTTGCCCTAGAAAGGTTAAATTAGTAGTTAAATCGTACAGTGGGAAAAAATGATGTTGTTGAAGGGAGGTTGTTGCTAAGTGAGGATTGCGCTGGAGAGGTTGCATAGTATTTTCAAGTTTATTTACTCAGGAGGAGTTGATAAAGTAATCTGTTCTAGCACAATAAAAATCATGATTTCTTACTACTGAACCCCACTTATACAGAAATCTTTGTAATGCTTCACATTATGTCTCTACCCTTCAGATAAGTGTAATGTCTTCTATCAGAAAACCGAAGAAGTTAATGATTCGTGGTAATGATGAGAAGGAGTATCCTTTCCTTGTTAAAGGAGGTGAAGATTTACGTCAGGATCAAAGAATTGAACAATTGTTCTTCATCATGAATCAAGTTTTCAGTAAAGATTCAGCTTGCAGGAATAGAAAGCTGAAGTTGAAAATGTACCAAGTGATCCCTATGACCCCTAGGTAAGTACAGTCGACTCTCGTTAGCTCGATTTTCGTGGGACTTGGAAAAATACATCGAGCTAACGAAAATCGAGCTAAAAATCGACGATCATGATCCACTTCCTTATGTGTGTGCTACATGTTGTACTTAATCGTCTACCGGTGTGTGTTGTGTGAATAGCATGTCGTGACGTTTACTTGTTTGTAATTAATAAATAAACAAATAACCAAATTAACAACAGAAGATTATGATAATTTATAAATTTTATTTGCAAACATTATCAGGTTTCTATGCCTGAAGTGTCATTCAATATGTGACATGTTTGCACCCTGGAGTAAATGATGACAAACAAATTTTCAACTGATCTTTATCCATTGTTGTAATTGATAAAAGGTGTGAAAAACAGCGAGCTTGGTCAAATCTCAAATGCATCGAGTTAAACTATTGATTTTATGTAGAGATACGTCGAACGGGACTGGATAATTTAGATCGATGTAACGAAAAAAATCGAGAGGTAAGTTCGTGTTAAACGCCGATTTTAATATGAATAAAGAAGGACAAAATTCGGGACTTTTGAAAATAGGTCGTGCTAACGAAAAATCGTGCTAAGCGAAATCGACGTAACGAGAGTCGACTGTATATATATTGCTTGTTAAGACTGTTTTAATGTTTTGTGGTTATGTACATATTAGGGGTTGTAATATTTTATTTAATGTTTAAATGCATATTGTCTAGAATGAATGATTTTCTTTTTGAGTTACATCTGCTATTTTTGACGGTGGTGATATTTTAATATGATGGCTGAAGATGGCGAGTACAATACTTTCTGAGTACATTTGTGATTACAGTTGCAAACAACCTGTACTTAAAGATTTTTAGGTGGACAAATCAAAAGGTGCTTGAAAGAAGTGGTACCTTTTTTATTTTCATGCATGTATTTGTGAACTGGTATACGTATTTCATATTTCAGAGTGGGGCTCATTGAATGGGTGTCCGATACAATGCCATTGAAGGATTTCATCTTGGAATCTTTGACAGACCAGGAGAAGAAAGCATTTCATGGAAAGTAGGTCAAAGACGAAAGACAAATAATGTCACAAATTTGTTACTCTGTCATACTTTTTATTTTTACTAGGATTTAATGTCACACCAACAACCACGATCATTTGGCAACTTTTCCACCTTTAATGGTGGAGGAAAACCCCAGACATCCCCTTTGGGTAGAATAATGGACCTACTGTAAGCTAGCTGGAGAGCTTCCTCACATATCAAAATTTGTCTGGTCCCAGATGGGATTTGAATTCACAGCAGTGAAAGACGAGTGACTACTTGTCTAGGACCATAAATGACCCTTATGTCATACTAATAACAACCAGAAGTGAGACTTTTGTGACAAAATAAAATTATCTAGCTGATGATATCAGTCATTACTTGCACTTTTGAGTGTACAGTGCTCCCTCTCATAATGTCACCTCCAAAGACTGATTCCCTCCAAGAAACGACCGTAAAAGGCACACATACATATAATAAAAAACACCTGTCGCAAATGTAACAATTCCCTCCGAACAACAATTCACTCCAAAGAACAACACTTTTTTGTGACTTTGATTTATGTTGCTCTTTGGAGGGAATACTGTATATATTTTTGTATTGTTCAGATATTTATAACTTAGAATTTCAGAAGCAAATCATCATGCTTACCAATTTTATTTACATTTTGCAGACAAGGTCCCAATGCTGTACATTCTACATGGATAATGAAAACAAGCAAAGAAAAGGATGGCTGGCCCCAGAGGTTTTATAATATGTATAATAAGTACAGTAAAACTGAGACTGTGAGACAACTTGCTGAAACTGAGAGTAAGGTCCCATGGGATCTTTTTAGGTAAGTACTACAGTGGAACCCCTCTCAACTAGCCAAGCCCGGGACCAGATCATTTGGCCGATTTAGAGGGGATGCCAGTTTAGAGGGGATTTTTGAATTGTATATTAATGAAGTCGGGACCAGAGCATTTTGCTGATTTATAGGGGAAACTGGTTTATAGAGGAACCGGTTTAAAAGGTTTCCATCGTAAAAGGTAGATCTATTCCAGTATTTGTTGGTTCTTTGTGATTGAGCTAGTTTTTTGAGATCTGTTTGATTTGTGATAAATATTATAGGGATTGTGTAGCTGTTTTCTCTGAATCAATTTTATATGTAGTTCTTGTGGACAAATTGCATGTGAAATAGTATTTAGATAGCATTTAAAATTACTGAGATTATAAACATGTTCAATGGCACAATAAAAGTTTCACCAATGTAAAACTTCTACAACAGAAGGGTTTGATTTTTTGTTCTAATATTTCATTTCAAACATTCTAAATTTCAGGCGATCATTTCAACGCTTAAGTACCAGTCCTGAGGCATTCCATGTTTTACGATGTCACTCCATGCAGTCTCATGCTATGATCTGTATATGTCAGTATATACTCGGTATCGGTGACAGACATCAGTCAAACTTTATGGTGAACTTGAAGACTGGTGAGATGGTTGGTATTGATTTTGGACATGCCTTTGGGTCTGCGACTCAGGTATGATACTTCTGTTTTGTTCCTGGTGAAATTACATTCATTTTTAGCATAGTTGTTTCAAAGAAAAAGTTAAGCTACTGTCATGGTCGTCATGTAGCCCATTATGATGTAGGCAATTACTCAAATACTTTTAAAGATATTAACATGACACTTGGAACACTTGAATATCATGACAGTTGTGAGTCAAGGGGCATTATTCTGAAAGCTATATTTTTGGAGTTATGCTCCTCTTTAACTTTTATCAAAATTGCTTATTAGATAGAATGATGTAAAACAGACGAGGTTGGCCCACTCTGCAGAGCTCTTGTTAACTCTCATACTTATCACAGATCCCCTAAAATAACTCTGTGTACTTGACTGTGCCCTGATGTAGATCTCTGTGTACTTGACTGTGTCCTGATGTAGATCTCTGTGTACTTGACTGTGTCCTGATGTAGATTGTAGTTAATGTAGTGATGTGTGTTTCTCTTTGACTTGTAAGGGAATTTCTCTGAGTGCTTTGTAATATTAATTCTTGACTCAAGCCTTTTAATTACACTTTGAACTTGAGGGATGTATTATTTTGATATAAGGCATAATGCAATTTAATAATGTACCAGCTACATGTTACTAGCTTTTAAAAACTATCATGATTTCTGTATTTCACAATTTGTGGTGTAATTTCTCTAATTTGACAAAAGTTTTCAAAATTTGTTTGACAATCTGTATAGTTTCATTATTGCACACTAATTGAATTTTGCCTTTTATTATTACTGTGATCTTGTTTTAATTAAAACTTTATTGATGTTGAAGATTTTCAATGACCAATATTAAAAGAAAACATATTTAACTTTCATGTTAAAAAAAGTTTATATTGATATTATTGTGGCCTTTGAAATAACTTACTGAATTTGTTTTCAGTTTTTACCTATACCAGAGCTGATTCCATTCAGATTAACGCGTCAATTTCGCAATCTCATGTTACCCTTACAAGTGAAGGGACTTCTTGAGAGTACTATGATCCATGTGTTAAGGGCCCTAAGATCTGACTCAGACCTTTTGTTAAATACCATGGACATCTTTGTTAAAGAACCATCATTGGATTGGAAGGTAGGATAAAACTGAAGTCATTGATGTTGTGTTTGACCGTTTTATCTTGTACATAAATATACCAGTTCATAAATACGGAATTTTTTTATTCATAAAGCATGGTTAAAATTTTCTGAAATTCTCCAGAACCTTCAGTTTTTCCCAGGTCTGGACCCTACTGTTTTTTGTTTCCGTGGCTCTGTGGTTAAGATTTCCAGTTTTTTGAAAATTTTCTACTTTCACCCAAGATAAAGTATTTACAATATTAGAATTTATGAATGAAATTTTTTTTTGAACTTTCAATCATGATGCCATCAGCTGTCAGTATGTTCAATCTTCTGTAGACATTAAATAACTTCAATGTTGGTAATTTCTCATTTTTTTTTTCAGCAAAATGCAGAGAGGCAAGTTCAGTCGATGGCAAATGAAGGTAAAAGTGTTTAGTTAGTCAAGGCATTGTTCGTATTGAAACTATGAGCATTTATTATTTGTTTATTTAATTTTCATTGTCCTGAAGTTAGCTCAATTCTTCTACATGTAGCATGAAGTCTTGTTAAATACGGAATGTGTCAAAATTTCTCTCAGTAATAAAATAGTGACTATTTCAGATGAATATGACAATTTTACATCACTCTCTGTGGTGATACAAACCACCATTTATGCATGCTTTGTGTTCACAGTTTATTATTTGTTTGTTGTAGATATAGAGCTGTACTCTCAGGAAGGAGATTTAATACAGTGGTATCCTAAGGAGAAAATCAACTATGTGAAAAGAAAACTGAAGGGAGAAAACCCTGCCTTTATAACCAGGTGGGTCTTGTTTTATCTATAAACAAACATTCAAAAATCCATCATTGATTATTTAGGACAAACTGATCTCCGAATAAAGGCCATCTTTCAGTAAAGGTTGCATTTTTGTCTTTCCCAAGGGTATTCTTTGTTCACAGGTTTGACTGTACATGAAATGCACCAAGGGACTGGTCGCCTGACAAATTGTTCTGAGATTCCCCTCCCCCAACCCTGTCCTTATTTTTTGTAAGGAATTAATGTTATTTTTAATGAATTATTCCTAGGTATAATTAAATGTAAATGGTTGAATGCATACCATTAACATGATTTTGAAGTTCAAATAGTGCTCTCTAAGCTATGTCCATGAAATGACATTCACATTTTTTTTCATCAATTCTTTCGCATGATGGTTAAATTAGTAAGTACATTGATCAACTGTTTACATTTCAGAGATGAATTAAAACTTGGCCATGGAAAGAAAGATGCTTACAAAGACTTTAAAACTGTTGTGTTAGGTCTAAGAAATGAAAATGATCGTGCTGATTTACCTTCCCATGGTTTAACTGTTGAACAACAGGTGAAAGCATTAATTGATCAAGCTACAGACCCCAACATACTTGGTAGAACGTGGGTGGGCTGGGAACCATGGATGTAGAATTGGTGAAAGCATCGCTTAATCAGGTACAGATGCTGATATAATTAGTAGCATGTGGGTAGGCTGGGAACCATGGATGTATGAGAACAAAACATAGAACAAAACTTGACATTGTTGAGTGATTGGTGAATAAACTCCATGCTGGCTAGGAGCTAAGGTGTAACATAGCAACATTCATTGTCTGAGTCTAGAACAATGGATGTAGCCTAGGAGCCTAGGTGAGATAGGTGTGTCACAGGTATATTGTAGCAGCATTGTTAATATCAACAGGGTATTTCATTTGCATCAGTAACGTTCAAACATGATATGAAAGTACACATACTTAATACTCTCTAAATGCACTATTAATTGTGCCATTCTTTCTCATTAATAACATATGATAATATTTTGTTCTTTTTAATGAAACTTTGTTATTGACTACACTACTGTTTAATAATGTGTATTTTTTGTTTACTTTAAACTAATAATTGTGCTGCTTATAAAAGACTTAAACATGATTTAGACTTCTCATTGTTGTAACTGTTGTCATTAGTTTATTTGTTAAGTGTCGACATATACTTTCTATTGATTATTATGGACCATATTCTGTATGTGTTTGCAATATTTACATGTATATTCATGTACATGTATTATGTATTCTACACACTAACGGTCATTGCACTGTTACATACTAACTGTTGTGATTATGTTTTACTTCATGTGTTTAGAAAAAATTTATTCATTTAAAAAAGTAAGTAATGTTATAGTATGGAATAAATAGTAATATTGGTACAGATGTTTGCTTTTATTGTTTATATTCAGTGTCTACATCTATGGAAATTTCTTAAGGATGCAATACTCACTATCATAGTACGCTGTATCAGATATGTAGATATTCACAGAGAACTTCAGAATTAATGAATAAGAAAGGAATGTATTAGTTACGGTGCATAATTTAGGGGTACTAGATTAATTACCAAATAATATAACTAATACATCACTGAAATTTTGTCTGCAGCTCCTGTTTAGCACATCAAATGAATCATACAAAACAATAAGGAAATAAAGCCAATTAGACGACATGAATTTATTTGCTAGAGATAAGTTTAAAAAAAAAAATGAGCGTAAGTCACTACACAGGTTTATATTCATATTTCTATTTTCATCCTGTTTTCTGAAGCCAGAAAATATTGAAAATAACAAATAGCAGACTTGATAAAAATACTTGATTATGAATAGAACTTATAAAAGACTCACTGAAACCGAAGTAAATAAAACCAATAAACACCAATAATAATAATAAGACAGTTGTCTCCCTTTGCAAATGACAATCGGGACTAGTGCATGTAAAAGTTTCAAAACCATGCACTATAACAAAACATGCCCATCCATCAACAACAAGTATAAAAAGTGATAAGTTTCATTCAAGTTCATCATTTAAAACAACAAATGTGCTACAAGCAAGTTGACATGGAGACATTTCAGCCAAAGCTGTTCTTATTGTAATATCCATTAATGAAGGTTAATTATAATTTCAAATTTTATTAAGTCATTAGACACGCTTAAACACAGGTGCTTGGTACACTGAACCTGTATAACCTGTATGAGCCACCATTTATACATACACAAATTCAACAGACCAAACTTCTGTGCACAAAAAAGGTCTAATAATTAGTCTGGGCACATTCAGTTTACATATTTATGGTATTGTAATAATAGATATTTGTACACTTGTGAGGTAATAAATTTATGCAACCTAGGTTATTGAGTTTTAAGTGTAAATGCTGATTAAAATATCACAATTTACAATAAGCAGGAATATATATATGAAAGCAGAGAACAAATAGAACAACATTATCCATGTCATATGAAACTGGACTATAACAGACTAGGTAATGATAACAATGATACAAGTACATATACTAGTTGCTAGGAGCTGAGTTTGAGCCCTTTTTTCAAAGCAGTATACAATATATTGGAACGGTTACAATTTATATAGAACTAACAAGCACTATCTATGAGATTCAGTACATCTGTCCAGCACCAAATGCCACAGAACCATAGAAGGACAAGTCCTTAACTTTAAAGACGATTATTAGAATGGTCAGCTGACAGTAATTAAGTTCTCAAAAGAAGCTACCAAGAAACTTGAACCCTACATCAAATATTTCAACATCAGTTATCTGCCTTTGTTAATTTAAGTCACAACATGAAATGATTTGATATTCCAATGAGGCACTTAAATTCCATAAACCTCAATAAAATATAGAAAAATAAATCAATAAATCATTGTTAGTTTAATACCACTAGATAACTTAATATACAGTATAATATTAACATGTTCTAAGGTGACACATACAAAAAACAGTTACCGTAAAAAAAAAGTCTCAACACATCAAAATTTTTTAACACATTAAGTTGGTATCTTACAAAAATACAGTCAAAATGAGTCAATGAATGTATTAAAAATAATTCATACTGTAATTACACTTAAGCTTAAACTTGAAATTCAAAGACAATATTTATCACACCAAAATACTCAATAAAATATTTGTATACTTTCCAATTACCAACACAATTATATAATCATTGACAACAATTGTAAGAGAATAAACTAACAATTCATGCACATAGCATAATTTACAAGTATTGCTATAAGGAAGCATCCTACTAACAATTATGAAATAATAAAAAAAAACATTCTTACAAAAAATACAAAATTTGTCCATCTGCACAGATATCACTTCGGCTAGAATGACAGACATGTAAAAATAGCTGTCAAATTTCCGACAAAATTGATATAAAAATCTATTCCAAGTTATAATTAGACATTATCATTTTCAAATTCATTGATCTACTGTGATATTTTTCCTTCTTTTTTGGTCTGGTAAACGGACCCTCCCAATCAAAAATAAAGTCATTTTTTCCCAATTCCCGACTTAAAAATTCCCAATTCTGGCATCTCACTGTGTATTTTTCCCAACTGAACTGGACCCGGACCCATTCCTAAAATTGCAAAAAATCACTGATCTTATAAGAGTTTTCAATTATAAAATGGGGTAAAACATCTAACACAAATGACTTTAAATAAATTCTTTCTAGCAAGAACACAATAACAACCAACAACCAGTGCTTCACAGACACATATGCAACACGATCTTAATTATTCACAACAAAGAAGAAACCTCTCATAAAAACATTTGTCATTCAAAATGGACGTTATGTTTTAACAAACAATGGAAACTGGAGTGACATTTGAGCAGGTAGAATAAGTCTCATTACATTTTTAACGACCCTCTTTGAGCTAACTGATTTACCATGTTCAAGAAGAAGTCACAATAAATACATGAAGCCATTTCCAAACAAATCGTACATTCCAAACGAACCAGCATTAGAGGAATAAAACTTGATAAAATATTGGATCAAAAGATTAATTGGAATTTCTGATACAACATAATATACTTAACATACAGAATGAATTGTAAATTACTAAATTAGAATACAAAAAATGTCAATAAATATATCTAATCTATATGTAACAAACATCAGAAATCTACATGCAAAACGTAATAAAATGTAGCTAAAATATTAACATCATTAATCAAAACTAAATCTAGTAACACAAAGGCAATCATACACAAATATAATGGTACAAATTTATCCCACTTAAATAACAAAATGTATGTAGAAGAGTCAGTCAGTTTGTGAAATTATTGTTGGTACATATCATTTGTACAAATTTTGCAAGAAAAAAACAAGATTAGTATCAAAAAATAAAAAACGTCAAGATATGAACAGAAAATGTGTGTAGATATTTGAATGCCATAGAAGTAATAAATGAAAGATAAAATAACAGTAATTACAAATCTAGTGTCAGTAATTGAATGTAAGGTTGGGGTACTTATGCATCGACTAATTAGCAAAGTAACTACTAACTTCAGTAACAGCCAGGGTCATTTGGGGCCATCCAGCTCCAACAATGGAGAGGCAAGTGTACACCTGGGTAGAACCACTGACTTTCCTTAAACTAGCCCAGAGCATAAAAGAACACTGAAGAAATAGGAACTTAAGAGAGTTTTAAAATCAATCAAAAAATAAACTGATCATCACAAAAATGCACACACAACTATCTGGTTGTGACGTGTTTAAGCCTGGAACAAATAATAGAGGTAAAATTAGGATCTCATTCAAATCACTATAATCAGCTTGGTTCTCAAAATAAATATACTCATAAGCAAATAATTCATTATGCAGAAGTATCACTAACTACATACCAACAGCAAAACACAGTTTTAACCTTAAATATTTCATCAAATAGTCAACCTGAAGTATTTTTGAGTAAGCACACATCTTCACTTTTCACCATTTTTAAATTACAAGATGTAATTTATTTTCAAGCAGCACGAGAAAATGTGTCCACAAGTGTATGATCACAGAATCAATAAATAAAAATAAGTAATTTGTGTTCATATTTAAAACATGTAGACAAGACAAAAAGAATTCATGCAACACTATGATAATATGGCATCAAAATTAAAATGAAATAACAGAATAAACACATAACGCTTATACTAAAGTCTATGTAGGTCCAGAATTCATTGTCATTTAAGTATGTATGTGTATATATGCATTTTTCTGAGATTAGTAGTTGTATGTACCAGTGACTAAAGCTAACAACGCACGTCTGTAATCTCCAGATGTATCATCCTGAAAGATAAAAAATATACAAATAAGTGGGAGATTTAAAGTTATTATATATTCATCATCAATAAAAATATCTTATCAATGGATTTCCCTTCAGGGGACATTAATTATTAATAAGAGCTGGTTATTTTTAGGACTTGTTAAAAAAGGACATGACAACATCTATGAATAGCATATAACATTCTGGTTAAATGGAATCAGTTATTTGACAGAAGGTGAAATCTGAATTTTTTTATTTCAGAAAATCACAAAAAAAATTGCTTCAGGCAAATAGAAAAATATAGTACTAAAATACTCATGCATAAGCCAGTTTGTTCTAATCTGTTACCATAATGACAGCCCCAAAATAAAAAAGGCAGCTAAAACTGAAATTTTCATAACACTACTTCAAAAAATATAACATTGGTAAACTATCGTAAATATAATTATTTATAAGCATTAGTAAGCATGTATGCCATGATAAGGCTCTAAAAAATAAATCTATGAGACTGAAAAACACAAATGTGTAACATGGTAGCTAATTACCAAAAAGTCAGGGAGATTTGCTTCCCTTGATTTGTGATGTCACAATTGACAGAGCATAAACACACATTCATAGAAGCTTAAGGTAACATTTACACTTATTAACAATTAATAAATATTATACTTTGACATCATGCACCAAAAAAATCAAACCTAACACACAAAAATAGCATTTCACAGTGATAAAAACTGTACCCCATATCAGCAGTTACTGATTAGAAATTCTACAAGTCAAAACTGCAGGACATGTAAAAATTTCTCATTTTACAACTATATAAACAAAATGTCAATCTATCTTGTTTAGTTTGGTCTCACATATCAAAATATGTTACATAAGTGAATGCAAATAAAAACTAAGGAATAATATGCCTAATCTACGTATATTATTCCATTCATTTACACTGACATGACAGAAACAAATCAGTAACTAAGTTTATTATCCTCAGAGACTAGTCTAAAAACTGCATGACTAGTTGGTTCTAAGTGGTGTCTGATAATGAAAGACCACAGTTTGTGGCCAGGTTCAGTTTTATATGAATCAAAAATTGTTCTAAGACAAATCTAGAATATCTCTTCCTGGAAACTAAGGAGTGTACTCACTAAGATCAAAAACCAAGAGTGATTTTGTAAGTAAAACAGGTGCTGAGCACATTAACTTAATTAAAACAGTAATAAATTTCCAGCTAGTTAATTGTTTTTAATCGAATGCTGCCTATTCTTTCAAATTTAGAAAGATAGAAATAAATTTGAAACTTGTTTGACCATATCCCTGACAGGGGGTAAGGGCTCCCACACCAGGAAATATTAAGATATACATTAACAGCCCGAGTTAGTAACATAACAATTATGACTATGTGCTGCGTAACTAGTTGCCTAGCAACAATCATTAATAATCAAGTCAAATTAACCCAGTTAAGTAAATCCTACATTTGTTAGTTATGAGATAGTAACATGCAAACAACAAATGTACTCATACATAAAAGATCTCAAACAAAAAAACTTAACTGTAAATTTAGAACTTTTGTAACATCCATATTTCAGTTGTTTTTTTACAGTAGCAAGCAGAATCAACTAATTTCTAAACGGTCCTTTCTTCAACATTTATGAATCAAAAATTAATAATTCTATCGACAAAATTCGAGAAAAGAATGCACCAATGATTGAACTGATTTAAGAAAATGCAAGTTACGTTTTTTATGTGAACAAAAATAGAACCATTGAGCTTAATGAAAGCAAAAATTATTATTCTAAAGCAGGTGCAAGCTAAGTTGTATTGTGTAGTCATGCATAAATGTTAATAATTCATTTATTTTTTAATTGTTTATTCATTTGACAAAAGCCTAGCAGTGTATCATACAAATAAAATATTAAAGGTAAAGCAAATTATGCAAACTTTGATACATTTATAAATATACACACATGGGTACATAATTCAGAGCAGGCAGTCATTCTACACAAATCAGATTACACCATGGTACAATTATGAAGACATAGAAAAAAAGATGCATAACAAAAATATACAATCATACTCCTTGTTAAAGAACACGTTTTGATCATACCATTTTTACTGGATTATGATATATACTAAAAAGGGTTCATAATATATAAAGACAGAAAACTAACAATAAACAAATATTTGATTCATAGAGATAAACTATTCAGCTTTTTTTTTACAAATAAGATTAAAGCTGATCTTTGTATATCTCTATATAACACACAGTGAATGAAGAAAGTTTTATTTTAAAGGATAATTCCATTTACATATAATCAATTCATAAATTATTTCTTAATTAAAATACTTCACAAAGGAAATATAAATTAATATCAATTAACTGTGAGTTATACACTTGTAATCTATGCATAATATACATTTACCAACCAACATCAATTTGTACAGATTTTTTCAACAGTATCTTATTAGCGATTCTTCAACAAGGAATATGAACCAAGAACAATGACAAAAGAAGTAGAAATGTAATGAACCACATACAGTAAAGTTGTGGTTCTTGGATCTAGTAGCCAGTACCAATCATTCCGAGTATGACACGACGGTAATCACCAGATATGTCATCCTGAAATGACATACATTTCTAACTAGCAATAAAAACATAAACTGGACCTAGGCAGATAATTTTCTAGTTTCAACGCAAATAAAAATTTGGTTCTGAAAATGTAACTTTAGTGCATCAAGATGTTAATTATAAATCTACTACCATTAAGACATGCCAACAGGGGGCATAACTCTATGATTAATAAAAACAGTTCAGTGAAGGAATAAATTGCTTAAATATGAACTGGAAGTCTGTTTTCTGCTGTATAAAATATTCTTTTCAAACAAAATAATAAAAATTCATCCCAATGAATGAATTAAAAAAGTGCAGTCATATATCCTGATAATTCTTTGAACTATTTTCCTGATTATTCAGTAAGTAAAAAAGCACAGATGTGACATAAAGACAGTTTTGTTCTGAGCAGAATATATAGCAAATACATGTATGTAAAAATCATACAGATTAATGCCAGCAATTAAATTTCACACTTTAAATTGAAACTAAACTGCCTGCTCTGGCAATTTATAAATATACACCATCAAATGTACACCACTGACTTTAATAGTACAAGATGTAAATACATATACAGTAAAATCCCTTCATATGACGACCCCAGAATTATGACATCCCTGCTATTACGACCAATTTTTAAAAGAACAGAATATTTTATTCTAAAGTTCAATGGTTGTTTGTCCGGAAATATGACCACCCCACTATTCCACTAATATGACCATCTGTTCTGGACCAATTTATCAATTCACACTACATTATAATCCACTACAATGACCATCAAAGTTTTGCTTTGAAATTACCTACTGCACGTCCTAGGTGTTGACTTTTATGACATGTACAGTGTCGATTTGCGGTAATAGTTTTATTATCGGCTGCACGTTATGAAAACCAAGTGTCAAAAAATGTGTTCTTGAAAAGATTGTAATTAATGTTGGATCAATGAAGGTGTTGATCAAGCGTTTTTCACACATTTCTCCTTATAGAGGACAGACTATTCGATTGGAAACTTGCAATGAAAATGTTTGTTTTTTCCAAAGTTTGCTTGTTATAAATTTATATTGCAATCGCCATAATTTGCTGATATTGAAAGAAACAAGGAATGTTAATTTGAGTAATACATGAACGCACAAAAAAAACATAATAATACTTAGCTTGGATACCTTGTTCCACTAATAAGACCATCCCGCTATTAAGACCAGATTGCTTAAGAACAAAAGGTAGTTCTAATAGTGGGATTTTACTGTACATGTATGGATGTACTTTCAAGGATATACACACAAACTATTCATTTGAATTACATCAGTATTTTTAATTAATCTAACATCAATGATTGATATCTCTGTTCACAGAAACAGTTCAACTGATGTTAAAATAACAAAAATAAAACATAAGATAAGAATGCATAATCATGGTTAAGCTTCAATTCTTTGCTTATTTAAACAGCTACAGAAGTAGTACAGAGGCACAACATCAATAATATCACAGCAAATTCAACACCAAACACTGTTGTATTTAATATCTTATTGCTCAAATAAAATAGAAAACAACAAGTATTTTCTGTGAGGAAAATCTAGATTGAACACCACAGACAGATAATCAAATTTTTCATTCAACCATAATTCTTAAAACGATGATGAATCTAGTCTAACATGTGGTCAGACATGAAAAAATATGAACAACAAAAATTATACAACAGAGTGCTTTAAAAAAAACAACAATAACAACTAATTGCTAAAACAAAAAAATCAACTTAAAATAAAAAAAAATAACGTAAGCCTGACAAATAAACAATTGAACCAAATCTTTCAGTGTTTGACATAGTAGTAAATCTATGAAGAAGCTGGCTGCATGAATTAGCTGTCGCAGAGTAAAGTTTGAAAAGTACAATACAAACATGCTGAGCTCATAAAATAAGAAATACAAAGTTAAAGATAGAATCATAGTTTCATAAAAACATCAAAGAAACAAGAAACCTTACCCTCACAAATTGTTCCAGCGACTGTCCGTACATTTTCTGAAATTCTTGTTTGATTTGTACCATATCAACTTCAGCTCTTGTGACAATCACTCTAATCAAAGTCCGGTCATCAGTTCCAGCTCCCTAAAAATGATGAATAGTTGCTACTTTATACCTAATTCATATACAAGGATATACATGTAGACCATACCTCAACATACAACAACGGTATGATGGAGAAAACCAGCAGTACATCTACATGAAGTTTCCGAAAATGCGTAATATTCAATAAGTTTATCTAAGAAGCTAAAACAGTATTAAATTGAGACACATTAATTGTCACAAAAGGAATGCTACTAAGTCCTCAGGGTGCTCCATGGCTAAGTGGTTATCATCTTTGACTAAGGATTACTATCCTTTCAGTGCTGTGAGTTCACATCCCATCCAGGACCAAGTGTCACAAGTGGGGAAGCTGTCTAGCAAGCTTGTGGAAGGTTGGTGTTCGTCTGAGGTCTTCCTCCTGGCTAAAGCTAAAGATGTCGCCAAATGATCCTGACTGTCGGTGCAATGTTTAACCCCGGTAAAAAAAATAAGTTACACATATATTCATAAAAATGAAAGGATCATTCATTATAACACAATTATGTGTTATAGACATCTGATATTACTAAAGCCATTACAAACCTTCATTGACTTGTACAACTTCTCAGCAAAGTATGCTGGCTTGTTGCGCACGGTTTTAACTGGAAAAGAAATATGGAAAAAACAAATAAGTTTGATAAACCTTTTCATCAAAATAAGAAACAAATTTTGCTTATACATTTTTCACCTAACCAGCTTTCCTGGACTACATACTAACCAATACTAACTTACCCTTCCACAACTTCTCCACATATGGAGGAAAATCAACATTTTTTGTTTAATTTTCATAGAAGGGTATGACCTGCCGTGGCTGGGTTTTGAACCAAGATCTCTGGGTTGAAAGTCCAGCGCACTACACACTGGACCACGGTTGCTGTGATTGATATTAGAGTGACATTTCAGACAATTACCACCACAGAACACAACCAACATGAGACAAATGTGGCTGTAAAGACTGAAACATGCTGATACAGATAGCTGCATTGAGATCTGTGCTACTGTAAATAACAATGACATTACAAACAGGAATTCAGTATAAATTATTAATAATGTGACATTGTGTCATTTAGTTCATAACCAATGGAACTAATCTATGGGTTATTTCAGTGCATTTTAAATATGCCACTTTTATAAATATCTCTACTTTGAATTCATTAACAATGCAATGTAAAGGAATAAACATAAATTGAAACTCTCTTATGGTTGAGGTTATTGATGTTAATTAGTTAAGCCTTGGAGTAATATAAAACATGTACAGTAAGTAATGAACAAAGCTAGTTCTAACAAAGCCAAAGGATTACTGAAAAACAATAGACAATATCTCATACTCAAAAGTATTTGAGTATGTCTTTGACAGGTTTGGTTTGCTTAAAACAAATCAATGCTTTTTCTTAAAGTACCCCAATACAGTTGCTAATTGAAAAGGCATATACTTTCTTATTTGAAATCTAATCTCAAATAATATTTACATGAAAGACATATACTTGTTACAATATAGAAAATGTAACATTGTCTTTTTCAACCTAGACCACTTATTTAAGTAGAATTAAACTTTAGAACTTACTAATCGCCAGCATTCCAAGTTCTAAGTTTCCAGACATTTCAGATTTGATGACTTTCTCCAGGTCTCTGCCAGAGATTCTCTGATAAGCATCAAATACAGCCCTCAGTTGTTCAAAGCTCTGTGATGCCATGATGACATTAAACTGTGATTCATCAGTACCCCACCTCTTCTCTCCAGCCTGGTACAAAGCCTGCCAAATATACAAAGAAATTGTTGAATGAAGTTTTGAAGAATGTTTGTTTTCGTGTGACATTGTCACTTGGTTTAATGCCGTTTTTACCAATACTTTAGTTATATATGGCAGCCAGTTCACCTAACTAGCTTTGAAAGTTCCCGCACCCACCCCTTCAGGCTATTAACAAGTGGTTACAACTTTTTTTGGTCCAGTGTGAGCCCTGCTTTCTTGGACTGTATATTAACCAGTACTAACTAACCCTACCATAAGGAGCCAGCAACCTCTCCACAGAAGAAAATCAACATTTTTGCCAAATTTTCATAGAAGGGTATGACTTGCCGTGACCAGGATTTGAACCCGGATAACCAGGTTACAAGTCCAGCACACTAACCACAGAACCAGATATTGATATATTGATATCAATTTATTAAGTGTCTAACATACAAGATTTAGTGCTATACATACTTGCTTAAAATGTGATACAAGTTGACATGTTATAATATATGGTATAAAAGTTTTCTCCATACCTGAGCGTCAGAGTTAGCTTTGTTCATGTCAACAGCTTGATTCTCCTGTCTGCCTCCCTGAATATACAATAAACCATACAGTCATATACACAGACAATACAAAAATGTATCAAAAATTCTTTATTTTTTTCTAGGTAGGATAGGAAAATATTTTCCTTAAGAGGAATTTAGTAAACCTGAACAGTCTTATCTAAGCATGGATAGTTTTCTACAAGTCACCAGCACACCTGACATCATAAGAAGTGCATATACAGTTTCATTTCTACAGCTAAACCCATGAAAAGAGGCCATTCTTGGGTAAGGCAAATTGTGGTTTGTATTGGCAGGTGGCCCTTATTCAGAGGTCAGTTTGTTCTAAATAATCAGTGACAGTAGAATGGCCTTTATTCACAGGGTGGTCTTTATTTGGAGTTTGACTGTATATGATCTTTGTGTTTATATCTTTCTGTATGAATTTTTTTTTTAAATAATCTATCCACTAAATAACATGTATTACAATACTGAAAACTATCCTACCATGGATATTTCAAAATATAAATCAGTCCCGAGATATTTGAAAAATGGCATACATCCATACACGATTGGGAGGCATCATGGTCTAGAGCTAGAACGTCTGACCTCTGATCCAAAGGTTCTGAGTTCCAGTCTAGGCTTCGATGAGTTTTGTACATGAAGTTCACAATTCCATTTGTTTTCGGACATAGAACTGGTGTAGTGTCCAGGATGTGGACTCAGGCTTGATTTATAAAAGTAAAATTGCTTGTTTTGCTATCAAGCTAAAATGAATTAGTATAAACTAACTGTACATGATATGTCTGTTAGTAAGTTACTTACATTAGCCATGGATACCATAAGTCTCTTGAAATGACCAGATGTGTCACTGATGATATCTTGTTCAAGTTTCCTTCTGTACACTAGGAGGAAAAGAATATCAGAATACAATAACTTGTATCTATTTCCTTAATTTAAACTCATTTAGTACAACAATTAAGGATTAATAGTCAACACCTAACTTTGATCACATTATGTGATTGATTCAGCCATGTGAAGTTAAATCATGCAACTGACTTCATTCAATCTCATAATTCTATAAGGACCTGGCTGTGAGGTTATAAAACTTGAGCACAGTTTCCAAGCTTAAATCTCAGTTTCATTCATACAGTATTTGAAATACTAATTTTGGTTGAAAAAATATTAAAGTTTAAACTTTAAGTACACTTTCGAATCAATTAGGTATGATTAATACTATCATTCTTTTATCATAGGTAACTCAATAGCAAGAAAAGATACAGTGATTTTTCTGCAATTTTAGGAAAGGGTCAGGGTCCAGTCCAACTGGGAAAAAATCCGTGGTAAAATGCCAAAATTGAGAATTTTTGGGTCGAGAATCGGGAAAAATGTCTTTAATTTTGACTGGGAAGGGTCCGTTTGCCAGACTCAAACAAAGAAGGAAAAAAATCGCTGAGATAAAATACAAAATTTGAGATAGAAGACAAATCTCAAGTTTATAAACTCAAACTATGTATCTGGTTATGACATCATGAAACTAGAGAGTGAACTCCAAACTAAAAAATCTCTATTTTGTGTATCCAATATTCTAAAGTTTATAATAAGATTATAATTAAGATTTCACAATATGTCTGGCTATATTCTGTCTACAAGGTATGTGATCAAAATGGTTACTTACACTCATTACAAACATACATATGGGTCTGACTGAAAAGGTTCAGAACAAAAAAATGATTTGAATTAGGAGACTGATCTCAAGTTTTATAACATGGGGCCATATGTGCGGTGTACCATTAAGGCCATCACGTAAATCTCTCCATATATTACACAGATTATAGCAAAAAAACAACACCATCTTAACACAGCATCAATAAAACAGCCATTACACTCCCTACTGAACACCAAAGTCTGTATTACTTCAATACACACAGAAATATAACAGAATGAACTCAGAGACACAAACTTCACAAGATAAAATGTATTTTTAATCTACATACTTGTATAGTAGGCTGTATTAATTTCAGTAATTTGTTTATTGTTTCTAGTACAGAGTATTTCAATCATAGCATCCTCATCAGTACCAATTCCCTGAAATATACACACAGACATTCAACACTTCACATACATGTGTGACATTTTGTAATAGAAAACTGAGATGTAAGTATTGTTAACTTAAAGTTCTTCAGAAGGAATGTAACAATCAAAACTATCATTCAAGGTGATGCATTATCTGTGACTCTAATAAGAGTTTATAAAAATAAAAATCTTTCACCAATCAATGGGTAATGCATCAATGCAAAAAGGCATAAGTTTCAATTTCACATGAACTTTGAAAACAGAACAAAAATAAAAATGATAAATGGATTTCCAAAATTATGAAGAGTCTAAATACAAACTCTCTGATTCACCCTTTATACAGGGCCATGGGTCATACTAAAGTAACATGGTTAATGTGTTGATAAAGAACTTACTCTCATAGCCCTCTTCAGTTCATAAGCATCATATTCATCAGATTTCATCATTAAAGCCAGTATAACATCCTCAAATTTACCACCTAATTCACTCTTCAAGTCTTGGATCAAATCCTGAAAACAGAATTGAGAATTAAATCAATAATTAGAAATATTAAAACACAAAAGTAATGAATACCAAACTGGAATATTAGGTAACTTAATGCATCAATACTATATTCTTACAGTAGAAAGGAACAAATCCTAAAAAAATGTACCAATTTATGATAACATTTAAACCAGCATGGCAGTTTTTTTTTATAATGTCAAACCTGTGTTTGTTGCCATCTATGAATAAAGACCACCCTGTGAATAAAGGCCATTCTTTGAAAAACCATCAGTGATTATTTAGAATAAACTGACCTCCAAATAAGGGCCGCTAGTCAATAAAGGCCATATTTTGTCTTTCCAAAGGATGGCTGTTGTTCACAGGTTTGATTGTATATTATTATTAATGCAGAAAGAAAATTGAAATGGAGACTTGGAGCAAATTAGTTTCTCTTCACTAGTCAAAGAATTCTATCAGTACAATATATTACACACTGATATGAGAAACACATTTTAATGACACAATGGACTGGATTACTCTAAAACAACATACCTTTCCAAAGCATGTCTTGAACATTTGTTTAATCTGTTGTCTCTGACTGTTGGTTCTGTAAGCTAATACATCAATGATAGCCTTCTCATCAGTACCTGAAAACAACACAATACAACAACACATTGTGATAATGTTCCACACAGGGATGTGAGAGGAAATCTTTTTGTCTAGGTGGGTAACGATGTTTTCTAAAAGCTAGAAGACAACATATAAATGTATTTTGAGTAGTGTATTTGGACAGATATGAATACTGGTAATTCTATCTAAATTACTAGGAATCAACATTTGTTCAATCAGCAAATGAGAAAAATGGACAGTGTTTCTTCAACAATGAGAACAAAAGAACACTTAAAGAGGAGATGAAATCAAATTTAAAAGTCACAAGAATGCCAGTTTAACTTAATTGTAATAAAAAATATCTATTCTTATGCGTAAATGAAACAAAATGTTGGAAAACCTGGAGTGACATAATCAAACACTGAGAGACTTACCAAATCCTTTCATAGCTTTTCTCAAAATTTTAGCATCATTTTCCGCATTAAAGTTTGCAGCAGGTTTCAATGTTGGATCTTCCTACAAAACCACAATAAATATCACGTATGAGCATTATAAATCATTCAATTCTAACAAGTTAATTAAATCATACATTTTAAACACAACAAGCTCCTCCATTCAAACAATGCTCCACTCAACACAAAATATAATTTTGTGGAATTTTATCAAAAGGAGCTGGTACATAGATTTATACAGCAAAGCAAGATGTTGATCACTAATCGAAGTAGAAATTTGTGTAGTATTTGGATGTGGTATGAGTTAACATACAAGAAGACATTAACTTTTTACCCGACATTTGTATCCAGTATGAGCCCCGCCTTGTCCAAGGGCTTGAACATTATGTCCTGGAGTAACGTTAGAGGCATATGCCATACCACCCGGGGCTCCCTGCGGTGCTCCCTGTGGTGGGGCTCCAGGTTGTCCATATCCTCCATAGCTAGCTGGTGCAGAAGGGGCTCCACCAGGAGCAGGAGCTTGTCCCTGATACCCGGGAGCTCCACCTGCTTGGCCATACCCTGGGGCTCCACCCGCTTGTGGGTAGCCAGGAGCACCACCAGCCTGAGGGTAGCCACCCGCAGCAGGATATCCCTGGCCCTGGGGTGGAGTTGGAGTATGGTATGCAGGATTTTGTGGATAACCAGGATTTTGCTGGAAATAAATATGATAAACATGATAAAGTGGGAAACTGCAATGAAATTGTGAGGTAAAATCAATCAACATTTAATAAGTGATCAAATTAACATGGAAATCATCATATCATCAGAAGAGTGCCATGCATGAATTTAATAGTCTAAAAAAGATGCAACCTCAGAATTAATAATTATGATTTCAATTCTTCTCAATGGACAGACTGTTTCATATACAGATTAATAATGGCTCTTTAAAAGATCACAAATGAAAAGACTTTAACGAGTCTTAACAATATACTTAACATTATACACACCTGATAAGTAGGTTGTCCCGCCCCAGGGGCAGCAGGCATGGCCACACCTGGTGCCTGGGGATAGCCTGGCTGTGGCATCTGAAAATACAAAGCATATGTTCTTTTCAACATCAGTCTGGTAAAAGAGAAATATGTTGATCCAACAACCAAAAATCTTAATAGTCAACCTGAGATATGTCAATATTAATCAATAATAACCAAGACTGGATAATATTTTCAAAGGTACTATTAATAGTAATCTTTAAAAGATTAGGACAGCAAAAAGAATCCTTTTTACATAAACTAATATGCACTGGGCATATACAAATTGTAAATTATACCTACCAAAAACATAGCGACATAGGATTTTTTTTTTCTTTTTACTTTCAAAAACAGATACAAATGGATCCCAAATTTACAACAAGGAACAAGAAATCTGTTCTTGTATAAATACTGTAACACTTCAACAGCATAAAGACTAAGAATACATGTACACATAAAAGACTATTTTACATCAGCAATAGCCTGCATCCAAAGCCTATACCTTCCAGCAGTTTCATTACAGAAATCAGCAGCTTAATTTGAAATTGAAAATTTCAAAAATTAAACCTCAGTATTAATAACCTGAAACTATTCCAGACTAATATGTCAGAAGACAATTTTCACAAGTAACACTTTTTCATTGACTGCATGCACATAAGGAAGTGAAATCATATGTATTTGATACCCGATTTAGTTCAACCAAATAGACTGTTTGTGATAGCAAGTCATTTTTTAATTGAAAACGTATTACTTATAACAGTGAATGTATCGTATTACAGAGATATTTTAGTCATAGGAGTTTAATGACCATCAGATTTAATGAGATAGAATGACGCAGACAAAATTTCCATCCACATCTTTGCTTGTGAAAAACATGTCAATTTGCCAATGTTATAAGTATAGAAATTTGCTACAAACGTATTACATAAATCACAGCACCATGATATAACAAGTTTTCAGTCATGTTTTCACACTGACACTAGACTAGTCCTCAATGATATTTCTCATATTTGTTTATTTGTCATGAACAGAATATATTGACATGTCTAGTTATTGGCAAATTTTAACAAACACAATCAATATTTTAACTATAGTTTAATCTGATTCATTCAACATCTGCACCCATTTGTATAAACATCGGTTAACTTTAACCACTGGGTTAAATTGGAGTTTTGGTTAAGTCTAAGACGCTGGTTAAATCTTAACATAAACGGTAACCAGTACTAAATGGCAGCCCTTTTTAAATGTTTAAATGATTATTTTTTTAATGGTTAGTAAACCAAAATGGTTAAATTTAACCTTGGGTTAAATTAACCATTTGGTTAAAGTTAACCAATGTTTATACAATTGGGCGCAGGAGAGAAACAATTTTTTATAACTTTCTATTTTCATTGCTCCAAAGTTATTAAATAGAATTCACACCTATTTAGAAAACACAGAACACTTGGATCACAGGTCTGGTGCTCCAAGTCCTTTTTCTAGTGTGCTAAGTTAATTGTCAAGTGTGCTAAATCTATTGTCCAGTGTGCTAAAATTATTGTCGAGTTGTTCCCAGTCAGCTGTCCATATTTCAATCAACATATCAACATTGTTGGATTTCAACTCAGTAATTACATACTACAATATTTCAATATACATGTATATACTTACACCAAATCCTATCTGACCAGGAGCACCACCTGGTGGTGCCGTACCATAAGGGAGACCACCTGGCTGACTGCCATATGCTGCAGCAGATGCAGACTCAGGGGTTGGCATACCAACCTGAAAGAATCACAACAATCAAAACAATAAAAAAGTGATAAATCTCTGAAAACAATTTTTAAAAAAATATTTAATGACCACCAAATGTAATATTTCAAGTTTGCAGTTCATTAGAAAGTTAACTTCATTTATTGTAACCACTGAAGCATTTCATCATTCATTAATTAATTAATTTCATTCATTCATTCATTTCATCTATTGTTTTTCTGTGATTAAATCCTGCAAAACATTATCGTTTCATCTGTTTAGATCATTAAGAATTGAAATATTTGTAGCAGATAATTAATGACCTTTGATCAAAAAAATTTCCTTAACTTCAAGATTACTTGGTTTAAACAGATAATAGAGATTAAATTACCAATGTGCAATTTTCATCAAGCAATTAATAACAGAACAAATGTATCACAAACAACCAGAAGAAAATAACACAACATTTGTGTATGGTACTTGTGCTAACAGTTGAACATGTGTCTTGTTGAATAACTGGCCTTCAATTTTTTATGGTAAGCAAAATTACCAAATTGAATGGTGTGTGAAAAAAAAACATTTCTTATTTAACTCTTTCATTGCAAGAGTAATTACTTGAATCTGCTAGATATGATATTCTGAATTTTTATCCATAGACTAAATTATGACACAATTTTAGCCAATATTTTCAATTTACAGGGACAAAATGAAAATTCTGTTGCACAGATAACAAATATTTGCATACAATATGTACATATAATATTAACCTTCAGGTAACAGTTTCCATACATTGGCTACTGCAAAGTCAAAGCTTGTGAATTATGGGAAAAATAAATTAATATTTTAATTCAAAGTTATCAATGAAACTGATAAATGTATACAAAGTATTGATTATTGGAATAATATAACTGTACATTGAGCATAGAGTAGACATTCAGCCAGTACATAACACAAAATTATAATACGTAGCAACATTTTGTAAACATAGCTTTCAATGAAAGCTGACTAACTAAAGTCCATGTTCATCATGTCAACAAAAAAAATCTCCAAATGTTGATACTAAAATATGTAGCTAAAATAATGAAATAATATGTTGTTATTTAACCTACACGAATCAATATGGTGTTTAGAATAGCGTATTAAAGCAATAATGGAATACTTTGATGATTTTCCATCATATGAAATTAATCCTAGGTCCGAAATAAATTCTATTACATTTACTGGTATTTACAGGAACTTGTCCAAATATTTAAAACTGAACCACTGAAGGTATACAACAAGTAATAACTTACTACAGGTTGTTGGGGCGGAGCCCCGTATCCTGGCTGAGCAAATCCTGGCTGTTGGTACCCAGGAGCTGCAGGGTAACCTCCCTGGCCTTGACCTGGATAACCACCGCCACCGCCACCATATGGATAACTCATAGTGCTGTAAACAGTAAAAGACAACATTCAAGTGCTGAACCAGAGCTTTCAAAAATATGAACAACTTTTGCCAGATTTACCAGTTGGCTTTGGCAAAAAATCAGTTACCTGAAACCCTACTGAACGATATGAACACAATAAAGATCACTTTGAAGAAATGTATACATACAAATAGCGCAAACAAAAGGGTTTTTAAAATACAAATGTACCAGTAGGTATGCAAGCTGCATTGGCAGAGAATTCTGCAACAATACAATATATATTATGTGTTAAGATTCAAATAAGTACAACACAATAAAAAAACAACAAAAAAACACATTTCATTTCTTAAAGAATCTTATTCCAAAAATACAGTTAAAATCTCAAAACATACATATGAACTGAACACTGAACAATAAGGACATTTATAGGAATAAATTATTCACTTACTTTAAATCTGAAATTATTTTTGATATATAAAACAGATATTACTTGATAAGTTGATTGAGCATACTGATTTATATACCAGTACACATCTTTATTTCTAATAAAAGTGATAAGGAAATAGAACAATTTCATGACTTATAGATAATTATCATGAATATTCAAATGCAATACAAAAACACAGTACACTGGTTACAGACAAGTCTACTCTTCATATACATGTTGCAACTCTGCAATGATCATTTAAGTATATACACATACATACTAAGTTGATAAGTCCTAGTAGGAAATTTATGAAGTATATGAAGGCTTAATAATGAAATGCACATATTAACAGAGTTCCCACTCTAGCAAAGTCTTGCGTAAATCACGCGACAAAATTAGAAATTACGCAGCACATTTTGATCTGGTGCGAGATCACACATACGATATGAGAGAGGCAAGTCATCAATTTTCTTGAAAAAAAAAACATAACAAAACAAAAACAGACACGCTGTGATTGATGTGTTGTTGTGATGTATACGACAAACCAGGCTGGTTTCGATTATTCAAGATAGGGACTATGCTTTTATGTTTAAAATCAATACCATTACAACTTGACGAGTTAGATCTTTATGCAAATATGTATATGCTTTTTTTTTAAAAATGTTAATACCCCCCAAAATACTAGTCTTACCCCCAGATTTCAAACCTGGGGCGTAAGTTTACCCCTAATTTCAGCAGTGAGTGGGAACACTGTATTAAGGACATCATTATAAGATAACAAACTGATAATGTAAAACGTATAAAGTAACTAATCATATCAGATGAACCAGGAACATTACAAGATAATTAATTTATCAAGCTGTATAAGGGAAAACAATGGAAACAAATACGAATATGATGACCAAGCAAATACAAATATGATGAGGCAGGATTTTCAATCAGTTAGAATATTTCATTGGAAAAAAAACAAGCATAGAAATAATGGCTAAAAATTGAGATTCTCTTTTCTGTTAATCCAAGCATCTGGGAGTTTATGGCTCAAAAGTCCAAATATATTCCAGTCCTTGATTCAATACAATGTTTTTTAATCGTACAGATCTTGCATGACACTGGATTTTTATTTGTTCAGTAACTTAAGTCTACAAGATGTCCCTGAAAACAACTAGTTTGTAAATTTGAATGAATGTATTTGGTTTAACACCTGTTCTCAACAGTATTTTAGTTAGACACAGTCAGGGATTTAACCTAACCAGGGTTCCTGGATTCAAGTACTTACCATGTTCATAGTCAACTACTACACATGAATAACTTGAACCAGCCTTAACAAAAGTAAAGCAAATGGTACATGATCATACTTAGATAAATAATGCATGAGCAGTAGGCATGTTGAACAATTTTTACAAAACATTGTTAAGGACTCTATTGTCGCATTCCTTTTAGGAGGCCTCTGAGGTCATGTGATTATGGTCTCTGATCAGTAATCACTTATCAATCACAGCTGTGAGTGTGAATCTCTCCTACCCAGTTTATGGTGCGTCAGTGGTAATACCCAGGCGTATTCTAAGGTTCTTCCTCTACTGTTAAAATTAAAGCCGGAAAGCCGACTTGGATTTAACGAAAGATTTGAATTGCAATCAAGAAATAGTACAGAAATATAACAGGTAAGTGTTATCCAACAAGTCTTTTCTATCAAAACTTTTTCGAAGGAGTGAATGTCGACACGAATTATGCCTTCACACTGTCCCCGAAAATATGAACACGCGTAGTCGTTGGTAATAACTTAAATAAGACCTTAGTCTAAGTAAGAGACAAGAAATTAAGGCCATGAAAACTTTTGTCAAAAGGTAGGTGTCACTTCGTTGATAAATTGTCATACAAACAAAGCATAGTTCTTACCTTGATAAAAGAAGGCGTGAAAATGAACAACTGCGACAATATTTCGAAATTGAATTGACGTCGACTATGTGAATCAGGAAGTGTTTACTTTGGAGTTAGTTCCCTTGACCGAAGTTGCGTCTAAAATCCATGTTCCGTAATCCGGGATAAGATAACCGAAACCTACATTCACAGAGGGAAAAGAAAGTAAAATATTTGCCAAAAAAACACTGAGTGTAGTTATATATGTTTGTATTTTTTATTGCACAAAGTCTTCCCATACTGACGGTTCATCGGTCAAAATTTATACATAGCGTTTTTTTACATGTTGAATTATTTATAAGCCTACTAACGATAAGGAAATATTTGACTAGACCTGACTTGGCGATAGTTTTGTTTCCTAACGAAAAATATGTTTTATCAAGAATATGACAACAACACCCAGCTGCATTTACATAAGTAACAAGATAAACTGTAAACAGAAGTATGTAATACCCATCTATTTTGTTCTGTTGAAAAAATCGATTTTTACTCATTTCCCAAATAACAAATTGCCAGTTTTTTTTACAGTTACTTTTATGCATTTGATGTACTCTCAAATTGTAACATTCAATGTTACGCTCGAACGTTGCAATTATCGAAATTTACCTTGGACCATTATATTCATTGATCCCAGATTTTATATGCAATTTAGCCATACATATATGCGAGTACATCATACCACAGTCCGAGTACATTAAGCAAATATTGGTCCTAGATGCAAGAAAGCATCAGCAATAAATTGCTTCAAATTTATAAGTCACATGCGTACAAGACGTAAGCCGAAAGTAAAGTAAACCAACATTGCATAAAATTTATGTGACATATTTACCTACAACTACTCTTGTGTTGTTGACACAGGGACTATATATATGTGTGTATGTGTGTGTGTGTGTGTGTGTGTGTGTGTGTGTGTGTTAAATGGAACCTATATATGTACATGGAAGTCCCAGATATTAAGTAAACTTGATAAACTTATACCGACAAATATACGAGAAATCACATTATGTTTGTTTGTTTGGGGACCAGTTTACTAACCAGTTTTCCTGGACTGAATACTAACCAGTACTAATGTACCCTTCCACAAGGAGCCGGTAACTTCTCCACATATGGAGGAAAATCGACATTTTTGTCAAATTTTCATAGGAGGGTATGACCTGCCGCAACCGGAATTCGAACCCGGATCGCTGGGTTACAAGTCCAGCGCACTAACCGCTGTACCGCAGTCGCGGCCTGAATCACATATGACAGCCCTATGCACCAGACATGTAAAAACCAGCAAGCAAACTAATCATATTTCAGCAGAATTTATAGAACAAAAACTACATAGTCATTACCGAAGGAGAGGAAGTACGGGCAATTGAAAATGGCAAGCAATCTGAGATGTAAGAATACTGCCGAGGTTAGCGTCAACAACATTCATGTGATAGTTTACCTAGTTCTGTGTGAGGTAAGTTATCTTAGCTGTAGATGATGTAGTACGCACCTGTTTATCTTCATAAAGCTGTTAATTTCGTCGCTCGTTTGAACTTTATCTGTATGAACATCGCACTGCCAATGCATTTTGTTCAAACCGTGTCACCTAGAAACATACACCTCGGGTATTGAACTCATTTCATCCCGAAAACCTGTCAACAACCTCTTCGAGTATGCCGAGATATTTGTTGATGCACAGTGCATGTAGATAACAAAAAATAATGCAAACACTCTGTTCTGGGTATATCAGTCAACTGTTCGTGCTAAGGATTGTTTTCCGCAGAATATGCGACATGATATTTCATCCACCCACCGCAATGTATCAAAGTTCTACTGTAGTACACGGCAAGGCCTTTCACTGGTCCAAATTCCAGCTATAGTAATGTAGATAATTAATAGTTGAAGTACATATTATCGCGCATACACAGAACCAACTCTTAACAATGTGCAAAGCTATCGCTACATTTAATTCCGCAAGTGTTTCTTTGCAGCCAGATGATTGATAGTAAACTTAACGAAACCGACAGGCTAATTTAAAGCGTCTCTAAACATGGCGTTTGAATGGCAAGGGAACCATAAAAAATACTAGTATATAATTCTATGTAATTGAAGCCCTGTTCCGTACAAATTGTGCAAAAGTTTAACATGAGCGGATAATGTGTATCAATCGACGTGTACTCGTCTACAGATTAAGAACAAATTACGCGATGCTTTGGGATGGTTCAAATGAATGGGGTGGGAGAAAATAATTCCTCACTGTAGAAACCTCGCTTGTGGCTCCTGACAGTTGTCCCCACTTCTATTACTCCTGTCTTCCGGAATGCACGACAAAATCGTACGCTTTCAGCACCGAGTGATTTCATACTTTATGATATAAAGTAAAACCTCGAGATAGTTATCTCGAGGGTTCAAATGACTTAATTCTCGAGATAAACGTGGTGCTCGTAATAACGAGGTATTTGTTTGTTGGTTGAGAATTACAGGCAGCCAATAAAAAAATTGACGGGACATTACAACACCTCGAGATAAGTCTGTTGCTTGAGATATAGGTGCTCGTATTAAGGAAGTTTTACTGTAAATGTACTTATATAGCATTATTTTCGAGGGGTGTTCAAAAAGTTTTCATAAAATTCAGTCACTCATTTTCAATATCTAACTTTAGGTTTTCTTACAGCAGAATTTAATCCAAACAATAAACTCGAGCAACTATCGTTACACATGGAAGGCACTTAAACATCTCGGTGAAAGTTTTTTATTATTATTTGAGTCAGGAACAACATCAGAAAAGTTATGGTGAAATTGTATTTGACCTTCGCGTGTATCTGCTTTTAAGTTATCGCAGTGCAAATGCTCAGTAATTCTTCCATTTCCGACAGTGTTGAGGACGTTTCCACACTTATTAACACAGATTCCGCTCCACAATTACATTTATGTTGAACTAATCAATTTAAATTACGACATGAACCTCAAGGCGTAAGTGCAGTACGCAATAAAAATTATACAGCCGTTGTTTTGTTAAGTAATTCAGGTAAAAATGCTAATGGTACTTTTAAGTTGGCACAATCAAGTACATGTTCGGCATAATTTCAACAATAAAACTTACGATAACGACAACGTTAACATTTTTTCCCCAAACTAACGGAAAATCTTAGTACATGTACTACAGCTATGATCCTTATGTGTAGAGAGTATACCTCGTGCGTTAAGTTGAGAAAATGAATACGACTCCATATCTGTATATGGTGCGTACGCCTGTTTCGTTGTTCCAAAGTGTATATATAATTACCACAAGGTACAGTAGAGGGTGGTTACGGCAAAGAAATGTGATAGCCCTGCTTATTATAAATGTTCATTTGAATATCTTTCAAGACACAATAAATATTAAAACTACTAAATAAGAACTTTCTATGTTATGAATCTAAATAAGAATTCGTCTAAGGCCTAATTGAATAAATCCACTGTTTTATTTTCCATTTTACCGAACAGATTACACGAAGACTCAAGTTCTGAGCTCTTATAATTACTGAACGCCTGAACTATTGATTGGGTTATGTAAACATTCAAAGTAAGCTGTCAGATGAATTATTAGATAAGAAAAAAACAATGCGATAGCCTTTACTGCTTCTTTCAGTCAAGAGGTCAAGTTGCAGGCTGTAATGAGAACTTGGCGGTGTCCTTATGGTGATAACATAAGCAAATATATGAATATTTTTCATACGAACATTACTAACGAAGGATAATTGGACGAACGATGAAATGTTTTTGCTTATTCAAAGGCTTGTAACTCTAGACTGATCGCATTAAGCCTGTGGACTTTATAAGCCAATAAGTTGTTATAGATTAAGCGTTGTATAAAACTAGAAAAAAAAATAAAAAAGAGATAAGTCCGACATAGCGAGTTCACATCCGGGCAGTCATGGAATTGTGCGTATAATTTATACGTATATATTTTCTATACATTATGATGTATATATATAATTTATACAATTTTGATAGATAAAAGAATAATAAGAACATTAAGATGAGATTTCTCTTTGTTTATTGACGCAGATACAGTACAAATTCATACAAATTGATATATTCATTGAAAAACATACTTTGTTCTCAACATAAAATAGTACAATGTAATGATAATAGTTTAATACGTGTACAGTGTGATTTACAAAGCATATTTGAATACCATACATCAACACATTAAATGTGTAACGGTAAAAAATGGACATTTTACTAAACTATCTGTAGACACATATCGTTCGCTTTGTAATGCATGCTCGCATGCTTTGATATGATTCTACAACGTATGTTACACTACAATTCTCCTAGACACCACATCAGATTTTAATGGACAGCCAAGCATAGATGGCTGGAAACAAGAATACGGAAATAAGTGATTTATAAAATAAATACAATCATTTTACATTATAGAACGTCACATTAATATTTTAATCCGGCTTATTCTTGATTTATTCACAACGTAATTTATTTCATTTTCGACACTTCTGATGAAATAAAACACATGCTTAGTAATTAACTGTTAAATGTAATGCATAGAGTTAAGTATTTAAAAGATTGTCTGTGTTATATTGAAGATATAGATAATTAGATGAAAATTGTGAAATGATTTCTCCATATAAAACTAAGAACTCTAAGGAGACATAACAAATCATAGACTGAAATAGAAAATTAATGAGGTCATCTTTGCATACGCATAACATTTTTATCAAAACTAGAGCCACTTTTTCTCCACGTAATGAAATAAGTCTAATACACAGAACCTAATCTATGCCTTGGTCTCTGAAGAATGAATGCAGTAACTGATGTAGACAAAAATACCGGACACGCCACAAAAAGTTCTTTGCCAAACAAACAACAACAGTTTTTTTTGCATTATAGTTATCAAAATTCAGACTATAACTGTGTGTGTTGGCAATTAGTTACTCGTTATTGTTGTAGCTTGTCATAGTTTTGACAAGCTGTGGAAACGCAAATAAGAAATGGATGGAGGTCTCTCACAGTAACGTTCTTTCTGGTTTTGAACCAGCATGATAAGACAAGACGCTATAAAATGCCATTGTGACAATTGCAACCGTAACTAAAACAAGATTATGGTAATAAGATGCCTCAGTGACTTTCAATGTCCATCACTCAGCGAAGATAGCATAGCCCGGAAACCTGTTCCGGAACAAGATACCTGTATGATGATTTAGCAATTGGTAAAACACAGTGACACAGGTTTCAGAAAAAAACAATTAACTTTCATCCGAACGCATGCAATAAAAAAGATGTCAGGCAATGTTTTTGCTGGTGGGTTTGTTACCTGTGGTACTGTTTGAGTACACCGAGATATAGCAGTTTATTTGTACCCTTTACTGACATAGAGGTAAAATATTCTAAAAATCCCATTGTGGACGGACCCACTATAGACAACAGTATTAGTGTTATAATAATCAACAACTTCAAACAACGATTGACAGATGAACACCTTCGCTATTTTGGCCTTCATTAATACTAATCATCCATGCTTTCATGTGTACAAAATCCACGGAAATGTGGATATTTGGTCGCGTTTCTAATTATCACAACTAAGTCATTAATTAAAGCCAATATGTTTCTTTAAAGAAATACTTGCAATGGATAATTGTGATTGCATTATGAATACTTAATTAATGCAGTGTAACAATGAGTGACACAATATCAAATGTTTGAGTGCGTACATCGTATGTCACAACAGTGTTATATTCTTTCTGGTATGAAAAACAGACAGATAGCAAACATAAGTAAGACAGGCACATGGGGTAATGATATCAGAGAGAAACAAATGCAGCGAAAATAGAGCATTGACAGAGTCATTAGATAGAAGAGATTAAGGATGCGTACTTGATGAGATCACAAATAGATACAGCTGATTTTGCTCTGACTTAGAGGTAATTAAAATAGATGCAGAAATATACGATAACAACACCAGACAACACCGGGAAAAACGGGCCACATATATAATTTATATCTATCTATGTATATTTCTCCCGGTGTCTCGTTTTTATAACTTAATTGCATTTATTACAACCCGTATGACGGCGTTGTCTGGCATATATTTCAGGTTATCATTAATTTGTGAGTAATGTCATTGATTCTGAATGAAGCCAGTGCGTAGTTTGGTTGTTGGAATAGATTCTTTGGGTTTCTATGAGACACGTCTGCTTGTCTTTATGCGTTTTGTAATGCTGTTATTGAATACTCCGACTGGATCTAGTTGCATGTGTGTATAACAAGACAAGATTGAATAATTTAGAGTTATTTTCGTTGTAGAACCCTTACGGCATATTAAATCTTAAGGTAATATCATAATGATAGCTTAGAGATGTTTGCACTAGATTTTTGTTGCTTATCTTACTGCTGTTCGTTGGAAAATAAGATTTAGCCGAACAAATATACTGAAATAACATAAATTGACCCCCTCGATCTTAATCTAGCAAACCTAAGCACAATTTTAGATTGCTAGCATGTATATACCACGAATTACTAATCAATACGATTTCGAAACAAACAATTCTAGGAGACAGTATGATCTGAATGAATTGAAACTAAGTCATAGCAAAATCAGCTGAAATTCAAGACACCACAACACGTGTGTAGGCAATGACGTCATAATAGACATTTCGGACGTTACAAAGGAGACATATTAAAAATGAACAGCAGAGAAACATCTGTATGATGGCATCGTTTATAGCTACAAAATACATAAATTATGATGTCACTCAAGCATATCACGTATACATTTACCAAGCAACATAGTACAAAATACCACTAATATATCTTCATATATTAGACAAAAGGTGTTTCTATATAATCTCACATATGCATGAAAAAAAATGTTTGAATATAGTTTTCAACAACAAACAAACGCTCTAAATGACATTTTTTTCCACTCAATTAAAACAGAATCTCAAAATAACTAACGGTATGAAACAAATTAATAGCAAATACAACACACTGACAGGTACATGTAACAATGGTGACTTCAATGAAAGTATGTTCGTTTTGGGATAAAATAAAAACAATAATTATATGCACGTAACTAACTCTTGAGAAATGAATATTTGTTATTTTGTCACAATTACAGTGCAACCTCTCTAGAGCGACCATCTCTTGAGCAACAACCTCCCTTCAACAACAGCACGATTTTTTCCCACTGTACGATTTAACTATTACATGTAATTTAACCTCTATCTACCTCTAACAACCTCTCAACAACAACATAATTTTGCTTCTCCCAAAGGGTGTTGCCTTGGAGAGGTTTCACTGTAATATGATACCCTCAGAGCCAAACTGGTTTATAATTCAAAAGAGTATCAGTTTTCGGTCATTACTGTAGTTTGAAGTAATTTATTAAAATCAGTAGCCCAAACTGTAAAGGGAAATTTACTAGCTCCGGGCATGTGAACTAAAGGCTTAGAACGAAGACTGTTACCGGATAGTATAGGTGCGCAATAAAACAATGAAGCTTATAATACATGTATATCCATATTTATGTTTGATATTTCATTTTATCTGCATTGAAAATACTTTCAGTATACATCTAAACGTGTTGTGAACACGTTGGAACATGAACAAAATAAACATATACATGTTACTTCATCGTAAGGTCGGTTAAAACATAACCATACATTTAAAGACAATATAAACGATTCGTACAATTATTTCCTACACACCAAAAAAAAAAACCGCCTAGCAATTTGCTAAAACAATCCTTATTTAGTTCCGTCTAAATGGATAGACACATAATAAACCGCGCGCTCAGTGACGTCACGTGACAACAATTTGTTCCTACTCAAGTTTACAACACCAATATTTAAGAGAATTCACCGCACACTATTGATATCCTAAAATCTTGAATTCGCATCAGAGAAGCATTCTAAAAGATTCATACAATCGGAGACATAAAACAGTATACATTAATAAAACTGTAACATGGTGCAATTCTACATCCTATTAATATACAACAACAAGAACATTGACGCAATGTGTTGTCTCCGCAGTCAATCAGCCACCTAAACATTTGAAAACCAATTGTATCAGAAGAAAAAAAAGCTTTCCACCATTAGCACCGGATTGGAAATGATTATATACAAGATCTCAGCATGAAATCCAACAAAACACAGATTAATTAAGTGCATGCATTAAAGATTTAGCTAACAATCAAGGGTGAATTAAAACAGATTAGGACAATGATCACCAAGAAAACGAGAGTTCTACAAATAAAGATTGATAGTTGGTACTTTATGAATTGACTGGAACACATTATCCATCGTTTGTACACTAGAATACGCACAAAAAACTTTAATTTTATTCGCGTAATATTCATTCGCCATACGTATCAAATATGATAAAAATTGGTTTTAGGTGAATCGTGTCAAAGAAAGAAAAAAAAATAATGGTTCGTAGCACACACTGAATAAGACCATACAATTCCTGGGACTTTTGACTTGATATTAACATAAGAGGTACAGTGCGTTGTTTCAGTTTCGGAATCCTTTGAAATCAAGTTATCATTAAATATTAAGCAGCATATGCATCTTAAGCTATGTTTTAACGTCCTAAGTCTGACTTAGGGCAGTAATACTGAACTTTGTTGTATTCAAAGATATGAAAGGCATCGGACTCCGGAGAATATTAGGATCATGCGTTTATTAGTTGAAAAAAGCAAATTGCCCGTAATACAGAGAGATGCAACTAATGGTGAATCGATTCGCAACAATCCCTTTCTATTTTTTTGAGATACCGTTCTTTGCAAGTTTTGTTCAATAATTTGAAAGGCAGACATGAAAAATTCCGGGAAAGAAATAATTCATACACGCATATTACTTAGCAAACAATATTATAAATAAGTTATAAGTAAACTAAGAAAAGAAGAATAAAAAATCAATCAAAGCATGTTACATGACAAATACATTTCTAGAATACTCATATTATTAAGATGTATAAAAATTGGGAAAACGAAGGTGCCACGTGACTGACTTTAATGTTTCAAATCTGCAAACCGAATGGCATGCTTCGAATCATTTTAATCTCAAACTGAATTAGGATCTATTGCGCGACTTTTGTTACTAATTGATTTCAAATACACATTATAAGCGTGAAAACAACAACTTAAAATGAATAACGTACGAGCTAGATCGTAGTCATTGATATGTAACTGACAGCAATATTAACTGTTTTACTAACACACAAAACTAATATTAACACAAACCAATAGTTATACACAACATTCACTTTACCAATGAACAATATGTACTATTTATATTTACTTAGTATAGCAATAGTCTACATGTCTACGAGAATTAAGAATAGGATAAAAGACAATCACACATACAAATGGACTGATCTTATACACAGGGCACATACGCATAATCTTAGTCCTATCACTTAATCATATACACTGACAAAACAACAATCCATGCGTTCGTACCTAGCGGTTCAAAGTACGAATTACATGTTCTTATTTCAACGAATTCCCACAGCAGCAGTTTGCCGTAAGTTTCTTCTCCAATGCCGGTGATAATAAGCATACATTTAGTGACAGAAAAACTTATGACTTATTGGTTGTGGATACAGTTCGGTCTTCGAATTGGTACATGACCTGTCTGCCTTCTAGACCACCAACCACGATGCATAACCACATATCTGCTTATTTATTTAACATCTGACTTTGTGCTAAGTAGACTCAGCCCCGTGGATTCATAACAATAACATTTAAACAAAAATAAAGGAACACAATCAGCTACAAAAGAGGACTCGATAGGGCAAAACATACATATAATCTTCAGCAATACTTTGGGGAAAGACGGAAGACAAGCGGACATAAAGAAGGTACATATTAAGAGCGTACAGACACGTAAACATGCAACTCATCCATAAACTACAACAAGGTTGTCATGAATAATCACCTTTAATTATTGTCTTATGTTATTTTTTGTTTCGAAACAAGGCATAATTTAATGACATGTTATGACCACATCACCTGCTATCCGGAGAATGGTATTGTAAACTTTATATATATCTAAACCTTATTCGTCAATCAAATCTTCCTCTAGGAAAACGGTTTCTTATTGGTCAATAAAATCAACAGCATGCAGAGTAATTCTTGTACATCAAGACAACTCTGGTAAATAGGAGATAATTAGGACATGTTGGTCTCAAAATCAACATTTAAAATCATTACACGACCGCAGAAAATCTTTTTTCTGCGTGTTTTTCTTCTTCAAATCTATAAAATTTGAAAACAAAAAATAGATACACTCAAGTAATTGTTAAATCATTACTACACGTTTTATGTACTGTATGACGTATCAGTCACGTGACCAATGACTCTGACGAAGCATTGTATCATGTTTGGATCATGTCTTGTTGCACAGCTGTCTGGGCTAAGCTAAGATGTTCATTCTGCCGTAACGAATATGATTTAAACTATACAAACATTTAAAGTTGGATTAAATAATATGACAAGAACAACACTCGCAGAAAAGACATAAGACACTTTAACAGGTAGAAGGAGAACAGTAGGAACGATCCCTGACAGAAAGAACTGTAGTGATTTTCTTTTATCAGTAACAAAGCACGATATACAATATATAAACTCATTCATTCAATCGCCGCATATATTCATCACCAATACAATCTACCAGGCAGTCACGTGATTCAAGCAAGCCAATCAACGACAGCATAGACATAATATGTCAACATATTATATATAAGTTTTTTGTAGCTTAACAGCTGTATGAAGCAAATACAAGAATTATCTTTCGTACAATAAGCACACCCGGACAAGCAGTTGTATACAAGTATATAAATTGATTGTTTTCATTGCAAAGGACGAGCGTACAATCAAATCAGTGTACAATGACTTGGGTGTTTACATAATGAATACCTTAGTTCATGGAAATCAGATATGTTCCTTGTATTGAACGGCAAATAATAAGTAACATACATATGGTATATATTATAAACATGAAAATTATGCAGCATACACGCGGACATTGGTAATATCTGATCCGCTGGTGAATGTCTTTTCATTTTAAATTTAACGTTGACATAATAATTCATCTATCGTCATGCATACATATTTTATCCTACTATAAATTGGATGCAACTTTAATGCCGTTTCACACATAAACATTTTTTCAAAAAAATGTATCCTTAAATACTGATTACTTAAAGAGGAGAATTGCCACTTATAACCATATTCCTTAGTGGAACGTCCCTGTAATATTATCACGTGAAATCCACCATTTTTATTAAATCAATGTACGAACGTTCATTTTGACCAAGCAATAAAAATTTTGCTGAGGTATATATTACAATTAAAATCTATTTTAAGGATAAGTTTCGGGATGTGTATGTGAAAGGATCTTTGCAGCTTCGGGGCAACTAAGGTAATATTACGCGTGTGAAGTTTTCTTGACATATCAACTACATAAGGTAATATATCAATCATAACAAACTAATGTCTAGTTATACTAAAAGTAACATTATCATCATAGACAGCTAGACTCAATGACGTAGAGGACACTGTAACATTCCATGCTCGCAATGTTACACACATACAAGCACAATGTAGACGAATAGAGTACAGCGTGATGGTACATGTATATTACAAATGACTGACACACATTAAATACAAGATTGATTAACGAGAACGAGATACGTAAGTATATGTCAGAAAAAATGATAACGCTGATGAAAGCATGTTTTACAGAGATGAAACATTGATATCAATAATGCCACTATATGATACACATGGTCTGTATTGTTCTCTTATTGCATTTATAGTTGCAAAGTATATTGAATAGAATATTATCCGTGCACGTGTATAACATACAGCGTAAACACACACCGCAAATGACGTGGATACCAATGAATTAGGGTGGAGTTACATTATAGAACGTGTCTTTACAGTTTTCAACTTCATATCGTTGCATCACACACGTACCAAAATACTCCGATATCACTTTGTAAACATTTTTTTATCATTTCCTCCAATCTGCGCTACATTAGTTGACCATGGGAGAATGTAAATATAATCGTTACAGCATTGATATGAATATTTACCGATGAAACTTCTGTCGATATGATATGGCATATATCGCGATATTAAAATATCGGGAAACTCCACAACTCGACTTAATTAATTTCATTACACAATATTTTATCAGCAACATATGAACTTCTGTTAGCTACTCATAAATATGACAGCTAACACCACTGTCAACGACACAAGAATTGTCATTAAGTATATCCAAAAGAAAAGCCGGTCAAATATTAATCCAACAGCTTTCCACTCCTTTGCAATCTTTTCGTTTTTGTCTTTGATCTCCAAACGCTCTCTGTAATAAGCCAGGAACTGGCGTATACAATTTAACTTGGAATCTATTTCCGCTAATTGTGGATTGGCTTCAATTTGTTGATCTTGTTTCTTGTTATTTAGCAATTCACAGGACCCTCTCCAGCACCTTGGAAACTTACTGTCCCCATTTGCCATCCCCATTCCTATACCGGGGATAGCCGGGGGGATTAACCGCTTTTTGTCAGCATCTAAGAAGGGCCTGACCAGATTGTCCATGCACATAGCCCGCGCAAAAAATCGGAACATCACCTAAGATATATGGAAAAGAACGTTAATGTTTTCTTTAGAAGAATTACATTTTTTAAAAATTGACAAGCAAACTCGTTCAATGCAAGTTAATATTTTTCCTAATATTCACAAAGGCCATGATATTTTATTTCGATAAACTTCCTAACAAAACCAACTCTGTGTTATAAAGTACAATATAAACGCAAAAGGAAAGAAAAAATAATAAAATTATCATAAATAATTCATATGATATACATGTATTTGACTTGTGGCACGAAGATAACTATAATAATAATAATAATAATAATAATAATATAATAATATAATAATTAATGTTATACTGTAACACTTACATTACGGATCATTTTCGGCACTGGTGATCTAGCCCCATAATACGACAGATTTACAACAAAAACATTGAGGAATGTAGAACCAGTGATAAGAACCATATTTAGGCAGTAGTAAGTACCTGAAATTACAATAACAAAACATTACACAAATGGTAATCTGCAGTATTCGTAGTTATATCACAAAAAGCAGTCATTAATCTTAAACATGACTACAGATTTATGATTTTTCAGAATCTAAAAAGTCTTTTAATGAGGAAATACAATAAATTACCATATGGAGAATTTATACACGTCCATCTTATAAAACTCGTTTCGTGAATTAATGTTTACAGTCCTTAAAATCGATTTGCAAAAAGAAATCGATTATTCAAAGTAAACGTTGGATTGAAAATACGTATTAATTGTCCACAGGGTAAACGACCAAGTGTGTTCATTGTGCCATTGCCATTTGGTTTATCGCCATTTTCAACAATTTTTCAGTTCCATACGGCGGCCGGTTCACCTAACCACATTTTTCCTGGACTGTATACTAACCAGTACTAACTTACCCTTCCACAAAAAGCTGGCAACTGCTCTACATAGGGAGGAAAATCGACATCTAACGCACTAACCACTGGACCACCGTCGCGGCCCCAAGTGTGTTCAATGTTCCTATGCGCTATAACAACAAAGGGACGTTTAGGAATTCAACTTAACGTACATTCAAGGCATATATATGAAGTACTTAAATGTTGCGTTCACCTCTTTGGAACACAAAGTATATAAAGATGATAACAACACCACCAGTCAGCAGTAGAAATAAGCTTTACTTATTCCGAATTTGGCGGTACTCAATCTTCATTGACATTCATAAGTAACATTAAAATCTGTAGGTTACTGTGTGGATTGTATTTTTATGATTTTCTGACGACAAACAGGAGGTCAGTCCCTTTCCGCAGTTTATGGCTACGTAGAGCGGCGCCAATGCTCGTCGTTTGTACATCATTCTATTAATAAGTAATTTTGACTAAAATTCTAACTAAAAAGGGGCAAAAATAGCTTTCAGAACAATGCCCTTGTCTCGCAATCGCTCCTAGTCATAATAATCAAGTATTCTGAATGTCGTGTTGATATCTTTAAAAGTATTTGAGTATGGGATGCATTAAAGTTTTTACACGACAACGAAAACGACAACAACGACGACGCTACAGCGATCATAACTCGACTTTTTCTTCTACACAGACGAGCTAAAGGTAGATATCCGTTGGTCAATACGCTCTGTGTATTCCCTGTAACTTATATTGTACTTCACAAGCTGCATTATGCTCGCAAAAAAGAGATAAATCAACATTTCAAAACAAAAAATCGAACTTTGATTAAATAATATCACCTGGTCTTATGATTCAGACTAAAGAAAAAACTCATTATTAGGACACCATTTGGGGCAAAAACAGGCGTTGATATTGAATTCTCCTCAAGTTGTAATAAAAAGTACATATAATGTAAACAGCTGGTACAAAAACAAGACGAGGGGCGTGGTTTTATTGGGGTAACCTGTATGTTGAAGTGGTCGTTATGTGATGTTATATGTATTGTTATATATGTTTTATCTTGAAACATGAGAGCACGAATTATTGTTATTTTCATTACTCTTCATTAAACCACAAATGTCACCAACAAACTTGATTCTTTTATTTTTTAATTTGATCAGATTTGAGCTATTTCTTAAATTCGCTTTCATATAAAGACACTACATTGAATTCTAGAAAAGCATTGACACTCACACAAAGTTATAAGCATCGCACTGACATGTGCAAAATAGAAAATTTACGCAATAGTAAACACCAAAGTCGGCAATAATACTTTTATTATTTACAGGCGCGTACACGTATTCAAAACATGCATCAAGACTGACAAAGATGTCGACACTCTGAATGATGTGGAACACTACACTAAGTTATTTCATCTTTTATCTGACATCAAATCATACGAATAATGTCAGTTACTTGAAAACAAACGATATTTACAAGTTGGCAGACATGATTTTTATGGCATTTGATGTCACGAAATAAATTAATCAGTAATTCTAGAAACATGTGGGCTATCCTGATGTGCTTTACTGACAGGTGAAGTATTTTATCACCATTAGGAAGTAAAATAATCACAACCATGTTAAAGGTACTAGGTTCCACGTAACATGATTTATTTTGCGAAATCAGAAACTCCTTTTAATTCACAGGAATCGTGATGAGAAGTACAATGAACATGTATCAAGGATTTATTTGACGTGTTAATCTAACTCAACTCTAGAAAGTAGGTATATCGTTACCAAATGCGATATTGGTGGTTTGAATTTATTTATGCTATATTCACCAAACAATAAAACATGTATGAATGGTAATCAATAATTTAAGTCACATTTTGTAAGTTCTCGTTAACCATTTGCCTCATAATACCACATTTCCCCACATCTGAAGCATACGACTTTTGAAAACATAGTGGCCAAAGAAGTCATTGCTTGTAATGAGTAATGGCTTCTTTTGCCACAATGTTTTCAACTCTGTGAAATAACCAAATTTTCCTAAATAAATTGACGATTTGTATTGTAGTATTTTAAAGCTTTCAACATGAATAAAACAGTGTTTGGTTGGCTGGTATGCCTAAGAAAATGCATTCTCATTGTTGTTCAGCTTTGATGTTTCATCGAAGGGTTACAACACGAGTGTAGATACATAAACATATCTTAAACAAAACATTTATTGTTAAACCCAGGTGGCGGATACAATATGTTAGGTAAGGAGGCGTAAAGTCCAGATAATGGACACAATTAGCAGACATTTTTTTTACCTATGTTTGTTAGATTTTTTAGGGGGCGCATGCCGCTTCCACTCCCCCCAAAAGCCCTTGAAACTACATGCTTCCGTCTTATATAGATGCTTCGTCTTGTAAAATATTCTTAGATTGAAAGGAATGAAACATACTACTGATATAACATTTAAAAATGTTATCCTATGTAGATTGCCTCTTTGCAACAACACGCATGAATTTCAACGCATCTTTAATCTATGCTTCACACGCTTTGTCTAGTAATTCTCTCAATGAATATAAATAAGTAAATGATTCACAGAAGAAAAATGCACACAAAATATCCCATCTTTCCCAAAATACTACCCTCCCCGAATCCCCTACATAAAAACTGTAGAACAAAACTATAGGGGGTTAAACTAGTTTTGGGGGACCAACCTCACACTTACCTGCCGGAAAACAAAACAAATAAAGTTACATGAATACATGTATATAATAGACAGAATATAGATATATAGGCAAACCTGTGACCAAATGCCACCCTTAGAAAAGACTCCATGTGGCCTTTATTGACAGATGGCCTTTGTTCTGAGATCAGTTTGTTCTAGATCATCAGTGACGGTTTTTCAGAGAATGACCCTTATTTGCAAGGTGGTCTTTATTTGGCGGTGGCCGCAAACACAGGTTTGACTGTATACCATAAAATATACTGACCAAGGATTGGAACACCTTCTGATGCTGGTGGCATACTGGATTCAAACATGAGAAGGAGAACGAAGAATGCCATGTAGATGCTCATACCTAACAATAGATAATAAAACACGTGACCGTGTCATGTGACACTAAACTTACAGTGAATCAACATGAAATGCTATTCTACAATCAATTCTTTTTTCGCTGACTGTAACGCCGTCTTTCAATGATATTTCGGTTATAATATAGCGACATGTTCATCTAACCAGTTTTCTTGGACTATATACCTTTCTGCAACTTCGCTACATATGGAGGAAAATCGACATTTTTTATAAAACATTCATATGAGGATATGACTTGCCGCGACCGGGATTTGAATCTAGATCTCCGGATTACAAGATCAGCGCACTAATCACTTGACCACGGTCGCGGCTAATTCTACGATAAATAAATTTTTAATCTATCATTAATATCAAACTGATAGAATCGTCAGAAGCTTTAAAATTTAAAACTTAAAGATAATAAAATAATTTGTTTATAATATCAGATGTTAATTGATATGAATCGTTTTGAAATAAGTTCCAATGCATGTATCTAGTTCACAAAACAGGCTGACTAAAGGAAAGCCTTAAGACATCGCCTTTTTAATATAAAGGGGCGAAATAAAAGAAGATAAAATAAAGCGAAGCGTGCAGTAAAACACATGTGGTAAATTGTTCAATATAGTAAACGACTGATATTGTATTTACAAGAAAAGGATTTCTATAACAAATCCCACCTTCCCCAAATTACTACTTCAAGCAATTTCTATTACTATGTTCAAACTAGAAACTTTATGAATTAGAATCATGACTAATTTTAATAGATGGAATCAAAATCTTCATGACTTACCTAGACTCATCTTTGTTGGTGACTCTGGTGGAATCCAATACAACACTAATGTTAATGTCGCTAATAATACACAAGGAAGAATAAGAATATACACGTATGCTGTTGGGGAACGGCGAAATATAAGCTTATATGTAAGGTCATGGTATTCTTCCGGGCAACATGCATAACTTTTTACGTTCCTTTTTGCAGGGGCAGATAACACCTCCCACGCTTTATTTGGTACAAAATAGTCATCAGTTAACATTCTTTCATTTCCACCGAGAAAGTCTAGATGTAATTTACTGCCCGTATATGCCCAAGATCCGAATTTCAAGGAACAAATTTGTTTGTCAAACGGGAATGTTGTAACGTCAATGTCGCAAGTACTCATATAGATCCCTTGCGGTATCCAGGAAATATTTCCATTATATGAAACTATACAAAGTGCATCTCTTCGCTCCTGCATTCGTGTATCAGCACTGAAACAAAAATGTGACATTGCTATAAGTTCTTATATAATACAGAAATACAGTGCAACCTCTCCAGAGCGGCCCTCTCTTGAGCAACAACCTTCCTTCAACAACAGCATGATTTTACCCACTGTACGATTTAACCATTAATTTAACCTCTCTAGAGCAACAACCTCTAAACAACAACTTAATTTTGCTTCTCCTAAAGGGTGTTCCTTTGTAGGGGTTGCACTGTACAACAGGCGCAGTCCTCTGAAGGATTTTTAATTGAAATTGATATATTCTCATCTGCTTAAGAGTTTTTGCACTGGAAGTAAGCAGACATACAGCTGCCTTCTAAAATATAAAAATAAATATTAACATACAAACTATCTTAACATACAATTCAAATCAAACATGATGTATTACATCAAAAAATGATACCTGATGTCCGTCACGTGACCGGAGCAAGAACATAACGTTGCCCAGCAGCTATTTAAACAAGCATGCCTACATGTTGCAAGTCCATCAAATGTATGCTTCTTCTACATATACTTTGAATCAGTAGAATTTTGTACGTTACAAAGCTTAAAAATATATAGGAATCGGAGACAACACACCACTGCGTGAAGATGGCTCTTTATATGTAAAGGCAAAAGCGAGTTTATACAAAGCGGAATAACATACACCATATTGCCCTCAAGTCGAAGCATTTTAGACTTAATCATCATAGAAATGTTTATGGAAGAAGATCGGAACATTGAAAAACACAGAGAAACACGTGATATGAATTTATTGCTGAATTTGATCACAATCATGTTTTTTGCAATGGTTCACTACAGTTTGTGTTAGAGTGCTGTGACTTCTATAAAAAACGAACAAAAATACCTTAACAATAATACCATACGTATGTCATAGCAGCGACTACATACAACACGAAGACTTATTTACATAACAATTCTATGATTGCGCTTAATTGTCAACAATTCATGTACATATTCGTAATCACAAAAAAGTACCATAAATTAAGTTTGTTTGCAAAGTTGTGAGCGATTCCGACATCAGTAGATTGATCTGCAGTATATACACTCATAAACGCTTTAAAAAACGAATCGATAAACAACCATCTTACCTTCTCTATATTAGCTGTCAGTATTTGAGACCAAATATGTTTACTATTAAAAAATAAGTTTCAATTGTGTTTTCAGAGTCTAAAACAAACAACAGATAGAGTAGAAATGGAAATAAATGATGTGCAGACAGTTTTGGTACTTTTTAAATTAAGAATTAAGCAACAACTACGAACAATAAGTTAAAATTTAAAATTGTAAAACAGTATTTTATATAACAGAACAATACAATGACATAATGATCAACACATTCTACTTGCTTGATGCGTTTTTATTTCACTTACAACAATATCTTTAAAACTCTATGATGTTTTTCAACGTCTAAGTCAACAATTAACAATACAATAAATATAACATGTACCCATGATTAATAATAAGCTAACAAAAGCAGTAGAAATGGACAACACTATTAATTTATCTCAAATGATTTCTGACCACTAATCACCCGACCATCACCGTTGTGAGGAGTTCGAATTCCACCCAAGACCGGACAAACTTCAGATTAAAACTTCAGATAAGTCGCCGAATGACCATGGTCGTTGGTGCGGCGTTGAACCCCAGAGAAAAAATATCATGTTTAACAAAACTTATATGTTACAATAATATCTTTCACTAGGGAAGGGTCTCTAGATTATAACATGAGTACAAATACTTATAACTTATATCATTCAATCGCTTTTTTAAAACAAAATACTGACCATTAAGTGTTTAGCATGCAAGAACATACAACAGATTCTGTTTTCAAAACATTGTATACACATACAATGAAGAATCAAAGGATACATCGCACACTTGCTAATGGCTACAAACTTTCTTAAACCCTTCTCTACTACTGAGTCGATATTTCTAAACGTCCACATTATAAAACCAAATTCTTGGAAGAACCCGAAATAAGTGAATTAAATCTTATATTTTACAATTCTTACATCGACCAAAACAAAGAAATCGAATATTCAAAGTAAGTGTTAGATTAATTATATTAATAGTCCACCTGTAAATCAACCAAGTGTTTTCAACGATTTTCTTCCCGTGCTATAAAATACAAGATGAACGTTAAGAAGTTCGGCTTAGTGTACATAACAGACCTTATCAAGTATGTTCAATACAACCGATATCTCACAAATCACCTTATTTAACATAAAGAAAAATGAAAATGTCTTGAACAAATTTTCTTGGCTGAGACTCCACACAGTTAAAAATACTTTGAGAATCCATTCGCGAAAAGCAGATACGACAAAAATTTCTTTTATATAATTGAATTAATGGTGCGGTAATAGCTCAATTTAATTTTTGTTACCTGTCCAGCAATATCTTATTTCAATAAAGCAAACATGGTTTTCAACAATAATCAAAGGGAAATATAGGATGATTTTTTTACAGGTAGATAATGATGTCTTACAGAGGAAAAGTATAATTAATAAAGAAAATCGTATGTGAAGCTTACAAACAGTATTGCAGCTGAAATCTGAAAGACAATAATACAATGCAATAAATATAACTTGTAGATCCGTAAGCAACTAATGTTCAGGTAGAAATGTTATTTTCAGGATTTATCTCGAAATGGTAATTTTGAAAGACTGGATTATGTTGTTAAAATTCTTGTTAAGAAAAGCGCAAGATCAATTTTAACTAAAGTCTGTACAAACTCTTTTGAGTAAGAACTCACTATGTACGAAAACAATTGTCTAAATAATACGGAAAGGAAAGTTACAATACAACTGTTTCAATTGACGTATAACCCACACTCCACAAATACAACGTCGCCAAACTTATTGAACAACTTGGAACACTTACTTACTCGATCTAGTTGCTCTTAATCGTGCTAATTAGTGATAGAAATTAAAATTAACAAATTTCAACCCTTTGACAAACAAACCAAAACATTCTTTGACATTTGTCGTCTAGGAAAATATTACATGTTATCAAACTCACTAATAATGCTATGTGTACTACAAGGGACACCAGCGACGACCATGAGTCGCATTCTATTTGTATAGTTACAGGCATCAATTACCCATCTCAGGCGCATTCACGTCATGCATCTTTACGTCAAATTAACAATGTTAAAAATCATTTTCAAACATGTTGTAAATACAAAATTCGGCTTCATTTTAGCTTGTTTAGAGTAAATAGTCAATAAAACAATAATGTGGTCATCAATTTACAAATGAGGCTCAGGAATATTATATCAATGATTTAATATTATCTAAACCACAATTACACTGCACGATAACAACTTGTTCCTATCGACAACGACTGCAGATAATTGATGGTATTTACACATGAAATTTACAGAAATCATCAAATGTACATACAATAAACCAAACATATAAATGAGATTCAAAATATGCCCAGTAGGCCATCTTGCAATCCTTACACATACAATTTTCCTCAATCAGACACTAACAAAAAACAAACAAAACATTTACAAACTTCCTGCCACAAGACACAAGTTTAACAAAGAACGAGTACATAAATACGGTCCTGAAATTATTACTGTCGTCAGTCTGATGACATTTATGTCACTAAGTGCGTTTTCCTTGTAATGACGACTGTAGATGTTTGAAATACTGGACCAATATGTGCATAACAAACAATTTTCTGAATTGTTACCAGATGACAACGGTTTAGATAGAAATTATTAAAAAAATTGTCTTTGATTTTTTGTATATTATTTAATTCGTTTGATTAAAGTTACAACTGATTTGATTATGTATTATATATCTCAGAAAAAAATATTATCAGAAATAATAATATTATAGATTTCTACAGTCTGATGAAACAGAACAGTCGGTTGACACAAAATGTTACAATGTAATATTCATAATTATGTATCCGATTTCTCTATATCCTGTTTTAATTCGATTACGAGACTGGATTCTACATCATAAAATTTCTACAGCAATAAATCCTTCACACAGTCACAAATATCGAGAAAATATTCACATGTACATAATTTATGGCACACGAACTAGACATACATGGCAGTTATTGTCCGTACCACCCTCTGATATCACGTTAGCCTCATTTTGCACCAAAATTGCATAACATACGTCTATAAACTACTTAGATGAACATCCTGATTTCTATCAAATTGTGAATTTAATCGCTTTGCTGTCAAATAATTTTAACATCATTTCAATCCAAGATGTTTCAAGATACGAGATACGGTTGAAATTTGCATAGAAACTGAGTTAGCTCCCTTAGATTGCAATTTGAAGTCGAAGATGTGTCTCGAAAAATGTGATATTTTAATCTCAGAAAACACAACAACACAAAATCGAACATTTATTATCTATTATAGAACGGAACTCTTAACTCGTCTGGTTTATGTTATCAGAACCACTTTATCAAATTTAGTTTCTCGTGTTTCAAGTTATGGAGAGTAATACACAAGCCCCGTCTCTAAAATTCAATGTGTCTGAGGTTTTTGTAATGCATATTTTTATCTCATGCAGATAAAAGTCTTCCGCAGAAACGAAGCCAAACGATCTTCGATATTTCTTGAAAAAAATATTAATATCAGAAACTGGTTTATATCTTTGCATTTTGGATTCATGTTTCATATATTTATTTTCATTGGTCGAGTTCTCAATGGTATCAAGTTTTACTGGCTATGATGCAGATAATATTTTCAGAAATACGGCTGAGATGTGCAAGCTTTATTAAATAAACAATAACCAGATTCATCGTGAATAAACTCCATCTTACACATAATAATTCTATATCTACTGAAAAAGGTAAATAATTTCACTCTTAGCCATATTAATTTTTAATAGTTTGAACTTGCCTGACAGACAAATCAATCAATGACAATAAGGAGGAAAATTGAACACTACACGTCGAACCTACTGAACAGCCATTGGATTGTCAAATTACAAATTAACAGCAATTCATATTTCCTAAGTTATTGACGCCACAATCAACAAATCGTTCTCAGCAAAGAAAAAAAAATGAAAATGCATTACAGAGCAAATCCGATGAGTGTGGAGAAGCAGTCAAACTTGATGAAGGATCGGAATGATTTAAACAAATTTGACAGCAGTCCTTGCCAAGATGTCTCTATTTTCAAAATTGATCCGATTAGGCAGTAGTTCATTTAGCTATGGTTGGAATTCAGAATCATGATTAATCGTTCTAAACGGAAAACATAGCTCCAACCATTCCATACACTGAAGTAATCAATCATAGAATGTAATGGTCAAATGTTCAATTGTAATATTAACTCTGGTGTGAAAAAAAGGTCATTACAAACTGAGATCAGCCAGAAATGTGGATAACTGTATTTATAATGCATTATTTTGGAGTCTTGTGTTAGGAAATGGGAGAAGTTTATATATTATTAATAAAGACTCACAATAATCTTCTTAACATTGTGTTTTATCAACTGTATTGTATAATCAGTTTAATTACTATATTGCTTACAATTACCATAATGCTTCAGTCTGGTCAGGTTTTGTGCTACTAATGTGTATAATATTCCGCTGGTGTAACACATACTACATTGATGAAAATAAGTGTATTGTATTGCTTTGTACTGTATTGCCTTTGACAGGGACTTATGCACTAAGCAACCATTAATGCAAGAGTATTATAATAGAAACCAGATATAGTGCATCTATCGTAGGAACTAAATTAACACTAACATGTACATCGATAACTTAGGTCTCAGGGATACACATAATTACAAAAGTATAAATGAATAGGCCTAGAAAATCATACCACGTGCTACATGAGTACATGGAGGAGTAGGCTTATAAAGATCATGTATATCTGCTTCGGTCTCAATGAAATAAAATAGAGACAAAATTCATTGACATTTAACGTTACTCAAGTAACACGATGGGTGTCTATGAGATGCTGTTTATGTTGAAGGGATCATGTAAAAATAGAAAAGTACAGTCGTTCCATAACAAGCACTTAAGTATATAACGAAATTCTTAGAGATTATTTAGACATTATTGGATATTGGTCAGAGTAAAATGTGTTTCTAGTTCGTAAATCATTTATCTTATAAATTTCAATGAATCTAGTTGATGGGAGTATTATCATAGGTGCATTTGATACATCGATGACATTATTCTCAATAAGATCAAATTAAACACTATTAACAAAATTGATGATGTACTATGTACAATTTTCACAGTGATAGTTGACAACATCGAGAATAAATACATAAAAATATACAAGCGATCTCTCATAACAGTCACTCATACTTTTGTCAGCTACGTTCACACAATTTAACTGAACACACATTTCTAACACACGGAACAAAAACGTGGACCAACGATTAAACAAGCCGAAGGATAAACAGAAAAAACTGTGAACAAAATTTCAGAAGAAACTAAACACAATGGTAAAACATTTGATAAAATAGGAAACATTTTACACTGTTATTGCGATTTCAAAGGTATCAGATTAAGCAATTCTAGTTTTATTAGTTCAATTAAAATGTCATACCTAATTTTCAAACCTGCCTGTAGATAGCTTTAATTACTCAGAAAGAATCTTGTGGTTTCATTTCAGCCAAATTTACTCCTCCAACTCAAAATAGTTCGATAAAATGTCGCGGACTCTATGGTATAGGAATGCAATGATCGACATTTAACATCGGAACAAGTTGGTCAATTACATAGAACGCACATTAATTTATGTTAAATCCATTTACTTATTTTAGAATTCCACGAACATGCGATTATCCATTTAATTCCCTTGGTAACTCTGTGTGCAGATAGTTTGCCGTAAAACACAGCTTAAGAGTTTACATGACGAATCAAGCGTATGGTTTCATTGAGAAAGAGATTTCGTAACTCTGGCAAAGTACGGACATTTGAGCATTATTTACACGAACAAAACAATTCAAACATTTATGACGAAGACTGACAATTATCGGACATTTAACCGATTGAACACAATTTATCATACTGGTTTTGTATAAGGCAACTCAGCACATATATATGTCTGAGGGTTTCGGGTAGGGGTTAGCTGGCTCTAGGTACTGCATGTCACGTCATCTACTACAGACCATACATGTATATCACCGCTATGCGTCTATTTCGGACTTTACTAGATATTACAGCCAATGGGCATGCATAGGAAAGAGATAGGGAACACTAGAAGGATTTGGGGAAATTAAGAAGAATTGAACTTTCTCTTCAGTTAGAATATAGTCAAAGTGTCTTCAGAATTTTACCTGGAGTAATGTCCTCTATGGGCAAAGGTACTGCACTTAAGACCAAACCATGTATGAAAATACGTAAAACACGTGACTTCGATGTAACTACTTATCATGAGATGGTTTTTAACCACATAGAAACAGAACGGTATTACACTTATCAACGCACATTCAAAAGTTAAGTTCAATTTTTATAGATCAATAGTAAGAGAAGAAACATTTCATCGAACCGATAGAAGTAGACATAAAACAAGAAACAGATTGAAACGGAAATTATTTAAAACCAAAATGTCAACAATCCCGTGAAAATAAAGATTGATACCGGCACCGCATTGTCATCAACTATCAACCTTTTATACGGAACAAAACAAAAGTGGATATGAAACAAGAAAGAAAATAGACAGAAAGACAGGAACGAAGCTACCTTTTCTTATGTACTTAAAATGTGTAATAGTTCTTTTTTCATGTTTAATCCATTCTGAAAACTGGCAAAACATTGCTTTACCACAAATAAGATGTATGTATTCTTCTTGCACGCACGATATTAAAGTTGCGAACTGCATACATCACTGCATGTCCGTGTTGGCAGACAGAACATTTTAGACGTAATTGGAGAAACCGAGAAAGGCGGATAATTAGATAATTTTAAGAAATACAAAAACATCAATACATCCATTAATCTCCATTTAAAATACATAAGGAAAGGCGTAAAATATAAAAAGACATTCACATCATTGTGAGTCAGACATTCTTGACTATTTCTATAAGGAAAGTGAGAATATGAAAACATACATGTATTAAGAAAAGAGATAGACATTTATACAGTGATAGTAATGTGAAAGCAACTGGAAGTCTGATGCCTTGATGAACATCTTAATTATTCAAAAAGGAATCAAGAAAAAACGACAGCGCACCCAAAAACAATGGGTTTACTACAAGGTACAAAATTTAATTCATAGAAAATTCTACTGTCTGATTCATATTTATCACACAACTTCAGGGTCTTTTATACTTATACGTTATTCTTTGCCTGGACGCGATACCATTCAAATAGAAAAAACATTATCTCAAAATTTTCTGGTTCCAAAAATAGTCATTTTGTTAATACCACCAGAAAGATGAAGATTACATTTATATTTATTTTACTATTAACCACAAATAAAAAGGTTTGTTGTATCCGATGCTAAAAGTAATAAATATGAATCAAACAGATCGTGGTTGTAGGAAAACGTAAAAAGTGTTGCACTTTTGCAAGTCCATAAATATTTACAGACTTGCAACAAGAGAGGAAGAATCGCCGCTTGCTGTTATTCATCTCCATAATATGGGCCTACTTAAATACGTCATAGGTATTGCCCAGAAAAAAACAGTTTTTAAGCAGACGCAATGTTTCACACTGCACCGTTTTGAAAAATCTCCCTGTCCGCAATATTATCATGGGTCCCAACTTCTCTCCATCCTGACAAGAACTGTATACTTCATATACTTCAAAATCTGTCACGTGACACAAAGCACTCAGAGCAACTAACCCGATCAATATCAGCTGCTTATAAATATGACTGATAGAACCACAGTCAAGGACGTACATATTGTTAGAAGAAATATCCAGAAGAAAACGCGATCAAATATTAAACCAACAGCTTTCCATTCCTTAGCAATCTTCTCCTTTTTGTCTTTTTCTTCTAGCCTTTCAATATACATGTTTATAAAGTCACGCACTTCCGTCAATTTAATGTCAATTTCAGCTAGTTGTGGATCCGCCTCTATCTCGTCTTTCCTGTGTAGTAATAATTCTGTAGACCCCTTCCAATTCTTCGGCCACTTGTTCTCACCGCCGTTCACGAGTCCCATCCCTGGTATTGCTGGTGGTATGAGACGTTTTTTGTCTGCCTCAAGAAATGGCTTGACCAAATTATCCATACACATTATTTTTGCAAAGAATTGGAACATCACCTGAAAATAGATAAATAATTCAACAGTTCAACTACATAATGTACACTTTACACAAACATTAGAATGTTGATATAAGCAAATATGACTTCAACCAGTTTGTCCGTAAGACTCAATATTAATTGTATTTGGAAGCATAATGCGCATATAGAAATATGTACAAACGTCGGCACGACAACTTTGCATTTATAGGCTTGAATCAGATGTTTATGGCAATCAAGTAACAATATTCACAATTATTACAGTATTTCAGGTTTGGTAGTGGTCTAAAGATTAACCAGCGTGAATAATAATTACAACGTTCTAAACTACAAATTTAATAAAGCTTAATGCATTCATGTTCGCCAAACCGAAAAAGCATCATCGAGTGTTTAATCATATCACTGATAACAGACCCCACAAGCTCGCTTGGAAGAATCTGTATGAATGACGTATAGAGAATATTGAGAATATTAATTTACTAGCAGTCGCTCACTACACAGTCCCCGTGGACCATTCATCCCGATCATGTCGTAATCAAGACAATCTTTTCAATAAAATATTGACTTCCACTCATTTAATTAATTGAATGTCATTTGCGAAATACTTTTAACTTAATTCAGACACAGAGTTTTTATAACTTCGTCCTACTTTTATTCAGTCTGTGTTTTATGAACGCGTATCTACGAACAATAAGTTATAAAAATCTGTTTTGGAAAAGTTCAACCCAATTGTATTTACTGGTATTGTTGTAATTTGTTAATAAAATTTAGAATTGTTTAGTCTGAAGTATAAATTTTAATGCTAAGAATTTCAATTGGAATGTGTCAACGTTTTAAAGTTGTGTTTGTGTGTATTTCATTAATATTTCTCTGTCTGGAGTTTATCCAATGTTGAATTCGTCTCACACAGACATAATACAATTCACTTTTCTCTGTTGAAGGAACTCATGTTTTGCAACCAACAAAATATTACAGAAAATTATCGTCCCAAGTTGATGCTAGATGTATTGATGTAATGTCTCATCTTTATTCCGATTCGATTTCTGTCTTTTCCACAAAAACGAGTTGAAGAAGAAAATCCATGTTTTCAAGCATGGGCAATTTTTGATGTAAATGATTTTGTTATCTTAACATAAGCGTCGTGGAAGACGGCATATTTAAAACTGCAATAGCTCGGATAACCAGGATATGCCTGCATAACAAGTATCATAGTTACGGTTGTAGATGTTCATGTGGTTCTTGCAAACGGTGTGTTTGATCAGAAATGTTTATAAACGTATTAAATCCCCAGTAGCCTTGTTACAGATCGGGAGACTCTCCATTTTTTGTATGGTCCTGTTTGTTGAGTGGGTTTTAAGTTGGGGATTGGGGGAAGCAGTATTTTGAGAAGGTGGGATGTTTTGTGTTTTTTCCAGGAATGTTTGTTATATCTATATTCAAAATGTGACATTATTCGTATGTCTGTATTCATATTTCATATAAATAACATGTTGTCGTATCATAACTTTTGATAACAAAAAGGTATGTCAATAAAATAGAAATAAAGTGCCAATTTTGTTTAAATTTATATATTACGAAGGCTACTTCTGTACATCTAGTGTCATATACTGTCTTATTTAAAATTATGACTGACAAAAATCTAGGAAAAAGGAACAGGATAAATCCGCAGAATCTAGAAATGTATGCATACGCTCTAAACCCTTTTTTGAGACTAACTTGTTCGAATACAACCACACTTCCATATTAAGACCATCTTAGGGGTCTCTGTTTTGTCCTTCACTTTTGTACGGTTCTTTGCGTTGGATGGATTTTGGGTTTGGGGACTTTGTACATTGGACATGTGCATATATAAACTGGACAGGGCTTCTCGCTTGCGGCTGCTTTCCTTAAACCGTAACAAACTGCCCGTTACTTGATGCACGGTTCAGAAGTTAGGGTGTGGATGAATTTTACTAAATAGTAACATATTTTTAATTCCATCTCAATAATGGCGCATTCTTTCAAGATTTTTCTGTCTATCAACCACTGTTTTCTTTTAAATCTTGACACGTTCAGACCACGTTCAAGGTGTCTATTACTAGTATATAATTAAACTCTGTTTAAAAACTGTTATAAATAGAAGCTTTACGTAACTTAGTCACAGAAGACGTATAGATATTAACAAGTGTTACACTCCAGCTTGCCTAATGAAAATACAAAGATGAAAAACGAGAATCTGTGCGGATTGATGGAACTGAACTATAGTCTTATCAGATGTTTAATATTCTAGAAACAGTTCACAAACTACATAATACTGAAATAATTGATATCGGAATGAAATATGTATCAGAACTGCATCAGAAATCCCCTATATAAAATTGAGTTAACAGCCAAATTGATATACCCACCTTTTTGAGTAATTTAGGAACGGGTGCTCTCGATCCATAGAATGATAAATTTACCACAAAAACATTTAGGAATGTCGACGTTGTTATCAGTATCATGTTTAGGCAGTAGTATGTACCTGAAAAAGAGGCGCAAAAAAATAAAACTTCATCATTACACGAATGCCTCATCAAATTCAGCTGATTTTCGATGTGTATTTCTGGAGAATTACTCATGCACATGATGCAAGTAAAATTGCAAAAAAGACTTTCCGTCTGTTTTGTGATTTAGTGGATGTCATGTAGTTCCAGTAGACGCCAGAATTCCTTGTATTATATAGGAGACCGCTTTCAAATGGAACAATTAGAACAGCTGGCAAAAGGACCAAACGTAACATCTATCATAAAAAAACGTAAGGTAGCATTCATTTTTCAAAATGTCACTGTGGAATAAATGCATTTTGTGTCTATTTCTGTGATTTTAAAACACAAGAGGATAACTTATCCTTGGGTCAAAGAATCAACTTTATATCCCGCGAAAACAATGTTTTTTTTTTATTTCTATTCAAACGTACTTAAGGATGTCTTTGATTTTGGATTCTAAATACAGATATGCTTAATAGAATTAGATTGATAAAATATTACTGTATGTTAACATTGGAATTTGGAGACGAAATAAAATTTCTAAAATCGATAACAATTTTATTAAATAGATGGTTATTGAGTAATCATCCTTACATGATGTATAACCTAAGGTAAAGACCGATTACAAAGTGGAACAAGTCATTATCACATCAGAAAAAGATCAACACAACCCCAGTGAATACGAAACGGGAGTGCAAATTTCTCACCATGAAAATATGAATTCCCAGTTATATTTTATTATCATGCGTTCTTATCACAAGAATGTAGCTTAAATTATCCTTTGCTACATTCTAGTTTCAACAGGGAAATGATTGCCTCTCTTTTTACCGACCAAACAAAATCTATTATTTCGATGTTCCTGTCATTTCCTATTTATAAAGCTCCGTTGTTTTGCCTTTCCAATAGATACTTAGTTTGAATTCCAGACAACTGCATCGGAATTAAGATTTTAATTATCTTTATTTCAACATAAATTTTATTGGCTATCTTTCAATAACTTATTAAGATTTATCCTCTTCTGTGAGTCAATAACTTCATAAACGAAACATGATAAATAAGAAGAAGGAAATCAACAGGCAATAGACGAGGGGGAAGAGAAGAAAAAAAGAAAAGAAGAAGTAGTGAAAATTAACATGAAAGTTTTGCGAATACTAGTATATGACGGAAATACATTATGTAAAACGAACATCGAATGGATAAATCAAAGAATATTTCTAGAATTTAAATCGACCGCGGAAGACGAGGTCAACTTGAAAAAATGTGGGTAAACTTTACTAAAAATAGGACCGGCTATAAATAAATGACAAATTACATAATCAAAAGTGAGGCATGGAAAAATCATTTGTTCTGTTGTACAAAAATCCATATCAAGACAATGGTAATACAGTAACCCCTGAATACCGGAATTCTCTGAAAATCGGGACGATTTTTCAAGTCTCATTTTTTCACTTGTATGATCGATAGTCGGAATTCTAAGAAAACCCTACTTGTGGTCCAGTCCGGAAGGTGTCCGGTTTTCGGGGGTTATATTGTACTAATCAACAACTGGGCACGAGTTATACACGCAATATCTTTCAAGATAATAATATCCACCGTTTTAGTAAATAACTCGGAATTCTGATCGAAATATACCGAAATTTAGAAGTGTTTCAAAAGGAATGTTATTTTTGGAGACACGGCCGAATTCCAGCAATACTAACCAAAGACTGGAAGTCCGTATTACTTGCTACTTAAAATTTGACCGAATACACATTTTTTATATATTATATACAATAAAATAGGATTAGATATTCATAAATAACATTACAGTGCTTTAATTGTCTTACCTGACTAAAACTGATTACGTAAAACGACTACAGAAAGAAAAATGACTTTAAAAAACGTCAATTATTTAAAGACGAAAGTTTATGGCAATATAATTACCCAGGATGGGAACGTTGTCAGACGCTGGTGGCATGTTTCTTTCAAACATCAGCAATAAAACAAAGAACGCCATGAATATACTCATGCCTGAAATACAACAGATCATAATGATGATTAATAGACATGAAACACACATTAAATAACATTAAATCACACATAAAACATTAATTAAAGAAACAAGTTAATTTGGAATCGTTATTAACATTTCATTATTAATATTTAAAATTTGTTTATTATTTAACAAATGATGTGCATTTGAATTAATTAAAATTAATTGAATATAACATACAATATGGATTATCCTATCTGAAATCGTGAGTAAATCTAACTTGGATTAAAAATACATCAATAACTCGCGTATGTGTATATAATAGGACAAAAGGACAAATAAATCGGCTTCATGGTCGAATAAACAAGTTTTACATAACTTTGTTTGGTGACATCATATTGTAATTATCTGGAGAGCATTATATACATTGGTGATAAAATTGTAGAAATTTTAAAAGCTCCTCTGTATGCAATTAAGGAGACGTTTATGATTAACATTTTTGTAGTAAATATATTTCAGTGGAGAACCAATCATTGTTTTAAAGATACTAAATGTTTTAAAATCCTTTTGAAGGATTTTTTTCATTTGTTTATGCATTAAAAATTATTTTTGTCAACAAATCAAGTAGCCACGTTTACAGAACTTATGAATGGCTGGTATTAACTTTATATTTTTTTTTATTCAAACGATAAAAAAGTCCAATTTACTGAGTGAATTCAGAAGTTGTTGAACTTGCGATAGAAGATGCAATCGACGGTAAACCATAGACTCGTTCAGTTCGAGGTCTTCTAAAACATTTATGATGATTTAAAATTAATTAACGGATCCGCTATCTAGCGAAAGGTAGAATTATCAACAAACCTAATGTTTTATATCTATTTGTTATCAGAAGAAGCAGAAATTCTCAGCAGATGTCTAAATGCTGAACTTTTACAGCTAACAACATAATCATGTATTCACACACCTGATGATAATCCGCGCTAACTATGATCCTGTAAAATTGAATCTGATATACAACACCTTTCATGTTTTGTCGATGAATATAATGTACATTTCCACCTTGACTGATTTTTTAAACCATCTAATTGTTGATCCAAGTATATGCATACGTCGAGCAAAAGTACTTATAACGACACATGCGGTTAAATGGTTCGCTTTGAAAATATTTGAATGTTCGTGAAATTTGGTAAATTACGGCAACAATGTACTCTAGATAGAAGTGTGAACGTACTACTCATTTTTCACTTACATCACAAATAGGAATATAGAAATGTAATTTAATGACTCAAAGATAAGACAACGAAAGCGCGTGTGTGAGATTCCTAAGTTATTTCAGGACTGATAGTGACATGTTATGATTTGCTTTTTTGGTATGTCGTGTACTTTTAAACGATGCATGGGATACAAATACCACCTTTACCTCTACAGCAATACATGTACTAGAAATTGGCGTAGTATTTGTCAAATTTTATTTCGCATGTACAGGTGTTGCGTAAATTGCTCAAGACAGCTGTGGTATAATATTCTGTTTAAACATATTAAGCGTGTTTCGCCTAATTTATTTAAGTATGTCATGGCTATAGTGACAACACCAAAAAGGTGAATCATGGGATATGTTGTCCTTAACCATTAAAGTCAATATGTCGTCACGTTGCCTATAGAAAAAGATAGTCGTCAAATTTCATTAGGACTAATACAGACTGACTGACAAGTAAACGAATCTAGAAACAGCAAACATTAAAGAGCGAAGGTAACTTTTAGAAATATCTAGCGACTATGTTTTAGTACTAGTAAAAAACGTAAGTATGTCGGCTTCTCATCAACTCTTCTCATGATCACGTATTTTGTTTTTAATTCATATTTACATTGATTATATATGTAAATAAGAATTAGAGTACAGAGTGAGTAAGTTAAAAGGCATGTATGCTTTAAATCTCCAGGAAACGATAATTTAGCAGTACTAGTACATAACAACATCTTAGCTTTTCATGTACGTATTTCATTATTGTTTTCATAGTATATAAATGCAATACCTGTTATACGAACTTGCTTCTTCGGTTACTTAAATTCCAGCCTAGTGTAATCTCCCAAACCGTGCTGATAAGGGGAGACAATCCATTCACAAAGGTTGATACGTCCTATCACGTGATACGGGTAGTTTACAATACGATATGGAATGTACAACAACACTGCAGGTCCATTAGAATATTGTAGTATTGAGCTTTGTGTGTTTTTGAGTGTCATTTATAAATTTATTTTGTATATATTTTTTGATGTACAAATCATTTAATTCAATTCATGAATTCAATGAATTCATCATACTCTTTATAAGCCTTGATTTACTTATTTATTATAATTACTATCAAATGAAAAATTTCTCCAGATTTAGAAAAATATACATAAAATATCTGAAGTAAGATCACTTTATGACGCATTTTTTCCTTTTTCAGTCGGAAAAATCTTCATTCTTCAATTCAGATTTAAATTTAAATTCTTGTCTCATCTCATTTATACACATTAAAAGTTATTAGTGTTAAAACAACGAAGTATTTTCCATTATTTTATGGAACAAATGAACGTATATTATCTTCCACTGTTTTTGTTTAACAAACTCCACTTATTTGCAGGACAAGTCATGCAAGTTACTTCAAACCTACCACAAGTTCAACTTTACTGATGTCACCAAAGCAAAATTGGATGCATGAGATAATGAGTTTTTCTATTTACAATTTGATTGCCCTTGTCGATTGACCTGAAGAACTACACGCCGTCACAAACACAAACTTTCAGACAAATAGACGGACGAAACAGATATTAACACAAGACAACACACACAATGCTTTATGACGTATATAAACAACGTAAGTATCAAGTTATTCAACCATGAAGCCGAAGAAGGGGACTTTGAAAACACGCCTACACAACCTTTATCATTAAAGTATATTTACAGCCTCAAGTTAAAAATACCCTTTAGAAAAAAAAACAATAATGCATTCATACTATTTCCGTTCGTAAGTAGAGTACGGTCTGACGGACTTTATACACAACACGTAAAGCTTACCAAGGGCCATCTTTGTAGGTGATTCAGGAGGGATCCAGTAGAGGACCAGTGTCAATGACGTCAGCAAAACACATGGTAAAATCAATATATACGTGTAGAACGTTGCAGACCTCCTAAATTCTACCGTGTAAGTAAGATCTATGAACACGCCTGGACAACACTGATAATTGTTAACATTCCTTTTCCCGGGTGTTGACAACACAGTCCAAGCTTTATTAGGAACAAAATAGTCTTCAGTCACCATTTTTTGTACAGTGCCATGAAATTCTAGATTTAATAATGAACCCTCGTACGCCCATGATCCAAATTTTAAAGTACAGGTTTGCTTATCAAATGGAAACGTAGTGACGTCAATATCGCACGTGCTCATGTAGATTCCTTGAGGGATCCAAGTTATATTTCCATCGTATTTTACGATACATAGGGCATCTCTTCTTTCATCAAGACGCAAGTCTGCACTGAAATTGTATGGAATTGACTTTGAAGGCGAATTTTTAAAGTAAAAATCGTGTGAATGATATTGGTACCTCTAATTGAAAATCGAAATTGTTTTAGTGAGAAATAGTTGATTAAACTTTTTGGTGATATAAATAGCCAAACCTCATGCGAAACGACAGGAAACAAAGCAAAAATGTCTTTTTTAGAAATTTCATGCAGCAAATCGAAACATTTGCGAAATGCAAGCCTTTTGGAGGAGATTAAAAGAAAAGATACCGCTACATATGACGTAAAATTTTGTACATGACGTTGGTTGTATAACATGACGTCACACTTTTGTTTTCCATTTTGTTCTGTACATACAAAAACGCAAACAAACGGGAGGATGACAGATTAAAATTTAGAGGATTTGAAATGAACAGCAAAGAAAAAAGACAAACGATTCGTGAACGAAAAATCAAGAGAAGTTTACCAATATCAGACACGCAAAGTTGAACACATGATAATGCACTTTGACAGAGGTAAAGACACGACAGAAGGGATAAAAGAAAGTAAGTTGCAGAAACATAGATCAAGTTAGTTAAAGTCAAAAAAGACAAAATAAAAGTTTGAACTGCCCCAAACTTTGAAAGTGTACGGAATACTACGGATAAATACACTAATTTCTTAACGACAATATAAAAAGACAGAACACACTAACAGGTAGATTCATCAAACTTGTAGATGGCGGAGAATTATTCCACGGTATTTGACATTAAATTACCCCGATTTAAACAAGCAAATATGGGTTCATTATGTATGTGTCGCTTTATTAAGCCCACGAATAATTAATTGTGGTATTTTCTATTATGAGAGTATCTGCTTTCGAATTTGCGTATCACGCCTTGTGTGGATGTATTCCACATTTCGCAACCGAGAAACGATAATTGGTTTCGCGTTTAATCGATCGCCTACGAGCTCCAGTTGTGACAAAAATGTTTTGTCTGATCACGATCTGATTCTAATATTTACCATAAACACATATGGTAGACATTAGACAAGGCAATCAAAACATAACGATTCTACATATTCTATATCCAGTTACCATTCAAGTATCAATTTGTAAGGTATGATGTGTTGGACAAGTGCTGCAAGCAGAAGAAGTTTTCCTTTAAATATTTGTTTTCCATTCAAAATTTTAATGCATGGCGTAAAAATCTAAATCACATTATGTACATCGTGTTCACTATTTGCGAGCAATGCTCACGTAGTGTCTTGTTTGTATCTAAACCAGATGCATTGGTATTGTCAATCCTTTTAAAAACTGCGTCACTTTTTGCAAAACAAAACAAAAAGAGGAAAAACGGGACAATTTTCACCAGCGTGAATATGTTATGAACTTATTTTTATGCTGTATACAAACACTGATCATTCCAATATTATATCCAGTCACCTAATCAGTAAGGGTAAGATTGTAAGTTGTCGACAGTTATGCATTGAAAAGATTCCACTTTAAATGAAAAATACATCACCAGCCCCTCTCCGCTGTGAGCTCAAGTACCGCCCGAGACCACTTTTCGCGTGTGAGGAAGTTGTCTATCTAGCTTCATGGTCAGTGGTTTAGTTCATCCCAGGTGCATACATGTGGTCTTCCTCCACCGTTAAAACCCTGGCTGTTGGTGCGACGTGAAACCCCAGTGAAAAAGTGCAATTAAAAACAACAAAATTACACTAATACACTAATATTATCCAACAATATGTGACAAATAAAATCAGTTTCAAATCCAAACCTTGGTGAACTGAGTATCAGAGTATGTTAAGAGCGTTGACACCATATTATCATATTGAATATTGCGATTCAACATGATTTACATCATCAACATACTTCCTTAACAATTTTAATATAAACTGAAAAATGCAGACAGCAAAAAATCATTTCCCAAAATGTTGCAATGACCAGATGTATTGTTTTGTATTCCGGCAGTGTTCTGACTGGATCTATCATACGCGGCGAAAATAAAGTTTCAAAAGTATTCAATACAAAATGGAAAAAAGCAACAATGTACGTTTTTTGCTTTTAAGAGCATATACCTCGGAAATCATCTTTGGACATATATCCCATATGAAAGAATTGCATACTTATGAATCTATAAACATATGTTAAACACCATATATCATAAACACCATTTGTGTGTAGAGTTTGATGCCCCACTAAACTGATGGAGATAGATTTGAATATATTAACATCTAATATACCAAGATCCAGCTTTTGTCCTAAATTGAAGCACGTTAGTGGACCGGTAAAAACCTAAAATATGTGTAACCTCCGGCCGTATTGAACAGTATTACTTCTCTATTTCAGGTACCCCTATTTGTGTTAAATTTATTACAAGCGAATGCATGGTTTTATTTGCCATTGTTTTATGCTCAGATGAGCATTGCATGCTCTGCAAAATCAACAAAGCAGTCTGAATGCTCAGATGAGCAATACATGCTCTGTAAAATCAACGAACCAGTCTAAATGCTCAGAGGAGCATTACATGCTCTGTAAAATCAACGAACCAGTCTGACTGCTCAGAGGAGCATTACATGCTCTGTAAAATCAATGAACCAGTCTGAATGCTCAGATGAGCAGTACATGCTCTGTAAAAATCAACCAACCTGTCTGGAAAATTCCAGTTTAAAGTTGCATTCGTTTAAACTTTGTTGATAATTTCCGTGAAGAGTCATCAGTACCAATCGCTATTTTCATGAGAATGCAAAGTGGAAATGTGTATTTACGTGATTTCACGCAAGAAAATAATCTTTATTGTGTATTTTTGGTTTGCATTCTTTGATTAATAGAGTAAACATTGCTCTCTCTAATGGTACTTGATATCAAACGGTTCTACCATTACATGAATGGCAGCGAGTGTCAACAATTGAGCAATATCTGACAGTTAAATTTGTACAAATTATTTTAACACTTTTCACACAATGAGTTAGAGTGATACGTTTGTAAAGACAAAACATATGGTGAATCGTTTTCACTAGATTCCAAATGCTAACGATTAAAAATCTATGTTGTTCCCATAAAACTGTTGAAAGAATTCAAACTAGACTAATAATACATTACAGAGTAGTTTTGTTTTGTTCACTGAAACACAATTTCCCAGTTTGTCACAAGCAGGCAATTTAAATAGATTTAAACGCTAGACGTTTACATATCAATACGGCGTTCAAAGCAAAGACACATGAAACTTGAGACGAACGCCATGAATTATTTAAAACGTTTCCTTGATTCCAACTACGCAATTCTGGAAAACGATTCCAGATAAACATTTTCAATACATTCTGTACTATAACCATTTATCATTAAGACATCCTGTGTAAATTTAGGGGAAAATCTTGTTACATAATCTATTGAGAGTATAAGGAGAGGAGATTAGTTATCACATGTCCCAGAACAATGTTCGCATAATCGCAAGTACGGGGTTGATAGCGCTGCTTGCTGCGTAGTTTATTGATTTATATCCAAATATGGTAATGCTGGTGTAGGAGGTTTTTCTAGTAGTTGTTTATAATTAACTTTTAAGTCTACTGTAAGAAGTTACGACCTGGCTACTAAATATAAACATGAGACTGTGACGATGAAATGAACTTGATACGATCTTATATGCAGTGATTATTTTAATCTAGGCGATGTATAGACATGTAAATTCGCGTCAAAATGTTGAGAAGGGCGTTGAGACAAATACGTGTTTATCATGAGAAGTCTGATACCAATATATAACACAAAATATCGATGTTTTATATGCAATCTGTTCTCGAATCAATTTCTGCAAAATTTTGACTCATTTTAATCAAGGGATGAGTTTGAATGAACCCATTTGTATCTGTTTGTAAACATGCTGAAAATAACATTGTAGATAGTCTCTCGAAAAAAACTTCTAGTCGTCATATTGACGAATGGTCTATCTATGCATTAATAAATAAACGTAATTGTACCTTTGCATACATTAATACTACTTACACAGATATATAATAAGATTAAAACTGCATTCAAAAATAACAAAAGTGATGTCATTATTTATGCATGAAGCATAATGGTAGTTTTCAAGTACAACAATAAACCAACCAACCAACCACATCGTCTTTGTGATTGAAATCATACTGTAATAAGTACAAAGGATATCAATTACTTTCTATACATAAACAAATTTACATATAGTTTTCTACGATAACTGAATACCAACACACATTCATCACACAAGTTCACATCAAATATCATGTAATTCCTCTACTATTTACTGTTAGCAGCAATTATTACATTTCATCCTGTCTATCTGTAGCGTAAGAAGCTTTTATTTACTAATATTAAGACAAACACCTACACATATCTGGCGCTAAGGTTTTGCAAAACGCGGTTACTTCCCTTTTATGGTAATATTGAAAACACAGAAACGCAATATAACATCGCCACTAAAACTCATACAACTATTGACAAATCCCAAACAAACAGTTGTATCTCAACACAGTATTCACCATGTAGAATTTGTGTGTAAAACAGGACATGGTAAACTGAGAAGCCAAAACGAAACAACATACAGGTGTTTGTTTATTAATAAATAAATTTTGTGTTTGATACTAACAAGACAAATATACATATATATTCTATATAAAGCCTTATATAATATTGCTTTGATTCTATAACGGCTTTGCAAATGTCCAAAATGCCTTTTTCCGGAGCTTATTTGGAATAGGTCGGTTGTCATAGTGTCATAGACAGACCATTCACGTGAAATTCTAAAAGTTTATTAAAGCTCTCAATGTATAAACATGGGTTGACATCATTGATACAATTATTATCCTACGTATGCATTGTTTAAAATTGAGAATAACCACATAACAACTTGCAATATGGGTGACTGGCAATATTACAATGTGTTTATTAAATACACCAAACACTTCAGTTAGGCCTACACAAAAAAGGTTTGTTTCCGGTAACATGTCCATAATATATGGATCGGTAGGTAGGATTTTTTCTTTTACGGTTTTTTACATATATCGGCAACACTGTTGAGAAAATTACTATATAGCACTAAGATAGCACTACACTTTTGAGTCGGCAGGTAAAAGATGGGTCGGTCGGGTAACCGGAAACAAACCTATTTTTACGCCTTACTACATAGGTACATGTATCTTAATACCTTTGGAATACCCATAACACCCTATTGTACTGACTTTGATAAAAATGTTACGTGTAGTTCAGCATAGACGTTGATAACCATAAATGTTTGACACAACAAAATTATCAAATATTTGACGGGCTATTATCATCACCCATAGCCTGTTTTCTTCCGTTACAATACAGGTGTGAGCCCTGATGACTCCAGTGTATTATTTCATTTTACTCGCTTTATTCTCTATCTTGCTACCGACTGGGAAACACTTTAATGACGAAACTTCGTGGCATCTCAAATGCACATGTTCTTTCATCTAATTGTTTCGACACAATGTTTTACAACGGTGTACAACGCATTTTAACTTAGGAAATCACTGATTACTACATGCTATTTTTCCACAAATCATTTAATACATAAACTATATACAGTTTGTCCAACAACATCATTTGAGTACCCACTCTATATATTTTAGCAGAAACTTCAAAATGATACAATAGTTTATTTAAACTAGTAACAAATGCTCATTTCCAACGTTTGCACTTGCTATTCAATATCCACATTATTGTAAAACTAAAACAAAATGGTTGAATATTAACACTGCATGCGTTTGTTCGTGTACAAACAAAAGGCTTTTCATTGGCTGTCAATGCAAATAGCACACGTCTTGCATTCACTCACTGCATTCAAACTCATTTCGCCCCAAATCATTCAAGGATACACTTTTAAACAACATAAACACCAATCGTCGATATAAGTAAATATAACTTTTAGTTGTACGTTAAATGCTGTTGTAGACGGAACTTGTAAATCATGCCCACGCCAGGAGGAACTTTAAAAAGGTGAAGTATAGGTTGACACCGCAACATATTTCATACAAGGGGATGTGGGGATGTTCAGTATTTTGCAACAATTGAATAGTATTTTGGGTTTTCAACATGAAATTAGTCTCTAAGCTCAGATAAGGGTTTGCTTAATGTAATTTATTCTTCTCAATACTGGCTTTATTTAAATTTTGGTGAAAGTTATTCCAATAAAATGCAAGGTACACTTGGTTTGACATTTCTGTGCTTACTTCATCGACCACAAACCCTACAAACACGACTTACACTAGAAGTTGCAAAATAAATCAGAAAACATCCGCATATTTAGGATATTCGATTACGTAAAATACATAGGCACGAATTTATCTGTTATTAATACAACTTTTGTATACTGTACTTATGTGCACATATATACAGCAGCAAATAGTAATACAGTTTGAGCTTAGAGACATTACGTAATGTTTACAACATCGGCCCAAGGACGTTTTAAATACACTAGTTGTATATAGTTTAATTAAACCGTGTCATCTATAGCATTATATATAAATGTATATGACACAAATTGTTTATAAAAATGGGTGAATGTGCTATGTGTTTATATATAGGAATATGATTACTTACTAGTTATATAGCTTTATATCAGGCGTCCATATTTTATCAGATGGTATTCGTATTTCTTCCACGCCTTGGTAATCGTCCGGTTTCCAGCGTAGAAATTCATCTACCCAGAACTGTAATGGAAAACATTTTGAAATACGTGTCATAATGTCAACAAACTGAAATAACAGCGTCATACTCGCATTGTCTCTTTTGTAGCTTACAGTTAACATCCTCATACCTGTACATCACGTGATTTTGTGAGAAACTGTCGGGTGAACGATTTTTTAAAAATTTTATACGGTATGCCAAGACTTTTTTGTACATACTAGTATATAAAGAATATTGTATCTAATTAGAAGGTTTAATTAATTATGTTTCAATGGAAAATAACACACAGGCTCACTTCTCGGGTTCATGTTGGTCGTGTATACAAGTAATATTCTGTCCTGACTGAAATGTTCCGTATTTTATTATTGTTTGTTTTCTTCTAATGTGTTTTTTTTGTGTTGATGTGGAAGGGTAGCACGAAAGAAGGACTTAACTAGTGTCTGGAGTTTGTCTTTCATTTAAGTCAACGATTACAATGATTCCAAAAATCTAAAACAGCTTTTATAAAAATAGTTTCATTGTTTGTTCAGTAGGAAGTGTAAATCTGAAAAGATATAATTTACACCAAACTTTAAAAATATATTTGTGGTCAACCTAGACCTAGATCGCTTCACTTCTTGATCATGTAACAATCGCTAGTGTCAGAACAACACCAATGGCAATCATTAATCTCGTAGGTCAAACTATTTAAATCTAAAGCTTATCCTAATCAGTGTTCTGTTTGTCCTGTCAAGATACCGAAAAGTAATCTCCAGTAGGTTTACCCCAAAACATCAAACAATGTGGTCTGTTATTATCCAAACACTCGCCATTATAAAATCCGGAAAAAAAATATCCGAACTTCCCAAATCACGAAACAATATCTCTTAACCGGCTCGCTAATTGAAATACACGGCACAGTTCTCGGAGTATTTCGACGTTCCAATAAAAATAAACGCCAATAGTGGATAAATGGAAAACAGCTAGAAAACAAATGGACTGTCAAACAGAACGACCAAAAATAATAGATCGAGTCTGCTCCCCAATCTACCGAGAGAACAATGGCAAACTGTGTCAAAGGTGAGAAAATGTAGATGTTTTGTATATTAATACCGGAGTTCATTTAATGTTTTACGAAGAATATATCGATTTTTTACTGTTTTTAATGTCGTGCGATTTTTTGTTTTCATTTGCGCTTTTCCGGTTTGCTTAATTGACGAATGATGAGCGGAGTGATGAAGTAAACAAACTGGCTGTCACGCCCACCTAAGAAGCGTAACATCTAATGATGAGGCATTTGGTTTTGTTTAGAAACAAACGTTCATTGGAAGGAATTGTCTACATAATTTTATACAAAGCATACAGTGTAACTTTGAACACACCTCTCGATTTAGAAATTCGCGTCATCACCCTTGAAGACTTTCGTTACACTTTTTCTGAAACCATCCTATTAATACAATTCGTATACTTGCATTTTACATGCAATAAAGTTCAAACTAAAGAATAATGTATTTTGATCAGGGAAGCTATTTAATTTTGATAATTCTATTATACGCATGTACCACATCACAGATATTTATTATGGTGTTGATTAGTATGAACAATGCCAGTTGTCCTGGTTGTTAAGACATGTGTACCCTCCATGATCAAGTGTTTGGTGAGTCTGTAAGTCTCTATTTATGTACTGTGTTAGTAGAAAGGACCTAACCAGTAAGTTGTTGCAGAAAACTTGATTCGTATTGTGGTAAACTGATAATCAGAGTTAATAAGAAACATTGTCATTTCAACTTCTTTGCAGTTTATTACAATTCGATACCCATCATTGCTTTAAACTATATATATATATATATTATACAATATATTATACAATACAGGTCTGGTACACTTTCTATAGTTAACCTAATTTATGAACATTATAAAGAACTGATATTTTAACAGTAGTTGTTGCACTGTCAAATCAGAAACACATTTTTAGAACATTACAAAATGTTTACATTACAATAATTACAAAATGTAAATGCATTACTCGCAGTAGTAAGACTGATATTTTTATCAGAAATATTTCGGTAAAAATATCTAAAAACCAACGCGGTGTACTTCACCACATATTTCATATCACTCATGCAACAAATATAAAATCTGAACGGTCTAGCGAACACACGACATTTTGTCGATCAATTACCCGTGGAAACATCGTCCCGTCGCAAGATAAATTAATCTATAAGTATTCAAGGACTTATATGATATTTTTTTGTGAAAGAATCAGATTGAATATCGGGGCGATACAAAATGTTTTGCCAAAATCTCAAGAGAAACATATTTGCTTGGACCACTCTCCTCTGAGACCATACTGGAGTGAACTGATTAAATACGATCATACGTCATTCTTCATGAAAAAACTCTGTCTGTAAATCTCGCCTGACCGAACGATGAGAATTGTAGTAAATATTCATTACAATATATTGTTCGGGATATATTTGTATACTTACATAGTTCGTCCACAAGTTAAGCTTCAAAACTTGATTCTTTTCATCCAAATCAACAATTTGAATCAACTGAAGCATGAACTCGACCGGAACTGCATGTGTATGGTTGATCACCGGACGTGCATATTTACCTCCACGTTTCTCATATCCGGCCAATAAGTTAGTTATCAACACGCCTTCAGCCGAAAATTCGGTTGGAAATCGTGTATGTATTCCATCTAAAACACAGTAAGATATGTATATGGTTAACATTGTTAATGAATTACTTCTAAACATATCAACAAAGACAGCCAAAGGGAAGAAATCATGGCCTGTAAGCACACTGGTCCAGTTGTTCATTTGTGTGTGCTTGCGTACTTTAAACAAAACTCGCAATTTAATTGATTTTATAATGGGACTGGTAACCTGCCGGATAAGATATCATAGTTTCTCAAATCATTTCAACATATAACAAAATAAAACTTTTCAAGTAAAATGTTAAAGAAAGTTAAAAGGTTGTATCATAACCTCGTATCGCAATAAACATCAAACGAAATATAAATAGCGACCACCTATCAGATACTCAGAAACCTCTACAAGGGAAATCAATGTTGTTCGAGTTTCTCAAAATGTAACAGCAATCAGCAGCAGAAAGCCTATGAAGGGAATGAATCATATATCAAAATAGACATTACTGAAGTGAAAGCTGTCATCTTAGCGGAAAATATACATTGCAAATCAATAGGAACCTTCAATATTTGTGTATCTACATTGTCCATCGCCAAATTGTACACATGGAATGGGAAATGTCAGAGAAAATTTGGAGATGAGAACATTTCAAGATTGTTATTATTAAACATTTTTCTAATCAGTGTGAAATTCCCGCGAAGAAAATTAATCACTTTTTTGCTGACACAGTTTTTAGCGTGGATATCGCGATTTGGACGGAAAGAAGTCAACATTTGTAATTTGATATTTGGCAATAAATTCAACGTGATATGCGTTAACTGTGTAAATAGAACAAACATAATGTAGGTTACTGTGCTAACAAACTAAATCGGTACTCAGAAGATGAATCTAACGACCTATAAACCATTTCAGGTAGGAAAAGCCAATGATGTATAGGATATTTATTTAACCTAACTACGCCACTTGTTTGGTAACTGTACGTTAAATACTAAATTAAAGCTGTGGTTCATAGTTTTCGTGTTTCTGACAATGTAGGGACTGATACGTGCGTGTTAGTCGCACGAAGCCGTGATGAGAATATGTTGTAGTTCTGCTTTTTGATTGGTCTGTATTTTAAGCAAAAAAAATTTGTTTCTTTTAATTCCATACCAAATGTTTTAAGCTCTGAACATAGCTAATTGAGAAAACATAGTTTCTATGCCATGTGCTATGTATTGGTCACCAACTAATGTTAGTTAATCTATCCTTCATGACTTAAACATCTCACTGACCCAGCTGTTCTTAATTGTTCCATTTTACATGGCACGATAGACGGATTTGTCAAATTGCCTAACCTAGAACACCTGCTCTGTACTTCAACCGGAATAAATCCAATCTACACGAATTACTGACCATCACATAAAGCATGTTGAAATGTAGGAGAAGTATCTTTTTCAGATAGATAGTCATTACTGTCGTATAATTATCCTCTTGTACGAGCCAGACCGTCGAATATTTTCAATAGCTCTCCGTCAATTACAGAACTAACTGAATTGTACAACCCCGGAGGAGTCATTCTGGCGTATATACATGCGGAGTAGAAGCTATTTATACAATACTGATGTGTTCGTAATTATTCAACATCTAACTTTATAAGGCATTGCAATAATTTTCGTGCGATTCAAGAAAAAAGAATAATATGATTACGTCAATGGGTTCCGTGTTTAACATTGTCATTCGGACTGTATCATGGGTAATCTACGGTAGATGTAGAACAGCATACCATATATTTGTGTATGTTGACTTCCTTAAAAAGATGCCTAATGCTTTGATGAAAAGCAGATCAATTATTGAACCGCTTTAATTCGATGGATATTCAGTTTAATTATGTAATTCAAGTTTAAATGACAGAAACATGCAAGCATAAAAACGAGAGGTCCATAATTATATCGTTTGCATGTTCAGTGACCATGAAGTATGTTTATAAAATTCTTAGTCTGGTACATGTGTTTACTTTGCCGCAAATAGCTGCAAAAATCCCAGACATATCTAATATGATATATTCTGACAAAAAGTCTCTGAACAAAGCTTCAATATCGGTCACTCATAGTCAATTGCTTATGTTATCGTCGGCAATCTCAATGCTACAATGCTATGGAAAATAAAACCTTTGAAATTTGCATGAAAAAAAATAAAGTAATATATCTACGAATTAGAAGACAAACACGCGGCGGGACTACTTGAAATCGATAGTGAAACCCGAGTTGCTAATGTAGTAGTAAAATCTATTGTGACTGCAATAATGTATGTACACAAACATACCAAGAGCATTCTAATCTGCAAACCTATGCAATGTCACTAAGCTGCAGATACTGTACATATTCATAGATAGAGCAATGTTTTAGTTAACGGAGTTAAAATAAGCTCTTCGTTGAATTCAACTTTCCAGTATTTCGACAGACAAAAAACTATCAACTTTCTTTAAATAAACTCGCGGAAGACACACAATTGGAAATGGCAGAGGATTCTATTTATGCATTTTTCATTAGACTGAGTAATTACACAACAAAGTCGCCAAGTTGCGCGGAAACAGAAATTACTTTGCGTTCATTTTTGCCAATTACTTACTGCTTAAGTTTCTGTAATTTTAACACAAAAACTTCTCCAGCGTCGCTATAGCGCATGTAACTTATTGCAGCGCTCAGTTCATTTTCAGCAATGAAAAATTATTAGGAAATAAAAACACTTAAAATGTCGATTGCCTTACGTTGCATTACAAAGTGATAGGGAACGCACACAACGTGTACCTTGCATGTCACTCAGTTACTGTAGTATTCTGTCTTAATTAGTTTGAAATGGCTTTAAATCTGATAATTGAATTGGTCGTAAACACCAACATATAACATCGTATGATATGGTTAAAAAGGCTGACATGACGAGCTGCACTTAATTCGCTGATGCTGTTGATGAATTTTATAATGCAGTCGATTGTTTTAAAATTTTATCATTGTAATTTAATTTTTTACAATGCGTTTAGCAAATGGACATTATTGATTGTTTTGTTTAATAGCAGTGTCCACAAATGAAATATAAAGAACATGCAAAAACACGTGTCGTATCGATCATTCGTGAGAGATTCGTACCACATGTTTGATATTAATCAATGATTAACTGATAGATTTATTGTCAGAATACCAGATTCCAGTGCTGAACACGATACCACGGGTTCCGTTTTAATTAACCCACAAAAACTCATATATATAGGACACACCTATGAATGAAAATACCATACGAGTATTGATGTGAACAGATGGTAACGAACTTGGTTCGCACAATCTCCTGGTAATACATATAAGGTCATAATAGTCATTCATGTCTATTCAATGAAAATACGGTGTGTGTATCCAATATTTTTTGCATTACATGTTGGTCTTAATCAATGATATCTATCAGCGAATCGTATTAAAAATTCATAATAATATAAATTAAAAACATGTTTACACATTTTATCGCTTAAAATAAACCTCTACAGTGATGCACGAAAACATCCGTGATTAGGCGCCAGTTTTCGATATCTCATAACTAACGTATTTATTCTAAAAATAAAAAAAAATCGCCATCAGCATCCTTACCATCAGTTGTTAAACCATCAAAACTTTCTTTGGCGAATTATCTCAGCAAAACATTAGTTAACATAATGGTAGACTTGCGTTTGCAAAGAACAGAACATGTACACTATTGATTCTTTGTCGAACAAGGGTATCTATACGGACCTTATATAAATCAATCAATCCGATTAATTAAAATGTTGCCGAGTACCCACGACGCCAAACAAGTGAAATTTATACAAACGTACTCGTGTAAGAATTGGAATGCTGATTACTTCATTCAGACGAACACCATGTATATATCTTACTCGTCAGTGTCATTTTAGATTGATGCTTCACAATTTATTCGAACACTTCCGGTGTCATGCAGTACGACAACTTCCTGTGTGCATGACAATAATTGTAAAGGCATGTTTTTTTTCTATATTTTACATTTGAGCTTTGAATATATTCAAGAACGTATCTCAACTATTGATTATCTTTAAATCTATGATGCAGATGTAAAAGTTGAAACAACTTGAATGTGTGTTAATACTTGCACACTCTAATTAACAGTTTTACAAAGTTGACGAAAATGTCGAGAAAGAAATAAGAATTAAATTGTTTTAACAATCCACATAGAGTTTGGGGAAACAATTAATAGAATTAGATTTCCACAAAATGTATTGCTTGTTTGTTTAACACGTTCGTGCACTATTTTTTAGGACTTAATCGTTTGTATTTAATGGAGATTTTCAATTGATTATCACAATCAATTTGTTTTTGTTTATTTTCATTAATAAACTGTTAGAGTTTAGGCATGCGCCAACTGATGGAAGTTTTGCGCATATGTGACGTCATACCGGAAACGAATTTAAACACAAGTCATTCAATGTCTGATATATACTGAAAGCGATTCTTTTATTAGACGATTAAACATGTCTGTTCGCTCAAGAAATGATTTACTGTTGATAACTGTCTTTGGTGATTTCCTTAGTTTCCGCATCAAACTATTAAAGCAAGTGGGAAAATGTCTGCGGAAATGTATAAAATCAAGTATGAACCGTTTCACGGTCTGAGTCACGTGTTTAGAGCATCCGTATTTCCTGTATTTGAGACACGAATCACACGAAAGTTCGTTGAGTGATGGGCCGTGATGTAGATTTTCCCTTATGCAATTCGTGACTAAGCTACTGATGATTTTAAGAACGCAATGTATTGTTTCTCCGGCAGCTATTTTATCGATAAACAGATTTAACCGTTCGCAGTTTCCGCATCAGGAAGCTTTAAATACATATACACTAATCAGACTATTCGCACATTCAAACAGTCTCATTTAAGCTTGCGCACGCTACCATTATCTTCCTCAATAAAGTGATTGTACTTTCTTTAACTGTAAATTAAATTGCCAAACGTTATGATTTAGGTACAATACAGAAACATAGATATTCTGATTAACAGAAATGAAATATCTCAGCACTCAATAATTTAAATGTTTAATTCACTATGTAGATAATTAAACAAAATAGTGTATGCGCTTAATTTTGCGAAATTCTAAAACATCAGTACTTTGTTGCAACCACGTGACTATGTCAGCAACCGTTTTGAAAATCTTTAAGACTAACTATAATTTTGCATGGATTGTTTTTGTGTTTGAGAGTACACATTTAATTAACAACTTTCTCCATGCAAAGCTACTGCAGAATTTAAAATTCAGCAAACCTCTATACATTTAAATTGAGAATTGAAACAGCATGATTATAAAAACTATGAATTTGCCTTCACTGAGTCTCGATTTATTTCCAAACATCGTGACTCATACCAAATCTTATAAAAAAAACAGGTGTGCGCAATTCAAATTTGATTCAGAAATGAGACATAAAATAAGAATCCAGCGAACTAAATTTTAACAAGAACAGAACGCAGAAATAAGCAAAAAGTAAGAAATTAGAAAATTTACATAAAGCATTGTGTTGAAGATTTTCTGTGACACCCGCCAATAGGCACATTTTAAGCTTAGCAAACTTCTACAAAAACATTACACCAACGAACAACCATAAAATACTTGGCTTCCGTGGAGACCAATAAATTGTCGTCCCTGTCAAATAGATCAAGCATTCAGCTTTTACAATATGCTAATATCGTCAATCCATACGTAGTATGGTTCTAATTCGTCAATTAGCAAGTGAAGTGAATCTTCTAGCTGGAGTTTGAGAAAAGTGGCTCTTATCAGGGGGAACTTTCAGAGGCAATACAAAAATTGTTTTCCAGTTATAACGTAGAAATGACACTGATTTTAGCAATGCGACAGCTACACTGAATGCATGTATCAAAACACAAAAATCAACCAAAACTAAACATGTATATCGCCATCACAAAAGTCGGCGACAGAACGTATTACGTATAAAGCGTTTGATGTAACGAAAGAAATTATATATATGTATGTACATGTTTATTAAAATGTAATGATCATATTTGAGCCCATGTTATGCTGAATCATTGACAAAATCATAATTAACATTTACGACCGCTCATTATAATCATTATTCACTCATTTGCAACGAGCTTGAATCACGTGACGCAACTTGTTACTAGCTAGACGAGCTATTTATACCATTTCATTAATAAACATCACATCTGATATGATATTTCTTATTCTGTATACAATACCATCTCCTTAAAGTTTCCTTTTTATTGCTATTTTCCATTTTAAGAATGCATACCAAGAGCAAAGACATAACACATAAACCACGCCTACAATCGTCTTTCTTGACTTATAAATAGTTGATATTAGACAAGAACTCCATTAAAATATATTTCCATTTTGAACGGAGAGAGTGGAAACATTGGAAGTACATAAAATCTTGTTTTATTGATGTAAGTGAATGTCTTGAGTTAAAAGCGTCTCGTTTGAATACAACATGCTCTCACAGTTCAAATCTAAGAATCAGCAGAGTGTTAGGTCTGGCCATGTATTGATGTGTTGAACAATCGCGCTATTTTTTAAACATTCAAGCAAAATGAGAAATCTACAAAACAAACCTAAACAAAAGACAGAAAATGTCAAATATGTTCAGAACAAAGGAAGGTGCAAAATCTAATCTACAACAAATGTATGAAAGCCAGACTTTTGGATACACGTTATAGATCTATATAAATCAATCATACAAACAATTATGAAAACATGAATACAATATCCGAAGGTAATCTAACAGTGGTATTGTGCAAAAGACTGCATTCTCTTACAAATGCAGAATAATTCGATCCGGGTACTTTTAGACCACGGATGATTCATCTCACAATTTCTTATCAAAGTCCTACATAAGTTAAGTCGCTGTGCATGACGTCATGACTGCCATTTAGGTTGATAAATTTGGATATATAAACATCCACCACAGTTTCCTATTTAGTCGCACTCCTCACTTAAAGTCGAATAACGAGCTATCTTAATTGCAATATTCTTAATTTGAAACCTTCGCCCGTACGACGCACAATTCTATTTTTAGATAAACCGTTTTCTATTTTAGCACACTAACTTGACACAGATCGTTTATGTCCCAAAATCTTGGAAACATTACGTAGTCTAACACTGAATAATTAGACATCGTTTTTTTGTATTATGAATACATAAACGAAAATCACTGCAAAACATTCGTATTATGAATAATTCTTATATATTAATTATTAATATTGAACCATCGAGTGATAGATATATCTCGAATCCTGAACGAATAGAAACAATGTGAAAAGTGATTATTTATCAAAATGACTGGTCTTTCATTACAGAATATGAAACACTTTTTGGAACACAAAACATATTATTTAAAATATTTACTTGGGCATTTTCGAAGGGTTTCATAAAATAACATAATGCTGCAGTCTCCGAGCTCTGAGACACATTTTGCAAGAGAATCGTAATATTAGAACCAGTGTTCAGCTTTAGACAATACAGATGTGTTAAAGTATGCACTTCGTCCGTCCGTCCCTTACTTTGTTCATTTGCAATTTGATATTTAATACATGTGTATCGCATTAAGAGTTAAAAATTAAAATGTTTTATGAAATATTGTTTCACTATCAGCGTACCTAATACTGAACGCTATTCGTTATTAGAGATTTAATTTTTAATCTCTTCAATACTAATAATGAGGTTTGAAAACTTAAATACACCAGCAAATGTGTCTATCGAATGGTGAGGATTTTTATTTTAAGAATAATTTCCATTCCGGTCAAATCTAGTTTTCGAAAGGTATTGACTGTGAACAAACGTAATATTATTTATTGCGCCGTAGTGGCGAGAAAGTTGTATTGCAAAAACGTAGACCTCCCGCATAAAAACTCGACCAGGCGTCTATAATACTCGGATGCATGCGCATGAAACTGTGAGAAACGCTGTTGTCAAATTAATGGCCCGTGTACTCCTATTGAAATTAATTCGAAAACTATTTCAAGAAATGATTAATTCCACGCATACTTCATTACTCGCAATAAACCCGTTAGTTTGGACCAATGTTTCATTATGACTTGACGCAATTTCTAATTGGACGAGCAGGATGTAATAAAGGGCAAGATCCTATAGATATTGACGAAGAACCATTGCTCATACTTTTTAAATGTTCGTTTATTATCTCTCTGCTCGATTAAATACAAACATAACGAGGGACATGTTCTACCAGAATCAGGAGGTAATCAAATGTTCTAACTAAGCGTGTCAAGAATAAATGAGACTAGGTGGATACGAAGAAGAAACAAAACGACAGAATTTGCCTACTTTGTAGACCAAACCTTGTAACCGCACGAGCGAAAATTGTTCAAAGTGAATAAAACGTTTGACTATTCTAGCTGAACAAGACCAAAGATCTTACATGTAACATTATGCGATCGACTTGGGAAAAAACATTGAGGAAAATTTCACGTGGGTACTTTTGCTGTATTGATAACCTTCCAGTAAATGATGACTTAATTTCTAATGAGACTACTTACTCTTTCCAGTAACAAAATTAAGTGATTGCCATACTAGAATCCATCCAAGCAATACGCATATCGATATATCCATTTTCCGTTAATCGCCTACATCGATCCTGGCTCTATTATGTACCATCTGAGTCTGAAAGAGAAAACAGTAGAAAATACATTGGCATGAGGGCAATTTAAACCGTTATTGTAAATAAACTTTAAGCAATGTAGCAAATCAGTTTAGCTTCGAAAATAGAAATAACTCATTGGTGAAAAGAAATGTTATTTCATGTTCCAAAAAGAGATCTGACCCATTTGGACTATAAGAATAGTCCACTAGAACAAGAACACTAAAAGGGACACGTCAACCGCTCAGTGTATATATTTATTATAGACCCGTCAAGCCAGAAACCCCCGCTACAATAATGGACGATACCAAAGCATCTAATTGTTAAACAGAAAACTCTTTAATCTATTGCTTGAATATTGGAAATTTTCTTAATCTCGTGCTAGAATGCAATAAAATCCAAAACCTAACACACCCAAATAGTCTACTATCTTTTTGAAGGTCTCATTTTGTCCTGGATATCGATATTCTATTCCGATACTGGATCAATTGTTTGATGTTGAACCTTTATTCTAATATCGATACACCAAATGTATCGATATGAAAACGATCCCAATCTACACAAGAAACTAGTGAGTCAATGATTGTCCACAATAATTGTGTTTAGATCATTTAATTTTCTTCCACATTCGTTCATTTACTGACACTTAAATGATACAGATTACAAGGCGAAAACACATTGGTTTAGTCAGATACCCCCCGGCCGTATTCTATTATTTATACCTATCCTGAACTGGTAATTAGAGTCTATTATTTCTATTGCTTAGAACAAAACTCCCCGGGGAACACATGTGTCACATCCCTTCCCTAACACAAACGCGTCCGAGTGGAAGTGTTTATTTCGATACATGTTAACAATGATGTCACTCGGTATAACACAGACAATTTTTCCTTTCCGTAAATTTATATAGCCTTCCATATTTGCTTTATTTTGTACAAGATTTCAAGATAACATGTTCTACTTTCGAAACTTGCATAATGATTCTTTATAGGACCTCCCAGTATTTCTTAGTACAGGAATAGTACTATCTTTTATCTTTGGTGAGAAAATTGCTTCTGCTCCAGGATTAGATGCACCAAAAACTTTTAGTAACATCGTCTTAGCATGATTAAGTGTAGAGAATCAATAACGATTTCTCCCCAACTAGAAACGTGAACAGGGGGTTAATACACAATGGAAAGAATTTCAAATTTGCAGAAAATTTGGCTTCGGGAAATCAAATTAAACATAATTAGAATTGCTGTGTGATTATATTGCCTTTAAAAGTCTCTAGCGTGTTTGCATACTGTCTGTTAAACACGAAGCATAGTATTTAAAGAAAATGTAAATCCGGCGACATTTAATTAAAGTTGAAACTTCGTTTGCATAACTGTACATGTAAGTTGTTTTTCTAATATTTTCTTTCAATATAATGTGCTGTGGAAAGTGTCATTGATCTTTGCATAAAACACTTTAATGTATATTTCGCTTTGTGAATTGTCATCAGGGATTGCTACACAATTTTTGTTTTCTTCAACTCTCAATTGACTCTAAATTCACCGTTAGTCATATATGTAATTCTATTAACAATGACCTAGACTCTTCAATGACAAACTTGTGAATAGTAATTTTCTTTAAGATTAACAAAAGGCCATCGAGCCATTCATATTAGGAGCTGTGTGTCATTCAAATTTCTTTTATGCCTTTTCTCTCACCTCTGTAAGGATATCATGCCGGCGTTTTAAGAGTTGACACCGTAAAATAACATCTTTTACTGGACACGGTTTAAGCATAACGGCCATATATATTAATTTGAATACAAGATCAATTAGTAGAGTTGGTATACTTAAATCCAGAAAATATGCAGTACCCATCCAAGTGATATGATTTTATTAATAAATTCATAAAGGCAAAAAGGCAATATTACTACCATATCAGATTAGTGGTAAAAGAGAAGGTTGAAGTCTTATGGTATGTATACAGTACTTGAACCGTCTACAATCGAATTATCAGATCATTGTGATTTAACAATTTTAGATGACACGAAAATTTCAACATTATGCACCGGCGGACAACCGAACACAAACAACGTTCCTGGATTATATACCAGTGCTAACCTGGTTCTCTGCAAGTTACTGCCAATTTATCAACACGAATGATCAGCACTGTAGGACGAATAGCCTTAGCAGTGTTTTTGTCGCACTTTTTTGTATTGTCTATTATTGGGTGGGTTTTGGCTTGGGAAAAGTGGCGTTTAAGGGAAAAATGGATGTTTTGAGTGCATTTTTCCCATCTATATCTATTTATAATGGTAAGTCATGTCCTACCTTTCTGACTGACTTGCATTTTTACATGTAATACAATTTTATGTTCATTTCATCAGAGCAAGTCCACGCAAGAAATTCATCCTTCAAACTCATGATGGAGTATCTTTCCTAACGGTTCTAAAATTCTTCAAATCTGGACTTGAATTAAATAATCGATGATCTAATGTTTTTTTCGAAAATATTATCATAATACAGGAGACAACGGCCGTTATTAAAATCGTGTAAATTGAAGAATAATTGAGGGTAATCGGTTTAATAGAGAAAGCCAAGATGTTAAATGGGAGAATAATGAGCGCAATGCCTGGATTGGACAAATAATCAATGGTTCGTAAAGTACATACATTTCATGAGGCACTACTTGAGTTATAAAAGTTTTTTTTTGCAGTGAAGTAATTTAAAAAAAAACATTCTAAGACTGTTACAGTTAGATGTTGTTCCTAATTTTCATTTCGGACTAAGTCAATGAAAAAAAACTTGGACATAAATTACAGTCTAGGGAAATATAATTTGCACCCTATACAATAGTTACCTTTACAAGTATCGCCGAGGTCCTTGCAAACAGGGTGTTAAATGTTTAAAAAGGCATCGAATCCCAAGTAGCTTTGCAACAGACCGGTACCCTCTAGGAGGCAGTGTTTTATCCACTTTTTTGTTTGTTACTGTACGTTGGGTGGGTTTTTGGTTTGATGTGTTTTGGGGAAGATGGATTTTTTTCTTATCTGTATTCAAAAATACTTCTTTCATGCTTAGTTTCCACTTATTGAGTGTCAACTATGTTACGGAAAATGGTCAAAAAACGGACAATAGTACAAGTTTAGTATGTTATTTCTACTTTCTGAAATCATGTGATTGTACATGTATGCTTCTAGTTCTGTAAAAGGCGATGCTGTGTCTTAAATCATCCGAGTGGAGACAAAATAAATGGAAGAAACTTTTTTCTAATGTTCTGAAACAAGATTACATTGTTTGTATCAAAACCCCCATTGTAGTCAGTTCTTTCATTGCATTCCGCACAAAATCCAATATTTCTTCGTGTCCGTAATATTTGTTTTTGTGTTTCTGACAAACACATTTTGTACCGAAGATAACATTTCTATCAAAATATACAAAGGTTGCATGTAAACAGCATATATCCGACGCCAGATTTTACATCTTTCTGAGCTTTAGAGCATACCACGGGACTCTTTACGAAATATATCATAATTAACTGAAGTTAAGGAAGATATATACAAAGAAAAATGTTGATGAATGTGGACCATTTTTTGGTTGGTGTGATATTTCTAGCTTTCAGTTTTTATGTTTATCTTTTTGACGCATGCTTTCCTTCTGAGATTATAATCAATCGTTTTTAATCAAGTACGGCGTGAAATGATGAAATGAACAGTGCACTATAACACGTCAAACATTGAAAAAATTATTTGTTAAAGTTGAAAGAAAATTTGTCTCAGTAAACACAATGTATGTTTTCATTAATTCGTAGACGCAACCATTGTTTGATTTAGTTGTACAGGAATTTCTTACATAAGTTTATGAAAGTAGAAATCTGATCGAATGACATGTTAATGCACAAGAGTTGAGCTGCAAGAACTGACAAAAGAATCTGGGTCTAATTCCATACACATTAGTCAAATATTTGTACATGAAATTAAGACAATGTAGACACAAATACAATTCTCTGAGATGATGTAATCTTTAAATGCAGATTTGATTAGATTGGTCTTTTTAAATTGCATTGTTTGTGCTGGAATTAAAATACTAATGTTAAACCTAGGACCGGTAAATTGTACTTTAAAGTTTATGACTAAGCAGAGTGGAACAAAATCAGAACAAGTCAGTTGTAAATATCGTCAGTGAATCAAGAACTTATCAAATATACAAAAACTTCTTGTTGAAAAAACAGAAAATTTAAAATGTAATGCTCTACCTTTATGGTTTCGATAGCTGCAATTATATTTTCCTTCGTCGGCCTAAATCCAATAAGGGGCAAACTTCAGATATGAAAGCCAAAATAGTGTTCTTATTTGTTATTGGATTAAGACATAATTTGAATAATGGAACAAAACATCTTAAATCTATACGTAAATCCCAACTCCCATAAGTCGTTCGAGAGGAATTGATTTTTGCGGAGAAAAGAATAAAATAATCTATATTGCGAGTATTTCACTGACGTCAAATAAAAATTAAATGACGTTATAATTAATTTGATAAAAGTGCTTCAAATAAGAAATAATAAGGAATTAAATATTAATGACTCCAATTTCCATCCGGAAGCAATGATTTTAGGAGAACAAACAGCGGAAACGAATGAATCAAATATAGCGGGAGAAAATTAGTAACTTCATTAAACATACTGGTAGTAATCTATGTGTGACTTTAAACATTATTGAATTTAGAAGCAAGTTTTAAGATAAAGAATACGCTATAAATGACAGTATAGAAATTGGACCCGACATTGGATGTAGCTTACAAAATAACGGTGCTAGACAAATAACTCGTGATTCACGTTTCCCAATCGCTTAATTGCTAACTTATATTCTCACCTATTTTACAAACCCTTACATACAAGACGTGTATGCCAGGAGTTCAAAATATATAAAATGAACGAAACGAAAGTGCAAAACCTATATGTTGCAGTAAATGTTTTTTTTTGTACAACGTGGATGACAGAATATGTAGATGTAAACCAGGGTATAAAGGAAGGTATATATAAGAAGGATATGTAAAAAGGTGTCTGTTTGTTGTGAGTCTTTCAAAGTGCGTAAGTTGGTCATGGAACAGGGAAAAACATCAGGCACCAACCATTTCTAATAAAACAAACAAAATTACATTCTATTGAATGACAAAATTTCTGAGTTCAAAATATGCAAAGGAAATCATAACCAGTATCCGTGTATTGTATACAGTAGATAAAAACCACTTAATCTACCATAAGATTCACGAAACTTACAACCAGGTAAAGTTAAGAGTTTCAGATTCAATAAAAACGTTTCAATCTATTTAATTGATCGTTTAATTCTGACACTGTATGTATGGTAACATATGCCTTTTCCATCATACTGATTATTTTGAAAATATAATATGTTTTATGAAAGAATAATACCACGAAATAGAGAACCAGTCAGGCAATACATTTTCTAAATATTGGCTTCCTCTCACATATCCGTCATGGGTGTGGTATTTGTAATTACCCTTTTAGACCACGTAACGTACAATAGCAGGTGTTTTAGATGAATAGATAACGTATATAAGTCATTAGAAATTTTCCTAAGACATCGTGCGTGTTAGATCAGTCGCCACTCTCAGTAAAAATCGAGATGAAGCCATAAAGCTATTTTCTATACTTTCAGCATCCATCAGCAAGTACAAGGATCGTTATCAGTGACCTGCTAGGTCATTCCATTATAGATATCAGGAACAGTTTATACTGAATAAAAGATTCATTACGTAAAGTAAAAACCTTCAAAATCGGACTCCCTGAATTTTTCAAGTCCTATTTTTTTCGTATTTATAATCAATATTTTCCTGAAAACCGGACTTTTCAGAAAAAGCGGTTGTTTGACCCAGTTCGGAAGGTGTCCGATTTTCAGGGGTATACTGTACTAGTTTCAATAAACTAATTCAATGCAACTAGTGGCTCCATGACTGCATGTAAAACATACGAAGTCCACGGACAACAATCTAGAAATACATACTAACATATCAATTATCAGTTTCTATTACGTCTCATATGATGTGGTGGCAATGGTTACTTAAAGGCTTCGAATAAGTGAGTCATTGTTTGCATGAATAGTGCAAAATGTTTGAAACGACTCGTGGTTGCATAGTACCATTATCACCTTACTTTTACGGAATACTTATGAGCCTGGACTGTTAAAAACTTGGCTCGCATGGACAGACTCGAGTAATTATTCTAATGACTTATATATCCATACGTTCGCACCAAATGCCGATTAAATCAATGTAACACATATTCTTAAGGTTCAAGGAAGAAAGAAGAGACACAATATTAAAAAAGACTCCGACCATTTTGAGGAGCTTCTCAATCAAATAACGTAACCCATAAACCAATGAGAGTACCGTGTTTAATCACGTGGTCATCATTATTTATGACGTAAATTTTAGTTATTGTTCTGGTGACCGTAGTGAGAACTTACGACTACAACAAAAAAGTATACATAATTATAGAAATCTATTGTTAATGGCCCTACTTTGTGGCAAACCTTCCGCAAAACAGATGAAATGTTCATCTGTAAGGGAAATGAGACCATCTATTATTATTTCCACAGATAACTTATCCCTACACGTATCGAGAAAATGAACAGAACTTCTTAAGCAAGGAATTCGATATTTTGTAGCTACAAGCATCCCTGTTAATATTTGAAGACAATGCAATGAATGTTAAGGAACGTGTACATCTTCCCAACCGGGAATCCTAGAACTATATGAAAACTTTTCCTTCAACATAATAATGTTTCATACAGTGTAGCGGTTTTTACAGTCGTTAAAACTACATGTTAGTTTAATCGAAAATAATTAAATAAAGCTTATGATAAATATTTCGACAGTTAATCAAGTAGGAACACTTAACTGAACATAAAACACACAGATAGAATTAAATTCGGAAAACTTGGGTATTTGCTTTCACATAAATGCTTATGTCAAAGTATTAGGAAAACAGAAAATCTAACAGAATTTTAATTTTAACTTCAAATGTTCCAGGGAACGCACTTAATAAACGAATTATAAAGTGCTTATGTTCTTGTTTCAAAATTATAAATAACAGAAACATACATAGTTCGTGCAAATCTGTTCTGTGAAACACGCAGGTAGTTTCATTTGACATTGAAGATGGTGAATTTGTTTTAACTGATGAACAATGAAACACACAATTAGACATACAAGGAGGTAACAGCACAATACACTCATTGGACAGACAACAATAATGGAATATGTCACCACCACAAGTTTTCAGACAACAAAACGTATTATACAAAGATAACACGAAACCTATAGTAATGCAGCGCGTTCATCTCGGTCTCAGCATAAATGCCATATATAGAATTATGTAGACATCTGAGTTCCCCACGGCAAACATTATCTTGAGCATACATTAAGTTTCGCGGATACACAAATATATAAAATAGATGAAGGTACAGACGAAACTGGTCTGGATCGCAATTTTATTGACCAATCACAGCGTACCATCAAATGACGACTTGATTGTGCCACCTGCTTTGTAGTAAGTTATGACTGAGCCAAGAGACAACGCTCAGCGATATAGAGACATTCACCTACCAGATACGAAGATAACTATCCTCATTTTCAGATTAAACAGATACGTAGATGTTAGCTTTATCATCTTGAGTCACGTGATAAGAACGTCATACAACAATTTGTTCATTTCCAGGTCTTTAAGATTTTTTCGGATATTATGAAGCGGACAGAATGGCGGTGAACAAAGAGCACTTCTATTTCACTGTTATTAGTAAATCGTGTTGTGTTAATGAACACCATTGGAAAAGGACCGCTTAGCTCTGAAGATCTATATTCTGTAACCACTGACAATATTTTTATGCAAACTTTTTATGCAGTCCACTCGAAACTGTTAACATGTTGTTTTTCATGCGGTTTTCTAAGACAAATTTAACTGCACTTGTACTTGAATGTGACGACTTTCGAGAGGAAGTATTTTGTTTTAAATATAGATTGATGTAAATACAACAGACAAGTTACCTTGACAATTCATAAATACGCCGGGCCCAATTTTATAAATGGGGTTCAATGCTTTTCCAGAATGCGTGACTGGGCAGGATACAACGTTATTAAGGGACAAACCGTCCTATGAGATGTCTGTAGACAGTTTATGAGCTCGGTTTGGCTGGGATTATTACGCGATCTTTATTGTCATGTCTCAGACAGTCACCGAACATGTAATAGTTCAACGAAAAGAAGGGATTATACCTTCTTACTTGTCCAAAATGGTCTGGCGGTGTCATATTATATTTATTTTATTGGGAAAAACTGCTGATAAGACATGGGATAGTTTACTTTCGTTCTTCTGTTGTATGTAAATTAATTACATTACATTAATTAATTATATGAAACCTTCTTACCTGTGTAGGAGTTTGGAGGTGTACAGTATAACCCCTGAAAAATGGATCCCTTCCGGACTGGCCGAGAATCCCGTTTTTTTTTATGTATATCATCGAAACAAAGTTTGTTAGCAGAATCATTTTGACAATTTAATATCAATTCATTCAGCTACTTGTACAAGTCGATCCTTAAACAAAATCACAACCAGCCAGCGAGAAAAAAGTCATTCATCGTTCTTTTGGGGAGTTAAAAGTGTTCGGTATGCAATACACCATTGAAGAAAAACGAAAATGTAATACTTAACCCTGTTAATTAACGATCATGTAGACAGGAAACTAAGGACTGACAATAAACGTTCTAGTCAAGTAGAACAATCCAATTCTAGGGATATTTTCCAAAGTTATGGTTGTACAAAATCCATGGTTTAAGAAGCCGCAATAAATGAAAAAAAAAGAAATACTTAATGATATTCCTACTCGAAAATTAAGTAATCGTTATTAGACTTATAATAACATCATACTATTCTATAAAGCCTAATCGGTTTAGCACAATGTTTTTTTTATCAAGGAATGAGTGTTAGTCTGTTTTTGTAATGTTGTATATGTTATGCTATGTAGCGCACAGGATACGTAGTCAAGCCACTTAACTAGCAAAAAGTGGTTTCATAGAAATCAGGTGGATGCGATTTGCAGATTTTTTGTCGATATAGCCCACTTAAAGACGATATTTAATCTTAGAAGCTTAAGAATGAACGATTATGGGTACATTATACGTGGTTAATCACATTTCGTCTTAATACTATCCATTCGTTGCATTGACAGAACTAATTATTGTAAGATTTTTAACACATACCAATGAGTGTTTAGTGCGTCAATGATTTATGAATGCACTTATATATATTAATGTTTTGGCTCAATATAAACACATAATCCTTAAAAAAATAGAAAAAAATGACTAAATGACAGTTTTTACGTCTACTAAGACTCATATAAGTATTAAACGTTTTATAAGTGACCAGTTCGTCATATTTTATAGGCGCATGGCATTTTTACTCAAATTTACTCTGAATTTAAAGAGTAATATACTTCAGATTCGGAAGTTCAATAACAAACGGTGGCGCGTTTTGCGTAAATTGGTATTACAGTTCAAGGTATACCCACTCTGGTAAGCACATGGCAAATAAAATTTGATATACAGATATTCTGTCATAACTGATGATTATTACGCAGTTTCCAGGAATATGACTGATTGTATTTGTACAAATCAATACAGAACATTCATGGTGCTCCTAAGCTAACACAAGAGCAAACCAAAAAGTTGTATGGCGCCTTAAACAAAGTCACAACATTTAGGATAGAACGCTGATTGAATATTCTGACTTCTATCGCAGCATTTATCATAGATAGAACGTGCACGTTTTATTAAATTAGTTTTCCATGATAAGCACATTTGTTGTCCAACAAAAAACAACAAAGCCTGTTTTTCATATAATATATTCATACTGGAAATACGAACTGTCAATATTTTCTTTGATACCGGAATCAGCCATCACAAACAGACTTGTAATAAATACGGGACATCAATAAATATAGACATTCAAAGAGAAGAAAATGCTATAAAACTACATTTTGTCTGAGTGTACATAGAAATCCATCAATAGCATCGAATTAGATGAACAAATAAACTTGGCGCAGTTCGTGTGATAAACATTTGTTGGTCCGGCTTTTTAAAGATACAGCCGGCCTCAGAGAAAGGATAAAAACAGAGGTTTTTGTCCTTAGAGTTATTTCCATTTCAAAGAAAGACAATATCAAAATGTATATGCATCCTCTCAGAGTAACGCACTCACTATTGATAATTTATGAACGCTCGTTACGTTAATTGTGGTCTGATTTTGAAGAAGAATTCAACTTTTGACGGTATAAAACAGGTTGCCAAACTTGCTTCCGGCGATTTTAGAACAATACACAGATCATTCGGTCTTTGTATCAACATGTGTTTGTTGTCTGTGCGCAGAACTACTTTTGGGGGAAATAGCTCCCGAGGGAAACTTAAAATTGCACATCAAAATGAAATAAAACAAGGGATGCACAATGCGCGCATCATAAATTCTGATTATTTTTAATCACACATTGTATTTTATTAGCAAAACCATATAGTTGCAGGTTATTAGCAGAGAGAAATCAGCGGTTTATGCCTGCATACAGTTTGTTTTCGATCTAGACAAAACTATTGTAGCAGAAATTATGAAACGATTGATGCGATATTAAAGTTAAGCCTTTCTTCTCTAAAACATATGGACAACAAATTAATCAAATTAGAGCATGCATAAAATATTACATAAGATCCAGCCTTCTTCTTACTTAATGGTACGATGTACTTTATGACATAGAAAAAATAAATTCAACAACTCATACATTTGAGTTAAATGCAAGTGCGCTTCGTTGGAAAAAGTGATTCATTCTGAAAAATTGAATGCTGGTCTGGAATTAATATCTACCGTGAAGTACCATAAGGTACGTCTGTTAATTAAAACAATCAGGAGCTGTCGAATTTATTGACCAAAAAACGATAAAAACTGATATAGAAACCAATTACTGGGTGTGTATAATGAGACTACAGACCAGTATCTATGGTTTATCAGGAACATGAAGTGTAATAAGACTGACACAGGTGTGCAACTTTTAACATCAACTACTTCGAAACTGTCTGTATTCTTACATGCCTTAATAAAAAATAAATCCTGACGTTTTCTTCGCTAAACTTGGAATCATACATCAATTTTACGCTATTGCAAGCATTATAATAATCATTTAAAGCATGTAAAACAAGATAATGCAACGCATCACCGAGTCTCCAGTGTCATGATCCGCATAATGTTAATTGCAAATTATAAAATCCTTGTCTCCTGACACAGTGCCAAATCATTTTTATGACATTCGCTCCATCAACTGTTTGAGGATTGCATCTAAAAGCTAACTTCTCAGACAAACATTATCAACTTCCTGTTAATAAAAAACTTTAATGACAACATTCACTTAGTTGTGGTCTATTTGTATAAAATGAAAAACAGAAATCCATGACAATATACATAAAACTGGCGCATTTTGAGATTATAACGACTGGATAATTAGTAGGCTAAAACAAAACAAAAGTATGATCCTATATCAGCATTTTGTGCTAGGAAGCACCAGTTATAAAAAAATGTTCAATCAATAATTAGTTTATTTATCCAACTATTTATACTTACAGCATGCGCGGCAGTCATTTGGCAATTTCCGCATAATGAAACAGCAAATGAGGTAATAGATCTATTATTGTTGTTAATGCATAGGTCAGGTTTAGAAAAATATTTTCTTTTCATATACAACTCCTTTTAAGCTAAACGACTGTAAATTGCACATAAATCTCACTACATGCCAATAATTTCATTATACTTAAAAAAGACTATCGATAAATTAATCGTAATGAAAGGTATTAATTTTAGAAAAAAAGAAATGTTTAATTTTTAAGCCATGTAATATTTGTGCTCTCCGGTAAAAGTGTTCTCTTGAAGAGAAAACGTGGGCGAACAAGTTAGATTCGATGTATTGGTTGAAACATAAATTAAAGAACAGTTACCAGAACTCGAGTCGACTGTGGTTTTATTGCTGTCTTGAAACCAGAATTAGTGTTTTATTACATTCTTACGATTAGATTTTTTGGAAACGTTTCCCTGGAGACGAAATTTTTTCACAGCAGCCACAAAAACACGACATGTAGCTTTAAGCTAAATAGCTTTGATGCGACCTTGACGTTAGAAGCAAGTATGTAGGATAAACTAGTTGAATTAAGGGTATGTATCCCGCATATTATTTTTAAAATTGGTCTAAAAATAATACCACTATAGATCTGCGGTTGGGAAAGATGTTTCACTGCTTGTGAAAGTACCTTAGAACGAAGAAACAAAGTGAGGTGATTTTGTAGTTTTAAATATATTCTGGCAACCTTTGAATCTGGTAAATTCAATTAAACAGCAGACAACGCAGCATAAAATCCTAGTTTACGTCAAATAAACAATACTTTACGTAAATGGGAATTTAATACTGACTGTAGTAATAAATAAAGACAAACTTGAATAGAAAGACTTCGCTTGTGTCATGATTAATCTAAAATATATTGACACCAAAACCCATTAATTACAAAGTCAAACAAATGGAAAATATAAAGTTTAAAAGCATAGATTAATTATGAACACAATTGATCGCTATGAACAACTAAAGCAGAATTCAATCCCGTAATTGAAAATAATTAGCTAAATATAAATGAATAAAGCTAATAATTTAATAACGAGGAAAAGAAGCATCTGATTAATTATTAATTAGCAATACTCTCAGACATTCTAACATGTACGCCAACAAATTTCACATGAAAATATACTCGCTCTGGAGTCTTCACCAGGTCCATGTAACCAGCAATGTGAAAGAAAAAGGTGAGTCAGTTTATAAAAAGTGTTTGTTAACACAAAACACGAACAGAATCAGCAACTAACAGTTCTCTCATTATGGTGGAATGAGTTTGCGAAAACATATGGTTTCAGTGCATTATAATAATCATTTGTGTATAATGAAAGTTGATATCCAAATTCTCATGCATTAAACATATTTTTTGTACGTAATAAACATTCAGTTATATGCTATTCTTGTAGCACATGTATAATTGTAAATGATTGTAAGGCAACTATAGAAGTCGTGCACAACAGCAATGGTTCGTTATAACGATTGAAATTGTTTGTACGTTAAAAAAAAGTCAAAGATTCCAAATCATTCTTTAGTACATATCCTTAAAATAAGCGTTAATCTGTACATTTATTTCGTTTTAATAAAATTAGATCTAAAAAAAATATAGTTTCGCTTTAAAATCCAGAATGTCAACAAACATTACAGTGAACAATGAAGACGTGCTGTAAATATTATAAATTATTTCTTTCTTTGAATTCTTGTCGTCAATATACATGTGAGAGTAATCCTTGCGTAATCTTCGAGAAACTGACAACATAAGTACTCATCCGGGCATTACGCTGCAAGCAGACGACAACAATAACAGATAAAGTAGGAGCTAGAACGTCTTCGGGGACTCACAAACAGACGTTAGCTGAAATCCACTGAAGTCGCTTGAAGTAAACGATGTAGAGCACGCTATGAGGATATCACGTGACAGGAGAGTCAGCACGTCATAGAAAAAAAGCTTGATTTGTCTCGGACCGCTTTAGAATTATTTTCAACGTACTGGTGAGTTAATGTTAAATATTTTATGCCCAAGTATTTTTATTCTAGAATCAAGAACTAGATAAATCCGGAAACGTCATTTAACGATGCGCATTGCCGCATTAATTCCCAAACGATTATGATAGATAGATAGTTCATTCAGAAAATTAAGTTAAATTGATTGCGGAACAACATTAATGAGTATAAAATTACGTTCCAGTCTGACTTTGTTAATACTTGCACATTTAAAGCAGAACAATTAATCGGGCACTGTATTCAAACTTAATGATGAACATTTTATGGTCAACATGAATTATGTAACTCACTTGGTCTTCCGTAAAAAATGCATAGAAATAAAACCCTAAGCCGCTGATTTTCACGGTTTTACGGTACATCAAAGTAACGTCATAAACATACATGGTTAATGTTAAAACCATATTTCATATACTGCACAAACGTGAGGCAGATAATGAAACTGATGATTAAAACAAACTTGTACATGCAACTACTAACTGAAGATTTCAACTAGGGTGTTCCTCATTTTCCCACTTAGTACGTATGAAATAGAAATTAGGGCGATTGGTGCAGCATTTCAATAGGTAAACATGTTCTATTTTGCTACTAATGAAAACAAAATGTTTTTCTTAACAAATACCTTTTATATATTGTCATTATTAGTGCAAATATTTAATGACTTCTACCTTGTCTGCCTTCAAGTGATATGTTGGTAGTCTGTAAAACATTTGCCTATAGATATTTTAGCATCTTGTACACATTTAGAGTGCAACCCCTCCAAAGCAAACCCTTTGGGAGAGGCAAAATTATGTAGTTGTTGAAAGGTTTTTGTTCTAAAGAGGTTACATTAATAGTCAAATAGTACAGTAGGAAAGGTTGTTGTTCAAAAGAGTGCCGCTCGGGGGAGGTTGCACCACATAAATATTAAACCTCACGTACCGAACCCTTCGCGCATAACTTTTTAAAACGCATTTCAATATTATGACTGGTTTAAGTACATGGTATGTTAGTAATGTTTTCATGTAAATATAGAATGTCGGAAAGCACAACGCTACTAATTCTATTGTACAAAATTGTTTCATGTACGTAAGATGTTTTAAACGAGCAGTAAAAAGAAAAAAAAGAATTCGGGATATTTTACTGGAAAGTATATTCGCCAGTTCGACATGATAAAGATTTGGGTCTTACTGCGGAAGAAAACGTAACACTAAATAAAAAAAAATAGAAACACAACTTTCAAGTGGTCTCTGAAGTTTTTACAGCAAATCTAAAAAAAAAACAGAAAAATGTTTTTTTCCTATGAGAATGAAAAAAACGACCATAAATCAATTCATCGCAGACTTGTACAAAACGAGCTGAGATAAGAATTCTCAGATAGAAAACATATATGCTACTAAGAGGTGTAATACATTTATTACAATGATTAATGTCATCCTAACAAAACTACAAGCTTTTACGTCACGTGACGAACAAAATATATCAAAGTATTTTTTTTTCGTTATAAGACATTCTATTTCGTATCAATATGGGATTTACCTCGTGTTTCTTAGGATCAGATAAAGTTGATGTATACGTAAATATTCTATCTCTGAAGTAAATCGTTGAAAATAAATCACTCTAAAAACATTGATTGAATAGTTACGTATACTGAATAAGATGTTACATGTAGGAACAAATTAAAACTAGTGAATAGATCTCGTTTACTTTGTCTTATCATTATTTAAGCTTTTATAGTTCACACTAATTTATTTTAGCTCGATTGCGAAACAAGCGAATGCATGTACATGTATACTCGGACAAACATTAATTATATAATAAATATATATGTATATATATAATATAAATATATATAATTGTAATACATGTATTGACTTCCTACTTTGATCCTCACCAGACAGGTATGTTTTCATCTAAACTAGTTATCTTAACTCATCGACAAAAGGAAAATAACTTTTCCCTAACTACAATAAAACATCTTTACGGCTGCGCTTATCAGTCAAATAGAAAGGCTATGAAATAATTTCGTTATGATTACACTTGTTTGAGTTTTGCGTGGTTTATGGTACTTATGTAGAATTAATCAATAAATATACAACCGTAAATACATATTTAGTCGTAAGATAAGTAAGCAGTCAGTCCGTGAGATTTAGAATACTCAAACTCACATACTTGAACAATTGATCAACATGTATCAATTAAATCTTTATTAAATATCTTATTTCATTTATTTATATATCTATTTATTCATTTATTAATTAATTAATTACTTAATTTATTTATTTATTAATTCATTCATTCATTTATTCATTCATTCATTCATTAAGTATACATTATCAACAGAAATACTATGAATTAAACTAAGTACTATGATTAAGAATAAGCCACACATTTCTGACTAATCAATAATAAAACATGAGAACTACAATATCCTTTGAACCAAACCTTTACCATACGTAAGTTCAACACAATGTACAGGTTGAAAACCCATCAAAACATAATTCACTGTGATAAACCATTGTTTGTAATCGTTAGTAATAAATAAACTTACTTCTCAGCTCAAAATACTCCAAGATATCAGAATCATACACAGAGTGTGAGAAAAAATATCACGCATGTACGAAATATCCCGTAAAACGCAGGAGGTTTTTTGTGTAGCCTATTCATAGCAAAGCGTTAATTTGAAATGCTTGCATATCAAATCTCACGGCTAGTTAAATCACTATTATTGTGATACTTCTGTGTTTACAAACCCCAACATACAATTATGTATTAATCATGCATTAAGCCCCGTAACTTCAAAAGCACATGTTTTCAAACACGCATTTAATGCATTTATTATTTCATTTATAAATCCGTTATGTTCCAATGTTAGCAACCGTTCGTGAAAGTTAATGACTCTGCCTAGATCGCTTGTTGTCACTACAATCGATTCTAAAGAAAGATTATTCTAGAAAATGTATTTAATTAAAACTTATTTCATGAGCGCTGTACATTCCGCTCAAAGGGTTGAATTAATAATTAAAGCACGATTTATCGCATATAATCTTCGATGAGTGACATTTACAGTAAGCTGGAAAAGCAGAAATCTAGAATAATGACCCTTTTAATATAAAAGTCTTTCAATTCGATCGTCATGGGACAGATTACCCAGAATATCCTATTACGTATATACTCGCTCGTAAGAATGGGAGCATTATTAAATTAGCTGAGACACTTGCTATTGGACCGTCCTAATATATAAATTTCATTTTTGTCTTGAGAGATATCCAGTAAATATGGCATTGACTCTATGAGTAATTTAGAAAAAATATTGTTATCCTAACCTCGAGAGATTCGTTTCTGCTTATTTGTTTGTTAAATTTGTATTGAAAACTTCCTTTCAAAAAAGCGTACATATTAATTATCGCACTACACACAATTATTCGCGTATTGTTTAATTCAATCAATTAGCCTATGTCCTTTTTATATTTTCATACAAAAATACGTACTTACAGGCAGTCAAGCAAATTAATGATGCTGTTGAGTTATTTATTGCGCAATAACGTGAAATCATGTTTAATTAAATCCCACACAGGGGCTGCGATTAAATTTGTATGTACCCATCAGTAACATGCGGACATATTTATGTCAGAGGATCTTTTTTGATCTTGATATTTTTATCATTAAACTAGGCCCAATATTCCATTTGGAGTCATGCAAAGAGCTTAGCACGTCACGTTGGAACAATCCATCACGTGATATAATTATACATAGGAGCTAGGAGTACATATCAGTCAATGGTCGTGTACCTAAATGCAGTAAATATATCCTACTTAAACTTTTTATGTTAAATTAGTTCAGTTCAAAACCATTGATATACTTATAGCGCAAAAGTTTCTGGAGAAGTAACTCTGAGTAAACATCTATTAATTATAATTATTGTCATTTGAAATATTCATGAAACCTGGCAACTACATTCTATCATGGTCTCTATTATAAAAAACTAATCATACAACGACTAGATTTTTTTATCTGGTTGAATGGTCAGATGAGAATGCCGGTACTGGGAACAAATTAAAACGTTAATTCAAGTAAAAAATAAAAAAATCTGACGACCAACCTTGCATAGATGTACGGGTACCAGCTGCTTATTTCTAGAATATCTACACTAGTCGTTTTTATTTCCGTTCATAAGGACCTTATAAATTGTTAGTTTACAGTTACATCACATCAACCTGTAGAAAAACGTTGTTATTTGGTTCTTAACATTATTACTGATTTCGCTACAAATCTTGTGTAAGATCAGAACAATTTATATTACTCATAATTTAATTGAACAGACTAATTACCATTGTTATTAATAATAATTATTGTAATCAAAGTTATGTAACAACTATGTAGTATTCAGCTTAGTTTTAGACGATCGAGAATTACAAAAGTTTCTGTTTCATGATAGACAAAGAATTCTGTTACATATCTACACCATACGTCCCCAGTAGCTTAATTGTCTCAGACGAAATGACGTCATAAATCTAACCCATACCATATGAACAATTAACCATTTTTGTACAAATTTCGTAAACGTCACGTTTTTATAGCTATCAATATCCAGATGGTTTACCACGTTGTAACACAGGCCTCCACATTACACAAAACAATGAAACAGCTAATGTACTTAAAACACCCACGTGCGTAAGTAAAACACAGACATATTCCTGGATAAATGCTTCTACTTACTGTAATTGATGTTACAACGTTCAGTTTTATGATTTAATTCCATTTACTTAGACGTTTTAGTGTCTATAAAGTGCAACAATTCGAAACATTCCCGCAAAATAACGTAATTCGGCCAAAGACGGCATTTAACATAAACTCTGGCAATGGCTTCCGTATTATACAGAGGCCTGGTTACCAATGACCTTTTGACTAACAAAGATGTCAAGAAAACCACGCGCGAGTCATAGATGTATTTGTTATCAATACTGTATTAGTGTGTCTTTAGAAACATCAGATAATTCTCAACGTTGAGTAATAAAGAGCACATTAATATTTCTTGAACTCCATTTTTTTGTTTGATCTTTTTTTGAAACTAGAAATGTGTTGGGTACGTGTTCATTACAATCTGCTCGTTGTTTGTTCTCTTCATCTAGTAGTGTTGCGTGTTGTGTTTGTTAGGGTTTTATAAATCTAGCTTTGTAATTATGGAAGTTGGTGGTTATGTTGTTATGCGGTGTTAGTAGTGTCGGGTATTACTTGTGTTCCCAGACCATTTGTTCTGCCTGCAAGAAGACCTTTCGCGGGTGTCTTAATTTGCATCTCGAATGTCGCAATAAATAGCGTTCTAAAATTGGGAGTTTGAAGTCATATAATTAAATTGTAAGTAGTAAAACATTGCTCAGAGAATAATCCTGCAGTAAATGTGCCGATATTATTACTCTTCTCCTATTTTATGAAATTATTTTCAATGAACTTCAGATGCGAAGTACAAGTTTTGATGTCCCCGGAGATGGAACGGTAAATAAGTAAACGCTAATGAAGTATGTTTTCAAACTCGCTATAAGCAGTAATTGAAAACAATCTATGGGTTGGAGCATATAAAATGTGACAAATTTAACAAATTCTATTCTGTCTTCGCGGACTATCTCCCTGAATCTCATTTTTCATCATATCAGGAAAACTCATCAAACAATAATAGACTGGTACGGAATACTTCTTATACCAAAGTGCAAAAAAACAATGCAATAATTTTCAAAACCAGTCCATCGTTGATATAAATTGTAAGTTTTTGCAGATAAATCGTTGCAATAAAGTTAAATTACATATATGATGTTCATCGTCTGTCAAAAACACATATAAATTATCTGCAAAAGCGCCTAAAGAGAGTCAGTAAAACGTCACATGTAACATTGATATATATCTTTGGAACATCATTTACGTGAGTTCTATATCGATTCAAATTCGTGTGGGAATTTGTTGAGGAAAGTTTGCAAAACAAATGGGCTTAAAATTCGCATAAACTTTCAATACAGCGTTTTATAGTTCTAGGCTCTGTATCGATCGACCAAAAAACTACACAACTTCAGAAGAGCACCATTATTACTACGGAAATCGTATAAGAAAATAAATGCAATTTATAACAGTACTTAAGAATGCATCCTGAAAACTTATCGTTATCACGTAATTGACTCATTTATCAAGTTGTCATGACTTGTGCATGAAGTATAAAAATACAAACATCTAAACCAAATGATCGCACATACCAATTTGTGGAATAGAACAATACAGGAAGCTACGGCGGTGTATAAATGGGTATGATTTGAAAACGTCAATACAGTCATAATTATGTGGTAGGAACTATGGAATGGTTGCTACGTCAATTGATAATTTACCAGACTTTCTAATGGAGACAAAATATTTTACTTGTTTTTTTTAAAGCCTGCTTGCTTCATAATTCAATGCACATAAGTAATCTTGATACACTATATTGATGATTTTTTTTAACTTTCGTGTACTATTGTTAATCTGTTTTACATGTGTATGGTACGTACGAATTTCATAAGAAATGAGCAAATATGTGAAGTATTTGTGTATTTTAATAAATATCCGAGCAGTAGATGGTAATTAAAATGAAAATCAGATGAGGCCATGCCAAATGACAAAATGGCTAAATATTTTGTAACTAATGTGATGGAATATAACACGCTGACCATTTCTGTTAATTTACAATTTAACACAACCAGGCAGGTACAAAAATCGTATAAACGAATAAAAATATACATTTGTCCACTTAAAATTAAGATTTAAATAATGGTACGGAAAAAGAAGAGATACAAAATGAGGGCAACTAATAAACTGATCCATTCACATGACGCAGCCTGATGTCACAATACCCACAACAGAAAACAGCAGTCCGGGGCGGCTGCATTGCAGTATAACAACAGAATCTTTAGTATGATTGGATCAACAAGTAATTAAAGCCGTATTGGCCAAGACTCTTACAGTATAGCGGTTGTTGAATGTTAAGGAAATATTGCTTATTTTATCATATATCGGACTATTGAGTAACTATAATGGATTCTACAATAGTGATGGATTGATCGGCAGAAATGACATTTTATTATATCCGGTATGCACCTCTTGTCGGAGGTTATTACTCTGTGTTTCCGACATTGATCTACAAGACGTGGAATCAAGTTGCTTTGTAAACAGGAAAACACGATTACTTCCCCGCTTTTTATTTTGTTCAAAAATCCTACCTTATGATTGGTTTGGAGCCTCGACCGTGGTCAAGTGGTTAGTACTAGCAACACAGATCCGGTTCAAATCCCGGTCGCGCCAGGTCATACCCTTCTGTGAAAATTTGAAAAGAATGTCGCTTTTCCTCCATATGTGGAGAAGTTGTCAGCTCCTTGTGGAAAGGTAAGTGTAAGTTAGCACTGGTTAGTATACAGTCCAGGAGCCGACCGCCGTATGTAACTGAAGCATTCTTGAAAAACAGCGTTACAACACAGTGAAAAATATAATTAGACTGTAAAAACATAGAACACTGTTTTATTCCTAACATTTAAACTAATTGAAACAGGTCATACAATAATATTGGTGAGATATTAATAAAACATTTTCTCAGATAAATTGAATTCAAGACTTTCCCCATGTATGGCAAATTTTTGATATTAATCGCTTTCAAATAGCCCAAACTGTTAAGGATCTTCGGCAATAATCTGAGCACTATATTTAAATGGCAATAAATCAAATAGTTGGTGCGACAGCTTCTGATAAGTTCATTCACATTGAAATGTATTAATGACTTCATTCTAGATTGAAAGCGTGTAATTTTTCAAGAATAACAGACGTTCGCAATACGTTAACAGCTAATCCTTCAAAACTGGGTGTTCCATTTCGAACGAATCATACAGAATTTCGCGTGTTGTATTCACTCTATCCATGCATAAACCAAATAATGAATTAATAATGATATTTTAATTGTAATAACGCTAACAATAATAATTGATAAAGGCGGCCAATAGCAAACTAAAATGATCGAATAAGTAAAGAACCACGACATATTGAACTTAACTAATCTTATTGACGCCATTTTTTCTTCAGTCTCTCCTTGAGAAACATAGCGTGCCTCCGTATTTCTTATATCAAAATATTCCCCTGGGCTCTCGTGTGATTCTTTACAAAAACTGTCATTAATATACATTGTGTATTGAGCACAGATATTGTGGTATTTCTCTGCATGTGTCACAGAGCCAATATTTTGTGAAATATTACGACCACTAAGTGATCGGTGGTTTTAAAATGTGCTTCATCATGCTTTAGAGAAATCGCAGGCGTCAGAACATTAACACTATTTCCATGAGAGTTTGTGCTTGTCTATTTGTGTCGGTGTTTTATAACCTAACTTTAAATCAAAACTTCTGTAGTTGCAAGGAATTCTGTGAGAAAAGACAAGGAATCGCCTACGCATTGTCAGAGAGGTTTGTTGAAAATTTTCCTCGAAGCAAACATGGGCATACATTGTGTAATATGAAGCATAGAGCAATAATCTCTAAAACAAAAGATCGATTTAGTTAAGTTTGCAGTCAGCATTGACAATAATATTACAAGTCGTAAATTAATGAACAACGACGATATTAGATTGTGAAGAAGTTATCCCAAAATCGTCCTATCTATATAGTACCATAGTGATTTTATCGTTTACGTTAACGGCCGCGGACGTGGCCCAGTGGTTAGTGCGGTGGACTTGAGATCCGGGTCGAATTCCGGTCGAGGCAGGCCGTATCCTTGTATTGTACGTCGATTTTCCTCCATATGTGGAGGGGTGAGTTAGTGCTGGTTTATATACAGTCCAGGAAAACTGGTTAAGTGAACTGGTTGTCGTATATAACTGAAAACATCTTGAAAAACGGCGTTAAGCCGATCATAAGTTACATAAAAACAAACGAAAATCGTTTTAGTTAAAGCATCCACTAAGGATCTGTTTATGACCAAACTAAATGTGAAACACTCACCACTGGATATTAAGATAAATCCACGAATCGCCATCAAAAACTTTTTTGAAGTTTCGGAAAACGCATACCGAGACGATTATTAGAATTGAAAATAATTCAATATCATAAAACGTATTTACTTTTTAAAACTCAAAAGCAACAAAATTAAGAATGATACAGATAAATGCAATATCAAGTATGTTAACTGAATGTACCTCGTGCACTTTGATTTTTTATTTATAATTTAGTAGAACCTTGTAATGAAAACCAAGGTCGTTATGGAAAAGATCTTTGTCTTGATATGAAAGTCATTAAACCCGTACGATTCAAAATATGCTTTAAGTCAACATTAAGAGATGAAAGAATATCATTCGATTGTTCGTTCACGTAAATTTAGATAATGGCACACTGCTGAGATGAACACGATACGCTTTGTATTAAATTAGTGCTTGCTGCAAACTAGGTCAGCCATTTATATTCCCTGTTGTTAGTGATCCCACCCACGTTTCTATACCGTTGCTTTCGATCGTTTCACACGCTTTGAGTGTTCTTTAGGTGCCAACACACACACACAGGACACTCACAAGCAGACACAATACTAGTAAAAAAGCACTTTGGTGTGTTGCAGTCGTTTTTTACCATATTCTGTTGTGTTATATTGTTGTGTGTGATGATCTTAGTCGTTTGTGAATGTCTGCCGTAGTCTGTGTTGTTAAATTGATATATTTTGCATTCGATATTGTCAATGAATCAGTTTATTTACTTCCTGCTCATTGCTTTTATGCTTTTAAACAGCTTACATCGCTTTAAACAACTCAATGAAATACTAGCTAATCAAAGGATGAGCATTTGTCCACAAGTGTTTGGTCTGGATTCTTTTATTTGTCATCTATTTTGCATATATCAACACTTCAGACTTGTAAAACAATTATGCATTATTTCAGGGCTGCCACTCGAATATACACGAGATGACTATGTACAGCATACATATCGATTACGACACTTTTACTGATACAGTACAATACCAAATATACAGACGAGGTATGGCTAAAATGATGGTACTATCGCTCAAACAAAGTTAACTGATATCATGGTCAAGTTACCATTAGGCCATGCTTAAAAAATTTCGTTTGCGATTACGCAACCCGAACTGTTTAGCAGTGGGTAGGTAAGTAGGTATTATTTGCAAAAACATTACATGCAATGATAGTACTGAAACGAAAAGCTGGAATAGAAAACAAACTATTTTTTATCGTTTAGGCCGGGAGATTTACGACTGAGTCGCGTAACTGTAAACCCAGAATTTTATAATGATGACCTTATGTAACCGATGGTACGGTAGTACAAACACTGAATCACCCATTTACACGGTCCTTGTAACTTTATGTAAACCGAAAACGAAGTTGACTTAACATGGAGAAAACCGATGACACCGTCTTAACAAGTTTATTTTACAGAACACAGCTCATGACTACATGAAAAATAGTTTACAAAACAATCCAATTACAAACATAAACGAGACAATACAATAAGCACGTAAACATGTGATAGAATGAAAGAATTAAGTGAATAAGATTACGAAATCTTAATTTGATATCTAATAATAATGATAGGATAATTATAATTCAGACAGGATTAATGCAACGGCGGATTAACAACGTAACCAATTGTACATTAAGGTAAATAAAATGATGATGGAAATGCCTTTAAATGTAATGAACCAGATGCTAACATAACACGCGTTTATTTATTCAGTCCAATCACGATTTTACCCCCGATGATTTATTTCATTTTAAAAAAGAGCATGTGTGTAAAAAAGCAATGATTTTGAACAGAGAAAATCGAATTATAGAGGATTTTCATGTGATGGGATTTGATAATCTTGCACGTCTAGATAACATATAAATATCACGCAGCATTAAGATAATGCTTACATTGGCATTAAAATTGGTAGACGACCTGATAATCATCGTCTTAGTTAAAGACTGTATAAAATTTGATAAAATCAGAACCGCCAAAATCCAAAAACTACCAAAATATTAAATGTTAAATTTGTTCTGTGACATAATTCAGTTTCACCAAAATCAAGGAGGATAAGTAGAAACGGAAGTCATTAGAATATACTACTCGTATAGAACAACACACGCGATATGTTATTCCAATCACAACAACAGTTGTTAATTTTCAATAATTAGAATACAGAATAAGTGAAATTAATTTTTTTGCATATAAAGAGCTGACATGGAGGTAGCTGACACGGTGGGAGTTGCTGATATGCAGAGAAATGATATGAAGTGAGTTGACGATGTTGACGATGACAGAGCTGACCTGGAAGCAGTTGACATAATGGGAGCTGACATGTAAAGAGATGACTTGAAGAGAGTCGACAATGTTGACAATGAGGCAGTTGACATGGAGAAAGTTGACATGGAAGCAGTTGACATAATGGGAACTGACGTATAAAGAGATGGCATGAAGAGAGTTGACATTGAAGGAGCTAATATGAAGAGTTCATACTGTACAGAGGGAACTGAATTGAGAGAGCTGATACAGTCTATTAATACTGTTTGATTAAACAACTGAAGACACATTTATTCTTAAAATATATGAAGTTGATTTTCACTGAAACAGGATTGCTGATGACTCTACCTACTTAAAGTCCAATAAAATTGATACCACATTTTATTGCCTGCCATCTGATATTTATTGACTGTGAATACAACTAATAATTCATAAACACACAATAACCACCCGCTATTAACATATTTTATTTCCACTACCATATGCTGATGATAATATTTAAAATACCGTCTGTGGATTATCCGTGTATTTTGAGGTTTCATCTCATAAAACAGACAAACTTCGGTACAAAATTCACTGTCTGCATAAATCAGCATCATGGATTCTCTATTTGTACACACTCTATAAATGACCGTAATAAAATTGGAAAACATAACTTGCATACGTTCTATACGATGTTATAACGGTCATAACAGACGATATAAATATCCATTTTAATTGTTAATGTTTCGACTACATGCACCTACTTGTTGAAATTCCATGCGAGAGTTTTGTGGCGTAAATATTATTAGTCTAACATTGGCTAACACCTGTGTGAATCATTAAAACTGCGCACGTAAATGTGAGGTAACATTTTATATTAATTTTAACTGCATTTATTATGGAAAGCTCTATAAAGCTTTTGGAATAAAACCCAAATAGTTCAGAACTTTGCAAAATCGATTTACTAAAGCCTTTACGCACGTTTCAAACTAACATCTAACGTTTTTTTTCAATAGGAAAAAAACGGTGAGTTATATAAATGTATTACATTTGGGATTATACCTTCAAAAGTCACATATAAAAAAAAACAAAGAGATCTTAGTGTAGTTGTAAAGTTTAGAATCAATATACTGTAAAAATATTAAATTCATAAGTACATATATTAAATAAATATTGTCTGAAAATGCTGAAGAATTCCCTAGTGGCCCAGACGTTACATTAGTGCAATATTTGACGAAAGTTTATGATTATAATTATGTGTGGTTGTAAAAATCATAAATTATAACGGACCTATGCGTAAACAAGCCGTTAGGGGAAAAATAAGCAAAATATATTTTACAGTTTAAAGAAAATTAACAATCCAATGATATATATGGTGTCATACATGGTAAATGATTATTATTTTATTGAATGCAATACACTTAAATTACGGTCATACTTCAGTTGAAAAAGTTCGCTTGTAAAAGTGCCAACCTAGTGCCCTATACTGTCCATATCTGACATTGTTTTATCACAGAATACATTCACAAAGCATAGAAAAGGATGGTTGCATTTCAATATCCTATTGATCTTCTATCTTCGTTAAGTTTCCTTTTTTAAAAAAGACCTAATACCAACCAGATTCTCAGAGTACAGTAAAACCTGTGAATAAATGTTACCCTTGGAAAAGACAAAATATGGCCTTTATTTACAGACGGCCTTTATTCGGAGGTCAGATTGTTCTAAACAATAAATGGTATTTTTTCAAAGAATGACTTTTATTCACATGATGGCCTTAATTCGAAGGAGGACACAAACACACGTTAGACTGAACAATAAGTAATTAAAAATTTTGTTGACTCAGTGGTACGAATTGTGTACCAGAATATAAACTTTCACGTAATGTTTTCTAGAATATCATCGACCCTTGATTTAAGTGGTTTATGGCGAAGTGTAAATGACTTTTTTATTCTTAAGAGCTTTTCCTCACACTAGTGCATCTTCCTTAATACAGGGACATGAGTCAGATTCATTTGAAAACAACTTGACAATCAGTATCACTTGATGTTTTGTCAATATGCCATAAAACCGTGTTCATTAAAAAAAATCTGACAGTATTGTTCACTTATTTCCACATTATTGAAAAAAGCACGCGTCTGGAAAAGCAGGTAAAATAGAAGAAATATGTAACAATAAAGATGCTATCGGAGTAAAAATCTACTTGTAACCATATGTATACATCCCGGATAGAAATCAGTCTGATAATGCTTTAGTGGTCGATGAAAAATCGGAATGAAGTTTCACATTAAATTTCCTGAAGTATTTGATTGATATATTTTCGTTTTTCTGGGATATTAAACTGATGTTCTGAAATGGTAGGGTTACCTAGTAATCATATAGTGTTTCGTTCATCAGACATACGACACACGGGCCTCAAAGCGATTATTGAAAGAGTACAAGACAATTGTGTCGGTCTAGCGTCAATAACAGTATTATGGTACATCGATTTTGATATCTATGTTCAATTATGGATTAAGGTTTTAACAGTTTCTTGAATAATGGGAAAAATTATTCAACAATTTTGTCATGACTACATAGAAACGATACAAAATAATCAATTACGCATCCAATCAATAGCAATACAGATTTCCTCAATTTTTATAGATAACATTGAGAGTAATCCCGGACCAAAACTGATTAGAATAGATAACAATATATAAATACAATGATTACAACTACACTTAAAACGTTGCCCCGTTTTTATCTAGATTTGAGTATTTTCAGGATATTCTTAAAACATTCAGACAAAATAATCTGGAATACAATCGTGTTAAAGAGTAAAGTGGTAAAATTATCATCATTAACACATCAAGTTCTCACAACCCTAGACATAAAGATCTAATCTAGCATAGAATCAACTGAAATCATAAAATACTACACGTTATGTCTGAATTTGATACACACTAATGCAAGAAAAAGAATATAGAAGAGAGAAAATCAATTAAAATAACACTTTCAAAGGTTTTACCTCTTGATCGAATGATAACTAATCGGTCAAACATTAAATATGATTGGGAATTCAGCGTTTTACCCAACGTATTTAGATACAATATGAACTAGCTTTTGATAGTGGATAATTTTGTGAACATTGAACTTATTAACGGATGATTAAAAGACAAATAATTGACTTGTGGGCATTGACTTGTGGACGGACGGGCGGACGGACGAAAGACGAAGTGATAAATTGGTGGACGGGTTTATGGAGGACTATCAGAACAATAGATGGGCTGTTGGTGAGACCTCCTACATTTCGGATCACAATATTCAATTTATTCTCCATGACAACGAATAGAATTGTAATGATATTCAGAGAACATAAAGTACGATCGCTGTGCAATAAGATATTTAACATTCACATGTCGCATTGCGCCAATAGGGAACATCGGCAATAAAAATGTCATTTAACAAAAGATATCTAAAAACAAAATGATTTATTCTCAACGTACAATACATCGTGCACGTCATTTCAATTCTATCAACATTCAATAGAAACATATCAGTATGTACAATGATACGTGTCAACAGACAGAATTTCAAATACCGGCATATCTTAATTTTGCTTGGATAAAATATTTAGTCGATATATACAGTAAAACCTCTCATAGCGACTACCTCAATATTACGATCACCTCGATATTATGACCACTTATTTTTGGACTGGTTTTCAATAATTCCCCTATAATATAACTCGAAAATGAGACCACCTCTTTATTACGACCAATTTTTCTGGCCCCGAATGTGGTCGAGGTTTTACTGTACATGTGTATAGGAGATCGGTACGAAATTCTATAAAACCAACTAGACTAGACACTGTAGAGTGTTTAATTACGAAGTTATACATTTTTGTCTTAAAATGACACATTAATAATATATTTATGGTTCCACATTTACTTTTACACTGATGTTCGATTAGAAGCACTTTGAACGAAACATTAAAACAATTCCTGAGGATATATCCTCATAAACCTGTCAAAAAATACATAATAATGTTATTAATACCGAATTCAAGTAACGGTTACGACAATACATACGTACAATATTGCATTTGGCAATGAGCACATGTTTTGTTTCCTTTTCTGGTCCGTATAAATTAATGATAACATTTGCACAAAATATCCATCACTATTTCCTATTCAAATTTGCTGGCAGACTGCTAAGATGGATGGGCTGGAAAAAGACGTGATATTTCACGAGGTAACACTTCCTAACAGATGGTTTCCATGGAAGCGACTGTTCGAGCGACTGTTGTTATTTCGGATAAACTTTCAAACTATTGTCAATGTTCTAAGTTAGTTGATGTTATATGACACCAGCGACGTGCGACATTTACCGTCAAACAAGAGCAGTCAGAAAATGTAGAATTCTAAATACACTCATCAAGTTCACAAAGGGTCTGCACGCCGAGAAAAGTACGAAATGAAACCAACCAAAACACATAACTGATTTGATGCTGCCACCAGCCTGATACTGCACCGATTTAACCTACAGAGTTAATAAAATCACGAAGAATTGAAACAATAACACAGAAGCTACATTAACCGTATCATAACTGAATTACAATAATCTCTACAATAATATGTAGTCTAAATACAATATTTATTCCGCTTTCTTTTCAAAAAAACCTGATTTAATTAAATTGTATTTCATGTAAGACCATCCTTGAAAACACTGGTTTTATTTTTGCATGAAAATCGCTAAAAATTAAATTTGGGTCGGGGATTTTTTAATAAGTGGGTCGCGGAACTGCAAACAAACATTTTTTTACGATAGGTCTAATGTTCATTTATTTCATATTCATTAGTGACAGTCATGTTGAGGATCATGGTTCGTAATACTATTTGGCAACTCCATCTAAAAACTAGATATTGCATAACGCAATCTCAGAAAAGGCGGACAAGGCCACGTTCAATTATTCTGAGTGAAAGAGTAAGCGTGATTTTTTTTCCATTAGTAGAAATGATTTTACAACCGCGTATATATCTGTTTATGTATCCCGTACTCAAAAATGTTTATAAAGTGACGTTTATAGACTTAATCTTTCAGGAAGCGTAAGAGGAGGTACAAAGAGCAGGAATGCATGGTATGGCGAATGCATGGTGAAATGTACGGAGTTACAGAGCGCATCATAGACTAGCGTTCCCGCAAGGACTTTATCCAATGGGAAACATCAAGCACAACTTTAAGTGCTTTCTAAGTTCATTGTAAAAATAAGCATGTAGTGACGTCACATACCTTAATTATTTCGGAGAACATTGTTCTAAAGCCAGGTTTTTATGGGGGTAAATAGCAAGAGACGATTTTCACGAGAAATGTCTCAACATCCCCCAACAGTGAATTAACTGGTTTACAAGCTATAATTAATAAAAAAGCTATTTGCTAGACCGACAGAAACCTAACACCATTTCGTCTCTCATAAACTATTTACGACTACTCGCAGTATCGTTTTCATCATGTTACGAGGTACAATAATAATTACAAAAAGGGCGATATAAAGAAAATGTCATAAGTCGGCAATATGACAAAATAAACATTTCTTCGTATCGATTTCATTGCCCTCGAATAGCAAGAACACTCACAAAGGGACTTATTTTGACATCATATTCGCTCAGGTTTTTTCAATAACCAGATATAACAGAAAGCTAATGTTTTGATGTGTCTAGAAATCGGGAGTTATCTAGCTGTGAATTTTGGAAGCCTAGATCGATTCCATATTTTGTTCAAATATCATTGGATCTTGCACAATGTTTGCCTAGATATATCTTTGCCTGGCAATAACTCTACGTACAAGACAAGCGCCTTACGCCGTCAATATTTAATCAATCCTCAACACTACTATTCACATAGTAGAGAATTAACAAACGGCTGGCTCAGATGTTATAACTGTGTAGATGTTCCTAATAATTCTAAAACACACATTAACCAGCTTGTGTTTGAACGCTAAGTTTCAGATACTCAAATTGAAAACAAGTTCCAAATTTGTCACGCTAAGTAGATATAAGACTGAACATGAAAATTGCATTTTTCAGGATATATTGAATTAGAATACATATGGGATGTATTACCTCTACTTAAGGCTACAGTACTGATGAAATCAGTAATTTTCTAAGAATGATTAAACATCCCCAGATGATCTTTTTACATTCGCTGACAATCCTCGTATAATAGGAAGACATTCCATTTTTACAATATATTGCTAGTATAATATAATTTGACAGTATATTCTAAAGTAGGTTTTGAGTGAGAAAACTTCATTACAACATCCACTAAGACATTGTACCACATGTACAACCCAAAGTGTTAAGATTTAAGAAAAAAATAACAATGTATACGCGAACATCATTGCCCAACAAACTTGAACTAGCATTAGAATAAAATCACCGAGCAGTCAAACAACAGAATGATCACAAATCTCCCTAGCAATCTTCAAGGCTTTATTTACGACAAGAAGTGTTCTGAATATCACCAGCAGCATATTTATGATCCGTTGTCAAGCTATCTGCCGCCATTTTGACCGGGAAATCATTTTTGATTGAAGGTACAAATAAAACACCGCCTCAGCAACACTAAAGAATGATATTTTGACACATCTCAAACGTTGTTGTTAGAGTTCTTGGTGATAGTTCAGTCTTCAAGATCATTAAACACAATTTCACCAAAATAAAAATCGAAATCGATAACTTCTTATATATCGCCATGGTTATACATTATTGAACTCGTGCAATGATATCAGCGCCCGGATCAGCAGTAAGTACAGTAAAACTTCTATTAGCGTTCACCGCACAAATATGACCACCTCATCATAACAACTACATATTTTTGGACTGGTTTCCAATATTTCTGTTAGGTTTTCCTGTATGTAAGACAGATGTGCACTAAATGGTTTGTTTATCATTGACAATCGTTTGTAATTACTCTCAAGACAGGCAATGTACTTTCAGGCCTGGTTAGGGCAATCTTTTCCACGATGTAAAAATCTGATCGGTTCCCTGGAAACAATATGAATAAAGACAATTACTTTGAAAAAGTTTCAAAGACAAACTTAATTTCTATAAAAAAACGACACTGTTGTTAACATTGTGTTGAAAAAGGACAAGACGAGAAGCAAGTAAAGCACCATGTGTGATGCGTGTTTTCGATAATCATCCCCTATGAGTATGTTTGACTGATAAAAACTCACGCAGCATAACAAAATCCTTCAGGTCTTTGTCTGAAGTTGTTCAGTTGGATTGGAGCCAACACGTATTTTAGCAGACGACAATAAGTTAACTAAACAATAAACGACTTCACAGAATTTGTTAAAAGCTTCACCATGAACAAACACATTTTCTGGTTGATATATAATCCCGCATATTCACATTTGTTTTTGGAATGAAAAAGACCAATCAATTTTTTATGTTTTCGTTCATGTCCTTGAAAATTCTATAATGGAAATAATCTGGTCACCTTGAAAATGTAAAACTTCCTGAATTCATTTGGCATAAGGAGCAAACAGTGATGGCGGAGATATTTCCATCATTATTACAAATGTTCCGATTTTGTTACAGAACAATGTGGAAAAATAACAGCAAATTAATTTACAATGCTAAATATGTGATTGTATGCCAATTATTTATATATAAACTCTTTATGATTTATATCATAATTAGATACTTACATTGTCATTAAGGCTTTTCCACAACAAAGCAAAACACATCAGTAAGAAAAATCTCAAAACCCTTTTAACAACCACTGACACTATTTAGATGTAAAATATATTGTTGAAACAATTATATAAAACATCAGATGAAATAAGCAAGAAAGACTAAACTTTAGCCCCAAGGAGCTCACAAAATCTTCTATAATAAGACTTCAAATTTCGTCTGGAGAAAGAAAGAGATACGGGGAAATTAGAGAAATCAAGTCTCTCATTTTATCCCAGGGTCATTTTATTATGCATGAAGCACCATTGATCAAAATGATATAATAGTCTGACACCAGATAAATACTGGCTATGTGAATGTGCCTAGCATTGTCAACAAAATATCGTCGATTCTCTGTATCTAAAAGTCCAATTTGATTATCCATCAGCGAAAATGCTGAGATTTTGCCTGACTTACGTTTCACATGATTTTCTATGATCAATTTATTTTGATTTGGTGACAGAAGATATTAGCACGAACACCAAAGGCGGATACCGACGTTCGTTTATTTCATTACATAATTTCAACCATAACAAGAACCATAAATAGATGTTTAATAATAAACATTCGTGAATTACCTGGAAACAATACAAATTTTTCTCATTTTGTACAAAACAGCATTCTCAATTTAGTACTGCCATAGGGCAATTCTAGCAGTACTGAACAACACATGGAACGAAGAACAAAGCATAAATGGAAGAACAGAACAGACGGAATAGAAGTACAAAGGCAGCAGTGAACAACACGGGAAGAATTAAATAATATTGGTAACTTGGGACAACACATGTGTAGAACAAAAGGACTAGCATAGAACAACAAAGGTTACACCAACTGACACAAACAGTATATACAAATACAGGCATCGTTGAAAAACACAAAAAGCAATACATGGCAATGCACGGAAAAGACAAGAAGGGCATTACAACATTAACAATACTTAATAAAAAACAGAGACAGAACTGGACACTACTAATAGCATAAAACTGCACAGCAGCACTAAGCATAATAAGAGCATAGAACCACACAGGCAGCACTGAGCATTAAGACTGCTTAGAATAGCACACGATATGGAAACGACTTCAATCGTAGCTATAGATACAGACACATCAGATGTTTTGACAATATTTGTCGGCTTTTGTATCCATAATGAGATACTATTATAGTCACATCCAGTGCAGTATTTTGTACACATATATCTGCTATTTTTTCACCAAGGTTCTACATTGCTTAAAACTAATCCATTGCTGTTAAATCGAAGTCTTTAAAGAGCAGTATCAGTGTCGATACACAGTTGTTTCAGTTGTGTTTCCATCTTACGTAGAAAGTAATCAACGTATAGATCGTACCGAGCTACGATACCATGAGCGATTAAAATAGTTATCACACCAGGCAACCAAACCAGCGTTATATTCTTTCTAGTTTTTGGCAATAGATTTCGTATTTTGGCATTTCTATTGAATTAGAGCTGTTGCAAAGGTACTCTTGAGTTGTTCTTGAGACAAAATTGGTAATAATTTCCTGAGCATGTTTAGCTTAACGGTTGTATTAGATTTTATGTCCATTTCTGACAGTAATATAGTGTTGAACAGGTGGTCAATTATCGAAACTGGTTGATTTTGGCATTTTGTCAGGAACCATGTTGTTTTTTGTGATTTAAAAATGTATAAACTTTCAGAAGCAGTGGTTTTCGTGCAGCTTGTACACGTTGCTGAATTTAAATTAAAAAAAAAACATGATCAACGATATTCAACCCTAAAAAATTACTTTCGTCTGGTTCTGTCCTGCGTAACGAGGTACAAGATATACCAGACTGGTATACATACAAGGAGGTGTATTTTGAATTATGTATCACACTCAAGCATACGCGTAAAATAGTTCAATCTATGCCACGGCATAATATTGAATTGTATACGTGGTAGTACGGTCGAAGCTTGTTCAACTTTGTTATATCTGAATGTAATTAATTTTACGGTCAAGTTAAGCATGACATATGGCTAACCTAGCAGTTGCTGTTTCACTGCTTGCAAAAATTGTTCTATCCTCAACCTGTAAATGATAAGTGTCCAAAAATGCTATGTAAATCTGAGGATGGAACTAAAGGCAAAATACAGATTAACATGTGTCCCTACGCCTCGTCCGAATCTTCATCCTGATGATCAACAATCAAATGGGACTAAGAAAGTATGATTAAATTTAGGATGTTTCCGTAAAATATTGTCTATTCTTACTGTTTGGTCTTATTCAGATAATGGTTTAATTGGGTGTAACTGTGACCAAAAATATAACTATTCAAGTTGATACAATTAATGGTTTACTTTAGATAAGCACGGATTTCTGACTTGAGAGCACTTGAGGAGATCATTAATGCTATACTTCTCGAATTCATGATTGTTTATCAAGAATCACTTAGAGATGAGAGGTGGCTACGATAGACTGTTAGGAGAAATGATCGTTTCACCATTCAGAAAACACGAAATTAACACGAGTGTTCATATTAAGAGTTAGTCAGGTGTAGCAACGGATGTTGAGATAAGAGTACAACGTGATGAATGTTATAATGTTGTACAACATGAACCATCAATCAATATAGTGACAAAACAATGAGATGTTTATGAATATATAGTACTAAACACGTTCACGGGTGCGTTGAATTGCCAAAGATATTGCCTTGTTATAAGATATAAAGCAACATCACTATTGACAACGTCTCTTATCAATACGTGCATATTCATTGTCATACAAATTTAGACATACCAACAACTAATTTGTTAATGAGTCACTATTAGATATTTATTTTTTAAATGGGTATATAAGCATTCGCAAACAATACCATTTTTGCTTTGGATGTAACTTTTATCGATTGTGAATTCATTCATTTAAACACAATTCTTTGTCACAAATGCTAACGGCAAATTAACTTTGGAAACGATGTTTCATGTCCGTATTCATGAGATTTTTCTGTTGGAAATCTAAGAAGTGTGTCACCACAGTTGAGACAATGGCTGCCATGTTGAAGAAGAAAGTAATGCGTTTGTACTTTCCGAATATGTCCAAATTTGTAGCAACAAAAATATGTCTTTTTTGTGATTGAATGAGACGGGTTTAATATGGCTAAACGCTAACACTCGCCAGTAACACCGCTAAATGAATTGAGCCATGGGAAAACATAGAAGTTGAAAAATGACTTGTATTTTGTTGATGTTCATACAAACACATATTTATGAATTATCAGCATTGTACATGAAAAGGCTAAACAATATAGTAGCTACTGTAAAAATGCCCCTTACCTACTTGATTGCTGGTGAAAGAAATCGAGCTGCGAACAACGGAACAAACGTTATCAAAACATGATTTGGTAAGATTGACTAAGGATATGGTCATATTCATTTTCCAAACACAAAGTGATGACAAAATAAAATCTTTATTCAAAACTTACAAGAGACATCCGAGACATTTACGATATAAAATAACAGGTATCAGTTTGTTCTTGTTAAATTGGTTTATTTTCCATTTTAAGTTCTATGTTTGTTTCAATCTCATATTCCAGATTGAGATGGAGATAATGATTGTTTTACGGTTTGTCTTTTAACTTATTTCCTACAACAACACAGTCTTTAATCGTAATGACAGTAATCATTATGTCAACTGTTTTATTCGAGATTTTCACACACAATTTTATTGTGTGTGTTTTCAATTTATTTCAAATCAGGTTAGCTGAAAGAAATGTTTAGACAGTGAACATTTGAATTGCAAATAATAAATATACTTGTAATTTTTGGCGGACTTGTAGCTAGTGAGTTAAGCTTGGCATTAAAGTTTGTGATTTAGTTCGAATGTAGTGTTTATTTTTGCCAACCGTTCCAAGGCGTTATTTACTTATTTACTTATCTATTTACATATGATATTCATATATTTAAATGCATTTTATATAGAACTGCAAAATAAATTAAAGATTAAAACTAATTTATTCTAATAACTTGATCCATAGCATCACAAAACATAAATAGTATGAGGGAAACCAAGCGGCACAAATCATCTGAAGCTTTCTGACGAGTTTTTGTCTGGCTCAAAAGATTTTTTAAACAAAGCACGCTTCGATAGTTGCTTAAGAAGCTGTTGAAGTTGTGTTGTTTTAAACAAATCGTACTTCCTTTGTGTAACATAGCTGCTCTTTGTCGTCTACTTGCCTGAAGTGTTTCATGAATATATCACGCTAACAAACATCGTGCAAAAACGTAGCTGAAGTTGAGAAATGGTGAAGTGTTTAGTGTCAGAATCATAATTCAATACATGCGTCAACACTGTAATAACGAGCTTTTATCGAGTGTATGAATGCTTAATGCAATTTGGAAACCATCTCATCATAAGACTAGTGTCACAAAAGCGATCAATAAGCTAATATATATTTACATTTTATAGTGTTAACAGCTAGAATTTTAAACACAGAACATGTGATCAAAATAACTTGATTACATTAATGATATTAATATTGACTGGAGGCTATAATAAATATGTAAATGTTTTGACGGGGGTGGCATATATAATAATGGTTTCATTGATCTTAGCTTCGAGGATATTGGTCTGGTTACCCGTTTATTGTACAAATAACGAGATGACAATGTCACTTACCCATAAAACAAAGATATTAAATGACGTAGTTACTTTCAATACATGACTCAGTATGTCTTAGTTTAATGTATTAAGGGAGACAATGTTTACAGAACTTCAGCCAAGAAGAATATCTCCCGTGTTTAAATTAATTTCCAAATTTCTATATGTATTAAATTCTTGGCATAAGAAACACATTGAAAACAAATCAGAGGTAGAATAAAGAAATAATGTATGGTTGTTATACTAGATGTCTTTAAAATCAATAATGTTTGTCGTTTGAAGTCAAATCTTTATATTACAGTAAATCTGACTCACTATAAACAAAGTTTTGCTTAGAGTGTAATACTTCACTTGTTTAACGCAGTCGTGCCAGACAATTCTAAATTGAATTATCTATTTTGAATGGCACGAGCAAGGATGGTTCTATGTTTCTAAGATTCTAATACTTATATTAAATTTTCTCATCCTTTGGAGGAAAATAAATATAAACGAGCTTCAAGATATGTCAAGTGGGTTATTGCAGATCATATGAGGGCCATTACTAAACACACATAATGTGTTTTGCTTGCGAACCAGATTAAACACATTTCATACAAATATCTGACATAATAGTAGGGCATTACATCTCAGAATGCTTTCAAGCTTTTTAGCCAGTTCCAAATAGCTATTTTTGTGCAAATTGTAAATATGTCTGGCCGCCAGTTTAGAATAAATCTGAAAAGCTGGAATGGAACTTAAAAAACGAGAGTGACATATTGCCAAATATAACTAAACGTAGACAACTTGTTTTTTTATTAAATTAATGAAGGCGAATCGGTTCATTGTCTGACCTGGTACCGACAGAATAGACCCTCATTCAAGGAAAGAACTACCGTTTATTTTACAATACATAATGAATACCATTATAGATTAATGAATTGGCCTTATAAATGCAGTCATGTAAAACTGTGAAAGTTTGCACTATGCATTAAAAAGGTTATAATGGTCTTCAGTTACCAGGGTGTACTTATTTTATATCTGCGATTTTAGAAGATTGTTGCTTGGGTCATATTATAAAAATGTATTGTTTATATTGATTCGTAGAAGAACGCCTTATTCTCAGGAAACTTTCAGCAAATGATGCAATTTTAAAGATCTTTTATAAACAGACGCCCAAACATTTACAACAACAAACCTGGAACGAAAACTGAACGAATCCAACGACGCCCTCTTCATAACGATTGGTACACAAATTTCGACGGAAACCAAAAATATGACGCAAAACAAATAAAAGCTAAAATAACGATACAAACTGTTTTCTCTGATTCATTTTCAACACACGCTCGTTTTACATCTGTTGGTATAAAGGATATTTATTCCAATTGGTGATTTTGAATTACAAAATTTTATCACAAAAACAAATGACAACTTTGAAAAAAAAATCATGGACGAATTGTTGTCAGTCACATTGTTTCCGAAAAAGATATGTGTCGTCTTGGATTTGAACCTAAAGTGCTAGTGCACTGCACTCCACACTGTCTTTTACGAATGGGATGGTCTCGGTCGTAAATGAAATGTCTTCGGATTGTAATGTTTAATTTCATCTAAACATCAAAAACTCCTAACCCTTGAAATGCTTCCTTCAATCTTAAAAAATGGACGAATCTTTAAGAATGCACAATCCCAGAGAAATGAGTCATAAAAAGTAATAGTGTCTTATAATTTTCACACGAGGAATTTCAACACAGCGTGAACCATCGTCATTATACATAGTAAGAACTCCCGAAAAATATGTCCAACAAAATGTCATGAATAGAAAACATGATCATTATATCTGCATGACAGATAACGTTGAACAGATTCTTTGACGGTGGTACGGTGATTACCGTGTTTTTATCCCAATCAAATGAAAGCCATTTTTCTTAATTTCTGTTGTGGGTGCCAATAAGCTTAAAATGATAAAAAGGAACTGATATTTGATGCAAACCAGAGATAAACGTTTCACGGTTAAGTATTTTTCTGTACAGTATAATTTATTAAATGCAAGATAAATTTCTAAATTGAGCTTGATAAGGTTTATGCTTAAGTTTAATTACTATCTCCAAAACCGTTTAGCCGGTATTATTTTCGTACCTCATTAAAACCCGGGAACTCAAGAGTATGTGCAATATAGTAACAAACGGATGACAATTTATGACTTTTGTAGCTTTACTCAGCGCATCCTCTGATAGTGATTGTAATTGCTAACTGTCAAACAAGAGATACGCTCAATGCTTCACGAAAGAATGAAGCCGACTATCGACTTTCATGCCGAATTGTATCAGAAAGATATGGTTAGGATAGATATTAAGCCATTCATTACCTTCTGGCGTTGAAGTGTGCAATAATTGTGAAGTAGTTCTTGTTGTTCGTGTAAATACGAGCCATAATATGTTATCTTGTTTTTGTAACGACGAAAATTCTAGTAACTTGTAAGTAGTCTACATCTAGTACGTATATCATTGCCAAAGTTTAGTAAGTTTTGCTATTGATTTCGCCAGTTATTAAATATATGACTTTCCATTGACATACAAACAATGACAAACCCATGGGATATTTTCATGGCAATTCTAACCATTGACTGAAAAACTAGATGTTATAAAGACAAACATTATAACGGAAACACCTTTTATAGATACATCCTACCTCACCAATTGATTCGTTTGTTTCTTTTGTTTTTAAGGCTTCCGTTCAAATGGATCTATGGTTAGGCCATATTTTGTGAGTTGTTCATTTCCCAATTAGCTCGTTACTCTTTTACGGTCATTTAAACATTCTTGTTCTTACAAATGAACACAAACAAAAGACGCACATGAGCTTACAGAAGTATTTCTTATTATCATACAAAAATATTCTTATATATTTGCTTGAGGTCATAGGTTATATACGAGACCAGACGTCTTAATATTCAGCTGTAATTAGACACCAGAAGTCTCGTTTCGGGAAAATTGTTTGCTGTGCTCGACGGGATAACAAAAAACTAAAACTGTCACTGCCTTCAAGCAGAGAATCATATATGTATGGTACATTACTGAACATTAAAACAATACGATTTTTGTTTACAGAAATACAAGAATTGGAGGAAAACAATGTACAGTAACGTAAATTCAATTTTGTTAAATATTAGTTTTGAGAAGTGTTTCTTGTAAGATTTCCAAACATCAGCAAAAAGTCTACATACACAATTGATGATAGCGTTCGAACACGAACCTGAGGTAGATAATTAATTTACATGTATATGGCTGCATTTTTGCAATGCTGATCATCATTATGTTGATACAATGGTTTGCTGTCTTAGTTTGTCATAATAAGCCACGGTCCCTACACCACTGGGAATTCAAATCCCACCCGGGAACAGAAATTTTACATGATGAAGCTGTGCAGCTGGTTTGCGGAATGTGGATGGTTTCCCTGGGTGTTCTTTCTGGTCCCCATCCATGGCTGAAGCTGGAAAAATCGCAAAAATGACCATATATGTTGGTGCGACTTTAAACGCCCAGAGCAAGGACTGTACCGCCTGACCCCGCATGGTGATTCAAAAGTACGTAGACCAATATATAGACTTTGTCATAACGTTCAACATAACCTTGAAGTTAATTTCTGTTACCAATTGTTTGAAAATGTTCCAAAAAAATAATATATACACTATATTCTGTCGTCTGGACAATTTGTTATTGCTAGATTATCATCCGACATTTTGTTGTTTGTCCAATAATCAATAAGAAAGTTACTTTACATAAGTCATTTCTTTGGTTTTTATTTGCTCCAGAGCAGACTGTATTGCACTAGAATACTTTAGTCTTGGTTATAAATTGATTCTAGGAGAATATCTCCAGTAGACTTACAGCAAAAGAAATGCAGAAACGCTTTATTACGACTTCAAGTAAATACATGTACATTATTTTATTTCGTTTTCAAACTTTTTAACGTTCGGTTCTCCCAATGCTAGATTGGCCTATGCTGGAATCAATTTGTCGAGATAGCTATAAAGGCTTGCCCAAGAATCGTACACAGAATAAAAGCCGTATTCAAGAGGGATAAATCTTCTATCAATTTTAGGCTTGTTTCCGAAGTCAAGTCACATGGAACGAATTTGAAGTAAGAGGGACGGGAGATTTGGTTTTAAAACCACAGGGTCATATATAAGCTAGGGGCTTACAATATATAATTTAAGCTTATCTTTGGCTAAATATAAAAATGTAATAGGACGCCGTGACAAATACGTTCCTTTCATAAATTGGTAATTATATTATCTGAATCAAATCCATCCGAATGTAACGTATGTCAGACTTTGTTGTTCAAATAATAGATGCCAGTAATGGCATTAAATGACGGTGATATTATTGAAAGACGTTATCATATATAGGATAAGTGCATTGACTTTAAAAGAAGACTGATTGTTGTAAACAACGGTAAATGGTTAGTATCCGAAACAAATGTGGGTATTATCATAAAGTTAATTACGTTTGAGAAATGAATCCGTATTGTCAGCCAGATAACACGAAATCTATTAAAACAAAAGTAAAAATGATTTCCCTAACAACACACAAATTTGAAAAGAAGTTTTGTCAATTTCTTGGAACTTGATTTGTAAAAGTATTTGGCGCAGATATTTGCAAGGAGATCAATCACAATGTTTATTTTTGTAAGAATGACGAACGTCTAGGAAAATAGAACTCTGGGATCGATTGTGCGTTCTTGTTGTCACGTGATATATCTGACTGAAGTAAAAGAATCCGTCCATATTTCGTTTTAAAACTGTCATATTTGGTGTAGGTTGTATAATAATAACAGGGAATCCTTAAACGAATTCAATATTTAAATATAAAGATGGCAACATCGCTCATGAAGTCATGAGAATTTTGAATCTTTGTTTCTTGTTAAAGAAAATGACTGTGTCATTTTTTAAAACTGGTTACGCTGTCAAAGTCTTGGCTCTTGAAGTTCTCGTTGCGTTGAATTGTACGATATTCTAGTTTCGACTTCATCTATTATAGTTGCAGGATCAAAACTTCAGTATGTTCAATAAACACAAGTATAAAACATAGAGTCACAAGTCAAACCATCATATACTACACACTATACTTCGTTTTAACACGTTCAATGCTCGTACAAATAGAAACGCTTAACTGTTCATACACACAACCCAAGACTTGTCTGGAAGTAAATATTCATTATCAGCAATATATAACAATCTATACGAGGTACAGAATAATAACTAAGTCCCATAATGCATTATACTGATGTGTAGGAACAATATTAACGCATTTAACATCGGATTTGATACTAAATTGCCGACAAGTTTTCCGTTATAAACAAAGATTAGTGCCAAAATTTATGTAAGTGAATGAAATTCTAGGAATATAAAGCAGTTGGTAGTCATGGTGTACGCAAAACGGACACTTAATTCTAAAATAATGCAATAAAAGAAAAAAAACTTCAGGCAGCTTTTAGCGTCCTGACGCCTAAATCGAGAACATTATACTATCATTATTTATGTTACGTATACCCAGACTAAAACTTACACGTAAAGCCGAAAGTCACAAGGGTCATTGTAATCTGAGAAAGTATTTATGATATTTATACACAATAACATCAACCTATTGAATCATGTTTTAATAATCATATCAGGATACTATTTTTGCTCGTTTTATCAACCAAAAGTGAGAAGCATTGATTTCACTCAGCAGTTGGTACCAAAGTACCAGATAAAATCGTTTATTCAGCTGCATTCACAGACATTCCCCAAGGTTGCAAGCCACAGTGACTTCTGTAATCTTTCATTGAACGTTCACTCTTCCGCTACTTTTTGTGAGTTTGATTAAGACACGAACTTTCCCCACTTGTATTGTCCTTAATAAGATTAAATAAATGCAATATCTACTGTATAACAATTGACTTAATTACGTAGCTCACCTTTAATAAGCCGTACAGTTTCTTTGTGAACTATACCATACGCAAGTGCAAATGTTTGTTTTGTAATTTTGGCACCGAACTAGATTCCTTCTCGTTACTTTCCCCAGTTTCGACATTACTAGATATTGACATGGTGTTTTCGTACAGATAATTGATGACAGAACAAATCTACAGATATGGATGCGAAAATAAGTATGTTCTTACAAGAACTTGACCTAAAGTAAATCATGTAGAAGAAAATATATAGGAGAGTTACTGCGGATGAAGATGTATGATTTGAAGCATAGATGTCGTGTATGGATCCCGAGCCGTTGAATAGTAGAATAAAGGAAAATATCTCATGTGTACATACTTTGTTAGTGTTTTCAAAAGGTTACAAAACGTCAATGTCATGATCAAACTACCCACACATGTGTAAAAAATGACTACGCACTTAAATTAAAGTCAATCAATGTAAATACATGAGACATCACAATTGCTCACGAAATGTTTGACAAAGCCATAAAATAATATACACAGTATCAGCCATTTATGTGGATTATATAATGTATCAGAGAAACGGATGACGATTCTATGGCTAGTGTAAAACACAAACATAGTAATAAATACAAACCTAAAAACTGATTTATGTAAATGCTTAAATAGACAGTAGATATGAATGAATACATTTATCTTCATTTTTAGTGATATCCGTGCCAGGTAAATAGCCAAATTGTCGGCCAATAATTGATGCTGGTCAGGCTAATCCAGATTTTTGCTGAGCCCCATTGGCAAAGCCGTATCATTCAATTGTCCGATGTTTTCCTAATATTGATAAGAAAAGGATTCCTAGAAAAACACAAACAAAAATCCCAACTTCATCAAATACTACCCCAACACTAATCTCAGCATAAAGATACGACCATGCAAAAAAAACAGAGGACAAACACTGTCTCCCGGGGGATACCGCCCTGCATTGGTATGAAGCAAAGTGGTTATATAGTGGTTAAACTAGTGGCCAGGCCTCGGGGGAAGCAAAAAATTAAAATACATTACAATCAACAGCAAACATATACAGTGCAACCTTTCACCTCTCTAAAGCAACACCCTTTGGGAGCAGCAAAATTATGTTGTTGTTGAGAGGTTGTTGCTCTAAATTAAGGTCAAATTAATAGTTAAATCGTACAGTAGAAAAAACATGCTGTTGTTGAAGGGAACTTGTTGCTCGAGAGAGGGCCGTTATAGAGACGTTGCACTGTATATAACATATAGCAAGTTGATTGTTCCAGTTTTCTCTAACTCAAAATAAATCATATCACACAAGTAAAGATGACTGGCCATCACCTACGATAACTAATCAAAATGTATTCTCTTATTCTATATACTCACTATTATACACAAATATCGCTATTGAAATTATGAACAAAAATAGAACAAAAAGTAGGGAAGCATTTGTAAAAGCTTTCTACTGTACAATGATACAATAATAAGATAAACCAATGTACGTAGATAGAGATTGTAAGGAACCGTATCCAACGCTTCCAGACAATATTGAAAGACAGCAATATAGACCTTACATGATAGACATATGTTTATATTCTTACTGACATACACCATATTGAACCGGTGGCTATACCAAATTAAGTTCTTATAATGTTACTGTATCAGTTTTTGCGTAATTTAATTGTACATGGCGGCTTTTGTGTAACATTCTAGGAGAAGATGATCTTGTATATTGCCTGAAATTATTTTCTGCGCTGGAAGAATGTGATTTTGCACATTATTGACGATAATATTCGAAATACGCCCATGCATAACGAGGTTGTTGAACATTTATTGGTGGCTGTTTGCCATCAGGATATTCCATCGATCAATGATAAAGTAAAATTCAACGTAAAACCGGTGGTTAAAACATAAACTGTGGAATGTGTGAACAAGACGCGAAAATGAAATGAGCTGTGCAAAAAACCCGCATGTATACCAAACCAAAATTCGTCGTAGGTCAGTTTGGTTTGGAATAACTAAACTTACAAAGCAGTGAAGGTAAAAGAATGAGAGAACAGAACGCACAGAGAGGAGACAGGATGAAAGTAGGCGTTGTATGTAAAAATAAACAGTCAAAGTCAGTATGTTACAAGGACAAAAGGTCCCAACAATTTATAAATAGTCAATACATTGAAAGGAATCTGAGTTCATAATCATTTCACGAGTGGCATCTCTTTCAGACGTTTTTAGAAACATTTCAGATAATTTCAAAGTTAAGTACAATAGTGATACAAAATTCACCACCTGATGTTATACAGCCGAATGCAGTAGAGTTCATGTGAACATAACAAACAAAAAGATAAATGAAAAATACAATTATTTATAATTTGTGCACACAGTTCATAGACAAGGAGATTATGTGAAACTGTCTTTCAAAGAGGGTTTTACATCTAGAAAGATAAGGAACAATGATGTATAATTCATAACGTGCTGCACGCTCATTTCACCAAATATTAGAGATACTATTTTGCAAAATGCAAAATCAAAATAAGAAACTATAACAAACATAAATGCTTATAAATTAGCATGAAATGCGGCTCTTTCAACAATCTCAGCAAGTGGTTATTTTGTGAATATTGGGAATTTAGAAGAATAATTTTATTAGTTTATATCTTGTTTGAAGAACATTCAGGAAAATTCAATTACAGGTTTTTGCATGAGCATTCAACTTGAAGGATAAATAAAATCTTATGTGAAGCATATGAAAACAGTTTAAATAATGCATCTTGGTAGAATGAATTATTTAAGATGACAACGCCTTGAATGTAATGGCCATGTTGATTTATGTTTAGCACGTTATAAACATAAAAGATAATAGGAAACTGCATTTTGACCCATTTGTTACTCTAGAGCACTCAGCCATAATCATATTACAGCACTAAATTTATATAGTATAAATATTTCAGTGAAATGAGTCCGAACACAGAAGACGGCAATTCATCAGCGTGTGACTCACCGTTCCCATGTTATTCTCATCATGAACAAAGTAAAATGCCGTGCAGAGCATGTTTTCCACACAAACCACGTGCAACAACCACCATCAATCTTTGTCCCAACCGCTAATGCATCAATACTGAATTGATGAACATGTTAAAAACCTTGCTCTTGAAAGTTGTGGAGTAAATCCTTTGCGATATTCACTAGGGAGTACCTGAACAAAGCACATAAGAAAACACACTTAACGTATCAAAGATATATCCACTCATTTTGTTTCGTGATTATATAATTCACAGAGAACAGAACGGCGAATACTGCCTCTTCAACAGGATATGTAAACAAATTATGTATTAATCATGACAAAGCAACATTAAAAGAACGCATTAATAGGTTAACACCTTACAATACTCTTAAACATACACTATCAGGTGGTCGTTATTTGATGTAATGTAACTGTATGGAAGAAATGGAGATTTTAAGGACAAACGAAAACGATGACACTTTGGATGTTAGACCCAAGTGATTGCACTTATCACACTAATGATTGATTTCGTAGATCCGACTGTTTTCCTGGGTAATTACCCTTATATTCTGAGATTATCCTTCATACAAGCTGTGTCATCGCTTTGGTTTTCATTAATTGCAGTCCAATCTAGAGAGTTCGTACCTCAAGGGTTTTCAAGACTGTCCATATTTTATGTGCCCACGTTAATTGCGGTTGTCTCTTTGTTTAAATCTGTCGATACATCACGATATACCATCAATGTTTCGCTAAAGGAATATCAATTATAACCAGCTATCTAATTGATTTATTTAAGGCGTCAGTTGATTGTAATATGTTTTTCTTATTCAAAGTTCTGAAAATACGTACAGACAAATTATTTTTTCATTATTTATGTGTATTGTATGAACAGCTTGCATTTTTAGATTCCTATGTGCAGATCTTTTGATGAATATATTATAAAAGATTCGTATTATATCGACGTGTTTCTTTAATTGTGAGGAGATGTGTAGACCATCCTTACGTCAGCAAATATCAAACTAATAGAACGTCTGACAAAATAGACATATCTAAAACCCGAAGGACGATTTCCGAATAGTCTTAAAATTCACAGAGGTTATCTTACACACGGAACTTGAATCAGATTCGGTTGTGAAACTCGTGAATGGATTCATGTTTTCATGAAGAAACAAACAGGAATCTGATTTGTGTCAACGAAAAAATACAAGTCTTATCGGCGCCGAATGTGGCGGCCGCGCTTCATGTTTTATGTCCACACTAACAAAGAATGGTCCTCATCTTCGAACACTTCGGATCAGCAATGTATATTGTTTTTCTCGTCCGTTTCAGAACGTGTGTGTGCAGTTATTAAAACTCTAGACTTTTAAACAGTCATTGGATACACTAGAATAGCTTACTTAAGGTAAGACACAGCTTCTACAATTAAAGCATTTAGCATAAATATCGATTAGTGGTTAAATTGGTACCATATCGTCATCATCTTGAAGTACGGAATGATATAGTTGCGATGTATTATACATATCGCATATAAAGAGGAACTGAATCATTCTTAATACATGTACTTAGTATGCAATATCTTTAATTATACCTTATACCAATAAAGACCAAAATGTATCAGTAAGGGAGACTGTATGAATATGTATTGCTTGATCTGAACGATTTATGTGATGCCCAGCATGGAAACATTTTGGGAAACGTGTGACTCAATTTAACTTACGTCAATAAGTGGACATAAAGTGAATGTTTCTATAGATACCGCGAGTCTCATCCACCGTAACAAAGCTTATTTTGTAAGTTTTAAATACAAACGGGTCAGACGATATCCAAAAATAACACGTTCGCCGATAGTCTGGGTGTACATTGGAGTTCTGCAGCTGATCAAAACGACATTTCTTGGAACATATTCCACTTTTTGTGCCATCACGTGACCAACTTCATGTGAACGAGGATGAGATTTTGTTTTGTGAGCACTCGCATCTGTATCACATTCTGCCCTAAACTCATTGTCCGTGAAGGGATGTAATGGATTACATTAAACATTTATACCACCTTCTTTGTTTCTCTAGTTTACATGTATACATTCCAGGAGGCCAATGATTACACAGTCGCTGCAAAGTTACATCAGATTCTATATTATTGCCAGTGTGCTTGAACATGCGCAGTTTACTGTTCTGTTGAAAACAATAAAAATTGACGAGTTTATGATCACAGACGTGATTCTGTTTGATGGTATCAGCGCACCGGAAGTGACTGAGACGGAGAAGCAATCTTGTGAATTAATGAAATGTGTAACTACATTATATAGTAAAATATTGTCCAACTATTTTCAACTAACTTTCGTTTCGCGTAATTTCTTTACATAATGACTACTCCTGAAATCTTTGTCACTCAGTGCAGTCTACATACAGGATGGATAGATGAATTTTTGTTGTAAGCTAAATATTTACGGTGTGGGTCTAGAACCATGCTAAAAGTACTTAAATGTATAAAATCTAGTTTTATCATTCCACTTAGTGACGAAGCATTTTTGTTGCTTGTTACAAAGAGGATTTTAAAGAGTTACCTGACAGTCCAAGAAAAAAAGATTTAACATATCTTAGACATAGACTGACACATGCAAGTAGAAATATGAGTGTATACAAAAGATCTTTCATGCAAAAGATTACATTCAGTAACAAAATAGGGAGTAAACTGTCAGAACTAATAATGATTTTTTTCAGTGGTAATAGAAAAGTAAACATTCTTTGTGAAAAGGCACGCAAAAATAACTTCACGATATATTTTGGCTGAATGTTTACCATAAATTACCATGGTATGCCGATAGTGTGTACTATATTATTTTGGCTAATTGCACATAATTAGAGAAACACTGCTAAGACAATTCAATTAGATACCAAGAAATTCAGAGATTATTTATGAAATCATATAATTGATTAAACACCCACGTTTAAAATTCCGCACCAGCACGACGAAGATGTTGCAAGAATGAATTAAACTATGTTGAAGAAAAGAAATTTTGTGTATTAAAAGAAAGAAAACGTAATGCGAGCTGTAAACTGTAAAATATCAATTATTAAGATATTTGGAAAAGCTCATAAAACTGACAATTTCCTACCCCTCCATTACACTAAACGTGTGTCTGTCAGATTGAATGTACAAAATTTACTCTAAGTTTTATTATATTTCAAAGTCATAAATAGCAGCAATATATAATTGTATGTAAGTAGAATGCAAAAATAAATCGGATGTCAAACTTGGCAGTCAATTAACTTTATATACCGAGATAAAAATCAGAACCGTGTTTCTAGATTGGAACGTTCAGATGCGACTTTGTTTTTGTTTTGCGTCAATCAAAACTTCTCAGAAAATAACGTTTTGTTCATGTAATACGTATTGAGTCTATGTCTAACTTGTATGTTAATGTGTATGCCTCTGACTTCAATGTTAATGTCTTACGGACTTAGTGCAACAAAGTGAAGCGAAATATTAATTTGTTCTTTATACCAATTACTATGCAGCGTGTGCATTTGTAAGGTGAAGTGGTTCAATGATAAGTGTATTCAACTCTTGCTTAATGTTTTAATTATCTAAACAGCCAATTAACGTTTAATTAACGTTTTAATTAACGATACTGAAATATTCAAGTGAGGCAGGCAGTGGCTTCGTAGCATATTTACATTAAAATATATAATATTACGTCGTATATTAGAAAAAACTTTCAGAAAACTCAACATCAAATTATTTTGGGTTTTGTAAAACTCCAACAATTTGATGATTAATCTGATAGCGGATACAAAGAAAGATAAATAATAGAAAGAAAGTATAAAAACGAACTTAATCCTAATAAACCTCATTTTACGATTTTAATCTTCCTCTGAATCAGCTGAAAATATTCTACATTTGTATAATAATGATTTTGAATATCCAGCTCATATCTTGATTCTGACGTTTTATTGTGTAAATAATGAGAATTCTGAAAATAAAATCCGTAGTGGAAAGAAGAGTAACTCGGAAATCAATGCCAAAATGAGGAATTACTCGGTCAATACAGCACAATGCATTCAATTTCATAATCATAACTGACTTGAGATATTCCGATCGACCAAACATCAGCAGCGCAGTCCTCCATACAGTTTCATACATGCATAAAAATGTATGCGCGTATATGAACATAAAACGTTGACATCCATTAAGTGAAAACTTGCATGTCAAGCAATACGATTTTTAACGAATCGGTTACTTAGCTTTCTTGTATTCAAAACTCGAAATACAAAATCTTGCAACTATCTAGCCAATAAGAATACAGTCAAACTTGTGTTTGTGGCCAACTCCGAATAAAGACCACCCTGCAAATAAAAGCCATTCTTTGAATAACTGTCACTGATTATTTACATCAAACTGACCTCCTAATAAAGGCCATCTATCAGTAAAGGTCTTTCCAAAGGGTGGCCATTGTTCATAGATTTGACAGTTGTACTTTTTGTCAACATACGAGCAATCTGCATTTTGATGGAGCATTTATTTTGTGCATATGCAAAAACAAACTATGTCAATTTCGAATAAAATACTTGACACCTTGACTGCCAAATTACTTGTGAATGATCAAAAATGATATATTGACTAATAAAGCGATTATTAACCTAAGTAATAACAAATGTTTTATATAAATGTATGCTGTATTGTGAAGATAGGGACGTGTTATGCGTCATTATGGAGGCCGTTAACATAGAGTTATGATAACGCTCGCGCTAATCTTGAACGTTGGCCAATCGGTATTGTAATCAATCAATACTTATCATTCCTGAAGTATAGTTATTTAAACCATACAATGAGATAGTAAGAGCTTTTTTTCGCTCGATGCTAAAGTTAGAAGCTGTGAGAAAGTTTAAAAACAAACTTGTGCCAGAAACCAGTGATTTGGTGATTGCTTCAAGATATAGACAGTGATAAGCGTACAACGGTGTGTCCGCTTAGTTTTATGTCGTGGTAGTGAAGCAGTATTTGTATTACAATATAATAGTAAAGCTGGACAACACCGTGATGAAGTCTGGTATGTCATGCATTACTTTGAGAGTAGAGATCGAGAAGGGCAGATGAATATCAAGAAAAAGTTGATCTAATCGAACTGGATGAAGACTACGGCGAAATGTAGGCAAGATCAGAGATAAAGATTAGAGCGTAGATGAAACTAATCGATGAAGAACATGGCGGAGTAGACATAGACACACAAACAGAGCAGAAATAGAGCAGAAAGTTCACTTTTTAGACAGACGTGTACTGCATAATCATAATATACCAATATGTCAGCATGTTTCCGAAAAGCGTACATCGGCGCTATTCCAATTGATTCGCGTATTGAAATTTCAACTGCCATGAGTATATAGTCTACCAGATACAGAGAGAAATATTAGCTTGTTACGAAATGATTACCAAGGACCATAAAGAAATAATTAGACATGTATTACGCTTTGGTAAAGTTTACTTTATAATTGTTTCCAAACCATTAACAGCCCATTTTAAAAGGATAAATAAATAAACATACTCCCAAGAGACACTACAAACGAAATATTAGACTTTCTAAATTGGACCAACAAAGCACAACTGAATAAAACAAAGAACACTCAATTTGCCAAATAGCAACATGGAAGTCATAGAAACAACAACAAATTAAATGAACTTAGATATTGCAATAAAAAATATATTAGTGAAGCTGTCATTATATTTGATTGTTTTGATATCTGACGGATTATATCGATGAGCTGTCGACAAAAAGGAGAGAATTTAATTACCAACGTGACGTGTGTGTGCAGTTTATCACAGAACTCCAGTTGGCACGAATCTGTCTATCTATTGGTAACAGCGGTACTATTCTGAGTGCATGTTGATGCTCAATAGAACTTTTTCATCATCCATATTTGGCTTTAGATTTTTAAATATTTATGTGACACCATTCTGGTGACTACAGACCGCATGTGGCAAAAAATACCCAGCGAGCCAATACCTTCATATACACAGTCATCGGTGAAAACATATGAAGGAAATTAAAGCACCAACCATCTGGAAGGCACGGCCCCTACAGACTCTCTGTAACTTAATATCCTAATGAAAAAACTGCAATTCCATGAAATATTTATAAGTATTCTATCATATTCTGATAACCTTCCGCCCCCATCACGCACATTGCAAATCAAACATTGCGTCTCTGGCTTGGAACGTGAAATCCTGTGGCTTGTAAAGAATTCGCATCAGTTCTGTGGTAAAAATTTACAAACAATTATTTTATTTCTTCCAACAAAAAATCGCCATACCCAATGAGAAAAATCCAAGTCGACTTTCTGGGAGCGCAAGCAAAAATTGGTTGTAAAGATTATATAGAATGTGTCATTCATTTCCACGATCTTTAAAATGATCAATGGTATAATATGAATTCATAGTAGAAATATTAAGAATTACAGAATGCTATTCTATGAGAGTTAGTAATATATCATTTTATGGCTTTGCACAGTAATAATCAGTAATGATATTTCATTTATAGCAAATAATGTATAGCATAGCTTATAAGTTAGTAATAAATTAATTTTCCGCCCATTGTATATCATATAATAAAAAATAAAACCCCGGAAAATAGATTATACAATACACAACACATGTCTTAGAACTAATGTGTTTCTGACAAGGTTATGATGCAAATATTCTTTTGTCGCGTTTTCTGCAGTAATTATAGTGTTCACGTAGTGAGCTATTAATTATGTATGAAAGAATGCTTGTTTTCATAATCTTTTACATGTCAGGAATTGGATCCATGCAGAGATTTATAATTTCTACCTTGGAGAAAATATATTCACCAATCCAAAGTATGTAAGCCGAGGAGGATCTATAAGCACGCATTGATAATTATGTGATTGCTACAAAATGATTTACTGACGCAAAAAAATGAAGTATGCTTTGATATAGTCGCTAATTCATTTAAAAATTCAATTTCAGCTTATCAAATGTAATATTTTAGGTATGATTTATTTCAATATTTGCGTTGTTTTGAAAACAAGGGGGTTTCCATTTACTGGGTAATTGATAGTCTAAGAATGTAGATGAAAGATTGGTATAAAATTATATGAACGACGTGCTCTTCATCTGACATAAGTCATACTGAATTGTATAGTAATATTCCACTTGGAACAAAAGCAGTGGGGTAATAAGCATAATTTATCTATGCATTATTGTATTCATGTTTATCTTCTTATACGCCACTGGGGTTTCAAATACAGGTTGCTTATGACTGGAGAGGCACACTCTTAATCCGTACACTCATCATTCCCAGAGGCTGAATTCTTGCAAAAAAGGTTGTGACTACAGTAATTGTACAATATATTCATAGTTTCCATAGCCTGGAGTCAGAGCCATGTACTGATTCAGACAGCTGTTACACTAATTTGTCAAATAGATACATATCAGTATTTCCTTGAAATCGTCAAAATGTCTGCCAAAATCAGCGAATGTGAAGCAATTTTAGCTGTTAAGATACAGTGGGATATTGAGATGCACCGTTCCCGAAATACTCTCGATTCTAAGGAGATTTTGTATTTATTATCAGCAACAAAATAACCGTTAATATATGCACGATATTCTGTTTAATGTTCAACTGAACATTTTATTATCTGAAAACGTACGATCTAATGCGAACATTTTACGTTTATATCTTATGTTAAGTCATCTGTGAATATCTACGTCACTATATTACTGAATTCCCTCGGCTTCAATCGAAGAGAAAGAATTTCAAACGAGTCTGAGGAATAAAAGTCACAATATGTCATTTCCTTATCGTGTGAGGATATTTTATTTTCACAATTAGAATAGTAGTGTGTCATTCTGTTACTGTTCGTTCATGCTTTATACACTGATAACGAAGGTAATGGTCTAAATGGATACATTGGACATCATGAATAGAGAAAACTCAGTGCTTTGAAACAGATATTACAATAAATAATGCTGGCACTTAAACTCAAATTCAGCTACTTCCATATATTTAGAAGCGCATTCATTTTGCGAGTGCAGTTCTTTTAATGTCGCATTCTGTTATTGTGAAAGAAACTGAAGACTTCATACAAAGTATTAATTATTTCACTGAAAAATATTCTATTGGTGCGTATTTTGTTAGGAAAACTAACGAAAGATATTAGTAATACGTAAGAGTTTGGTTGCGCCATTTTCTAAAACGTCTTTGTCTCCGTCTGTTCTAGTTTTCAAATCCTTTTCAACCTACACACAAGTGTCAACTGTAATCATAGCACAGACAAGTGATTGAATTTTCGAATGATAATGTGTTTTATAACTGCCTTATGTTACATAAGACTAGCAATCTAAAAATAGACCAGATATGTTTCATACCATTCAGGAGGTTAATCTCGAGTGGAATACACTAAAACCAGTCTGTTATTGTCATAATGTGTCAATTTCCGGCGTTCATTGGTACCCGAGGCTGTGTGTGTGGTAGACATTCCAAGATCGATGCATGCTGGGACTGTCTCTCGTATTGTGACTACAGATGGTACAGAATAAGCAGACAGTAGGAGGTGTCCTTTTATAATTTGATTTCAACATAGGATAGGAAATATTAAATAAATAAATCACCATTGGTACCATGAGCACAGTATGTGGGTTCTTTGCTATCTACGAGAATGATTGGAATGCCATGACGTATCGGATAACAAACGTCTGAATTAAATATAAACACGTTTTCAAATCAGACAACCATTCCAACAACGCTTGACAGATTTAATAAGCGTCTGCTGAAACAGATTAGAATTTTAAACCCTTGTTTATATTTATACCTAAGCAAACAAAATCCGAGCAAATTATGCCACAAAAAAGGTTAGAATCAAATATTTTTGGGAAGATTTTATATTGAATAATGTATTACTATTCTTTAGCAAGGTCTGCTGTCTGCCTGTTGTCCTTTTTTCTGGCAACGTCGAATAATTACTGCCTGCAAACTTGGCATAAAATAATGCAAATATGATACTAAAATACTAATTTGCTGCACTGTTAAACTGGGATAGGAGCTTTAATTGCAGATTTAGTTTTATATTAAAATGCAGATCACCATTGATATGCATTTTATTGGCATAAGCTCGCTACATTAACTCTGCTTTTTTTAATTTAGACTTTATAGCGCGTGAACCAAGATTTGGCGTCATTTTCAATGCACATGTGTTCTCGGTTGCATTCTTGACTGTCAAATTAAATTACACGTCAGCATGCAACTATTTTTGTTTTATATTATCACCGTAAATTACTCAGAATATTCTAAACTTAGAATAAGTATGGTATAGCGCGATCATTCGAAGTAATGTGCATAATGTAGAATATATACAGTCCAACCTGTGTTTGCAAACACCTCCAAATAAATGCCACCCCGTGAATTAAGGCCAATTTTTGAAAAACCGTCATGCATTATTTAGGAAAAAATGACCTCCGAATAAAAACAATAAAGGTTACATTTTGTCTTTCCCAAGAGTGGCCATTGTTCACAGGTTTGACTGTACATCATAAATAACTTTATGTAAGTCAATGTGCGGTGATAGCCATGTAGATTGGCACAGAACAATTACATTATTTTCAATATTCAGAACATAGATGACAGAAATCATGCAAACCAAGAGATCTGCGCCCTAGATTTCGGAGTTATTCGTTCTAACATTAATTTGTAAAGTAAGGTCAATTATTAAAAGCGCGTGGATTAATCTAGAATAAGAGACACTTATAATTTACAACAATTGTAATTAAGATAAGATCTGATTGCATAATGCACCATAATCCAGTCATTTATCTGTAGGATAAAACAGAATTTCCAATGTGTTAACACTTCATCATTCATTGCAAGGTTAAGATAAGCCGAATGTTGTTGACTACAGTGAACACGTTTTAAAGGCTTCAATGATACACAAAGACAGATCGGTTCTTGTTCCGTTTCATTCCTTATTTTTTGCAAAACAACCCATATTGACATATCAATCAAGGGGGGTGTCCACTGACTTTATTTTGTATATTAATGTATCATGTATTATATTCGTTTAAGGAAAACAGTGGCTTACTATTTCAAAATATACATCAAATTAAGTATATAAATAAAAAAAGTCTTGAACGAAGCCAATGAATCAAATGAATACAATGCGCTGACATCCAATGACTTTTCACAATTTCTCATTCGGTGGTGAATATTGAATGACACCACATCTAAACAATAAACAGATGTGTTTGGAACATAAAAGCTTTTGTTATGACTCGCTTTGACTAAATATGGACAAAAGTTGATTTCCTCAGAGTCCCAGCTTGCGTGTCGCTCATATTATCATTGCATAATATTTTATGGCATTTTATTAACGGCCGAACATTTTTGGTCACTAACTCTGTTGAAGGTGTCACTTTCATTAGCAGCTTAAGACTCGAGATTGATGTGGATGGCACATAATTAAATGCGGTTTATGGGCATATTGCACGAAGTGGTGGCATATAAAATATAGATAAACTGGCTAGTGTCCTTCAAAGTGACTAAACTATATGGAAGAGTCAACGACAACATGTTTGTTTTTTAATATACAACTGAACGGAACTATGTTGACGTTTAATAATTTTGCAAAGTTTTGTTGAACAATTTTCACACTGCAAGAATTGCAGTATTGAGCTTGGGGGTTTGAGGTGAGATGGGTCCACTTTGTCACGATATATGAATAAGAGTAATGTGGTTGTTATAAGCATAAACTATAAAAAAGAAGAACGCTCTTTGCAGAAGCACGATATGGGCAGCTTGTTCTTTGGAAGGTGAAAATACTTTTTACATGGTCCGTTCGGTGTATTGTAGGTCATACAAATTATTTTATTGATGATGTTAATACAGAAAATTATAACAAGCCTAAAAATATGCTTATATGTAGGCCTAAGAGATTACGTTAAATATCTGTATCCGTTATGAGCGCCTAATGGAGTGATACCTCGTTCCATACTAGATAAATATTAACAGTTAAGACACACGCCATTTTACTATCTAAAACGAGGTTAGATTAAATGCATACATTTGTGTCTTTTATGCATTTCAATCTATAACAATTACTATTTGGAAATTTTCTTGTGACATAAAATGTTTGGATTGCGTGATTGTTCGCACTATAACTTGCTGTATTGTTATCACATGTATTTCTTTGTATGAAAATATCTTTATAAAGCACCATGAATATGTATATTACCATTTCACAATCGGTGGGAATAAAAAACCCACATATGAAACTGGCGTCAAATTTTATATGTGTCATTTCAGGCAGTCATAAGCCATAAAATATTACCACTGTAGTATTGGCAGTCCGGCAAGCCTTTTTCAATAAGAACATTTTCTATCTTAATACACAGCTCAATACTGCAATTTTTGTTGTGCAGTAAACCTTATTATTATTTTCTCCCTTTAATGAATAAATCAGAAAGGGGGCGTAACCGAAGCGATTTGACTATATCTCAGTACAACCGGTCAACGTTTGTGCGTCAGGTAATGACATTTACTAACCACTTAATAACTCCGACTTCCCACAAACATCTTGTTACTTAGCCTTTGCATTTTCCCTAATTTTCTCTTCCAGAACAATCAAGTTACAATCGTCTCTAACTGAGAACCGATTTGCAAATTGTCCGACTTCCTTTCATACAAATCCTGTTTCTAGTAATACAATAAAATCCCGTATTAAGCGTATTAGGCCCGTGCATACCATTAAACTATTGCCAACATTAGATTGGACACAGACTTGCCAGAGAAAAAACATCCAAAATAAGTGTTGTCTCTTAAAGTATTACACACAAAAAACGTCCACTAAAGACGAACAAAATTATTTTATATTCAACATACCATGTCATGTGACTGAAATTGAAATTTTGCGTCATTCTTAATTTTGCAAAAGGCCAGTGTTTTGTACAGTATTTGATAAAATGTGTTATAAACGTAGCAAGACTTTCAATACTTTTATACGCATTGATACAAAATGTCGACAAACGTTCAAATTTTAAGAGATCTTCAAGATTTTACAAAAGCATGAAAAATGTTTAGACGTTAACACACTTTGCAAAATATGGCGTACAAGAAAAAAGCAGCAGCAGTAATAATAGATGAAATAATTATATTTACACCGCTGAAAATAGGCACTTGTAATAATTACAAAAAAGCAACAAGAATACTTGAAGAGTTCCAATTCAATTATAATTTCAATATACCATTAAACAAGTAATTACCTATTACTCTTAGAGAGACAAAGTGTGGTGTATACCCACTGATACTCATTTAACACCTTCATAACATCCAGGAAATTTTCAGTGCTTAAAACTATCTAGTAATTACGCTTTTGAAAGACCTTATCTGTAGGAATCTGTCTACACGCACTAGCTGTTAGTCGTAATGTTACAAAAACTCAATATCATTAATAGGTATTAATATGCTTTCTCGGGCTTATCATAAAATGCATGGTATTCAGCGGGAACAATGAATTATTGTTCGTATCGTATTTAGTCCTTAACTAAGCACTCTACCACTAATCTTGTATACAGGTGGAAAAGATTATTACTATCACAACAGAATAGTTTTTTTTCTTATATTTTAGGACTCGATGTATTGTTATCAGGCTGAAAATGTCTTCGGTGTTAGGTTGATTGGGAAATTCATCTACTCTCTGAAGACACTGTCTGACAGTTCACTGTACAGTCTGACCACATTCAGAGCCAAAACCACAATAATATGTAACACGTAGAACCAAGCCATCAGACTCAAATCTATCAATACACTATCTATAAAATTCACAACACAAAGTTTAGCTTCTGGTGGCAAAGTTTGTTCTCGCTGACATATACTCACAGAACAGCGGCTAGCATTAGATAGAAGATTGATTTTGCATTAAAAGATCAGGTGAATTGTCTAGGACTATTCTTCTTTCTTGTTTCATCAAAACTTGTGCAGAAGATATAATATGTTAACCATACAGACATCAAATCGACGAATTCGGCGCAAGAAATAGTAAGATCCATAATTTATGAACTTAGCCCAGACCATATCTACGTCTACGTAGATTTATTCAACTTCAAACTAAACAATGACGCTCGCAGGTCACATGACTATCAATATATATGAAGGAAATGTTGGAACCTTTGGGTTAACAGTCGTACAAAATACACGTAAGTTACTTAAGTAGCGTCATACTGAATTAAAAAAGATAATTATGTATTTTCATCTCATAGTCTTAAACTATATTAGCCAAAGTATATTAAAATGGTCACATGGTCAAAATGATTGTCTATCAAAATCACATTTTGTAGAGCATACAAAAAATCCACATTCTAACATCTACGGTTTGATGTCTAACCTTAACAGTGAAGAGAGAGAAAGTCATAATTATAGTCATATTTCGTGAACTTCACTTACTCAAACCAATACCTCTAGTAATATTTCATGAGCTTCACTTATCTATACCAATACTTCTAGTAATATTTCATAAGCTTCACTTATCTATACCAATACTTCTAGTAATATTTCATAAGCTTCACTTATCTATACCAATACTTCTAGTCATACTTCATAAGCTTCACTTATCTATGCCAATACTTCTAGTCATATTTCATAAGCTTCACTTATCTATGCCAATACTCCTAGTCATATTTCATAAGCTTCACTTATCTATGCCAATACTTCTAGTCATATTTCATAAGCTTCACTTATCTATGCCAATACTTCTAGTCATATTTCATAAGCTTCACTTATCTATGCCAATACTTCTAGTCATATTTCGTAAGCTTCACTTATTTAAACCAGTACTTCTAGTCATACTTCGTAAGCTTCACTTATCTATACCAATACTTCTAGCCATATTTCGTAAGCTTCACTTATTTAAACCAGTACTTCTAGTCATACTTCGTAAGCTTCACTTATTTATACAAATACTTCTAGTCATATTTCGTAAGCTTCACTTATCTATACCAATACTTCTAGTCATATTTCGTAAGCTTCACTTATTTAAACCAGTACTTCTAGTCATATTTCGTAAGCTTCACTTATTTAAACCAGTACATGTACTTCATTTCAGAATAGTTCGACCGTCTCTTCATTTATTAAGAAAGAAAAGAACATTAATCTTCGAGGTCCTGTGGGAAAACAGGGGTAATAGTTTTACGTCAGACTTCTTGTTTTTGTGGAGGAGTGTTAATTTAAATGGATTCATTGTTTGGATTGAGAAGTCCGTGTTAAAATATGCAAATATTGATGACTGTCCACATATAGAAACATACTTATTACATCTCTAGGATTTTTAAATAGTTTTTAATCCATACAATGATTGGTGGTATTAATGTGTGGTTTGCCCATAAGTTCCTTTTTCTTAGTTTCAAAGATATTTAAATGAATTAATATTACATGTAATCAATGTATATGTAATTAGAAGAATCCAGGAATTATAGCATCTACATTTCGTACTTAGGAAAAACACAATCAACTTGCAAATATGACCAATCGAATAGTTCTTAATTATGAATTTAAAGCATAAATAATAGGAAGAAAATATTAAGATTCGTTACTTCAGATTTAATCGACATTCTCATGAATATAAACATTCCTATCAGTAATTAACATCCAACGCACTGAATCGATCTCGCCGAATCAATCGCCAGCAAAAGTTTTAATTTTCTCAGGTCTAAGCGTTTACTTTCATTGTTGAGCTCAAGGATTACAATATAATTTGGTTCAAGAGTGCGAAACATCGTATAAGCGTACTGACTAAGCCAGGAACGGTGTTTAGTGCTTTTTCACAATTGAATAATATGCTACGTGGGTACAAACACATTATAATGTAATCATGCAAACACATATCATTGATCATTCCTCCGTAACTACAACCTGTACACAACATTACGTAGCTAATAACAAATCCAACTTTATTTGTTTACCATAATAGAAGTCGTTTGGTCACCGGAAATGAAAACAGTAATAATCACCGGGACGCTTTCTCGTAATTATCCTTAAATAGAAAACAGTGAAGTTGTATAGTAACGGCCACTATCCGGGATCGTTAATATTAACAATAAGATCAGACAACGGCAGGCCTTTGTTAGTGACTTTTTCTTTCAAAAGCAGACGAGAGACTATCAGCGCACGCACATTTCTCATTTTTGTCCATTTCTTTACCTGGTTGAAGACTAATATCGCCTTAGTCATTGGAGTTTATTTGTTTAAGAAATATAAGATGATAGTCTGCAAAATCGTTTATAGTTCTAAAAGCCAATTGTAACATTGAATAACCCAAAAGCATCGATGCTTGAAATTACTCGACAGTTACCTAGAAAGAATGTATACGAAATACAAGTTTATTTGTATGAGATATTTGTATACATTATACATGTATTAACTTCATAGTGTTGTGAGATGGGAGCCAAAACTCTGATTACAGGTAAGTTTTAAATACAGTTAGTTCTTAGATAAAGTTCCGGGTAATTAACACACATCAATGGTTTAATGGCCAAACAATTGTCCGTAACCGTCAAGGTAACACATCAACGTCCGTGATCCTTGTTTTGAATAACAGAACAAAACATTCCGAATAATTATAATGGTTACGTGTGACTTAAGTCCAACTTCAAAATACACGGTCTATCTGTATAATAGACGGAATAAATAAAGTGCTAATTTGAAAAGTTGCATAAAAAACGAAAAACCTATTGTGCTGTGTTAAAAATATATTAAGATTTTAAACGTCATGTCGATGATACGTGGAGTACTTGTATAGTTTGCAAGGTGTGATAACAGTCTTTATAATTAACATAGAGCTCCGAGAATTTCCCTCTTGCAGACAAGATAAGTATTTTAAATTATAAGAATTAGTTTTACACATATTCTAGTCTGGAGTAATTGTATTGAGCCGTCTTTTGACAATAAATAAATGTTGACTTGACATATTCTATGACATACGACATATATGTAAATACAGTATAACTTCCTGAAATCTGGAATTCTCTGAAAATCGTATGATCTTTTTTCTCTTCTACAATCAAGTTCTCTGAAAACCAGAATTCTCAGAAAACCGGACTTTTGGCCCGGTCCAGTTTTCAAGGGTTATACTGTATATAAAAAACCTCTGTCCAGTATGAACGTATTTAATGCCAGACTAGTCAATCTAGCACTCCCTAAAACTCAGTTCGTAAGTATACTACCGAAGTTACTTAACGTGCATGACTCATTTGTAATTCTGTCTGCGTTTGAGGCCACCTCCGAATAAAGACCACCCTGTAAATAAAAGCCATTCTCTGAAAAATTGCCACTTACTATTTAGAACAAACTGACCTCTGAATAAAGGCCATCTGTCGATGAAAGCCGCATTTTGTCTGTCCAAAGGGTGGCCTTTCTTCACAGGTTTGACTGGACAACTAATCACGTGACGTCAATAACGTACATCATACGTTCAAATAAATCACTTGCAAAAAAAACTGCAAGTCGTGAATATGTATTCACAACAAAAAGGTTTAAATGTACTGTATAAAGTAGCAGGAATAATGTCTGTAGACTAAACATGTATTTCAATACAACAGTCTGGCGAAAGTTGTCGTTCAAACGTGTAAATAAGTCTCTATCTAGCTCTAATTTACATTTGTCGATAAAACTAATCAAATACCACTATTAGAACAGCGTATTACAAACACAAATTTGCATAAATATAATGTTCTTTTTAGCACAAGTATTAACTTATCATGAGTTTCTATCGGTGCTGACAAACAGAGGTTTATTCTGAACGCCTCCAAGGTTGTACCTTAATGAAATATACACAGGACTGATAATTAATAATAAGTTGTGTGATGTGTTCGCACGCAATAAAATTCAAATTCAACCGATATGAATATTGAGAAGTAAAAGAAATAAAAGAGATAATCAGCACATTACGTTTTTTGATTAATGAAATAGTAGCATTATCTTCGGACACAGAGCAAATTAAACAAATTTGAAGCACTTGATTATACAAATTTTAGATAGCTTTGAAGTCTAACTGGCATAGCACGCTCATAATTGACCATCAAAAGAAGAAATTATGAGTTTTCGAGTACGTTCCTATTTCCTTAGTGGTTTATGTGATACAGTACAACCTTTCAAATCTGAACTTGCTCGAACAGACAAAAATGTTCGAATTAAAGAGGTTTTCGGAATACAAAGGTTCCGGATTCCAAAACGGTTTTTAGCAATAAATACATAATAAAAAATCGGGACCAGCTGACGTGTTCGGTTTAGAGAGGATTATGGATTGGAAAGGTTCGGATAAGAGAGGTTAGACTGCATATACGCAGTATTATGTGGTTTCATCCTACTACGTGTACTGTGTCATTACCGGATGAGGACACCATGTTAAACAAAAACAATCTTTAGCCGAAATTCATCGATTTAAAAACCAACCTCCGACGGAATACCAGCTGTTCATAACACAAACATTCTTCTTTTCATTTGTTGGTTTTTGTTCTCAGATTGATTTTGACAAACATTGTACAGTAACCTGGTCACCAAATCATTGCCAGACAATGTCATGTATCTTAACACAAAACACAATCACCTTCCGTAACAATGTTTGTGATTACGCCGCTACCGTAAGATAATTACTGATTGCATATGCTCGCTTCCAACAGTTGAGAGACAGACGCATAGTGACATAAACATACTAACTATTATTTTGTGAAAATAGCACATGATTAGATAAAAACACTTTGATGACATGCAAATAATCAAAGAGGGCAATTACGCTATTTACACATCATTAAGTATTTCTTGATACGACAGAGTGTGTCTAGCAATATCAGAGAGCATGCAGTCTTGTATATGATTGAAGACTATGAACTCGTGTATAGACTGATAGTGAATGTGTTCGTTTGGTATAGTGTATTGCATAGATAGACACAACTGCACGTACATTCATTGATATGTTGCCGTGTATTTTACATAACACAATGTTTGATTCAGATGTTAGCAGCCACTCAAACGGTTGTGTGTTATTTATTATTGTGTAGTAACAAAATTTGTTTTCTTTGCGTTTCTGTAATATTAATTGCAATGGACAAAGAGTACAAGCTGACTGAAGATTTATAGACAGTGATATTCGAATATTATATCGTTATAGCCAAGAGGCAACAGGCCAAAAAGGAACAGGGATTCGGTATCAGCATGATTAAATAAAAATTGTACAATCCACATTCTTCTTTTCCAAATTAAATTATGTTTGACCATTGAATAATCATGACTTAAGTGAGATTATTCCAATAATATATACTAGGTTAGATACACCGTATAAAATATTTACGTCCGATCTGGCACATCCAAAACAGACAATGGGTCGAATTTACGTATTAATGAATAAATCATTTAAAGTCTGGTTTCTATAAATTTACATTTTGATCGCCAAATAAAAACCAACAAGCTGATTTAAATGAATATTAATGCTATGCTGCAGCTTATGATTAATGTAGTCTTAAAGATATCGATCTCATCTGACATTTTATCAGCATGTTACTGTAAAAATGATACTAAAAGTTGGAAACGAGCCTACGTTTGTGTCGGATAAGCTAAATATAAGAACAGACATAAATTGTATGGGCTGTGAAACAAATTAATCAAATAAGATACATAATTTTGCCCAAATATATATGAGAACATTACATCGAATATATATAACAACGCCGTAACCTTTTAAGAGGTGCTGTACATATCAGGTGTTCTAAACAAAGCCACTAAGTGTTGGGCTTGCCACTCAAAAAGAGGTCATACACTGATAATGGTTCCCTGTATCCATGTTATACAAGGATCTCCTCGATAACTCCTATAAGTTTATGAAGCAAAAACAAAAGATTTTTTATGTAGATTGTTGTAAATGTGAAACAATATATGATGTTGATAACGTCAAATAACATCTGCACGTTGAACTGGTAAACTTGCTTCGGTTTCAACCAATCAGGTTTATTATAAGAAGAATATCATTCTCCAAGTATTGCCTAAAGAGCAATTAGTGAATAATTTTAGCCTCTTCCTTTGCCAACCACCTCTACTAGTTCTCAGTTGTTTTATACGAGTATATGCAAGTTTTATATGTATAATACGAGCGTATACACACATTTGTATGTACATGTGAATCAAATCTTTTATCAATGTACGTACTACAAATAGAACGATTTATATTCAGCCATAAACAATGGATTAAAATATGTTGAATGAAGCTATCAACTTGTATGTACAAAAATGCTTATAATATAACAGGCACTATAAATGGATTATGTAATATAGGAAACGAATAATTTGACTTACCGACATTTATTTTTCTTTCAGTGCCATGTATTTGTAACTTGTTTCGAATTCAATTTTTAAAGTAATGTAATTTACGGCCTCACACCACTAAATCACTAACACACTGCTCATTTCCTGTAGTATCTAAAATTCTTTTAACAAAGATATTCTTTTCTATCCATCGTTAGTTGACACAACTAGTTTCTCTCTTTAGCAATGGAATGGTTAAACAACCCCATTTACATGCATATAAAGCAGTACAATGCGGATTTCTTTATGCTGTTGAGATACCGGATTACGGCAGTTATATGAATAATTAAACATTTAGATTCATGATTATTTTAACACCAGATGAGCTGGTCTTTTACCATTGTCTGATATTAACATTGATTTGGACGAAATAAGTGGGAATCTGAAAACAACATAAATTATTCAGAAGGTATTCTGTAATACATTAATTGTGTAGCAAGGAGTGAGTGAAATACATTAACAACGAACGGGTAGAATAGAAACTAAGCCAAACATTAGGAGGAACGTTTAATGGCGACACTGACCGCTGTGTGAATGTTTAAACAACGGTTTTAGAGCACAAATATGCGGACTCGCTTGACTGTCGTTCATTAGGTGGCAGATATAGTAACTGTTAGTCGGAAGTTAAAAAAAAACCTTCCCGACTCTTACTTTGTAATTTACTGAGTCAACATATTTCTCATCGGCAGTGATGATGTTCACCTGTTAGACGAATGTAGTATAAACCACATTTTTATCATTGTTTTCTGGTTTCGATTGCAAAAATGATCATCTGTATTGATATGATCTTTATTTCCAGTGGAGAACATCAATACATCTTAGATGACATGTAGACAAGAATTTCGAGCGTATGTTTTTTCTCTGATTTATACATTCCACGTAAGAAAGTGTCTCGACGTTTATACCTTTATTTCTTCATTTATTTTAAAGAAAGTTAAAACATTTTAGGGCCTACATTCGCGGAGACAAAGAAATTCAGGTCTCGAGTATTGGAAACTAAAATTTCATCGTATGAGACGATTGTAGATAAGAAAGAACTATTGTTATTACACTTATTATTTTGTGTTCCGAAATTGTGCGTTATCAATTGATATTATTCCGCAAGAAAGAAATAAAGAAAAACACAATACTAAAGCGCAAATATACCAAAAGTATATCCTAAAGGTATATATAATATACATGATAGGTGCGGAAATACTTTTTTGTTAAAAAAGGAAAGGAGAACAGCGTTTTCTGTGGAATATTCTGATGACGTAAATATATTTTTCGACAGTGCGCAATGAACTCCTCACCGTAATCTCTGTACGCACGTAGTCTGACCCTGTCATCTGATGCAGCTACAATGACGACATGGTGTTGTAAGAACAAAGTAATGTGGTTACTAGTAACTATTTTTACGCCATTATTAAGCATTGGAAGACAATGGAAGAACAAAACTGATGAAGCCAAATCGATCGGCGAGCTGTTTACGTACGACTGAATAATTTATACGAGGAATTGTAATCAAAATACTCAGCTGAGGTCCTTTTTTACCATGTACGTATATATCGGAACGGTCTTTTAAATGTGCGTCTCTTTGATTACAAAGATTTAATACGTCATTTTATGTCTAAGTTTTTCTATATTTTTAGACTTTTAAAAGAATGCGATTTCTACGTAACATGCGGGCATTAAGCTGTAACGCTCCGATTTCTGTACAATACGGTGAAATAAATTGCCATTTATTATTAATATCGTAATATGTATGAATTTGAAATATTTATTTTACTATTGCACAATAACGCACCAATGCGTTCAGTCGAAAATTCACACTTACCGGTAACTGCATTATTTTCATTTAAATTATTAATTCGTTTTATTGAAACAACTGTGGGTATTTATTTTATTACAGAAATATTAACGGTCATAAATTATATTTGTTTTGAATACAGTTCGTAGGTTAATAGAATTTAAAGCCATTTTATAGAAACCAATATTGAAATAATAATGGAAGCCCATGATTAAACGACTGACGAAATATTTTTTCGCAGTAAGTCTGCTGGCTGCAAATACAAATTGCGCATATCATAATCTGCAAAAAAAATGTTCACAAAATATATAATCACCGGTTTATTATTTTTTAAGTCAATATAGAATAAAATAGAAATAAAAACACTTACCATATTGACAAGAAAATAAGCGTCATTTTCACATCATATTTCCTAACTATCAATGGTTCATGAAATCTTTAAGGGTGAAGATTGTGTGCGTGATATTTTCAATTTATATTCCAACAAGACATCTGCAAAGGAAATGATCACAATTTAGATAAACACTCGTTATATTATCTTTCAATTTTAATTGTCATTAATTAATTACGCCGTTCAGAGTAAAAATCCATCTTTTGAAACAATTCATTTAATTAGCACTTCTCCGAATTACGTATTATTTTAATAAAAAACTATTTTATTATTTTATATAGTAAGATAATCCCACACGTCCGTAAACATTTCTTTATAAGTGAAAATGGTCCGAGTAATGCCTCTACATAATAAAAGCAAGAACGGTTAACGAAACCGACCTACAGATAAGTCAATATTTTCCTAATAAAGGAACACTGTGGAAATTCTTAAGCCCACTCCAAAATCACCTCCCTATATCCTATGATACGGCGGCTTGTTTCCAATCAATTGGTACAAGAATCGCGTACAGAGCGCGATGTCGCTATCTCAGTTTGGTTTTCTCCCAATAGCGAGAACGCATCAAATATATTTAATGCATTCTAGTTTGAATACTGTGTTTTAAATACATTTTCGGTGTTGCGTGTCAGAGGCAGTCCCGAGAGAAATGGATCTTCAAAGCTACGAACAATATACATTATCCGGCATGATGTATAAAACAGTAACTATAGGTCTTGTATCAGACGTTGTTTGCCAAACCGAATGCAGTTTTCATTAATATTTCATTGTGATATATGTGCAGAAATTCGTGTTGGGCGCGAATGAACAACTGCAGATAAGACTGGAGTTGGTTCTCATTCTCGCTTGTTAATGACGCTTTAATTAAATGCATTTTTCAAATTAATTTGAGACAATTCTCACCACGCAATAATTTTTAATTATGCCTGCGTTGCATCAGCGTATAATTATTTAAAAGACTGTTATCGTTGTTCAGTTGTCAGTAGCAAGATTCCAATTTATTTTCATGCTATCGTCGGTGTTTATCATTGAACGATTTCGAAGAAATTCGCCACCCTGTTTGTAGATACAACATCTATTTATACACGTATCTCAAACACAAAATATTTTCCCCGAATTTCTGACATTTAGAATTCAAAGATGAGTAATCGCGGGATAATATCTGATGTAATTTTCAGGTTCTTGCAACGTGCAGGTAGTAAGTAATTCGAAAAAAAACTTAGGTACTTGTTTCTTTCTTACCTGAAAGTGAGACTTAATCATTGAGTTTTTACGTAATAACAGGCCAGTGATAATTGCTAAATTATATAGATTACACTGAGTGAAGATAATGCTGACAGTTTTAGGCTTAAAGACTTGATAAACACGATCTTACTAATCTTCTAAATTATAAACAATTTACATACCACAAAACCATTAATATTCTTAACGATTTACAAACACTAAACAAAAACAACAATAAAACAGAAGTTATCAGCGTGTCTATGGTTTGATGTATCGTAACGTCTGTGCTTTTACGTGCGAGGAGAGGCCTGTAATAGTTTGACACTAATACCAGATACCATGCAAAGAGGTAGAATAACGCAATACTAACAGGAAATAGGTGCGTAACATTATTCCTATATGAACTCTACATGCCATTGACTTGAATTTCAAGGTTACTCTAGAATGAACTTAATTAAGAGTGCTACTACATCGTTACTACAGATGATGAAAAATAAATTACAACAACGATAAAATTGATACTAATCTACAAGAAGAGTATCTCCTTGTGATAATATTCGGTTCATCGATTTTATTTTTCTTAACACCGTCCTTTTCGTGGTCATAACGCATTTATAATGATCCGATCGTACGGGATAAACCAGGTTTAACTGTTCCGATCAAAGATTTATCCCAGCGCACGGTGGTACAACTATACAAATACATTATAATATAGAAAATGTAACAAAAAAGAGCTATTTGAAAACCCAGACTAAAAACACGTGGTTTTTTGGCACTACTCCTCGATACGGGTAATTGGAACCTGTAGATATTTTTGTATTCATTCGCGGAAAGCGGAAAGAAATAAATTCCCCCAGTTAATGGAAAAATAATGATAATATATAAATAAAATCAAACATTTTATGTTACATTAATTCGGAGAAATTCTAAATGTGCAAATCATTTGAAAAGCTTACATAGGTATTAAATAGAGCAATGAATTGTACAAAACAATAAACAAATGGAACGGAAACAATTGGAAGAGCTTTACTTATGTATTTGTTACGTCTTTGCAGTAATTCTCGTAGATAAATTTGTTATCAAATTTCAAACAAAACAAAGTCAAGCGAATAAAAATAAAATGTTGAGGGAGTAGGAGAATTGATAATAAATAAAGTTCAGGAATTTGGAGATGTGCCTCCAATAATGCACGTTTAACTGCCATTCCACCTTCCATTGTCTGCGTTTTTCTCATTTGTCTAGGTATGTGTGATGTATTTAACATAAAATTACACGGTAATACCGAGGAGCCATTTAAAATATTACATTATATGACAAAAAGTGCAAAACGCTACTTGAATAATATCGCTTTATTTTCTCACGTATCTGTCTGCATGTTTAGTACATGAAATTTATAGCAGTGTCATCATTTTTGTTCATTTCTTTTTGCGTGTACTTGTCTGGAAGGTTTGTCGAATGATAAAGTTACAGTACAGCCATTGATACAGTCTTCGTATATATATGCACGTTACTATATGATTTAGCTCATTGAATTATATTATAGTTCATACTCGATACTAAGACCATATCCCCCCTTAAACAGTTACATCTATTCTTAATACTGAGGTGGTACCATTATCAAGTTGAATTATCAAGGACAGGCGGCCTTCTTTTACAAAACATCAAACCGAACGAATAATTTGCATTATGCACGCATAGACGAGCCCCGATCTTATGTTATTTTTATCCAGATACAAAACAAATAACGTACACAGTTGAACATTAATTTGTTGCGATTGTTGCGATTGTTTTTGGTGTGATCAAAAGCAGAAAGTTATAATAATGCTGGCTGAGAATGCCAACCAAGTTTTATGAAAAAGTGTGCATCCATACTACGCAATAACATTTGCATGGCAGTGACAAAAATAACCGCAAGTGTCAAGAATTCACTGCTAGTATGACAACATAGAAACCAGAAAACAGATTAAATAGAACTATTGTCTAAATATCTCGTAAATTGAAAGGCCCGTGAAATATATCACATTATTCACGTGATTTCGCGAAATATCATGCTCCCAGGGGAGGTGACTCTAGTAAATTAATGGAACTGGCGAAAGGCAAGTAGCAAAAACGTAGGAATAATGTTTGCCACGTTGATTGCCACCGCGGATTTTTCCAACGCCTAATAAAACAAGATAGAGCAATAGGATGGTTATATATGAAGCGTACAGATATCAATAAAACTATTATTGGAAAACAAATTTGTACAAGGATAGAGACAATGAATTTTATGTTTTATAAGCAATAGTTCTTGACATTGTCTGTGCGTATATTTGTTATTTTCTTATTTGTTATGAGTCTATGTTATAATACAAGTCAAATTATTAGTCAAACAAAAATCATTGAAATACTAGTCAACGATAATCACCAATTATGATATAGTTCATTTTCGTTAACGGCTTTATACATTGTGTCAATGTTTTTCTCAACCATCAAAAACGTCGATCGACATCTGGTTTTGTCCATTTATCTAACCTAACTTATGGTATAGCTCAAAATACAGTGAAACCCTGCTAAACAGACCGAGCCCGTGACCATGTCATTGGCCAGTTTAGAGGGGATGCCAGTTTAGATGGGATGCTAGTTTAGAGGGGATGCCAGTTTAGAGGGGATGCCAGTTTAGAGGGGATGCCAGTTTAGAGGGGATTTTTTTTAATTATACAGTAATGAAGTCAGGATCAGAACATTTGGCCGATTTAGAGGGGAAACCGGTTTATAGAGGAACCGGTTTAGAGAGTTTTCACTGAACATCAAGGTAACCACAACTAAACACAGAGCGTAATGTGAACCTACTTGTTTAAATATCAAATATGACATGCATATTAATCTCGTTTAAACCAAAACTTTAATAATTAGAATTAGAAATAGCCACATTATAAAACTACAGCGATTTTTCAAATCACCAAACTCTCTTCAGTGGCATTCACTACTTATCAAATACACGTATGTTATTAACAAATTTAAAAGCCGTATATAAAGATAGTTCGGACCTGAGGCTGAATGTACTACTTAAAATTAATCTCGTACCTTGTTTATGTATTAACCACAAACATTCAGTATATGCTTTTTTGCACTCTTATGCGAGCTTATCAAATGCCATCTGCATTATTTTATTACTAGCTAACGATATAAAATGATAAGTGCAAACACATACTTTCTCTGCGAGGTACGGATATTTGTTTCCTTCCCAATAGATGTTTTATTGGAATAAAGTAAATAAATAAAAAAAACACTGATTTCTATTTTATTACCAAACCAATCCGACATAACACATTGTATAGGAATTCGGTTTGTATGGCAGCATATGAGTATACTATTTGGTTGGGTATTGCAATAGTTTGCATTACATTTCAGGAAACTGCTAGAATCTACCAATGGTGTCCGTCCGACTGTCTTTTGAAAGAAATGAAAGCGCTGTCAAAATGGGAAATGGTTCTCCGGTGTGATGATAGGCAATATATTATAGAAAGCTAATAGAATATATACTCTTGCAAAACGATTCTGTAGCATTTTAGATTGTCTGAAGAATGTATCGTTTCATCAATGTTAAAACGTACATTATGTGAATAGTTTTGAAATTGTTACTTAGCAATTATAATGCAATAATGAATGGCAGACTACCGTAGATAATAAGACACTGTGCGTCAACAGCACATCCACTCACTGGAACGCTTATACATAGAATTTCTTCTCACCCTCGAAACCTCTAAGAAACATAGAATTGTGTACGGTCATATAAGCATTCATTTTCCATTAAGGGAACGAGGCGGAACATAAAACAATTCCTTGTACCGAACATACAAACAGTAAACATGACAAAATAACAGTAGAAATATTGGCGTGCATGAGTATTGCCTAAGATGAGGAATAAAACAGTTCAATTAGATGAGATTTGTCCCTAATGAATAATATATGACAACATCGTACAATAAATTTCGAAATTCTAGTGTATTTTATTTATCAACAAACAATAAACCGATAGAGCCACTCTGTAACGAATAATACGACCAATAATCGCAACTGCAGTCAACTACAGTTAAAAAATAAATATTGGGCCAGGCCGCACCTTTACAAAATCATAGTCTACATGGTTTCAGTGTTTTTAGGACATAAAAGATAGAGACTTCATGAACATCACGCAGCTATCTTTTTTTCAGGATGTCATTTTGATCGAAATCAGGTTGAAGATGTTCATTTGATGATTTGGAACAGGAGTACCTGCTCCATCCGGAGGTGTCCTGAAAACATCATCTAATTTTACACACCATTAGCAATTAATTGAAAGGAAGTTATGAACAGAAAATGCTTTAATAATTTCATTGGGCGTCTTTAATAGATTGTTGGTTTTCAGCCACATGACTATCTCATTAAAAAATTTCCTGATCAAGACGTTTTTTCGGAATTGTAGCAAAAAACAAACATTTTCAGTTCTTTACTCCAGTTTTTCGTTTTTAGTACATACGTAATCAAAAATGCCGACCTACCTACTCACTGCTAAAAGTTTGAGTTGCAAGACCACAAACCAACATTTTTTGCAGGATGGTCTAGTACTGCAGTTTTGAGATAACTAGATAAAGATGCTCTTGAATACCGAATTCTTCCAGTATTCAAATATTTATGGGTTTATCATGTTTTGTATTTTCTTTATCACAATTATACGACTTTGGTTTGTAAGAAAAATACATTTTCAAGATGAGATACGCGATCATTTTTATGAACAAAAACGATGAACCAATTTACAATTATTTCCACTACATATTAGAGAGTGAATCAAATATAGCATCGTTTTTAGTATCATCAGCTTCGTAGTAAGTATAAATCATACACAAAAAAATCAAAAGAAAATGAGATAGCATTAAGTACATATTCTATCAAAGGTCAAATTGACTTTGAACGCGTGGTTCCGACAGATTCAATTCAACATAGGATTTTTACCATTCTTAAATTTCATTTATGTACATAATTGAGAGTTTCTGACAATAATGAGTACAGAAACAATATTTCTTCCGAGGTGTGCAGGGTGATTAAAATCTTGGGTGGTGTTCTAGTGAAAATGAGAAACTTTATTAGAAAGTTAGTAGCTTTAAAGATGTGAAATTAATCAATTACGGAATGAACCCGGGCGACTTAACATCCCACTGGGTATTCAATTAATGACTTTCAAATCTGTAACAGTTGCTACCTAATCAATTAACAGTAGCATGTTTTTGATATATAAAATGGCTTATTAGAATGAAAGATTTACTTAGGTGCGTATTACACGCACATGCGCTCATGTTATATCCTGGATATTAGGCATACACATTTCTGTTTAGTATCTACTTTTTATGCCATACACCGCTTGTCATTTATATCCTTTGTATTTTATCTCACTATCGCCTCGTAATTAACAGCAACTATGTTCATGGTACTTTATATTACTACGAAATCCCTGAATTCTGTCTATAACCAATCTATAAGCGATATTAAGTGGATATGAACATTCTATTGGATCGTACGGGTCACGGTTTGTCATTCTTTGGAAGAATGATGAAATATAGAGTAAAAAAGTAATTAAATGAATGATAGCCGTAATGCAATCTAAAATATTACTCCTCATGCATAATTCAGTCTTAATTTTATGTGACGTAATCCGATCCTAATAACAGTATATTGGCCCGGTGCGTAATTTTCACGACTTTGTGATAATTACGTAGCCATTGAGAAGATTTTAGTTTAGAAATTGGTCCTTTTCGGTATAATATAACAAAATAATGTATGACTGTCGGTCAATATGAACTGGTTCAATCATATTGGAAATGCTAAATGGATATGAATGAAGCACGTAGAGCAGTTCTATCATGAATTAATTGTTTTAATACATTTGTTAGAATGTTGTCAGACTGAATCAAATATATATCGTCAATATAGATTATTCATAAATGTTAATTTTGTCAATTGTCCAAGAGCATGAAAATGTATTTGATATAAATAAAAAAAATATCATTGCATATATTTACAGCATAATTAACGTTTTATATATTTTTCTGAATATTTGACGAACCGATGAACGTGTTGTTATAAATAATGCAGCCTGAGACCATTATACACACAATGGTTTCAGATGCCGCATATATATCATCTAAACACCTTCATTTTACTTTTTTATAATGATTTAAATCAAATGAAATAAGTTTTCTTGATTTTGAAAAGAAATCATACACCTGCAGTCCAGTCCCTATAAACTATAACTCCCGGATAACAGTTCTATTCTTAAGAATATACAACTGTGTTTGACTGATAACAGTTTTTTTGTCAGCTGACTCACTGAAGCCTTGCTTATGGATATTTACAACATCAATGTCTGAAGCATTCATCAAAGAAGTTTTAAGTAATTATGATTTTATTTTATATATTTATTGTAACGTTATTATCAAAGCTTAAGTTATCATTTTAATGTGTTCGTATCGGAAAATATCCGATAAACGAACATTAAAATACTATTACCCAAGCCCTCAATATTCTGAACTCAAAGTTGTAAATACATTGTGGATGAAATGTTAATAAGAAAATCTGACAGAAATGTATAGTTTATTTCCATCAGTGCAGGAGTTTTAGGAGGTTTTAGTGAGATAAAAGACAGGGATCAGGTCGAAATACATTAATTTAACAAGGAAGATATAATGGAGAATATACAGAAAGAAAACTCAACATTTAGCGATTTATTACGACATTTGATAAAACATACAGAAGAGCAGTAATACTAAATACTCGTTAATTGCGTTTTATATTAAAGAGGAAAACATGTGCTGGCGACGATTAATTTGAAAGCATCTGTAGGTGAGTTAAGTGTTGTAAATACTTAAGCTACTCGACTTTATAGAGATATTATGAACAACAATATCACCGCCCAAGGTATCAATGATCATGATATCAGTAAACTAGAAACAATATCACAAAATAAGATCTGCACAGCGGGGGGGGGGTAAATAACGCAGAGAGCGTTAAATACAGGTATACAATTTGAAAACAACAACAACAGGGGTTTTGTTAAATTCTAATCACAAATAGAAATCCAGAGACAAACTCGAGATTGGACTTCCGGTTTATGACTATTTTTAGAAATGTTAACCTTTGCTGCAAAACAAGTTCAGGCCTTCCAATATGGAGAATACAAATATAGCGTTTTTAAACTTTATCAGTATGATGTTTAAGATTGGTTTTTGTAACCACCACAATACGGACAAAATAAACATTTTTAAATGACACCTAATAAATACAGTGACTCTGTATATTTTCATCATCATAATTTCATTGCTAAAAATCTGGAAAGAAAATAAGAAAGAGGAAATAAAATACCTATACTAGGTAAATAATGTAAATAAGGTAACTATACTAAGTAAATAAGGTAAATAAGGTAACTATACTACTAGGTAAATATGGAAACTATACTAGGTAAATAAGGTAACTAAGTTAATAAGGTAAATAAGGTACTATACTAGGTAAATAAGGTAACTATACTAGGTAAATAAGATAAATAAGGTAACTATACTAGGTAAATAAGGTAACTATACTAGGTAAATAAGGTAACTATACTAGGTAAATAAGGTAAATAAGGTAACTATACTAGGTAAATATTAGGTAAATAAGATAACTATACTAGGTAAATAAGGTAACTATACTAAGTAAATAAGGTAACTATAAGGTAAATAAGGTAACTATACTAGGTAAATAAGGTAGCTATACTGGGGAAATAAGGTAACTATACTGGGTGATTCTACCGGTATAGACAAATTATTAAATAACTAGGTAAATAAGGTAACTATACTAGGTAAATAAGGTAACTATACTAGGTAAATAAGGTAACTATACAGGTAAATAAGGTAAATAAGGTAACTTTATTAGGTAAATAAGATAACTATACTACGTAAATAAGGTAAATAAGGTAACTAAACTAGGTAAATAAGGTAACTATACTAGGTAAATAAGGTAACTATACTAGGTAAATAAGGTAACTATACTAAGTAATAAGGTAAATAAGGTAACTATACTAGGTAAATAAGGTAACTATACTAGGTAAATAAGGATAAATAAGGTAACTATACTAGGTAAATAAGGTAACTATACTAGGTAAATAAGGTAAATAAGGTAACTATACTAAGTAAATAAGATAAATAAGGTAACTATACTAGGTAAATAAGGTAACTATACTAGGTAAATAAGGTAACTTTATTAGGTAAATAAGATAACTATACTAGGTAAATAAGGTAACTTAACTATACTAGGTAAATAAGGTAACTATACAGGTAAATAAGGTAAATAAGGTAACTAGGTAAATAAGGTAACTAAGATAACTATACTAGGTAAATAAGGTAAATAAGGTATACTAGGTAAATAAGGTAACTATACTAGGTAAATAAGGTAACTATACCAGGTAAATAAGGTAAATAAGGTAACTTTATTAGGTAAATAAGATAACTATACTAGGTAAATAAGATAACTATACTAGGTAAATAAGGTAACTATACTAGGTAAATAAGGTAACTATACTAGGTAAATAAGGTTACTGTACTAGGTAAATAAGGTAGCTATACTGGGGAAATAAGGTAACTATACTGGGTGATTCTACCGATAAAAATTTCCCGTATGAAGCAGATTTTCAAATTATTAAATAATTTTCAAAAAATATTGTGGTCATTGTAATGACCAATGGCTTCTTTTGCCACAATATAATTCACTCAGTCAGAGAGAAAAAAAACTTTTTTTTAAATAAATTGATGTTTGTGTATTTACTTTGAATTTGGAAGCATTCAAAGTGTGCTTATGAGGCAAAGGTTAATTATATGTATATAATTTTTACGCATTGCTGAACCTAATCAATACTTTTGTGACAACTACATATTTTCTGTCTGTCCGTCCGACTGAATTGAAATATCAAGTGGTGTAATGTACATGTTATGTACTGTAAGACCACGATAGAAAGACCATTGTCGGGACCCGAAAAATGTCTTAATATTAATGAAGTCTTCTTATCAATTCGAAATATCAGGGTATTTTGATAACCTGCCCTAAAATGACAAAGTGTTTATAATAAGATGGTCGCTTAGTGCCGTTTTATTGTATTTACCATTATTGACTAATGTGCGTAAGTGTAAAATTATTTCGTCCGTTTTTATCAATGTCTAACATTGTAACACATAAAAGCATCACTCATACGACAAATCCATTTATGTTTTATCACCACCAAAAAGCAAGACAGAATCGTAAAACGTACAAACACGACATTGCTATGGTACAAATTGAGTTACACAAAGCTGTGGACAAATAGCTGAATATTTTATATGGGACCAACGATTAATCGTATTTCATATAAACAAATAGACATGAGTAAATACATGTATCATGATATTGGACGAACATGGTTACTTGATGAACTTTTTGTAATCATTTCAAGGTGAACTACACAATGGCATAATTCAGCATAATATCATTGGAATCCTTAATTCTATACGATCCTCGACTCCTATCACGAATTTTAAGTCTCACAGCACCGTATCTATTTCTACCTCGACTAACACTTCTCAAGGCCGACACTTCAGCTTCGGAGACATCAGTTTGTTCAAGTTATTTTTCATTGTCATGATATGCTCAATTACGTGTAACTCTGAATTAATGTCAGTTTTATTACACCCCACAAAACAAGACAACAATTTTATGATTGTCCTCATAAACATAAGATTATTAATTACTATCAACAATTCGCGTTACTTAACACGGCCATAAAGCCGCACCCTAGCACATTGAATTACTTCAAGTGTGATGTTTCCACCAATAATGTTATGGCAGAACGTTCTAAGATCCTCAACATGCAATCTTATTTTGAGTTAAAACCCAATGTAGAAATGTATGATTTACGAATCCCGGGCAACATCGTCATTAATTCTAGCCTTGAATGAAGGATGCATTACCCGAACAAATTAGAAACAGAATGAAGAGTACTTGAGAGAAAATTTATGCAAGCTTTCAACATGAAGAATTAAGCAACTTGGATTCTTCGTTTGTTTAAGTTCAACAGTGTGTATACGAACTTGAATTTTAATAAAGCAATGAGAGCCGAAATGGGGTTTACTAAAATTGATGAGTGTTTCATTTGGTGCACCTCGCGGTTTATTGTTACACAGGAGTGATAAATATACAACAATTACAAAACACTTACTAGAGAACGCAAACAATCAACATTATTGCACATTCGTAATCGATGTAAGATCACGTGGGTATCAAAAACAAGTGACTGAAGCAAAAAAAAAACGAAGTGTATGAATATAATTAAACTGTCTAGTAAGGATTTTTCGGGAAAAGAATTGAATTTGAAACATTATTGTGAAGAACAATATTTGTCTGGTTTTACCACCAGACGTATTTAATAATTTATTTAAAATATTTCTATGGTAACAGAAATAGAGAGCCGATTGTCTGGAAATAACGGATCCGACGTGTCTGTCGACTTCGAAAGCTATGATAAGCTTAAAATATAGCCGAACGAATTCTTAATGTTCTTCTTGTATGTTCCTGTTTTCTCTGTAACGTTATGAAAATACCACCACCTTTTAATTACAAAAAAACAATTACGAAATGGGTAATTAGCTGACACAGCTATGTTCGTTTGAACTTTTTATAGTGATTTCCTAACTTATTTAAACGCGCTTAATGGTGGCATCTGTCTAACAATGTTAAGAGTAATATCCGTGATTTTAATTACTTATTCATCATCTTAGAAAATGTACACGATCAATGTACATTGACAAAAGTGCTGTACAGTAAAACCTAACAAAGCGACCACTTCAATATTACGACCACCTCCATTTAGTTTTGGACCAACTTTCAATAATTCCCCTATAATTTAACTCGATAATGAGACCACCTCATTATTACGACCAGTTTTTGGGTCCCAAAGGTGGTCTCAATATAGAGGTTTTACTGTTTAAGTTTACAAACTTCAACCGTAAAAACTGTACAATACAGACAAGATTCATAGTTCATAATACTTATACCACTATGAGATTACTCGCTAAGCGCTACTGTAAGATATGTTCCTGATATAATGTATGAACAAATATCACCTGTCAAAGTTGATACGATCTAAACAGAACAAAGATGAGGCGGTCTATTCAAGTGTCAAAATGATCTTATTATCAGTTTTGCCTGTGAGCAATTACGATCTGCGTGAAATCTGAAAAATATAGGTCTGTAGTAATCAACTTCTAAGTTAAAGTATTTTATCATTGATCAGAACAGTACAGGTTAATCCTGTGTCATTCTACACACACCGTACTAGTGATAGGATGAAACACTGAACATCTGTTTGGTAGCTTCGGGTGTGGTCGGTCGGCAATAATCACCGAATTCTACCGATGCTTTGAAACTAAACTTTCTTTCACTTTTTTCCATTTACATAATTATATTTTGTATGCTGGTTGTGTCTGTTGTTCGTATAATTATGTACTTGATAACTAGTATTGTCGTCATTGTAAATCGCTTAGGCGATAAACATGTATATACGTTTATACCAAATAAAAGAATTGAATTGAATTGATCAAAACCGTAAATCTCCAACTGACATTCGTTAAAATTCGGGCAGAGTACAGTCACTGAACTATTGCATTAACAATATTTTAAAAGCGAGAAGACTAACATGTCTACATCACAAACAAGTTGATCTTCTTGGAATAAGAACAGATTTTCGTGCAAGTAAACATCGTGTACTTCGAGTGTGGCATGATCGTCCAGTTTTTGAAGGTAGTGCTTTATTTAACATTTAATTTTCCTTATGATCTTATTGACATAGTATAACATAATAGTTCACATGCATGTATTTGGCAGCGAATGTATTCATGGACACATCCCTATAATTCCGTGTATTATTGTATAATTACCACATGCGTAAAACTATTGACACGAATACGTACATGACCACGACTGTATAAGGATCAGAATCCTACATTAATTAATCTGCAATACTAGCCATATAAATCGATGTATCTAGATATTAGGGTATTGATTCTGTTAAAAACTGCATGTTTCAATATAAACATCGGTAAACACGCTCAATGGTGATTAATTGTCCAGTTGATGAGTTCCGACATGCTAATTCAAATTAGGTAAATAAACAGAAGCCGATAATAAAAACACAAGTATCTCGGAGATACGTTCATACCTTTTGATGTGAAATGGTGTCAAGAATGAAAAATGTAATCTGATACTACAACATAGATGGATAATGAAATATTCACACAGAAAACCTGTGCTTAGTGATTAATGACTTTATTAGCGTCGTGATACCGTCTTCGTAGAAGACATCCAATTAAATAGCAAGAAAGTGATACAATAACTGACAATGGTGAGTACACGTAGCAATGTACCTGTCTGATGATTGATATAGGAGAATTATCGCGTCTTTAATGATGAGGGGTCAACAGATATACATCTGCAAAAAAATGGATATTTTATGTAACTCGGATTTAAACCCCAATCGCCGAGTTACAAGTCCAGCGCACTAACCACTGGACCACGGTCGCGGCCCGATAAAATCAAAAGGTTCATGCATACAGACAATGAAAGTATACGCACAGACATTCATCTAAAGCTAAAAGTTACATTACACAGGTATATATAGTTCAGGTTTATGACTGCAAAAACATTAATCACTCATTGGCCTTCGTCACTAACTACGAATATAAATTGGTAAAAAATCGCCTACTGCACATTTTTTGTGATGCGATATTCTTAAAAAAAAACAGCGCAGGTACGCGTAGTGTTGAAGATAATTTTTAATCAATTCCGGCACAACGACTCAAAAACAGCATGAGATTGGCTTACTTAATGTTTTATTATTCTATTTACTGAGACAGTAATTTCCACTGGTATATCTAAAGATTGATCGTATAATATATACTTGTGTTTTACACATTTTACGATAAAAGAATATCTTGTTATTATAGATATCTCTTCACGGTCGTGCAGCATGTTGGTACAAACGAATTAAGTCTACGTTAAAAAAAACGAAAAAACAGTTTCATGGTGAAAAACCTGTAAGTGAATAATTAGATTAACTATTGTAATAAAATCATAACTTTATTTCATACGTGAGTCATGAAGAAAGTATAAAGCAGAACTGGGGTTAAGCTTAAATCGAATAGATAATTAAATAAGCTACATGTTTAGTTTGATATATAATTATATACTTAAATATAAAGGGGATAGTCTATAAAATACTTTAATCGAAGTCTAACAGTCTCCCAACAAATACTTTTACTTAGTGGTACAATATAAAAAATCTTTTCTAGAAAACCTAAGCTTTATATTTAACGAGAAACAGGTAAATGAGATTATCAGAATGTGAATACGTATAGTGCAAAACCTTAACAAAAAATAACAATGTGAGTGAAAAAGTGTAGAAGCCGTTAACTTGTCATGTGTTTTTACGTTACGTCAAACTACCTAAGTGTTCATTTCAGCTGCTGTTGTACAACAAAACCCAATCGTTGTTAACACTTATATATAGCACTCTGACCATTTACATTTTTGTATTTCACTGACAAATTGCCATAAATTTAACTATGAATTAATATCATGATTTGTACCGTTTACATATTTTACTTTGTAATGTAATTATTTAATGCTATATTTGAACTGTTCTGTGTATATTTATGTATCTATATATACTTGCAAAATTCCAACTTAGGCACGTATGTGCCGATTTGTGAATGCAATGGGGCCCCTCTAAACCGGTCGAGTCCGGGACCAGGTCATTTGGCCGGTTTAGAGGAGATGCCAATATAGAGGGGATTTTATTTATATAGTAAGGAAGTCGGGACCAGAACATTTGGCCCATTTAGAGGGGAAACCGGTCTATAGAGGAACCGGTTTAGAAGGTTTCCACTGTAAACTGAACTGAACAATGTTACACATCAGTAACTATACGTATTCTGAACTAATACTTCGACAACATATGTTTCAAAGTCTGGTAGTAATTAAGAATCAATAAATCACTATTTCTAATTATACGAACGTGTTAATACTTTCTGGGTGTCAAATAATACCTAAGTACATACATATCTACATATAAATTATACAAATCTGTAACTAAACCATCGCACTAGCAAGCTACAATAATTATAGAAAGCAGAATTATTCTACAAAATCGGAGAAACCCTTTGGTCAAAGTATTATAGGTAAGGCATCCAGACAAAATTCTGTATTTTTCTCTAACATTGTTGAAATAGTTGTTCGGAAGTTGAAAGAAAATCTGCTACTGGCGGTGGTGTAAGTTGATGAATTACATCACATTGATGCCAAACACTAGATCCCATGTTTGTTGACTCAAATGTTAGAAATGTCTAGTATAAATAAGTAGCAGACGAGCTGAAAAATTCACCTATGAGTGTTATGCAATTGTTACAAATAAACAATGCTGGTAACAATCATAACGGATTTTGCAGACGACTGTATTCATAAAACATGGAATATGGTATTGTTTGTTTCGTTTATGTGACATTGTCATTAGGCTTAACGCCGTTTTTTTCAACTATTTCTCAGTTATGTACGGCGGCCAGTTCACCTAACCAGTTTTCCTGGACTGTATACTAACCAGTACTAATTTACCCTCCACAAGGAACCGGCAACTTTTCCAAATATAGAGAAAAATCGACATTTTTGTCAAATTTTCATAGAAGGGTATGATCTGCCATGACCGGGATTTGAACACGGATCTCTGGATTACAAGTCCAGCACACCAACCACTGGACCACGGTCGCGGCCACGTTGTTTGTTTCGATACACACAGTAAGTGACCCTAAATTCATTGTACAAGAGTATTGTATCAACTCTCCGAGTATAGGTTAACAATGAAACATAATAGAGTAATAATAGTGAAACAAGCCTATAAAGGGAACATTAATGGCTCACCGAACGTGTAAAACATCTCAAATGTCCAATATTATATTTAGAGTTTCCAAATTGCATTTGGTGTTATTGCACAGGGAAAATATGAACAGAACGCGGGTATATAATCAAAATTAACCGATTTCAATTTAATAAACTGATGTGGAATATCAATTTCAGAGAATAATTTCCCATAAAACTAAGACTTATAGTCTTAGAAGTTTTGTTACAATCATTTTATTAGATTTCATTCCATATGAAATCTCTAAATTTCATATACATCTGTAAATACAACTACGAATTTTGGCATAAAATGAGACTTCAGACGTAAAGTTTCTCATTAAGGTATCTGTGATTAGCAGCCAGTGTACCTTTGACGTAAAATGCATTCTAACCGCTTAAATGAGGAAATTTGAACGATTAAATAAATTCTCGAATATTTGATGTGTTTCTCAAACATTGGATTTTTTCATGAAACGTTAGGTAATATTAGAACAGCCAGAGTACTTACTTAATCCCAAAGCACTAATCGGATATTCTGCATCAGTTAAAAAAGCATTATTACCATTTATTTGCGTTTGATAAGATAATCATCACTTAGAAGTTTTATTATCAAATATTTGTGATGTTTATGTACGTTCGTATTATTCATATTGTGTTCTAACAAAACTTGCAGACTACGTAAAAACACCAACGTTCTTAATTACCTTCCTGTATCAACTTACTACAACTTACTATTAAGAAGAGTGTGCACTTCTGCCAGCAAGATACGCTTAAAACTAATGCAAAATAAATATCAAAAAGTTTAATATGAAAAAATCAAGATTCAGACACCGAGGCAGAGTATTATATACTATCTAAGCTTATGAAAGATGTTGGTGCGTAAGGCAGCTTGAAATTGACTTATTCACATTTACGAGGGGTGTTCAAATATGAATGTAACTACGTCAGCATCTGGCTTTAAACCACGATTTGCATGAAAAAGGTGCATGTATAGCATAGAGACTTGTGTAAGCTCTTCCTTGATACAATACATGCTTAAATCCGCTCAGTCTAACTTTGACAATAGCTCGATTATCTCGTGTACTCGTTTACACCAAATCTAAAATGGTTGGGAAAGGTCTCCTTTCACTGACCAAATACGGTTCTATATCATGTATGTTTTGTATACAGGCGAAATATATATTTAATATATTTAATGCACGCCCTACGAAAACGGCAACTTCACCAAAAAATAGTGGTTTATTGCTATCGATGCAAGATTTACAACCAGGCATATGGTTTAATACGTCGGTATTTTATTAGGAGCTGCTCATACAATTCTCTGACGTGGTTTAAAAATGAGAAGGATAAGTGCCAGATGGATACACCATCTCCTTACAAAAGAGTAAATACTTGCTTGTGTGAAAATTCAAACAATTGATGAAACAGTTCCTTAAGAACAACCATCGATCTTTCGCAAATATCATCCCTGGCGATGAGACGTGGGCTCACTTTTATGAGCCCAAGCGAAAGATAACAACAAAATATGGGCAACCAAAAACCTTGGACAGCAAAACGCAACATTAGCGTCAAAAAGGTAACATATGTAATTTTCTTTACAGACCAAGGTTCTGCTATTCAAATCTCCGTACCAAGTTTTATAAGTTAAGGTCCTTCATAAATTAAAGTAACATTTCGTAAACCGTCGACCAGCAACTGGTCTACGTTGTGCCAAGTCGTTGCATGACATTAAATCGTCACTCAAAGCGACCACTGTACGCAAATATTCGAAACGGGAAAAGTTTGTCGAGCTTCCTCACCCTCCTTATTCGCCAGATCTTGCCCCTTATGATTTTACCCTAATAAGCCAAAAAACATATTGCTGAATGAAAATATCAAAAGCTTAAAAAATTGGTTCGAATATTTTCCAATGTCTGAGTAGTATACCTCGGAAAGATTATGAAAATGACTTTAAACATTGAATTAAAATACTAAAACTTTGTATATCACATGGTGATGAGTATTTTGAAGGATTGGGGTAATTATTTTGGTATTGTTTGTTAAAAATTACTGAAAATTGACCCAGTTGCATTCATATTAGAACACCCCTCGTAGTATGGTACTGTATAGAAGATCATATTGCAAGTTGTTCATCCCAGGGTTATGAATTTGAACCTAACAAGTGACATGATCACCAGAATCAAGATAAAAACGCCAGAACTAAATTTTCAAGAAATCAAACTGACGGAATGAACAATACTTCAACAACACTGGAGCCTAACTAGATAAGTTATTATTGCAAGCACTTCTGAAAAATCGGGCGTTGAAGAGCTCCCATGGACGGTTTATTGGTAGTATTTTTATCATAAATATTCGTGACTCTTTGCAATAATTCTAATGCCAGGCTAAGCCAATGTCGGTAACTACACACAAACTCAAAAGGTTGAGAGCTAGGGAAACCCCATAAATAGTCTGTCGGAGAAGAACGAACGGTGATTTAATGAAAAGTTGCGCCACAAAACAGTCCTGACATATCTGTGAGACTAGAACCGCAGAATTCTGAATTGATTACAATTTTGAATGACAGTCGGACTGAAACGCGTTATATCCATTGCAAGAAAAACCGCCAGAAACTAATTTAAATTATAGATTTTTAGCCTGAATATACGTTAGACATTATGACCCGTTCAAGCAATTAAATTCAATGGTATGTATTGAATATTTACAGACTGGAATTTTATCGAAAGCTGGATGAATACAAATTCCCAAATTCTTAGGCATTCGCTTTTTTATGCAATGAACAATACCACTCAAAAACACCTTAATCCAATAAACTTAAAAAGGAGAACTTGATGTTAACAAGTTCGTAGTATTACAATACATTAACACTAATCCTGAGATTATAAAAACAAGGAGTTCAGAGGATCTATCAGAGTAATATCGCTTTGATCTTCCTTAATAATGTATATCATTTTAATATTACTTATTTTCGTTGCATAAATTATCAGCACATACTACAGAGGTCTGATCGTAGCATTCTAGATTTTATTAGACCAAGGTTCAATATTGAAACAGTCAAAGTTTATCAATAACTTTTTTAATTCAAACTAATTTTTATTCATTATTCAATGCATTTCTACTAATTATTAAACCACTGGGCTCCTACGATGGTTAATATCCAATCTCCGCGCTAAATTTAAGGATTACGTTTATTTGCCATAAAGCTTAGACACAGACAGGTTTGAACGGGGAATTCCGGATGAGAAAACTGCGATATACCAAGACGGCGACGCTCTTTAGATGATAAGGAAAAAAGTCCATTATTATATACACTCGTCTCTTTGTTTAATCTTAACAAAATCCAAAGAATTCTAAAATTAATAGAATCTTGTCGCAGGGTCTAGGAAACTAAATTATTGTCAGCGTCTAATCTAAAGTTTAAAAAACGTTCATAAAATTGACATGAACAATGTCGAACTCATCATATTCAATGTCATAAGAAACATACTGCCTTACCAAACACATACAATGTTCTACCAGACATATTCAATGTCAGACCAAACACATACAATGTCTGACCAAACACATAAATTATCTTAATAAACACGTATAATTCTTTAGCAAACACATAAAACGAGTGGTCAAACGCATACATTGTTGTAACAAACACATATGATGTATTACCAGACACATACAATGTCTTACCAGACATATGCAATGTCTTACCAAACACATACAATGTCTTACCGGACACATACAATGTCTTACCAGACACATACAATGTCTTACCAGAATCATACAATGTCTTATCAAACACATACAATGTCTTACCAAACACATACAATGTCTTACCAGACATATGCAATGTAAGACTAAACACATCCAATGAAATTTTGAAATAACGTATTGTAGTATTTTATTCTTAAAATACATCGATCCCCATATAATGTTCTGCGATAAGAATGGAAAAGCCAGACATATATTTTTCCAATAGAAATTATTGTATTTTGGTGCAGTTTATACTCATGGAAAATGCCACACATATCTTAGTGATTTATTTAACATTTTACTTTAAAACGCAGACGCAATTTTCGAACCATCCGTTGTTTATAGGAACACACTACAGACAAACGTTACACATATTGTATTTTTATTACTACACAACTGTGCAACAGCAGCAGCAGCAGCAGCAGCAGCAGCAACAAAACAACAACAATTGCGCAAGAACCACATGCGACTATTTTGCATATGAACAAAACTGAAGTTTTCAGTCGAAGGGAGGCAAATCAGTTACATAGTTAAGACGCTATTGATTGAAATAATTCATAATAAATGTTTATTTAGAACTCTAGTCGGTAGACAAACAATTATAGAATGACGCTTATATTATTTAGTAATGCGTTCATTATGTATAATACAATAAATTAATGAATACTTTAGAAAACATGATCATATAATAGTTTGTGGTCATTCTGCAACAAAATAGGGCGATGAATAATTTAGGAGCATAATTGAATTACATGTACATGCTGGTCGATTTAAAGAGATCCAGTCATCGTACATGGAAACAGCTGGCGATAATCAATTGTGGTGGTATATTACGGGCTGTAATAAGAATGCAAACAATTAATAAAACATATTACAAAGTATGTTTTTTTTGGTCATAGATAAAATACAACACTTGGCTGCAGTTCAATGTAGATTAACTTTCTACCATAGTGCATGGATAGTTCACAGTATTTACGGGTCAGTACAAATACCCCAAAGGAATCTTTATCTTTAGTACATTTCACATATAAATGTAGCATCGGTTCTTTTTCAAAAAATACACTGTAGACTTCATTGAACAGTTAAACTGTTAACGAAGTAACTACATAACACCTTATGTAATCTGGAAAAAGACAATAACCAATTACATCAGTGTAAACTGCTCCAAAAACTCCAGAGAATTCATAAAAGTATTGATTCTGCACCAGCACCAAGGTGAAGACTGATCGAACGGTTGCATCTTATTCGTGTGTTAGGATATAAGCGGCACGTATTTGACCGAACACGAAAACGTTACACTCCTTCAGCATTAGTAAGTTAAATATCAATATTCAATTCCCACTAACTGTTAATGCACATGCTCACGCGAGAATATGTAATTGTTTTTAATCATTACAACCATCAACTTGATACATACATGTACAGTCAAACCTGTGTTTGCAGCCAAATCCGAATAAAGACCACCCTGAGTTTTAAAAAAAACTCGCCGATCTAGAACAAACTGACCTCCGAATAAAGGGCGGCCTTTGTCCACAGGTTTGACTGTACGTAATTCCAGACATCAATAAAACGATTTTAAACGCTTGATAACGTTTAAGAAAATATTTCAAGGCCATTGTGGAAATAAGCGATTTGTTTCTATTCATAGAGTTATCTGTATCACATTGTATAAGAACAATAATATCGTATTCATTAATTGTTTTATTGGCAAAGAAAGTAAACAAATCATTTTGTTTTAAGCTTTAGACATACTTAATTATCTATGTTTTAGAACGATTTGGAGTTATTATCTACGTTAACGTTCACAATATATTAAAGGCAATATATTTACCTGCATGTGTACCGCATGACACAATTGAGAAATGTCACAGTCGGCACATTTAAGTAAATGAAGAATGCAAAAACGACCTAATGTTTGACTGAAGTCAAAATAGGACAAGTTAACAGACAGATCAAACGCAAAATGTAATTATTATATTCTAGAGAAAACAGCGTCAGCAGATGAGAAGATATCAAATCATGACCTTTTGGTTGGTAGATATAGAGCAATATAGACCACTCACTCTACCACACCGAATGATTAAATTCTCACACCTAACACTGTATCGGATTTTGTTCAAGTTGCTTATATACCTGACCACTATAGAAAAGGGATCTATCAGTGACTAGATATTTACAAGTACAGAATTCAATTTCAGTGAAATATATGTTAAATTCTACCACTATCCAGAAAACGACATTTTCAACGGGACTACTTTTATTTGATTAGAGTCTGTCGCAATATGCCAACAGATACAGTGTGTCTATTCCACAATACTGTTACCGTGAACTTAATTAAATTTATTTGTGCGGTACGTGACACAGTCCCGAAGCTACAAAGGTTCCAATAAATTAAGGAATGTCTGGTTGAGTATATAGTCCCACATGTCACGGAAAACGGTCGATTCCGGATTCGAGTTATGTTGTCTGATTGTTTATAATCCGACTCTAATTACTTGCAAGCATGTAACCAGATAAAGTACAATCATTGATTACAATATTCATACTAATTACACATAGTTCATTAGCGTCATGACAATATGACCAGATGACGTGTCAAAACAAGATACAACAGACATGCATTTAATTTGAGATTGTGCATAACAAGTTTTCATCATGTAAAATCGCATTTATTTTTGGTACGTGCTAATTTCAAAATCATGAATAATGACATTGATTGGATATATAAATATTTAACGGTGTTAGTTTCAATAAATATTCAAAATTGATAGCAACCAGACATAAACATGTAGATTTATAAACACGATTCTAGATACTGAGCTTAATTATAATTACGTGTAACATAATGATATGTTTCATTCTATTTGATCAATGTCAAGATAATATCTAAGTATGCCTATTAAAAACTCACGAGCTTTGTTTATATTTGTTTTGTCACTGTATTTAACACTACCATCGTTTTTACTACTTTGAAATTTATGAATCGTATAATAATAGTTTCCATTTATTTATCTGTTACCATCCTCAGTACAATTAGTATTAATATTTAAACAACATTGGAACAATAACACCATTATTTATTTGTTTATTTTAACTTATATTGTTGTAGCTGCTGTCTTTTTTTATCTAGTTGATTATAAGAAAAGTATACAGAACTGAACACATTTTTTATTTTGGTGGACTTGCGCACATCAGATCATCGTCTCCATTAATATAATATGATAAATAAAGGTCAAATCAGCATAAACTTTACAGAGAGAGAGAGAGAGGGAGGGAGATGGAGAGAGAAAGAGAGAGAGAAAGAGAGAGAGAGAGAGAGAGAGGGAGAGAGAGAGGGGGAGGGAGAGAGAGAGAGAGAGGGAGGGAGAGGGAGAGAGAGAGAGAGAGAGAGAGGGAGGGAGGGAGGGAGAGGGAGGGAGAGAGAGAGAGGGGGAGGGAGAGGGAGAGAGAGAGGGGGACAAAGATATTAGACTTAGAGATTAACTTCTATCAAATTACGCTGGTATTGTAATCATATTTCTCATATAACTACATATAATTATTACTTACATGGCTTTTTACTGTCCCGATACGGTTTGTTACAGGGTCCGTAAATAGAAGCCCAATTTAAATTTACTGACCCTATATCACACCTTATCGGGTTAGTAAGAAGCTATGTAACGGATTTATCTTACCGAGTACCATTCATAAGTCAGTTGCCCAAATGTTCATGCCATCACAGCCATTTTTGCTGGATATGAATTGCTACCGACCTAATAAGGAAAAATATTAGGCCAGCTCGTGACCCGGCCCAATCAATCAACAGCAAGTATTCTGAACAAGGTAAGATAAAAATGTGTTTTCAAGAATACAGACTATTAACAAACTGGTGGATTGAAAACATTATCATGTATAATATTATAATATTGATTTGCAGTAGGTGTTAATATGTTGTCTAACAAACGTTAACAATTATCTGTGCAAAAAGTAAGACATTCACACAATATACATATATGAACAAATAATTAATGTTTAATTGTCAATATTTTTGATGAACGATTAATATTCGTTCAGAAATACCAATGAACCATTAATATTCGTTAAGAAATACCAATATTACCAATTAATATATCAAGGAATAATAAAAATCACAAGTAGATAAAATACTCATAAAACTCGTGTTTTCTGCTAGTCTACTAATTACGTTTATTAAAAACACGATTTACGTTCATATTACTGCGGTTCCACTAATTTTCGTCGGTGATTTAATTTCGTGGATTTCGTGGATCGGCTTTCCATAAAATCAAATCTCGTTGAGCATATTCTATCAATGAAAATGACAGAAAACGATCAGGCCATTTTTTTAAAAAAATATTGATCATCGAGTTTACCTCCTCACGAAATAACCATTTTAGTAAAAGCCACGAAAATTGGCCCTACAAAAATAAATGATACCACAATGTGATGAATAGTTCATTTTGAAGTTAATGTTTACTTGACGAAAATACCTCAGTGCGTGGGCGTGAAGTGAATTCGTGAATTATGTTGAAAATAAAAATAATTCCAGTGTATTCCATATGTATACATAACATTTGTCTTATTTAAGGATCTGAGGGTTACGACTATTAACAATAATGTGTGAACTCCATATATGGTATGAGCAGTTCATTGTTCGTTATAAGTTACGACGGTAGAATCAACGACGTCTTAGACAGTAATTACACAGCTTTTACAGAGCTTGCGCTCACGTGACAGATTTACGGGACAAATACAAAAGTCAATAATTATTTGGACCACTGAAAGTGCAGAAATAAATGCCAACTAATGACAAATAGCTAGGACGATGCATCGTCGAAGTGCGAACATTTCAATCTTGGAATAAATGCCAATTCTTCTTAGCGTATTTATTTGACAGATTAGCACAAATAGGCAAACAATTCGCTTAGCCATGACAATTTTACATCGCTAATCTTATAAGTATTAATCGTTAAGTTATGTAGCCAGATAATGGCGAAGCCTGATTCAATTGTGACGATATAGCAACGCTTTCTTCCTTTTCATCGATTAATTATAATAGAGCAAGAACGAGAATATTGTACAATGATTTATACCTTTTCTTTGTCTTCGTAAATAGATCTCGTTTTATCGTGAGTTTTGGAGATTCCTGGAGAAAATACACGCAATCCGGAGAGAAATCGACAATCTTATGAAAATTGTGGAGCATATTAAACACTATTGTATATCAATAAAGCAGTAGAAAGCTGGTGAAATGTTGTATGTATCAACATAACTACGTCTTCGTGAAACTTAGACTAGACATTATTATTTACACGAAAGACAAGTATTTCAAATATCGGTTTACAATCTGTACTAATGCGATTTTTATTAGACCACTTCCTACTGTTATTACTCAAACGGAAAGAAAAACCCTGACCAATTGTGCACAATTCGTACACTAATTTTTATGACAAAAACTCGAGTACAAAGCCAAATACAAAACCATCCGACTGGAAATATTGAAGAGAAATTGGGAATTTAAACATGACAAAAACACCGGGTGACCAATTATAAAAGTATATCAGCCTATTTATATTACATGTCATTGAAACGTTTCCTTTGATGTCTGGCTAGTGTTGTTCAAACTATAAAATCAATTCTGCTTTTTATTCACTGCAGAGTACAAAGAACACGAATGTCATTTGCGCAATTTAAGGCCTGCAGTAACATAAAACAAAACGCACACAAAAACAGATCCGCTTAAGTTGAGACCATGTTGATTAGTTTTGGACTCTTTAAGATTAAACAAAGAAACAAATCGCTTTTATTGATGGAACTGTGAGAGACAATAACATTGTTTCATCAGTGATATTGCTACTGGTGTCCCATAGCAACAATTTGCCTCGCTGTAATTGTTACAATGTTATAACATGATCTTAGAATTCCTAGTAATTTTACACAGAATGTTATTGTCACATGAGCCATAATAAATTCTGTATTGCATGATGTTTAAAGAAACTTAGATATCAAACAAAATACCAAATTGGAATTCTTATAAACAAAGTAAGTGTTAATGTACTCATCTTCAGGCGTTAGTGTTTTTATTTTTATCAAACAAAAACAGTACCAACAACCGCATTAGCAACAACTATAACTGAGATAGAAACAACAACATTATTGATAACACTTGCTGCAGAAACATCGACAACAGTAGCTGTAACATCAACAAAAGCAGAATCAGTTACAAGTAACTACCGGGACAACAAATATCGTAAATGACACCGACAACAACAGCCACAGTAGCAGCAGCAACAACACAGACAACAGGAAGGAACAGCAATTCCTGCAACAACAGCGTATTATTAATAGCTCATTTGGTCGTGTATATATTACTCCTGTGATTACGTCAAAGCTACAGGAGTAATGCAAGCACTTTAAAGCAACTGCAGCAAATTTTGAAACATCACGACCCGACACTACAAACACAAGATGCTTTGAATTTTATTTTAATTCATAAATGAAAGACAGTTACTTCTGACAGTTGTTTGCACATTGGGCAATAAAACTTAGTTTAAGGATATATTATACACATATTATATATTATCTAATATATTTAATGTTTATTTTAGTCTTGACTGTATTCCTTCAATTCCAACTAGAGTCGCCATATTAGGCCTTATATCTTGAAATAAACTATACAACCATATAGAGACATTTCAACGATGTCACAAATTGTGAGAACAAGTTTCAGTTGTCTATGGCACAGTCTATACACTATGCCATTGATTGATACCATTGTAATACCTGGACTTATTTTTAGCACCACATCCGTCTTCGCTTAAACAAATTTAAAATATCATTTTCTTTTTTAATTTCCGAAAATTCCCCTAGGAAAACGTTTACACTTTATTTCGATATTGTGCGCATGTTTTTAACAGTAAAAAGAAGAAATAAATGGTTTCGGGGTAATTCCAAAGTGATGGCGACATTTCAACTTCGCACAAAGATCTTTACTTATACGATGAGTTGTCTGTGAACATTTTATCTTCCCTATACAATATGTCAGTAGTATTAAGTTACTTGTTACAATGTCTCAGGGGAGCTGATACTGAGAACATCCTTATATTAACGTGATGGCTGGAGTGTAGAACCTAAATATACATAATAGAACACATCTATGACATTCGTCAGTTGTCCCAGAAAGTCATTTATATACATACATCTAATTCGGTTGCCCTGGGGACCAAATAACTCAGATACCAACTTAAAAACGTTCTTTCCCGATTGCATATTTACACTGGAACGCATTACGACTATTATTATAATATGCAAATATAACATTAAAGTATTCTGAGCTGCTACAGGGATGGAAAGAAGGCATTTTGTCTGATAATATATAATGCATAAAAGTATGTTTAGCTATTGAAGCTTTCTAAATTTTATTACTTGTTTGGGTGCGAGACAGTCTGTATGTGTACTCGTAGTTTGTCAGAAAAAACACAGATAATGTCATTTCATATTACGTGAAACCTTTCAACTCTGCAACCTTTCAAAACCTTCAAATATTGACTGACATTTACTGTACAGGAAATGACAAGACAGACAATGTATGTGCTAATATATGAAATTCTGGAATCGTCAAGACACTACCTATCTTTGTTGGCTGTAAACTTAGAAATGGACACACTCATATTAGATCCACAACCGTAACAGGACGATTCATAGACATGTCAGTTCGATTTTTTCGAGCCAAAGATAAACTTGACCTTTCAGCTTAAATTGTAATGTACTGTAAACATAAGTATTGCCCAGTGTTCGAAATTACTTAGGTCCAAAATGAATTAGACAAAAAAAAGGTTGTAATGGTTCCCGCATGCTGATTCGAGTGCTTGAACAAAGTATGTTGAAAGATAACATACGTCTGATATTTAAGCTACAACTCTCCTTCTATGGGTGTCGTTGCTCTGAAAAAGGACATACATCTTTTGTTAAAACTGTCAAACTCGTACCACCAAACTGGGTTTTCGCATCGAAAAGAAGCTAAGACCATTAACTACGTTTTCTAGATCATCACAACTAAAATACATATTAACACACATTACAAAGTATATCATTCCGTGTAAAAGCCGCCTGAACAGTACAAATTGTTTAATGTAGAATTCTAGCCGAGATAAATTGTTCCGTATTCTCCCTAACTGTGAACAGCATTTAACTAATGACTCAGAAAACGTATTATTGTTGACAATATTGAGTCATTATATACCATACAGTCTAGACTTTAGGTAATACTAAACAATAATACGCTAAAGTATTTTTTCACACATATGAATACTATGATGAGTATAAATCGTCGGCTTATTTCTACAACCCCATAACTCAATGTTTGGCAATATTGAGATATTGGTATCTTTTTTTTGTCTAGATGAGCTTTTTACAATGATCATACTAACCTGCTTGTAGATCTATCCTAAATAGGGTTAATCCCAATTCCACAAAATCGTAGCTCGCTTAAAGTTATTGCAGTTCAAAACGTCAAATGCGGTTTTCTCAAAATGGGGAAAAATAATACAAATACAAGCCCATTCATATTGCGCAAACATTTATGCCGATATTCGATTGAGCTTCACATGGTCCCTTTAAAAGTCAGTCTAAATCTTTGCACAGTTTAGTAAGTTACTAGTGGAATGTTGAGAACAAATATGCTTTGAGATTTTGTCTGAACTGGTTTTCATTCTGAACACATTTCAAATCATGTGAGAGCGTTCCACCATTTTGGTCCCACTACACTTATGGACATATCTGCTATTTTGGTCCAGTTCCTAGGAACAGCACACTGGGGGCTTCCTGAGGATCTTAGACGATACACTGTGTTTATATAGTTGAAAAAAAAAGCAATACATACTAAATACATAACATACGGATTTGTAGAAATAACCTGACGAAATCTATGGCATACACTTTACTTATATTTGGCCATAAAATCCTAAAGGTATTGTAAAACCATTTTGACGAACGATTTAACGCCTCGGGTTTACACGTATAAGATAATCAGAGTTGTCGTTTTATTTCTTCAAAAAGGGTTTAATAAAAAAAAACGGCATAATCTAGGAAAATCTCAAGAAAATATTTAATTGCCTGACTTTATTTGTCTTATGTATAGACTCCAAACAGACATTTATAGATAAAGTCATAAAATTTTTTGACAAACGCGTGGAAGGAATTTCCTACTTATAGCAATGTATTCAACGCGAATCAAGTCAAATAAAATACAAATACTCATAGGAAGCATCCTAGTTTTATTTAAATGGAACATTTTCCATTTTGTTTTGACATTCTGAAAGAATGCTAGGCTAAACAGTATCATGAGATCATTTAAACAAGGTCTACACACGACGAAATATCGCGCGGTCGCAGCTTACTCAATCTACGATAGTACTCACATAAAAATGCTCAGAATATTTATGTAGAGAAGACCTTGTTACGAAATTTACTTTCAAGGTATGGCTGTGTTTTCGTCCCAAATATTATCGTACTTTATATTTATGTATGGTAGTGAATGTATAGCATATTTACTCGTAATTGACCAAGGAATCAAAACGTACAACATAAGACCCTTTGAAACATCTTCAGCAAAACTGTAGCCTTACAAAATGTGTCCAGGAACCACAGCGTGCGTATTGGGAGAAAGTACTCCATTCATTATTACTATTGTTATTCAATACACGTGACTGATGATTCGCAAAAATCATAAACTTACACTGATCACAGCACAGAAAAAAATCTTAATAATATGGAAATCGTGTGAGAAAATACAAGCAATTAATAGACCAGAACACCGCAGTACCTTAAACACATGTGACTTAAAAGTGAATATTTGATAGAATTCATTGGACTGATTGATAATTGTTTATTCAATTCGCATGGTAGGTGTGGTTGAGCATTGGACAAACACGTACTGTTTGTCAGAAAACACTGACTGGATTTAGAAGGCTCGAATAACATACAGTCAAACCTGTGTTTGCGGCCAACTCTGAATAAAGACCACCCTGTCAATAAAGGCCATTCTTTAAAACACCGTCACTGATTATTTAGAACAAACTGACCCCGAATAAAGGCCATATGTCAATAAAGGCCACATTTTGTCTTTCCAAAGGATGGTCTTTGTTCACAGATTTGACTGTATAATACATGTAGCGCAATAGTAAAGCTTCGGTAATGAAAACACATTATGGACTCGGAAAATCAGTCGTAATAGTGAGGTGGTCTTATTATCAAGTTAAATTATAGGAGGAAGTTATTGAAAGTCAGCCCGAAAATAAGTGGTCGTTATAACAAAGTGGTCTCAATATTGAGGTGGTCGCTATTTGAGGTTTTGCTGTATATGATGATATAGTTTAAGATTTAGATTAAAACTAAAACAAATTTAGATTAAAACTAAAGACATATCTTTTTGATAAATTCTATAATTGACATTAGTTTTGTGTTATGTAAACAATTTAACATTGGGCAAAAATAATCCTGTGCTAGTATCATATTCAATTTGATCATTGGTTTTATATGTTTGTGCTTGAAACAACTGTTCATATTTTTGCATAGTTTCCTTTCTATATGTTTGCATGTAGTGGTTTATAATTGTAAATCGCAATATAATATTTTATACAATTTTTGCGCTCTATAAATACCATGTAATTGTAATAGTTAAGTATGAACAAGAAGGGAAGTGTAGATGTTACTACGATTAATACGTTATGTGTTCAGTATAGAAATGGAGATATGTCATCGTATGTGTACAAATTCGGATATAAAGCAGTCAACTCAGACTAGCATAGGCTTAAATAGATCAAATACAATATGACATGTCGTTTGTCATCAGATATTACCCGATATTGATCTATACAGAGATTATATTGGCGTATATATTCAGTCCAAAAGTGATGAAGCATTAGTCTAGAAAACCAGAATGCCATAAAAACGGAGTTTCTTGCTAAATCAATGGAACTAACTCTAGTTACCCTAATCTGAACGGTGCTGGATTTTACCCACTGTTATATTACTAACGCCTATCTAATATGCTAATAAATTATAAAACATTCATACAAGTAACCGCCTCTTTTGAAATAATTAAATATAGTAAACATTGAAGCGACATAACTATGTAAATATTATAAAAAATAAACATAAACTTGAAAGCTCACAATTACGGTAATGTAGAAACGTACCCGTGCCGGGACCGCGGTCCAATGGTTACCGGACTTGTAACCGGACGATCCGGGTTCAAATCCCAATCGCGGCAAGTCATACTCATTTATGAAAATTTGACAAAAAGTTGCCGGCTCCTTGTGGAAGGGTAAGTCCAGGAACAAAGTCCGGTGAACAAACCGCTGTATATATAAAACATTGTTGAAAAACGTTAAACCCAGTGAAAAAAGGAACGTTCCCGCATGTACATGTTTATTCCATATAATGCTACTCAATGTTGTACTAACACGTCCGAAGGTTGTTCGAAATATATTGTGTATTGTACGATATTTCAAAAGCATTTGACTCAAAAAGTGAAATGAACATTATATCCTTTCGAAGTATTCCGTGGTTAAAATACATAATTTCAATCTTTGAATCAATTTCTGAAATTCGTCCCGGTACGCTGATTTAGATATACGTCTGAGACACTGACTGATTGCTGAACCAAGGGCCTGTCGGGACTTGTATCGACGACTAGATAAGACTTTTTTTATATTTTTTGGAAAAAGGAAAAAGTCGCATGGGGCTAGATCTGGAGGGTATGGTGGGTGTGGCAAAACGGTAACCTTGTCGGATTTCAAAAATTGGATTATAAGCTCAGATGTATGTGAAGGAGCATTATTATGTAGTAGACGAACATGCCTAAATCCTGACACAGGGCGTCGTTTCTAATAATATTTCTTTAGCTTTTTTAGTATAACATCTCGGTAATACCGATCTGTAACACTTTTGCCCTTCGGTACCGGCATTTGTACGGCTATACCATCACAAAAGAAGAATATGCAATAAAGGGCCTTCTTTGTTCTCATGGTCCTTTACCGTGTTTGGTGAGCCATATTTTGTTTCCAATTTTTCTTACTGGTTCCAAATAGTGAACCCTTGTTTCGTGACCAGTAACAATGATTGCAAATTGTCTTTGATTGAAGTTTGAAAACATTTTGAGCAATTACTTAGCGGTTTGTACTCGTATCCTTTATTGGTCATCTATAAATATAAGGAGTATTCATCTGGCAGAAATTTTCCGTACTCTTAAAATACGCTCTAAAATGAAATGCACCTGCGATAGCGATATGCCAACAGCTTTAGCGATATCACGAATCGTGTACCTGTCATCACTTTCAATCATCCCCCTGACTTTTGAGACATTTGGTTTGCCTGTTACAGTCACAGGTCGGCCAGATTTTGCTGCATCTTTGACGGACTCTGTGCCAGCGAGAAATTTCTTGCTTCACCTACGAACTGTCTCGTAAGATACCTTGTTACACCTATGAAGTTCCCCCAATTCAGTGAAAATCTGCTTTACCGAACGACCGAGTTTTGGGTGAACTTCTATATATAAGCTCTATTTTCTTGAATATTCTCAACCCGTTTCCCAACGAATTTTACAACAGTGGTCAACGACTGGCTTTATTGAAAGGACTATAAGTTTAAAGCTGCGAAGAGCTGGAGGCTCTAGTTCATACCGTTAGAAAGGTATTGAATACAGCTATTCAGGCTTATCAAAATCCATGAAATCGAGCAAAGCGTTATTGCGCTGTGGTTCAATACACATTACATAACGAACAACCCTCATAAACACCATTCATCACGCAATAAACCACTCCTACAATAAAATTACAGCCTTCTTTACACAGTACAAAAAGGTACATCGCGTAAGATTTCCTTTATACTCATGTATGTTTATCAAAAGAAGACTTAAAGTATTGTACCTTTTATCAACTAGATGGTAAATATGTAGATAAAGTAAAATGTATTTCGTCATTCGCCTTTTTGACCAACAATTAATTTCTTCTCCTGAGATCTAGAATTATTTGAAAATATCGCATTTGAAGTTTTGAGCTGCAATTACTTAAAGCGAGTTATGGGTTTGTGGAATTGGGATTACCCTATTTATGACAGATCTACAAGCAGGTAAGTATGATCATTGTAAAGAGCTCATCAAGACGAAAAATAAAAAGGATACCAAAATCCCATTTTTTGCCAAAAATTGTGTCATGGGATTGTAGAAATAAGCCTGAAGACTGATGTTAAATAAAATCGTAAATAAAATACTGAGGTTCACATAAAGTGGTGCTATTCATGACCTTTCGTATACGTAATTAAGACAACAAAATGTTATCGCACGACTAAATTCCGCTCCTGTTGTTATTCGGTTAACTTGTTTCGTTCCTTTATTTGATCACTGGGTATAATACTCCCATTATACCCTTATTTTACTATCTTGTCTGAGTGCTGTAGTATAAAACATTAAATAAGAAGCATTTAATCTAGACAATGCGGAAACGATCACACAGATGGCTGCCCTCTTACAATTATCTACCAATGTCATCTCCCTTACGTCAATTAATGCTGTGTACGAACTATCATACACTGGATCTTTCAGACATCTTGTTTACAGATATCCAGTAAGTTTTGTTTCACTGGAAAGAACACATATGCTCGAAAAAGATATTGACATGTATTATAATCTAAAGGTGAAAGGATTACGATTAATGTAAAAATAAGCACAGTCAAACCTGCGAACAAAGGTCACCATTGGGAAAGACAAAATGTGGCCTTTATTGACAGGTGGCCTTCATTTGGAGGTCAGTTTATTCTAAATAATCAGTAATTTTCAGAGAATGGCCTTAATTCAGAGGGTGGTCTTTATTCAGAGCTGGTCGCAAATACAGGTTTCACTGTACATTACAATGTATGTACAACAGATTATCAAAATTCTTAACAGAATATTGAAAGTTTTAGGTTGAAAACTTTGATGTGAATGCATAATGATTTTTCAATGGAACTATAAATGAAGACACAATGAAAAGCATGTGTACTTGATACTACAAGGCAAAAGATAAGAGGCACACAAGAATCATAATTTATTGGATGCAATAATCAGTTTTGAGGTTGTATACTAATACAATAAAATATAACACAATATAATGTAATATAATTGAAGACAATAAACCTCACTATAAAAGACAAACAGTCATTAAGTTCAGTAAAAAGTTCGTATCGGTCATGTGATTTCAGTTTGAGAGAAATACTTAGTAAGGAACATTCCCAAAGCGAAACATAGGGTCGGACACACGGACCTTTAGAACTAAGTGATTAATGAAAAAAAAGTTGTTGGAAACTAAGCAAATAAATCTATAGATGATACAGATGAATGATTTCTGTTTTCATTAATGGATAAAGCTTGCAGTTGGTCAGCTAGGTTATACATGTTTGTACATTGATGTAGAGGATGGCACAGTGTTTTTTGTGCTAAATATTAAATTTGACATTCAGCTTCTTAACAAAGATTAAACCAATTTGAATTTCAAGTGCATGCATTCCAGTCACAAAATGAACATGCGCAAAATATGAACAAAACGCATGCTATGGTACGTCCAATCTATTCATACGTATTAAGAATCAAGTCTCGTATAATACACAACCCATAGGCGGATCCAGGATTTCTAGTTAGGGGTGGGCCGGAAACTAAACAAGTAGGCTGGGGGTCCGGGGGGCGCTAGGGCCCCCGGTGGGTCAAGGGCGAATTGTACGTTATGTTATTGTGTTACTGTACTCGCAACTTATTGCGCGCGTAGCGTTTGAAAATATTGTGACATTTATATATATATTTTCATGTAAATATCATATTTCATGATAGACAAATCCTTTGTTTGGGCAATTTTAGGGGGGGGGGGTGCCCCCCCCCCTGCAACTAATCAATGAATTACTATCAGAATTGTTCTCATTCGAGCAGCAACTTGATGACTTCGTTAAAAAACGTTATTCAAAACGTTTAAATAAACATGTGGCGTGTTGTTGAAATCATTTCATTATTTCACATAGTGATCGCTGTACCTTAAAACAAGATAACATCGGAGACCTACATCATATTGATTAAAGTCACTATCATAGTTTGTTAAATCTTTAGACATATTTAAACAAACTCCGGTTAACTTTAGTTTTGTAACCAATAAAAGGTTATAGGCAAGGTGCGATTATCATTTAATATTGAATATGTTTATTTACATAAAACATACAAATTACTAAATAACACTTCATTTACACTACGCACCTACGATATAGTTTAATATTTGTTGTAAACAACCTATTACTACGAGTTTAGTAACACAGTCAAACCGAAAGAAGATTTTCGGAAAACGAAACTAGGATGTGTATAAATAGAAGGATATTAGTAAATATGTGTCACTGATCCGAGGACATACTGAATATGGATATACTAGGTTAGATAGGACATTATTTATCATAAAATGAACATAATATCTCATCAGTACGAATTCATAAATAATACTCAGAATGAAAAGTGTGATGTAAATCATAGTGAGCAGTACGTACAACCTAACTTTTCTGATACATTATTGAATTTTTCGTATATTTTCAGAAAACGAAGCGATCAAACGTCGTCATAAAAGACCAATAGAGGACACTTCATCAGATGATGATATAGACGAAGAAGAACTTCTAAGATCTGACGATGAATCAAGAGGTAACACGAAGGACGCTGATGATTTGGCGGACGATTTAACGAAGTTCAAATTAACGGATAGCATTTCTGACGCTGAAGACAATGAAGGCGAGGAATGTACGTCATTTAATATATATATATATATAAATTTGACCATTAATAACCTTACTGATTCTAATTTTCTTAGTAAATCATTTACTACCAAAATGTCATTTCAAGCATGCTTTGATGAATTTCCTGGCTAACTTACACAGCTAGTAGTCAGTCCCAAATTTTGTCAAGTTTATCTTTTTATCGTGAAGTCAGTTGAAATTCTGCCCTTATGTTTAAAGTTAATTCAATCCTTAAATAGTTGGGTTATTGCGTTGCTTTTCATGTTTTCCATCATATTGTAAATGTTTATAAAGTTCTGAGCAGATTCTCGTCACGTGACCTTTAGTTTTAAACCCTCCATCTTTGTATTTATCGAGTCCAGATTTTCCAAGTCCTTCTTGCTCTTTTGTGGCATTGTAACCTTTCACATCTTAATTATGTCTCTATATCTTTCAAGACAAATGGAGGCATGTAGGGAGGCTCTGTTTTAAATGTAGGGATCTTTCCGCTGAAACTTTGTCATTTATTTTGTACTACATGTATTAGTAAAACTTCGTAGGTTACAATTTTGCGACACGTTTCTTATATTTTTTTTATTCATGACACTAAAACTAATCGTCCGCACAATGCATTTCTAAATTAATGGTTTATAAGTGTTATTGTTTATCTACAAATACTCGCCAACTCGCACGTAAATCGACATATCATATATCAGTCGTAAAAAGTATTCTGTGATTAAGTAAACACGCATGTTCAAATTATGGAAATGTCGATTTTCTTTTAAATACTTAATTCAATTCAATGGCAAATGTGTTCGAATTCAACTATTTACCATTGAGATTTTGACAGTTCAAGGACGATGAATGCATTTATATATAAATAGAACAAAGATCTACACAGTGTACACATTATATTGTGAGGTAAGTTTATTGATTTTAAGGTAAAAATTAAACTGGAAGAGAGAAGTTACACCGTATAGACAAATAAATTTTAATTCAGTAGAAGTGTATTCAAATACTTAAAATATGGTGCAAAATAAGCCTATTTCGCTTATATAAAACATAACGACAAAAAATGCTGAATAAGCGTAGCTCTTGCTTTGATAAGTACTTCATTTTTACTACAGCTTCGAATGAACCAGAGCGCGGTTTGAATCTTCGATACTATCAGTTAGAATTAGCTGAAGTGGCAATTCAAGGAACAAATACTATAGTACATGCTGCAACAGGAGCTGGTAAAACTAGAGTAGCGTTATACATCGTGAAGGACCATCTGGACAAGACACCTAATGGTAAATGCTTGACCTTCGTCTCTGAACAAATGACACAAAATCAAATCAAAGTTTTTTTCAGATGCTGATGAGTATCACCATTAAAATGTACTTATCATATCCATTATTACGAAGTGTGATTTCTCTAGATAGAAGAGTTGTATATGACTGTATCCATGGAACGTGTCGTAAAATATGCTTAACCTTTTGCCTTATAATACCGCCATTTTTAAAGTGACACTTGTTTTATTCACCACATATGTCTCATAGCCTGTTTAACATATATGCAAGTATCATGTTACTTACTGTGTAAATATGAAATAAATAATAATAATACCTACATGGATTTTTTCTATCAGTAATGTACCTGATCAATTCAATGAAAGTTGCCAGAAGATAAACATTTTACAAACTTGATTGACTTAGAAATTTCTCCTTTTATTTGCTTGTCAAACTTATACACGGAAACTGCATCTTATATTCCAAGCTTTCTTCTGTACAGGCTAATACCATGGATATATTTAGCTAAATGTATAGTTGTGTTTATTACAATTGCAATATGTTCTGAAAACTTTTTAGGAAAAGTTGCATTTATGGCGGAAAAGAACTTTTTGGTCAATCAACATCACAGGTCGCTGAAAAAAATTCTTCCGGAATACACAGTTAGTGTTTTTGTTCTTTTATATCTTGATATCATTTATAAGGTACATTAGAGGAAAATGCAGTGCAAATTTTGACATGCATGATTTTATATCAAGCCGGAAAAACTCTCTCGCTCAGAATGTATAAACCAATAAAAACTCATTAAGGTTCACAGTAAGCATAGGATTCTAGCTTGTTTCTGTTAGAAAAATCTTCACTGGGTTTAGGGGAATCAACACAATCATCTAGCAAGTTATCAGAAAACAAACAAGTATTACTTTTGTAAACAAAACAACTCGTGCTTAAATACTGTTTACTATCGATTATTGGCATATATTTTGAGAAATAATGTTCGTTTAATGTCAATGTGATTGAGTGATATTCAACAATAAGCCATCAGGGAAAAAGCAAAAAGAAGTAAGTAACACACAACATTAAGTAATAGAATTGCATTCATCATGTAAATGATGGTTATACATTATATTAATTTACAAAGCTTCGTGTTTTATGCAAATCAGAACAGAACTGTATGATAACAGCAATTGTCCATTGTTCACGTTGTCAGTGATTTGTGATTTATGTTGGCAATGAAAAAGTAGACGAGCAATTATGCAAGATTTGCAGATAATAATTAGTATTGATGAAAGCTGCATTTAAATTAAAGAAAAAGTGGGCTTCCTGTTGATGCATAATATATTAAATTTCGATAATTGAACCTCCAAGTAGTCGGAAAGGCATTTTAGAATCATTATTTATTGATGCTCAATAAAGACAATTAGTTTATAGACAGATGGTAAAAATGGTTCTTTCCGCTTGTGTCGAGGTTTCTCTGAAAATAGGACGTCAGGAATTGATGATCGGATTGTGTGATAACAATTTAAATAAAAGAATGATAAAACAATTGATCGCTGCCCAGAATTATAGCATTTAGAACGAAGCTTACTTAATTACTCAAAGTAATTATTCCTGCACTTACATTTATCTCTTGTTGTACTTTTAGGATCAGACCGTTTGTATAAGCGCTCAGACAGAGAAAAGTGACGAGTTACACAAACTGATAGATGATTACAGAATATTTCTGATGACACCTGCAATGGTCAAGAACACACTGAGTATCCATGGCATTCATTTTCTGTCTAAATTCACATTGATGGTTTTCGATGAATGTCACCATACAAAAAAGAAGTCTGTATATAATCGACTGATGGTCGATTATCATATGTTAAAGAAAGGAGGGCAATCTACCCCACAGGTAAGAAAATTAGTATTGTTCATTGATGATGTCTTAAATATGTTTAACAATGCTAACTGGAAATTTGAATTTCAATAAAAAGTATTGTTTATGGCCAACTATTCTCTCATTTGCTTGTGTAAATGGACACGCTACTTTTTATGTATGAATGAAATCACATCATAATGTTTACACTTGTTTTTATGTTACTACAATGTGTAGAGTTTTGCCCGAGATGTATAAAGAATTTAAGATTTTATATAATTTATTTAGACTAGGGAGATAAAAATGTTCAAATTACCAAACTCAGATAAAAAAAATGCAATTTCCATTCAGAAAATTGATATCACCGAGAGACGCATACGTGCAGAAATACATTTGTCAAAATGCGTTGTTTTATTACCTTTCAGGAAATGTCATAAAATGTCTCCAAACGTTAAATAACATAGTTGAATCACACAATACTCTCATATATTAAAACACTCAATATTATTCTTCATAATAAAGAAACGCAGTAAAGTCATTGGAATTTGAGTTGACCACAAAGAAGTAAGAATATTCTGACGCTGCGAAATGGAAACGAAACTTTAAAGAGTTTAAAATTAGCGACCAATGGCATTAATATGAAACGTTATTTAAGAAAATATCAGCAATATAACATCTTAGTATGTATGAGCATGTTAAATGCACACGGAGTATCTTACATATCATATTCTAAACGCATATTGCAATCGAGAGTGAATCAAAAGCATCGCCCATTCAATCAGTTACAATTGAAAAGAAAGTGAAATGAATTCCCAAGCCAAAGAATAAAATGTAACAATATTTTTCATATCTACGAAAACTAATACATTTTGTACATCTGCCACCCAACAAAATGCTGTATACAAATAGTTTCATAAGCAATGCAGTGTAAAACCTCGCACAGCAGAACATTGTACAAGGAGACCTAGGGAGTTCTGCCTGAAACAGAGAAATAAGCAAACACTCAGTACAACTTGAGTGTTTTTACCTTGAGGCATTTCTTGGAGGACGAGTGTCTTACGACAGAAGTACATAAACATAAAATAATAGCTCTTGTCGAAACCAATACATAATAGCACCAGTGTTGCAGTGTTCACAACTTGTATTAAGTTTTAAGGAGAGCATATAGCAAGGATATGTTTGATTGTATACTTTTTCCATCTCTACCTGCATGCTATAAAACTCTAGGTCGCAATATTTCAGACGTACTGAATTATCTTTTATAGATATTAGGCCTTACAGCAACTCTAGATGCTCAAAAGGCCAACAGCGTAGAGAAGGCAACAGAAAAAGGCATAACAGTAATGGCTAACCTTGATGTGACAAAACTATCAACGGTAGTGAGACACAAAAATGAGTACGACAAATTTAGAAAAGACATAGAATTCGGTAAGTGATTGGTTCATATACAAATAAAAACTAAGAACATTGTAACATACTATTTATTGGCTTGTGATGCTAAAATTATTATTATTAAACATATTTTAAGAAATATTCTGATTTAAAGATATTATCAGTAGTTCCAATGATAAAAAGATATTATCATTACAGTAGTCACTCTATGGTCGAAAATGTTAGATTACAATTTACATATGTTTTTGCACAAGTTACTGATTCGTACGCTCCATTTAAATATTTCAGTTTGGTATGTTTTACGTATCTTTGTTTGTGTTTGCAAATCTGTAATACAAAATAAATCTATCTTCAGTTACCTACGCTCTTAATGACACAAACAATACAGATGTTGTTCATCAGTATATCGAAACAGCAATGGATGAAACTGAAAAAATAATACGCTCAGTGAAAGGTTAGCTTTTGTTCTTTTGATGATCTAGGTTTTATTCAAAGTTATTTAATATATATTTTGCTTTCATTACGTTTTACAATTTAATATTCGACCGCTGAATATAATCTGATTTACTGTCGTATATGTTGCAAAAATTGTACATATACATGTTTGCCTTCCAACTTGTATGATATCCTCGTAAGTTCATGTTTTCTATACTGAACTGATAGCATGTTGCAGTACAGCTACATCAAGAAGTACACACTCATAATGATTGCAGTAACAACTATCAATCAAAACCTGTGTCAAAAGTTAAACACTTGGAAAGTATTTAAAGGGATTATTTCATAGTGTTCTATCTTGGGGGATTTTAGGACAGGAATGTATTTCAGGCAAGGTGGGGTTCTCTATGAATCCTTTTCTTGTCTCTATTTAACAATTTAATTACGTTCAGTAATTCTTCTGTTTATTTCATGCAATAATTTAGCTTGTATTAATTTGTATACAACAGTATTTTGAAATACACAAAATCATTCTATAAACTCTACCTAACCTACACCAGCTTTTGATGTATTTTCTTATCTATAAGTACATTGCGTTTATAAGTAGAACTTCTGAAGTAAACGATGCTATTACAGGAGTATATGGATTCGAAGGTCTAGATGAAGATGAGCGTCAGCTGTTGACGAAGACATTGTCAAAGGGAGGAGCTCCTAAAATCGATCCGAGTTACATAACATGGACAAGTGAAATGGATGTTACAGCCACAGCAATTTTAGGGAAAAGGCCTGATATCGCAAATGTCCTAACTATTGGTTCCTCTTACCTAAAAGTAAGTTGTTTAATTTAAGGTCGGGTTTAACAAGAACATGAATCATGCCGGGTTAAGTCGTCAGTGCTCCTTGATAAACATACGTACAGATGCCGCAGTGTACGTTCTTTTCATGCTAAGCGTCATGTGGTATGTTTGTTCCCTATTCAACTACGATTGTAAGATTTTGCTTCTCTATATTCCGTAAGAAGCCTTTAAATGTTTTAATTAATTATGTCTTGTGTTGTGTGGTGTGTTTGTTACTTCAGAGCCGTAATTGTAAAGATGTAATTATTTATACATGCATTTCCGGGGAATCAGATCTTTCTTTCTCATTTTTAATCTTGATCATGATCAATTGCCTTTTCTCGTTTAACAACTGCATCTTGGACCCACTTTCACGTTTAACATTGCATTTGGTACTCAATGTGCCTTTGTACTCCTGGTTCTATAGTCTCTTTCTTATATTTATCTTTACTGTATGTATTCTTTGTTTTGATATATTACACGTACATTGTTACTGGCTTGCATTGGTCCGAATTTAGGTTTTTGTAGCAATAATTTCGACTTTTGAAAACTTGAGAGCTTCTGAATTAAACAAATCTTAAGTTTATTGTGTATGTTAAATGTAGGAAAAAATGGACCCAAAATTACAAATAAATTTTTGAGAAGGCTGGATACTGTTGAATGAAATACACGTTTTTCCTTGGCAGATCTGTGTTATTGGTTTAGAACTAGACCAAAAGCAATGAGGCTGACAACATCATTGATAAATTTGTTGAAGATAATCATTTATTTTCATTCATGTATATTGCATAAAAACAAAGAAATGAAAATATTACATAACACGAACCCATAGTTTGAGACGAGAATATTTGCGCTAAATTACATTTCGAAGCAGACAAGTGTGCGTTAGCATCTAAACACAGCAGAAATTCAATCAATTTTACAGATCTATAGCGAAGTTCTAGGTATGAATGATGAACTCACAGGAGTCTACGCTCTACAGTCATTGCTTCGGAAGCTTAAAGGACAAAACCTGGGTGAATATAGTGTTAGAAAAGAAGAAGGCAGTTTTGAGTCTCGCCTTGCAAATGTGGCGAAAGGTAAATTCACTTATTCTTCATATAAAGTGCATAACTTCATATGAAGTGCGAACTTTCCAAATTGTGTACGGTCGTAAGTTTGCAATTCATACTGCGGTATTGCTAAAATTATTTATTACTGTTCTTGAATTGATATTATAAAATTGCTCATGACATTCGCATTATGTTCGTTGGGAAAATAATTCTGTACATTCATCCTAATACTTATATATATAGCAAAATAATATTAAAAGCTCCAGGTCTTGCGAATATTACTATCATAGTTGAATATCCTGCAGTGCTGGAGGAAAGTATCAAAGATACTGATCAGACAATCACTGATGGAAAAAAGATACATAAGTTGTTAACACTCATTCGAGATGAAATTAGCAAAGAGACCAGATTTATTATAATGGTAAAGACAAGAGAAGTGGCTGAGATGCTGACAACTTTACTGAAAAACGAAGGTGTCATTTGTGCCGCTTTTACAGGCTCCAGTGCATCAACAGACGTAGGAGGTAATAAAAATATGTGGTCATTTCGATCTGTTGACATTGTTCAATAATTGTATGACATTCGTATGAGAAAGGTTTATCTTATTGTTTATATTCCAGGAATTAATTTCATTCAATTATGTAATGGCATTATATGTATTGAGTGAATCTCAATGCAACGGGAAATTGTAATATTTATTATTTTTTCTGAATAAAAGCTTCCTTAAAATAAATTTTAGCTTTGATCATGGCGGCAAAAGTCAATATGGATGTTTAATATTGTCATGAGATACGTTTGTGCAATTCACAGGAACAAGTAGAGCCGAGCAGGAAAACGCTGTTAAAGAATTCAATAACGGTGAACTAAATGGTTTGGTTGCAACCAACATTTTAGAGGAGGGCCTTGACATACCGGATTGCAACTTCGTCATTAATTACAACTACGTGGGGAATGAAATTTCTACGAGGCAGACAGCTGGTAATTATGCTATGATTAAACAATTCAAACGCAAAGAATAATTCTTGTAACATCATGGACGCCCTAAGCCTTATAAATGCAACAATGTTGAAGTGCATATTCGAAGTTTTGTATTTAGGCGCAATTTCATCAAGAAAGAAAGGGGATTTTGTTTGGTTTGTTACTGTCGAAAATAATGTTATCATAGGTAATAAAAACTCTATCCACGACGGATACAAAAATCCTGCTCCTCATTTTAGAGTGATGCACAACCCTCATCCCCTTTAATTGCATGAATTTCAAGTCAGGTATAATATTTTTTAAATAAATAAAATAACGTTTTTCCGGTTTACGACTGTTTCGAACAATTTCAGTTTTATACAAGCGGAAGCGGGCACATTACTTAATCAGTTTTCCTGGATTCTGAAATAGTAATGGCCATGCGGGCAATAAGTAATTGTCAATATCTCCAAAATTGTCAAAGAGAACATATGCTGATTTTAAGGATCGAGGAGTGGATTTCAATCATTCTTGATTACAATATATCACCCAGCAGGCTATATGAATACTCAATCCCAAGTTTCAGTCATACCGAAATTTCGAAGACACCAAAATATCTTCTGAATAAAGACCTATTATATTTGTATTTCTTAACTTATAGGTCGTATACGTAAACAAAGCGGCAAGCAGATTGTTATTGCAAATTCAAAAGATTCTGTAAGGCACACAGTGAACGTTCGTAGAGGTTTGATTATGGACGAAGCAGTTGAGAAAATTCTTGATATGAACGACGATGACCTGCGCGAAATAGTTACACGAATACAGCGCAACATAATCACTGAAGAATTAAAACGACAGTCCGAAAGTACACGGCCAAAAAGACCGAGACTTGATAATTCGCGTTTTAAGTTGGTTTGTAAGGCCTGCGCAAAATTTAAAGTGGATTGCAGCACGATTCGGTCAATTAAAAAAGCCCACCACGTTGCTATTGACCCAAGTATTTGGCAGAGAATTTCTATCAAAGAATTCCCAAAGAAAATACCCAAGTTTGATTCGGAAATCATATGCCAAGGCGTAATGTTTGGAAAATCCCAGGAAAGAAGTGAAAAAATTGAACATACATGTACCCATGAGCTTGGTATAGTTTCTACGTACAAAGGAATCCGTCTACCATTTTTATCGTACAAATTTTTACCAGTTCTGGACACCAGAACTAACAAGACCATTAGATTAACAAAATGGGACGAAGCGCCATTTAAAGTTCAGGAAATCACAGAAGAGGACCTAAATACAATGCAGATGACCACTTAATCATAATATATATTTCTGAAAGTGAAAACAAAAACTAACACACAATTTTTATGTCGCCCCTTTCTATGGGATGCACCAAATTTCTATTTATTGTCTTAATAATTCACCCATTTTTAGTGTTTGTATTTGTTTTCCGCATTACATTGTCAGCATTTCTATCAATCAGAGTATGTTTCTTGGTCTCCAACATGGTATCATTGCATTCTATGTCAATCATTGGTGGTGTCTTGATGAAGTTTGTGCATATGTATTGTTTAGTCAATATTTTTACTATTGACATTATACGCAGGTTTAAACATCTTCATGTTTCCTATCTTGGCTGTCTGCGCACTGTTAACAAGACCGTATACCCACCAAATTTAATGTGTTAATATAAAGCTTATTTTAATAAAGACATTTTATCAATTGCACAAAGTAAGTGTTTTTGCGTGTTGTATTATTTCACTCTACTGTTGTCTTACATTCCTTTGGTGGAGTTTGAAGTTTTATTTAACACGCATGCATTCAAGGAATGCATTTGTATTTACTATCAGGTTGTAAATTAAGTATTGTGTTTAATGCAAATCAGAATAAAACTGTTCATACCAGTTGTCCATTGTTCATGTTGTCAGAGATTTGTGATAAATGTTGACAATGAAAAAGTAGACGAGTAAGATTTGCAGATAATAATTAGTAGTGATGAAAGCTGCGTGTAAATTAAAGAAAAAGTGTTCTTCCTGTTGATGCATAATATATTAAATTCCTATAACTGAACCTCCAAGTAGTTAAAAAGGCAGATTAGAATCTTTATTTATTGATGCTCAATAAAGACAATTAGTTTATAGACAGATGGTAAAATGGTTCTTTCCGCTCGTGTCTCGGTTTCCCCGGGAACAGTGGGACATACATGGATTATTTGATTCATTCTGTGACAAAGAATTGTACATAGGAATGATGAAACAACTGATATTTGTACGGAATAGTGTTATTTTGATCGAATCCAGAACAAAATCATAAATTCTGTAAACAGAGAGAATCATGCCTTCCTATTTCGCGCATATGATCTATACTTCTGCAAGGTATAAGAAAAAAATACTATACTTACCTATTTCAGATAACAAGTCCAATGGTGAACTAAGTCTATCCGGCAACAATATGACTGTTCGTGGATAAATTGTGTAAGTTATTTTAAAATAACTCGGTAATTGTCCCAAGTTTATAGTCTACTTTGGCTTCTGATGGCCATTGCACAGGCAAACCGTTTTAGAACGATTCCGTGCTGTTCTGGCTGTAATCGAACCCGATTAGCAACGCGTACAACATTTTGTCGACCAAATAAATGTACAACAGTGAACTAGCTCTTAACGTTCAAACCGTGTGCAAGGAAAAATAAAATGTAGCAAACCATATTATTCGATAAAATAAAGCATCATTTTCATTTCATATTAGATTCCGCCTGAATTCGTTGTTAATTGATTCGAATTTTACGTATATTTGTTGCTTAGTTGCTTATATTAAAAATACAGTATGTACCAGTTCAGTTTTCACCACTTCGATTCATTCAAATAAGCATTTTTATGTATGTAGATTCAAGTCACAGCTTTTGATATCTTCAATAATGCTTGCTTTATCAAAATATTAAATATTATCTAAATACGTATTTACCTACTTCTGTCTAATCAAGTTATTTCAAATTTCGTTTGAAATGTGAACTACATATCACGCATCAAGCGTCTAGATATAGTTTTTTTCTGATAAAGTGTTTTTCAACTGTCAAATGTTTTTAACTGAGATGTTATACACGCACTATGTGTTCGCCTTAGAGCTGTCAAAGGCTTTGATAATTATGAAGGATGGCGGATATCCAAATATTTGTTTGTTTCATTCGTATTATCATTATTAGCTTCAGTACAGAGTAAGTTTGACTGACATATCAGGTTTGAATATTGAAACACCACTCACATCATCTCTAGGGAAGTCTTTGAAGTTCAAATATACCATAATTATGAATTATTGCCCGCGAAAGATAGGAAACTAGAATTTACTAAATTGTGTAGTTAGATGAACAAAAATACCACACAGGGCATCGACGATAATTCACACACATAAATGAAGTTAATACATTGTTGTATTAATCTGTAAAAATATACGACACATACAGGAATTAAACCAACTATAAAATGGAACAAAAAAGAAAAATGAACAATATACAAGACATCACTAAAACATAGCATTCGTTTGTTTAGTTGGGTTAAGCATCACAACCATTTGGCGACTTTTCCAGCTTGAACGGTGGAGGAAGACCCTGGACGTACATCTGGGTAGAACCATCGAACTTCTGTAAGCTAACCAAACAGTTACCGCTCATGTGAAATGTGTCTGCTCGTAGGTGGGATTCGAACTCACAGTGGTGAGGGGCTAGTGATTACTGATCACATACTATAACTATTCGACCAAGAAGCCCCCAAACATAAATGCTGTTATAAATGTGTGTAATGGTAATCGTTACTGATGCATTTCAGATATTGCAATTCCACTAACTCAAAGTACAGTATAAATCATGTTAGAAAATTCCAATTAGGGAAGAGGATAATGGTTGTAACGCCGTAAAATCATCTTAGAACAATTGAATAAAAATAAAATATTCCCTCTGATAAATGCAGTGATTTGTCTCATGAAAATAACACCAGTGGATTCATGGATAAGATTAGGACTGTTGTTTAACGTACTACTAAGCGGTACATCAAATGGGAACGGATTAAACATGAGCGTAAGAAGCCCTAAATGATCGAACTTATGTGATACTTTTATGTTACAGAGGTGTATTAAAGCAAACCCGTAGGTGATATGCACTCATTGCGAACCCATTAACTTTCTGGAGCAAGTTATTTCAGTAAGCCGGGAGATACTGCAAAGATTTGCAAAATATCTAGAAATGTTATTTTAACATCTATGGCTAGACAACCAAGTCATGTTTGATATATGCTAATAATAATGTTCTGCTCGGCTTTGTGTCGGCATGCTAGACCTGTCAGTTTCTAATGCCAGAAAACACAACTCGAACCCTTAAACAAAATCAATTAACACTTTGCTTTTAGAAGTCTCCGGTGCTAATCTCAAGACAAGAAAATTCAAGGCATTCTGAAATGGTTCGGTAACTTCACTTCAAGGTCCACTACTATACCATCGTAAATGATTTAATATGTACAAGCAACTAATCGCCAAAGTGTTTTATTTTCATTAAATAACAAATGTCTTCATATTCAAGAGTAATACATAATACCGGTAAAATGTTTCAATGTCATCAATAATTTCATGCTTAGCAACAGTAAAGATATTGGATGTTAGTTTGTAGCAATAACATACGTACTGCGGAACAATTTTACAAGGTATTACTGGAGTTAATTGATTAGGGCAAACAATTACAGTGATTATTTGTTCTGGTATAAGTGTATCAATCATCTTATTTAGTATTAATTGCTGAAACCGTTTTATGTCAGTGGTGAAATAATACAGAATGAAGTACAGTAAAACTTCGTTATTACGAGCATCGATATCACGAGCTCTAGGCTTATCTCGAGGAGATCTTGAAGTCCCGTCATTTTTTGTTCTTAGTTGTATATAAATTTCCATGTTTATTACGAGCATCGTTATCTCGTTATCTCGAGCACAAATCATGGTCCCTTGACTTGTTTTTAAGCGTTAATTACCTCGATTACCTCGAGGGGTGTCATTTTGGATATCGTTCGCACCTGCGCGCTGGCGATCGCCGTGTTTTCTACACATCGTTAAAGTTACGCAAATCTTAATCGAGCACTTTGTTTTTCACACGTCGTTAAAGCTAAACAATAAAAGAACGAATCTTAATCGGGTACTTTGCATTTCACATGTTGTGACATAAAATGACAATGAAACATGTACATGTATTTGTTTGTTGTAAGTTTGCAGTAAAATTTTTAAGATCAAAGACTTATGTTATAAAAGTTAATAATTATTGAGAATTTAATCACGAGACCTTAATTATGCAAATAATGAAGTGTGTGTGTCATTGATTGCTTTTTTTTGCTACAGACGTACATAACACATGTACCTTTCACGATGTGTCACTATGACGTTTCACCGCATGTCAGTGACACGATATTCGGACATGACATTGTACAATTGAAAACACGAAAAAATCGTGGATAAAGAACTTAGAAAAAATGATCATTACATATTTCAGCAATCAACTATCATGTTTATTCACCTTAGACATCATAGAGAACAATTTACGTAAGCATTTCGTATTATTATCGTAAACACGCCCATTTATGCGCATAATGCACAGTTTATTTTCTGTCAATAAACAAAAACCTTGTTATTACGAGCACTCGGTTTATCTCGAGCATTTCGTCTGTTCCGATGGCTCCTCGAGATAACGAGGTTTTACTGTATTTAGAACAGTTCTATTTTCTCAGGGATTAAACGCCACACCAACAGATAGGGTCATTCCAAATGGAGTAAAACCTCAGGCGTACGCGTGGATGGAACTGCCGTCCTTCCGTAAGCTAGCTGAACAAATTCCTAACATGAAAAATTTGTCCGATCCCTGCTTCCCCCGACGGTATTGCATACATACGTACGTGTATCCTATGATTTAATATTAAGGGTAAAAATAATCCATGTTTTATACTGTATTCAATCGCCACTTGATTACGTAGCTATCTGTATTTTAGACTATTTGCATTTAGAAATCCAATGTACATGATCAAAACATTATATATTTAGAAAATAAACTGAACTGCCATGGCATAGTAATAAACGGAAACAGAAAGATTGCTTGTTCAATTTCAAGTCCTTTTTTAATGGATGTATATCTTTATAGATGAGCCTCATTTGATTCAGTGTGGAACTTATGTGTAAGATACAACGATATTGCTTGATCTAGTGTTGCTTTGACAAGACAGCACTTTTGAAGAAAACCGAACCACAGTACTATAACAACGCGTCTCCCATTGCTGTGTTAAAAATGAATAATCAAAACACAGATTGTTTAATTCACTCAAAGTCAGAAGAAGAAACACTTGAGATACGCCGTATCTCGTATAATCAAAATGTTACGGTCTGAATGAATAATTAGAACTTGTGATTATTTTCCCTTGTGTGAATAAACAATCATAATAAACTGAGTTGCGTTTTAAACATGTTTGTGAACTAGAGTTATTCATTGTCTTCAGAACAGAATATCCTGGTGAAATCGCAAACACGTAAAGCAGTCATTCTGATGCTTAGCTCAATATCCTGCGTACAAACCATTTCAAGCATTTAGAATTTTATGAGCATTAATTAAAGCAAAATCAATTCAGAATATTGAAAAGTGGAATCTATTCATAGGGAATTGAAGTACCTTAGAAACTAGAATATAAACCATCACGGGGCCGCGGCCGTGGTCCAGTGGTTAGTGCGCTGTACTTGTCACCTGGCGATCCAGGTTCAAATCTCGATCGCGATAGGTCATACCCTTGCATGAAAATTTGACAAAAAATCGATTTGCCTCCATAAGAAGACTTTGCCGGCACTTTGTGGAAGGGTAAATTAGAACTGGTTAGTAAACTGGTTAGGTCAGCCGGCTGCCGTATATAACTGAAAAATTGTTGAGAAACGGCGTTAAGCCAGTGAAAAATACACATCATCATGATTATGATTCTCTTATTTACAGAACCGGTTGACCAGAACACAAATCGGCACACTTTGAATTACAACACATCTCTAATTTCGTGTCTTATTTGTCAAACATCGACACATGTTTCACCTGTTTATTTTACGAACAATCGATAGAATATCAATTATACTTCATTACGTGGTACTCAATAAATCAACTATGCTACAAATGTAATAAAAAACAACGAGTACTCCATTCGCAATTGTTATAGCGCAATGGCCATTGACTAAAATGATTTTATAATGGAATAAATATAACGTAAAACAGATCTGTATTATTATGATTAAAACGAAAATGGAACAAGCATGCATATAATGAATTGCCCACTCAAGGGGGATCAAAGAGGACTTATAAGGGCACGAAATTTAAGATAGAAGGTGAAAGGCCAAACTGGAAAATAGGACAGAATAAAATCATATTGTGAGAACAGTGCCACATCTCCAAAGCGTTACCCCTTGGGAGGAGCAAAATTATGCTGCTGTTGTTGTTGTTGTTGAGAGGCTGTTGCTCTAGAGAGATAAAATAATAGTTAATCGTACAGTGGAAAAATCATGTTGTTGCTGAAGGAAGGTTGTTGCTCAAGAGAGGGCCGCTCTATAGAGGTTGCACTGTAGTAAGTTAAGTCAACAGCGTATTTTAGCATGTTCATTTGTACATAATTAACTTCACATTTTGATTCATACTGCATATTTCAGTCATATTCCCGCTCACATTTAAGGCAAAATAATTTTTATGTCAGGATTGAGCAATTTACAAATTTCATGTGATTTTTTTCTACTTAACTACCACTAAATAATGTTCATTTTTACTTAATGGTTTTAAGCATCGGATGAACGGAGAGAAATGTTGGTTAGTGAATAACAATATGAACTTTGTTCACGCAAAAGCAAGACAGTGTATTTCCCTAAAATTGGAATCAACATGCAACCAGACTATGTTCATACGGGCACTTAGCGTCGGATATTATCGTGTTATATGCACGATAGATGTTTGGGATGAATAGAAAACATATAAATAAATACAAATCACATAATAAGATTATGAATCATTTTGCGAATTCAAACGAAACAGCGAGATGGGATAGACCGATCTATCGATTACAGTAAAAGTAACATTTTCATGACTTCGTAATTATTGAATTGTTTTCCATGACAACAGTGACTGAATTAATCTTAAAGACAATAATTAATTAAATAATAGTGCGAGTTAAAACATAATTTGTTCTCTAAAGAATTGATTTTAACGACGAATTATTTGAGCTATTAAATTATTCCAGTCTTTTAAGTCTTTTTAATTATAAAATGCATTCTGTATTGCATACATGTTGCAAGACCCGAAAGGCATTTGAATTATCTCCATTTACGGAAAAAAGCTAATTATTTTCAAAATAGGATAACATTGACTTGTTTTCAACTGACTAGTCCTTTAATGTTCTTAGTGTGTTCAAGGTATTCTCTCGCACCAGAGACCAGCCACTGCTTGTCATTCAATAGCCTCTAACTCTACACCTTCTATTTCTGCAATTGACCAATCGGATTTCTTGAGTGAAAATTGTTTGACAGTTTTTCTGAATTGTAATGCGAATTATGATGGGTGTCATTCAATTCATAAAATACAGTTATGAACAGAGAAAGACAATCTTCATGGTTTTGAGGAACATCTTATTTTTCATCCTTTTGTGTTTTTACCGTCTTGTTTCCTAGATTCTAATTGTAAATTTTAATAAGTTTCTTGTCTTAATAAGAGCTAGAAATTTGACATTCTTCATCATGTTTACATTCCAGTACACGTGCGTCTACCTTTGTTTGCTTTAAGAGTATTTGTTGTTTTATTTACATCCAGTATTGAGAAAATGTAAGTTGTGTAATTAAGTTTTTTGTGTAATAATGACGAAGTTGAAAACTTTGAAGGTGTGCCGTCAAAGACAGCTGACCAGTAAAAGCGCGTATATCACCGACATTACTGCACCACCTCCACATATTTATACGAATGAAGAAACAGGCGCATGAACGGTACATTCTCTTGTTTCCGAATGTATGACGCACTAAGTTCAAAGGTCACACAAGACAAACTCAGATTTACATTCTCAACTCGATAGAATTAGTTTTGCTACATACATCCATAAATTTATTTGTGTTGCCAAATAAGTCTGCGATGTCTTTCTTCCAGGGAGGAAATTCTAGCAATTTCTTTGGAGCAATCGCAATTTCTTAAATCGATCGATTACAGTATAGGAGTATTATTCAATAATAAAAGCTAAATGAAACCCACAAAATGAATTAAGTTGTCTTTTAAGTCCAGATTTCATAGACCATAAAGAATGTTGTCTATTTCGTACGAAAATAATTCAATAGAAAGTCGGCAAACAAGAACTCTCTTAATTAGATGCTTAACAATTTAATTTGCCCTAAAAGTGATGCTGACAAAATGACGATATAGTGTATTATTAATTGGCCAGTGTATAGCAAATCAAAGGCCACTTCAATAGTTTGATACATAAATCATTCATACTATTTACTCAATGAACAAAAAGGAACAACGGCTGGACCGAAAGAGCGGATGATATTTTCATGACACCCTTTACCGCCACCCTGTTCAAATGACCATCTTTTAAAAAACTGTATGGTCTGTATCATTGTTTATTGAACCAATGGTGTTATCGTTCATATAAAGCCGCTTCAGTTGTTGTCTTTGCCGTTATATATTCTTTACACATACAAAGAAACATGAAGCAGACTCAGAGTTACATTTCCAAAGTCCCATCTGTATGTGTATTAAACCACCAGACAGAGTGCCACATTAAACCATGTTATCGGGTCAACAGGCGCTAAGGAGCTTATTTCGGAAGCAATTACACCGACAAAGGATTAAACGCAACAAAACATTTTCGGAACTACAGAGGAGGACTGTGTAACGAAACTTCAATACGATTAAATGGTGTTTATCAAAGACCTTTGTGAATATACCTGACTTGTTCTCTGACATAAACTCCGCCAAAGTGGTTTTACAATTTTACGTGGCATTTATTCTGAACTACAACAAATGATTTTGTATCTTCTACAAAAAGCCAAAGAAATTAATGAAAAAAGTGCTCTAAACTTCAAATATAGATGCGACGAATAATGGCCACGTTCTGTGAATTATTTGCCTAAGAGTCGTAAAGCAAGTTGTCGAATTCCTGATATTTTAAGTTCATAATAATGTAATTGATAACGTATTACTTAGATGATTAAATAAGGTTGCCTAGAAACAAAACGGATTACAAAGTCGTTTTAAAATCGCAAGAGACTCGCCGAGACAAATCGATACGAAATCTGACAATTTTAAGACTTCGTTTTTATATAAACTAATGACACAAAATCTTACAACTAAATTAAATAAGCGAACGATGTCATATATATTACAGAAATATTTTCGACCTAGGCAGACGATCACAATTGTGGTAACAATCTGTCATTTATGGCTTTTGTAAAATTCTTACGTGATCAAGTCAGTGTCTGAACAACATTGTTAAAAGCAATGTGCTCTGCCTTAATCCGGTTTACGCAAACTGTGTGTAAGTTGTAACGCCAGTAATGTCCACTTTGTTAGTGAATGGACCATAATATTATGATATTGCACGTGGGCCCTATGCTAGCAATAACGAGTCACTCTAATTACTATAAGTAGCGCATTCAATAAATTAGCGGTACAAGTTTATACATGTATCAGTAATTCAAACCTTGATAGATGAATGCAACTCATTCAGAATCCGCTATTACAACATTAAATATTTTTTCACAGACAAAATAATTTTAAACGATCAATAGGATTCAGTATTTCATTATATGATTGGTTATTTATTTTTCGAAGTCAGGACACATCCTTCATTTGATAGTAAGAATATTAATTAGTGCAGATATATATTTTGAATCAATTAGTAGATCGTTCAATTTTTGTGGCTGATCCACGATCACGGATATCCACAAATCACTGGACGATGACCAGAGTGTGTCCTATTGTACAGCGAAAGGTATTCGGTAGATATAGGTGGTCGGCCTATTTAGAAAAATCGTACGGATAACGAACGGTATTGACAGGGTTCTGACAGTACATCGAGAGGGTGACGTCCACCGACCATCCGAAGCCCAGTAAATTGGGAGATACCTGAAGTATTCGTTAAACATTTCCCCGTTTATCCTCTATATATCGTCCATTCATCGGGTATCTGTCGATCATTATCTGTTTCATGCCCACCCTAACGGTGTGTGAAAGATGCCTAGGGAAATCTAGGGGGCACAAGTCTGTGGGAAAGTCGGTAAAAATCACCGATATACCGGCATCCACTGGTGACCGGTGGAAATGTATCAATAGTATAACCAGACAACCTTTAAAATACATCGACATGAGACATTTGGATTTGAATCGTACATTATAACATCATACAAGACCAGTACGTCGAGACAGAAGTTCCATTTGCATCAACAGCATCAAAGTGTTTCCATTTCCTTGCGTAACATATAATGCCTATAGTCTGCTCAAAGTTATTTCGGAGATCAGACATCGTTTGTTTCAAACTCAATAACAATACAGTCTTATTTCCTCGTTGCAAATTCGTTTAGTTAGCTACAAACTAGACACGAATTGATTGTAGTTTTGTTTTAGAATATTACTCGTAAAGTCATAATATGAGTCGTGTATTGACACCAACTGTTGTCAGTCTGAGAAACAACGCATTGATTGTATGAAGAAGCGTCGCGTATTCGTTTTGTAGAGGACTCTAAACCCTCTTACACAAATTTGACTTTATTATATCATTGTACACACATTCATTTAACGTATTATGTAATTATTAACAACATTTTTGAATGTACAAAAATTGCACGTATTTGTAGCATGCAATGTTTTTAGTTCTACGCCAATAAACATTTGCCCTTCAGAGCAGAATTAAGTTACAAAATTATATTGAACTGCAGACGAAACAATAGAATTAAAGTGATTTGGGCCCAGAGACCATCGTAATGACAAAATTATTCATTACGTAAATATATAATAATCCCTGGTTATAATCAGTTGTTCTTATGACATTTGATCAAGTCCGTTCAAGATTTTAACACAAACTAGTTTCTTCAAAAGTGAAATAAACTAAATGGAAAAAGATCTCATTCATCAAAAAATGTCTACATTCAGATACCTGGGGATGGACTGAGATATGGTGCGTCAAAGGGCAATGAAAATACTAATACAGTCCAATCTGTGTTTGCGGCCACCTCCGAATAAAGTCCATCCTGTGAATGATGGTCATTCTTTGAAAATCATCACCGACTATTAAGAACAAACTGACCTCCGAATAAAAGCCACCTGTCAATAGAGGCCACATTTTGTCTTTCACAAGGGTGGCCTTAATTCACAGGTTTGATTGTTGTACAGTAATTACAAAATTAATGGTGTTGTAAAAAGTCCATAAAAGTCTAAACTATTTATTCAGTATGTCGGATTTTTCTCTTTGATTTCAGATCACATGGATGACTCATATACCCATGTTGTTCGGGGCTAGGTATATATTTATACCGGTGTTTGTTTTAAGTATCAACATAGACTGGATGCTACGTCTCTGGCACCAACTGTTGTCTAGATTCAAATAAGCTGATCCATTTACTATTAGCGAGAAATATGTCATACACACAAAGTTAAACTATTCAACATTGTTCATAAAGTGAGACTGAAAGAAGCGAGGTAACACGCGGATACAAACTAAATAAAACGGTAGGGAACATATTACTCAGGGGAAACCACTCGTACTGGAAAATACTCGCGGGAAAAGATTAGAATTTTAGACTTGAAAACCAGGGAGTGGACGCAGAGCGGGTTTGGGTGTTGAAATGAAAGGATCTCCAACATAAGTAAGTACACTTGCGATTGAAAACTTCAACGAGGACAGCGTGATAAAAAGAGGGAATGATTAAAGTATTGATAACATGTGTGGTTAATATGGTTGATATCTGAACATATGACGTTACTTATGATGTTTCGTTCGACATGTATAATTTAATTAGTTTAGTTATTATTGATAAATATCACTTTAAAATATTTTTTTATTCGTTTATGCAATACAGAATTATACAGTAATAGGTGTGAAACATTATAATTGGATAGCTGGTATAAAACATTAAATACGAGAAATGTCTTGTTCATAATTATCACCGAGGCCACGAGGGTTTTTGGACGTTTACCTTTACATAAAATATATGATATATATAAAATTTATATATTTAATTATTTTTCCATAGTCTGACATACAGATGCCTATTTCTGACAAATAACGTATACACAACGTCCTCATGCATATTTTAATTGAACAGTCAAGTCCATAAAAGAAGTGTAATATTGTTTTTTTGTCATTTTCAACATTTCTGTTCGAGCAGTTATATTTAGTTTCATACCGGTTTATGATGTTCGCCGTCACGGGAGATAATGCCGGCAGATCTGAATGGCAAAGTAATAGAACTATATAGCTACATTTATTTCTAGTTTCCTGTGGTACTTATTCATTAATGTCCTTAAAACATGCACGGAACGCCAATCAAATGTAACATTAATACATATATACTTCGAAGAAAATGTTTACTCATGTCTTCCTAATCATCTGTATACAATATCTATAGTGAGAATCGTTATTAGGTAGGTTTCTGCGAAATATTGTGTCATAAAACTCGTAAAATATTTTTACAACCCGGCGAAAAGGATCAATATTGTTGTTTCTAACTAAAATCATACCATACTCTCCCGTTCTAGAAGATTTTCTTATAATAAGTTCAAATTCGATTCCATTATGTACTTCATTAGGTGTTAGATATTAATTAGACATATATCATTATGTTTAAATTATTGCACATGTATTTATATAAATGTTTATTAACGAGGAGTACGTACTTTATTTATGTCCAGTTATAGGAAAGTGTAACCAAAGTAAAAATGACCAAACTCAGGGGTGGATACAGGATTTTTGTTAGGGGGGGGCGTAAAGTCTAGATGTTTATGTAGAATATGGACATAATCAGCACATAACTGACGTTTACTTATGCTTGCCAGATTTTAGAGGGGGCGCATGCTGCTCCCACTAAATCCGCCCCTGAAAACTAAAATTTTAAGTGTATTATATGATAACTTATGGTAACTTTAAAACATCGTATTTTGCTTAACATTTAATTCTGGGTCATTTGTAAGATGTTTACATTCAGGTCATGTAATTACAATTAATGCAATATTTTCAACCGAAAGAGTCGTTTTATATCACAATACGTTTCTTATTTCGTTAACGAAAAACGTGTTTTAAATTCTTTAACACCTTTCTGTACGCACAGAAGACTCATTCCCGTGAATATGAACCGTTATTTTTACGCTTTTAAATCAAAATCGTTTTACGTCTTGTCAGATGATTTATTTTATCCCGACGAAAGGCGAAGGGAAATATAGTAATGGTCTCCATCCGACCGATTTTTTGTCGGGAGCATAACTCGAAATCCTTGAAAGGTATTTACTTAAAACTTAAGATCAGGTTAGAAGATAATGAGGTGCAGTGTAGAATTCAGTAAATAGACGTGCTTAGTGCATGAATAATAACTCTACATTAACTGTTTTTTAGCTATTGTCATTTGTTTACTGTCAAGGAAAATATTTGTCCTGAGCATAACTCCTTCGGTATATTTGCATGAAACAAACTTTGATCATTTTTACATTTATTTTAAGCTTAAAGGTTTGTATGAAACGTGACTTCTTAATGCTTGGGGATATTTTTATCTGGATTGTAATGAAAAGATAGTATTCATTCAATGCGTTATTTTTTTTTAAAAAAATAAACATATTTATGAGGATATACGAAGAATTTCTATTTTTGAATTACTTCAGATTTTATTTTGAATTCAACTCATGTCTAAATGAAGTATGTATTTGACACTCGAAAGACTATTAGATTCTCCCCGGATGGAAGGGATGTGTCGGTCATTCATAGCTTTGTGAGCACGTTCGTCCATCTGTAACACTTCTTTCCGGAGCGTCACATTGGAGTATTAAGGTGCGGTACAACAAGTAAGTAATGACAGAGTGTTAGCTTCAGTAGAAAGTGTGCCATGTGCTCTATTCCTGTATGCTTTTCCTGTGTTTTACATTCTTGGCCTCCTTGCACTGGCAAAGCTTTCGGCGATGGGGATTGGTCATGTCTAATTGTATTAAAAGCTGGCTAGCTTACAAATATTTGTTTGGGTTGAGGAGGGAAATTTATGTTTGATATTTATTATAGGATTTTATCGTTAATATTGGTATTATTCGCATCCATCAAAAAATAACAAACCGTTGGGGAAAATGCTTGTTTTAGTCAATGTATTTGGCTCGTAGATTTTTAAACAACCCTATACAATTAATAAAGTTATTTGTTCTTATAAATTGTATTAATTATGTTTAATTGGAGCATTGTTAAAAATATGCTAGCATCGAAAAATAAAGCCTCATTTGATTTTTTCTTCATTATTAAATTATCGAAATGAATCCATATTTCAAACTGATTGAATTAATTGTAGAACATATCTTAATTGCATTTGTTACAAAATTATGAGCAAAACAATAGACTGCATCAAATGAATCATGTTAGGTAGAAAAAGAATGTTGTGAACAAAAACCGGTACAACAATTCAGTACAAACACGTGATGTCATATTCAATTAGAATACAGTATTTTATCTGAGAAATGATCAAGATGGTACCTGTATGGCGGATAATTTCATTGTTACACCATTCCTGAATAGTCATATATCACAAATTGTTGAACATACTTTTTCTACAGCCCTAGACTAGCAAAGAAACATCTGATTCATAAAACGAATTATTCTATTTTATATTCTGAATTACAGCGCGACCTCTCCAGAGCGGCCCTCTCTTCAGCAACAACTCCCTTTAACAACAGCATGATTTTTTTCCAACTGTACAATTTAACTATTAAACAAACTCTCAAAATCAACATAATTCTGAATCCATCAAAGGGTGTTACTTTGGAAACAAATAGAACAACATTACTGGAATTAATACGAAAAAATATTATATCTTCACAGGGAATTTTCATTAATTTTGTTGTTTTTATTTGACTGTGTCAAGATTGAAAAAAAATGGAAGTTTATAGTCAAATAAATCTTACAGTTAAATCTACATTTAAATTTGATAAGTAAGTAAAACAATAAAATGGAAACAAGAAGTGTTTTAGGGTTACATTAATTTAAAATTAACGATTTCTACTCGCTGTAACATTTAATAACGTTGTTACTGACTAAAAGGAAATATTTAAACATTTTTAATGGCGTAAACAGTTTGTATAAAGTTGTTTCTTTAATAAGCCTAATAAAAGTATTTTACAAAATGTTCATGAGTATAAAACATAACTTGTGTAGTACATAAGGGTAGTATTTACGTATTTATTCCCTAATGTCGAAAGCGCCGTGTTTTCGTTTATACGAATTTTTTTTCAAAAAAGAACGGTCGTTTATATCATTTTGTTATAACTTATTGATAAAATGTCAGTCCGTTTTACTTGTATGGCATAAAAACAAGAAAAATACGCCGACATTATCAGAACTGACATGTTGGCATTAATTAAAAACATATTGCCTGCAAGAATTTCAATGCCATTCGTTCAATTACAGTTGATTAATTTATATAACGAATATAGGTAAGAAAATGATTCCCAGAAAAAAAAACACATACAAAAAATTCCACCTTCCGAGAAATTTAAAACAATTTAACAAACTTACAAAATGAAAATGAAATTCCACATTGAAGTAATATCCATTAAACAGTCACAGCTCCATTATAGAACCACACAACACGAGTTACCGCTCACTACGTGTAACAAGTGGTGAGAAGTTTTGGCCCTTTACCAGAAGTCACAGGTGATATGTGTATACATAAATATCAACAAACAACAAGTTGAACCGATCACTATATGTCATATTCACTAATTATATCCAAAGGGGTTTAACTGGATGCCTGCTTTGTATACACAATATGGCTGAACCGAATCTTGTTTGGCTCCGAAAACACCGTAGAAATGTTTTCTTTGGAATGTGATTGTACTGTACACCGTCGGCAATAAGCGTATTATAACATCAGTGTCAAACACATCACCGTTTGTATATATGAAATGAGAATGAATTAATGATACAAACGATGAATAGCAAAACATCTGCGAAAATGTGCGGATGTCTGGGAAAGTATTCATCGCAGATTTAATACTGACTAAAACATGAGTTGGTTTGAGTACGAACCTTTTGTGTAAAACACTGTTATAGAAACTTTATAAATACTATCAATTACTTATAAAAGCGCTTAGATATGCAAATTTGTCATGTACATTTACAAACAAATTCTGAAGATATTTTGTGGTCTACGGAAGGGGAACCTGGTTCATAAGTGTCATGTCATGTTTTGGACCCGGTGTAAGATAAATATCCCATGTACACAATCTGTAAATAGAAACCCGAGTAAATCAAATGTTACTTAAAATGAACTCGACCTTTCCACACTAACGATATTTACAACCAATTAAAGAAGCTCGCGCAATAGCAGGCACCAATAGTCTCCACCCACGCAGACGATACAGAAACCATAAATGGTGCAATACCAATAAAACGCGTCTGTATGTACAAATCGAATCATTATTCGAATGCTGATTTTAACATGCAAAAACGGGTTGTCACAACTCAATGTGTTTCTTGCTATTAAACATCCCCGGCCTTCTCGTTTTGAATTTTCTCATAGTATCTCAATTACGCATGCGTACACAAAATAGATGCATTCAATTATTTGAAAATTCCAAGTCACATTACTAATACAAATACTATTTGAGAAATGTACAAATAATGTTATTCTGAGATGAGAACGGTTCGGATGTTTACATTATTCATGACGAACTGGATTGCTAGAAAGCCAATCGCGTTTCGGTAACAATTAATATCCTATTTAGGACACTTAAAGAGATCTAGTAAAAAACTAATTTCCAGGATTCCCAGCTCAAGCAGAAAAGTAATTGTTGTCTTTTAAACACAGTGTTTGCACGCAGAGAATGTAATTATGCAGTTTAAAATACTCGTTTGCTGCCTACATATCGATGTAATGGATGTCGTAAAATGTACGATTGCTGATAAAAAGTCATGTTTACAATTTCTTCATCACATAAAAGAGATGCGTTTCTAAGATGCCAGTACAAGTTAAAGACCACAAAAATAAATTTTCACAAATAGTTTCGTACTGCACTGTTTAGTGATTTTCTTGCTGATTGTTAGCCATATCACAGCGGTAATAAAATTACAAGAAAGTATTAACCGTTTTATTTGTTTTTACACGAATTAGGATTAACTATTTCTAATTGTGGTTCATGTATAGTTGAAATGATCAAGGATAGGTTTGATTCGGTGGTTGTTGAGAACGACTTATTGAGGCTTATCCAGTTAGTTCATACCAAAAGATCGAAGGTTTCTCTGTTACGATTTGACTAAAGCTAATGCGAGTTATGGACAATCATTTGTTGAAACGTTATATGGAGAAATAGGGCGCTAACGAATAAAAGGGACGTGTACATACTGCTGCGTTATTTAGGAGTACTTGCTAAAACGACTACATGCCGAATATTACTGCCATAATAAAATTTGTAAGTTACATTTTGCGCCAAAGTCAAGCAGGGTACATGTACAAACAAAGAAAATTGTGTAAATGCAACTTAATGCGGGAGTATCCGTATACAAAAGACGCGCCGGTTAATCAAGAAAAGGCAGGTCATACCTGACTGAAGGAACTTCGTATGGCAATCAGTCTACTTCATTTACTGGTAATTGATGGTTGTGGAGTTCATGATTACAACAGGTTCTCAAATGCATGATTTAGAAAAGTAAAAATGCAGCAACAATAATCACAACACCAGTGTCAGGGTATCCGAATAGGCATGTGAAATACAATGTTTAAGACTATTTAACGTTTAATAAGCAATTTGAGATCACATTACAATTACTGTGACGACATTAATGATGTAATTTTACACAATGAAAATACGACAAAATCTTCTGGCTTTACTGCCAAAACATGGCTCAATATAGACCCAAGTTCATGACGGATTGTACAATTAACATGCACGATTCATCGATATTGTGTGCATGAACTCGTATCGTTTTGCAAAGCTTGTTAAAAAATCTGATTTTTTCTGACAAATCCGAAAATACGGTTTGAAACGCATAATTATGGTCATCAAACAATTTTATTTGACTTTAATACTTGTTTTTAGGTCGAACCAATAGTCAGGTCAGTTGGCGACTTTCTAGCTACCAGCAGAGCAAGACATCAGACTTACACCTGGGTAGAACTACAGACCTTCCGTAAGCTAGCTGGGCGGTTTTCTCAAATGTTTGTCCCAGGTGGGATTCGAACTAACAGCAGTTAGGGACTAGTGATTACAAGTCAGAGGCTACGACCACTGGATCACAGAGACCCCGTCAGTTGTAAATAATGCAATATTAATGTATGTTTTGAATATAAATCCTACTTTTTGGGTCATTTTATCTATGATTATGAAGATCTATAATTTATTTGCAAATCGTGTGTTTGTAAAGTTCGAGATTTTGCAGCACACTATGTTTTATATAAAATATCAGGAATAGAATGGAATTGATTCAGATCGAGGGATTAAGAAATGGAAAGTCACAAAAACAACAACAACAACAACACATTAATATTTTAGCAAATTATTTAGTAAGCGGCGCATTGAGATCTTCGGGTGCCAACAATTCTTCAACACAAATACAATACTGCCACCATGACATAATACATTCATCCAAAGATGAAAACATCGATAAAATGGATAATATGTCTGAAAATGCATCACTCCAGTCTGCGTCGGAGTGCATTTCCTTGATATGCTCAATGTTAAGAGAAAATAGTATATCATCCTATAACGTATATTCATTTACAAATATACCACAAGACTAGATTACAACACAATATGATATTGTATGCGATTCCAAATCCCAAAGGTGTCTGGAGAGTCTAAACAAGATAATTATAATACCGTTTAAAAGCTTGGGACAAAAACTGTATTAAGATGAATAAATTGTTTCAATGGCTTACAGTAACTGAGACCTGCATAGTTTCTGATGGGTATCTAGAAATGCAACATATTTATGTCTTCATAGACTGCAAAAATAGTATAAAAAATAATTCAAGAAAAAAACATCTCACCACACGTCAAGCCATACATGTCAAACTATGACAACAAACGGCAGCGAGACTTTCGTTTCGGATACAGACACAAATATCAAATGATCGCGTGAAAACATGAGTCACCTAACTCCAGGAGAGAAACTAAACAAACTAAAATCACTATTTGATCCGAGCAACTCTTTGTATTTTTTATTGTCAGAATTACATATTATTGTTTTAATCAATCAGTCAATCAGTAAAAAGCTTGCATGAATCTTGGTATCTATTTATACTACAGATCATGTTTTTATCGGGACGCTTCTTTTGTCTTGGTTCAAAAGAGTTCAGTTTTTTGGTCTCTTTTGCTTGTTTTTATGTAACTTATTGTCGCTGATTTTAACGTCGTTTTTCAACACTTTATCAGTTACATACGGTGGCAGGTTCACATAACTAGCTTTCCTGGACTGAATTCTAACCAGTACTGACTTACCCTTCTACAAGGACCCGGCACTTCTCCACACATGGAGGAAAATCGACATTTTTGTCAAATTTTCATAGAAGGGTGTGACCTGCCGCGACCAGCGCACAAACCACTGGACTACGGTCGCGGCCTTTTCAAGTCTCAATCGTCAGTGCAAAATCTGTTTTGAATTAGCAGACTTGTACCTATGAACACGTGGATTCAGCCATGTATAAATGAACAAGTTGTTGTGAACAAGAACTATGTAACGTTACAACGAGTGGAGGTTGTTGTCGTATGCAATTACTACTTAAATGTTTTATTATCAGAACTAATCAAGATGATACCTGTACGTTGAGAATTTTCATTGTACCACTAGTCACATCATAGATTGTCATTTGTATTCCGCGAAGATGAGTTATAACATGGCTGGTATCATACTGTCTGAGGAATTATCGTGTATTCTGATTTATTCTTCTCATTTTAAACTATTGTTTATCTATTTTAGTACTAGTAATAAGCAATACTGTTAAGCGTATTGCGCTCATACACGCATCACTGTCATGAAACCCTTGTTTATTTATTGAATGATCTTGACGCATTAAGTCATTGCATATAATTTTTTAATTCAGCATATGTTTGAAAGGTGCAATAGAATATGAGGAAAGTAAAGCAAAATATTCAACAATATACAATGAGTCCCAGTACACACATAAATAAGATGTATTCAAATGATATTTTATTGTTCTCAGATGTTCTACGTGACGTGCTTGAAATATCATTAACAACTGCATGACTAAACAATGTTTGCATGAATGTATATAATTGACATACAGGTACAACAGTTCTTTGTACGGTTTGAATATGTATGTGTTAATAAGGTTTCCAATTATATTTGTTGTGTCTAACAATGTGGCATATGCATTGTATTGACGAAATTCTGATTCAGGCATTAAAAGCCATAATGGAAATTTAGAAGGGCCTAAGATTATCGTCGATATCAGTAATTTTATGGAAGACAAATCTTCGTGAAGTTCTGCAACAGCGCACTGGCAACTGAGTAATATGTGTGGGTCAAACAATATGCTTAAAATGTAGGCTTGACCTCGCGGTGTCAATTATATCTATCCATATTTCGCGCGGAAAATTTTGATTTCTTAGACATTGCTTCACAGATTTTTCTGTTCATCAAAGTTTAGATTTTGTTAGTTTGTTTCACTGGGTTTAACGCCGTTTTTCAACAATTCTTCGGTTATATACGGCGACCGGTTCACTTCACCGGTTTTCCTGGACTATATACCAACCAGTATTAACTTACCCTTCCACAAGGAGCCGGCAACTTCTCCCCATGTGGAGGAAAATCGACATTTTTGTCAAATTTTCATGAAGGGTATGACCTGTCGCGGCGTTCAAAGTTTAGAAATGTTTACATACTAAAGATAGACGTGACAGTTATTGTAATAAAACAAGAAACATTTAGTCAAGGGAATGGTACAAATTAACAAATATATTGGCCACAACCCAACATTGTAAAAATTGCTTAGCTTTAACTTAATGCTAAGTGTAGCCATCGTTTATACAATTTGGTGCAGGTAGTTAAAATAATAACATGGAAACAAAATGCGCTCCAAACCATAACGAACCATAATTATGAATTGGAACCTGCGCGCAAGAACAGTAAATATCGCAAGCACTTAGGCAGTCCGTGTTAATGTTACAAATACTTATTTTGATCACAAGATATTAGTTCAAATAAAATAAAGTGCATAAGTTTCTAACAAAAGGTTGTATACACCGCCCATGTCATATAATGTCAACATTATCACAATACATGTATATCAACTGAGAATGAAAGTCATACTAATATTACATTAAGAAGACGATGTCAAAACATGTGTTCATGTATTATCTTAACATCCTAATGATCAATAAACCGCTCAATCATCACTCGTTTTCTATTTCTACATTCTCTCACTGTATCACATTCACGCATTCGTACACAAAATGAATGCATTTAATTATTTGAAAATTCCAAGTCACATTACGAACACAAATACAGTTTGGGGAATGTACAAATAATATCAGTCTGAGATGAAAACGGTTCAAATGTTTACATTATTCATGACGAACTGAATTGTTAGAAAGCCAATTGCGTTTCGGGAACAATTAGTATCCTATTTAGGACACTTAAAGAGATCTGGTAAAAAAAACTTATTTCCAGGATTCCCAGCTCAAGCAGAAAAGTAATTGTTGTCTTTTAAACACAATGTTTGCACGCAGAGAATGTAATTATGCAGTTTAAAATACTCGTTTGCTGCCTACATATCGATGTAATGGATGTCGTAAAATGTACGATTGCTAATAAAAAGTCATGTTTACACTTTCTCCCTCACATAAACGAGATGCGTTTCTAAGACGCGTGTACAAGTTTAAGAACACTTAAATAATTATCACAAATAGTTTTGTATTGCGCAGATTTGTCTGTAAACGTAATGAATTCATATCTATTCAGAGTGCGCTTTAGTGCATGGCATACACGTTTGGTTACAAAATTACGTCAATTGTTTCAACGATGTTTGTGTTATAAGATATATTAAAAATGATTGACTTCTGACGCACATGTATGGTTGAAATGATCAAAGACATATTCAATTATCCAGTGACTGAGTGCTGTTGACACATAAAGCGTAGCCTAGTTAGTTTGGTCGGCATTGCGCAAAACCTTACAACGGGAATAGCGGGATCGTGTAATTTGTCACTAGCTCTGATTTACGCGTATGTGAAGTGGGTAGTTAAGGAAAGAGATGAGAACAGGCTTAGTCAACTGCTAGCCAATCATTACCGAAATTGTGGAAATTGATTTTTTTCTCTGGGGTCTCACTAACAGACAATATCATTTGGCGATTTGTCAGCTTTTTAACATTGGAGGAAGACACCTGTGTAGAACCACCGACATTCCTAAAGCTTGATGGACAGCTACCTCATATGTGAAACCTAACTGTTCTTTAGAATAATTCGAACTTACAGCGGGTGAGGGGTTAGTGATTAATAGTCAGAGACCATAACCACTCGCCCACGGAAGCCTCCCTCCGAAAATTGACATTAAACCTTATACCAACAAACCATAACAGTGAAGAAAAAACAGGTGTAAGATTAGAAATACAACTAACACATCGATAAATCTTACAACATTTTGTTCAGTTTGCAGATTTTGTTAATCTTGAGAAAACAACCTCCATTTATTTGGAAAAGCCCACTAAGTTTTAGCGTGTATGAGTGGGTTTCAAGTATTTGTGTAATTCATTTAGTGGCCTTTCTTCCGCATACAAACATGTAGACTACGACTTCTTCAAGCTTATCATTAATTCATTATAGGTCCGGTCGTGAAGGCCACGTGAAGGTCGAGTACAACCATATGAAGGCAATTTTCAGCATGAGTACAGCCCTAGGTACATATAAACGTAAATCGGGCTATAATGAGCAGGCTATATGCCTTTTGAGTGGTCGTATGGAGCTCTTACTACTCAATGGCCATTAACTAGTGTGCATATGCAAACAACACGGTAAAAAGTTACAACTATTTCCAAACACCTAATGAAACTGTTACAACGATTACATATATCGTGACAATTAAAATTGAATAGAGTTATAATGAATATTATGATTGCAGTTTGAAGGAGGAACTCTGAAAGAATAGCAAAAATATACTGATTGAATTTGATGTTAATTGGGTGCTTTCTCGGTGTTTGAATGCGGGCAGAATTTTCTTAATTGAGGAAAGACTTTTAGGATAACTGTGAAGTTGGAACCAATTTATACTGAGATGCGCTTGGTCAGCAAAATGAAATTATACGTATCACTTCGTTGAACGGTTAAAAAGTATCTGATATCACCCTGTTCCATTCGTGAAGGGAATTATTGTTTGTGGTGTTGAAGATTTGGGGTGTAGACTATAGTATTATTCATAAGTTGAGTTTAATTTGAATGTAATGAAATGACCTGCATGAATCGTAAAAATTAATGTTAATTGATTAGGGTTGGTCAAAGAATTTCAGGGCTACGGTCCCACCGAGTTAAACAAAGCATCATTTGCTTTGCACGTGATTTACTGGTTCAAGGGGGCCGTAAAACTTCAATCTAACTTCTAATGAAATTTCAATCATAAAAAATTTAAAAAATATAAATATAGATTATTTATAGATTTGAAGGATCTATAATAAAAGATTGTTTGTTTTCCCTCCCGCGACCGACACGAGGAAATTGCCGCGACCTGAAAATTTCTATTGGTAAAGAATTTCAAAAACATCGGATTGGATGTCGAGTACGAATGATATTCAGTCCGAAGCAAGTTTTTGCTGGTCCCCGGTATTAATATTTATAAATGGTAACATCGATATGGCCAGAATAAGCCGGAAACTATTCAAATGGAGCATGCGTAACTGTAAACGTGAAGCAAAAGAAATGATCCGCATCAGTCCACTTTATTTACCATAAAATACACACGGCACGTAATTAATGATGTAGCAAGGAATATGCAGTTTGGTATCACATTACATGTACTGTGACACTTAATGGTATGATCTAACAACTAAATTACGATTAAAGCTTTATTCTTCACTGCCAAGGCATCGCTAAAAATAGTGGTAAATTGATGAAGTTTTGTTCATTCAAAACGACACCCTGAAATGCATATGGACATAAAAAGGTGTCTGTTGTGAATAATGCAGTATTATAAGTCTGGTTTGAATTCCCATCCTGTTGTATTTCTTCTAGTTTTTTATTCGTCACATGATGTCTGGTATTCGTATTTTCAGCTTTCCATAACATTTTAGATCTACAAAAATTTACAAACTTTATCACGGTAGCTTTTCCAAGGATAAAAAATGAGCTTTAAATGCTTTGTAAATTTTCCGCAATGCTTGCTATGATTTATTGATATCATAAGATTATTGAATTTAGTGTACATTGTTATAAATAGTATTGTCACATCTAAATGTTCTATATATAGAGTGCAATTGTGCGCACTGATGCCATAGTGTAATTTTCATTGTGAAACAATCGCAAATGATGCATGGTTGCTTTCATACATTCGTTGTGTCATTAATGACATAAAATCGCAATTTAAACGTCTATCTCGGTATTGAAACATGCGCAAATAAACAATATCTTCGTGTAACTTGTTGCAAATTAGTTACTTTTAACCAAAGATTTTGCAACACGTTCCTTTTGATACAAAGCATGACTCTAAGCATTGATTCGATTCAGATCAAGAAAATTTGTAACCACAGCAACAAAACAAACACAATACTGCCACCATGACAATACATTCATACAAAGACGAAAACAGCGATAAAATGGATAATATGTCTGAAATTGCATCACTCCAGTCTGCGTTGGAGTGCATTTTCTTGATATGGTTCATGTAAAGAGAAAAATATTACATCACTGTATAACATACATGTATACACATCTAGAAAACACCAAAAGATTACAACACAGTATGATATGGTATGCAGCTCCAACTCCCAAAGGGGTCTGTAGAGTCTAAACAAGATAATCGTAATATGATTTAAAAGCTTGGGACAAAAACTTTATTAAGATAAATAAATGATTTTATTGGTTTGTTGTAATGAAGATCATCACAGATCTGGACGGGTATCTAGAAGCATAACAGCATTATGTCTTCACAGACTACTTTGTCGACAGTAAATGGCATGTAAGCAACATATGGTATGCGGATATCTTTTTGAAAATATTAGTATAAAGTTAAGCTACGAAGGGAAGTAGCAATTCAATTATAATGAATAATACATATAAGTTTGTATATTTGTTCAACATTTATCGCCAGTAATTTCATTTTATGATAAAATAATTTCAATCGGTATATGTTGCCATCGAAAACGTGTGTCAGATAACAAATGGCCAAATGATTTTAAATCGATGGTTTATTAACCTTTTTGTTTCTTGGCATATACATTCACTCATGTCTTAAAAACATGCCTATAAATATCATCTACAAAGTTTTATTTCTAAAACACATAAAGGCATCATTTCATTCGTAATTCTTGGAGATCAGCTTACTATCCTTTATACGTTTTGATATATTAAGCAAATAAATGTTTATTCACCAACAACATAATTTCAAATTCAAAATTATTTTGTAGAAGAGCCAAAGTTGGAACATTATGTCTTCCCTAAGTTTTATCGACACTTAGACGGTTTGTGTGGGCATAAATGGTTTACAATGTACATGTGTGTTATCATAAAAAGAAGAATTTTTTTATCAAAATCAAAGACATCTCATGAGAACACTTGTCAAGTGATACACGTCAAACTATATTCGAAGCCAGACGTTCATTTTAAACTCAGACACAAATATCAAATGATAATGGAAAAACTGTCGATGAAATCCAGGGCATAGCTTAATTCACCATTTTAGCCAAGCAACTATTGATAATGTATAAACTCATAAATCAGTATATTGTGACAATCCAGCCACTGTCTTACCAGAGAACATAAGTGATTCCAAGGGGGTAATACTGTTACATGACACGTTTTACTTATATCACATCTTTCATCGTGTTTCAAACAGATTCATACTATCCAGACTTTAACCCTAGTACAAGATACATTTTGATGCAGAGAAAACTAGCAAATCAGCTATACATGCGCGTATAAATGAGTGGGATATTCTGAATGAACCTATGTACCGTTACAACGAGTTACTGTCATATACAATTAAAACGCCATGTTTTATCAGTAAAGCCAATCAATGTGATACCTGTTTGTTGAGAATTTGTTGATCCATGAAGATAAATTATCGCATTCTACCATTTTCTACGTGTTTTCTATAACACTCAGACATAAAAATGTGTAACGATGCATTCCAGAATACAGTGAATACAGGTTTGTACAAAAAAAAGCGAGTAAAGAAACTGTTGGTAGGGTCAGTAGATTATTAAAACAAGATAAATACATTAATCAACGTGTGTAAATTGAACTTGGTAAATACAATCAAACCTGTGAACAAAGGCCACCCTTGGGAAAGACAGAATGTGGTCTTTATTCGCAGGTCAGTTTGTTCCTAATAATCAGCGACAGTCTTTATACACTTGTTGTCCTTATTTGGAGGTGGCCTCAAACACAGGTTTGACTGTAATCTAATGATAAAGTGTAACACATGAACTTACGTGACTTGAAGAGTGTCCTGTGCTCTTCGTTTGCTTTTTTCATTTATTCAATGTTATATAGATGTAACTAAAAACACTCTAGTTTTGGTATTATTTTTATGTTATCTTACACAATAAATCCATTTATGTGCATTTCTATAGCTTTTTACAACAAATTAACACTAGCTTGCTCTATGATGATTAAATTCCAAATGTTTAGCACAATAAAATACCGTCAGATGTACTGTACAAATGATAATAGTGTGAACATGTTGGCCTTTCTACAAAAAGTCACAAGTATAAACCGTTAGGGATAATTTGAGGCCCACCCACGTTAATCAACTCTGTATAGTCAGGTAAATCACGTGTTTAATCCAAAATAAACAATCTATTAATTGGACAAATGCAATGTATACAGTGCGTTTCACTCGTTTAGTGTACTTTGTAGTTTAAAATATGGAATTACGCTGTGGGACTCAATATTGTTACAACAAAACACTTTCAACATGTGGTGGTGTAATAGTATCACATTCAGAACTAGCGGCATACAGTAAAACGGTATTTACAACAGATCATATACCTGAAATATATTTTACCCATATACATAATGTACACGAATGTAACTGTATACCAGTAAATGACTGAGGTTTTATGTCGCACCAACAGCCAAGATCATTTGGCGACTCTCCAGCTTTAAAGGTGGTAAAAATACTCTTAGTGTACATGGGTATAACCACCGACCTTCCTTGCAAGTGAAATTTTGTCCAGGACGGGATTTGAACTCTGAGTAGTAAGAGGCTAGTGATTTCCAATCAGGGACTATAACTAATTGTCCACGGAGATACCTGACATACAGATATTTATACACAGACTTGTACTCGGGGAATTAGTTTTTTGCGTGTGTCGTAGGTGTTAACATGTGAACCCAATAGGACAATATAGCCCGGTCTTACATAAGTGTCCATATGGATACCTTAACCACAGACAGACAAATTTGATGGATTTGTTCTAGAGTTCTATGGTTATACCAGGTGTATATGTACACTCCAGTGTACACTCCTACATGTGAATAACGACCACATCAGACTGTATACTTTCCCCAAATTTGCGTTTTCAATTCTTCAACATTTTCAATGTATTATGCCTTACTTAAATAATTTTTCAGTTCATCGATGTTTAAATTTGACAGTATTTACATTCAATTGTAAAGACGTTGTAACAAAATAAATGACAAAAATGACATGATGTAACCAAAGAAAGCAAATACGCTAACCATGAAGTTGAAATGACAAAATACATTGTATAACAGCCCTCGACATTGACAAAACATAGTTATGTGAGATCGGATTTAAACCTTCGCAGAAACAAATTTGCTAAGGATCACTTTTTCCTCAGCGCGTTACTTTTGTGTATTTGTAATACATATGAAAATTGATTAAAAGGAATTAAATATAATTGGTTCGGAATTGATTTTTATGAAAATGATGACAATGGAAGTGTTCCTTGACGTGTGCCTGTTGCGGAAAGAGTGCGGTGGATGAAAATCAACATTTTGGAGATCACATAGTGAAATTAAAAAAATCTTGCAAATCTGGAAATGGTTGACGTAAGTTATTTAACACCAGTATGGTGTCCGCGGGTATTAATTACGGCCTGGCATCGCCGCTGCATGCTGCTGATGAGCCTGCGGACCTTATGATGAGGAATCTGGGCCCATTCCTCTACGAGTGCATGTCTTAGCTCCTGAACTGTTGTTGGTTGAAGAAATGGCTTTCTGCACCATATCCCAAGTATGCTCAATTGGATTCAAGTCCGGGGACCTCGCTGGCCAACCCATGCCGACTACAGTTGCCTCCTCAAGATATCAGTTTGTGATGTGGGCTCTGTGTGCACGGGCGTTATCATCCATAAGAATGAAATCAGGACCGACTGCGCCAGCGTACGTGCGTACATGGACGTCTACGATTTCATTTAAGTACCTTACTGCCGTCAGTGTACCGTTTTCAATGATGTGTAGGTCCGTTTTCCTCTGAGCGCTTATTCCCGCCCACACCATGACTGTACCCCCATCAAAACGGTCGTGTTCTGCAACGCATGCTGGATCTAAGCTCATAAGTCATTTGGACTTCTCCAAACCCTAGCCCGTCTGTCCGTGAGGTCCACACAAAACCTTGACTCATCAGTGGAGAGGACCAGGGTCCAATCATTAACTGTCCATGTGACATGAGTCTGCGCCCATTGCAAACGCTCTTGAATATGGCGTTGTGTCAATGGAATGCGAATTGCTGGCCTCCGTGACATCATCCCAGCATCATGCGACCTATTTCTAACTGTTTGTGTGCTTACACGCACACCAGTTGCATTCTGGAAGTCGTTACGCAAGGTCGTAGCGTTCGAGAACCGTTGGCACCTGGCCTGAAGGACATTAATCGGTCCTGGGCTGGAGTCGTTGAACGTTCCCGACCTCCGGCGTGGCCCTGCAAGACATTTCCAGTCGTTTGGAATCGGTTCCACATCATGGCGTCAACGCTCTGGGATACCCCAAGGACATTGGCAACGTGTCCTTGTGAACGGCCAGCCTCCAACATTCCAATACCCCTGTCCATCTCATCTTCACTAAGAAGACGTTTAACTGTCGATTTGCCATAGTTTGCTAATTTCGAACACAGTTTTACATTAAAACGAGAGAAGTCTTGCTGCTTATACACGTTTAAGTGAAAGCACAAGGCCATAAAACACCAAATTTCCATGGGTATGCTTTTCCATGTGCTTATCGTGCAAGGTGTACATGACAAATCGATAACTTAAGTACACAATTTTGAGGTCCCCGTACAGGTGTATCGTTAGCGGAAATATGATTTTAATATGATGATAATAGGACTGAAATATGCAATGTCAAAAAGGTGATCCTTAGCAAATTTTGAGTAGTATATTAAAAGAGTCGCGAACGTTTTGGTTTGATGCACATAATATGAGTTCACTTGGAAAAATTGTATAATTGCATATATCAATAAAGAATGCACCCGTTACAAGAATACCGCATTATGAAGGTGTTACTCAAATATATGTACATGTCTTATCACAATATTCCGATGATAAATCAAACATACTAACAACGCGGGGTCTCTACTTCTATGTTCTCTCATTGTATCACAATTACGCATGCGTACACAAAATAAATGCATTCAATTATGAGATTATTTCAGCAGCATTACGAATACAAATACTGTTTGGGGAATGTACAAATAATATCAGTCTGAGATGAAAACGGTTCAAATGTTTACATTATTCATGACGAACTGAATTGCTAGAAAACCAATCGCTTTTCGGTAACAATTAATATCCTATTTAGGACACTTAAAGAGATCTAGTAAAAACTTATTTCCAGGATTCCCAGCTCAAGCAGAAAAGTAATTGTTGTCTTTTAAACACAATGTTTGCACGCAGAGAATGTAATTATGCAGTTTAAAATACTCGTTTGCTGCCTACATATCGATGTAATGGATGTCGTAAAATGTAAGACAGAAGACAAACAAAAACAGTATTGTTGTGTGTTTCCACATCAAGGAAATAAGATATTATACTTCTAAAAGGCAATACTTATTCTATATAACCAACATCGGCAAAGGAGACTCGTAGTTTGATTTACTACGTTTTACTGCGCAATTTAGGAGGGAGACTTTCACAGGAGTGAGCCGCTTTCTAGTGTTAAGCATTTGTGACCCAAACCATTAGTCACAAATCCACTGGCACATGATCCGCCGAACATCTCCACACACGATATTATTAACTGTCTCAACAAAGTATTAAGTGAAATATTAAAAGCATTCTGTGCGTTTTATCAGATCAAATAATGACATAAAATGATGACTTTTAAATCCATTTCAAATTTGTGTGAAACGGTTACTGATTGGAAAATACGGATGAACTATTTTTTTTTAAAAATGCAGTCATTTTTATCTTATTTAGTTTTCTCATTGTTTGTATTGTCTATCGTGAAATTTTCGTATTTTAGTTCATGGCCCAATGGTTAGTACTATGAGATAGAAAATTGGAGAAGCGAGTCACCTAAACCCATCGTTTCCTAGTCCTCTTTGGTTCCCCGTATACAGTACAACCACCAAAAGCTACACCCTGTGGGAGAAGCAAAATGATGTTGTTGTTTAGAGGTTGCTGCTGTTTCAGTGGGTTTGTCTGCTCTTTGTTTGATGTTCTGTGTTCTGTTTTGTCTGTAGATTTTTCTGTGTTGAGTTCGTTCTACCTTTTATATTTGCTTTAGAAAGCACTCTGAAAATTAATCGTTAAAAGCTAATATTTTACTTAATGCTGGTTCGAAGTTATCATGTTGATTGAATACGGGCGGCTGTAGTTTTTCTTAATTGAGACACGGCATTTAGGATGACTTTTTTGGTTTCAACCTATTTATTTAAAGATACGCTGGTACGACAGAATGTTTAATTAAAACTATTGTAAAAAGTTTGTGCTACATTTTAGTTCACCTTGATTTTTGCATTATCAGTCGTTTGTACAAGATTGCGTAAGTGTAGGCTCTAAATACAGTGAAACCTGTGTTGCAGTCATCTCTGAATAAATACCACCCTGCGAATAAGGCATTTTTTGATAAACATCACTGATTGTTTAGTACAAACTGACCTTCAAATAAAGGCCACTTGTCAATAAAGGCCATATTTTGTCTTTCCCTAGGGTGGCCTTTGTCTACAGGTTTGACGGCACATTGAATGGCGAGTAGATACATGTAGTTGACCTTATAAAATATAAGAAACAAATAAAGACATATTGGGTAGAGATTCAAGTTTACTGAATATAGTATATTTTCAACATTCTGCATGCACATTATAGGTGGATCACATTCATTATGAAGAAGTCATTTTGTGCTAGGCAATGAAAGTGGTCCTTAAGAAGCAAAAAGAAAATATCAGAAATGCAAATTACTTACACCTTGTACCAATATGCCAGCTGACACGTACTTAAATAGGTAACATGATATATATGAATACATTATAGGTCAATGCGATTTTATAGAATCGTTTCAATGCCAACGTAAGCATTGTGTGCAAAATGAAAGTACTTTTGAGTGACAAAATCATCCTATTACGTAGTGATACTTTGATTCATAATAAGTATTAAATGCATTTATTACTAATAATATTGACACAAGAAATGGTGAGTATTCTTATATGGTCTGATTAATTGATATTTACGTAGTTTTAATTGCTTTCAATGAAAGCTTTCTGAGTTTTTGCACCAAGCGCAACGCGTGTGTAGTTTATACGCTTCCAACAAAAACAAATAAAAAGGAAGAACGAACAATAGAAGCCGGGAAAGTGATTTATTGGAACATTTTAGCGAAGCGTCTAAATTTATGACGTCATAACAATGCTTTTTCGGAGAGGAAAATTGATCACCAGTTTCATTATTTCCAGCGAAGAGTAAGAGAGAGGTGAAGCAATGTGGAGACATGAGACCTTCTGATAACATAGTGAGGTGATTTATTACTGAAAATGTTAGGTGACACGGAGAATAATATTGTTTCTATTTTCTCATTCGTAGTATATTATATCTGCAGTATCAATTATTATTACAGATAGCAGACTTTTAAGAGAAGCTCGATTGATCTTCTTATATAATTTACAGTGTATTTAAATTAAATGGGTTTAGAGTGCACAATAAAAACTGTGAACAAAGGCAACTCTTGGAAAGACAAAATGTAACCTTTATTTTACAGATGGCCTTTATTCGGAGGTCAGTTTGTTCTAAATTATCAGTGACGGTTTTTCAAAGAATGACTTTTATTCGGAGGTGGCCGTAAAGACAGGTTTGACTGTATAATCAAAGGCCGAATAAAGTAGACAAGTAGCAATGTTGCAATATCAACAATAGATGTCTAAATACTTTTATAAGTTAAATACATGCGTCTATCTGTGGCTTTAATCCAAAAATATGTCGGTTTGAGCTTGGAGGTTAATCTGAGTTTAAGAAATAAAATGTCGTTTTAAACTCTCACAAAGCAATTTATAATATTTAATCATTGATTAAATGTTGCCATTTCAACACCGGGAATAAAATACACGTATAACATAAATGTAACATTGAATCATACAAATGGAGTTAAAATACTACTCAACCGACTTCAGATGAGTTATTTCCTAAAGTAATAAAGGTTTTGTCCTGTAGTTACATCCGTGGAAAACATTTCATATGAACGACATATGACAAGTTTTACTGAAACGAATGTCCCGTATTTCTATACGCTTCTCCAGTCGTGCAGAGCAAACTAAGTGAACAATTGAAAAAAATACATATCAATTTGAACCAAAGATCATTATTTTAACAAGCCAGTGTCTATCCCTAAATGCCAATTATCCCGAAGATTTTGCGGAATAGAGAAAGAGAAATAACTATAGTTGAAATATTGAATTTGCAGACTCTCGCTCATGAATCAGATGAAAGACCTAAAAGTGTACTGCTAGAAAGCTAATGGTCCCAATATCCGATATTTTCCACCACTCTATATAACTGCATAGTTATTAATCGAAATGTTTGTTACCGGTCTGGTCCTCTCTTGCAAACTGTGCATGTATAGTGTTTATCTAAGACTGGAAGCCATGATATTCTTGGGTCATGCATGTTCTAGTAAACACAGGATGTGAATTACGCTTGTTTCGGTTGGTATTGAGGCGTGTATTAGACCTTCGAATGTTGATTTGACATGAATAAATTAATATTTGTATTAAATTGGCAATTAGAAATACCAGGCCATTAAAACGATCTTAGAAAATAAGAAAATATCCTAAATGCATTTGTTTTATGTATAAAGGCTTGAAGTCTCTAACTATAGGTAGATTATTGAATAAAAAGTCAATGCATGCAAATGAAGGACCATCGGTTAACAAGAAAGAATACAGATGAGAAAAAACACTAATAAAGAAACAAAGTACAGTCCCCCGGATGGTACCTCCCTGGAACTGTCCATAGAAAAGCTACAGAGGGGCTGAGCCCTGTGGGTCAAACTCCACACTCACCAGACTGCGAAATCTGTAAGGTAATGTGGGACTGACGTTGTTAATGTTGAAGATATGCGTAAAAGTATTGGTTTTAATGGGTTTGGTGTGGGCTGGGAAGGGATAGTTATCATAGGGTAAAACAATAAAATACAGATGTAGAATCTCTATCCTTTCTCTTGATTTCTTGATTAATTACTTTTGCAGTGATGTTGATCTTGTTAAAAACATATCAGTTTTAGTTCAGAGTTAAGACGATGTACACCTCAACATTGAACTATTCTATTATTTCATTAGAAGGTTCTGAAGTTATGGAATAGTCTACATGCTATAGATTAAACATAGATTATAAGTTAAGATCATACCACGTATGAATAGTTATGCAAAATAAATAATTAAAGTTGCATACATATTGTCTTGATATTGTAATGAATCTGAGTAATTTTGCCTTTAGCTTTCTTAATAAATGCTGGTAAAATTTGGCATACTTGATACAACCAAAGTTGTGAGCAAGTTTCACCAAAGGGTGATAAGAAATGTGATCTATTTACACAGATGGTCTTCATTCGGAGGTTTATTTAATATATACAGTACGGCCTCACCAGAGCGGCCCTCTCTTGAGGAACAACCTCTCTTCAACAACAGCATGATTTTCCCACTGTACGATTTAACTATAAATTTAACCTCTCTAGAGCAACAACCTCTCAACAACAACATAATTTTGCATCTCCAATGGAGTATTGCTTTGGAGAAGTTGCACTGTATAAGCGTGTAGAGAAGTCATTTTTTGTGTTTGTTAATTCTGGTTCGGCTGTATATACATTGTATGTTCGTCCAATGGTTTATAACATGTTGTTAATAATCACACTTTTGACAACAAAGAATTACCAAAAAACATTCCAAATTCGTGTTCTACAATTGCGTGGGCAGATGTAAACATACTATATGGTTCACCAATTATGTTAAAAAGTAGCTTTTAGTTTTATTCAGAAATAAAATGTATGCGAATAACAACCCATAACACAAGTTCACACACTGTCCAAGATTTCAAAATACATGTATTAATATTTTTCGTGCGTAAATATGTTAAGGAGTGTGTATATTGCGTTACAATTTCTGTGATACTTTTCTTGCATTCTGTCCTCGCATGAAACACTCGTTTAAAGTATTGGCAATTACGACAATACAGATATCATCTCTTTCACATTGGGAGATTAGGAGAGTCTATATTTACGCAAAAAACTTACAGAACACACATAAGACAAAGCGATTATGTTGAAACATTCTCATATCAGTATTTACATCATGAAACATCAGACAAGCAAATTAATGTAAACTTACATGCATGATTCTTGAAGTAGGAGATTACACAACTCCCACTTGTCCATAAATAGACTTCTTATGTCTCCATACTATTGTTTAGTCAATTCGCCAACAATTTCGACAACAATTCACTGAACTATATCCAATATACACAGAATGCCAGTAGAGTTTCATGCATCGCGAAATGTAATTTGTAGTCATAGCTTCCTTATATATATACATACAACCGTTTATGAGCATTATTCAGTTATGGAAACCATGACGCTCACATTCTGCCAATCGGTCTTTGTTATAAGGTACAATTATGATGCCGAGGGAAAAGAGAATTTGATGGAAGCAGCTTATCGATTAGACACAAACACTTTCTTACTCGCATGAAAAATCATCTCGGATATGTATGACTGAACGGGTAGTATTTGGTGAGTTCTTGTAATGATGATGATGACCACAGAAATTACAGCAGTTCTATAAATATAACATATCTTAGAAACGAAAGGATATGTACATCATTACCTCCACGTGAAGCAACAATCACATGCCTGCTACATCCGGTGTTTGTTTTAGATGTCTTTTTGTTTGATAGTTGCCGTGTAACCAATAACACTCTAGGAGGTGCTAATAAGCATGCAAATGTGTCTTTCCTTTTCAATACAATTATGGCGGGTGTCCACCAAATAGGACGCGTACATAATATGTATTTATATAAAGGTGCTTCCTATTGATCAGACTATTCATTTCAAGCGTTTAAATAGCATGGAGTAAAATTTTTGTCATTCGCGTAGTATATACAATACAGTGATAAAAATAGTGGTCTGCTTTGTGCACGATTTTCTTGTGCGTAAGAAAATTGGTCACATGTACGGAACGCTCAAGGTGTTTCGTGAAGCACGTGGACCAGTCTTTCCTACACAGAATGAACGATATTCGAGGTCATTATCCGACTTACTCAACGGCATAACGGATGCATCAATCAAAGATGAGTGAAACACAACATGACAATATGTTTGTTTGTTTTGTTTTATGTGACATATTGTCACTGGGGTTTAACGCCGTTTTTCAACAATTTTTCAGTTATGTACGGCAACAGGTTCACCTAACCAGTTTTCCTGGCCTTGTATAATAACCAGTGCTTACCGTTCCACAAGGAGCTAGCAACTTCACTACATATTTAGGATAAACGACATTTTTGTCAAATTTTCATAGAAGGGTATGACCTGCCGCGACCGAGATTCGAACCCGGATCTCCGGGTTAAATGTCCAGCGCACTAACCACTGGACCACGGCCGCGGCCACATGACAATATGAAATATCACAATACATGTATTTAGTTTTGGTCGTAAATGTTTTCATGATTTGATTATTTATATTGATATTTGTGTTTCTGCATTATATCAATGGGTATTGAGAATAATTATAATCATTGTGTTGTATACCCATGTTATTCTGTTTAAAAAAGAACATTTATTTTTGGACACCAGTATCAGCAGTGTGTCATTGACTACTGCAATGAGAACACGCATACTCACGATCCGTAATGGGAGACCGAGTGAACTGTCCAAACAAAGATTAGGCCTACACATCAAGTAGGTCAGGTCTCCCTTATAAAAGAAGACCCACTTCTTGTGTTTTCTTTGTTCAGATATGGTTTTAGGTATGATTATAGTACACTTTCTCTCTGGGGAAGAAACGGCTTGCGAAGGATCATATCTAGAATAAGCCTACCTAACATTATCCATGATTATAAATGTAGATAAAAATAATGTGTTGAAATGTCGTATATTCATTTGAATGGCAACGACGTATTGTTAGATATGCATTAACCTGCGACATCACAGGAACTTAGCACATGCATGTACCTTTACGTACCTGCATCTTATTTACGTTTGTTTCCAATTTTGGTCCTGTAAACTGAATGCTTTACTAGTTTCACCAGCTTTTACTCGCTCTCCTTCGATCTATAAGGTACGTCCAAACTCCCAACAACGGTACATGATGCTCTTCAGTGAAATAGTCATGGAAGTGATTTGTCTCACCTGGCAGTTCTATAACACACGACTTCTCCATCAACAGACTTAGGTATCGTTTCAAAAAAGAATCAAAACATATTAAAAAGTAAATCAAACGTTATTTCAAATATGCCTGGAAATCAAAAATATCGTCCAATTAGATAAATACAGTCCATTGAAAAGAGGTGTTTTAACAAGGGGAAATCGCCCGAGTACAAAATTCAATACTGGTGTTCACTTGAAGAATTTAATTTCCATTAAACCCGATCCCACCATATCATTAAATACTAAACGACAAAACCAATTAAAGTTATCAACTGCCAATACACGTTCCTTGAGAGGAAAATCAGCTGATCTTCTCCAGCACATTTTTGAGGAAAATATCGACTTGTGTGTTGTAACTGAAACTTGGCTGCAGGCTGATGGTGACGACGTTGTGAGAGGGGAATTGTCGCAGGAGGGTGCTGAATGGAAAGTATGTAACAAATCATTTGTACAACACATCTTTGGGATATACAGACCACCGTATTCTGAACGTCACCCTGTAACACTGGCTACATTTATTTCAGGATTTATTGAATTTCTTGAGCAGATTACAACCCTGAATCCCAGGTGCTAATAGGTGACTTTAACATTCATATTGACAATAAGGCTGACTGCTACACAAAACAATTTCAAGACTTTTTAAAGACCTTTGGGCTGGTACAACATGTGAACACACCAATACATACTAGTGGTCACATTCTAGATCTGATAGTGACAAAGAAAGATAATAAACATATCAATATCTCGGAACCAGTGACGGGCTATTTCATATCAGATCACTGCTTTGTCAACTGTGTAATGGAACAGCCACGCCCACCCTAAGTTAGAAAAGTTGTAACATCACGAAATTGGAAAGCTGTATCACATGAAAATCTTATCACAGACTTTGTTGAACTGAATGGTATTGCTCAGAAAACATCTGCTGTTAATGATCTAGTTACTACGTTCACCAGTAGAATGTCATCAATTGTGGAGAGTCATGCCCCATTAAAGGAACGATCTGTTCCTTGCAGACTTACAGTACCATGGTACTCAGCGTATTTGAAACACCTTGAACAATACAGACGATCAATTGTGAAAATTTTCTTGAGTGACAAATCAGAGCTAACAAAGAAAGTCTATGATCACGTTAAGAATATGTATTCCTCAGAAGTTTCAAGGGCAAAGAATGAATACTATCAGACAAGGATAGGAGATGCAATTGGAAACATCAAGAAGCTTTATGCTGTAACGTCGAATTTGCTAGGCAGGTCTAGGGATAATCCTCTTCCGGTACACACTAGTCCAGTATCACTAGCCAATGACTTTTTGAGATATTTTGCAGATAAGATCATCAGGATTAGAAATGATCTTGACACAATACCTGACGATTTACAAAACACATCAATGAGTAGCAATTTCAACTCTCATGCTGCTGACTCATTGACTGACTTTAAACCTGTTGCTGAAAATGACATAGTAAAATTGGTGAACATGTCAAAATCAACAACCTGTGAATTGGATGTGATTCCTACTTCAAAGCTGAGGGAACATCTCACATATTTAGTTCCTCTGGTCACAGAAATCGTTAACCGTTCACTGCTTTCTGGTGTTTTTCCGGATGAGTGGAAGGGTGCTGTGATTAAACCCTTGCTCAAGAAGAAAGGACTTTCCCTCGAGCTCCATAATTATCGACCTGTGTCCAATTTGTCGTTTCTATCAAAAATTCTGGAAAGGGCAGTTTTAAATCAAATAACTAAGCATATTGAGTCCAGGAATCTACTGCCATCCTATCAAAGCGCCTACAGAAAAGGACACAGAGTGGAAATTGTTATCATGATTGATTTGAGTGCAGCGTTTGACACTATTGACATACCTATTCTGATTCAACTACTTCATGATGAATTTGGTATTAAAAGTACTCCTCTGAAATGGATTGAATCTTACTTGACCAACAGACACATGAAAGTCTTGATAGACCAGTCTTCATCTGACACCGAACCAGTGAGATTTGGAGTTCCACAAGGCTCGTGCGCTGGACCAGTTATTTTCACGCTGTATATCGCCGCCCTCAACAAAGTTGTGCAAAAATATCCAGCCAGTCTATATGGTTATGCTGATGACCATAAGATTGGGTTCAAGATCCAGGCTGGTAATCATGAAAATGAAGCAGAAGTTCTGAAAAATCTTGACTGTTGCCTCAATGACATTATACGGTGGATGACTACTTTCAAACTTAAAATGGACCAATCCAAAACAGAAATCATAATGAACGGAACAAGACAGCAATCGTATCACTAGTTCGAATGTTGGTGGATGCAACGTGGCGCTTGTAGATCATGTCAGAGACCTTGAAGTTACTATGTCATGTACCCTTAATTTTGAGCGTCATATTCAGAAAAAGTGCCAGATAGCGCGCGTGCAACTTAGAAACCTAAAGGCCATCCGTAAACATTTGACGCAAAAATCAACAGAAGTACTAATACACGGCCTTGTACATTCTCATCTTGACTTCTGTTGAAACAACTACACTGGCTCCCGGTTAAAGCTAGAATCATGTTCAAGGTTCTAGTATTGGTCTTCCGTGTCATCAATGGTACCGCTCCTGCCTATTTGAAAGACATAATAGTTTCTTCAAAGGGACGCTCGGGTCTCCGCTCTCGTAGTGACACTCTCTTGACTGTTCCCAGGAGACGCACAAAGACAGCAGACAGATCTTTTGCCGTCATTGGGCCAAGGTGGTAGAATAGTTTGCCCAGTGATTTGAAAGACATCAAGTCCTGTCAGCTTTAGAGCTAGACTAAAAACACATATGTTCAGTATTTTTCACAAATAGTGCAGAATGCTATTACTGACAAACTTACATTATTTATGCTGATGTAAATACTATGTACATACAAGAACTTTGAAATTGACATTGTATACAGTGAATATGTGAATCTTTTTAACAGTAACTCTGCGGAGTACATATATAAATTGTAAAGCGCAATAGAATAATTAATTAATTTTTGCGCTATATAAATGCATTGTATTTGTATATTTTATCATGATTATCCTTATGTTAAGGGTAGATGACCGAGAATTTATATCATAAGAAACGTTTTTAAGTTTTGGAAACTTATATTTTAGCTAAGACACATTTTTAAAACAATATTCTGCTTTCAATCGACCGAGTTTACCGTAACTTAACAAATATTTGTATTAACATGTTAAAGTGGGTATTACTCATTATTGTCAAATCTGGCATAAGGGAAATAAATGTGTAAAAGACAAAGCTTCAAACTGGTTCCCGTCGACTTTGTTTGTTCAGAGACCTTTGGTGCACTGCAACCTGGAACGGGAATCAGTTTTACAAAATTTACGGGCTGGTACCAGTTCCAGTATGTAATGCATCGACTGGCGAATAGTTGGTGAATCATCGGGAGCAAGTTCGGATGAAAGTATCGGATACTGGAATTTAAATCGATCTTGAGAACAACAACAACATTGGATCAATAAATCATCTTCTGTCATTAAAATCAGAAACACTGATTTTCATAGGTAAGTTGAAATAACCTAAATGTGTATAAAAGTTTCATGAATATTCATGTGTCGATATTTTTCTGTTAGAACGACAGAGTTCATGATGACACTGCGCTACAGGTAGTGTGTTAGTGTTCGGATAAATCGCAAATTCGGAATATCGTAACTATAATTATATAACGGCGCAATTACATAAAATTACTTTCATTTCCTTCGTAGATTTCAATCCCGTTACAAAAATTTGACATTTTATGTCCTGGTTTGTATGTCTGTGTATCAATTGCAGTGCCAGTTATGAAGTGTTTTTATTCAATATTATATAGAACATGTAGCAGCACCGTTATAGAATTTTGCCAATTTTTGGATTGAGATGATAAATCATGAGTCATGTGTTCTACGAATATTTATGCTTTGCTTCTTGGTCGTTTTTGAAGAAAGGTTTTTACCTCTTTGTCAATATTATCTCTCCTACAGTTGTCATGTTTGTTAAAGCTGTATACACACAATTTAGTGTATTGACAGTTCACTAATCACTTATTCACTGATTGGCGCAGATTGCAGCATAACATTATTAGTGTCTGTTTTAGAGTAATGAGTGTCCAACATATAAATTGATCCATTTCATGAACATTATGCATGAAAATTGATGAAGCATTGTCCAATTGCTGACATACCATAATGCTAGCAAGTAAAGGTAGCAAGTATTATAAGAATAATTTTTAATCTTATGAAATTTTATTTGTGGATTGATTATTTATGTTTCATTTTTTCTATAACACACCAACACAGATAGGCTGTTAAGCACCATGAAGTAATATTAGAAGTAAGAGCTTTGTAAACCTTCTTGGAAATGATTTTAGCCCTTATATAACTGGGAAACATACTAATTATGCAGAATGAATGTTATAAACTTGGGCCTCTTGAATAGCCAAAAAACATACATTGGTGATAAAAGCTCTGTGTAGTCTAAGACAGGTAGTCTAAGGACTTTTTTTGTTAATCCCTAATGAAAACTTATGCTGGTCACAACTTTAATGTTTGTATAATTTTCAGCCTAGGAATTTTGTAATTATGATTGGTACATAATACAACGAAGACATTAATCATGGCTTCTCCACAAATATCAGACAGAGGACACATCCAACCTTGCAGAGAGCATTCTCAAAGAGCCAGGACAGACAACAAATTGGGCGCGATTGGTAGCAAGAGACTATGGAGACAAATGCTTATTGGATTTCTATGTGCTGCAAGTCTAGGTGTTATCATGTTAATCCTAGGTAGCATGTTCATTGGCAATGCTATAAAAACAAATACTTCAATTACTGTGATGTTGTGTGTTTTAGGAATGGGTAGGTTTGATTTACCAGTACTTATAATTTGTAATACCTGTTGAATTATCATACAGCTACATAATACATTCAGACATTTTTCATTATTAGTTCATTATTAGCTGCCTTATTACAGAAAAAAAATGTTAAAAAGCAATTGAAGTTGTTTATAATGATTAAATATTATACTTTCATACCATGCAACAAAAAAAGTTGAAAGAATGCACAAAAAGTAGCATTTGATTGTGAAAAAAAAAACTGAACCCCCTTATCTATTTCACTTCATCAGCAAGAACAATCTTGGGTAGGTGGTGTAAGGGGCTCTGTAAGGTGCAAATAAGTATCATTTATCATTGACATAATCAATGAAATGGTGTCATTTCAAGATGAAATGTTGCTAAAACAATTTTGTACATCTTCATAAAATAATGAAATCTACATCGTACATACTTAGTGTGGAAAGTGTAGTAACTTCTTACGAATATCAGACATGCATCTTTTTCAGTGCTACTTTATTCCATTATATACATTCTATTATCTTTTTGTGCATGTATAAGAGTGATTTAAATTATTATATCAATGGAAACACACATACTTTTTACAGATCAATCACAATTCAAATTTATATTGTTATAACTAATATATCACTAGCATTTATTAAGCCTTTTACAGTGGTCTTAAATTGATTTCCCAATAGGTCATTTTCCCCACTGAGAGTCTTTCTATCAGCATGATAACTGACATGTTGTATATTGTGGTGATACAATATGATATTAATTTGACAATAATTTGTTATCAAAATTCTTACTGGACATCAAAACTGGGAGTGGCTACAATGATAGAGACCTAAATGCTTAACAGTTTTGATTGGCTATCAAAATTGAATGGGTTGCGTTAATTAATTGAATATTCATTGATTACATTAGCCAATAATGATCTGACAATTTTATTGTTGATTACTTGCTAAAAAAACACATTTAGTGTTGTTTATGAATAAAGATTGCTGCCTTGGCTTGTTTGGAGACTGATTTCAATGTGGTTTCAGCACTATGTAGCAGAAATACTTTTCTAGCAAACTGTGACTGAGAATTTTGATATTTGGTCTTGTTTTTAATCTATGATGTATTACACAATTGGTACAATGTATAATGTACCCTTATATGCATTATAGTGATGATTTTTCACAAATATGAAAGTTACTTGTGATATTGGTTTATAGAAGACCAACCAGATATCATATTTGTTTCAAATCACTTGCAACAAATTATATATAGTTTGTTTATTCAGTTATACAATTATGATTTAGTTTTTAAGTATATAAATTATTGAAACTTGATTTGACCAAATACCCAGTTATGCTAACTTAATTAAACCTTTAATCAGTTTTTTATTATTTCACTAGTTTGTGGATTAATCATCTTGTGTGGTACTGCATGTCTAGGGAAAATGTTGCTGACTAGAAAAATGCCACAGACTGGAGAAGATCCCCAAATTCCTGTTCGACAACCAGATGCCTGTCTACATCCTTGTTCAAGTAAGCCTAGAAAATTAACTCTTATTACATCTTGTTAGAAAGTAGAATTATGTAATCATCATCTGTTACCTGTGTATAGATTCTTATGAAAAGTTCTACTGAGCAGTGTTCTAATTCTTATATGAGTCTTATTATACCATACATCCATCAAAGATTTTATTTTAAGATTCCCATTCAAGCATATTTACCTCTGTTTACAAACTGTGATATTCTAGTTTATTATTTCATGTATTCATGGATGGTATAAGTATACTGTGTTTTCAATGAACTTTACAGTGAATAAACACTATTTAGTGTTAAAACATTGTACAGTTATAATTGGTATAGCTGTAATTGCTAAAACTCGATAGTCTAGTTGACTATCTGTCACAAGGTGTGTGTAGTCCATGTTGTTATTATTGGGAAAAATTTTATCGTACTTGTTTAATGTTCTTCTCCAGTTATATACACACCATCACAAGACCAGTTGAATAGTATGTTCCCAGATCCCCCACCAGCGTATGAGATGATTATATTATCCCAGCAACAATCAAATGAAGAAAATATTCCCGGAAGCATCGAGTTGAATGATGCCTCAGGATGCGTTACACATTCTGTCATGATGTCGCCGCCAAAATATTCCATAGCTGCTGCACCTTTACCTGCTTACGGAGATCCAGTTTGATCTTTTGTGGCAACATTGTATTATTACTGATATACTTGTACTATATGTTGCCATTTTGTATTTTAAAATCATAGAGTTTTGACTCTGTCAATGCTTGGATAGGTTTCTTAGAGGAAAGTTATGCCCTGAGAGCATTGAAACCTCTGCTGACATTGATCAATTTTCATAAAAACTTGTATCACGAAAATAGCTTATGAATATATATTAAGTATGTATATTATTCAGTATGTATATGTATTATTGTTGTATTACAATATCTTACATTTTTATATCCTAATCCTATCATTGTTATTACCTTTTTTTTAAAAAAAGGACTACTTTTCTGACTCTGAAATTGGCCCCAGTTTTTAATTTCCAGCATTCATGACAGTATTTGATGTCTAAGCCTAAATATTGTGGATCAGGGAACACCAACAGGTCTTGGTGAAATGCCCTGACTGTAACAAGATGAATCAATGGAGATCGAATGATAGACTTGATATCATTCTCCTGTTGTAGATAGCAATATTCCTATGTTTTGTGTCAGCTTCTGCCTTATTTTCTGTGATATAATAGCTAATCAACAATTAAACATGACATTGGGCTTTTTTTCTAGTGACCTCCATCTGTGATACACTTGATCAACAATAGAGTGTATGAGTTTTTCTTATATTTTATGATAAATAGAGAGCAGTCATGAATTGACTTCTTATTGATATAAAGGTTGTTTGACAAAATTTTCCCTTTATTTTGTCTTGCCATTTTAAGATTAAGCTTTATGGATTAGTGTATTAGTTCACGGTTGATCTTAGCTCTTTAGTACTATTGTACTATTTCCTCACATTGGAAGATATTTACACAATGTATAGTTTTATGTTCTGATGTAGTTTTATAGGTCTGCATCTGTCTTTTATGTTATTTTCTTTTTATTTTGTCAGGTATACTAATGCTCAAGATATATTTTAGTTTATAGGTTAACACAGAAATTCATCTAATCACAAACATTTCTGCTACGTTTGCTTTGAATATTGTAGATGATGTGAGAAAAGTAAATGAAAAAATGCGTAATTCCATTGTATTATTCATTAGGTGTTTGTCATAATGAAATATACCAGGATCATAGATTGTCACATTACCTACCTGATAATCACTATAAGGAATGTTACATGATATTTTACGATTATTGTGACTTTAGTTCAAGATTTTTCTTGGATAATTTTTGTACTTATTGTGGTTTACTGAATCAGTTGCTTTAGTTTGACATGTACTTATACTTTCTAGTTTATGAAGTGCTTGCTGTCTTCGTTACCTTCAGTTTTGTGTTTCTTTTTTAGGGCATGACAAATATTTTTCAGGCTACTCGTCCGGCAAGACAACCAACTGAAAACTTAAGCTATTTAACTGGAATTCCAATTTGTCCTACTAATCCTAATTTCTACTCGTAATTACGAGCAGACTAGTGGATTTGTCGAACCCTGCTTTTTTTGTTGATGCTACTTACAGTTTTGTGATATCTTTCTTATTTTAATTTATGTATATAGTAAACAAAACACACACATTTATTTATTGTTGTGAAGTTTGTCGTTGTTTATTTTGTGCTGAAATTTTAAGTGCATTTATGAAATTTGTTTTTTTTTGAAAGTCAAGAAATGTTAAATCATGTATGTGATTGCATGTTATGTATTGTACTGTTAATGTTGTTTATGTTAATTATATAATGTTACAGTGTGGTATAAATCTGTAAGATGCAATTGTGTATTTCAATGCATGTGTATACATATGTGTGTGCTAGCATTTGTTGTCATTTTTTATGTTGTATATTGCAATTTATGACAAACTAATAAATCCTTGTGATGTTATTTTTTTTGTGTAAAACCTGTTTTTTATTATCTTTTTATGTTAATGTTGTTGTTGTAGGCATGTGACAATTATGTGCCAGTACTTTGTATTTTCTGTTGAACATGGTGTCAAAATGAGTATTTCTAAATTGTGCTGCTTTTTTATCTGATAAACAAATTAACAGATGCAAGATACCATTTAATCTATTATTGTTATTCAGTAGTAGGGACAATTTTAAATTTTGCATATGTTTTGTATAGAATGATTAAGGTAATTAAAAAGAAAGATTCATTTGCCTTTTCACTGATTTTTTAAGATGAATCTACTGCCGGGCAATATTGTAAAATAATTGTCATTCTTTAAAAAAAAAAAAACAAAGATTCTGTCACTGGTGGGATTAATTTGTATTTTGTTTATGAATTTGATTGAAACAACAGATTTCTATTTTTTTAACAGTACTGCATGTTTTATGTACTGAACAATTGTTACTATCATGTGTGTGCTACGTTGTTTGTACATCATTTTTGCTCTATGAAAAGCAGATCTGTATTAAATTATCAAATAAATAACAGATTTTGTTTGTTGATTTACATAGGTTTCTTGTAGAAGCTGTTCAAGAACAGGGTGAAGTCTTTCTCAAAATTGTCAAGCAATTAACAAATTGTAACAATTGGTTCAAGACATCTTTTTATAGTATTCATTTATTTTGAATAACCATGGAACAAATTTACATATGGCAAAAAAGGCATTACTGCATACAATGACAAAATGACACAAAATAAATAATTAGTAATCTCAAAGAAATAAATGCATGATTGATTCAAAATGTTTCTTTCAGTAAGAACAAAATACATTTTGTTTATATCACAATTACAATGTCACAAAGTGAAAATTCTCCTGCAAGGAAGTAAAACATAGAATTAAATTAAAAAAAAAATAAGTATCCTGATAAACTGTATAAAATAAAGTTATTATAAGCTTTATATGCTTTGAAAAGAATTCATGGTGTTCAAAAACACATTGATGTTCAAGGTGCTTATGTTAGAGATATTCTATGCAAATTGAAAATGTTTAGATAACAAACTTTTAGCAAAAAAAGTGTATTGAATAAAGAAGCCATTATTGAAATGAAAATCAAAAGGAGTCTATATTATTGCTGAAGAAAACTGGAAAGACAGACATACAACTAGATGGATGAATTCTCATCTTATTTTTATAGTTTGTGTGGATTTCATACCAAGACTTCTTTTTTTTGCAATTATGGAAGAGTCAGGTCTAGATAATGGTGTAACAAACTGCTTCAGAATGGCAGGTGCCCCACTAGACACTGAAGTGTTGCTATTAACTGAAGTTTCCCATTTGAAGAAGTCACAGCCTTCTTTGGACCCCACTCTTTTCCTTACAGAACAACTGAAAAAGAAACGTCCCATGTTCTGACCAGGTGATTGGACAATTCTTCTCTTGCATCTCCGCCCACATTTACAGAGAGGTGGAGTCATTTTCATGCTAGATGTAGTTGAATGATTTGACAAAGGTGTGCTTTTAGTACAATTAAAGCTTGGAGTTTGAAATGGAGTTTTCAATTCTGAAGAGTTTGCGCTACCATATCTAGGAGTTGTAGCAGAAAAATTTGAAGAGTTGTTGAAATTTCTAACCACTCTTGGAAGAATTAAACTGACCAGACACTTGCATTTGATCACCTCCTGTTAATGAATTAAATGTTTTATGTTGTCCAGAGAAAGATGAAATAGAAGTCTTCCTGGAACCACAAATTGGTTTCTTAAAATGGCTAGATTCACATGGCCCAAGAGCAGACGTTTCATTGTTTTTACTAGTTATATTTGTATTACGGTATTTCAGACCATCAGTGGGCACAACAACCTTGTTAATAGAATTATTTCTGCCGTCATCAGGATCCACATAAATATCAGAAAAAGAAAACCTTGGTGATACATGTCTTGGAAGTTTTCTAGCAGGAGAATTTGAACAGGATAGCCCTTTTTTCTCTGAAGTCAATTTCCTCTTTTGAAATCTTTTACCAATATCACTAGAAGAAACATTATCATACATAGGAATGGAAGAAACATTATCACAGTCCGCTAAAAATTGTTCTAGGTCTTCACACAGACATATATTCACACAATCACAATTCAAAGAGTTTAAGCCATTTGTCTCAATTGTACTAATCTTTGTCCTAGGTGTGTCTCTTGTTGAACTATCCTTGACAATGAAGTCTTTGCTCTTGCTATTAGTATCACTGGTGCTCTTGCTATTAGTATCACTGGTGCTCTTGCTATTAGTATCACTGGCGCTCTTGCTATTAGTATCACTGGTGCATACCGTAGAATTTTGAGGGACAGCTTTTTCTTTTGCTTTCCTCGGAGGAGTTGTCCTTAAAGCAACAACATCTTTTTTCTCAAAACTTTCCTTTTCTTTAACATTTGAAGAACTTTTGGTAGAATTTCCACCAGTGTGACACAAATTGTCATGCTGTTTTGCCTCCAGCTTCAGTCTTTTATCTGTAGGAGAATTAACAAAACCTTTCTTTTCTTTGGCTTTTCGTGGAGGTGTTTTTCTGGTGGTCAGTAAAATAGTTGTAGGTAAACTCACTGACCTAGTATGATCCTGAATCATAAAGAAAAACAGATTATTTGTCCATTTGTTTTCATAGTCTGTAAACAATGATTTCAATATACTTCTGAATCCGATCAACTTTGATTTTTACCTTTTTATGTTTAGCTTAAACAGTCTGTCCCTCTTAGATCAGTAATTTTGTGAACAGATCAATAATATAATTTGGTAAGCATATTATTACAAGTGCATATTTTATTATTTTAGAAGAGTATGTAAACTTATGTTATAATATTGTAAAATGTAAAATAAGTAAACTTAGACAAACTTAAGATCAAGTTTTGGCTGTATCAACCTTCATATTTCTTGTGTTTTTCATAACACAACCATCTTGTATCATTCTGTAAGCAAGCTTGGAAGTATTTCTGGCATCATCAACTCCTAAAATACAATGTATTATAAATAAAACATATATACCATACATGGATAACTTTAAAAACACAAGTTTGATATCACAGGAAAATTACAGTTGGTTTAATATGATTACATTAAAGCAGGACCCAAACAAATTACTGTTTTATCATTTTCCAATTAATTCCGAGAAAAAATTAATCACATTCAGTTAAACATCCTACTTAATATTCCAGTTTTAAACAGGACAGTACATGAAATAGGGTTTTTTTAAGTTGGGCACAAAAAATGCAAAGCATTTTTAAACAGTCGTGTTTTTTAAGCTGTTAAGTATATTATCAATGCAGTGAGATAGGAAGCTGTTGAAGTTGCAGAAACTCAAAGTCATTTCCAAAATTATTAAATTAAAATGATAATAATGACAGTTCTGTAGAATGTACAAATTAAAACTCGAAGTTTATTTGTATAAAGTCAGAAAGTAGTTTGTTTCACACTTTAAAAAGCTAACTCAATAACCTATTCTTACCTGAATGTTCTCTACCTTGGAACTCAATACCAAGATCTTGTAATGCACCATTCAAACCATTTGGTTTTCTGTCATAAAATCTCTGCAGAAATATTTTAATAATGATTAAACATAGAAATCTGTAGACACCTAAGGCCAGCTGTAATGTGACCCAATATTTTTCCAGTGAGTAGGTAAGTAGGGATTTTGATTCTTTTGAAAAGTACAGGAAAGCAATTACTAAAAAACAAAAGGGTAAACAAACATTTTTATCATGAGAGTTAAAAAAGTTGAGTCGCAGCAATTTTTAAGAGTCGGTCACATTACAGCAAACATAATTTTTTCTAAGGATGACCAAGGTAAAACAACTAATCACTTCTCAAATAGGGAAGAAGAGCCTTGAACAGTTCATTACATCTTGTTACTAACAAGGAAGAACTTTAACTGACTTTTATTTATGTGTCTATTGAGGCCATTTAGATCACAATAAAGAATTGAAGTTATATCGCAACTATAACTTCATTGTTTCTTACCCTGTATGTAGCCCTCAAGTCTATCCATACATTTAATTGGACTGGTTTCAGTAATTGCTTTCTCTTACATTCATACTGAAGGCATACACCCAGATCCCAGTCTGAAATCAGTCAACACAACATGAATCTATCAACAAAAAATGAAATAAATCGCTAGAATGTGTGAAATCTCATCAAAATTACGAACAATGCTGATACCGAAGCACTTATAAAATAGTTTTGTAGCAGGAAGCAATTTATTAGTACTTGACTTTATCTATTCCTATCTATTATTCTCTTCTGAGAAGAATCTGATAAAAAGTAACATTTTACTTAGCAAAGTTCTTTATTTTCAAATATGCAAACATTACAAACTTGAATACAGGGAAAATGAATGTTCATCCCACCTGACCATGTGACACATGTTGTATTAACTGGTATACCAGACTCACAGACAGTTCCATGACAAACCACTCCTTTCTCAGAATTCAACTTGTTAAGCCAGTGACAGAAACGCCTTAGACACAAATTTATAGGAATTCCATCATTTACCTGATCCTATAATGAAATTGATACAGATTTATAATACATGCATTCAATCAGAGTTGGGTAGCACAAAGGTGTAGTGCTACTAAGACAGATTGTTCTATGCTTGAAACCAAACAGACACATCAGATATCCATTCTTAATTAGATAAAAACATGGCAAGACAATAAGAAAGAACAATAATTGGAAACCTATATCAATGTTTATACCAAGAGACCACAGAAAGTAAATGAATAATTACTGCATATTTTTTTACATCAACCTGGATTATCTATTTACTATCTCCATGCCATAAATTTGCTTTTAAAATAATGCAAAAACTAGTTCATGCAACATATACATAACAGTAGTATTTACAACTAACCTGGGTAATTCCTGTAAGTTCTGTACAAAAATTACTTAATATTGGTTGTTCCTGTGGTTGTATGTAATGATGAAATTCACTTTCTATCACACCAGTTTGTATATTGAGCAATACTGCTGGAAACTCAACTATAACGTCAAATATAAATTGATACTTCAGGTAAGAGAGACTTGTTAATAACTTAGAATGATCTATTAATTTATAACAAGTTGCTGTTTTCACAGAATTAGATTTTCCATTATCTTTCATCTTAAAAATATTATGAATATACTTGTCCACAGATATTCTACTTTTAGTTTATCTACACACCAAACAATTGTGTACTATTCAAACAAGATAAAAATTTTAGGTTCATACTTGGAAACTCGTTGTGTAGTAGGGTTTACACTAGACATCAAAAGTTGTGGGTCAAAAATGACCTTTGACTAATGATAATTAGAATAGTCAACAAAATTTCCTTCCAATTCTATAGTAGATTTGTACAAATTTTCAATTTAATTCACTAATTTCAAGAGTCAAAATGCTGTTTTAAGGGTCAAATGAAAACCCAGTGAAGGGTTGAAATTTTGAATGATGTTACCTACATAATGACCCTCTGAAGTCTGTCTGAATTAAACTCTAAACAAATAATACTATCAGTACTGGTATGTTAAGTGTTAAGATTATCCCTCTTCAATTGAAAAAACTACCACTGAATTGACTGAACAATAAATTGTCCATGGTGTTATTAACGACTTACTAATTTCTTGAGTCCTGAACTTGGCATTCTCCCAACATGTTGATTCAAAATCAATCACAATTAGGTACTTGAATGGCTGACCTGAAAAACAAAAGTAATACCATTATATTGTGATTAAAAAGGGAATTACATGAAACTAGTAACTGAAGAAAAATGCAGGTGATTTCAACAAATATTCAACTGCTGACTGAACTCAATACATTATCCATATTACATATAAGCCATAGTGTGGATAAGGGAAGAAATCAGTCCACACAGTTTTCTGTAGTGTTAACCATTTCTACTTCTTGATCTTTACATCTTAGTAAATAAGAAAGATATGTATGTATAATCAAAAGGCCAGTTTATCTTTTTTCATGCAAACAAACAGTACCTGTTGAAGTACTAGCAGATAGTCTATTTACACGCTTCCTTTTCTTCAAAAGTCCAAGTTCCCTAAAATGACAAAAACAAAAATTCTAAAGTAAAAGAAATAAAGTCATAAATTCATCAAATCTACATGTGATGAATTCATTTAAACAGAACTCTGTACAAAACTTGCAAGCAATTTAATCTTCATAGCAAACATATGCTACTAAAAATATTTGAATCCACTTAAAGATAATGACTGAGGAAGTGGATTCCAAGTTTTATAGTCTCTTATATACAGATGCAACTAAACACTCATCAATGAAATAATAGAATTTCAATACACTAAAGATACTTAAAAATTCAGTGTTTAGAAGACTTTTGTTCATCAAATTTAAAAAATTCCTTGGTACTGTTCAGATTCGGCGAATAATGGATCAACTTATTGTCGCCAAATAAAAATTACTGTAGGTAACTAGGTTAGATTGTTGGATGCAAACTTTGATTTGATTTTCCTACAGCCAGAGGGCTTTTTTTCCTTCTATAGCAAGGGTTGTTCATAGACGTGCTCCCCTCAAGAAAAATCCTTAACTTCATGCAGATTCAAGCCCTGAGTCAGACTGCCTGTATTATAAATCCACTTAATGTAAGTATTTTTCTTCTAAATTAAAATAGGCATTAATTGGTCTCAGTTTGAGAACATCTCGGCTGAAATTCGGCACAAAGCCTAACCAAAGACCTAAAAGTCTTACGTAAAAGCTGTATTATCAATTTATTGGTATCATTTATCTAATTACAAATCTGCTGTTACATAGCATTAAGTGCTCCTAATTAGACTGTGATGGCGAGACTTTTTTATTTGGCCCCGTCCCAAACAGCCGCTTTTGGTAGAGAGGAAACATGTTTGTAAACTCATACAAGCATAAAATATTCCAACACACCTATTCTGAAAGATACACTAATGTTTTGCTTCTCTCTACTGTGTTTTAGTCTTACTGAGTAATAAAGTAATTTAACGATATAAATGATTGTACAACAATGTTCACAGATATAAATTTTCCTAAGGTCTACTTTGTTTGTGATTATTTAACTGAAACAAGCACTTACATTTAGAGGAAGATATCTACTGATGTTATGGTAAAAACATAAAGATATGGTAAAATATATATTACAATATGGCAGTTCTTTGTAAGGCTGAGAGGATTCATTAATGAAATCGGCCAAATGGAAAACTGAATGAGTAAGAATATAGGGTGTATTGCTAAGATTATCTACACAAATTCATCATGTCAAAAATATGATGAAGCATTGTGATTTTTCACTGTTTCAGGATAACATATCTGAGAACAATATTCAATAGTGATGAATATTATTATTAAGTTTACCTGGGACTCAAGTTTCTGACTCTGAGTTCACCAGGAGCATTTAAAAACGACCTAAAAGCAAGACAAGTTAAATATGAACATCGAAAGACATAGCTATATTAACCTCGCAAGTTCTTTTGTACTCTTCGCCATGTCTCCAGCTTTAATACCGCTACAATGCGATTCAATTAAAAATTTGCTGGAAATTTCATGATTTGAAGTTTCCGCCGCCGCGATTCAGATTAATCTTAGTTCACGAACGCTTGGGTCATGTCTAAACACCACAACAGTACGGACAGTATATCTAGAGCGTAATTGATACTGGCTCCTGTTCCATGCTACAGTGCATTAACTGTATAGACAGAATCAACGAGAACCAGTTTAAGGGTATTGTTATTGTTAAATTGGTTCCCGTTGACTCTGGTTGTATAGGAGCATGGAACGGGGACCAGGTTAGGTTATTGTATTATAAACCGGTCCCCGTTCCATGTTGCAGTGCACCAAATCTGTAGAGCCTGAATCAACGGGAACCAGTTAAAGTACTATTGTCCATTCACAGTGACCGTCATGCATCGTGTTGACTTAACCGTTATAAATAGTAATACATTTGTAATAACAAAAAAACACAAAAATATCTTGTTTTCGTGTAAACACTTTGCTCCGCATACCCAATATTTTGTTCCTCGTGATCTAGAGTTTATTAACCTATTTTTTGTGAAGTAGAGCTTGAAGTAAATTTTTTTTATAAAATAGCTATATCAAGTTGTTTTGTACACTCATCGGGGTCTTTCAAACTATTTGGGTAACCGTGCATTCGTACACAGTTTTTAGTTTCTTTTTTATATGTCATCACTTTTGCACATAAGCTTAAATATATATAAATTTTTGTAAGATAACTTATTTAGAGAAAAGTATAGATTTATGTTATATATATGAAAGGTTTTGTTTTAATTACTCGAGAAGACTCCAAGAAAAGCTTTCACCGCCAATATGAAATTTAAGCACCAAGTATTTATTACAAAGTCTGCAAACTAAAGTTAACATTTTTTTTGTAACGCTGACTACATTTTTATAACAAATTCAATAAAAAAATCAAGCCGCGTACTATCCGTGAGGGGATAATTTTTCACGAACTTCCTGATCGCTTATCGTAACATTATACTTCTATTGAGACATTTGTCTACTTTCATTTATGCTGAAATTCATTTCTATTAAATATGTTGGCAAATTTAAATCTTCTCAAAATGTTTAATATTCTTTATTATCATCCTGTGGAAAAACGGTTATTTCAGACTGCATACTGATACTGGTCATATTTGCTTGGTGTTCATTTCGATTCAATTCATGTAACAATGAATTGAGTTTAAAACCAATGTTTAGACTTAAAACCGGAATTCAACTGTTAAAAAATTCCGTTAGAAAATTGCTTCAGAAACATAATTACATAAGCACACACCCGGATGTGCGTCATTATTATTTTGATTTCATATATTTTTATTCCCATAAAATCTTGCCGCACATTTTAATTATGGAATAAAACTAAAGTCCAGCGTTTTCAAACTTAAATACTTAACATTTTTCATTTTTTGAAGCGGTTTTCACTGAGTTACCCGATGATCGACACATCGGTCAATTACCTGTTAAAATTTAATATGTAAGCATTTTAACAAAAGCCCAACCTTTCTCTTGTGTATCAATAGACGGGGACCTCAGAAACAAAATATGATAGGAGTAACTACTGTTGTTTGTAAAACAAGATGACTCTCCTTAAATTTGTAAAGAAAGGATATTGAGACCGATTAAACTATTTTCTGAAAAAATGATTAAGCACTTTAAACACGCATCCGGTTTGTCGCCTTTTCGTTAAAATGTTTGCACATTATATGTCAACAAGTTTCAACCGCTTAACTGGTTTAATGGGTGAGAAATCATACTGGTTCAATGCCGCACCGATCATTCGATAATCAAATATTTTTAAAGCATGATCGCATAATTCACATTATTTATAATTGGTATTTCCGCTTATTATATTATCAGGTTAATGCCTTTCAGCGAATGTTAGGGAGACATATTTATGAGGTCAGGCTATGGGTGAGCTAGGAATATGTTTAATCGGCTTTTACGAATACCGAGCGGGGCATATAGATTTTCACGAATCACGAGAGCCGTTATTTAAAAGATTAATTGCATTGGTGAATATCATTCTAGAGCGAGAAACAAATATATATATAGAAATTAAAAAAAAATCGAATTAAAATTCACGCCGAACTTCTGTTATTACTTAGCTTACTAGATTTTAACATTCTGCCGACTTCAACCTCAATGTACGTAACTCGGTGATTGATGAAAAAATCTTACTGGTTTAGAATTACATGTACAAAGTTTTGGGAGGATATGGAAAATGATACGTAATTAGATTTCAGGATTCCGTTTTAGGGGGAAATATCCGACATATTTCATGTATAGCCAAACCTGTGTTTGCGGCCACCTCAGAATAAAGACCATCCCGTGAATTGAGACCATTCTTTCGAAAACCGTCACTGATTATTTAGAACAAACTGACCTCGGAATAAAGGCCATATGTCAATAAAAGCCACATTTTTTCTTTCCCAAAGGTGGCGTTTGTTCACAGGTTTGACTGTACTTTCAACATCAAGACTAAAATTCAGACAAGTAAGCGACAAAATGATTATATTTTTTTCACCGTCATTTCATACGAAAAATAAGGTACCTTCTTAACATTTTGTAAAGGCATTGTGTCTAGTAAAACAAAATTAATGAAATGTGACTTAACGTGAGTTAAACTATATCTGGACTAACTTAGGTTGATCAACATATTGATTATGAAATCAACATTAATATTATCACAATCCGGGCCTCCATATTGATATATCACTGTTCCAACCACGGCAATGGACTTGTATTGTATTATAAGTAATCTCATTTATAAATAAAAATCTAGCGATTAATGTTTCAATTACATTTAATTCTACCCCCACGTTATGATCTACATTTTTGAACAATGAAATTGTACCTGATGTTAAATGTCAGTACAATGTCTGCTCTTGATTTTATCTGAGCAATTTAACACTATTAAAGTAAATTTGATATTGTGAAGATATAAGCAATAAAATTTAAACGTATATTTCACTTTGCAAGCGAAGGAATAATTGGACGAGTCGTTTGTGATTAAAACAGGGATACTCCAAGGTAAGAAATATTTCATCATTGTGGACACAAATATTAACTATAATGCTGTTGATGTTGTATATTTATTGACTTTTTATCAGTTAAAGTTGTTTGTAGATAAAAAATATTAGTGGTTTCGTGGAAATGTTTAGTGTATACAAGTATATCAGACGTAATTTTTGTTACAATACCGGTCACCATAGTTTCACTCTTTGAAATACAATTTTTTTTCGATGATGGTGCAATTGATTTCAAACTTATGATAGATAAGGAGTTGGTGTCAGTGAGTTTAAATGATGTGCAATTAAGATTATCAAGACGATTTTATTTGCTGACATCTATCATAGTGTTAGGAAAATGCTGTTTCGTACATATCTTCATTGACATATCTCAGAAAAGTTTAAATATGGTACCTACGCTCCATTAAATAATATGTCTTTGAAAACATGTATGCATGGAATATTTGTCTTAAAACTGATTCTATTTCCAAAAGGTCGTCTTGTTATCAACACAGTATATTATGTATTCCAATGCTTATTGTATATGGATATTAGGCGACAGATTACTGATCTAAAGGTTCATGATTGCGTTCAATTTCGGTCATCAGTTTCACAAAACTCGAATTAGGCATAAACAGCACCTATGACAATTTTGGCCACATTTGAATAGCTTTATATTTCATTATTGACACTTCAATTAAATCATTGCGTCTACTTCCAGATTACTCATCATGCCTCAAGTACACAACAAACTAAAGAGCTTTGATGCTTCAACGGCATTTGGGAAGAATTCACACTTTATGAATTCTTTAAGGTTTACAGAAAAAAGTTTACACAAGGTAAAAGTGCTAAACGCGGTAGAAAATAAACTAATCAAGAAAAAACTTGATTTTTTCGAACGGGAGCGAATTAATGACAACTGGAAGCACCAACGTATACGAAACAGACTCGTTAACAATTTACAGAAGAGGATAGCGTATAAATTTGTGCTGAAAAATCATAGTATAATTAATGCGAAAGATTACAGAAAAGCTTTGGATGAAAAGTATACATTATTCGCCTTGCATAACGAAGTCAATAAAATGAGGGATTATTTAAGACCTGATCGCGTTCGCGAAAGAAATGCAAAAGCATTGGTACACGAAAACAAAAACATGTTTGATAACGTGGTTTTCCAAAACAGAGGGAAGTTCAACCGTTTATTTCCCGAAAAGAAAACATGGATACCAAGAATAAATGGGAAGCTTCCTGAACTTGAACCTGTCATCAAAGAACCTGAACCAACACCGCTTCCTACCAGAGAACGCAAAGCTAAGAAGAGTCTTGCTCTCCTAAGACGTCGCATCATTACATTAGATGATTCTAAACCTAACTCTCCGGTAAAAGAACCGAGAGCTTCAAACATGTCGAGCCCTCTTAGAACCCCTTCTGTGGCCATTCAACCCCCTTCTGTGTCCCCTTCCTTTCCTAAGCGACAAGAAATTTCTATGACTATGATGAAGAAACAAAAGTCTTTCATAGAAGGTAAGGAGAAATCGGCGCTACTAAGTGAAGACGTAGAAGTTATTAAGGAAATGGAATCAAAGATTAGAAAAATGAGTGTTGAAGACGCAAATTCAGAAACAGTTAAGGACGATAACAATAACGAGATAAAGATAGAAAAGGAAAATGTACAAATCAGTAAGGGATCCGAAGAACCTATTAAGGAAGATGTTAGTGAATACAGTGCTCGATCTACAAAGAGGAAGAACTCTTTACTTCCGCCAATAGAGTCGAAAAAACACCCATCAAGTAACGAAAAGACTGAACCAAAAACCAAACGTTCAGAACCTGTTAAGTTGCCATCACTCAAATTATCTAAAAAGGGACAATGATTGATGGGTTTGTTTTGTTTGTGGGGCATAATATTTGTCTATTTTCTTTTGTATCTAGTCATTCAATTTATTCAGATCTAGTGCATTAACATAGGAATAAGGATATAATTGTCACGTGATGTATATCCTTGACTTCAGTGTCTACTGTGAATGAATTCATATCCTCAAAATGTGCAATTTCATTAGATATTACCATCCCTTAAGTTTGAGTACTAGTTTGCTACAAAGAAACGTGATGCATGATAGATATCAGATGTAAAAATGTTAACTATTGATATGAAATAAATACATTTACAACTTAGCTCTGTACTAAAGAGAAACACCATGAATAATGATGAACTTACATTTGCATGTGAGGTTGGGGTGTAAAAAAGTTCCTGGTTATCCTCACCCGGAACGAAATGTTTCTACTAATTGAATGTAGCTTATAAATTACTTCTTTAATTAATCATGAATTGTTTTGTAATATTTATATAATTGAGGTGAAATCATATCAAGGAGGGTATTTCAGTGGTAAATATGGTTTGGTCGTTTATATATAGTGCTCATGATAACTGAAAGTCTGTTTTGAATCAAACTTGAAAATAAATGAAATACATGTATACATCGAATATTTATTACTTGTGTAATACCATGTTCGTTAATATCACACGTTTTCAAGCATGAATGAATTCTTCAATACCTGAATTATATTAAAATGTTATAATATGAACCGGTTTTCGGAACGTCTACAAGGGAGTTGCGCCCATTACGCACAATACGGACGTGCGTATAAAAAGATCTGCGACTTAAGTTGTAAAATCAAAATATATTATGATGAGTGTTCTCGTCGTGTCTAATTGCGTACAATCATTTCATTCCTACCTTAGCCTATGGTCTCTTTTTGATTACAATTATTGTGTACATAATGTTTAAGATGGCCACTCATGCTTGTGCGTTAAACATTCTAGTTGAATAAGAAAGGGTCCGGAGAACAGCCCTTAACACTCTCTCCAACTTTTATTCTTGTGTAAGTTGTTATTAAATTTGTTTAGAGATCTTGGCAACTCTTGATACATATTTATATAATATATATATATTATAAAAAATATATATATATGCATTGTTTTTTTTTTGTAACAGTGTAACATTCATAAAGTTGATCTAATAACAGATTCCACAATAGAATCAAGCTATTTATATTTTTGGTTCAGTTACAATAGTATTGTTTAAATCTCAATCATTCGATATGGTTTTTATAATCCTATTAATAAGAATTCGCACACTAATAAAACAGTTATACTTCATCAATGTTTGTGTGTCCTGAGCCTGACCTTAAACTTAAAACAGACTGTAACACCTTTAACATATTAAATTGTCAGATTATACAAAAACCATTTCCACATTAGTTTACGGTCAGTTGATGTAATCTGTATATTATATACCAGTTCAGTTGGTTAAGTTATGTAAATCTCTAACACTTTATTTGATCATAAAGAAAGTACAATGATAAAATAATCATGTAGCAATATTACAAAACAATTTGGTCTTTGTTTTAGATTATAATGTTTTGAAACACTGACAGATTTGTATGTAATCCTTATAAAGATTAACTGAGAGAACTGAGCTGGAATAAATACTTTTATTTCAACCAACCCACAGCTGCTAAATTGAATCTAATGGAAAACAAATATAGGGGTGGAATAATTCACTTCAACTTCTAACGGTACATTTTTTGTTAGCCAATGAAATACACGTAAAATGAAGCACTCCTGTAAAAGTCAATATTGGAATAATAGCCAGTGACTTAAGTGACTGATACATTTAATTTATCATTGAATTATACACGCAACTGACAATATTATTATTAACTTTTGCCATTAATCAATCCGATTGATTGTGTTCCTGATGGTAAGGTGTCATGTGACATTCTTGTAACTAATCTATAAAATAAATTCATACATAAATCATTTTTCTTTTTAACAATATGGTAATCTGTAAGACAACATTTCATTAAGAATGTACATTTGTATTTCGAATATATACTCCAATTTGGTAATACAATGTACAGAACTTCTCGACAAAGCAAAAATTATAGTAATTACAATCTGAGACCATTATACACAGTTACCATGATTACATTCGCTATTTTTACAGGTTTTCTTTTAATTATTGCATGTTTTTCTCCCACTAAACGAAGTACTGTATACATGGAATTAATTCAGTGCTTTACGGAAGGTCGGTGGTTCTATAGAATATGTGTGCATGGGTCTTCGTCCATTGCAAAGCAGGAAATGTCTCCAAATGACCTTGGTAAGACCTTGAATACCAGAGAAAAAACTGCTTGTACACCACGACACGCATATGATTGAATTCGCCACGTGAAAAACTTGAAACCGGAAATGTGGTTTCGTTCGGATATCATTAGATATTCTTTGCATGTCGGAAACATAATTGTATAGGTTTAAAACCTTGAAAAGTACACGATTTCAAATCTCATAATTATTTGTCATCAATTAAGTCTGGGAACTTTTAGTGATACACGAAGTAAAATGTTATTTTAGTGCAATCCACTTTAGATCTCTGTTTTAATACATTCATATAAAAGTCAATGTTACTTTGTATAAGGACAAATGGCGGGATGCACATGATATAAAGCTTGTCATGTCTACTCTCCTAAACACTGATTTTGAATCAATCGAACAATACAATACACAAAGTAAATTATGCCCAACGGTTAATAACAATACAAACTGAAAATGGGAGAGTCTGTATTTACATAATATCAATTTTACTGGGAAGCGTTTCAATGTACTGAAATTGTCCTACAAAGCACCGTAATACAACTGAAGCTTTCACAGAACAATGTATCAATATATAACAGTGGGAGAGACGATGAAAATTTTGGATCTTCATCATTGACATGCTGATAGAATAGTTCCACTCCCAGCTCTCGATTTATATACGACAAAGCGTATTTCCAGTTAACGTGAACTATCAGGCTATCCTTAAAAGCGTTGGCCATGGTCTGTAGATACACGACCCAAGCTTTCAACATTGGGTAGGTAGGCATTGTATTGGTACCATTGTATGCTTGTATTGGAAACGAAAAGCTGAAATAATTAAAGACTGATTTTTTGCCAAAGTCGCTAAAATAGTTGGGGCGTCGGGTTTTTCTAATGAGTCGGTCGCCTAACTGCAAGTCAGCATCAAGAATGGGCTTAATATAACTACACAGAGACATGGATCCATACCGACAGAAAATAGTAAATAGAATACACCGTTTATTGAGATAACTAAATAGATTTACTTATATATAAATAGGGTTAATTGGGTTAAATTTAAGAATTAAAGTTTATTTCCTATGTACTGTGCATTTCGATGTGGGCATATTAAATGTACCACAACATTATATACATTATATAGTACACGCACTCTTACAAATTTACCTTTTTTTAAACCAAATCTGGGACAGATATATACTTGTCCCTGTAAAAATGTAGCAAAAAATAATCAAGTTAGTTTTTACGACGGAGGGAACACATTTGTCTACATGTTCGGAGAAAATAACATTTTATCAGAATCGTAAATATCTTTTTCCACCAGTACGTGTTTCTCCTGAGTACACGCGTTTACATATATACTTGTTTAGTCCTGTGTCCGTTCAGTGCGCTTGTGACTGTGATATTTGAACATATTCAAACTACAGGTAGGAGCTATAGATGGTTCAAGTTTTTACCACAGATCATAATTTAAAAACTGGTGAAAAGATAAAACCTTAAATAGCAGCATTTCTCATAACAAATCAATGTATCTGCTGGTTGATGTCTGTTGATGAGGTCTGTTTTATTTCTTGCTGTACATGATTAATAACTGGAACAAACAAGAAATCTCATTATTATACACTGACATTCTTTGGATTGTTTTTATATTCCTCATACTGTTTGAGTTTGGATTGGTAGGTTGGAAAAGAAGAGATATCAAACAGGTGGTTCTAGTTGATAAACAGTTGAAGACCTGGCGTCTTGTGTCTTGCGAGTCATAAAAATATGGAATTAATCTTATGAAAAAAGCGAATGTCGTTTATTTATTTAATTTCAATAAAAAATGATAGATTATGAAATTATTCTTATGAACAAAATCGAATTACTATTTGTTTAATAGAAATTATCATTTATTTGTTTAATGAAAAATATTATAAAGCGTAGAAAATAAAAAATCGAAATAACAATTATTTGATTAATTTTAATAATGAATTTGATAAATTATGAGATTAGTTTTATTTCTTTCATAGTAAAAATATCTACCATTTATTTGTTTAACCTGAGACCATGGTCTCAGGTTTAGCATAGGAAACGATAGATTACGAAATTATCATCATGCGAATATATATAAAAATAAAATATCATTTATTTGTTTAACTTTCATTAAAATGTGATAGATTTTGAAATTATACATGAGACAAAATATCACCTTTTTACGAATCAAATAAAGCATGTCTCTATCTTAAGAGATCTTACGAATAGTTCCATACAAATTAACGATGGTTTGATTTATATTTTTTTTTCTTAAGAATTATTTCATAATAATTTTTATGAACCAAACAAACAAATAAATGATATACGCTTTTTTCATAAGAATAAATTCGAAATCAACATTAAATTGGAATTGAAACATTTTTATCCCCCTTTTTTCAAATAAATTAATAATATTTCTACTATTTATTTTTTAATCATAAAAATAATTTCATAATCTTTTTTTCTTGCGTATTCAACAATGTTAATATTCTTAATTATTCATTTGCCACCAACAACTGTATATATGTATGGAGAATCTCAGATATGAATACTCAGCTCATTCTGAATGCGGCTTAAGACTACGGAACTGGACGGTACTTAGCCATAACCCTGCAAAGCGTCCATTGACATCGACTAATATGGCTGCGCCCATGTGGATATCGTGAAATCCTTATTTTTTGGTTATTAACATCAACAAATACACAAACAATGTCTCAGAAAAGCTCAAAACGTCTTGAATCCAGGAAGAAAAAGGCAGCTGCCTTTTTAAATTTAATTAAGGCCGATACGGAGTACGAAAATTCTAAGGTTTGATTTTAAAGATAAATATTATTTGCGTTTGACTAATTAAAATTCAGTACTGTTCGACGATTTCATTATTTGTGATACGTCCCTGGATGATCAGACATGTAGCAATCCAGTCCAATCTTCCAGTTGGTCCAACGATCGAGCCAGGAACCAATTGCCAAATGTATGTCTTCTTTCCACAAGCAAGAGACGACTACTTGAAAAGTGAGTCTAATGTTGTAGACATCACAAATCACGTGGATCTATTGAACCTGGTCATTATATCATGATGAAACTGATGCCTGTTTTGAATCCAGAGCTTCTCAGTAAAATGTACTTTGTCCTATCCACTGAGCTATCACTTGGTGTGATGTATTCAGTAAAGTTTTGAACACAACCATGCATTTTAATTTTAATCCCACTGCCTAATACAGTGTTATTCCATTCATTGCGGCTTTTTTGTTTTGTTTATTTGTTACATACCATATTTTACTGAGTAGAAGATGCAGTTGTGCATAAGACGCACCCCCCATTTTATTCTTGTGGATAAGACTCACCCAAATTTGACATAATCTGAACTGACATCGATTTATTTGTTGCTATGTTAACGTTCGTGTCAATTATTTCACGCCTTCATTGTCCCCCCCCCCCCGAGACATATTGTCTATGAACTGTCTACTCCAAGTTACCATAGAAACAAAAGATAGTCGAATAAAATCACTCATTAAATGCATGTTACAGAATTATTTTTTATTGAAGTCATATATGAACCAAAAATAAGAGTCAGTGTCGAATAAATTTGAAAACAACATACAAATTATACGGCGAACATTAACTCCCTTAATAAATAAATCAAGCACAGCTTAAAGGCCAGGGGATTCTTTTTTGTCGAATTTACTTTATTTACCCAATCTATATTATATGTATTGATTTAATTAAAATTAAATACACATTTCTGCAATGTTAATGACACTTAGGCAGGCTGCAATGCCAAAAACAGCTACAGATCGAGAATGTTTTGAAACTATGGTACATTCGGATGATACGTTTTCATCTACAGTCAATATCGCTCAGGGAAAACATGTTGTTGGTTTGTTCTGGTGTATAAGACGCACCCCCCCCCAACTTTTTATATATTTCTAGAGGAAAAAATGTGCATCTTATACACAGTCAAATATGTTACTAGCTGCAGCCAAGATATAATCACGCCAGTCTTCCGAAATACTGGTATTAAAACTTAAGTTTTCCAGTCTGGTGGAAACTGCCATGGAAAAATTGATACTCAGAGCTTGTATATACATATATGGTGTACATTATTTGCTTCATTAATTCCAGAGTAAGGTTGAGAAAAAATTTCCTTCAAGTTCCTCAAGCAATTCTTACAGTAAGGATAATATGAATACTAACACTTATCAAACTAGAAGTTTGTCTGATGAAATGTTTGATGAGTACAAGAAAATCATGAGAGAAAGACAGAAAGCTAGTATGGTATGTATTGTTGAATTTTATTTTAGGTAATGTTTGTTTGCAATATGCTATATTACTATAACTTGGCTAGGTTTTTATTACTTCCGATACAATAAAATATGTCTAATTAATTCTGAATTGTTCTTAATACATTCATGACTATGTATATAATATTTTATCATCTAACTGATATGTTTATTCAATTATTATGTAGAATTCTTGTTGGAAGAATGCACACCAACCATGTTTAACAGGATTTATCTGAAATTCTTCATAAAGAAGAAGATATTATTATAAATCAACTTGAGAAGCCCATGGTACAATTCTATTTAATGTTGTTCTGCTATTTCTTACAGCAAAGACCAAAAGTATTTCTTACATTGGATGAGTTGGCACAAGATGATCCGGTACAAACAGACATTAACAAATTGAAAGTTCCTCCTCCATTATTTATGGCAGATGTACAGCACCTTCTTTTGTATGCATTACAGGGGCAACAAGCCAGCATTAAGCCAAGGTACGTTAATTGTTTTAAGGCTTGGTATTTTATATTAACTTAAAAACTGATTATTGTAATAACAGAATATTTGTGAGTCATTTTGTCTCAGCTTGTATTGTATAGAATTCTGAATGTCTAACAGTTTTGGCATTGATTCATTTTGCAGATGGTGTAGGCTCTTGAGGTATGGAAAAGTTACAAAAGTTGTGGCTGTTGTGTTAGATTCTCTCAGTGGTGAGGAGTTCAAGAAGTATCCAGACTCATTACCAACACTCTCCCAAGCTTTTGATCTGGTAAGTTAATAGCAAGAATTGCTTAAAAACTTAAAATGTTTTCTATTTGTAACTACTGATTTTAAGCATTAGTATAGACCCACATTTTGGATTGCATGCTGAAAGTTCATTAGGATGTACTCAGAATCATTCAAACTTAGTGTGTATGCATATATTTAAATGGACCTTATAGATTCAGATACTGTTAAATAGAAAAGTTTAAACTAATAGTTATCGTGTCTTATAGTTCATTTCTTTTGTGCTTTAATTCCTGAAAACTTTATACTGCCTACCCATGAAAACATGGTGTATATTTCCCCTTTTATTTAAGACATTTGATCTTACAAATATTTTATCACAGAAAGCTGAGTTTGTATCTCCTGTACAATATGGTAGTTCAGCACGTGAAGACATTATGAATGTACCTATTAGTATATCACAGATAAAGAAAAATAATTTACAAGGTAAATTGAATGGGTTTATGTTATTTTATGTTTGGGTACTAGAATTCAAAAGTGTTACAATTCAGAAATTATATTTCATACTAAATGACAAGCATATATCTAATAAAAGAGTTGTTGTCGAAGCAGCATTCATCAGTAAATAATAACATTTGATCAGGTTGATATTTAGCAAGCACAATTTTTTTCTTCATTTTTGATGTAGGGGGTTTTGGAAATCTGTATCTATTTTTGTATGACTTAATTTTTTTCATCTTAACCAAACAATTGCTGAAATTAATTAGCAGAAATTGAATTATATTCCGTCTGTTTGCTGCATATTTTTTTCCTTTACAAACAGTTTAAATAAGCATCTTAAAATTTGTCTTACTTTGTGCAGGACTTGTCATTATTTTATACAATGTTTTCTGTGGTTTTATATATGGGTACATTTTCATTTCCAGAGCAACAAACATCAGGACATATGAAAGCAAAAGAAGTTGTGAGTAAAATGAGCAGTAACTTGAATCATAAGAAATGGTCAGTATTAAAAACACTAAAAATATGTACAGAAAATCCCCTCAAACGTAAAATTGAGGATGACCTTGATGATGCAGACGCCAAAAGAAGTCGTTTACGGCTACTAGATGAGTTCAACTGTAGCAATGTTGTGTCTACTTACGATAAGGACAAGTTTGATAGACGTTGGTTGATGTTGAACTCTGCTCAGATGATATGTGAAGGAATACCTAGTCCTGTTAATGTGAAAGATGGTATGTTTATTCTTGTTCCTTTTAGATTATCCTGCTTGTTTACTCTAACTTTCTCACCATCATTTTATTGCTCTTTGTTTCATATCTAGAATCATATCATATTGTTTGGATAGACCTAATAGGTTTGACTCTAGTGATATTAATTAGAAATTTTCAGTTATTGAATTTAGCTGTCTGAAAATCTATACTGTTATGTTTGTGTGTACAGGCAGGTTTTTTAAGTCATTATTGTATCAATGTAACCTTGATCTATAATTCTAATTACTATTTTCAGCTAGATACCATGGTTACAAGTTCTCAAAGAAATCGTATAAACAAGTAACTGCTCAGAGTCCTATGTTTGCTGTTGATTGTGAAATGGTAGGCAATACTATTAAGGGATTTTAATAGATTTTGTTGTGAACAAGTCAAAGGCAAAAATATTTTATGCAGTTTTGAGATAGCAAGCGGGAAGAAACATAGATATTACGTGAACACTTGTCATTGAACTTTTCAATTTACATACTGGTTTGGAGTAAATTCTAGAATTTGTCAAAGAGCTATTGAAGAGCCATAAAATTACAGCATAGGGACAATTACCAAATGTCTTGTAGAAAACACCCGGAATGGTGAAATATGATTACTTGTTTTGTTTTTTCATTTGCTAACGAGGTCATACTACTACTCTACAAATACTACATTTTGTATACAATGTTGTTATATAGGTTCAGACATTAGAATCTAAGATGGATCTTGCTCGTGTTTCTATCATTGATGAGAACTTAGAGGTTGTATTAGATACGTTTGTGAAACCAAGAGCACCTGTTATCAATTACGTTACGCAGTAGGTGATATTCATTTTTTTCATTAAATCTTCTTGTTATGTTCGGTGTATTTATTGTTGTCAATTAAGATCAAGGATGAAGTGTGAAATTATCATGTGGCTAATTAGATTTGATGTATAGTCATTTGTATGAGAGTGAATTCTTTGTACATATCTATAGTTGAATACAGTTTTGTTTGTACATTTATTAATGAAGCAACAACTTTATGAGAAATCCGACATTGGCACTTAAAATGATTGAAAAAAGAACTAATTTGCTTTCTGGATAAAAACTGGCCATTTAAGTTAGAATTTTCTGATAATCACTTGTTACTGTACTTAAATTTATTAGTTTATAAACCTTGTCTGTATTTAAATAGGTTCAGTGGTGTCACAAAAGATATATTAGACCCAGTGAAAACCAGATTATCTGATGTACAAAACATCTTACAAGAAAACTTGCCGCCTGATGCTATACTCTGTGGACAGTCTATTAGTAACGATCTTGCATGTATGAAGGTAAATATAAAGTTTTATTTGTTGATCATGTATCATTCTGGTATTGTGCTATGGTTTGGTTACAAGTTAGGAAGTTGAGGTCTTTGTGGACTGTAAATGATATACATGTATATTTATACACTTGTATAGATTTATGATGCTGGTATTATTCACTATTTGAATTTCTGATAATTTTTGTTACCATGGGAACTATTGTTCTAACATTTCAGATTTTCCATCCATACATAATTGATACAAGTGTTATTTATAACTTGACTGGTAATAGAAGACTTAAGACTGGCCTAAAACGTTTGACTTCAATATTTCTCAGGTAATATTTACCATAATCGTCCATCTTTCCTTTGTAATATTTACCATTTTGTTCTATCTTTCTCAAACAATTTTAACCTTTTTGTTTAAACTTTGTTGGTGAATAATTACCTGTCATTGATATAATTCACTGTCAAATATACCATAAATTTAGACTGCATTTTATAGAACCTGAATGCAGTTGCTAGAAATATCATCTCTGTAGAATGAAAATCTATTACACACAATAACATACTTTAACATGAAGTTTGATTATATGCTATAGGAGAGGAATTCAGGAAAGTGATTTGGGCCATAGTTCTGTAGAAGATGCTCAGGCTACAATGGAACTAGTGCTGCTTAAAGTTAGAAATAGTATGATAAACTTATTGTGTATTTATTCCTGTAGAAAACTTAATTATGTTCTTTCTCAGTCCATACTTGATTGTTTAACGAGAAACAAATTTACGAAAATAAGTCAACTATTAAAGATACATTGTAACTGGAAAAAAGAAAAAAAAGTTTTGATGGAGAATTTAATGGGTTTGAAGCTGTCATTATAGTTAATATATTGTTTAGATGATCAGTACCTAATACCACTTCTGAATGTTTGAAATTTTACATGTGTGTTAAAGAATGCTATGCATTTTGAATTATGTAAGCGTAGCTAATCGAGTTGAAAAATCATGGAAATATTGAACAAATTTATACATTACAAAGTACTTTAAATTCCATAAACTGACAATATTATCTCCCACTTTTCAGGTATGGAATTTGGTGATTTGATGATGACTAGTCCAAATAATTTTGAAACCATTGATAAAAGTGCATGTTTAGATACCTCAGAGCTTACTGACAATAACAATGACTCTGATGGAGAACCAAAAACATCAAATATTGAAACAAATGCTGAAAATTCAGATAATGAAATAAACAGTGTAAACAAGAACAGTTCTGATTTAAAATGTTCAGACAGCAGTTTGGATCTAGCTTCCAGTTCAACTGTTGGATCTGCTGACTCAGATGATAGATCTGAAAGTTCATCATTAACAAGAACTTTAGTTAGTGCAGGTAGTGATAGGTTAGACATACAGAGGAGAAAGCTGTTTTTCCAGGGAGAAGGGGGAAAATTTATTGAGAATTTTCTCACAAGAATTGATAAGCAGAAAAGGAAAGGTTTGTACTTGATACAGAATGGTTATAGATAAAGCTGCATATTAAATTCTTGTCTAACATTACCGTAAGGATATTTTGTTATCACTTTTCGATGTACACTTATGTGATTACAAACCACCTTGTTTTATTTTCAAAATTGGGACAGATATGTTTGTAATACAGATTTGGAAATAGTATATATCTATAGCCAACTTTTATGAAATTGAACTCGTCAAAATCTGCACTGATAATTTCTTGCTCTTATTTCAGGTACTGTGATTGATAATTCTGACAGTGTAAAGCTTTACCCAGACACCATGCCTGTATTAACAACCTGTAATGATAAAGAGAGTGAAAAACAAACTTTAAATAGTATCAAAGAGGGTTCATTTTGTTTCACACATTTGTATGGATACACGAAATATTTGTCAGAGAAATCTGAAGATGGTGATGAGGAGGAAGAAAAGATTAAGGTAAGTTTCAGTTGAGTTGTTCATATGTAGAGATTTTTTTTGTTTTAATACAATAATCCGCATGAAATACAATTATTCATATATAATATTTGTTTCTTCACAATTAGATTATTGTGCTGCATTTGGCTTTATTGATTTATGTATATGGTATACTGACAGTCTGTTTGCCTTGTACCACATGTTGTTAAGTTTCATTTTTTAAAATGATGCTAGTTTTGCTTGTAGACATTATCTTTGCATATTCACTTTTTGTATCCTGATTTTAGTGTTGTTGTTTTAGCTTTTCTGCATTTAAGCTTATTAAAAACATTTCTGTATGATGGTTGATTTTGTATTTCAATATCATAGGTCTGCGAGCATGGACTTAATTTTCACTGAATACATGCCAATGTTGGTAATTTACAGTTCTGTTACCACTGTTGTTGTGTTTCTCCTGTTTCATTTTATGTTGAATTTAAATTTCTTAATACAGACTGGAGAATATTGAATGCTTTATTTTTTTCTCAGAGTGTTTTATGGAAGTTAGATAGAAGATTCTGGAAGATAATGATGGGCTTACCCAGCTGTAGTTTGTTTGTTGTGATACTACCTGGTAGAGATGACACTGGATCAATACATTCTGCGATGACATTTGCTAAAATAACATAAAAATTAAGCACATTTAAATGTATAGTTGTCTGTTTTTTGAAACTTGATATTGAAAGAAAAACTTATCTTGTTAATACAGTTTCATGTATTTATTTAGTTTTATACAGTAAAACAAGATTATAGTGAACTACAGTCAAACCTGTGAACCAAGGCCACACATGGGGAGGACAAAATGTTGCCTTTATTGACAGATGGCCGTTATTCAGAGGTCAGTTTAAATAATCAATGACGGTTTTTCAAAGAATGGCCTTTATTCACAAGGTGGCCTTTATTCAGAGGTGACTGCAAACACAGGTTTGACTTTATATACGTATAGGGAAGAATTACATACTGTGAAGCATTTGTTTTCCCCCAAACATGCCCTTTATTTCACTGTTGTGGATATAATGAAATATGGATGTAATGAAGTAATTATTCAGCTCCCTGGGAATTCACCATAACTGTGTTCTACTGTATTTAGACAAAGTTGCATGCGTCTGAACACCTTTTAACAACATGCACTTGTATTCATATCATCCATTCTAAAGTAAACACTTCATTGGGTAAAACGGATGATTAATATGGTATTGTGTGTACTAAATTACATTATTTTACAATAATGCTTTTATTGACTGACCTAACATGTGGCGCCAAGTCATTAATTCTTACCTGAAGAATACTTCCTTACACAAATTTGAACCAGACAGTTGGTAATAAATGAACTTTCATGTGTGATCTTCAGTCCATCAAAACAGTTTAAATAAAGATATGTAATACATTGTATCATTGTTGTAATTGAATGAATTTATTACGGGACTCAACCTACAATTTACCCAGCTATCAGCTAATAAATCTGCATACCTTCACAGTTTTTTCCCTACTACCATTATTCTGTTGATCTGACTTTCATCTGATATAGCTAACCAGCCTAGCTACTCTCAAGGGATTCATGTTGGTCATTGGGAGACTTAAGTGAAGCTTAATCTACATCATATGCATTTTTTTATCTGTTTCTAAACAGAATGCACAAAGAACTGATGTGTCTACATATTTAAACACATCACAAGAACACTCTACTAGGGTGAGGCGATCACTGGAGATGATGATGATCAATACATGTCGCATGAACAGCTGTTCATTAAAATCTTACAAAGCCACACTAGTAACAAAGAATTGTATCCATTATAGAAATTTAATATGATTGTAAATACACACAGTTTTATTCTAAGAAAAGATTTTACAAAGTATTCATTTTTAAATAGACTCTAAAATATGTGACGTAAGTAACAAAATCAACAATAACAGTAAATGACAACACTTTGTAACAATATTAAGATCAGTCGTACATCAACAACAACAACAACAACAAAATGAAGTATGTCTGTATAAGAGGGGTATTAGAACATAAATGTCCAACAAATATGATAGAAATACAGTATGTAGGCATCATTCTTTAGATAGAAAGAGTGTTTAAACTTATTACTGTATGTTTGGTAGTCTCCAGTCAAAACTGGCAGTTCACATCTTAAGTGTAACAGTCTCCAGTCAAAACTGGCAGTTCACATCTTAAGTGTAACAGTCTCCAGTCAAACACCGGCAGTTCACATCTAAAGTGTAACAGTCTCCAGTCAAACACCGGCAGTTCACATCTTAAGTGTAACAGTCTCCAGTCAAACACCGGCAGTTCACATCTAAAGTGTAACAGTCTCCAGTCAAACACCGGCAGTTCACATCTAAAGTGTAACAGTCTCCAGTCAAACACTGGCAGTTCACATTTTAAGTGTAATAGTCTCCAGTCAAACACTGGCAGTTCACATGTTAAGTGTAATACATTATTGTTCAGCATCATCCAGTGATTTAATTCAGGCTTCTTCAATTATTATTAAAACATTTGGTCCAACTTAATTATGCTGTGATCATTGACAACATACCACGGATACTTTATGCTGACTACAGACACATGTTCAGTTGTGTAGGAATTCTGTCAGCCAAATATCTATCTCTTAATGGCAAAACACAAATAAATGCAAGCATAGTGTGTTGATATCAATACTTTGACATCAATATTAGTGACAATAAATCCACTATAGTTTCATGGGACATGAAAATGGTTTTACATTCAATCATTGCAATTATATTGGAATGGTTACCTGGTATAATTATACAAAAATAATGGAACAGAAACAATATTTTGTAACAATATAATAATTTGTATAAACATTTTTATCTTCAAACTTTATCAACATTCTACAAGTTTATAGCAGTTATATATAAACTACAATATACAGTATATTTCAAAGAAAAACTATTGAAATAGTCACTGGATGTGATACAGGCTTCTAACCAAAGATAAAACAAGAAAAAAAACTTTCATAAAAATAAGTTTTATTACACTGATCACCTGCTTTCTAGTACAGTAAAAAAGGGCCTGTTTTGATTCATATGATAATAACAATAGTACATACAATGACATGTTCTTATCATTTTTGTGCAAATGCCAAAGAGCTATACAATACAGTTAAACAGGGATATTAAATCCATTATTGAGACTTAAAAAATAGCCTTTACATTAACCCTTTAATTCATAATACCGCATTTCCCCACATCTGCAGCAAACGACTTTTGAAAACAGTTTGGCCAAGGAAGCCATTTATGAAATGGGCAATGACTCCTGTTGCCAGACTGTTTTCCACTCTGTCACAAAGACATGACCCAATTTTCTGAAATAAATTGATTATATGTATAATTTCTTTGAATTTAGAAGTGTCCAAAAATGCTTATGAGGCAAAGGTTTAATGTAGTGTCATTATCAAGTTTATTTCAGGAAATATTGAAAACCTGTCTGACAATGAGTGGTTGCTTTAATAAGGTGGTCATAAAATAGTGGTAGCTTTAATAAGGTGGTCCTAAAATATATGGTGGTTGCTAGTGAGGTTTTACTGTAGTTCCATTTTTCCATCAATAGTGAGTGTGGACAGTTTTGATTTGGTCAAAGAAAAATCTATGTAAAAATATTGAAAAATAACAAGTTCCTGATTATATAAATGCATTGTACTATCTGAATGTTTAGCACCCATATTTTTGTAAGTAAGTTGAAAAAAAAATGTACAGGTCAATGATTACATAACAAGAATTATTTGATGACAAAATCATCCAAAAATAACAATGGTAGCTGCACTAAAACTTTTCCATCACAATAACCACTAATCAGTTGTTTTCTGAAATCAGCTATCATAAAACACATCTACAACTTCATCAAAATCTTCTTTTTCTATATACTGTAGCTGCGGGAAGCACGAACAATTTATTTATACACTTGGTCTGAGGATAGCCATGCCACTTCCAATATTTTTGTGTTTTATTGGACTACATGGCACATAAATATTTGAGCAAAAAAAATATCAAACCACACGTACAGTTAAATACCCCCAGTACACATTAAATCTATCAATTCATGTGGTATTGATAATGGCAAGCGGAGCAAGTATCAGCTAAGAGTTAAACTCCTTGATACTATACACACCATAACAAAAGTTGTATAAACAAAATACATGAATCTCAACACAACAGTAACACGTATGGATATGATGACTAATTTGTTGACTATATATAATATGTGTGTGTATATGTAAGAATTGATTATATAATCAGACACATCTGACACACATACCACACGTAAGTAACCACAGTATCACAATATATCATCATTGATAGTAATCAGAATGTTCGGTGAAACATAAAAAATGAACCTTAACACTCACATATAAAGTTTTCTCTCAAGTCTGGTTAAAAATACAAGAAACTATTAGATAATAGACCTTTAGCAACAGACTTGTATTAAAATAAATCTTTTAGAACAATGAATGTAACAAGATAATCAATGTGTATGCACAATTTATTTATGAATTATGAATTACTAGAAATGATGATTATTACCAGCAAGGTAAACGAGATTTGTTTGATTCTGAACATAACAATGACATGTAAGAGACAAATACACATATACTATCACTATGAAACATATAGAGATTATCACCAACAGATGGAGTGGCACAAGCCCATAAACGCATGAATATGCAGGCAATGACTGATACCACTCTACCAAAGTTATCTCTCTCTTATACTGTGACAAGAACTTTGTTCAGGAACATATGCCATTTTTACTTTTTGAACTTTTAGTGTAACAACAATTTCACAATCACATAAATGTACATACACGTATATTACTGAACATTTTAATAAAAAAACTATATTTGAAATGTAAGAAAATATACACTGAAAAGATGACTGTTAATGTTAGTGTTGTAACATCATGAACTCCAACATTCATACAAAAAAGATGATTTGTACAAGAATAAAGAATTTATATCTAAAATAGTAAACAAGGGTGTAAAATTTGACAAGGGGTATCTACTTTATTGCTCTTTTTTCGTTTTTGACTTCTTGGGTTTCAGAATAAGTCCTACAATAATGAACACAGCAATGATGATATGAGGTATAAAATATATGCTACCCCAATAACCAAGTGTATCGTCTAAAGTTAACAATAAAAATCCCATACAGTTGTAGTCAAAGCCTCGCATCTTGAAGAACCAGCAGGCCCAGTCAAATAGATGACGTTGTGTTGATGAACCCTGACGGAATTTTGCTATCATGAGATCCTCTGCTATAAGTATTGGTGGTACAGTCAGGAAGCTAAGATAATATCCTGGGTGAATACCATGCCAGAATGCACTCACTCCCATAGTGATTGCTACCCTACAATTTAAATGATAAAATGAACTATTACATTAACATACAAATGACTTCGAACACTATTCATCATACTCATTTCAATGACATAACATAATAAAAGAAAATTCATACTTCACATTAGTTTGCTGAAAAAATAATGTCTCTTTTAACGTAAAACTACAACTGATTAAGTTTCTGAACTAATACAACAGTGCATTTAAAATAATCACAATTCTTTTACTTTGAATGCAGATTGAAAATTGCCTCTCATTTAAGATTATTAAAAGGAAGATAAAAAAAACTTTCAAAGCTATCATCTCTAACCTCATTGGACCATAACTTCTAGGTAATCTTCTATGAACACAAGCAGCAAGCCAGTACTGTACACTCATGTTCCAGCTTCGTAGACCTTCTCTAGTAGTAGGGGCCAGTTCACATCCCCATATATCTAAATTATGAATGGTCTCAAAATCATATTCCACAGACTTTTGGTCCCTTTTTTCACTATAAATACAAAACAAAACATTAGACATGGAGAATACAGTCAAAATAATGACAACACAGTGAAAAACAGTGAAAAAATAATACTGAATATTATTTAACAGATGAAAAACATTGACACATTCATTTCAATACGTTTAACTGAACATCGTAATTATACTATAAACACAACCTAATCAGAATACTTAACATACAGTATTTGTTTAATGAATTGTACAATGATAGCATTGTGTTCATTCAAGTGGTCCATTTAAACAATATATAATATATATATATACTCTTACCATGTCTTTAATGCTTTCAAATCTGTAGGACCCTCTCCAGTTTTTGCTTTGCAATCAACAGGATAAGCTCCGAGTCCAGCTGTCATGCACATTAGTTCTGACATAATCCAGGCCATGTATAAACGAGTGCGGAATATTTGAAACATAGGCACCATGTAAAAAATGCGAAACCAGAATGGATTCGTTCCAAATTCATCAGATTTTACATACTGAAAACAACCAGATATTCTATCATCGACAGCAGTAGAAACAAACATTTAACTATATAAAACATTCATTGTCTGCTACAACCAACTCTCAGTATTGAATATTCCCTAGGTAAATACAAATGAGTGAGTTGATATAGTAAATTATATGTGGACTTCAATAAAATCTAGACAACAAAGAGCAATGGAAAGTTTTTCAACTCAACAATTTTTCTGGATGAAAGCAAATAAACATACAATATTCAGTCTTATAATATTATGTTGAGGTTTACAATACATGTAGTAGTATTGAAAATGAATACATTGATTATACAAATTTGATGTAAAAAAGGCAGACATAAACAATTTGAGTCTACATGAATAAGCCTTTTGAAACCAACAAATCACATTTACCAACTAACAGACAGCACATGAAAAACAAAAAACAACATAATCAAATTCAACGCTAAGTTCAAGTGATAAAAGAATCACACTTACCTCTATGTTGAAGAAGTATGATATAACAAGGTAGGCCACAGCGATCAGGGGCAGCTGTTTGATACGCTCAATAGCATACTTGCTTACAGGTATGTGAGCCTCATCAGGAATGTGTAACATATCATAATAGGTTCTGTACTTGAAGTATGGACCTGTATAAATACAATTATGACGGTAACATGGATAATTTTACAATATTGATACAATAAAATAAAGAGCATTTTTTTTCATTTATTCACCTTTATTAGTCTCACATTTGAGAAATATAACCAATAAGCAAATAAAATCAGCCATTGCTAGAAACAAAATATCTCTGTCACTGTTTGCAGTATTCTTGTATAGCCAAAACATATACATTTACAGGCATGTCAGACACATTTTTCCAAAGATTGCACAAAAATTAGAAAATGTATGTACTGAATAAAAAGACTGAGCCAATAATAAAAAAAAATCATGCAAAAACAGATTGTATTATAATGATGAAGGGGATGATTCATTCCACAGACTTTGTGTGAAGTCTGAAATGCTTTCATATCTTTAGAGCTGAGTTTCAGAATGTAGTCATGCCATCAATTTACCTGTTACATTACAGAACTGATCTTAAGGCAAATAACTTCCAACCAAAGTTAGACCTGAGATATTACGATACCTTTTTTTAAAACTGAGGTTTAAAGTCACACAAAAATTCAGGGACATTTGGTGACTTTCCAGCGTCAACAGGGAAGGAAGACTCCAGGCTTACACATAGGTAGAACCACGGTATGAAGATTTCTACAGAAGTTTCTGCATTCAAGTAAATCAAATTAGAAAATAATTTGGGATGTTACTTATGGTGAATGATTGCTTATGTGCAATGAACACTCACCTGTGAAAAGTCCAATATAACACATGGAATAATGTAGTGTATCAATGAAGGATGGCTTTATTTGGAAACTCTTCTTCAGCTCAGCTTCTTCAGCAGATTCTGTGTCTCGTTTCTTCATATAAGTAGCATCATGAACTTCAAAAGCAACTCCAATCATCTAATGAAAGATTGGACAAAAAAGAGACTTGTCAAAAGCTTTTAAATAGAACTATCTTAAATGTTTATATCAAAGTATCAGTAACTACACTGAACATTATACAGTGGTATAAAATTTTAGGCATTCTTCAGTATTGACATGCATTTCAAAAAAGCCATCAAACATAAAGTAAATATTCCAACGTGTCATTAAGATATACTATGGTACAGATTTTAAAGAAATGACATGCAACAAACGAATAAGCTCAAATGAAAACAATACAAATTAGATTATAAAGTAAATGTGAAAATAAAACAGGTGGTATAATGTCCTTTGTGTTAGAAATATGAACATCTGTAAAGTTTTTCCTTGCAAATTGCTTCAATATTATATGCTAAAGAATTCCTCAGTTACCAATTAGCACCTGGAATGTTTAGAGTATCAAAATAAAATTTCAGAAAAAGAAATTTAGAAATAATTTTTTGTGTAAAATTACATGAAAGAAGATATTTATGAGGGGCTTAACAATACCTGACAGCAGTGTGTGCAGAAGACATAAAGAATACTGACTAATAATACATTATCACTTAACCTTTTGCCTCATAAGCATATTTTGGACTCTTCTGAATTCAAAGCTAATACACAAAACATCAATTTATTCAAGAAAATTGGGTTATTTCTCTCTAACAGAGTGGAAAACATTGTGTCGAAAGAAGCCATTATTCATTACAAGCAATAGCTTCTTTTGCCAGTATGTTTTCAAAAGTCGTCTGCTTCAGACGTAATCAAAATTTTACTGGAGGACTGAAGCATGACTGTTTTTTGTGACTGTGGCAGACACTAATTCTGGTGCAAACTAACATATAGAACTGAAAGATATTTACCCTTAAAGCATTGAAAAGCTGCAACGCATTAGTAACAGGATGTGGTCGAGACAATCCAAACAGATGAGCTGCTCTGAAGAATGCCAGGTAACCAAAGCACCACAAGAAGCTAATAATATGACATTTTCTGAAAAAAAAACCCAGAACAACTAATACACTGATGACTATAAAATTGAAGATATGCTTATTACCTAATACACAATTTGAGTTTTTTTTTCAAGAAGGAAATGCACTTATGGTTAATTTATAAGATATTCAGTCAGAATAGTAAATTCTTTCATGTTTGCATATATGTAACTGTTTAGACATCAGTTATAATTATAGTTATGTTTTCATGGGTTGCCTCAAACTACCCCAAATTTACTGCTATCCCTCAATGATTTTTTGGTTTTATTGCATGCTTATCATGATATGTTTGAAACAGTCCCCAAGGAGCCAGTCAGTAGCTTCATTCATCTAATGGATATTCAGTACACAATGAAGTGTTGCCTGGAATAAGAATTCATCGAACAATTTAAACTAAGTGTCTGAACTATGTTTTCATGAAAACAAAATTAGTCTATAATAACTCATGTGCGGCATATTTTTGGCAAAAATCAGCAAGCTAACAAAATTGTCAGATATCTGTTTATAAATTTTCTGGAATAACGCACATGCACAAACTGAAATGATACATAAATGAAATACCATGAAACTTGTTACATGATGGTGTTAACAAAAAATTGCCATATTTTATGCAAAGTTTTCATTATTTCAGTATATTTTGCAAATCATCATCATAGAAATTCATTATTATAAAAATCTCTGCTGTTTTTTAAAACAAAATTCCCTCCAATACATTCATTTGAGCGTTTTAAGTTACGGTCAACAGTGTAGACGTAAAAAGTTTGGACTTATGTTTTCATGGGACTTCGAACTACCCCATATTTACTGCTATTACTCAAAGATTTTTTGGTTTCATTTCGTGTTTATCTTGATATGTTTGAAACAGTCCACTAGGCAAGGAACCAGTCGATAGCTCCACCTATCTACTGAATATTCAGTGCACAATTAAAAGCATTGCCTAAGAATAAGAATTCAAAGAAAAATTTAAAGTGTCGGAACTATGCTATCACAAAAATATCAAAATAGGTTCATAATAACCTGTTCATGGCGTATTATTGGCAAAAATCGGCAAGTTAACAAAACTATCACACATCTTGTGACAAATTTTCTGGGAAAATGCGCATGTGCAGACAAGAACGAGGCATACGAAAACTCGTTATACCATGAAAACCTGTTACTCGACCATACTAGTGTAACAGGTTCAGTTCTGTTGTGAATCGTGGGACTCACGAGTGTGTGTAATGTTTCAATATTTTGTTTGTACTTCGCGTTGTGTTTTCATAGATACAAAAAGATTCTAGTTCTCGTGTGTACTGGTCAATCACAGACCAAAATTACCTTTCAGACTAAATACATATAAATGACAAACACATATATTCAAGGAGATGAGCAATATAATTCAGTTATTTAGATATGGACATGGACTGTAATATTGTTTATAAAGATTACACAAAATATAATAAATGACTGATATATGAATTAGATGTCGACAGAGAAAGACGGTAATAATACCGTTTATAAAGACAATACAAAATATACCAAACGACTAATACAATGAATTAGATATCGACAGACGGTAATAGTACCGTTTATAAAGATAATATAAAACGTAACAAAACGAATGATATAGTGTATAAACACTAGAAGTAGCGGAAAAATATTTTCCAAAAAGGGTGTCTTAGCCTAAGCCTAGAAAGTTCACTGACCTGACGGTCAGCAAGCCTAGTTAACCCGAGAGATGGATGTAACGGCTTTTATACTCTTCAGATCGGCGGGTGAATGTAAAGTAAAATTTAATTGGTTAAACTGTGATTGGGTAAATATTTCAATAGTTTGAATAAAAGTAGGATTAAATTACCCAATCACTACGAAGCTTTCAAAAAGATTTCAGAACAAACACAACAAAGTGAGGATAATATGAACTTAGGAAACATCGAAATGGTTTAATCAAATAAAACGTAAATGAATGCCTACTGTTACACTAGCATCTCAGACAAGATAATAATATAATAATAAAATATGAAGATAGTATTTTATATAATCCATAGAGATATCAGTTTTCACTCATTCAAAATAGCCAATTTATCAATGCTAATCAGGAGCAAGGTAAGTGAAAATTCATGAAATACCACGTGATTCGATAAGTTGGAATAAATGCAAGAAGGATTATACTTACTTTGGACCCACTAAAGAGATCAACACACAATTACCCACACTGACTATAAGTGGATGGAGAGCTTCTACTCGACAAGCAAATGTTATCAAACATATTCCAATCAAAGTGGACATATACTTTCGTAGAGTAGGTCCACCAGCATATCTTATCAATGGTCCAGATCCAACAGAAACAATAAGTAAAACAGCATAAACTATATCGTCAGACATGTTGATTATATGGTGATAAAATGCGAATATATCCGCATGATATGGACCGGAAGTAGTGAATAGTTTCATTTTGAGTGGGCGGGTTACAGTGAACAGTTATAAGCTCAACGCAGTTGCATGTAGGCGACGTGGGAGGTTAGAACTGGCAACTTTTGATGTGAGGGAAAGCCTCAGTAGCTTTTCACAAACACCTTAATAGCGAAATCCATAAAAAGATTCATACGGAATCATTGTGTACATAGAAATTATTACAAATAAATAAACATGGACGCACCCCAGTCAGTATATGTAATTCAACTGCTGAGCTGCTCCTTAAACTACTATAGTCCAGAAATTAGAAATAATCTCTATTGGACCCTCCACTAGAATGGCTCCTAAATATATTGTTATTAATCAGACTGCTAATTTCTTTGAATCTTACTGGGTGCGACCACTTCGGAAATTTCTAGTTAAGCAGAAATTATATGACAAGTTTACTTTCCTTAAAATGACAATAATAATAATCATTTTTCGTCATAGAAAACAGAAAATGAATTATAGATAATTGAAAATAAACCTGCTAAAATATATCCGAGACACGACATTATATACTTCAATTGCTAAGCATAGCTTGCTCGAATAGTACATTTCTCTTGCTCGAATAGCACACGTGTCTTCTGTCGCATCGCGTGTTATGGACGAGAGTGTGTGTCACCTGGGATCTTTTTAGTTATAAGTATTAAGTCAATGCTCATTTTTAAATCTACATTTCAGATCAAGGCATCGTGTGTTCAGTCTGTGCAGAACCTAAAGAGGCCTATTTATAAATATGTGCCTTGTTATCAGAATGCAACATTTTAAGGGCTACCTCTCCTGCACAATCCCCTTCGTCGATCAAAGGCCGCTCAAAAACTCATATTTGCAACATGCTTCCAAAAATTCATGGCTAGAACACGGCACATATACTAAACTATTCTATATGTTTAAGTAATATGAATTTTCATTAGTCCATAATATCGTGATGAGTGAAATTTAAAAATACTCGGAAATATGAGGAATGAGACCTCAGCATTAAATCATGGAGTCACAGATTATACATTTTGTTTAAAATTAACAGTGTGCAGACCACAGGCTACGGTTTCACCACATTATATTCTATAACCAAAATACAGAAGAGTCATTGTATCAGCTTTTATAAAATTAATGTAAAACAAAGATAAAAAATAAACAATATTGTCACCGTTAATGAACATTAAGAGAAAACAAAAGCATATATTATTTCTAACGGAGTCAGAAACATTTTTAAACATTCATAGAGATGTATGTGAAGTGATAAAGAATGAAATATTCGGATAGAGATTGCATTTTTATACGAATATATGTCTGAGAACTACTCTAAATTCTCTTTCAATAGTTTTTGGTGAATGTTTAATAGGCTATATAATATATCATATGGCATGAACTACCACCGAAACATATTTAGGTGTTAAAAACATATGTATTTTATGAACAAGCGCTTCAGCTGCACTAACCAATGCCCCTGATCTCGAGTTCCTGACTAACAATAATTTTTCTCTAAACCCGCAAATAAGTGACTACAAGAGTGGTTAATCAGCGATGAATAATAAATGTCACTCTATATGGTAAACCTCAGTCCAATTGTCAGCTTTTGGTCTCAACCCGCCACCTCTCGTTGAGCATTCAAGTGTTCCACCGACTTGGCTAACATAAAGGATCGTGACGTCATAAAGGACCCAAACGAGTTTGTGGAACAAAACAAAACTAAACTCGTTTTAAAATCGTAACTAATACATTTATTCAAGTAGGAATGGTTTATATTGCACATGCTAAAATAAATTGCAATATATAAAGTGTACATATTAAATCACGTGGCAATAAATCGACGCCATTTGAAAACAATCTAAAACACATTTGGTAAAACATGATATGAGTCTATTTATACCGTTTTCGCGAACTTTTCTATTTATATAAACTTTTCATCGCGTGCTTAGCGAATAACTAAGTTTCGTGCAATACGATGTAACTTCTAAAAACGAACACACGGCTACATTTAAGAACAATTGATACGTTAAAACACATCCATGTTATAGGTCAAGCTGTCTCTTCTCTGACGTAAAAAAAACATGACAATACCTCACATAATATTTATTTGTCCGACCTTAGATAGCTAAGGAAAAGTCATGACGTGTAGAAAGAAACTGTGTCAAAGGTTTTAATTGATGCACCATCGATTCTAAATACACAGACAGAAACCAGCTGACTAATTAGAGATAACCATGGTTACCAAGGAAACAGCAAAATGGTCGAGAAATTTTAAGGGCAAACATCATAACATAATAAATACATTTGAAGTTCCAGCAGGATATAACTGAACCAGACACTTGAACTGTATAGAACACTTTCCCAGATGACAAATCAAACGATTATCCCTCTTTTGCTAAACATTCGGGTTAGCTACTGTTTCCGGAGACAATTCTGGGTTTGTATCCGTAAAGGTAATACTAGTATAAATTGAGTTAAATAAATGTAATTGCACCGAAATATTATCATAATGACACTGCTGCATACGTTGATACAGTTAGTAATAAGATGAGATTATCCTGCTGGAGAGACGGTGAATAAATTTAACTATTATCCACATTTGATTTCGAGTATCTTATTTTGGTTGCAGTCATTGGCATAACCCCAACCTCTGTTCATACAATGAAACAGATGTGGTTCTGTTCCAGTACAGTCAACACCACTCGCAATTATATTATAGTTACTTGTAGTTTTACCGCTGCTTGTGCTGAAATAAAGAAAATAATTCCAAGTCTGCAATAAACTATGTAATTATTGCTAATAAATCATTGTTGACATTACGCATGTTGATTATTATGGCAGTGCATGTATTGTGCATTAAGCATACAGTTGGTCTATTTTGGATATATATTATAGCGTTGTACAATATAAGTCAACCGATGTCCGTTGGTAATAATGAGATACATTGTTTGGTTGCATCGCAAAAGTCATAACACTAGTAACGTTTTCATTCAGAACGCCAAACACACATAAATGGATCTTGATGTTAAATACATGTATATTTTAGTGGACATGTTTACTAATTGAATATTTTTATAATTTTCACATTGTATCAACACATACTGAGACGAATCCAGGTTCATCGTATTACAAGCCACGACACCATCTTTATTTTGGTTCCATCCACTTTCACACACTACCCCATCAAAAGAGCCAACATTTATAACCAGTAATTGTTCGTCATCTCCACCGTTTGGTTCAAGACGTACATTGCTTAAATCTAAAAACGAATTTATTCTCAGCTGAATATTTACTCTAAGGTAATTGAGCGTTTTAAATGTTCGAGGTACTTTATTCTTTGTATAATAAAATAAAAGTTTATTAACACTACATTTAAGCATTTATATGACGACTGAAATAAAGTATGTAGACGAGTATAATTATGAACATATATAGTTATTTATAATCACGAGAGAAGTCTGGGGTTTAACGTCGCACCAAAAGTCAGGGTCATTTGGCGACTTTTAGCTTTAACGGTGGAGGAAGATCACAAGAGTGCCCCAGATATAACTAACTTCCGTAAGCTAGCTGGACAGTTTTCTCACTTGTGAATTTTGTCTGGTCCTTGGTGGTGTGATTACTACTCGAAGACCATAACCACGTGCACTCGACCACGGATGGCCCTGTACGGCAGAAAATTGAAATGAAAAAGTTAAACTGGAATACCCATGACGTCATAATCGAAGCACGTGATAACAATATCGTGGTCATCATTTCCGTTCTTAGACGTGTAAGTGCAGTCAGTTAATGAGAGCTCGTTCCCCGAACAGTCCAGGTGTTCTAGTTTCATTGTATCCTGTCCAGCAATGCCGGAGTTCTGCGAACCAAACCATTCTTTATGATGTGTTCCTCCATAGCTGGAATTTTTCAGTTTTAATGTATTCATAAATTCGAAGCACTTGAGTGCTCAAAACCATAACACAAAGCCACAAAAATCACGCGATTATATACATGAATTAAATCAATCATTTGACTATATATTGATATATCAATAATTAATAAATCTACATATAGCATTACAGTGCTTACAATGAGTACATGGATTTTATACACACAGGAAATATATATTTTTCTCATAAAATAAAATAATTTATCAATATATGGCCCGGTAGAGACAGTTTTCATGAACTAAGCATATAAATACATTTACAACATTGTAATAAAAAAACTCTTATGTTTAAGATCACCACAGATTGTAGCTTTAACGTATATTCTTTGGAAATATTTAAAAAAAAAAAAACAAATTTTCAGGGAAAGAAGCAAAAAGTGTTAATGTATGAAAAACGAAATAACTCATTAATGCGTATTTCAGCATATATGGGCACACTGTCTTCTGAAATACATGTATTGTTAATCGATTATGAAACCGGAATAAACTATAGACTTGTGGTCTTCATTTTTATGGTATTAAGATAAGGTTTCTTGGAATGATGATAGTAATAATTTATAATTACACCAAACTGTTGTTGATTTCCTGACACACAACTTTTGTTGCTTCCCACGTCCAATGATTGCGGTCTATATTTACCCAGTTTCCTTCTAAAAACACTTCCAGGAATCCAATATGGTTAAAAATAATTGGACCAGTCTGATCTACTGGAGCTAGGCGAATACCTATGACATAAATATCAAGACTACATTATAGTCCTCGTCATATGGGCAACGATATGTGCTCAGCAGCTTGAATGCTAGATTTACAAAAAAATGTCGGCTTTATTTGAGAAAACCACAGTATTCTATGATCCGTCATTTTTATTTTCTAATTGACCCAATCCGAGCATGACATGACACACACACACACACACACACACACACACACGTTATAAAGACTTAACACAGAATCGGCAACAAAAGATCTTAACGCTTGTTATAAAAACGTACGCATAGGGGAATGGACGGGTAAATTCATTTAAACACAAAGGAGTCTTTTATGTGTACATGCTAAACAGTCACTGTATATGAAAAATAATATCGTAACGAGCCATGCTTAATGAGTAATACAGGTTCTCCACAGACATCTTAAGAATGGTACGTTTGTACTTCGTAGTTACGAACGATATTTGACAAAGTGAAATTACAATTACTGTAAAACAAAATTTTATGTATTCATTTGCATGTATGTAATTGACAAGGACTTTATTGTTAAGTCATAGGATAAAATCTTCAATGTATGAATGCTTTTGTTGTTTATATACGCCGCCTTGCAGTATTTAGTTGTTTGTTTACGCAAATACGGTGAAAAGTCCTATACAGAACAGTTTTATAATCGTTTACTATTGATTTGTCTTACCATAACACTCAAAGCCTTCTGGTTCCCACGTACCGCCCTCCGTGCATACTATCGTACCATTACCGGTACCCGGTCGAGGTATTAGATCCACATCGCAAGTATAGGTTCTAACAAAATCAGCATTTGTGCCAGACAAGGTTGCGCCACCAACAGCGGATGGAGGGTCACAAACTGCATAGATAAACATTACATATATATCTTCCAAACAAATGAATGTTTAACTCTGCGGTTTATCAAACACAATCTGAATTATACAATATACATGTACAATACACTTCTTTGTTTACAGATCGAATTCTGCCAAGTCCGTAAAACTCTGACTTGATGTAAATAGAAGTTCAGCTGAGCAAATTTAAAATTCAAGACGTTTTTTTACATTGCTGTTTAGGCGTTCACTTTCTTATTTATCAATACATTGTATATTTCTTGTTAAGTCTTACTTCCGTAACAGCTAAACATGTTACTAGGTGCCCATCCGCTATCAGTACATGTTATGGTAGCTACTGAACCGGAAGTGGGCATATATTCATCATGACAAGCGTATGCTTGTACTTCCGAATTCCCGGATACGTTAGCATTGTCCACATCCGGCGGATCCCCACAATCTGTTCAAAATAAGAACACATTATGCCATAGATTTGCTTGTGGTTCACGAACAATATGCACACAAATTTGATCAAATTTGTAAAAGTAAAAACTGAATGGACAATGCTTTAACACTCACTGCATTCAATGTATCGCCGAGCTAATCCTGGTCGCGGCAAGTCATACCCTTGTAAGAAAGTTTGATAAAAAAGTCGATTTTCCCCCATATGTGGAGAAGTTGCCGGCTTCGTGTGGAAGGGTAAGTTAGTACTGGTTGGTATGCAGTTTAGGAAAACTTGTTAGATGGATTCGCCGCATCTAATTGAAAAAAATATTGGAAAACGGCGTAAAACCCAGAGAACAAAAAAGAAACAAAAAATCATCAGACTCGATCTCAGACAAAATACATGCTCAGATTATTTATATTTTCGATCGCGTGAGAACAATCAGAATATAATATGCTTCAATCCACAAGTGAATGGGTTCATAAAGTTTTATGTGTGTGACGTGCTACATTACTCATAAGAGAATGGCTGATTCTGATATCGCCATAAATGATATAATGATCAGTATTTGTTCTTTTTTTATCGTTTATTAGGTGTTATTTTCACGCCTCGGACGACTCCTATAAGATGGAGGTACGGAATCAGCCGAAATGTGCCGAATGTATTAGGTATGGTTCTGAAAGAATTGATCTAGGTTCCATGTAATTGGCACTATTTTACTTTACAGCATGTATACTATTCTATGATCATCAATTTATTATCAAAATCTGGAGATGTGATTTATGCAGAATATTAGACAAGCATCTTTATACGACACATCGAAGTCTCACCGTATAGACATTCCACAAATACATTCAACAAATACAAAAAGTTTACAGTGAAAAGCCTCTAAACTAATTTCTCTATAAACCGGTTTCCTTTCTAAGTCAGCCAAATGTTCTGGTCCCGACTTCATTACTATATAATTCAAAAATCCCCAACAAACTGCCATGACATCCCCTCTAAACCGGCTAAATGACCTGGTCCCGGGCTGGGCCGGTTTATAGGGGTTCCACTGTACATGTATGAAATCATTTTTCCTATTTTCCAAATATCAAATGTCTTACCAAGTACACATCGGTGAGTGTTTGCATCGTAGGTATAGAATGGCCTGCACCGACATTCCTCATCAGATGAACATTCACCGTTGATCAGTGAGCATAACGCATCATCTTCACATTCGTAGCCGTATATTGCTGAGGGTGTCAATAATGCGTTTGATACATATGTTTGTAAAACTGAACTATCTGTTTTAATACTGAATGTAGTTTAAAATGGGGAAATAAACCAATCGATTGTGTAGTGTGTTTGAAGTGAAACTCTAACTCCTAAATAGCTTAAATTTAGACAGAAAGTTTCCTGAAAGCAGCGGTACTTGTCATTTACTTCCACTAATAGATTTATTGCGCTTCTCCTTTCATCCTGAATAAATTACATCGTGAAAAATGTCATCCAATATGGTTGTTTTAGACGAGTTTTTAAACTAACCGATTAAAGATTACATGACGCTTGTTTTGTTAACAGCCAATAGTTATTGGGTTAGTTATTGGATTCGTTCGAGTATTTGGTCATTCTTGGGTGACAGATTTTGGAAAATTCGCATGTTTTTTTTTGTTTTAACGCCAGTTATTGTGAAATGTATAATTCGGAAACGATTTTGCCCTTTTTCAGTCTTCTTCCAGACCATTGATGTTTACAATACACGACAGACTATTAAAATCATTCACCTCATGGACGCATGGGTGATCCATTGACATAATGCATTATTGATGATATATTTGACCGGGTAAAGTCACCTATCAGATTTAGTATCCCCCGGATAATAAGATCGTTATATATTCTCTGACATGTCATATAAAGCAAATCTTCTGTAGCAATAACTTTCATCTCAATAATTACGCGTCCTTCATATGATCTCAAAGACGCATTTTTGTTTCATTTACTTTATGAATATTATATTTGAAACATGATGATACAGTCGTTATAGAATGCTCAGGGGTATTAACATCGATAATCCATCCAAGTTTTACAAGTCTTTCAAATTGCAAGGGCGTCGTTTAACTTATTACAAAAGTTTGTTATTATTCGTTTATGAGTTAATAATATTTATTGTATTATAAAAAACAAGTAAGTACAGTCTAAGTAAGTGCATGGTCTATAGAGGTTAAATTAATAGTTAAATCGTACATTGGGAAGAATCATGCTATTGTTGAAGTTAGGTTGTTGCTCTAGAGAGGGCCGCTCTGGAGAGGTTGTATTGTTGTATACAGATTTTTCACATTTACTGAGGTTTCATTGATGATTCTTTGACACACTGAAGCAGCACATGTAGACAACGAGATCTTACCACAATGACCGGACGATAATTGCTTGATGCACATTTAGTATGTGTCATAGTTATTTGATATATATGGAAATATTGTAAGCTTTCACAAAGTGTTGTTCTTATATGTCAAACTTAAAAGGAAGAAAACAGGTCTTATTTTGATCAGCATGTGGTTGTTCGTTATCTAGTTTTGGGCACGTTGTTGAAACGTGCATCATTTCTATATTACTACACGTGGTATATGTTGCATTGAGTAAAATGCTAAGTATTGAACGAGGCCTTTATGTTCTTTATTGTCATATGGTTACATGCAATCTTTAACAGACTTGACAGCGCATAGATTTACATCAATTGCACCTGAAAGTGTTCAATACATACGTTCACATTTTGAGTTAATCTGCTTGTTCCATTTTCCGCTTGGAAGGCACGTGGCAGAATCATTTCCAACATAACCTATACCACAACGAAATTCATTGATGTCGCCGACATATCGTCCGCCACTCACACCATTTTCAGGCATTGGACATACTTTACCTGAGAAATAACATATAAACGTACGGTATATAGATATTATCATCTAAATTAGTAGAATTCTGTTCATATCTACCGTAAAACACGGTTATTGTGAATTCCAAACTTCACGCACAAGAATCATTTCTTCAATATAATCATATTTCACTACATCTATAACATCTTGAAATGAAGAAGGGATTGACCGGGGAAAATAATTACTTCACTTGATTCGATCTGTCATTATATCTGAGTACATTATAACCGTGTTTTACCGTAAATACCGGCTTTAAAGCTAATCTTTTAAACTCTATGCTGAAAGTTACATCATGGGTACAGAATGTGTGTTGCACGATAAAAAAGTTACTGTAAATGTTAGAAATGTCAAAATGCACGAGTAGGTTTATCACCATCGTTAAACGTATACATATTACTCACATATCAAACATCTCCACATCATCATCATACTCGCACATTTTCGTCTGAGCTCGGATATTTCCGTGTGAGCTCGTACATTTACATGTGAGTTCGTACATTTTTGTGTGAGCTCGAACGTTTACGTGTGAGCTCGGACATGTTCGTGTGAGTTCGTACATATACGTGTGAGTTCGTTAATTTGCGTGTGAGTTCGTACATATCCGTGCGAGCTCTTACATTTTCGTGTGAGATCGCACATTTACATTCAGGGGACATAAAAGAGATGAGACCATTTTAAATTGTTTGAATATTGTTTTTCGTTGTGTCTACTCACGCCCAGCCGACATACAGACATAAGAGCAGTCAGATCCGCCATTATTTGGAATGCATACTTCATCAGTGCCACATGGTCGCGAATGGCAGCTGGGATCTAGCTGAAAATAATACTCGCAAATGTTAACCAGCCAAGTAAACATACTGGATGCACTACATTCCTTTTGTCTTCTAATTCATTTATTATTTAACAAAAAAATATCAATACATTCAATTATTGCAATCACAACTTTACATGATACAGACCGCCTGAAAGACTTTTGTTGTATCATAACACAATAGCAGTAGCTCTAAAATAAACTGTAATTATCGAATTTCTCTGGGAATTAAACATCGAAGTTCGTTTATATGAAACAATTTTGCAGAGTCCTCAAAAATTCGATACGAAGAGTGACGACTGTATTTTCATTACAAAGAGTTACATTCAGCAATACATAAAAGCTATTACGGTGCATTAGAATTAATAATGGTTGGTGCCGTTTTTAATGTAGAAGACAAATACTCTTGCAGGTTATTTTCAGAACAAGCGGACTGTCCGTAATCCAGTCAATCCCATCCTATCATGTTTGCTTTTAACAATGTGAATAATGTGATGCCTTTGAACTGCTTTACTTGTCTGCAATTGATAGACTATGGTGTCTACGAACACGATTGTACTACAATGTATTTCTTATCGGCTAAAGTCTTACATTGTAAAGACTCGTGTCGTCAAATGTCAAAGTATTACATGTATTATATTCATGAATATTGTACTTATTGTACGTATTTGCCCAATGCTACTCCAAAAATGGTAATATTATAAAATAGTACCGGCCAATTATCAGAACTTCTTTGATAGTTACTCCAGATACTTCAATTTATTTTATGACACATTTTGAAAAAATTGAAAGAGTTATTGCCCCTGCTGAAAAATAGAAAAAATATCAATTTCCGAACATATTGTGCGGTGACCTGTATCTTTAACAAATTAATTTGGTACTGTGCTTTTACATCCTTTTACCGTGAGTTTTCCTTGAAATGTACCTTCATTTTTCTTTAATCGTGGAAAAATTAGGCCAAAATCTGTCCGCTCCTTTTTGAGGCGCTAATTTCGGACAATATGGGTATAAAACCTTATTTGGCGTCATTAATTGATGTTTGTCTCATGACCATTTTCTAACATTCGTTAATACTCAAGAATCCAAATTTAATATATAGATCTATTTATTTTTACACTTAATGAAATTCTTACTTTTATCAAGAATCCAGAGAAATAAAAAATCAACTAAACAAATTAATAGACTGGAAAAGACTTAATGGTACAAATGGTGTCTAATGGTGTACTGATGCTCGACAAGAAATTGTTTGAACTAACCTCGGGTGGTAACCAGCTAAATTCAGCATACACCAAATATTTTCCCGTCTTAGTCCGAGTTGTGTTGACTGTTCCAGTGTTGAGTTCACATTGTGTCGTCAACATATCATAATTCATAGAATTACAAACTGCACGCCGTACACACATTTGCATGCACTGTTCAACAGTTTGTGCTTTACCCTTCCAAACTTGTGATTCAGCAAGGCCGATATTTTCACGCACAAAATCTGTCATATCATTACAATCACAGCGAATTTTTGCTATAGCAAATGTAAATATAAGGAAGGTTATATAGTCCGTAAGACACCCTTGTTTCATCTTCCAGATAGTGACCACTAAAACACGCACAAAAGAGAAATTATCCAATTTTTTGAAGCGCTTTATAAGAATTGATTAATGTGAAAAAATAGACCAATTCTTTTTGGCTCCGGACACATTTTCGACCAACAATACGTTATTAAAACTCAATGTTAGCTTCATATTGACCATATTTCTACGTAGAACAACAATGTTACAAAAAGCTGTGAGGTGGATTTATCTAAATGTTCCAATATCTCTCACACAATTATCATAATTAACTATGCTTCTATCGAGTGACAATATCTGTATCGCTATACGACCAGCTCTATAATATAAAACTCATGGCAGCAGACCGCATCGTTTGTCTACATTTGAAATCCTTTATTGGGCTTAATTATACACTGCTGTGTTTAATATTTAATTTGTTTTGACATTGTTAATTTGACATCGTATTTACACAGTTATTACAATGTTTCAAAGGGTTAAATAATTCATTGTGTGTCCTTAATCGTATCGGGATGCCCCTGATGGTTAATCCACAACAAAGAGCATACCATTTCTCATTGATATTCTGTAAGATTTTAATATGATGGAAAGCAGATTCCATTTCTGATATCCAAATCCCTACTGGCAGATTACATTAATATATATATAACAATAAGGGTTTTATATAGATGTACATTGTACAAGAAGAGTTTTATATAGACGTATATATACAACTATTTACAGACAATGACATGGTGACATGTCGTTTAACTTTTGATACACTCTGAAACTATTTTCTGACATTATATCTAGAGCACTCATAACGACAATTTATAGTTAAAATTGTTTATGCTCAGTTTTTGGGTATTGTAGCTTTCGTGCATGACGAAATCACCATAATAATAAGTTACCAGTAGAAAATATAATTGTTTTGGATTCATGTTTGTAAGACAATATTTGTTGTGTTGTATTTATTTGTTATGGAGTATGCATTATTTAGGGGTCTGTATGTTGATGGAGGGTATACTGTGGTGTTTTATGCAGGGACAACGTGGGCTTTACGTCAGGCATATCATAGACAAATATTTTTCACGTATTAATGGAGGAGTATTATTAATTTTATTAACTTATGAGAAAATGCATTTTAAAAGCTAAAATACTAGTTTTCAATTAACCTTAAATCAATCAAAAGCTCTTAAATTTATATTATGTTATAATTGAATTGTTTGTTCGTGTGCTCATATTGGCTTTGATTCAATATATTCAAAACATGTAATCCGTACATTGTCACAGAAATTGATTCTTTAATATAAAATTTAAGATGTATTATCTATATTCTTAATTATCATGATTATTTTATTATGAAGTTTATTATTTCTGTAATTCCTGATAAAGATGAATACTACTTGAGAAATCAAAGTTAAATTATTTTAAGCAGTTTCTGGTCACCTACAGAAAGTAAAATATTGCATTGATTTTCAAAAATAGAGTAATGGCGTCACGGTGTAGTGGTATGTTATGCATTAGTTTTTAATTATTTGACATCATTTTGATTTATGATACATTGCTTCACAAATAGAGTCACCGGCGGTTATTAGCACATTCGTTTGCCCCAATGCTTAAAACGTTCTTGATTTTTTACTTACCCGTCCATCCTACTTCTTCTTGCGGGTATTTTCATTCCTTTGCGCATTAAAACGGAAGTACGAAACCGGAAATGATTTGCCTTTCACAATTTTCTATCATTACGTAAGTTGAGATGCTGTAGGAGTTTACTTCATATGAAATAAACTTCTTACATCTTCGATCAGTTTCATCTTGAAGTTTGAAGGACGACAAAATACTCAACTTTCATTTCACATTGTATAAAATTAGTGACTTAGCATTTGCTGGATTGTCGCATTGAAGAATATTATTTATTAAGTATCAACTAGCCATAAATAACATTATGTTTAGCCACATACATTAACAAATGACTTAAGACTGACAAATTTGAAGCAAACTTGAATCGATTTATAGCCGTGTTCGGTAGTCATCCATAACGTTATTGTATCGTTGGATGTCACGTGTAGTGTTCTAATGTTCCATGTCAATAGATACTGTTCTAATACTTCAAATATATCAACGAATGCCATTACCATAACGCTCTGTTGAATATTTTTATTTCATGAGTATTCTGTATTTGGCTAAAAGAATATGAATATTTTATGCAGTTTCATATACTCGTATAATAAGCGGGAAAATGCTTTGTATTGCGAACCATCTTCATTGATCATCATTTAGTCCATACTACTTCAATGTATTATAATAGTGATGTATTCAGGTTGAAAAATAATTCCAAATAATTACACCGTTCGACGATAATTAGTTCAAATCAGCGAGAGTTTAATACAACAGTTTGAATGAACCAGAATGCAGAAAAAATCACATGTGAGGAAGCTGTCCAGGCGACTGACGGAAGGTCGATGATTCTACCCAGGGTCTTCCTTCACTGTTACAGCTGGAAAAGATGGACATTGGCCAATGTTGCGCCATTAAACCCAAGAGAAAAAATCCAACTGTGTTTTGTAAATGTATGTCTGCATTTAAATATACAAAAATAATGTAAAATCAAGTAGAGAATGTATGGACATGCTACTTAATTCTATTGAATAACTTTATTCAAATAATAGAAGGTAAGAAATACAAATTATTAATATATAATGGTGTACCATGAGGCAACAGAAACACCCCCTGCTCATTTTATATGACTAATTAGCGTGACATGGGTATACAACACAGATATAAACATAACAAAAAGCTAATTGATTATTCTGTTAATACTTCACTACTTTCATTCCGACACGGTCCATAAAATCCAATGCCAAACATTTTGTCACTAAATGCCATCATAAGCGTATTGTAACACATATATTCATGGCCTGGAACAGTGAATAGAAATGCCATTGTTACACTCGTCAGTGTATCCCCAGCCATTATTTCGACAGAATAGTATAGTCGGCTCTGTACCGTCACATTTGAACCCAGCAGCCCATACCTGAATGTTACTCTCGGTAAGGGATAATGACTCATCACCACTTAAATACAAGAGAAGATAATCAGATTAATTCATTTAAGTGATAAATCAGACGAAAGTATATTACAAAAATTATTTCATCATCACCTGACTTCTAAAGTCATGAACTATTGCTTCCTTATCAAGTTGCTTGTTTTTTTTGGTGTTTTAACCCTTTTCCCTTTAACCCTCATAATTATAATGCCGCATTCCTCGCATCTGAAGCAGACGACTTTTGAAAACATTGTAGCAAAAGAAGTCCTTGCTTATGAAGTGTAATAAATTCTTTTGCCACAATGTTTTTCACTGTGTCAGAGAGAAATAACCCAAATTTCTTTAATAAATTGATGTTTTGTATATTATTTTCGAATTTGGAAGAGTACAAAATATGTTTATGAGGCAAAGGGTTAAATCATTACCGATGTGTTCGGTTGACTTTGTCCTGTCTGATTGCTTACACAGAAATCATCATAATAATATTATGTCAGAGGGTTTTCAGCAAAGTGTCATAAATATGATTGGCCGGAGCACGTTTATAATATGCATGAGAACATTAGACAAGAATTAATGTTTGATTTCTGTAGTATTATTAGGACACTATAAATCCTGAAGAAAATACATGTACGAAAAAATCTTGCTTTCATTCCAGGGAATTCCAACTTATGAATAATGTATTGTCTTAACTGTTTCTTATCCATGATGAAGTTAAGAACAAAGTAAGACGTAAAGAAATACATTTTTACCTCCATGTGGGGTCTATTGTTCTACACGCCACTAAGGTTTCCTGACGTCCCCAATAATTTGCACACAATGATCTTTCTGTTTGGAGTAATTCTATGAACATGTGTCCTACTGTCGGCCCCGGATCGAGCCGAACAGAAGTATGAGCTGTGGAAAAATATTGTTAGAACGAGATTACCGGAAGCAAAGTGTGTTTTTAGCCTAATTTCATAAATGTTCATACATTTGAGCTTTAACTCCAAAATGCCTACCTTGGGTAGTTCGAATAGTCAATAATCTTTTAAAAATTGCTTGATGCTTAATTTCGAAGTGAATTATATCTGCGACTAAAGACTGAAGAATGTACAATCAAACTTGTGAACAAAAGCCATCTTTAGGGAAGACAAAATGCGGTCTTTGTTCGGACGTCAATTTGTTCGCAATAATTCATGAGGGTTTTTCAAAGAACGACCTTTATTCACAGGGAGGCTTTTTTCCGAAGTGGCTGCAAACACAGGTTTGACTGTATTTGCTTACTTCCTGAACACAATTCAGTGTATACGTTGGTCATGTACCCGAAATAGGATAATTCGTTTACTGTATTCATCACCTTTCGGTTCAATCGGAAATCTTTCTGATGGTTTATATAGGACAAGTAATGTCTGATATCGACCAATTATAATTCTACGTATAACCTTAATACTCACCATTAGGAAATTAAATATATTATAGATTTATAGAGTTGCGACATTAGTGCATGAATAACTGAATTAGTGCTTAAAATCATGAGATCATTGAACTATAGTATTGTGATGTAATGAAGCAGCCAATGAAATGAGTCTGTATGAAATGCAGCCAATGAAATGTATCGCTTTTAAACCTACCTTGAACATCAATTTCGTAACAAGTTATGACCATGTCGTTTTGGTGGTTTCCGCAATCCGTCACAGTGTATGTACATAAATCCAAACCTGTCTCGTTCCCACTACATTCTAACTTATCTAGTCTGTAAGTCTTTATATATTCAAGCTTCTGATTAACAAGACCGTACCAGTCTTTGTGAAAACTTCCGCCAAAACTGGAAACAAGGGATCAAACATATTATTAAATTGCTTATATAGTAAATCCCCAGAGAACCGGACCCTTACCGGACGTGGCCAAGCTATGTTCTGCTTTCTGAGGATTCCGGTATACAGCGAAGTTGAGTCAATATGACTAATTTTGAATCAGTCAATGCAATATGTAGGCTCTTTATTATGAGAAATTAAAATGATAAAATCTTATAATCTAATATATATGTATACAAGGATATTAAATTCTACTCATTGTTTAATCCTGCACAAATTTAAACCAATGTCTAATTTTATAAACCCCGGTGAAGCCTTATACGCGTTCTCTTGACAGAAAAAATCGGGAATATCACCAACAGTTCCCTAGATCGTTTCTATAACTGCCGGAATACAGTTTTGAAACAAAACATGAATTTAGTGACAAATTTATATTTTCGAATGGGATTTTCTTAGTCGTACACCGCCACTGCTAAAACAAATGTTACGTGATTTCTGATTGTCTGTATTGTTTATAGTGACATGACGGTGTATACTCGAATATTTGGGGTCTTCTGAACTTGGTTGCAGACCTATATTAGTGTATTTAATTGTTCTTTTTAGGACTTATTGGTCAATACAACCTATAATAGGCTGACAACCTTGCATTAGTATGTAAAATTAGGCTATTTCAGCGTGGCTGCATTTATGTCGACTAAAAGAATTAGGGTCAAATTCTAACGTTTCTTGTTCGATTTCTCGGCAACGGCTTGGGCTAGAAGCTTAGCTTTGGTCTCATTTTGTGCGAAAATATATACCTGAAACCACTGCAAACTTTGTTTTAAAGTTTTCATCCCTTTTGTTTTAAAATTTTACGTTTTGTGAAGACAGTGGGCATTCACCGGAATGAAGTGTTATTCGCCTTCTATTAGTATAATATAAAAGTTGAAAGGGGTCGAATTCTGTGAAAATGTTTTTTTTTCATCTAAGGTGATTTTGGGTTAAATTATGATGTTTTATAAAGAATATGTTGCATTTTTATCATCACAGGTCCGTTACTAATACCTATGGACAAATCCTGTTATGCGGAATGAGTCAAACAGTCAATAATTTGATTTCTGTCGACATTGATGAGTAATCTCGGTACTTTTTAAGAATGTTATTTGTGTTAATTCTAGACCCTCATCTAATTAACCGTTCACATATTAGATATATTTCTATATGCCAAAGACAAAACACGTAAATATCACAACATAGTATATTACCTATATCCCAATTGTTGACAGGCGACTTTTGTTCCACGCCAGTTCCACATCTCATAACACACATTGTGCCAATCACCATTTATAAAAATTTCAAGATAGCCTGTCTTTAATCCGGGTTTCACAGGAAGTAATTTTTGTGTAAATGGTACCTGCCGCAAACCTGAATAGAAGTGTCAACATTGCTCATTAACGCTTCAAGAGAGAACATAGTTCTCCTTTGTAACAAGAAATCTATCACATTCAATATGGCTTTATCGTGTTCTAACTTTATGACACTTATTAGTTCCGTGTTCATATTACAGTATAACCTCTGACAACCATACTCACTGAAAACCGGAATTCTCTGAAAATCGGATGATTTTTCAAGTCCCATTTATTTCTCTTCTGTAATTAATAATTCTCTGAAAACCGGAATACTCAGAAAACCGGATTTGGCCCAGTCCGGAGGGGATCCGGTTTTCAGGGGTCTTATGGTACAAGGGTTATGTATGTCATCATCATCATTATCGTCATCGTCAGTTTGCTAGACGTGTTGATATAACGGGGTAAGGAGTAAGAAAACTCACAACGATTCATACAACACAATTATAATGGGTCACTTTTCTCCACATATATATGTAAAACCACTCAGTAAAATACAGTACAACCTCGATATAAAGTCCACCCGTATAACAAAAAACGTACCGATATTGAAGTGGTCTTAATTTCTGGTTAAAACATGAGTAAACTATTGCAAATGCTGAATGATCGATGTAATTAGGTGGTCTCAACACTGAAGTTGCATTTTTACTGTGGGCGTTAAGCATTTGTAACTGATTGTCCGAAATTAGGTAATTCTGTCATTTTTTTATTACTTTAATGGAAAATTTTGTGCTTGAGCCGCAAAACGAGCAAGCAGCAGACGTTGATGATTGTTTCATATATAATAAGTAAACACTAAGCCAATGTTCTGCAATGAACACCTTACAAAAAAATCTGACTTCGTTTCACTCTATACATCTTAACGCAATGAGCACTTTCGAATTAATTGAATAACACATGGTGTTACATAAAAAAATATAAAAATATAAGTGTTACATGAAATAGAAAATAATGGGGCACCTTTTATCTGTGTGATGAAAGAAAAGAAGATAATGATGCTTAAAGCCAGACGATCTATCAAAACCTTGACAATCTGAAATAACGGAACAAGGTGTTCGTAATTTCAGCTTCATTTGAGAGTTAAATATATTCCGGTACTGAACGCACAATTTTAATGCAATTTTGATAATGGCACTAATCATTCTGTTTACGTGAAAGCAACTATGAATGATGTCGAAATTAAACCAACCGAAACACTCAAAGTCAGTCGTTTCCCATTCGCCTGATTCAAGACATCTTATTGTACCGTCACCAGTGCCGAATTTTTGTCGTATTGGATCTGGACCACACGTGTATGTTCTCGTCATGTCTGGGAAAGTTCCGTTCAAAGTAGCACCATCAATCACTGGTGGGGCACCACTACACGCTGCAATAATCAAGAGTATGTAGTTACTAAATTTGTTTAAAAGCATCAAAAGTTGTGTTAACAATGGAGCCACAACCATGGTCCAGTGGCGGCAGGCCATACCCTTCTATGAAAATTTGACAAAAATGTCGATTTCCCTCCAAATGTGAAGAAGCTCCTTGTGGAAGGGTAAGTTAGTACTGGTTAGTATACAGCCAAGGAAAACTGGTTAGGTGAACCGGTCGCCGTATATAACCAAAAATGGTTGAAAAGCGGCGTTAAACCCAGTGAAAAAAGTCGTAATAACATTGAGTTTTCTCCATGTTCATCATGTTTTGCAGTCCTATATAAACAATTCATACTGATCTAAGAACTGTAAAATGTATCAGAAGCATGATTTAAGTATCAGATTAAATTAAACATTTATGTTGGTCAAGTATGTCAGTTTTTCTCGTAAGTCTGTACATTTGCATTTCGCTCTACACAGTCGAACCTCTCTAATTCGAACCTATCCAATCTTCTCGAATCTGAACTGAGCTGGTCCCAATTTTTGTTATGTATTTAATGCTAAAACAATTTTGTAATCCGGAATCTTTGTAATCCGAAAGCCTCCGAACATTTTTGTCTGTTCAAAAAGGTTCTCCTGTATCATGTAAAGTCCTGAGGTTTCGATGTAATAGTTTTGTTTCGTAGTTCAGTTACGAGTAAAAGTCTATAGTTCTATACTTTAAAATACAAACTGTCAGCAAAGTACAGATTAGAATGAAAGATTCATTTTATCTTTAAAGTGAAGACCACAAACAGCACAGAACATTCTGTATTCACAAATTCATATACAAAAAGACTGTCTTAATAGGAAACCTGTACAAAATTAGACACGCCGATTCTTCTTACAAGATTTACATGGTGGTGTTAAAGGGAAAGTACTGCCAACATGTCCACAAGACCGTACTCATAGGTAGCACATTTTCAACGTTTTCATAATGTTTGGAAGGTGAGTGTAATATTACAAATATCAGTTCTATTTTGTTTTTTAAATACATGCGGCTTGGAAAAAGTAACCATCGTTTGCTTGAACATTGGGACTGTTGTCCCAATAATCCATGAATAGACAAAATATATTAAAACTTACTGTAGCATACGTATTGGTCTGATGGCGACCAAATACCTTCATACGTACAGACTTTGGTGGATAAGTTACTAGATGTTGCGGTTGGAAAGTAACCACTCTCACATTCGTATCTTGCCGATGTTTTGTTGATGTAGACTAAAGCATTTATAGCTACTGGTGGAAATCCACATTCTTCAAACAGATGTAATGATTACTAGAACTTAACAATTTTGAATATTTCAGTAATATATCCAACTTACAACATAGATTTAATGGTGTTGCAAAACAAAAAGTACTTGTTATACAAATGAAGGTTTGCTTTATATACATTTGTACACAGACATACAAAGCAATCTGTATTAAACAGCATATTCAAAGAACTAGACAGTATCATCCATTGTTGCATCGGTTATGTTGCGATATTTCAATGAGAAAGGTTGATGAAGTTATGCCACAACAGGCGCTAAATATCACCGCTTGTCATGTTTTATACATCGCAGATTTCAATCCAAACGTTGATGTCGTCCCGATCTAGAGGATTTGAACTATCTAATTTACCATTGGTTGTGACGTTCTGTTTCAGAAAAGATAATGAAAAGACTTAGCGATGTTTTATACATAATCACGATATTTAACGCTATGGTAGTTATAACTGTGTTTGATAAACTTATACCCTTTCTGCACATGTGAATGGAGTTGTCGTACTGTCTTGTTGTATCACATACACAATATCCACCACGACAGACTGCGCTGATGTTTGAACAAAGACTGTCATCGAAGCATGGATGATTTAAGATTGCTGGAAGATGTAAAAACATGTATATAAACATGTCCTAATGGAAAAACATGTTACTTCCAAATTATGTTTCCTGAGATAAAGTGTTGATTTACTACATTTATTCAAAACACGATGCTACATGATCTAAGTTATTTTTGCATTATGAGCAAGTTACTGTCCCAGGCAAGAATCTGATAATATAGTTACTTTGGAAATAACTTAAATCAACGTTGATCATTTCTGTAAGTTCCCACGTGATAAAGAAAATATTGTGACAAATGAAGCCATTGCTTGTAATGAGTAATGGCTTCTTTTGCCACAATGTTTTCCACCCTGTCAGAGAGAAATAATCCAATTTTCGTAAATAAATTGATGTTTTGTACCATTGTTTTGAATTTGGAAGAGTCCAAAGTACACTTAAGACGCAAAGGGTAAATAAGTTATCAGAAAGCACCCATAGGTATCAATGTATACTGGTAAGGAGATAACTATTTATAACTAGTTTTAGTGGTAAGTATTGGTAAACCAATAGAAATAGCCAATCCACCAATGCAATTCATTGGACAGCCGTGGAATACATTTCCGTGGTGGAGAAAACATTAAGTACAATCTTGAAACAAGTCTAGCGTCAAAATATATTCTACATTTTTTATGACGATAAACTCGAAGAGCTATTAAAAAGTTTTACACCATGTTTACTAAGTGATAATTATATATTTTCAGCTAGATATCAAATCCAGGTGACATAAGCGTGACAATAAATTACTAAACTATCTTTTATTCATTTTAAGTGTCAGATTAATCTGAAGTAAGTTTAAATCTGGAAACGTATGCAGTTATTTATTTCCAATTTTGCAATGTCGACCGTGTATACAGAAAAGACAATATTATTGCATTCATGAAGAACAACACGCCGCTATCAGCCACATGAAGACCACTAGCGGAATAAAGTATTTTCATAGTTAGATTCTCATCATATCATAAATGGGAATCTAAGATTAGTCCTCGGCTTTGACATGAACAATTTCTTGTTCGGCCGCGTAGAACAATCAACATCTGATTGACACAGGTTGCCTTTGAAGTAAAAGAGTCTTTATTAATATTCATCAAAACGGCACATGCCTTTGAACTATTTCGCTCTGTTGCAATATTAATATTATTATTGCAAAATATACATTCTAATCCAGGAAATTTGGTCGTCTGTTGTGCATACATTGTTAGAACATCGTTCAGCTTAATTACAAAATCGATGCCTTACATGTTCTCAAATTCAGCGATAGTTTGTGGCTAATAACCTAGTAGCTTAGTTATAGATTGTTTATCTAGTGCTGGCTAATCAAGTTTTATGTAACTGGACTTCCTTTTCTATATTATTTTAACTATTTAACTTAAGACTTGCTGAATGTCAGGCTTTATCGTTGATGCCATTACAAATGGTTTCATTTCAGAGCAGTGATTGCGGCAGTTAGTACTTTTTACCAAAACATAACAAAAGAAACCATTATCTGACTTGGTACAGTAGAACCATTCTAATCCGAATTTGTTCGGACTGACAAAAAAGTTCGGATTAGAGAGGTTTTCGGATTAGAAATGTTAGAATTAGAGAGGTTTGACTGTATATGATCTTTGTATTCAGGTATCAAACTTGCCCTCTAATGTTAATGCGTTTGACAGATGGTATAAAACTTCAAACACTTTTATCATGAAATCAATTTGAAGACTAAACATTAAAACGGATTGTTTAAATCAGAGAGTTGAATCAGTTCGTAGGTATAAGATTACACATCCAAGCAAACAAAATGACTAAGAATTATTTATGAAAATCGCCCGAGTGTAAGTGATATGAGGGCGTTTAGATAAATCCATCCGGATTTATTTATGTATGTAGATTAGTATATTTGATGAACAGACATAGGTATGGGATTGGTTTGCAATTTGGTAGAAATCATTAGGTATATCTATTGACAATTTATGTTAGTATATTAGCTTTTACACCGCGAGTAATGAACATAAGTTTACCTGTGCAAAACATCTCTTTGTCCCATGCACCAGTGGCAAGACAAGTTGCAGTATCGCTACCAACAAAACCATGTCCACATGTCAAAACGTTAGTGTCCCCCACATAACGTCCCCCATTTAAACCGACAGCGGGCCATGGGCATACTTTTCCTTATATAGACGAGAAAATAACTCGTAGAACAAAAAACTTACAAAAAAATCCCACCTTCCCCAACCAAATCTTACCCAACAAAACAGAAAATACATTGTTGTATCTGTTAGCATAGCATACTATCCTTTCATGAATATCAATACATCATTAAAATTCTGTGTATTTTGTCAGTGCTAATTTTTTGATAGCATTAACATAATATAAACAACTTTCGTTGATGAATTTAGTTGGTGCACAAAACGTTTGTTACATTTATTTGCAATGAAAATAGATATATTTAATGGGCAGTTAAGTTTTTCATCCTTCCAAAACCATTTAAAACTGCATAACAAAGCACTAGAAGTTTTTTCTCTTTTCTTATACATTATTGTTGAGCTTCTTTTTAGAGCAATGTCTCAATTCGTTAATGTCTAATACACACATATATATGAAATTGAAGTAATTCACAATGGGAAATAAGACTTTCCCATACAGAGAACTTCAGAATACTACCAGTATTATACATATGTATACATGTACTCACGTCCGGCCGACATGCAAAAGAAAGAGCAACTTGTTCCGCCGGGTTTGGGAATGCATATTTCATCTACACCACATGGTCGAGAAAAGCAACTGGGATCAATCTGAAACGATGTATCTGGCTCATAAGTATAAATGCTACGCGTACAGTCAAACCTGTGAACAAAGGCCGCCCTTGGGAAAGACAAAATTTGGCCTTTATTGACACATAGCCTTTACTGGAAGGTCACTTTGTTCTAAATAATCAGTGACGGGTTTTCAAAGAATTGTCTTTATTCACATAGTGGTCATTATTCGGAGGTGGCCACAAACACAGGTTTGACTGTAGTTTTGAAATTATTCGTATGTCCGGATATTCAGACAGATAAACAGTTCCACATACATGTGATAAATATAATCTTTGTGATATTAGTTATTTCAACCATGAAACAAATATCTTTGACAATATCATGTTTTATTTTTGAGAGCCTCTTCATGGTGAAGCCTATAAGCTTAGAAATTAAGCAATTAACGCTGAAAGTGGCATTGTACGACAATAATTTAAGCGAACTATTGCTCGCATCCATCTTATGTTATTCTTTAATGGAACTGCGTAGTATAAAACGACTATATGTATATGAAAAAATGTATAGCATCGTGAAATACACTTGTTATAATGAACATCTATAATAAAAACAGTTTTCTTGCCGATGCTGGTAGCCAATTTACTTCAGCGTACACCAAGTTTTCTCCAGTCTTCGTTTCAGACGTGGTGACTGTTCCAGTGTTGAGTTCACATTGTCTCGTCAACATATCATAATTCATGGAGTTACAAACTGTACGCCGTACACACATTTGCATGCACTGTTCAACGGTTTGTGCTTTACCCTTCCAAACATGTGATTCAGCAAGGCCGATATTTTCACGCACAAGATATGTCATATCATTACAATCACAGCGAATGTTTCCTACCATAATTATCAATGTAACTATTATCATATCAACAAAATAATTAGTTTGATTTATTAACTTATCTTTTGTCATCTTTGGAACTTTTTTAAACTAAAACGATAAAAATAATTCCATTCTCCGAACATTTTCCAGTATTAGTCAAAATCCACCTGAAAAAAAACACGCAATAAAACTTGTACAGAAGCTGAGGCAACACAATAAAATCACGACATTCGTGTCCGGAGTTCTTAACAGCTTAATACAAACAAAAACAGAAATATATACAGGATGTATATGTAGTATACAAGATGTGCATCAGAAGTTTACGGTGTGCTAAAAAGGCTTGATTCCCAATCTACGCATAACTTATATATAACTGTATAACTTGTCTCGAACGCTTACACGTCATTGGAAGGAGAAACTTGAATTATAAACGACGCTAGAGTAAATTTGTTTTTACTAGTCCATAAAATGGGGAAAAATATCTGATATTTCAAAATAGCAGAAAACCTTATCGTTTTGTATCCGATAGAAATAGCTACAGTAGGAGATTATTGTCTTTATTGGCAATTGAATTATACCGTCTGATGTACAACCATCCGTATGAATAATGAACGCATTTTAAAGTCATAATGTACCAGTTTAATGTTTCTTGCTACAAATTATGGGGAAAGTCGTATTTACACAGGTTAAACATAGCATTTATTAGAAATTATTCTCATCAAAATTTTGCAGTTTTTTATTTTGGCATACTTTTTTGGAAATGTTTGGTCTGACTTACTTGAGTGAACTATATTTTGTATGTGTATGCATTTGTTGTTTTTGTGCCCAGGCAGATAGAAACGATGACATATGAAAGCGATGATATTTAATCGCTTTAAAAAAAACGGATCCTAAAAAATGTGCAGTATACGGTGTGCAACATATACCAGTTCTCTATTTAAAGGTACTATGGGCTTAAAATGGTCAATTCCGGAGTTTATTATAAGAAGGGAAAAGTTCAATCTGCAGTCTCGTTCGTATTTAACTTTCTTGCTTTTTCTAAGAACAGATCAAAGTTGTAATAATATTATGTTTGTAAACTGTGTAAATATACAGACGGTCTATCAAAATGTACAAATGAATTATCCTCATTAATATAGTTTTAAACCATTCTACCATTCTACTATTTGTTGTTATTGAGCATAAAAATCTTATTTGCCCCGGGTTTCAGACTTTTGGGGTTACTTGATTGTCAAATCCGATTTGACTCAAGAAATTTAATTAATGTTATTTGTCTATCATCTCTGATCCAGACATGTTGTGAAGTTATCATTTAATTGTGGTATGAAGTAGTTTTTCTGTTTAACACCAGTTTTTATGTATTAATTCAGTTATAAACTGCGGGTCCGTTAACCAAATAACCAGTTTCCTGTCTTGTTCTCCGCAGGTAACTAACAACTTCGCCACATAAATGATCAGTGGTCGGTCGTGGACAAATATCTTTGGTCACATGCACCACGCCCAGGGTTCGAACCTACGATCAGGAGGTATATAGTCCTAACAATATATCTGCTGAGTCAAGCGATGGGCTTGGATAGCTCTGGGTAACTTTCAGAAGATAACGGAAATTTTCCAAGATAGTCAATTGTCAAGGTGTTTGATATGAAGAACTGATTAATAAAACTGACGTAGAAGTGATACTGGCAACATCAATTTAAGGTCCCTTTTACTGAATGTTCGATAAACATCAGTATAATATCTGCTTAACCTGGATGGTATTTTTTTAAGAAAACAACCAGATGAAAAACACAACTCTGTTAGATAATATTGTCGTATATTTGAAACCTTAAAATATAATATGATAGCATTCATATTTTAGACGGAGCATGTTAAAAACAAAATAAATCGAACACGGTAATGTAAACAGTGCAACCTCTTCAAAGCAACATCCTTTGGGGGAACAAAATTATGTTGTTGTAGTGAGTTTGTGAGTTTGTTGCTCAAGAGAGGTTAAATTAATAGTTAAATTGTACAGTGGGAAAACTCATGCTGTTGTTTAAGGGAGGTTGTTGCTCAAGAGAGGACCGCTCTGGAGAGGTTTCACTGTACTTTCTTATACACAGAACAAACAGTTCGATATCACCAGATCTTGTAGCCTTATTAAATAATAAAATCACATGGAGAGAAACATTATACATTCACCTAATCCTCCATATTGGATTTCAATTGTATGATCTCTGCAAATACGAAATTCAATCAAAATATAAACTATCAATAAAATATAAACTATCAATAAAAAATATAATGGGGTACTTAATTTCGTGGGTACTTAATTTCGTGGGTACCTAATTTCGTGGGTACTTAATTTCGTGGTAATTTCGGATAATGCATTTAAATTTTATGGCGTTAAGTATTGAATTGTAAGAAGCACAGTATTTTTATTCAAACCAATTCTCACATATCTGGTAAATTCTGAATGATTTCTTTGAATGAGTTTACCATGCATTATATCCGGCCGCGGCCGTGGTCCAGTGGTTAGTACGCTGGTCTTATACCCCAGAGATCCGGGTTCGAATCCTGGTTGCGACAGGTTATACCCTTCTATGAAAATTTGACAAAAATGACGATTTTCCTCCATATATAGAGAAGTTACCGGCTCCTTATGGAAGGGTAAGTTAGTACTGGTTAGTATACTGTCCAGGAAAACTGGTTAGGTGAACTGGTCGCCGTATATAACTGAAAAATTGTTAAAAGAAGACGTTAAACCCCAGTGACAATATGTCACATAAAAACAAAAAACAGCATTACATCCCTTCACCTTCAGTAACAAATTTGTTATATAACAAACATGTCTATATGTCAAGTCTTGAATCATTATTTTATTATTCTGTCTACTTAAACAGACAGTAAAAATACATTTAATTTTTATGAGGGAAATAAAATACAATGCTGTTGTTGTTTTTTACTTTCGTAGAAATAAATATATGTTTTGAAAATCTAAGTGTTGTATGAATATAATACATGACATATAGATAGGCAGTGATCTGTGTCGTTTATATCTCAGAGAAGAAATATTTTAAAACATACCGTAACATTCATATTTGTTTGAAGGCCACCGACCACCGGTTTGCGAGCAAAGGCTGTAGTTTTTTATTCACATTTGATCGACGGTAAACGATCGTCGTTCCAATTCAATTAAACCATAAATTATTTATAGTTACAGGTATTTGAAATAAAAAAAATGTAAAACTAATACAAAAAATAACGTAAACTGAGTATGTTATTTAGATTTATAAGCTTTGTGAGACCGGAAATTATGAATACGCCGACGTAAATAATTCATACACATTTGTTTTAACTTTAAAAAAGTTCTGTGTTGAATATTGTGATAATTACAGCGTACCTAGCTTGCAGATACGGCTGATATTGTCGTACACCATCTACGTGTCGCATACACAAAACCCTTCACGACAAACAGGATCAATGGCTGAACAAAGAGTCTCATCAGTGCATGAGTGAATAAAGATTTTTGAAAAAAAAAACAGAAATAAAAAATTATGCTGCCAAATCTGAGTTAAAGGCCGATACTTGCAAATAAAGGCAACCGGAATAAAAAAATCAGTCTTCAGCACACTATCATGGTGATAAAACAACAACAACAACAACAACAAAATTTTGTAATAAGGAAAGTATGTATGAAAGCCGCAGTTTTTCTCCCATTTGTGAACAGGGTTTTCTCTGTCTGATAACAGAGATTGTTGAATTGTAAACACGAATTAATAATAAATAGAAATAATTATAAGATATACATCTATGTCTCTACATAGAATATTTTATTAAGCTTCCCTTGGGTACTATTAAAAGAATATTTATTCTGTATGTATTGATAACAGGAAATAATGAAATTTACATCCTTTTTGTCCGACATCAGAACAAAGTAGTTCCCGTTGTGTACATACTAATGGTTTCAAAATGCAAATTGAAAATACTATGGAAGCCCCGTGTCATTGTTGCAACAGTGGAACACTTTCATCACACTTGTCTCGAAGCAAACTGATATCGGAACACTTTATCAAAAGCTAGGTGTTACTTTGTAACATTTGTATATTATGTGTCAATAACGTTAATCGTCTGCTTGGTTGCTGTAAAAGAACATCATTGTGAATTCTGATAATATTTTGGAAACCTTCGTCTGCTGTTGCAACATGAATTAGAAAAAATCGATTACCGGAAAAGTATCGATTGCAAGGTGTTTATAGAAAGGTCTCTGACATCAACAATGCCTCGGAAGAAATACGGAAATAATGGTGTTTACTGACATATGTGGACCAAAGTTAACAATTACCAAACAACCGAGGTAAAATAACAAAAGCTTTTAACGATACAAGTCATATCTTTGTCCCAATGACCAGTGTCAAGGCAAGTTGCTGTGTCATCCCTAATGAACCATGCCCATTAGTCAAAACATTTGTGTCTCCAACATACCGCCCACCATTTAAACCAACAGAAGGCCATAGGCATGCTTTTCCTACAAAAAATTACCCTTCCGTTATTAATAATTGCCTTCTGGAAAAACCCTACTTACCAAGTGAAAAAATGTTGGGTCGCGATACAGCAATCATTAGTTTATATCGGGAAAAATAACATAACTATGAACTAGTACTTTCACACACCTTTCTCAATCACATGTAGCGATTAACAGACGGTTTATTAACAACAAAACTTTGTTCTTATTATTCGAAGACATTTTCATACGAAAACAAAAACATTCTAAAAATTTGTCAAACCGTTTACGAACGATAACCAAGCAGAAATAAACCTAACAGTGGTTTCAAACCCTTCAAAGGTTACTGTCCGTGGCTTTGTTGACAGGCCACAAGAGTGGTGATCAAGTGGTTACATGCTAACAGTTAGTCAGTAATAATTTGACACATCACTTTATAGTTCTTGTCATTTGCCCCTCGCCTATGCTTCACAGATCATATGTAGAAGTAAGCCATTTGATTAACATTTCATTATATAACTCATACCACAATTATGTAACTTGTAATGAAGAACGAAATTTCAAAACTCACGTCCGCAAATGCTCGTTCCATGATGCATCCTATCATAATGCAATTAACTTGAGGAGTATTCTACAAATTATTAATCATCAAATGTATATAATAAGAAGGTTTTGTACAAGCAAACACGACATAGCCACTTTACATTTGCTCTTCAATACAACGTACATTGAAATAGAAAGCTGTCCTTGCCTTAGCTGGTAGCCAGTTTATTTCAGAATACACAAAATATTCGCCAGTCTTAGTCCGTGTTATGCTGACTGTTCCAGTGTTGAGTTCATATTGTGTCGTCAACATATCATAATTCATGGAGTTACAAACTGTACGCCGTACACACATCTGCATGCACTGTTCAACAGTTTGTGATTTACCCTTCCAAACTTGTGATTCAGCAAAGGCCGATATTTTCAGGTACAAGATCTGTCATATCATTACAATCACAGCGAATGTTTCCTACCATAATTACCAATGTAAATATTATCAAATCAACAAAACAACTAGTTTGATTTATTAAATTATCTTTTGTCATTTTAGGAACCATTTTTGAAGCAAATATGATATTCATACTATCGCTGTATGGTTAACCTACTACAAAACAGGATAATTAACATGATTGTATGATTATTCTTGACATTGTTAATGATGGAAAAGTTCGCTTAATTGACCTCTAGTAAAACACAACTTAGTGTGAACACTAAAACATTATATGAAGTTCAGAAATCTTTTAGCGTAAAAACACCGCGACATGGTAAAATTCAAATGGCCGGAGACCACTTTTCCGACACAATTAGTAAACGTCCAGTGCCCTTGATACGGGACAAACGTTTACCATTTCCGGATCGGATGGCAGCTTTTTGTGTTGTAATGGAAACAAAGTCATAATAGCTTTTAAAATAACATCAACGAACCCCATCATATTTAGCAGATCTTTCTACGTTTGTATTTAACAATGTGAACATCCAATATTTTAACACATCGGGTAGTGCATATACTATACCAACAGGAAATTCTAACAATAATTTGACCTAACCTTTTGTGTAGTTACAAGATCAAGTGACTGACTACATTGTCAAGCTGAATGTGAGATGAATGTTCTGAATAAACGCAGCCCAAACTTGTAATTAATAAGTAATTGGAGTCACTCTCGTACATTTATTTTTCTTACCTTGTTTCACTGACGTGTGATAAGAATGACTGGTTAAAGTTTCTTAATTATAATCTATTAGAATCAAATTATTGATAATAGAAAAAAGTATTCATACATCACAAACACCTCTGATGCAACGTCTTTACTCCAAATCAATATTTCAATATACATGTATCTTTTTCTGAATACCAATTATCGTAGTCGTCTCAAAATACATTTTGTATTCGGTATTTGTCAAAATATCCGTGCAACACTTTTCTACTCATTGACAAAGTAGACAAACTTGTATTTTGTACATTTGTACATAGCTGTATCTCAAAATGTATATTTCAGTCCTATTCCGCCAGTCGGAAGTAATTTCTGATGTTAAACGGAGAATTTTGCCCCCAAAGAATGTGTAAAACACTAATGTGTTCAATATTAAAGTCCTTCCATAATCATCAAATTAAGTAATACCAGCATTATTCATAGTAGTTTGTTGTCAATAGTGTAAATAACGAATAATTTACAGTTTTTGGTCTTAGGGAGTTGTAAATGATTTTTCCGCACAATTTATGTGTTGAAGAGAGGCCCAAAAATAGGATTAGAAATTTCGTTCAACCAAAGGATAAACAGGGACATCAAATCCTGAATATGAACCTTGTTGTAGAAACACAACTGGAAAACTCATTACGTTACATCCTTCCAATCATTGGTGTAGTTGAAAAGTTCTTTTCTTCGCCTGTCGCCATTTTTGCTTGGCCTTCCGTTTATAAATTTGTAACGTTTGAATTTACTGTTGTACCAGTCATACAATTTTATATTGCTTTATTCTCGCCATTTTCAGCCGTGTTTGTTTAACAAGGACCCCCAAAATTCCAAAAATTGTATTCATTATAATACGGAACAGATTTACACTCATTACTACTTGCACATTTAGATCTAACTGATTCAATCAGTTGTGTTACACAAGTGTTTTGGGTCCAACGAACTTAATCTTCTTTATTTTCAAATAAAACAATAACGCGATGCACAGTGCAGAGTGAATTTAATGTCATAAAAAGAAACGAAAAACAAAACATTGAGTGTATGCGTGCAATATACTAAAACATGTAACAAAATAAATTCTGATATCTATCACTTTTTAATATCTTCATGCAAACTTGCAACCTTTCAGTCAAAACCCCAGCTCACAAACCGCCATGAAAACAGGATAAGTCTCTTACATGACCAAAACGTGCAATCAAACTATAACCAACTCTAAGTACGTGAGCTGAGGCTAACATTGATTTATAGTCAAATATTTTCAAAATGACATTAACTCAATAACATTCATAAGGATAAAATACATATTAAGCACATTACACCGACAAACAACTACAAGTATTTTAAAAGTCATTATTATACAAAATATTCAAAGCAGACTCGTACACAATAAACAACCATTCACAGAAGTAACAAATCTACATGCGTGTGATTTAAATAAATATTTACTTATTAGTTACTATGATTATCTAATAGAGTAAAATCAATCCCTTTTCACAACAGTGAAATTCAATGAGACAAATTTCAACAATATATCTAATAAAACACCACATGGCATAAAAGAAAACTTAGTTACAGTCATAACACATAAAGACTTTGTTGTAAAATGCTATTTGTTCTCATTTTATGATCATTATGAACAAAGTATCTATCATAATGAAAAACTTCACGGATCAGTTTGCTTATAAAACATAATATATCAAAGGAATCCAAAAAAATATGGTATCATTGATAAAGTGGTGCGAAATGTTGACAATTAGGCCTTTCTTAAAAACGTTGGTTTCCGGTTACGCCACCCAAACTTTTAGAAATGATGGTTAAGTGTACATTTCTTTAATTGGTTGACATTACATGCTTGTACTGAAAACGAAAAGCTGGAGTGAAGAATGGAAAAATTGTACAGATTGCTAAAAAGTTTTTGGGTCAGGTTTTATTAATGTGTCGGTCGTATAACTGCAAACAAACATTTTTAAGGGAGTCCTTACATTAATGTTGTATCTTATCTTTGAAGCCAACGTAAGCAACACAGAAAATGTCACAGTCACAATAGTGTAAAAACGTGAAAGCAAAAAGTTGTTTTTAAAGTATCTATTTATGATGATATACGCGAAATAGAAATTTAAAAATCACAATATACGCGATACTGCATGCAAAATCGTGATATATCGCGATACGCTTTTAATGAGCGATGCCCAGCTCTAATTCAAAACCACTCTCTTGTTACATTAGTCAATGATTTTTATAGAATAAGGCGGAGTCCCTAAATAGGAAACTAAATGAAAAGGATGAACCAAGTTATCAGGGGTCAAATATGAGTATTATAGTAGTCCTTATCACAATTTCAGTTGGGTAAAAATTCACACCAGATGAGTAAAATACAGAACACTTGACCCATTTAAAATATTGTTTAAAATTTTCAGCACTTCCAGATGGTTTACATTCAGTAATGGTCGCTGCTGTTTTGGTGTTGGAGTTGTGACCACCAAATGATCGTTCAGAATACCACTTAATTATGCAGTGATACTATCTGAAAACTTCAACAAGTGATATTGACGTATCCGTATCCATGACAGGTGTTGTTTTGTCTCCTTCCATAATTTCTACAGAATAGTAAATGTGGCTCGGATCCATCGCAGGAGAACGAAATAGCATGTTTGTATTTGTTTGTTGTAGAAGTTATATTGATGTGGCTGCGAAAACACCAACGAATTAATGGCTAGATACATTAAATAAATATATGTAAGCAAAGTCACAGCATCACAGGTTTATTTAATATTTATATTATAAGTAAATGCTCCAGTTGTCATTGGTGTAAACACAAAAACGTTTATGTATATACTCGTATGTCAACAGGACTCAGTGATTAGTCGCATTTCAACTTGAATTGGAATCAATATATTACATGTACATGTATGTAATTGTACAGAAAGCTCAAAATTATTCGTAGAAATTTTCTACTACATATTTATATTCTAGGTCGAACTGCGTACGTAAAATGGTTTCGCAGGAATGGTTTAATTGAAGAATTATTAACAATGACATGAATGAAATAGTAAGTAGGGAGTCCTACATTAATTAAAACTGTATTTTGTTAAGTTTTATCGCGTGTATTGTAGACTTAATGCGGTACTTATGTATTGACTGGTTTTGACGGTAATATAAATATATTTACGTAAATGTTTTACAAGCTACTGATGTTTCATTTTCTCCCCAATTGGACCTGCATACTGGTCTCAGGTAATTACCAATCTTTACCTGGAGACTTCCTCTGACAGAGTTTCTATTCGCATAGGCATGGACATAGATGCCAGCTGTAACATTATAGAGAGAAAAAACATATCTAAAAGATACTCAATGCAAAATGGAATTATATTACATCACCAAAGAGTTAACATCACAGTACATTTGTAATAAAAAATACTGAGGTAAGTTAAAGGGTTTTGGTAATATTTCTGAATGTTAATTTTCTGCGATACATACTTTGAACAAGAGCTGTTTATAGAACATGCATGCCCCCTAATATTAACAACATAATGCTGAATTATAAAAAAAACCGACTTCAAAATCGGCCCGACCGTCCGACCGACCGACATGTGCAAACACAATATACTTACACTTCATCGAAGTGGGCATAATCATTAGACACGCTTGTATCCTTGTTCACACGCGTGTATCGATTTCATCAGTAAAATCAAGGGGCCCGAATAGCCACAAAAACAGAAGTACCGACTCATTAATTACAATATTTACCTTGAGGATCAAATTCGAAACACGTTAAAACTATGACCCTATCGTGAGAGTCATGACTGCTTATGTTATAGGAGCATAAGTCTAAACCATCTGCATTCTCGTCGCATTTCATGTTATCTAATCTGTAATACTTGGATAACCAATGCCTCTCCCGTCCTTTTACGTGATAGCTTCCACCATATCTAGAAAAATATGTTCACAAGAAAAATAGTACGAGTGCGCTTTTTCCATGTATCTAAATCAAAGTATTCTACCCGTATTACTTGCCATCTTAGCAGTAGTAAGATCAAATATATTAAGATTATATATATTAAGATTATACTTATATTAAGATTATACACATATCAAGATTATACATATATTAAGATTATATATATATATTGAGATTATATATATTAAGATTATACATATATTAAGATTATACATATATTAAGATTATATATATTAAGATTATATATATATATATATATTAAGATTATATATATTAAGATTATACATATATTCAGATTATATATATTAAGATTATATATATATATATTAAGATCATATATATTAAGATCATACATATATTAAGATTATATATATTAAGATTATATATATATATATATATTAAGATTATATATATTAAGATTATACATATATTCAGATTATACATATTAAGATTATACATATGTTAAGATTAAGATTAATATTAGATATAAGATATATATATATATTAAGATTATATATATTAAGATTATGCATATTGATATTATATATATATTAAGATTATACGTATTAAGATTATATATATAAAGATTATATATATATTAAGATCATATGTATTAAGATTATACATATATTAAGATTATACATATATTAAGATTATATACATTAAGATTATATATATTAAGATTATATATATTGAGGTCTAAAGATCAATATCTTATATCATGAATCATGTTTGCGAATTTCGTGTGTAGTCTGATTTTGTTATGCCCTCATTTGACCCGGATATATATATTTAGTTATTTACGCAGATACATTAACCTTTTTCTCCTCTAGTAAAACGCTCGTATATGCCAAATCTTCCATAGGGATCACTCCTCTAAACTTGGTACATTGAAGTAATTATGATGCCCAATCATACAAATCAAAACTTATTTCAATAAGATAAATTGATGAAATATTCTTATAAAATGTTAATTCTGTCTATTTACCCGTATCCAAGCTGTCTACATGCCACATTTGTTGCTTGCCAGTTCCAGTCATCTGCTTCCTCATATCGCACATAACCCCAGTCTCCTTCCGTAAATATTTCAAGGGGACCTGTTTTCAATTGAGCATGTGTTGATGTCATTCGCAGACCTGAATAGAAATATCAAATATCATTACTGTGTTAGAATAACAATCTACGTTACATTTATTTGGTACCAATGAACACTCGGGATTGAAAAGATAGTTTCTGTCTTTTAATATTTATCTTATAATGTTTTATGACAAATGTTCATCAGCAAGAGTATAATTAAAGCTAAATTAATATCTTTATGAGGATTCACATTAAATAATAATTCTCTGATAGGAAATTTGTACTACCTATAATTTCGTTATGTAGAATGTTGACAGGTTACACTTATATACTATATGCTTACTTTATATATAACGAGGCGGTAAATACAAATTTAGCAACATGTGATGTTCTAAATGCACAATGCATTAAAGCCCAGTACATATGATACACAAAAACGACAACTTGCGAATGTTCTGTAATTAATTGTTACTTATTTTACGACTGTTTCCGGCAAATTACGCAATAGTCATCCTTTTATTAATAGTGTTACTTGTACAAAAATATACCACGAAAGATTAATACAGTGCAATATCTTCAAAGAAACACTATCTTGGGAGATGCAAAATTAGGTTGTTGTTGAGAGGTTGACGCTCTAGGGAGGTTGAATAAAGCGAAGGCCGCTCTGGAGAGGTTGCACTGTATTTGATAATTTACTCAGAAATGACGCTTAGATCAAACTGGAGATTGTTTTTGTAATCATAAGCAGAACATGTTTCAATTATTTTTCATGTCAGAATAACTAGCTTCTAATGCTACATAAACAAACACGTTATAAACTGGTGACATCTTGGAACTAGTTTACAAAGACTTTGTTTTCCGAAAACAAGTCTAATAAATTTATCAATACATAAGCATCGCGATATGGGTGTTGCACGCCGGACTTCTGGTCCGAATATCGTGGGTTCAGTGCTTAGTATTTCTAAATGTCGGTTATCACGAAGCAAGGAATTTTCCGCCAAGAATGGTTGTTGTTACAATGTATATCACTTTTTCATAACCGACATTAATGAAAATTGTAGTTTAAACCGAAAATAATCCATTTAATAAAAATTGAACTTACCGAAACATTCAAAGTTGGTTTGTTCCCAAAAGCCTGTTTCAAGACATCTAATAATACCATCATCAGTACCTAACTTTTGTCGGACAGGTTCAGGGCCACACGTGTATGCTAACACCATATTAGTGGATGTTCCGTTTAATGTGGTGCCTGCTATATGTTGTGGGTCTCCACAATCTACATTTAAAACGATAGGGCACTGTTTTTTATTTTTTTGTTTCTCGAACATTTTTATGCAAAGTGTTGGGTAGGAGGAGGAAAAAATATGACAGTTTCCCCAAATTTATGTCTTTGACATTGCAATATGCATTTTACATATACATGGGAAAAGTTTAGCAAGTTCAGAAAAGATTGACTCCTGGGGAAAGGGTAGGTACGAAATCATTAAACCAAATACATTTTCAGATATTTGATTCCTATCGCCAATCATTCACATCAATGTTATTCCATGATTTTGAGGCGTTTAGTCTCCGGCGTACGTGAAATAAACTAGGGGTCAGGCGTAAAAGTTCGGACACGGCTCAATACCTAGTGTGCCCACCATTCGCAATCAAGACTGGCAGACAACGACGTCGTATGCTGCAAATCAGTTTTCTAATGACCTGTAATGGGATCCTGACCCATTCAGCTTGCAGAGCACGTCCAAGATCACGGACGTTGTTGACATCATGGCGCTCTATCACCTGACGACCTAAGTGGTCCCATAAGTAGTCAATGGGAGAGAGATTCGTGATCTTGCCGGCCACTGCAACACATTGACGTTATGGATACGTAAAATGTTCTGGGTATGCCTCGCAGTGTGTGAACGGGCATTATCATGTTGGAAAATCCCTACGTTGCGTTGTTGCAAATACGGTACAACAACAGGCTCGATGATTTCGTCATAGTTCCTTTGTGCAGTGAGATTACAATGCACTATGACGAGATCCATCTTCCCACCATGATGTATGCCCGCCCAACCATCACGCTACCATCCCACATAACGGTCACGTTCCACAACATTATCTTGGTCCAGCCTCTCTCCTCGTCTCCCCCAAGTTCGAACCCTGCCATCAGCAAATGACACGTTAAACCTAGATTCGTCCGAAAACAGAACGTCGCGCCATTGCCTGCGAGTCCAATCCTGATGAATCCTGGCCCATTGACGTCTTGTTTGACGGTGTCGCAACGTCAGCGGAACGCCAACGTAGGGACGTCCAGCGGCATGTAGCCTATTCCTAACTGTCCTGTCGCAAACTCTTGTGTCAGTAGCATACCTAACTTTCGACTAGAAAGAAATCTATAGCGCCGAGATGACGTCGTGAGAAAACGGTCTTCCCGCGGCATGGTTTTACGAGGTCTGCCTGATCTGGGTCGGTGTGCGACGTTCCCAGTTTGCTGAAATCCGTTCAGCAGTCGACTTATTGTCGATTCGCGGCGATGGAAATGTCGAGCAACGTCTCTTGTAGACATGCCAGCGGTAAGCACACCGATGGCTCTCGTATGTTGCTCAAACGTCATTCCAGGCCGACGTCCCATCATTGATTTTCAAAGACTATTTCCCAGTTTATGCGCTTACGATAGGAAAGCTCCCGAACTGTGTACTTCGTGCCCCGCTGAGGATCATCCGATTTACTGCGCACATACTGCGCGTGACTTTCGTGAAAGTGAAGTTTCACGATTACGTAATGGTCTAGTGTACAAAATAAGTGAACTCATGCTGTCAATGAATGGGCACAATTGTTCAATACGGAAACGTTTTAGTGACATTGATTGATAGACGAAAACCAAAGGCGTAAAAACTTGCTAAACTTCATTCTCTCAGTATATAACGCGACATCAATGACTGGTTTATCTCAAATAAAACTCAATGACTAAACAATTCAATAACGAGTGTTTACCTTAAAACAATGACTGTGAGTTTTGTGCTCTCTACCGCAATTTTTTTTATAAAAAAGTAGTGAATATAGTGTGTTACACCATTTATAATTTGAATATGGTTCAACAATAGAAAATGATTTACTAAGAGTCTTTTTAAAATTATCAATTACGTCTTTTTTATCACCCATTTAAATTTCGGAATTAATGAGGCTATTTCACAATTGTCCAAAGCGGCATCCCGTGTATGGTTTTCTAGTAGTGTTTTTATGGTTTCAATAGTTTTTCCTTTAACAAATTTTTATATAGGGCTTGAAAAACAGAGAATATCTGATAATCTGAACCATTGCATGATTCCATTGCATAATCCACCATCTCGGAACACTGCCATAATAATAATCAGTCGTGAGAATAGGTTTAAGGTCACACACTGCTAAATTTTAGGACAAAAAGACATATCTGAATTTTGCAATTTTTGGATTTTCAGTTTTATTTTTATTTTTGCTAAAAAAAGAGTAGGAGAGTCTGAGAAACGGAAAATCAACGAACAGTGGCCTTACTTCTGCAAATAGAAACTAGAACAAATTATGAGTATATCGTTAAGTTATCATGCATTTGGTAATGACCAATGTTAAGTCTATGTGTTGCTCCTACAAAATATAAACTTTGCATCTTTTAGCCCATACGTAGTTGTACGGGAATTGCCGGGAACACAACGGGAAAAACGCATTTGATTCTGCAGAATGTCACTTAGGTATATGCTTTACATATCTAACCATGTGGGTGACCATGACTTCATACAAACAATATTTATAAAGTATTCGTGTGACAATGTTTTTAAAGATAACAGGATAAAGTCATTATTAACCGTTAATGATGATACTGTAAAACGTTTAATACTAAGTGTGGAACATTGAAATCAGAACATCATATAGAACAAACCTAGGCTGCAGCGACTAGTTGAATTGTCATATACCATGTTTGTACCACATGTACAACGTCCGTCTTCACAGACAGCACTGATGTCGGAACAAAATGTATCATTGGTGCATATATGGTTCAGTATTTCTGGATATAAAAATAAAACTTTGGATTTATACAACGAGTACTATAATAAGAACGTGTGATTCGTCATTTTGAATCATATTTGAAAAAAGGACATGCACCCTTTGTTTTTGAGGAACAACTGAATTTCACCGTTAAAATCCTAAGTATCTCAATTTACAAAAGGCCACTATTCACATATAAGTTGACGTTGTTGAGATATCTTACATACTCCTTAAAACTAACATTGAGGTGCGACAAACAGTTAACAAACAGTATTTGGTGAGAAATGACGAATACAGTGCTGCGTTTTTGTAAACCATCGAAGACATCCGAGAAATATAAGACATTTTGTTTGTTGTTAGTTGGCAATGAATACCGTGTCACTCACCAGACGCGATCTGATATTTTGTCTGGTGATCAAAAATGATCAAAATGATCGCACAGCAATCGAATTTCAGTAAAGACGCGACTTTGTGGTCCATAAAATCCGTTTATGGTGTCTTTGCTGCGAATTTATTCGTCAAATATGATACAATAAATAGTTGTTCTTAAGGGATACAGTCAAATTTCCAAAATAAAATTATAAAACATTGAAGAAATATGTACATGAATGATTTATTTTACCTGGCAAATGACTTCTTCCGATCAACGACATGCCCAACAATTCCTATTTCTTTACATGCAATGTTAGTTTTCAATACTTTTGATACTAATGCGTTTAAGTATGAAAAAAATCTACAGACAAAAATGATAATGCTGTTAAATGATGTTTTGTGCCCCATGTATTATTTAGTACAATGTTTTGGTGCCTTATATATCTTATCGTGTTCATTGATTTTTCTTTTTCCCTTTATATCCGGGATTTTGTGTGTTTCATCTACAGTTCTTTCTTCTATCAGTATCGAATGACAACATACCCGTTACGTGCCACATTAAGTCAGAATATCATACCGAGAAACCATAGATGTTCATCAAATAACTTTATCAACTACAGTGAAACCTCTCCAGAGCAGCCCTCACTTAAGTAACAACCTACCTTCAACAACAGCATGTTTTTTCCTCTGAACGATTTAACTGTTAATTTAATCTCTCTAGAGCAACAACATCTCAACAACAACATATTTTTGCTTCTCCTAAAGGGTGTTGCTTTGGAGAGGCTGCACTGTACTTGTTATATTATGATCGTATGATTTATCGTGTTTGGCAGTGTTTAAGATCGGGTCATATATCTACATGTATTTCAATAATTATTTTTGTTGAAATCTGTATTTCCAAATTCATCTCACTTTGTCTTATTATACCCTAAAATTCCAGTCCTTATAGCTTTAAGTATCATTAACGATGATCCAGCTGGACTTATTGTCAAGTGTGTTGTATTAATAATCAGATACACCTTTAACATTTTACGCGACAGGGAAAGGACCTATGCGCCGACGAATCTTAAGAAATTACAAAAATAATCTCCTGGCAGGCTATCATAGGCATTACATACCAACCACTACACACAAAAAACAGAGCAAGGCAAAAAGCGTATACTGTACCCCATAATTCTCAGCAGCAGTAGCAGCAGCAACAGCAACACAGCTCGTGCCAATCGGCGTCTTAGAAGTGTATTATATATTTCTCACTTAATAACTTAGATCCCTTAACGTTGACAAAATGATTACCTGTACATGACATCTCTTTGTCCCACTGACCAGTGTCTAGACAAGTCGCGATATCGCTTCCAATAAAACCGGGTCCACACGTCAAAACGTTTGTATCCCCGACATAACGTCCACCACGTATACCAATATCAGGCCACGGACACACCTTTCCTTTGAATTAGGAAAAACGTAATACTTGTCAATAATTAAAAATAATACATATTATCTAATTAGTGGACGCATGGTAATCCGGAGAGCTATATAGTCAAACTGGGGCGCTGTACAGAACCCAAAATTCTTCCGGCGCTCCGCGTATGAACTGTTGTTCTTCGATCGTCTAAAGATCGATAATGTTTTAATCTGATGGATGTTTAATGAAATCAGATTACGCATTTTTTGTGTTCCTATGGCAACAGGTGTAAGTGTCCTGTAGTGTACTGTTATTACTTCACTATTAAAGATTTATATTTATCGTCTAATAAAGGAGTGGGTGACATGATGTTCATGATCTTTTTTCTCCTTGAGTTTAATGCCATTTTTCAATAATTTTTCAGTTATATATATATATATATATATATATTAGAACCGGTCGCAGTATACTATATATGTATATATAGTATACTGCGACCGGTTCTAATTTACCATTCAAGAAGGAGCCGGCAACGTATCCACATGGTTGAATATCGACCTTTTTGTCAAGTTTTCATAGAAGGGTACGACCTGTCGCGACCATGATTTGAACCCGGATCGCCGGATTACAAGTCCAGTGCAATTACCACTGGACCACTGTCGCGGCTATCCATGATATGTCCTCCTTCATTGATAATACGTTAGATCGATGCTGTCTATACATGTACATGTACTAGTATATATACTAAGACGACTCATATAAATTTATTATTAACTTACGTCCCGCTGACATACAGGTATACGAGCATTCTGTCTGTGTTGCTGTAGCGACACGTCCAGAAATACAGACTTGGTCATCAGCACAAGGGCGAGAAAAACAGGCTTCGTCAATCTGTGGGACAAACACAAACAATTATAAGGTGTTTATAAGCTATGAATCAAAATGATAAAATTGAGGCACTGTATTTTTTACTTAGCGAGTAAACAATAAACGTTCCACTTTACTGGTGAGTTTTGGTTTTTTTTTGACAAAATGCCCGAAATATTAGATTTATACATATAATTGAATACACCTTTTAACAGAGAGTAAAATAACAACCACAAGCCGAGCATCTTTATGTCTTAAATGAAAAATACTAATTTCACAAATATTTTCCAATATGTACAATATGAATCTAGCCGCCCAGTTCCCCAAAGATGCATAATAGCGCTTTGTGACTGTATGCTGAACAAGCGACAATTGCGCATATTCATTGATCATAAATAATCATTACAATTCTTTTATTCATCAGGTTTATTTAGCATCAAATATCATTTTTGTAATATATTCATCAATTATTATCTTGATGTACTTTGAGCGAGCTTGCTTGCTTAACTCAAGAGTTCAAGCACTTGCACTACGCAAACGATCGCTACCATCTCAATATTACGACCATCTCGTCATAACGACCAAATATTTTCGGATCGGCTTTCAATAACTCCCCTATAATTCAACTTAATGATGAGACCACCTCATTATTACGATTGACCTTTGGGGTCCCGAAGGTGGTCTCGTTATTAGTTTTACTGTACATTGAAATTTTCATAGATCATACATATAGACGCATATAAAACAATACGTACACTTGCTGGCCACCATGCAAAACTTGAATACACAAGCGTCTCTCCTGTCTTTGTAGTTCGGTCTTCAAGAGTTCCAGAATTTAACTCACAAATTTTGGTCGTGAAATCGTAATTAATTGATTGGCAGGGTTTTCTCGCTACACACATACGGGCACAATTGTCGATAGTTTGTGCTTTACCATTCCAAATATACGAGTCAATTAACCCTATATTTTTCTTTACGAAGTCAGATACATCATTACAACTATTTGTTTGCACATTCGTGATTAATATCGAAATCATCCATAATTTTAACGATGCATTTTTATGTAATTGTAACTTTGCCATATTTATTTCGATGTTTTCTTGAAAAAATACCACATAATTCGATACTGTTCTTTCATTTTTTTACTACTATATTGCAAAAAAAGTTAAGAAGTAAAAGTTCAAAATTATAAAACAAAACATTCCGTTAAACTGTCCAAATGTTTGACTTTCCCTAAAAAGTCTCCAAATGATAAATAATACTAAAGGTACACACACTATGCACATGCAGTGATTCAAACTCGTTTTGAAGAAGAAATCTGATTGGACGTTTTGATAAATTATTCAACCATGAAGTTATGACTACAGCGCAGAATTTTACAATAATAGAATCTACCTGCTGTATTATTTAATATTACTATTTGTTGCTTACTATCATGTTAATCGTGTATGACAAGTCGATGAAAAGAAAAATGTCTTATCATAATTAATGACTATTTCCTATCTTGTCGACTAATTAGTTCACTGTCAATATAGCACAGACGGATTCCAATGATTTAGTCATCTTTGGACACGACAAGTCCGTCAAAGGAAAGAGTTTGATGTATAAATCTAAAAAATAGGGTCGAGCATATCAGTGAAGGACCTGGTATAAAATCTGATGAATAGTTAAACAATAGTTTGCACGGTTGTGTTATCCTTCGCCATACAATGTACATGTGCATGTACTTCAGATTTTTTTATCAAGAAATGATCATACTGTCTGTAATAATACAGTGGAAACCCTCTTATCCGATAACTCTATAAACCGGTTTCTCATCTAAATCTTCCAAATATTCCGGTCCTGACTTTATAGCTATATATTTTTAAACAACCCCGTCTATACTGGCATCCCCTCCAAATCGGCCAAATGACCTGGTCCCGGGCTCGGCCGGTTTAGAGGATTTTTACTTTATTTTTCCGATTATTTGCATTCTAATATACACACGTACTTAGAAAATAAAATCAAAACATCACTGCATTAATTAAACACGGACAAGAAGAGAAGGTTATACAATAATATGGTTAAACTTTCGGCTGGGTACGAACAATTGGTAATATAATCAGTGTTTTGAATTGTTTGACGTCATATTTCACTTTAATGCAGGACTATTATTAATTGAAGTATGTATAGAAAAGTCGCTCGAATTTTACTTTACTGAAGCATAAAAATTCATAATAAGGCTCGTGTAAATCCATGTACAATGTAAAGAACCTGTTATGTATTGCAATATATTCTGCATGACTACATTTTACAGTGAATAAGGTATGGGAAAAAGATTATTAAAATGAACGCAAACATGTTACAATATACCTCTGTTAGATTACCTTTAAAGTACAGTGCAACCTCTCCAAAGCAACGCTCTTTGAAAGAGGCAAAATTATGTTGTTTTTGGGATACTGTTGATCTAGAGAGGTTAAATTAATAATTAAATCGTACAGCGGGAAAAATCATGCTGCTGTTGAATGGTGATTGTTGCTCAAGAGAGGGCCGCTCTAGAGAGGTTGTACTTTATTGTCTTTTTTTATTATTCATGCAGAGAAATATTTTTCTTCGAAACACACATAAAAATTCACGAATTTGTAATTGTCGAGAAATACTGTAAAATCGGCCTTACGTTTACGTTCAATGTTCGTTAACACAAAGTATTCCAACGATCCTGAAAACTTCATGCTAACGATAGTCAACTGTATATTCTGCAATCTCGCCATGGGAGATCCTTGGTCATTATAAGACTACGTTAAAATGACGTAGAGAGTTTGGACACTGTAGAGGTTCGGGTGATTTGTATGGATAAAATAGAAATATGAACAAAGGTTTGGTTGGAAATAAGAGGATCAGCGGTGTCATATGCTTGTATGAGGTTATTTGGCGCGAAGGAATAACACAGACATATATCAACCTCAAAATAACTATCAAAAAATGAAAATTCTATTATGTTTGCCATTATAAATGTGCGTAGTTCTAAGTTTAAAAGCGTCGTAAGTATATTTACCACCAACCTACGACAAACTGCGTGCAATACATTTTATGTAACCTCGTGGATAATGAATTTATTTTGTTTCCAGGGGGGGGGGGCTTTACACCAGTTGTTATTACAGCTACATACCGGAAATATTAAACTAACCAATGTTCTTGGACAAACTTACCTTGATCTCAAGATACTGCCAATTTCTTTACACTTCAATCTTAGTTGAGGTCCGAACGGCAGCAGACTTAATGTGTCCAATTAAACCCAGGCTTGAACTCACACACCCGAGGTTTGTAGACCTTACGCTCTCCTTACATAGGGATGGTTTATGGATGATGTGCTGTCGATGTGTTCATAGATGAATCATTGTTTGTTTCATACATTCGAGAATTACAGCTAAGATATTTAACAAACCTTCATCAAGTATCGGTGAAATAAATCAATTAACGTGCGCGACGAATATTACTGTAGTTGTTGTTTGTTTGTGGTTTGTTTTTCATGCATTTTAACATCAATATTGTATTATCCAATACTACAATGCATGCATGTCCTATTTATTCACGGTCGAGGGGAATATTTTTTGTTACTCATGTAGCAAGATACTACCATTGTATTTGGGCTCAGTGAGCTAAGCATTCGGGTGAATATTTATTTTTTAATTGCTTTTGATTTAAAATTATTCAACTTTAAATTATAAGTTCAGTTTGTTTGTTTGTTTTATGTGACATTGTGACAACGGCGGCAGATTCACCTAACCAGTTTTCCTGGACTGAATACCAACCAGCATTAACTTACCCTTCAACAGGGAGCCAGCAACTTCCCCACCTTTTATCAAATTATCATAGAAAGGTATGTCTGCCGCGACCAGGATTTGAATCCGGATCACCTATAACTTTCATATAATCCATACGAGTATGCCCGTTATTGTCTGCGTTGTTGTCTGCAGTGAGCGATATTTTGTTTGATTCGTTTAAACAAAGACATTGACTAAGCAATTTATGGCAACTTAAATGTGTAAGAGCTTCAAGTTTCATGTATCATCGGCGCATGCGCAACTATGCATTATGTATTATCCTACTATCAAATTACATAAAGTAGAGTCTATGACCAAACAATTCAGACCAAACAAAGAATGATGATTATGATTAAAACATCATTACATGTAATGTACTGTCCAAACATTTAATCTCTCAATGGAGATAACAAACTCGTGCTTCCGCACAGTTGGTGGTTTTCCGACGGCTTTATTCTAGATAGTTTGAAATTGGTCATGAGAATGTTTCATAATTCGTGTTAAATCTTTAAAAGCATTAAGTGTCCACCCATTTAACTAAATAGGTAGAGCACTAAGTCTACCAAAGATTTATGTGTTCGAACATAGGGCACGGCACACGTTCTGTGGGACGTGTTAGTTGAAAGCGTTGCGCCTGAAGCCATTCGTCCTTCATTGCTAATCGCTTTTGTAAGTTAGCTTGTATTTACTGGTATAGAACAAACTAAGAACTGGCATAGAGTTCAGTTCAACTGGTTACGCCCCATTCGCACCGTCATGATACTGGCCCCGGTATCTGGTATGAAGCATGTATACGAGTAATCACAACGGTCATATAATTTACATGATTTTAATACACAGTTTCATATAAAAACGTAACACATTCATCAATGTTAATTTAAAATTTTAATTACTTTTATAATTATCATATCTATAGTTAATGCGCCTACAAATCAATACATGTATTAGCGATATGAATAAATATTTATCCTTACATCACAGTTAGAACAAATTTAAATGAAAATATAAATAACAAATGAGATTTCTTTGAGCTTCTTTCCCTCTGGAATTATTTACACTTGTGAAACCGATACTTTATTAGCGATAGATTCGTTACCCCTGGCAACCAACAACGTTAAAGAGGACCCAGCGTCCCTGATTGCGTTCATCGTACTGTGGAAAAAAATACACATAAAATACATTATTGACAATTCTGAGATATCCTACTGGGAAACAATCGAGTTTAGTTAAAGCACTGTGAACGTACACGACAATAACACAATGTATGATATGCAGTTTGTTCATTCATAATGATTTTCGCATTGTTGCAGACAATTTGTGACTTCAATCAATCAAACTAATCTATAGACTAGTCTACTAATCAAAACATTAGTTGGCAATCACAGACTAGACGTCCAATGAAGTAAATAAAGGAAAGATTGGGGGTAATATTACATGTTTACAGGGGTTTCCTTTGGGACTTCGCTAATGTTTGTTCTCAGATGAAAGCACAGCGCATAATTATATTAAACAAATGTTTATGGCATACGTATGATAAAAAATTTAAGTTGTTCTATGCTCATGACAATAGATGTAGTTTTCAGAAAAGTGTGTTAACATTAGAAGGCATATCATTACATATTCTGGACGACACATTGTTTTGCATGACGTTTTATGAGCGGGAGTGTCATGGAATGAACAGTAGCCGTGTGTCATAAATCAGCGATTTGAATCTAGTTTACTGTTTTGTTTTGTTCACACGCTTCGTATTAAAATGACAAATAGGTGTACATCCATTATATTGGTGGAAATGCCGGGTAATTGGGTATGTATAGAAAATGAGAAATAAATTTACGATAACAACAAATCAGGTAGTATGTTGTTTATCTCCAATGGTTATTGACATTAACTGCTTGCCTTCAATATTTGAATATTTTCATGCAAATTAAGGCATAATTTGATGGATATGGTTGTAATTAATATTTACCAAAAACGGGCATGAAGGTAAAATTCTAATGGTAATGATAACAATGAATAAAGAAATACCAGACTAGCAATTAACACATTGCATATTATGTGTTCAAGAACCAGGTATATTTTTATAGTTCAAATTTTGAACATACCTCTGATAACTGGCCCCTATAACACTCTTTCCATCGACAGCTAAAACTCTGTCCCCTAATTGTAAACAGCCATTGTTTGCAGCAGGACTGTCTGGTAGTATCTTTCTGATATAGATCCCAGACAAGCACAGTGTAGTATGCTAAAAGAGAAAACACACAATGTAGTATGCTAAAAGAGAAAACACACAGTGTAGTATGCTAAAAGAGAAAACACACAGTGTAGTATGCTAAAAGAGAAAAACACACAATGTAGTATGCTAAAAGAGAAAACACACAATGCAGTATGCTAAAAGAGAAAACACACAATGTAGTATGCTAAAAGAGAAAAACATACAGTGTAGTATGCTAAAAGAGAAAAACATACAGTGTAGTATGCTAAAAGAGAAAAACACACAATGTAGTATGCTAAAAGAGAAAAACATACAGTGTAGTATGCTAAAAGAGAAAAACACACAATGTAGTATGCTAAAAGAGAAAACACACAGTGTAGTATGCTAAAAGAGAAAAAACACACACCTTCATTCAATTGTTTGAAGACCGGTGATAATATTTACGTATACGAGGATAATCCACTAGATAATATTACATATCATCCCAGCATACAGACACTATTATAATTTGTTAGCATAATTTGACAAAAATAGAAGTCAGAACTTGTAATATAAGGAGTATGAGGGCCAAGCGAACTATTACAGGTACTGACTGAAACACTACGCATGATTTGCATGTATCTAATATTTTATAAACACGTCTGTGAAGAAATATATTATGAAATAATTCCGCTCTAGAATTAATGTAAAGCGGACAAAACTTTTGATATCTTAACTCGTTTATTGATCAAATCTACTTACAAGTCCATCAATAAGACTCAGACCAAACCCAACGTCTGTTTTCTGTAGATATACAGTGAACATTGGACATGGAGACATTCTTTTTCTCTCGTCTGGTCCGAGAACTTCAGACACTTGTTCATCTGAAATAAATAAAACACAAACATAATTTTTCTGATCTATTACGTTTTACATAGGTTTATATAGATTGTATGTGGATGGTAACACAGTGTCTGTTCGGTTATTCTGCTCGTATCATATTCAAATAAGACCAGGTCTCAAAAACCATCAAAACTCAGCCTGATTGAATATAGGATCGACATATTAATGTGTTTTACATAATTTTAGCGAGTTATTTTTTGGAATGATTTGCAAGTTTAAGTAAAATCAATGTTAACGTTATACACCAAAGCTAACAAACATTACATTAATGATTTTATCAAACATTCTAACCACTAGTCACGTAAGTTTAAGAAATGACAAATTGGATGCTTAATTACAAAGGTGGATACTCAATTACAAAGGCGGATGCTTAATTACAAAGGCCGAAGCTTAATAACAAAGACCGATGCTTAATTACAAAGGCTGATGCTTAATAACAAAGGCGGATGCTTAATTACAAAGGCGGATGCTTAATAACAAAGGCGGATGCTTAATAACAAAGGCGGATGCTTAATAACAAAGGCGGATGCTCAATTACAAAGGCGGATGCTTAATAACAAAGGCGGATGCTTAATAACAAAGGCGGATGCTTAATAACAAAGACCGAGACTTAATTACAAAGGTTGATGCTTAATTACAAAGGCCGATGCTTAATAACAAAGACCGATGCTTAATTACAAAGGCGGATGCTTAATTACAAAGGCAGATGCTTAATAACAAAGACCGATGCTTAATTACAAAGGCTGATGCTTAATAACAAAGGCGGATGCTTAATTACAAAGGCTAATGCTTAATAACAAAGGCGGATGCTTAATAACAAAGACCGAGACTTAATTACAAAGGTTGATGCTTAATTACAAAGGCCGATGCTTAATAACAAAGACCGATGCTTAATTACAAAGGCGGATGCTTAATTACAAAGGCAGATGCTTAATAACAAAGACCGATGCTTAATTACAAAGGCGGGCTCTTAATTACAAAGGCTGATGCTTAATAACAAAGGCGGATGCTCAATTACAAAGGCGGATGCTTAATAACAAAGATGGATGCTTAATAACAAAGGAGGCTGCTTGCAATGACTCAAGTATAAGATCGTACTAACACCACCGGAAATAACTCAACAGAGGCAGGGGCTACTATAAGTATTAAACCTTGATCTTTGTCATATCAATCTCACTATTCTCGGATAAAGCATGTATAATATGATTACTTACATGAAAAAATCCTAGGACTGTTACTCTCAGAGGGTGGAGCCACATTCAAAGAACTTCCGTGACGTTTCATTGCAGCAAGTGTTCCCGCACTCACTTCCGTGAAGAGTTCGCCAGGAAACGCCTCACACACTTCCGGTTCTTGAAGTTCATCTGCTTCATTGTCTGTGGTGATTTCATTTGTAACTACATTCACATCGTTAATAAACAGATCATCTTTGGTCAATTCAAGTGATGATCTACGAGACACAGACTCGAAACTTACTGAAGTCAATTTTTGAGGAAGTGTTTTCAGTTTGAGGGAAGGTTGTTTCAAGGAAGACACTAATTTTCCATTTGATTGTTCTTTGTCATGTCTATGTTCCATCAGAACATCTATATAATCTTTGTACAAGTGATCAACAGCATTTTCATCTAAGAACACATCATCACTATTAACACTTTCACTCACAAGAGATTTATGGCGTTTAACTCCATTGCGTAGTACACGAGGTTTATTCAAAACCGTATTAGGCTGTAAACGATTGTCTTCATCAGCTTCCATTGAGCTGCTTTTATTATCTTGAAAAGTGTCTGACGTATAGCCACGCTCAATGGCCTCCTCAAAAGAAGCACTTGGGCGATGTCGTAAAAGACGTAGAGGTAGATCTTCAACACTAAAACTGTGGGCTTGATTTAGTTTGTTCTGCATTTGCTTCAGTTTATTCTTTTGTCGTATTTGCATTGATTTTGGCAAGGTGCTAGCGGAAATATCAGCTACATCCCCTTTTCTTTTCTCATATAACTTTCCTGACTGTTTGTTTTTACTGGTCGTTTGGCAGGAAGCCTGTCGATTATTTTGACAAGTTTTGCTTAATTCCAATTTGTGTTTTATAGGTTTGTTTATAGGTTTGGAGTACAAGTCTTTTAGCTCTTTGGAAGCATCAGATAAGGTCACGTGATCTCGATGCTCATCTTTCATTAAATCGGAAGCCAAAGTATCTTCTGTTGCCACACCATTGGTTTGAACATTACCGCAGTTACAAACACCAGTTCCTGCTCTGGGGACTTTACACGCCCATGGATTCGTGTTACTTTTCTTTATCGGAATCTTCGCTCGCTGTTTCTTGATAAGAGTTTCGTAAACAGATTGTGAGTGGCAGTTCTTCATTCCGTTTACTGTTACCTCATTCGTCGTTTCATTGTTTTCGTGTTCATAAAACGGGTCCGCCATTTCTGATTTGGATTCAGTGCTTGAACCACGTGGTGTATTACTTATACTAAATCCACTGTCGCTGTCGTCTACAAAACGAATGAATGATGGAAATAAAACATTTAAAAAATATACAGGTTCGCAGTGAGTCATTGAACTGATGGTACTGCAGTAGGGACGTTAATGATTGCTAAAGTAAACGCGGCAATGACAAAAAATATTTGGGAGAAGAAAATGACGACCGTACTGATCTAATTGTGTTTAAGATTATATCATTTTTATAAATCCATGATATTTCTTTAAGATAAAAAAATACGATTGGAAAAATCACTTACAAAACATACCTTCCGAAGTACCGTATAAAGATTTCAGACGTCTTAAATGATTCCAGAATGATGTATCGTCTGGTGTCCGGATTAAATCAACCAGTCCACAGTTGTCTGGTAGTGCAAATGGTGGGTGAGTTGATAACGAAAGTTGATTAAGATCTGCAAATACCAAATTTTAAATTCAAAGAAGTTTTAGATATCCTGGGTCATCAAAACAAATAAAAACATTCAGTCATGTGGCAATAAGTCATAAGGAAACAAAAATTTTATGCCTGTCGTAAATGGACCTTTAAGAAAAAAATATAGATGCATAATGTAGCTGAATTGGTTTAATGACTTATCACATACCATCATAGTTAACATTTGTTTTGAAAAAAAAAATTAAAAATAAGTCATTGAAGTCCCTATTGCAACTCTGTAAGATTAAATACAAAATGTAATACCAAAACAAATATGTGCCTAGTTGCTTCCCTTGAATTACAAAAATTGTACTCGGTTTATCAAAACGTTTACCTTCAGAAGAGAGTTCATCCATCTCCTCTCGTGACGGGGTCCATATAACAGGTGCTTGTTTTGTACCAAGTTGATAATGTGTTAGTATATGGTATAACTGTCTTGGAGTTAAAGGCTGGAAATGTGTCTTCATCATTGGCCACTGGTACTGAAACAATGGGGACGATATAATGAGTGGGTTATTGAGCTAAGTCTTCCGAACTGCTTTAAAAAATAATAAGTCCAATAATTCAAAACTTGCTGAAATATTGATGAAGGTATATGTCGTTATCCATTATTTCAAATGGATTGTATTAAAGCAGCAATCTAAATATTAGCAAGTGTTTAAACGTGTCGTTTTTACCAGTTTGATACTATTCGGCACACTTAGATGGATGTACGGAATCAGCTGAGGACTCGTTTTGCACTCCTCAGCTGATTCCGTACATCCATCTAAGTGTGCCGAATAGTATCAAACTGGTAAAAAACGACACGTTTGTTTTACCTTTATAAGTGTATTTTTAGATGTGGCTAGAAGCTCAGATACAGCAAGAAGTCGTTCAAACATTTGACTGAATTCATCCTCTAGACCATTTTGTGTCGCCCAGTCTTCAAGTTGACTTAGATTAGCACGAACTCTTACTCCACATTGCCAGTTGTAATATTTTATCCCTGACTCTGGAAAATATACGACAGTTTTGCGATAGGAACACACTACATTGTAAGTGAATAGTATGGTGGCATATTTCTGCATACACTTAGCGACATAATTTTCGTGAAAGCTATCTAAGTTATTTTCATGAAATTATTTTCATCGTCCACTTAATGAGTACGTCTACTATCTGTAGAAGAAATCTTATCATTGTTATTGAATTTTCAAGAAAATGTCTTTATTTTTCATGAAAATCTGTAAGATTTTTAGCGGAAATATTCTGATTAGCTTATACAGAAATATGCCACATTAGAAAAGTCTTCAATTTGTGACACTATGATTATGAAATATACGTACATATTAGTGAAAGTATATTTTGTCTAATGGGAGCTACACATACATAAAAAGCATCAAAAACGTGTGTAAAATTAAGCAGGAATGACAACAGATACATACAATCAGTTCATTATTGTTTTCTGTATATATAGTCTAACACATAAACTAAGGTCATGAAAGAGGGTAACAATATATTGTCCAATACGTGCATCTGACTTTATTCCGAGATTTGTTTGTTCCATATTTGAATGTGCTAAAAAGTGACCATTTTATACATGACGACGGTCTTCGCTCACAATCTTTTATGTATTACATTTAGGACTCACCTTCCATGATCAATTTGTTGAACACGCTTGTACTTGTGAAGAAAAATAGATAAGTGAACAGTTGTCTAGTAATTCCTTCGTGCAACATTACAATATGCGTGACTTCCGCTAACTGTTCGAGCATGCGCACTACGTCTGTCATTGAGAGTTGTTCAGAATTGGTTTCACTGAATGGATTATCTTCAAGTAATGCCGGAAGTACGGGATGGAGAGTCTGTTCAACATAAAAGATAATGGAGTTAAAATGGCGAGATAAAATGATTAAATTACACAACATTATTGTCATGAAACCTTAGCATGCGTCTCATATCAAAAGAAATCATTTCCCACATTTCTTAAATAATTTCATACGTGCAGCAAATGATCAAGAATCAAATATAACACATTTTCCGACAAATGTACTTTAGATTTGCAGTTCGGTGCAAAATGATAAAATATACATGAATGCATTAATCATCGATTGTACAAGTCACAATATCATAGTGTAAGTTTAACCCATTAATCATTCTGAAAAAGACGAGCAAAAACAGGCGTGAAATACGCATAAAATTATACAATTTTAGTCAATTTGACAAAAAATGAATGAAACACCAGGTAAAATTACTTTAACAAATACAATTTGAAAAACGATAGAAGTGAATAATCATAAGCAGTGTATAGGTATATCATTAGTGTATGAATATAGCGGGTGTCAAATTATAAGATATTTGAAAAAGCATAGATGACACTGCACATCATATTTGATTTATGTAATTAAAAGCAAAACGGATAAGTGGTACCATTCACAAATATAATCATTCATTTTTGAGGGGAGATAAACTTTGGGCAAGGATTCCGCTGAAGTTATCAGTCCAAGCGGTCTAGCGTTCATTATTCATATAAGGTCCGAGACAATGTATTTATTTGATGCCGTTAGCGAATACTTGGAAATATTAAATTTCAATAGTAACTTAATCATGATATGCAAGATATCAAAGTCGCCACCCCTTTCATTAAATTTAAGCAAAATTGCAAACGTTCCGCAAGTATTCAGTTCGAATTAACGCAGGCCTACGTACATGTCATGAAGTTTTAAACAAATATTTAGACTGGTTATGACCATTGCCTCACATTTTAATTTTGTTGCACGTTGCGGATAATAGATACCTTTGTAATAGTATAAACACATTGTTGAAAGCAGAACATGACGATTTCCTCCAAACCAGTAATGAGTTGACCAAGCGCATGTTTGGCATTGTCATCTTTCCTGGTGACTTTCTCCGAGCGCCCTCTACCGGAATCATGACTAGACACCGGAAGTTCGGATAACTGGAATGTGTGCTTCAAGAAAAGAAGTAATTGCACACAATTTGATATCCATAGTAAAAGCCGCTCCAGATTACGATCTTTGTCTGAAGGTTGAACAGATGTGTCCAATAGTGTGCTGTAAAAATATCAAAACGTAGGCTAAGATTTTTGGTAATGTTTTTTAAAGCCATTTCCTTTGTAAATAACTACAATTCGTTTTTTTACACCCTGAGTAACAATAACTATATTATAGTTGGTGCCAATTATTTCTGAATAAGAGTGAAAGTCGATTGAATAAAGGTCAAAACGCTATAAATACCATTATATTTGTGTTTCTCCATTCAAATCGTGGACGGCTCTGAATAATAAAGAAATAACAAATCCGGACGCAATAATACCTTTAGTTATAAGAATATATGCGAAATAGTTATGAGAATATACTGTCAAATTTCCAAATACAGACCCCTTATTTAGCGATTACTTCAATGTTAAGACCACCTCATTATAACAGCCCCTAATTATCTGACTTGTTTTCTTTATTTCTTCAACATTTCAACGCCTGAATGTTTGACCAGTTTAAGCTTAAGATTGTCCTAATATAGAGGTTAAACTGTACATAAATTCTTCCTTATTCACTTGCTGCAGTCCATGAAATATCCATTCAATTTGTGTTTCCATAAGTGATTGAGTACTTAATTAAAGATTCGAACACTGATAAACACGAAGACAAGAATTGAACACATTTACAAAACCCGGACGTCTTTTAATCGCAATAAAAAGTCTTATTCACACGAAGCGAACCTTCACTAATGGGGAGGTAAAAATCTTACAAGTGACCCCTCATAAAACTAAATACATGCAGCTAAAAGATTCATTCGGCCAAGATCTTACAATATGTACGTCTCTCAATAAATTCGGTCGTAAAGTTACATACATTCATTCGCTGAATTGAAAAGTAAACAATCATAACCTTTTGGATATTAGAAAAATATTAAATAGTCAGTGCTGTAATATATTCCACAAACAGAATAAAAGACGGGTCTATTTACTCACGAAATCATGGGGTAGGATTTAATAGAAGTCAAAAGACGTAAAAAGAAATCTGCATTTGTTATTTTACTCTCTGTTTAATATAAATGTAAATACCCGTAATATTGAATTTAATGTTTTGTGTGTATTTAAAGAAGTTTAATTACTCAGTATCATTTGGAAACCCCCGTCTGTTTATGCTTATTTAATCGAAATATAACAATTTTATTGGAAATCATAACATCGTTTTGAAGCTATTCTTGTAGATTTCAAAGAGTCCAATTCGCATTGTAACGTCAAACGAGGTTACAGCTCTTTTACCACATGCTAAGCAGAGATTACTTTCACAAAAAGAGTAAATATATAAATAGGGCAACCTGTTTCGGTATTTGATCGAATAGTCTACGAGAACTTGAGTCTAACATTTATATTTAAACAAGATGCAAAGACGGTTCTACTTATTCATATGTATTAGGTCCACACGTTAAATGTTTTGGCTGGTAGATATCGTAGAAAAGGCATTAGTTATATCATTTTGATGTTTGTATTTGTTAGTTTTATGTGACATAGTTACTGGGTTTTAACGCCGTTTTTCAACAACTTTAAATTTATATACAGTGGCCAGTTCACCTAAAAAGTTTTCCAGGACTGTATACTAACAAGTTTTCCAGGACAGTATAACAAGTTTTCCAGGACTGTATACTAACAAGTTTTCCAGGACTGTACACTAACAAGTTTTCCAGGACTGTATACAAACAAGTTTTCCAGGACAGTATAACAAGTTTTCCAGGACCGTATACTAACAAGTTTTCCAGGACTGTACACTAACAAGTTTTCCAGGACTGTATACAAACAAGTTTTCCAGGACAGTATAACAAGTTTTCCAGGACTGTACACTAACAAGACTAACTTATTCTTCCACACGAAGCCAGCAACTTTTCCACATATGAAGGAAAATCAACATTTTTGTCAAACGTTCATAGAAGGGTATGACCGGGATTTGAACCCGGATCGCCGGGTTACAAGTCCCTCGCACTAACCACTGGACCACGGTCACGACTTATCATTTCGAAGTGAAATATGACAGTATATATAAAAGTCTTAATCCCGCAAAGACCTTGGACATATGTGCTATGAATGGTATTCACATTAATGTCATGACCACAACTACTGGTTGAAATGAATGTAAACAGATTTTATATCATGTCCAGAAACAGTTAGCCCTTGGTATTGCTCACATGACTACTATTACGGCAGATCAATCGAACTCTCAGTAATGATTAGTTTTGTTATTTGCAGAAAACAGAATTCTTTCATCGACAGTCTAGTAACTCATTATCATTGTCTCAAAGTGATCGAAGCTCGAGATTTGTCTTCAAAGAGAGTTAGGTCATTTTGTGATCTACTTACCAAGAAAATTGGCTAGCGGATAAAGTTTTGGCTGTTTCCTGAAAATAAAAACAACATACACGCATAATCTCTATGTTACAGATAAAGTTGTGCTACTGCATCAATGAAAATAATTTTAAATAGAAATTATACAATCATTTGTTACTATTGTTGCATAGCTCAATATGTAGAACATTAGGTCTACGGACTCCGGGTTCGCGTGTTCGAACCCTATGCGCAGTCCATGCAGTATTTAGGTTGAAGACATTGCGTCTTAGGCCTTTTTGTCCTCCACCAACGACTGGCGCATATCGAGAAGTTGGCAGTTACATACAAAGAATAAGATATGTTCCGGTACAGAATCCAGGAACACTGGTTGGGCCAACTGTCTATCAGTAAAGAAATGAAAGTCAGTTCAAAACAGGCGTACCCCCCCCCCTTCAAAAAAACATTCATTTGCAATGAAATATGTTTGATTTTTTTATACACTGAGTGTATGATTGTTGCTAAATTTTGTAATTATATCAATTTATAGAAGATGCAGCTCTGGATATTATAATATAAAATGAAGGTTTCGGGTTTACACCTATATGTTAAAATTGATAGAATACATAAATATGGTATTCAATGTCGCCAATGATTGAGCACAATGATACCGTTTCATGACAAAATTGAAATAAAATTGCTGATAAATATGTCCGCAAGTCTGTGGTTACAATTTTTCACTTAATATGTTATTTTAAATTTACAAAAAAATTATAAATAAGAGTGTTTATCATTATAAGGAAATAAAAAAAATGGAAGGTTAGGTGAAAATATTAAATTTGTGCCGTTTGTATATTTGTTATATCTTTATTTGCAACAACTCGATCCCTTAATTATAAACACTGTTTGTGTAGTTAAGTTTTCATGCCTCCATATCTAAGCCCCTTAGATAGTCATGTTTTGACGGCAAGCGCTCAGCGCACACTGATTATCATCGCTATAAAATTCAGACCAAACGCTTGAATCTGGGAAAAACGTTTAATTACAAATTGTAACGTGATACAAAGCCATTGTTTTAAATCCTCTAAATATTTAATGAAATTCAATTCATCCGATGGATATCTTAACGACCTTAAGTATGCTAAATCGCTGTAACAATAAAATCACCGTACCGATCATGGTTTAGCTTAATGAAGATAACAAAAGACGTTCCGTTTGGGAACAAAAACAACTTTATTAACTCCAACTATTCGTAGAAGATTTAGTTTCGTATTGTTCTTCAATCGACTAATCAATTAAAATAAATTATTTGTTACAATTAAGGAACGATTGATCACGCTATTGTGGTATACTATGGCAGGTAACATGAATATAATAATAGTGACACAATTGACAAGACAAGAACGATTATTTGCCCATGTCACGTGATGACAGCACGTGCTACCAAATTTAAACCGCAATGACACCAAACAGAAGTAAGGTGTACGGAAATCAACTATACAGTGCATCATACTAAAGTTAAATACACAATTAATGCTCATTCGAGTGCTGAAAGAGAAAATGTACAACCAAATTTAATGTCACTGTGACCTTTTCCATTTTTAATCAACGATTGGAAATTAATTTTCAACATAGACAAATAAAACGTTCTTTGCAAATTTAACTGCTTAAATGTATTTACATTTATTTCAGTATAGGCGATCAAAACTTGTTCACAAAACAAATAATCATTTATCATCTTTTAAGCTTTTAATATCCTTTTGATCTCATTTTACGACATTATACATCGTAAAGCATCGACCATTATAGTTCAGGCTTCTGGTTGCGTTCATTGATTTTAAAAATGTAAGATGTTGTTTTCTAAGACATTCAATATGATGTATAGTCGTTATTGAGTGCGCGAAGGAGTAGTAACATTACTGACTTACACTTTAGTACAAAATCAGATCAACAAATAAGGGTTCTGTTGGTTTCTGGTGAAGTAAAGGCGCCATGTTTTAAACAGTTTTATCATACATTGTATCGTATAAAGTTTAGATAATAGACGGACCTTATTTAGTTTATAACAATCCCGCTGAAATTGCTATATCCTGCATAAAGCGCCAACATGGATGTTTTATTTTATTTGTCATCAATAACTATTTAATAACAAAACGTGAAAACAACTAATTTATGGCGGACAAACAAAAAATCTAGCTTAAATGACGAAATAAAACAAAGTTTCACTTATATTTACATCTATTGATGAGTGCAACAAAGAGGAGGTCCGTTTGTCACTCCGTTTTAAATGTATGTCTAAATTTATATTTATCTATCATAATAGTAATTATATGAATAGATCAAAGTCATTCACTTTTGAACTTTGAACCAATTATTATGATAATTAAAAGAAAACATAATGATAATCTGCCGAAGCGACAATAATTGGTTATTCATGGTCCAGTGTGTCCGTAAGACCCCCCTCAGTGACCCAAAACGTGAGAAAATACCGCCGAAACATACGAACATAAAGTAATTACAATAATATATCATACAGACCGGTATAATCAAATGGACGACGTCCCGGATGAGTGGTTTTAAATTCGAACCTAACTTGTAAGATACACAACGGTTCCAGAGTCACCCCTAGTTATTTGTCACTGAACACGTGGCCTCTGGTTTTAGGTTCCATTAATTTGACATTTAGAACATCGTTCATTGCTTTAGATGTGGATATAGTACTAAGATTGAATTCGCGTTTGAAAAAAAATCAATTACAATATTGGCGACAACTTTTAGTTTTTAAAACCTGAATATATTTGGACATGTATTGGGATGTATTTAACTCTTTCCCCGGGCACTCTATTTCAAACAAACAAGTAATTTTGTATAAGACACGAAACAATATATCGCAAGTGACATACTATATTGTATTCATGTTCTATACGTGGTTTTGCACTATGAAAAATTGTATTATATTGGACAGTGCCTTCGCATAGGAATCATCACTTCATGACATGAAAACATTTGACAGTTGATGTCAATAACTTCCGATTTGATCTTCAGAATACAATGTGTGTCTATTTTTGAGACTTCAGGTCTAAAGAGTTGCACCGGGGCGTATTGTTTTATAATTTAGATTTATCTGGTTAATTGAATTTTGATACAAAATATTCAACTTTAAATTGCAATATAATTAAATCATTGAATACACAGTATGTTTTGTGTGTCTTCCAGGGGTACACATCAACATTCATAGTGATGATGAGATATTGAGTAAGCAAATTTAATACTCAGGACAAATATGTTCTTAAATGTTTGAAATCTGAAATATACGTGCAACGCGAAAACATTTTAAATCCATATGATTAGGTTATACCAATGTTAAGCATAATAAAGAGCAGTTGGCTCATCATAACAATTAAATATAAATGAAATGATATGATAACTTTATGTGGTTTTTTTTCATTCTTACAAAACATACGATAATTTAAAGTTAAACAAGCGTTTAGATATAATTATCTCAACATCAATTGTTATAACTGCAGTTCATTATGTAATTATTCAACCATATTTAAAGTATAAAAATGACTTCCATGGTCCTATATAACATTGGCATTTCTTTCATAATTTGTTATAATAAGATTAAGGAATGATTTAACTTTCAGCCACGCGATCTTCAGTCGTATTTACAGTAAATCTACTAAGATTATCTTAAACTAGTTTGATGAAACGTCGGCTAATATGCCAGACACTTAAGGACAATTGTTTTCAATCGCCTTAACATTAAAGTAAACAGATTATTTCATATCAACTTAAGGATAAATGGATTTAAATGTATAACAATTGACTGCAACGATTTAAGAGCTTAAATTATTTGTTGATTCAAATTAGCAGTCAATTTTCTGACTACCTGGACATTTTATCGTCAACAGCATAGAGTAAGATTTCAAAAATACTTGAACGTGTCAGATAAATAGTTAAAACAAGTTCACCATCACAGTAAGAATAAAACCATTAACTAAAGTAAAAGCAGTATTGTTGCATTCCGCGTAAACTAGGAGAATCATGTACATACAGTTGACATCGTGTCAGTATCTGAAGATCTAAGACAAACTGGCGAACTTGATGAAGGTAGCTTAAAAGTTATTGTGTCAAATGCCGAAAGCGTAAATTAGGACAGAGATGCTAAGAATGCCATGAATGCAGATGAAGCCGATTTAAATAATTCGGTTTTGACAGATTACATCTTAGCCTCAAAAACTTATCGTGTCATCAAAAAAATCCTGTGAAAAGATAGCCAACAAAATATAGAAATTGATAACAAAAGAGACACAAATACACAAAAGTTAACAGAAATGAAGTACGACTAAGTAAATGAATAGACAATGCAGTGAAGATAAGTGATTAAAAAGAATGGTTGAAAAGGGTTTGGTCGTATGTATTGTTTATAAATCCTTGTAAACAATAAGTCTCATATATCATAGTTACAATAGTGACATGGCATTTAAGTTTTAACGTTCTTTACTACCTTATCAGTATACTGTTTAAGAAGACCCTGTTTAGTTGAATTAATGTCTATTATTTCTATCTTCTAGAAGTAATTAACTTTTATACGATAATCAAAATATTAAATTTTCTGTTCCTGAATCGTCTGAATGTTTCAAGAATAATGCTTTTGATGTTAACACGGTGTGCATAATTAACGTGTATAGTACGTGATACACGTTAGCCAACATCCTCAGAAAATGTTCAAAATTAGAGACCATTAAGATTTCTATGCTGGGTTTTCAAATAAAACTAAAGTCAGAAACAGTGAAAATAGATATAACATACCGCAACGCTTTCCCTGACTGTGAATAATATTCTTAGAAATAAATGTTTCAACTGGCGTCTATCCATCTTTCTACTGGCATGTTCTATGCACATACTAAATAAATAGGCGACCGTAAGAGGATAAGTTCTACATGTATTCTGTTGTTGAATTATTGCACATATATACTTAACAAGTTCATCTTCTTTATCTTTTATATAAGGAAAAGACATTCTTTCTGCTATTGAAGCATCTACTGATTCGTCTGTGTTAGAATTGGACTCGTCTTCAAGAGGCAAGCGTAGATTCAGTTCATTCGTTCCATTCTCTCCGGAGTGACCATTGTATTGTGAGATGTCCGTCACCTGTAACCATGGTAACGACATCGGTACGTCATTGCCTTTTGTGCAGTCTTTGAACAGAAGCATGTAATATAATCCAAAACAAAGAATATCACCACTTTTTACAAACACTTTCTCACTGATTTTGCATCCATTTAGTGTAATGTTATCAACAAGAGGTTCTAATTCCAGAAAATAATTATTCCGGTCATCAAGCTCGTCAGAATTCTCATCACCTTTCCTCCTCAACTTATATACTTTAACATTACAATGAACAGGCTCTATGTCAGGAGCATAGAGAGGAATTTTCACAGCGATATCCTCTTTATTGTTGGTTCTACCTGCTGGTTGTCCGAAAGTGAACCTTTTGGATTTGATCACATACGTCGTTTTGTCTTTCTTTACGTCAAATCCACGGATATTAACAAAGAAAGGATGCTTCATTGGAATACCAGCGTCACTTTCGGTGGAGCACTTTTTCTGAGGTTCTTGTTGAAAACCTTTGCTGTTGAAATGTCTTTTCTGACCGTCCGGTGTTAACATTGCAGAAATTTCCAAGTTTAATCCGTTAGAATCATTTTCCATGTTAGCTGCATCAAACAAAGGAATTGCACCAGGACGGAGTTTTGATATTAAAATCTTTCGAGCATTCTGATTTAAACCGGAAGTGTCATCGTCATTTGTAGAATCTATAACATGCGCGCGCTCATGTAATTCATATCGTCTGCTATACCCATCGATTGGTCGCCAAAACTTCTGCATTAATAGTGGTTTGTCACGATCGCCAAGTTTCCGCGCGAATATTCTTTCCCATTTATCCGATTTAACGCTGTCGATGGATTCTGCATCCGACTCGTCACTCGCCTGTCCGTACGTACCAACAACGTCACAAAGCACGTAATTTTGGAATTGTTTTGCCGGGAGTCCGAATCTTTCCAATGCCTCTTTAACAAGTTCTTGAGCAGTCGACCGACACGAGGCTAAAACACTTTTATACTGAACACCCGGTAGAATAGTTTCTCCAAATATCTTGAGAACTCCAGGAGTCAAATGGTCCGTCGACAATTCGGCCTTTTCTGAACTGATACCACAAATACTTTTCTTCCTTTCCCGCGCATGAACTACCCGCTCTCTACCCATTGTAGCTGTCCGTTGTTGACCAGTGTCCGAAATAAACGCCTCCATGGCTTGGTCAACAACTGCGTCCACTGAACTACTGTAAGGAGCAAACGACAAGTCATATGGTGCAGAGTGACGTTTCCAATCTGAACGAGCTATTCTTCTATCCATTGTAACGATTTCGATTGGAAATCAATGCTCGATTCAAAAGTTATGTTTACACCGACGTATATCCATTACATATCCAAGTCTGCCTTTTATTAGCGTACTACTATAAATCGACACGCCAGTTTATCGCATTAATCCACTTTAAATGTAACACACAGTCTGAAATTAGATATAAAATCATATTACTCAAAAATTTCTTCATTTATGACTAAAAACTTAAAAATGTGCTTCAAATATTTCCGCGTGCGATAATGCTTTTTGTGACATTTAAATGTATTGCGTTTAATACAATCGTTTATAATTTCTTTCATACAACTTCAAGAACGTAAATTTTCATTTGATATTTTTAATAAAATCTCCAACTTCAATAGAGTTTATGTTACTGGAGTAATGTAGAATGATCTATCATTTCGTAAATTCGTAAAATCTGATATAATTTTATTTGATACCCATACTGTTGAGTCAATTTACATGTTTGTGTAAAATATTGAAGTCGATCCATCAGACCGCCTTTATGGTTTACAACTCAATTAATTGCGCATGACGAGGTTTATTCGGATTCATTCAGGGCTTATTGTAAGAATCCAACAAATTTACAATAAGTAACAATACATTTATAAATTAATCATTGTTATTGCAAATAATATCGTGAAGCCTCGGTTGGAGGCTTTCATTGATAAAGTAGATGTTTTTTGGTGAGATGATGTATTCGGGATACGTCGTCATATAGGATAATCTCCGCCACTATCCCGTTATAAATCAGGTGCATAAACCCTACATATGCTTGTGAAATCGTGCAATCAACGTATATTTTACCTTTTAATTGAAATTGTTATTTACCCATAAATATATCAAAATATAAATGACACGTTTTTACAGAACTTGATTCTATTGAGCAAACTGTGCGAGATTCATTAAAGACTGCTTTTTGATACAGTTGTACTTATTGCAAAATTGCATTTATTGCCAGATCAGAATTATGTACGAAATTTAAGTCATTGTCATAGTAAGCTATGATATGAAGAGTTGTTTTGAGTATTAACTCGACATGGCCACATTTGGATAATCTTTTACGCATAAAAATTTGGAATATTTGGTTCTTATAAGAAATTCGAAATTGTATGACTATTTCTTACTCAGCTCGTAAAAATACGACTAATACACTTCTCATGATAAGGAGCGAAGTGCCGGGTTTTAGAGACATTTTTTTAAATTCTATGTTTAATTAAGATGCATTTTAAGTGCGGGCTTTGGTATAATGCACAAAGTCCAACAGTATGAACAAAGTTGATACAATACCTTAACTGTCAACCAACAAACAATCAATCTTGGTTATTTTTATATTTACAAAATGGTCTAAACTTGTCAAACAAATTATAAACTTGTTCTTTAATACAATAAACAAGCCTTAAACAATGAAGAAACCCTTGTACGTGAACGCATCATGACTATCTCCAGATCTTTTACGTTTCCGGTATTTGAACATGTTCAAAAGTTAAACTAAAACAATTGTACGGATATTTATGAACACAAAATTTGTCAAGTTCGTGTACATGAAACTCTGTACGCCCAATTTCATGGCACATAGCAAGGGTGATAAACCCTAAAAAAACACACAGTATTATTTGTGAGCTAACTCACTGAACTGAAATGTTGTGATGCGCGTGACTGATAATACGCATCTTTATGGGCGAGTATGTAATTAATGGCATAGAAAAATTTAAGGATCCCCATTAAGACTGAAAAATAGGTATAGATATTGGAGGAGGTCTCATTAGCAGGTTCAAAATGTAGAGAAAATATTGAAGACCAGACATAAAATTGGTAGTCGTCATAGTCGGGTGGTCTTAAAGTTTTAGTGGTTAAATGTGGTTGAAATTTCATTTCAAGTATTTAAAGAATATTGTGATATCAGTACCAATCGATTCCAAACATAGAATGTAAATGGTTTTTTTGCGTGGTATAATCTTTTTTTCTTAATCAGTTGATGCAAGTAGCTTATGTATACAATTCCATTTGAAGTTTTATTTTATAATACATTTGTATTTGATATTTCGCCTGATTGTAAAGCGTTCTAGATCTTGAATGAATTCACGACTATCATGATCGATGTCCCTTCACCCAACCCATCCTTGTCAGCAAATTGTATTATTTAAATATAATCGTTTTCTTAAATCCGCCAAAATATTTGTAGGCTAATCAAAAACGGATATCATAAATAAACGAAGGTGAGGATAAAGAAATTGTTATTATAATACTATAATTCGGAGAGATTTCTGCTTGTTATTTGCATATACTAAGTATGCGAGTTGGGTTAAATGAGTGACATTACACTACCAGTTAAGAACTGATAATTATATACAGTCTACATGTATCATTATCGTTATTACACTAAACGTTGCTAAATGACCCGGTAAAAGATCACGCAAAGTAAAAAAGTGTAGCTAGTACAAGTTGTAATTTTTTCCTGAGTAGGCGAACCTAATGATTTACATTTCTGACTCGATTTTTTGCACAGTCAGCATTTTAGCAAGAGTCTAATTTTTCAGAAGTATGAAAGAAAATTCAAAACTGAGTTATGGTATGATTTTGATATGATAATTCGTTAACTTTACATCAAGACTTTTCTTCTAACGAAAAATTACAGTCTAATAAAAACTAGATAGACCAATCCTGTATATCTAAATTTCTCGTATTATACTGTAGTAAATCAAACACCAACAGACTTCATGTACGCAAGTCCAGTCAAACAAGTGCCCGTAAAACACAACTAACTTTGATATCTCATGTATTCTGTTGGGATTGTTATAAACTTTATATATACATGTATGTGTTTATGACGGTATCTTGTATGGATACTTCGAAACAAATGCTAATAAATATTCATTCGAACGCCATATCTTAATACCACTTTTTATCATTAATTGGATAAGTGTATACTAAATTATTCAACTTGAAAAAGTGGTAATTTAATAATTAGTTCACTTTGCTTCCTTAAATACGGGTCTCGGAAGCAATTTTGACCCCTTTGATAATTCGCAGCAGCAACTAGCCATATCAGAGCGAGGTCAGTTTCAGAGATTCTATCTGGAAGCCACAGAAATTATGTATTTAAAGTTGACCTGGAGCCGATTTACTTCTTTGAATTCGTAGTCATAACAGTCTTGATATCCTAACACTATCCAATATCGCTTTGTTTTGTTATGTTTGTTTTATTAATGGCTCTGTCTGAATGACATCCATAACAATTCAAGAAACTAAGCCAATATTTGTGCAAATAAGTTCTGTTTGTGGGGATGATGTTACAAAGCTGTAGTGATTGGTTGATGTACCAAATTAGAGAAAACAATGCGCCTTTTATTACGACAAAAGGAGAAAGTAATAAGCAATTCATCGTGTATCTATGGTCTACTTATTGTAATTGCTTGGACCGAACAATGCATGGAAATATACGCCTTTCAGAGAAGGGTATATAAAAATCGGGTATATATAATCGAGTCTGCAAAAAAAACTTAATACGTAAGTTTAAAATGTCCAATACATGCAATGCTACAGAAAGGTTGTGGAATGCTAGACATATCGTCACCAAAATACATGACTTTTTGTATTTCACCTATATTTCGTTTATTGTTGTTAACTTTACAAAATAGAATATAGAAAGTTTAGCTCATATTTCCCAATGTTTTTATATAAAACAGTCATTTTGCAAATCTACTTGTGTCTGATGTTAACTATTGACATTTGTCACGTTTCTGTTACAATCTGTAGCTTCATGAATAAAATTGTATGTTCACTAACTTTGGTCTCGTCATCTACAGATTTAAAACAAACACTTATGTTTTATTCCACGCAGATACAAACGATCTCACGAAAGTGTTAATCTTGTTTAAATAGTTTGCTGGAATGTAAATAAAACTGGTTAAGAACAGCCAGCATTCGTGTAGTACACGTTAAAAACGTTGACGGTTCTTGCACAATACAGACAGGCAACAAAATGTACACCTGTTCTCTTTTAACTTAGACATTTGTTTTACCGATTTTAGGTAAAACAGCAAAGCTAAAATGCATGTTTTTTGTAAATTCAAGAGAAAATTACGTATTTGATAATTATTTGGGCAATGAATTTGGAATACACAAATATTTACATACCAAGTTTGTCTCGAGTGTTGTATAAATCCATACCTAACAACTAGAACACACTGAATGTATGTACACTAAGCTCATAATGGTATCACATACTATCTGACCATCTCTGTTTTCAGTATTGTCAGTCAAACTTGCGAGTCACGTGACTCTCAGTGAGATGAGGACCGTTATAACGTAACAGTCTTCAGTAACAAATGTGACTGATTTTATAAAAGTTACACATTATGATGTGATAAGTCACGAATAAAGTTAAACCGCCGGGTGTAGACAATTCATCTAAGGAGTATTAAACATAACAATTTATGTATTGAAAACATATGTATCAACAAAACGTCTGCAAGTTTCAAAGTTGTTCAGCTAGCCCTTTGTAATAAGTAAGATATCATTTTTTCATAATTGAAAAAGAATTCAACTAAATTCTCAGGTACAAGGCGCACATATGTCAATCGGTTTTATAAAACCACTTACGGTTTCAGAATCGTTCTATTTTTTTTTTCGTTAAAATTAAACCGCATCAGAGCCTCATTTAGTTTTTTTTTGTGTTGTTGTTGTTGTTGTTGTTAATGGGTTCTTAATTAGCAATCGTGAATTCTTTTACATAGAATTGATTTAAAAAAAAACAAATTCACCACTAGTCGAATGGTTGATAGTATGGATCATTCTTGGACCGAACTTACATGCTCATATAAACATAATGTCGACACAACTGGTTCATGCTATAACGTACATAGCTACCAAATACTTGCGGTTTACTGGGAAAAAATATCAATATTTGACATGTTTTGTAGCAGTAGAAGTTACATATGTATGCAAGAACTTCGACTTCCAATAAACAGATCGATAGTGAAATGAGTCCATAAATTATGTCATACAAAACGTAACGGAAACTAAATTATAAAGCTGCAGAAAATCTTTATTTTTTTTCTTAACCGTTTAAGCTTCTAATCATAACGTGTGGTTTACGACGTGCACAACAATACAGAATACAATTATAAATGCATTACTCAATATTTATTACAACGTATTTTCTTTTAATCTATGAATGTTTTTGAAATTTTTACGATCATGCTTGAAAAGATTAACGCACATATATCGATAATACGATAAAATGATTGATTTATTATCAATCAATACCAAATTATCACCATCAACAACAACCTGATCACTGATCACTCGTTAACCTGAGTGTGATCGTTGAATAACAATTAAGATCGAAAAAAGACAAGTCATTATACTATACAGTGCAACCTCTATAAAGCAACACCCTCTGGGAGAAGCAAAATTATGTTTTTGAGAACAAAACAGAACATATATTTTATTACTTTGTGTTTAAACATAACTGAAACAAAATCGAAGGTTAAAGAGAGGTTGTTTCTCTAGAGAGGTTAAATTAATACTTAAATCGTACACTGAGAAAAAATCATGCTGTTGTTGAAGGGAGTTTGTTACTCAACAGAGGGCCACCCTGGAGAGGTTGCACTGTACCTCTATATTTGATTGTAACAAAAATTAACCCGTCAACATGTTTTGTTCCCCACTCGCGTCTTAAGCATTTGCACAACCTTGTTATCTTTTAAGTTTTAACTGGTTGAGTTAAATGTCCCAAATGTACAAGCGGGACGTCTTTTGAGGCACACAATATGAATTTATAAAAAGGGTTATTATCTAGTCTGTATGAGTCTGTAAAAAAAATGCTCGTAAATTTCATACGCGACAGAGTAAAAACCAAGAAACGACCCGCACAAATAAAATTACTAGTATACTCTGAATAAAAGATAATTTTCAAATTATCGAATTATCATGATGTCATAAACACATTTATTATGACTCCGCCGATAATAATGATATAGTAGATCGTATAAGCTCGAACAAACAAAAAACGGTACAATACAATGACCTGAGGTATCAGGTGTGCGTCCTGTGTTTTGGACAAAATATGCCGGCATAGAACTATGATATTAGCTATGGTACTACCAATGAAAGACACATACATTAGTAGCAAAATGTTGTAAAGGAGGTCTGATGAAGACTGGATTTTGCTTTGTTTATACCAGTATGCGTATTTTAGCTTAAATTTCTTGCTTATTTTGCTTCAAAACTTGTTTTCAACAAGACAATACAATCGAATCTATTTTATCAAGTTTACACCACGTACATGTATATATATTTAATTACAGAGACAAATGGACATATTCACAAATAACCAACACATGCCGTATATGAATGCATCAATATATTAATATACTGAGTACGTATAAAAAACAAGTGTTGCTAAATGTAACGATACAATGATATGTTTGTCTCGTAGACACAAAAAGTAAGTCATTCTTCCTGCTAGCATGCATTATACTCATAAGCTTGATCAGAAGTATGACTCTAAGAGATCATTGTTTTAACAACGCATTAGGTGCAGGAACACTCCTGAAAACTGGGTTCATGTGAAAAACTATTTGTATGCCTACATCTCTACATTACTAAGACCCTGTACACCTTGTACATGCAAAATATGTCAACCAAATTCAGTAAAAACGAAACAAGAAATATGAGGGTCGTGCTGGAATAGTGTTAAAACAATTGGTACGATGCACGTGTATCGTATAAGTCTCCGTAAATTTGCAAATGTCAGGCGTCAAATTTTATCATTAATTTCGACATTACGTAATGACAGATGTTAATTCTTCGAACAAAGGTCACCTGAGAACAACGACCACTTCGCTGATTTCTAGGGCCAGTCTTTGTTCACAGGTTGGACTGTATTATCGCGAAGTAAAATGCTTACAACAATTATGTGTCACATCGATGTATATATTGGTTGTTATTTATGTACCGCCAAACTTTTACCGAAATATTATTGACATCTCGAAATGACACTTTTTCATCACATCTGTCACAAACTAATATCATCATGAAACCAATATAATATATACATGTACATAGATTTATTAATTCAAAACTCTTGAAGTATTATTGACACCCGGTGTGAAAATTCGAACGTTTAAGACACATCGCCTTCTTGTATATTACAACAATCGATTTCACTAATCTCACAACATTTTAATGTCCTTTTGCGGTAAAACAAATTAGATACTCAATGCAAATCAAAGAGAATATAAAAATTTATTTAACAAATTGACGTTTCACAAAATAGTGTCAATAATTGCTTTAGAATCGTTTAAACGCGTCAATAAAATGTGCTTACCATCTTTGTTTACCGAACAGGGACCGTATAATTAATTTTATTTGCTCTTATAACAAAGAAGCGATTCAATATTATTTTGAACACTGATTTATAAAGACCCCATTGCGATATTTATATACACCGACCATATGAGAAATGAAACTGTCGGTGGGAGCAGTGTTAACGAATGGACAATACAATGAAACACAATCAACACACAACATACATGTATGTGCAGACAGATATTTCACAAAGTATTGGGCGCGTTTGAAAAGGGTGTGGAGGGATTGAAAATGTCAGACAGAAAATCATTTATTTGAATTTAAACAATTTATTGCATTTCCCCAGTTCGATCTAAATGCATCAATAAGCATGTACATACTATTTCTATAATTAAGTTTTATTTTTTGGGGGGCTACATTCAGAGTCTGTTATCATATTATATCAACTAATAATTGTAACAAATGAAATGGAAGCCCGTTTTTGATACACAGTTGTAGCCGATTAATTAAATGGAAAATAAATGAAAATCATAATTGTATAACTTCGGCTAATATTTTTCTTTCACACCAATTCTTATATCATTGCGTTGTTCTTTACAATGCTAATGCCTCTTAGTTGAAAAAAAGTAATGTTCGTGATTATACAAACACACTAGATTGCACAGCATAGCATTCATTGATAATCGAGACTGTACATGTATTTATAATACAATTATTTTATTACTGTGACTTAAAATCAGCAGATATTTCAATATATCTGTTCCAAACATTGTGTTTATACTGATGAGTATAAAATGAAATTAGAAATGAAAAGAGTGTCTAAAATGTGTCCAAATAATAAATATCTTACTCACTAATGTTTTTTTTTACTTGAAAGATAAAATGTTCTAAATATGCAAAAATAATCTGATAAATAAACAAATAATTAATTATCGTAAATGCTTAAATTTACCTGATCAATGGGATCGCTGAGCAGAGAGTGAATATTCGTGTAAAAAACAGCGAAATATTCGTGAAATCCAGTGAAAACACGTGCAAAAATTATTTATATTTATCCGTGGACAGGAATCAAAGTTCACGGGCTTCACGAAATAATTGTTTTGTAGATGATACCAACTGGACGAAATGTCAGAGGAAGTGAAATATTAAAATAACTACAAAGTAGTTGTTTAAATATTGTTTTACACGATTCGTCAAATTAGTTTTTAAAGTAAAATTGAAGAATAAGTCCAATCCATGATGCAGTATTCGACTTTATACAGTCCATCTTTGAAGTGCAACACCGAAATTTTTAATCCAATTAGTAAACACTGACTTCCTCCAAAAAAAGATGTAACAAACTGGTTTGGTCCTTAACATTGTATTTTCCGCCCTGATTGCTATCTTCGACACTTATCTCTCCTTCAGTAAACAAACCATTTGTTAATAGATCCCTTCATCGGATGGGGATCTTGATTCACGTGACCAACCACATTATTTAGGATAACAATGTGCCTGGTATCCCTATCTACCCAAGGTGTAATATTTCCAAAATTGATAGATAAGTTTTTATCTTTTCTTTTGTTAAAATTTCATGGGGATGACTTAAGCCCATCCGAAAAAATCTGTATCTGGCGAAATAATCCGATTAGTAAAAGATATACGGTGTGTTCCGGTCGGGGACTTGAAGGAAATAATTGGGTGAATTTGTATAAAGCTCCCAATGTTGCTTGTAATCTTCGCACAAATTGAATGGAGGCGTTTTAAAGCTCTGGGAATCGCTTATTAAGCGTTATTAATGAAATGATGTTTTATTTAAAATTCTTCTATGAAATAGAAAAATGACATTCTTGAAATATTATAAATCGAACGGGAAAATATTGTCTGTGTGATCTCTACACGCTTTGAAATTGGTGTTTTGTATAACTTAAGTAAACACAAATGAACCAAGACGGTACATCTAGGTTTTCATAAAAATGTGATTTTAATCAGATTGGCCATTATTGAACCTACTTTATTGTTAAATACTGCATGTTTTCATGTTATACATGGATTTGGGTGGTACCTGTAGAAGATAACTATTGATCATGGAATATTAAGATATTTTGCGTCAAATCACACGTATGTGTTATTTAACAAAATTGTGTGTATTTATGTACAAGAATTATGGCATAGAAATGTTTCTTTTATGATAAACTTTCGAATTTACGCTATTGTATAAAAGTTTCGATAAAAATATGTATGTCATTTTTTTACCAAACGACCGTAACCATTTTTGATCGTTATTTGACGTAACATAAGATTATACATTATTCATTTATACATCAGTCACTTCACGTATTATTATTATCCATCGAAAAAATAGGTTGGATCTTTATTTAATACATGTACTCCAGGCCGAAAGTTTAAAAAAAAAACAGAAAAAAGTAAGGTTGATTGGAGAATATTTTAAGCAAATGCGATACATGAGTACATGTAGTAAATTCATGAGGGATACGTGTTTTTATGAATGTTTCTTCTAGGCAGGTTTCTTACAGTAATACAAAAACTACAAGACAAGTAAAATGCCGGTGAATTGCTCACGTCTCGACGTATGCTTTATGGTTTAATTCTAAGATGTCAGGCTTCATTAATTCAGCGTACACTGACTGCGCATCTGTTAATCGGAGTGTTAGTTTTGTGGGAATATTTTATTATTACTCCGTGTAATAAGAAGCCTCATGGAGAACACTGCCGCAACTCATTTCTGTAAAATATCAGTACTATAGACGACATAAATACAGAATATGTCCCGGCAATTCGAACCAATTTAGCGACATCTATTTACAGGCTTATCTTACTATATATATACCCGAGTCCCAATCGAGATAAAATTTGAACAATGCCTGTCTGATAGAGCGGCAAGATACCGAAATTTCGTACTAAGCGAAATTAAAAGAAAATTATATTTTTTGGGGGGAGGGGTTGTGACATTGTCACTGGGGTTTAACGCCGTTTTTCAACAATTTTTCAGTTATATACGGCGACCGGTTCACCTAACCAGTTTTCCTGGACAACACACTAACCAGTTCTAACTTACCCTTCTACAAGGAGCCGGTAACTTCTCCACATATGGAGGAAAGTCGACATTTTTGTCAATTTTTCATAGAAGGGTATGACCTGCTACGACCGGGATATGCACTCAGATCTCCAGAGAAAATCATAAGCCCGCCAATATCTAGATACCGTGCATTAACTTCTGAATGAAACCATGGTTCCGTTGAACATATATAAGATTATAAGCAGAATAGTACTAAAACGATGATACACGTATGAGTATATTGAATGTACAAAAACTAAACACAAATTCTTTCACCGAACAGCTTGATCATGCGATCAACAAATCAAGGGAGACAATTCTAAGTATGACAGTTTCAAGTGTTTTAAGATTAAATACCCTTAGATTTTTTAATTGAATCGTTTACAGCCCGTCGTCCTTGGTCCGGGTGAAAATTGCAAAATAGAGAATTATTAATAGAACTGTTTTAACTCAATTATTGATCAAATTATCTGCTCTGAAGAAAAATGTTCCGTTACTCTTGACAACCGATGCATCTCATAGTACACAAACACACAGTCCCAGTGAAATTTTGTTAGAATGTTAAGCTCATTTGTTTTGACAACTTTTCAAGAGCTTAATGCAATCCAACAACATTTTTACAAACTTCTTGTAATTTGATATTTTTCCGACAACCATGCTTGCAATGAAGTAGATTATACAGTAGCTTTAATAACTGAGCTACTGATTATCAAATGAATAACAAGCTTTAGTGCCATCACCGTCTATCATGGATGCTAGATTTGTAGAAATGCATTCTTTTCAAGAACAAGTCCTGATAGTGTATATGCTGGTTAGGAGGCACAACCAAGGCAAGTTGCACCAATTTTTGTTTGACATACATCCATGTTGTCGAGTTATGTGAACTAAGTTTCACCAGCCTCTTATTTCTGATCACAAAGACACAATCCAACTTCCTAGTGATATATAACTGTGCCAAATAATTGAACAACAATAACAAAGACAGGATTTCAGTTTTTTTCATTTATTTCCTGTATATGATAACAAGTCATACACAAGAGGGTGGGGGCAGTAGAATTAATCTTCATCTTCATCCTCATCACCACCACCAGATCCCTTCTTGGCGTTCCTCCTCTTAACACGGCCTGAAATTAAAATGGGATTACATCATTCATAACATACATACATTCTCCACTGTATCTGAAATATAATGCAATCTTCCAAATGGTAAAGACAATGTACTAAATGTCCATTTAAGTAAAAATAAGAAGCAGTCACTAACACATTTATGCAAAATCCAATGAAAAATCTGTCAATAATAAGAAAATTTAACAAATAACTAGATTTTAAACAATGACAAAACTTACCAGCACGGCCACCACCATATGGAGATGTAAGAGCAAAGTCAATATGTTTCTGGGAGTCAAGTCGTACAACAAATGACGGAATGTTTACCACTTGTTTACGGACTCTGCAAAACAAATAATTGTATATAAATACTCCACAGATAAACAATATTTCAAACTAATGAACATTTATTTATCACAGGCTATATTTCTTACTTGTGTAAAACTACAAATAATATAAAACAAAGTGGACACATCTGAAGGACAATGGATGCACACTTCAAAACTATAACATGTATTGATTCGCAGAATTCAATGCACACTGCATATCACCACTGTTTGCAAGTCATCAGCAATATAAAAAAATTCCCTACCTATACAGATCAGTGCTACTGTAGTCATTGACAGGCGTAGGACGTAGAGCCCTAGTGGTCTGTCTGTACATACACATCTCCGGTAGATACTATAGACATGGAAACTGAAGTTCCAGTGGCCTACAGTGATTTGAGTCAACACAGACATGAGACAAGTAGTCCCAGTGGCCTGCAGAGTTTAAAAATACCTGATGTGACGCTGTCTGATAAGAACACGAGCATGATGGATACTCTTGGCAAGTCCAAGTTTAAATACTTGGGTCTGTAGACGTCTCTCCAAGAAATCTTCAACTCTCAAACCCAACACAAAATCCAGCTTCATCTTGGACTCATCTAACACACCAATTCTTACCAATCGTCTCAAGAGGGCATTACCTAAAGAGCAGGATCAATGAATTTCAATCAATGAAAAAAAATCAAATAAGGCAATGCAATTGCTCTAACCTTACATGCTTGATGAAAACAACTATGCAATAATTAAGCTCTCGCACAATTTAGTCTTCCATATCATTAAGTAATTATTTAAACCTACAGTAACTTTTAAAAGACAATGAACTGGTCAGATGTCTTGAAAGATGATGTCTTGAAAGAATTAAAATTTTACCTTCAAAGAGACGCTTAGAGTCCTTCTCTTCCAGTGTGAGCAATTCTCTGGCAGATTTTCGGATTTTGGCCAAAGCATATTTGACTCTCCATACTTCACGTTTGTTTCTTAAACCATATTCTCCAATCAATTTCAACTCCTGGTCAAGACGTTCCTTCTCAAAGGGACGTCTTGGAGTTGTGTAAGTCTTGTGCTGTACCAGTGGTAGCCTAGGCATGCTTGCTAATGCCCTGAAAAAAGTCAGTAATGGCTATCAATAGGGATAGGACTGACAAGGGAAGTAACTCGTTTTGACATATCGCGATAAGCAGGAAGAGTGGTCCAAAATGGGTGGTCTGGATTACGGTCTTATACGGTCGTTACGCGGCGATTTTTTATGAAAGAATCATTGAACCAGTCTAATAAAAGACCGCACTTTGCGTTTTTACGGGTTTCTTTGCGGAATTCCACGGAGAACATGGTATAATTGACGATCAAACAGAAGCATATTTTTCGGAAGTGAATTCCTTAAGGATTTTGGTAAGTTAACTACAAAAAACGCTCATATTACGACACATCAATGTGTTAAGAACATATATTCACCATTCTTTATAGATTCCTAATTGTCTTCATAACGTAAGGTCATCATTTCTAGAGTCACTAATTTTCCTGAAAAATTTACCGGTGTTAGGGTACTTTTCACCCCCACCGATCGATCATTTCAATTTCGCGAATCTTGACTCGCATGAGGACTAGTGTATGGTATGCTGTCGCTAATGTTGGATTCTATTGAAATATATTCTCAACATATAACATCCTGTTAAATTATTGGTAATTTTAATTGAAAAAGAAAACTTGAGTCCAAAATTCCGGAAATTAAATGACAATGAATAATAAAAAATGCTAATTTTCAATTTCTCTTTTCAGTCGTCACGATTTCAGACTAATTTGTGACCAGCAGCATTCTTTTGTTGCAGTGTATCATACTCATAGTCAGTCATCAGAGATTCCTTCTAATAACATCTAGTCCTGTTGTGAAGAAACTTTGGTTGTTGTACACAAAAAAGTAAGGTCTGTCATGTTGTTATAATGTAATACATATTTATCAATCGCAAAGTAAATCATCTTTATAATATCATTTTTTTGTATGTCATATATGAAGAGCTAGTAGTAGAGCTAATAATTTTATCACTCAAACAGCTCAGAATGTAATGTTTTCCTCTTTACTTTAGTAAATAAAACATTGGTTCTTGCTATGGTAACAAAGGAATAGAGTCATTATTGTATTATTAATATTGTTCATAATTTACTACTGATAAAGTCTTACTTGAGCTGTCAGGATTACTTATCACAGAAAATATTTGACCATTTCAGATTAATTGGTAACCTGCATTGGCTATTTGACGTTGAAAGTTTGAGGTGTATCCGGGCACTGTCTTTGTAATGAACTTTGTGGCAAAATATGTTGCACACATGTAAGTTTTGACATGCTTTTGATTGGATTGTTTTTTCATTTTACATTTTATCAATTAGCATACTTCCATGAATGGAACACTCCTACCAGACTACAACTTCGTATCACAAAAATGTATTAGAAGAATAGAAACGAGACAATGCAAGTATTGGATAATTGTGAATTTTAAAATTTAATGTGGTTGCTTCTTTTAGATTGATTTGAGGACCAGCTCTTTAGATATACCTGACTTTAGAAATGTAAGTTTCAATATTTATCATCACCATTTTTCTTTAAAGTCTTATTTTCAGAATTTGATTAACCGTTTGTAATCTATTATATCATATATGGGAAAATATTTCCAGTCATTATCAGTGTAAAGAGACATAAATTAGAGAACCAAAACTGTGATCGTTATTATTAATTTTGTATCATGGATTAGTATAGACAGTATACTAACCAGTACTTACTTACAAGAAGCTGGCAACTTCTCCACTTATGGAGGATTTTTTGTCAAATTTTCATAGAGATTCTGTGACTGGGATTGGAACCTGGATTGCTGGATCACTAATTATTGGACCATAGTCTCAGCCTTTCTTGCAAATCCATTAAATACTACCCTGAATAGTCAGTAGCTTTTGTACATTATTAGATAGTTGCACTTATTATAACAAATTTTTTATTTTAATCATATTTCTATGTAAAATTTATATCTTTATATTTTCAGTTCACTTTGATGTCCACTGAGAAGTTCCATTTGTATATGTGTTACTATACTTACCTTCAATAAATGCTGAAAGTGAAATGACTATTTGACTGTTACATGTTATCTAACAATTTGTTGACAAAGAAAATAAATTTGTGTAAGAAAATTATGTTATGTGTTTTCTACCATTGAAATGGGGGCGGGTGGGGTAACGGAAAATGACACTTCTATGCTTCATTACACCAGAAAAATCAATGTTTATGCTCATAAATCAGAGTTAAACAATGTATATAAATTCATTGTACAATTCTAAGGTGCAAAATAGTGTTTCTGACTTGTTATATGTTAGTTAATGCCATGGAACCACTTTTTTAAGAAAATGGGAAAAAAAACGTTTTTCAATTTTGTTGTACCTACCAATTTTAAATTAGCATAACTTTGTTCAATTTCAGTCAAATTTGATGGGGTTTGTTTTATTTTCATCCAAAGAGATGGTAGCCTCCAGGAAACTTAAATTCATGTTGTTCAGAAGTATATTTCTAAAAGTCAGTCCTATACCTACTATCAATATGGTAACAGTGCCAACATTATTTTTCGGCACTTCATGAAGAAAACATCTGAAATTTTTTTACATCAATTGAATAATTGTCACTAACTGATCGATTAATGCAGCGAACCAAACAAATTCCTAGGCAGACGTACCATTTTCAACTAAATCATTTAACAGGAATTACGATATGCGGTGCAGTGTCTGACATAGACCACGTGCTTCTCAAGCGTCGACAAGGTGGGTGGAGTAATCAATTTTAAAGGTGCTTTATCTCCTTAATATTTGACATATATAGCAATAATAATGCTTAAATAAAATCGAAAAAATATGTTTTCTTTTATCTTCAAAAGAGGTAACCATTAGGACAATATATGTTATGACTGTAAGGAATATATGGAAAAGAAATTTAATCACGTCCTACCGTTTCGGTGAACACGAGTGAAAAGAACTTAACCAAGGTGCGCATGCTCGAATTCCTGCGCATGTGCAAGAATCAAAGTACTTAGGGTACTTCAGTAAGTGTTGAACAACGATTTCAGAGTATAACTGCGCGAATACCAATACATTCCAATGAAAAATGATTTTGATGATTAAAGTTACTCATTACTGTTTTTGTGTATTGTTATAATATAATACAAGTGTGAAATTAACTATTATCTGATTTTTAATTCATTTGTAATTCAGAAATTTGGTCCAATTTTTCCTATACAACCTGTAAAAATCATCAAATATATGGTTCTCTTTAGGTATTTTGTTCATAAACTTTCATTTAAATATGTCATATTGTTTCAGACAGTAAATTTCTGAGACCAAGAGGCCTAAATTTTGAAACCACTAAAAATGTCTATCTCTTGCTTGCCAAACATTTTGCTCACCAGTGATATTATATATAAATAGGGTGTATTCATTTTCTCCAAAACACACACAAACCCTCATATGATGGGTGTACGTACATATATATATATAAACTCCTGTAATGGCCAATTCTATGAAATATAGAATTGTACAATTACGGTACGTTTTAATAGTTGATTTTCCAATCACAAATTTACAGAAAGATAAGCTGACCATACAACACCTACTAGGACACTGAAAAAATAAGTATGTAACCAAGCCCTATCAGGTAGAAAACTAACAAAATTAAGACCTCTGCTATATCTAGAATGTTCTATGAGAAGAAACCAACATCATGAATTTTAGTTTTTCAAGGGTTCTTTTTACAGCACATATCCATCAGCAATTTACTCTTCATCTGTTGAATTTTATGAACATGTTTGGTAACAAAAAACATTCAAGAAGATTAACAGAGAAAAATTGTAAAATTTTAGCCCTTCAAAGATCATATTCACTGTCTGATGAAGTACTATGCAGCTAAATATTGTAAGCAAGGGTACAGAAGATTAGGAAACAATTACACTATTAACCACCTTCCAGAACCACCTTACCGCTGCAAATGTCCCCATCAAGTTTTCGAACTGGCACATAAAAAGTTGCTTCTTTTGCATAATCAGTATTAGACAAAGTGCTCTCTAGCTGAATTTATGTTAATTATTCATTTGTTCATTAACAACCTACAGTCAGAATGTGGTCAAGATCATATTAGCATGAACTACACATCAAATGAACCATTCAATAGTAATATTTCATGGTTACTAATATATTCCAACACTTCTTGAATCTTCACAGGCTCAAATAGGTTCACACATATGGGAACATAGTCTGAAGCAACAGATAATGATAAAACATTAAGAAACAAACCTGTCTGAATTTCTTTGAGTTTATTCATTAGAAGTCATTCAGTAAATGTACATAAAATCAACATGATATATTAACATTGACAACCACCGTGGCATTAACTGACAAGAGATATTATCATTGTTATTGATAACTAAAGTTCAAACATATAAAATTGCTTGTATGAATAAAATTAAAAAATATTTCAAACATACAGAGTGGAAGCACTCCATACATCAAAGCTACAAATGCAGAATTCACTCCATGGGATAAAAATATGGGTCAAAGCTTATCAAAGACAATACTGTCTCCAAGCCAAAATCTCAGCTTCATTCTCAATGAATTTTAGATCAGTAGTTTTCTGAGGTTTAGATATTCATCAAAATAATACAAAAACTGTAAAAATCAGAACACTTTATCATAATTTATCTTAAGTAACTAGGGAACATTCACACAGTAAAATGTTTTGAGCTAATAGACATGTTTTATAACTTCAGAGTAGTCCAAACTACATTATGACAGATTCAGAATCTGATAGATTTATTCTGCTTAAAGATTCTGAAAGATATTTTAAAATATCCCACATAAAGAAGCTGCAACATCAGATCTTACTCAAATAGATTGTACTTCTAGTTTAAGATGTACAGATCAGGTAAATAATGAAATGAATAAATTCACTTTTCATGTAACTTGATGAATACTAATTCCCTATCATCCCAAAGTTATATTAACAACTTTCATATGATGCATAAATGAATGCCAAAAAAACCAAATCCTTCAATGCTTTTTCTTTCCTTTACTTTTTCCCTTCCCTTTTCCTAATCTTTTCACTTTCTTTTTCTCTTTCAGTTTCTTTTTCTTCTTCTTCCGTTCCATAAATTTCTGTAAAGGAGTCATATTTTCTCGTTTACTCTTCTGATCTTTATTTCTGTCCTTTTTAAATGAATTTGAATCACTTTTTCTGCTCGGCACAGAATCAGGTTTTTGTTTTTTATCATTACTGGTCAGCCTTTTCTTTTTGTTGTCATTCCTATCTGGCTTAGACATATCTGATTTCCTTTTTGTTGCCCTAGGAATGAATGAATCTGGAAAACAAAGACGCAAACATTAAAACCATTTGTACTATCTAAACATTCAATTCTGAAATAATTCTAACAAAGCAACAATTGCAGATAATTTAACATGTCTAATGAGATTCAGACATAAGGCAGTGAAAAATAATCCCAACATATTAACATTACCAAAATCTGCGTAAATAGTATCTAGTAAATGCTGTTATACTTATCAAAATTGAAACAGAGTAAAATAAGAACTACTGAATCAAATAATATGTATATGACTAAAACATTATCATGAAACTACAGCATACCTGCATCAGGCAATTGCCCAACTTCCTGTTTATAGAAGTCAACATCATCATCTTCTTCATCAGGACCTAGACAAAAAATATTCAACAAAAATTTCTAATTGGGAAGGAATATAAAACTACAGGTTCCATACATACAAAAGAACATTCCAATATGTACTGCACATAGAAATTTAGGGAAGAAAAATAACAGATTCCAGAATTTAATACAAAACATGAGAAACTTCAGATCCGGACTATATTTATGCATTATTTTTCTTCAGAATGTTAGTAAAATATCTAAATCCAGCAAGGACATCTAAGACTTCAATGAACAAATCAAATAAATTTTTACCTTTTGTTTCTGGTTCTTCCACTCCATCCTCTAAATTCTTCTTACGGATTCCTTCCATACTTCTCTCTTTGTGAAGTTGTTTGGCTTCTTCCTTCTTTTTCAAGTTAGCTTCCTGTTGTCTCTTCCTAGCTTCCTTCAATTTCCTGTTAAATAAAAAAAAACAGATGAAAATAGTCTCCTAAATCCGGAAACTAATTAAAACTTATTTCAATATCTGACACTGAAACTCTTACAGAAATAAAAAATGAACAATAACAGATAAACATACAGCTTCAACTCAATGAAGAAACCTGACTAACTTTCCAAATGTTAGAACACATTCATACATACCAACAAATCTATACATTGTCACTATTTGTCATTTTAAAGAACAGGTTTTAAAAGTTCGGGATTTCAATGATTTTTTTATCAGCATTTTATCTCATCCACACAAGACATTTAAATTGGATCAAAACTTAGTTCAGATGGACACAGATGAAACAAATGCATTGAATCAACGGCATGATTCCTACCTCTTCTTTTCTCTCATTGTTTGTAGAGCCTGAAGTTCTGCCTCAGTTTTTGAAATAAAACCATGGTACATGACCTGACCATCACAAATACCTTCCTCAATTTTTACTAACTCTAGCGTCAGTCTTGGACCTAATTCTGTTAATCTGAAATCAATAAAACAAGTTTTTTATTTATGTATCAGACAAGTACCAGCTAGCTGTAACCATCATATAATTCATGCCACATAATCAGGGATTTTTTTCACAGGCAAGGGAAGGGGGTTTTGGGGAAAATTAACATTGTATTTTTGAAAAAAAGGGAAGTAGAAACTTGATGTTAATTGAATTTTAACTAAAAACTGCATGATTTTAAAGATTTTCCTATGGGGAAGACATCTATAAATAGTCTCTTCTATAAAAGGAAAAACAAACTGATAATAATTAGTAAATATAGCACAATTTCTCTATGGAAATGATGAAGATGGTGACAAGTTCGAGAATGTACAAAATCTTTTCATTGGGGCTTCACGTCAAACTGACAGCCAGGGTCATTTAGCAACTTATCCCCCTTTTACAATAGTGGAAGACCCCAGGCATACACCTGGGTGGAACCATCAACCATCCATAACTATCTGGACAGCTTCCTCACATGCCACATTTGTCTGGTCCCTGGTAGAAATCAAACTCAGAGCAATGAGGAAATGGTGATTACTAGTCAGAGACTATAACCACTCAACCACAGAAGCCACCACACAAATTTACAGTAAGGTAGAGAATATGTATTCAAGTGTTTTATTTATTAAGTCAGTGTTGCTATACAACTTAAGCTTACCTAATGGCACTTTTTGCAGATTTCATGTTTCCTCTGCTCTTCATGTGTTGAGGTAAAATGACTTCATTCACTGGACCATCAAATTCTGCCTCACTCTCTGAAGAGTATCCAGCTCTGAAATAAATTTATTCAATGATAACATACAAAATACAAAATATTTTAAAAATACAGTTTATCAACAATATTTAGACTTCATATAGAAGTCAGTTCACGGTGTGCTCCTCAGTCAATGGTCAGCACAATCATAATCTCTATTATATCACAAGTAGCCGATAAGTTCCCCATAAAATGTGAGACCAGAGTTATGGAAGTAGGTCATACAGATGAAAATAAAATGTACATCATACAAAATCTAAGACTCATAAGACATAAGATTTTATATCAGCAAAAACACACTCTGACAGATACCTATCTTTTCAATTACAGTTCATCAGCAACATTTTTCATACAATTAGTTAATTACAAGTTTAATATTCTATATCAGTATAACTAGCAGTAGGTTCCCAGTAAGGACAAAAAATTAACATATCTCATCAGTCAGCCTAAGATATACAGATGAGCAGCACCTTAGTGAATAACAAGCAATATGGCATGTTATACAATTATACTCTGTTATTCTAGTTACCTGTTCATATATTCACTAATGTCGCCATACTTGCCCAGATTGGGAACTTTGGCTTGAATGATTTTCTTCACTCCACGAGTAACTCCAACAGGGACAACTTTTATGTTACTGCAAATGAGTAACATTTAAAATATCAGTAACATATCCTTCTCAAAATATGAAAACATACTTTTTTGCTTTCTCAACAAACAAAACATGTCTTCACTTCAAGGTAATTATCTAATAAGAAAAATAGGATTTTATGCTATTTGATCGTGAACCTCACAGGTCAAAGCTATCAGTTTGGAGATTGAAATCCTTAAAAAGTTAACTGCTTAGTTAATGGTCAGAATATGAAAAAGTTAAAATGTGACAGTATTTGGATGAACAAGAATAATAAGCAGAAAACTGATAAAAATATTTAATCATCATTGATGTGGAGACATAATTAAACCAGTACACAGTACAATACAAATGTACAATTCACCCAGTTCATACAGCTTGATCAGCTCTATCACAAGTTTTTCAATTCATTTCACAAAAAAATAAATGTAAATCAATGAAATAAACTTACTAATGTCGAAAATCTATCAAATTATTTTCCGTATTGAAGTTGACAAGAACACATCTCTTCACATCACTAAGCTTGACCTGAAATTTGAAAACATTTCAAAATAAAGCCTGAACTTTAAAAAGCATAAAAAACAGAAAATTGAATCTATGAAATACAGTGCAACCTCTCCAGAGCGGCCCTCTCTTGAGCGACAACCTCCCTTCAACAACAGCATGCTCTTTTCCCCACTGTACGATATGACTATTTATTTTACCTCTCTAGAGCGACAACCTCGCCACAACGTCATAATTTTGTGTCTCCCAAAGGGTGTTGCTTTGGAGAGGTTGCACTGTACTACTTAAATTTTTCAGTGAAAATTATGCATATAAAATTTGTTGACACAATTTGATCAACATAAACATTTTGATGCTATTAAAATCACAAATTGAAAGAAAACATACAATTCAAAAAATCTTATATTCAGTTTTAATTTACTTACTTTATGTACATTAATAGATGGAAACATATTCTGGAACATTGAAGCCATTAATTTTACATGGTTCTCCTTAGTTGTGAAATTGTTCATCACAAGAAGCGGATGGTGCATATATTGCATCTGTTCTAAGTTTGGTTTCCGTAGTGATGAAATAACATCACTGCTTAGACAATAGTCATGCACTTTAAAAGTCAATGTTGGTCCACGAGGTAACCTGCATATTCTCATATATACACCAATGTCAGTTTTCGTGTACATGATAAAGTGTGATACATGAAGCATACCAGCAACACTAACATAATCTTTCAACACATTCTTCTTTCGAACCTGGAAAAGATTTAATCTATCTATTAATTCAACAGCAATATTTTCAATACATTTTTTAAATATAATAAACTGCTGGTGAAGTAAAGTGATAATGAACAAATCTGGAAGTTAAGACACTCTACTTAAACCAGTGAAAAGTAATGCTTTATCTTCTCAAACAGTCCAGACTTAGGCATTATTTCAAGTATACATTAGTTACATACTTTATGTGCAAAATACTAATAAAATTGCCAAATAAACATAAACATCAGAGACAGAAACTTCTGACATCAGGATACGATAGTTATATAAACTGTACCTGCAGATTTTTAGCTGTAAATGGTTCCATTACAACTTTAGTATCACTGACAAGTTGTCTAATATTCCTTCCCACATGACCACGATGGAACACAAATGAATGAGGAGCAGATTTATACTTGTCTTCTTGCGTATCCACATGACAGGTCTTCTTCTTCTTACCCTTTAGACAGAAAATATTTTATAGACAAATATACACAGCCCTTATTTATACCATGTTTGAGTTCAGTAAAAGGACCTATTCCCCAAGTTAAAACTTCTTATTTTTCCCAACTTTTCTAAATATTCCCCTCATGAAGCAGAAAAGCCAGGGATATTGGTCTTCAAAATTACTTAATATTTTATTTTTAGTACACATGAGCCTTGAACATGAAGTTGATTACTAACACCATACTTATTTATAAATTTATTATAAAAGATTCAGGCCAACTACTATTTTTTGTTCTCTGGACAACTGTAAAAAATCCCAACTTTTGTTTATTTATTTTACAAATGTTCAAATTGGATATGGAACCCTGCCCCAAAACACAAGAATAAATCATTTATGGTCATATAAGTACACCAGAATTTGCCCTTTGGTTAATTAAACCACACAAAAATTAATTATACAATCAGTCAGGCAGTAGCAGATTTCTAGCAGTAACAGATTACGCGGTCTTTTAAAACATCAACCTGGTTCCATTCGACACAAATTCACATATATTTGAAAATGTGATTCTGAGTAAGTCTACAATAACGTGTAGTTCCGAATCGGCGAATGAGGTCACCAGATGATTACATTTTTTATGTGCTCAATAACATGTTGACAAAACTGAAATGCGAATATCGTTAAACTTAACATTTAAATTACCTTCAATTTGGTACCATATTGCATATATATCTCCCATCCCTTTGTCCAACATCATTCATTAATCTGTCTGATTTAGGTGAAAAATGCGAGGTCGGTGATTTGGGTAATAGTGGATTGACAATTTGAGAGAGTGTCAAAATCAAACATCACTCTAGAAATGGGCAAGTTTAAATGTTGACGAGTGGAAAACACATTTCTGTGTAATAAAAATGTTAAACTTAGATTTACATGCTTGATTGTATATGATCATGCCCTAACCTGTCAGAAATTGGTTGTAATGCCATCTCGCATTGAGATGATCGAGTGCTCATTTTCTCACCATCCACCAGTTCTATTCTATTTCAATTAATACATTCATTATATTTTGAAATTGTGCAAAATGTATAAGTCATGAATGCACTTATTACGTCATCAACTAAGCATTTTGACTAGTGACAATCAGATGCAATGTAGTTAACTGTTAATACTTCAATCAAGGGATGGATGATATGTATTGGTCTGATTAGATTACAATATTCGCTACAAATTGTGACAGGGACCTGAAACAAAGCCACAAGTTGGACTGTTCAAGCCTTACAGAACAAGCAATAGACTCAAATGAAATATCAAATAAAATTGCAGTCTATATACACACAATCACATCATCAAATTTATCTGCATCCCGAACAGCCGACTAGACCAGTAGTTATGAAGATCAGGGGTGAAATTCACAAAACATTCTAGAGTTAGAAATTTCCTAAATTGGTCCACTCATGCCCATTACACATGAAAAGGCAGTGATCCTGTATAGCAAGATAGATAGATCAATTAAATTAGGAATATCTATAATCTTTGAGATGTTTTGGAGAATACCGCCCCTGAATAACAGGTTCACTAGAGTGGTAACACAAGTGAAATGAAACGTCAAAACAATATTTTTTTCGAAATATTGATTATTCTGATTTAAGTTTGCAGATTTTTGGTTTCATTTTATTTTCTTATACTAACTAGAATATTTTGGTCTGCTTTGCTGGAATGTCATCGAACTATACTGATATCTATTTGATATGTATTTGTTGTTCTTGGGCCCATGCAGATAGAAATGATGACATAGGAAAGCGATGATACATGGCATTGCCGTTTAATGATACTAAGATTTAGTTAAAAGCTTATCTAAGACTTATTGGTAACTAAACCCGCGTTGAGATGTCCCCTTTTGACTGCTGTCACACCGTGTCACAGAGTTTAAACCGATACTGCCTGAATCAATCTGCAACTGTCTTAAAGAGTGACTTATGAAACTCGGCATTTAAACCATGGCATGAAGATGAAGGAGTGGAAAATTTTAATTTAAAACCATTGGAAACGTTATAAAATTTACTTTTAATCGGTATATATTTCAAAATTAACACACTCTATCGACGGCGTAAGCAGTGAAAGTTTCGTTAGCAATCCGCTACTGCCTGGCTGACTGTATCTTGTTTGGCAGTCTGAATTGAACTCTCTTGTTGGTCCAAATTTGGTTAAAATTTTATTATCACGAATAAAAACGCTATCCATTTTTATTCCACATGGTTGATCCAAGTTTGTTGACAGGCAGATCTTAGAGGGAATTTAATTATTTATAAATGTACATTATTATCTAATGGCATATCAACTTGAGCAAACTCATGCAGTCATAACGTCGCGAAATTATGTTACAAATGATGAACATTAAAGTTATAATGAAAATAAATTCGCCATAATGCCACAGTAAAGATACAAAACAATTTGTACACACTCACTTTTCCTTTTTTTCTCATTTTGAAGAAATTTAAGGTGCACACAAGTTAACTGGATTAAGTCAATCAAAACTTTACAACACACGTTGTTGGTCTATATTAAAGATCAACACACTCGGACCGAGAGAGTCGGAATAAACTAAACTGGTCCCCGTTCCATGTTTCAGTGCATCAAAGATCTCTGTACAACCAGAGTCACGGGTACCAGTTTATTCGACTTGCTGCAGAGCATCAGGGACCATTTTAGGGTTAGATATGAACGTTCATAAACGACTAAAGAATGAAAATTCAGTCCTTGAGGACAATGAATCAAACCGCGCAGAGCTTGGTACGTTATGTAAATGGCGTATTGATCTAAATTGTTCTATTATTTTAATTGTGTGGGTTTTAATCGTCAAGACGGCAACGTTGGTTAATGCGGAAGTTTTATACCCAACCTACTAACTTTGCCGTCCTAAGTTGGCAAGTAACAATTAAAATTCTTCAGTATTACTTTTAAGGTAAGTCTAAGTTTAGAATATGTTGACTATTGTCAGAAATTCTTATTTGTATATCCAGCACTTGCTTTTTTCATGTTTTGTACTTTACGATCAACCAATAATATTTACTTTGAATGGGTAATCTTCGGATATACTCATATTTCGGACAGAATAGCTTACATGTGTAGTCAACTTTCATTTTGTCACTAAATTTAACGAGATGTCTTACATATCTATTACTATTTATTTGTAGATATATGGTCCAATCATAATCTGCCTAACAAAATGCCAGGGAAGACTAAAATAGAAACAAAAGTCAGTCCTTTCAGGATGTTTTTATATCTGTCCCTGGTTGCATTCCTCACTCTAATGTTGATTGGATATTCTGTGAGTAGATTTTAAATTTCCTTGTGTGTTATAGTGGTTCTGATTAACTATATGCTGTTTTGCTATATGTTTGCATTTTTCTGATATTATATGATTGTCGTCTATAAATAATTAGGAGTTTTTTTAGAGCTAATTTATGAAACTTAAATCATGTTCTGCAATTTTAACATACTAGTTGTGTCACAAAACAGCCAATTTTATTCATGACTATGATATTAGTTTCTAATGATATTGTAATTTTGGCATATGAAAATATATACTGTATCTATTTTAATTTCTGATAAAAATCTTATTACATTTTCAATTTAATTTCGTTTGAATAATAATTTTAGCAACTTCAGATATTTAAATATATACTTCAGATGCTTTCAAATGACACCTATGATGACAGAGATGCTTCAATGCCACGTAACTATTTTACCATTTTTATGTAACCATGTTTTCTCTGATTAAAAGTAACATTCTGTAAAAAGTAAAAGCAAATTTTATGCATTGATACACCAGTATTTGGAATATTGAAACTATTTGGTTGGTATCAAGAGCAAATTAACAATATGTCATCTACATTAGTGTAGTATACTAAGAATTTTAATACAATTAAATTTGTGAGTCAAGTGAATTGGAAATGATTAAATTTGTATAATACATATTAGATATTTATTTTTATAGAATTTAATGATGTTCATGGCGAAGAAAATGATGCACTAAGAGAACGTATCGGTGATCCAATCATTCTGTGGTGGACTCCATTTACGGGAGAAGCTGGAGCAAGACGATCATGTGGAGACAATTATTGTTTCTTTACTGTGGATAAACATTACTTCCATCATCATCAGACTAAGGTATGTTGTGTTTGGCAAACAAAGAATCAAATAGTTATGTTGAAATTGAGCGTATGATTTAAATTTAATGGATATGTATTTTTTTGCTTGTTCAATAACTGTATTAAATAGTAAAATGTCTTACTACAATTTTTAAGTTTCAGGGCTTTATTTCTCATTGGAAGGGTGAATGAACTCAGGACTTTTATTTTGAAATCAAAGGGTTGTGAAACTATTGGTACTATATACATGTACATGTGTGATTGTTTCATGTTTCAACATCATATGCTAGTGTTATAGTCATATGGTTTGTTCATTGAAATATTGTTTATGATTTAACTGATGACTTTGTGATTTATCCTGAATATTTTATAATTAAACATCATGTAAAGCCTGACAAATTGGGTTAATTTTTAGTCAATGTTCTTAAATTTCACTACAAGAATGCAGTAAGTAGTAAATAAAACAACTTTTGGACATTGGTTAATTAACTACAGTAAACTATGTAAACAATACAACTTAAGTAGGTTGTCTGTCTTTTTTAGGTTATGATGTTTTATGGTACAGATATTGAAATGAAGAATTTACCAATTCCAAGAAAACCCCATCATGAATGGGCTTTGATGCATGAAGAATCTCCAAAGAATGATTATACACTCACACATTCAAGTTTTCTCACTCTGTTCAACCATTCAAGTACTTTTAAACGTGAATCTGATTTTCCTCTGACATTACAATATGTTCAAAGTATTGAATGGTTGGAAAGTAATCAGTTTCTTGTTCCAACTGTTGAAAAGACTAAATTACAGACTGATTTAGCGTTGGTATTTTATGCTCAGAGTGACTGCAATGTACCATCTGATCGTGATAGTTACGTTCAAAAGTTCATGCAATATATGGCAGTTGATGCCTATGGAAGCTGTTTACACAATAAGGACCTTCCAGTTCAGTGAGTATTTATTGAGTATTGATTGATTGATTCTTTTTTGTGTAGATTTCTGGGAAGGCATACAGTCTGTAATTTAATCCACTTACCTGACATCAGGGTACCGTAGGCTAGCTTACCATTGCTATTCTTCACAAATACACAGTAAAATAATGGACTTCTACAATTTCAGACAAATACAAATACAAGATATTTATATAGCGCAAAAATGTATGAAATATTCGATTGCGCTGTACAGTCAACATGAATACAATTTATATACAGATATGCTTCTTCAAGTCACTCTTGAATTCAGAGTTTGTGGCACAGTCATATACATCAGTTAAAAAACAGACCAAACAAGTGTGTCTTAAGTTTGGACCTAAACTGATTTTCATTTGTTATGTCTTTCAACTGGTCTGGCAATGAATTCCACAATTTAGGTCCCACAACTGCCAGAGATCTATCTGCAAGTTTAGATTTTGTTTTTGGTATTTCGAACTGAGTGTGGCCTGATGTTGAAGATCTTAGTCTTGTTCTGTATTGGCCCTGACGTTCAGTGAACAATTCACGAAGGTATAAAGGTGCAGTGCCAGTGACAACACGAAACACAGTTAAAATTACTTTATACATAATTCTAGCACGAACAAGAAGCCAATGAAGCTGTTTAAGGATATCGGCACTGGGTTGATCGTAGGTAGCCCCAGTGACAACTCTTGCAGCATGATTTTGCACATGTTGTAGTTTTTCAAGTTGATAGGCAGGAATATCAGTGAACAGTCCATTACAGAAATCTAAATGTGAATGCATTAAACCATGAACAAGGATTTCAGCAGATTTTTTAGTGAGATGCTTCCTGATTGCCTTCAGATTTCTTAATTGCATGTGTGCTATTTGACACTTTTTTTGAATATGTAGATTAAAATTAAGGGTACTGGTTATCTGTACACCAAGGTCTCTCACATTATTAACACAGTTAATTTCAACCCCACCAACATTAACGCTGGTAATGTTCAGTTTAATAAGTTGATGTCTTGTGCCATATAAAATGATATCAGTCTTGCTGTTGTTCATTTTCAATTTATATCTGGTCATCCAAGACAAAAGGTCGTTAAGGCAATCAGTGAGGTGTTGAAGAATGGTCTCTTTGCTGTGGTGGTCTCCAGCTTTAATTTTGAATGCAATTTTATGATCATCTGCATATCCATATAGATCAGCTGGATATTTCTGGACGACTTTGTTAAGAGCTGCTATGTATAGAGTAAATATCACAGGCCCGGCACAAGAACCCTGGGGAACCCCGAATCTCAGTGGTTCAGTATCCGATGCGGACTGTTCAATGACGACTTTCATATCTCTATTGGTAAGGTAGGATTCAATCCACTTCAAGGGAACATCTTGAATGGCAAAGTCACTCTGTAGGATCTCGAGCAAAATTGGGATATCAATAGTATCCCTATTGACAACTGGTTTCCAAGCATTTAGCTCTACACTGTGTATATTTTACTTATCAAAATTTATTGTGACATTACTTTTTCATTTTGTTATTACAGTTTGGTTGACCCTTTGCCTGGTATGGAACATGAAGATTTTTTCAAAATCCAAGCCAAGTACAAGTTTTCATTTGCTATGGAGAATGCTATTTGTGATGATTATATTACTGAGAAGCTTTGGAGACCCCTCTCGGTTGGATCTGTACCAATAATTTATGGATCACCTAGGATAAAGGTAGTGGTTCTTGCTCAGTTATGATAGATTATACTACCTCTGGTGTTCAATTAGCTGACAATATCTCTTATTTTAAGCATTTTTAGGAAATACTCCCGGGATTAAATGATTGCTACTATACTGGATTATGTTACAATAATCCCTTATTTACAAAATTAATGAGATCAGTGTAACTTGAGCTTGCTACCATAAAGATTGATTAACAACGAAACGGACTGCAAGACCATGATTCAGCTTTTACAAAAACCAACATATATGATTACTTTATTGTTTCATTGTGTAATATGATGGTTTAATGTTTAAACATACGCAAATAAAATGGATGGAAAAACTGACTATATCCATTTCTCAGTACAAACAATTCTTGATGTTTTATTTTCTATTGCTTCACTTTAACGTTTATAGCTGCATACTTCATTTATAAATTGCATGTAGACTCATTATGTGCATATTAGAAGTTGAATTTAAAATCTGGATTATGCCATGAAACTCCTAACTAATTTATTGTCTCTTTCAGGATATGTTACCTAGCAACCATTCAGCAATTTTTGCGAATGATTTCAATTCACCAAAACAGCTTGCAGATTATTTAACATTTTTGAATGAAAATGATGCGGAATACAATAAATTTCTTGAATGGAAAACAACTGGGATCACTAATAGATACTTTTTAAAGTTGATGAAGGAACGATCCTGGAGTATTGTAGATACATGGAAGAGTGGCAGCACTAACTTTGTCGAGGATTTTGAATGTTTTGTCTGTAATCGAGTTCATGAGAATTTGAAAAGGAAAAATCTTGGAGAAAAAGAAATCTTACACATAGTTGATAAATCTCATTTAGAATGTCCAGAACCGAAAGCTTTCTATGTGACTGATTTCGGTTGGAACTATGATCACCAATACACTGGATATGTCGCTGAAGCTGTTAAATACTTTGCGGATCAAAACATGGCTTATACTGCAGGTGAATTCAATGCTAAGGTCTCAGAAATACAATACAACAACAAAGAGGGCTGGTTTTGAGAACATCTTGATCAATGGATTTTTCATTATTTACTAATAAGTCCCATGATTTGATACTGTCATCCTTTTTCAATTCTGTTCAATGTGTTCTATTACTTTTTACTATTTTTTTTATATCATTTGCTGAATATCATAAAATTATTTTTGAGATTTGATCATACACAGACCCTACTTAATCTCTCTTTGTTTTTGAAATGCATCTTATTTGAGGTTTTATAAATATATGGTATAAAAAATGCTGAAATTATTGAAATCCAGGGTATTAAAAACCCTCTTTATTACATTGCTATCCACAAGTCAATTTTTACATTATTACACTGTTCATTACACAATATAGAGAAATTGAGTCTGATTTCTAAAATGACACTATTTTCTACTCTTCAGCCTTAATTAGAAACTGTATTTAAGTTTTCAGTGGTGTACATTTACTCAGATTTAAGGAAAAAAAGCAAGTCCACATTACTACATATATATAATTATTCCATGTGTGTTTTGTAAACACATCTGTGCGATAATTAGACATTTTTCACTTGCTCAATGCTATGCAGTGTGTAATAACCCTCTTGCAACCTGTGATATACATTTTACATAGTATATAATTATTCTTACATTCAAAACTCTGAACCAGGATATCTGAGACGGAGACATATTTTTCTATTGCCTATCGGATAGCTATGAGTTGTATGAGAACATGCAGTAAAGAGTGGACTTTGTTCACCTCTTTGTTTTTATTTGAAGGTTGATATATATTTGTGGTTTATGGTTTATGATTGTATATTTATTTACTGATTTTACTGTATATTTTTCTTTTTTATGTTTTTTATCACATTATTCTATTGGCTGCTAAATTACATATGTACATTTTATTTAAATGGTTTCATATTGAAAAAACTGGTTGACAGCTTGTATAAGAATTTGAGGTATTTAAGAACTTTGTAGTTATATTATTAAGTAAATTTAGTTAAACCGGAGCATGAGGTCATCAATAGAGCAGAAAAATTAGGCCTTTATTCAGAGATCAGTTTTGTTGATAAATGCCTTACCTTAATGTGGCCATGGTTCTAATTTTGACCTGTTCATATATGGCCATTAACGCAGGTATAATTTTTTGTTACTAAATGTATTTTGCTACACAGGGTTGCTATGAGGACTTGTTTTACATTAGTTTTCTAATGTCATATTAGTGAAGCAAAACACAAAAATGTCGATTTTCCTCTATGTGTGGAGAAGTTGTTGGCTCCTTGTGGAATGTTAAGTAAGTACTGGTTAGTGTACAGTCCAGGAAAACTGGTTAGGTGAACTGGTTGTTGTTTATACCTGAAAATTTGTAGGAAAATGGCATTAAACCCCGTGAAGAAAAATACTAATGAATCAATTAATTCTGGTGTCCAGTTACCTGGGAAGAGTTAATTGATCTGTGTTCATTTTATGCTTTACATGTAAGTACTATACTTCACTGAAATATGTTGCAATGAATGAGATTCCTTTTTGTTATATACCATGTACATTTAGTTGTGGTAATATATACCTTAATATAGCTGGGTTCTTGTATAAACATATTAGTGCTACATATCATGACCAACTTAAAAATGTGCCATATTTAATATTAGTGGTATGAAGTACCGGTAGTATGTTTGTGTGGATTAATATCATTTTTGGAGTGTTTAGTGTGGATGTAATCATTTTGGGCGTGATTTTTGTAGATTTAGTCATTGTTGGAATGGTCTGTGTGATGTTGTATTAGTGCTGTTTTCTTGCAATATGGGGTTAAAGGTCAAATTTGTGGTATTATGTGATTGGGGTATGATATGATACTGATATCAATGAAATGATACATGTATTTCAACAGTTCTTATTGATACTACTGTTTCTGCCCTTTTCTTGCACAGATGTGTGATTTTTACAATGTAGATACACACCTACATTTTATCTTCAATTGAAATGCGTCCAAACTTGAGACTTTTTCAACCTATTCCCCCACATTACTTTCCCACAATATTGTCAAACATTCACAATGACGTAGTGATTTTAATGCATGAGTGCAAGTCTTAAAATCAAAATAATCTGTTAAAGTTTCTTGGTTAGATTAATAATTTTTATTCTGAAAACATCTTTTTAGATAATAGAAATATGGTGTTAAATGCAAATATCAGTTTAGAATAATCTTCAGTTTATCTTTTATCAAGTATAATCAAACCACGGTTATGTATGCAAGAGGATTGAAAAAGTTGTTTTTCTTACTCCTGATGCACAACCTGGTATATACGATGATTCATTGAGAATTGGAACCTATTCAAATGCCTAAAGTATCAACAACAGTACCAGTAATTTTTTAAATAGTTACATAAATTTAAATGATTCTCAGTACTGTCTCGATTCTGAGCACTGGTGTCCAATCCTATATATAATACATTAATTAACTAATGATATATGATTGCTGTGTTTATTTTATGTGCACTATGTGTGTACATAAGTAATGCTGTGACGTTATACTTCAACATGTAGATCTATGTGGGAGTATATTTTAAGTAGCATCTAATGTTATTGTTAGTGATTTATTTCTGTTTTATTTTATGTTTTAGATAGTTACCTTTACATATTTATCCTCTATTGTTTGAACTTTATAGATGTATTGTTGACAATTTTTATCTCAAACACATACAAAATGCTTATCTTACATGTTTGTGTACTAACACTCAACAGGGTTTATTGTTCCCTTAATGTTTCTGTCTGAAGTCTCTGTTGATGTGGCATGTAATCAAAATGTTAAAACAAGTAGAGAAATGATTGTTGAAGAAGCACATAGATTAGTGCAGATTTAATTACCATTTTTCTCTGCAATGTTGGTATGCAATTTGCTTTCAGAGATTAACTAATTACTCATTAATTCCAGACATTCCTCGATTTTCATGATAAATGCAATTGAAGGAGTCAGTGCAAGAAGGGTGTATTTCCTTTTTTAAGCCCTTGTTGCACCCACACTTCAACTGTGTGTCATTATTTTCATTTCATTTTTAGCTCACCAGAACCAAAGGTTCAGGGTGAGCTATTAGGATGGGTAGGTGGATGCTCCGGCATCCGTCATCAACAATGGTCTTCTTCTCAGAAACTACCAGTCAGATTTACTTCAAATTTGCTGTGCAGAAGCCTTTTGGTGTTCTAACTGCAATTTGCTCATATTATACCAGTTGACCCCTTTTTGGGGTCACTAGAGCTAAAAATAGAAAAACCTTTATTCATTTTCTTCTCATGCACCAATGAATGGATCATCACCAAACTTGGTCTTTAGCATCCATAGATGGTCCTTTCTGAAGTTTGCTCAAATAAATATGATTGGCCCCTATTAGGGGCCACTAGAGCTAAGAATAGAAATACCTTAAAATGACTTCTTTTCATGAACCAGTTGTTGGATCATCACCGAATTTGGTCTGTGGCATCCTTCAGTCATCATGAATATTCCTTTGTAGTATTCTTTGATGGTCCTTTATCAAGTTTATTATTGTTCCCCATTATTTGCCCAGAAGTGTACCTTTATTACCTTTTTAGTGACAAGTTAATTAACATTTATTCTGGTGAGAGATGCAGGGCCATCATGGCCCTCTTGTTTTTTTTATTTTATGTTATTTGTTGAACAAAATAATAATTTATTTCATTGTATTTTACAGAAGTGATTTTATAATAAATGTATGGAAAATAGTAACCTTTATTTTGAAATGTTTTACTGTACCTGCAAACCAATGCTGTGTGCTGTACTAGATAGTCACCTGAGAAATATATGATGTAAATGATGACAACTCTAAAATATGTAAATTGCAAACTACAGAAATTTATTGATATAAAACAAATTATTAAAAATGTAAAAAAGAAGAATTTCACCAGAACTGCATGTATTTATAATTGAGACGTAAAGTTCCTATTTGTTACTTCAAAGGTGTTGATAAATTATGCATTGATTTAGCAATAGTTCTTTGTCAGAACATAACAGAAGTATAAAAGGTTATTTAATTATAACTTGTAAAAGATCATAAAACAAATAATGCACATTTTACACAGGAAGAGACTTCATGCCTGTCATTCCTCATTAGGCCTCTTTTTATTTTTTTGTTTCATGGACCCTCTACCAAAAAAAAATGAAATAGGTAATTTCTTTTCCCCAGCTCTTGATGTATTACCTTTTGGGAAATAAAATGTTGGGATCCATGCAATTGGCGAAAAAATGGAAATGGGTCAAAATGAAACTTAGCCGAAAAGTTCCAATTGCTGACTAAATAAAATCAAGGCAGCACCGATGTGGATTCAACTCATTACAAAGGTAAAGGGTAGGAACATCAAAAAATTTAAAAGTACTGGGCTTTAAATTCTATTATTCATATTTTCCAGCCAAAAAATCTGTCTTGAAATTTTATTTTTTTAACTTCTTCCTACGACTATAAATACACTTGATAATAAATATCTCATTATCAAAACATAAATATGTGTATAATGAAATAAAAAAAAAAACAGCAACAAAAACAATACTATACAAACAGCAGAATAATAGTAAAGAGATTCAGTAAAAGTTTTCTAACATTTGAATTATAAAATATAACTGAAAGCAAGTAATTAAACTCATTATTGATACACTGAAGGACAGCATGAAACAAAATATCAAGGTTACCAAGGTCATAATTATACCAAATGAATGATTGATTTTCTTTTTTCAATGTCTACTTTGTTGATGAAATATTTCTATGGTTATAGTCTATCATTATTTCCAAACATTTCAATAAAATCATAGATCATAAAAATTCTTGCAATATTACCAAATGCTAATCTACAAGACCCATCATTCACTCAAAATATTATAAAACTTAAACTCTTAGGCATTAAAACAAAAACATCCATGAATTTTAAGTTTAGCAACTATAAAATCCTGGCAACCTTTGATATCTTGTCAAGTTTTATCAACCAATCAAAATTCTCCTCTTTTTCTTGAACTTCTCAATATCTTCTTTGAGTTTTTCTTCTTCCTCCTTCACATCAGTGAGAGACTTCAACTTGTCAATCATTACATCAACTTTACTACCCAGTTCTATAATCTTCTCCATTTCTGGTGTTAATTCTGAAAAAAATAGCACGCACACATGAATTGCTTTTCTAATGACCACACATTAAAGATACAGAAATATTTTTCTTATTCACCAAATCATGAGTTGAAAAGACAAACTTTACATAAATTTCCAAGAAAACTGATGAACATTTTGTTTTTACCAGAACTTAAGAAAATTTACACCAAAGTTGAAAAGGTACTAGACAAATTCTGAGATTATGTTCAGAATCTAAACATACTGGAATATGCACTACTTTTGATTTGTAAAGTGACCTAAATTATACACAGGGCCAGTCATTTTGATAAATAAAAAGTTCAATTTCCACTGTATGAGACATTAACAAAACCTGAAAAGTAGAATACAGGTTCTGCATATAAATTTGATAAAAAAACAGTAAGGTACATGTATATACATTGTATAAAAAGTAACCCACAGATTACAGCCTCACATTTTAGCTTCTAATGATTCATACAGATAAATAGAAAATTCAACAGCATTCAAAATTTCTTAGCACGAAAATTACTAGGATTAAGCTAACATACTTTCAACATAAACAAATTTGTGTCTCTCATTCGTAATAGCCATCAGATTCTTGCGTGGTTTCTGTCTGGGTGCACCAATACCCATAACCATTCTTAGTCGCCGCATCATGAAGTTAACAATTTCATAGTCATTGGTTTGTTTTTGTTCATCTTGTCTGACAGCCGTGAATCCTTCCAGAATCACCGTGATGAAGAAGTTGATCAGAATTATGTTGAAACATAAGCAGAACAAACCAAATATTAATGGACCAACAACCTTTGTCTCTTCCATCATTGATTCATAATCAAACTTGTCTGAAAAAAACAATAACTACCTTACAATTGTCAATGCGTTTTTCTAAAGAGCAATTAACAGAAATTTGTATCACTCATTGAAACAAAAGTCCAACAGAATATAAACAGTAGTTGTTAAAATTTTGTAGCAAATTATGGATGATTAATTAAGGGATTTTTACAAATTCAGGAGTCCCTGGAACTATAGAATCAATGAAACAAGGGACAGCTGATCTATTGTCAAAAACACATGTCCCTGAGACAATATGACTAAAGATATAGGTCACTTGTCTTCCATCTTCAGGTTCTCATATAACATGGTGAATTTGAATGTCACTTACAGAAAGCAAAGCAATATGTTAGTACTCGTAGGTAATCAAATAGCACCAGTTAGGTGAACTGATAGCTGTTATACGTATACACATAATTAATACATACCATTCTTCAGTCTTAATACTAATTTTCTACATCTTAAAATCAAAGTTAGTTTAACATGTGATACCCAAAAACTTACTTAACATCATGGAAATGAGAGTTTCAAATGTTGTCACAAAATTTCTGAATGTACGAAGATTCCGTCCAAAGAATACGTAAGCCGTCAAAGCAAATGCACAGAAAGCTATGACGAAAACAATCATAAAACTGACGATTGGTCTGCCAACATGCATTAGTGTGTCACCAAGTACAGATATTTTTCTGTTAAATCTTAGCAGACGAATAAACCGAATGGTATAGAAAAATACCAAAAATGCTATGAAATAACCACATAACTGAAAATAAAAGAAATACATGTTTTAGATTACAATATACAGTAAAATCCCACTATTACGACCACCTTTGGTTCTTAAGCAAAGTGGTCTTAATAGCAGGGTGGTCTTATTAGTGGAACAAGGTATCCAAGTCTAAGTATTTTGTCAGTCATATATAACTTACAGGCATATTATGTTTCTTGGTGGGTGCTCATGAATTCAGTATTAACTCAAATTAACATTTCTTATTTCGTTCAATATCAGCAAATTATGGCGAATACAATACAAATTTATAACAACCAAACTTTGGAAAAACTAAACAAAAACAAACATTTTCATTGCATGTTTCTGATTGAATAGGCAGTCCACCACATGGAGAAATGTGCTACAAACACTTGATCAACACCTTCATTAATCTGACCAATTTAACATCAAACAATCAAAAGCAATTAACAATGCAGTTTCTGACACATTGTTATCATAACATGCAGCTGACAAATAGACTATTACTGCAAATCCACACTGTACATGTCATAAAAGTCAACATCTGGGGTGCACAGCAGGTAATTTCAAAGCATTGGTGGTCATTGTAGCGGATTATAATTAGGTGAAATGATGAATTGGTCCGAAACAGGTGGTCGTATTGGTGGAATAGCGGGGTGGTCGTATTTCCAGACAAAAGACCACTGAACTTTAGAACAAAATATTCCGTTCTTTTAAAAATCAGTCGTAACAGTGGGGCATTTCTGGGTGGTCGTAAGAAGGGATATTACTGTATTTGTATGTGGGTCCTCTAAAATCGCTGATGGTATATGGGAGGTTAGGCAGATAAAGCCCATGTCTCTATAAATATCAAATAATGGGCATACTCTACTCCCCACACTTAAGAACAACACTGATTATGTTCTCAAATCATTAGACAGTACATATTGCATATACATTTTTCATACAATTGATGAAAACCTCATAAAATCAAGAGTAATTTCAAATTATTGATTAATAAACACTTAGAATTAACACTAACCTCATCAAGCAACACAGCATAATGCAAGTTAGTAAACACATAAGGATTGTTGTGAACATCATTCATCTTTAAAGTATTCACCACAGTCCTCAGTACAAACAGAACAATGATAGCATACACCAAAGCCAAGCAGACAAGTTCCCACCAGTTCCAAAATTCCTGCAAATAAAAGAACAGTACCAGAGTTCATCAGAAACAAATAATAGAAGCATACAAATAGTTACGGCTCTATAGTACATTTCGATTATTTCTATTTAGTTGAACATGGTAAAGAGATAAACAGGTGGATTCGGTTTACCAGAGTTAGGCTGTGTTATTTAAAGACATCAACAAAAAAACTTTCAGGTAACTATAGCAAAATACATTTACATTAAAACATTTGTGCACAGCAGGGATACTTCTGGATTGGTTTTCAGTGAGATTTTCTCTCATTTGGTCAATTTAAAAGAGAGAATTGGGATTTTTGCAAGAGATTTAATAAAAAGCGAGAACAGTTTAGCCTGTGCAGCCATCTAGTTTGATTGTAACAACTCGAAGAAACACTTTTGAAATAAAACAAAAACAAGCATCTAGCACTAGAATACTCCCAGTCAAAGTAATGAGTGTAAAGGAGAAATTAGCGGAAACAACCTACATGTTGAAGAAAAGATTGTAGTTCTTAGTTTTTGCAGCAAAGCGTGAGATTTTCTTGGAATTTGACAATTTTAAAGTGACTCCAGTATTTTACATGCAAGAAATTGAGTGAATCACACGCAAGAACGATCCCAATCACCAACTTGCGTGCACAATCCAATACCTATGATTTATTTTCTTGTTAACATGAGGTTAATATGCATTCCTTCCACAACTTCTGAGAGTCAATTTCCATTGTCAAACAAATACACTTGATAAGACTTAATTAATCAATTATAACAAAGAATATGTTTGAGATATGATGTTAAATTTGTGTGTTTCAATAAATGTCAACCTTAATGTTCTCTTTTTCAATTTACCAGTCACTGATTTTGCTAACCAATAAAAATATTATTTAATTAACAGATCACATGGTAAAGCCAGGATGAAGTCATGTTTACCGTTGCCTAAGCAACCTTATTATTTGGTGCCAATCATAAAGGTTCTAATAGTAATCTAAAGTATTTAGGGAAATTATCTTAAAATAGTTAGGGATGAATCGTACCTCATATTCTACAAAGGCGTTTAGAAAAAACAATTGGAAAAAACAGTTTTCTGACCTACCTACCCTAAATTTTTGGTCGAGTAACCTTAAACATGCCAGGTGTTTTCCCAGCCTTATAAACAATCTAGTACAGGAAGAATAGTATATTTGACATACTTGTAAACAAATTTAATGATACAAAAAAAAGTTTTCATAACAAACCTGCGAACAAAGGCCATCCTTGGGAAAGACAAAATGAGGCCTTTATTGTCAAGTGGCCTTTATTCAGAGGTCAGTTTGTTCTAAACAATCAGTGTCAGTTTTTCAAAGAATGGCCTTTATTCACAGGATGGTCTTTATTAGGAGGAGGCCACAATCACAGGTTTGACTGTATTATAAATTTTACTGATGAAACAACTCACTTTAAAATATGCACATTTAGCAGCCCTGAATTTCCTTATTTCTCGGACAGTGAAGAAAATAACAAACAATATTGTACAAAATTCCATAGCCATCACAAAATACATGAATGCACCATTGTAACGATCCAAACGTAATATATACATCTTTGGGTTGACCTCAATAGCTGAAAAATAAAATCAAGAACTTTTATTAAACTATGATTATATCAGCTCTGGTAATAAGTGAGACGGCAGAGATTCCACAAATTCTGTAACTGACAATCTTTTATGCCACTAATCCCCACATATCATATCTTTTATTTTGTATTACTCATTATCAATAATAAGAAATATGTTACCATGACAACAAAAAAATTACTGGAATGAAAGTTGATCATTTCATTTTATATCTTATTTATGACAAGAACATTTTTTATTTCATTTAATCAATACATAAAAATGTTTTCCAGACAAAAATTCTTTCATTGCTATGGCAAAAGTTTTGATAATAATGCTTAGTTACGTTTTCTTCAAATATGGTGAATAACAAACATATAATGAAAGTTTCAAGAAAATTTAACACAGGGTCATTTTGGGACCTGAATCATCCTACCCCTTTGACCTAATACAGGCTTTTATTTAAGATGTGCATCCTAAGTGGTTTGTCAAAATCATGGAAGCAGACCAGAATAAATTAGACCAGTTTTGCTATTAGTCTGTAACTTAAATTTGTTTGGGGTATTTTAGTGTTACCTCCAGTTTGAAGAAATTCTAATAAATACATTGACACTCCCCACAGATTGATGTTCGGGTTGTATAGGTTAAACTCCATCACTATGGCTCTAGTGTTAGAATCAATCCAGCTTGTATTCCGTAAAAACTGTACAACATCATCAGCAGTGAAACGATCTGTGCCTGTGTGAATGAAATCATGATTCAGGCTTCATCAATGACATCAATAAGATAACATTTTTGAAGAAATACTGGTTGATACAATTATGAATATTTTTATGTTCATTTCTCAAAGTTTGTATGTATCATCATCAATACTGTTTTAAGAGTTTCTCACTGAAAAATCTTTTAGAAAGTCATCCTAGCTAAATTAAAACATGAAATTGTATGAATTATGTACTTATAGGTGAAATTAGGCAAAAAAGTAGATTTTTTTTACACATGAAATATAAAGCATATTTAACAAATTTCTGGTAAATTTATGTCACAATTGTAAATTAACAGAATACAAACTGCACAACGTCAGAAACAAGGGAATATATCTACCTAACTCAGCAACATATCCTCCCCCACCATATGTAGCAAATTCTCCAACGTAAGGATAACCATCTAATTTATCCCAATGTCTGTAAGTATAGTATGTATGTGGTATCTGTGTCCAATCTGTAAATAGAGTCATCACATTTAAAATTCTAACACAAAAATTAATACAACATTGATCTGTATCTATTGGTCCAGTGTTTCTATAAACAGGTAGTGACTAATTCCACATAAAAAGCCTCCGAGGTCAAGTGTTTCTGGCCTCTGATTAGTAATTACTAGCCTCTCACTGCTGAGATTCCAATTCAAACCAATGAACAGAAAATTTTACATGTTAGGAAGCTGCCCAGCTAGCTAAAAATACAGAAGGTTGGTGGTTCTACCCAGGTTTATGCCTGGTGTCTTCCTCCACTGTGAAAGCTAGAAAAGTTACAATAATAACCCAGGCTGTTGGTGCTACATTAAAACATGTATATGTAGCTGATTGTCAGATTATAAACTGATGATATCATTCAATGTGAAACAAATGTAAATGTCAGTGAACAAATCAGAATGTAGATAAATATCAATTTAAAGTAGTAAAATTGTAGAGATTTTACAGGCATGTCTAAAATAATGTGGTAAGACCTGGTATTTGACCTATGACCTGTGCATTCAACATATGTAGCATTAACAACAAGGCCAGACTCTCCATCCCTATTTTCCTATAAAATCTTTATGTCCAAAAAGTACACAAAATTTAGCACTTGATGCCATATGCGAAATTTGTGTTGATTTCTTTCACATTTTGTATTTTTATAAAATAAGAAAGCATTTCTATGGCAACTTACCTGTTTGATCTATTTTTTTCCATCCTGGTAGATAGCTGTCTTTATCCTCCCTTAATACAGAGTAACTTCTCTCACAATTATACATGATGTAATTCATAGGTGCCTCACATACGTCTACCAAATAAAGAACAACTATATCAGACATATGTAAATACAATCTCAATAAAATGACAAAAATTATCACATTAAACTCGCCAAGAAAAAATGATAATTATTAATCAAACAATGAGTACAAACTATTTGTGCAAAATTCCATTTATATTTTCATAGTTTGTCAAGAATTTTGTTATTAAAATCAATATACAAATCATACACCTGAAAATATATCTGAACATTTATTTGTAACATAAACCAATACACAAATGCTTCAGTCTGTTTCCAGACGATTTCTGCCATTATTTGTTCTTTACTTTTATCCAAATGTGTACATACTACTACCAATGGCAGTTTTGTTGCAAAGGAATTTATACCTAAATTGAAAGTACAATATATCCGACTATTGTTTTATAATAAGATATTACAGTCATTTGATAAATAACAAGATCTGTTCATATTTTGACAAAACTATGTCAGCCTATGCAAATAATTTAAATGGACCAGACGCCAGATTGATTGGTTAGTTCTGAAATCCTGAAACTTCTTAACACTATCACTTTATAAGAAAATTTCTCTATAGCAAAAAACAGACCTACCAGATTTCACTCGTACTTGTCTGAGTCGTGCTCCGCCAGTTAGGATAGATTCCCTGTCTATTATAAGTGGTTCAGTATAAATCTCATCATTATAGAATGATCTGTCGTACAAACCACCCACAAACACATTCTCTGTCCAGTTCCAGAAATCTTCAAACCTTGAAATCTTAAAATACAATACATATAGTTAGCAAATTCAAGAATATGATTAACCATGGGTCATATAAGTCACCTCAATCTCATAAATATTTGAGCCATATGTTTGGAAGTCCATTCCAAAATTATTTCCAAAATTATGTTGATGATTTTGAACAATTAGCTTTATTCCACAAAGTTGCTTAGTAGTCATAGCTTAAAGAAGCTCCATTAACATTGCATGATATCCTAAATCCAACTTATGAGGTAACATCATCTAAAAAAATTGTACAATAAAAAGGTGAACTGACAATGGACTTATAAAATTTCCATTCTCCTCATGAACCACTGAGAGTTAACATGGTCAGAGATTATTTACATGGTCATAGGATATTTAATCAAAAGTTTGTGGAACTTCCGTAAAAATCAAGCCTCTGATTTATTAACTTCATAGACATACTTAAAACTAAACCCTGGTAAGACTACATACATGGACTGACTGTCACATCTAGAATAATGATATATTTCATGGTAATAAAAACATACTTTATGAAATGCTTGTTTCCTTCCAGTAATGGCCCCTTCTATGTTTCCTTTATTGAATATATTATCCAATGATTCATGAGTTCTGTAGGACAATGGATCTCTATTTGTGTATGCCAGCAACAGAACAAGGGACAAATACAAGATACACACAACAACTTCCTGTACAACCTGGTGCATCTGCCGTTCCTTTTCCCTGTAAGGGAGATATAGTCATCGTATACAGTACAACATTGTTACAGTGAACTCATATACAGTAAAGAAAACTTCACTGTATCTAATTAAAGTGAAGAATTAAATACAGTGAAGTGTTTATTTTACTCCCAGACATGCTGGTCCTTATTTCAGTATGGATATAGTAAAATATGTATAGAACGAATTAAATTTGTGTCCACAAGAATTCTTCATAGCCATGTTCTACTGTATCATATTATGTTCACACAAAGTCACTTTAGATTCTTCCGCACGAGAATCAGGTTCACAATTGAAAGAAAATCAAGACAGTATAGTGAGTACTAGCTTGGGTCTTCATATCTAAAATTAATGACAATCTTTGGTAGATTAAGACTAGGCGTTACTCAGTAGAAAATTATAAACATGCATCTGAACATTTTGTTTGATTCACTATTCTTTCCTATTTAGCTAGTTTACAGAGTGATGAAGTTAAAGACAACATTAATGATTGTGGTGGGGCAGCAGATACAAATGTAATTGTAGAGGCATAGAATTATACTTATTTAAAGACAAGCATTTCCAGCATAAAAATTGGCACTGAAGGTGAAGAAAAATACAGATAGACAGGAATTTGAAGTGATATAAAGCACTGACAGCTTTAACAATGAAATATAACATTTAGTATAATCTTATGTAGAATAATGTAATAAATAAGAAATAGGAAACTTGATCTACCTTTCAGCTTTTGCTGTTCGTAAGAAATCCAGTTCAGGAGGTAGTGGGGCATTAGCCTTCCTGTTTTCTAGCATTCTCAGAGTTTCAGGATTCAGCAGATCTTCTTCCTTAAGATGTTTGTGCAACCATTCTTCATCAGATTTAAGTTCATTATCAGCATCATCGTCACCACCGGTATCTGGCTTCTTGATCACCAATGCATAGAAAACTGACAGAGCTAAAACCTGTGAATAAGGAACCAGTTAGTTCTTGATCACCTATGCATAGAAAACTGACAGAGCAAAAAATTATGAATATGGAATCAATTATTTCTATACATTGTAATGGATATAACACAAAGCAGGATTCTGTTATGAAATGTCTATAAGTCAAATGACTTGAATCAACCTGCCAATAAAACAGATACAGCTTCAAATATGCAATTAGATCCGATGTTTTAAAATGTGACTTAAACTCTGATCAACAAGCACAACTATTGTGCTTGTTTCCATTTTTTCTTGTTGAATGAATATCTAAGTAATGGACAATGTTAATACATGTACAATATACTGGGCTGTTCCTAAAACATAAAACACGTACATTTAGACAATAGACCAAATAAGCGTCAACAGTAAAATGCTAACGCTTTTCAGCATCAATATGGTCTAAGACGAGCTGACAGTTTCAGTGTATTCATATGGACATATCTTTACAAAAAGGAGTGCAAAAGTCAAGATATTGTTATAAGAGATTTTGTGCATTAAATACACACATATTAAAACAAATATACCCTTGAACAGCAAACGAAATCTAGAATTTTATGTAACAGTTATACCAAATCAAACAGAGAATAGAATACAAAACGTACCTTCAATGGTTGTGAAAAGAAGATTGATTCAAAGAATGATATGAAGAAGGAAACCAGCCATTCCAGAGACTTGTTCCTCCCAAATACACCAGCGATTTCCACAGTCAACCAAAATGTCACGGTAACTGTGCAGAAACACAAACCATAACCAATGTACACAGTCCAGTATGGCAGACGACAACTTTTCTTCTTCTTTTTCCTTTCCTATGGTATAATACAGAGGTAAAATACCTACTGCAGGACATTTCAAACAAGTCAAACAAATTAAATAATTTTATATCTATCTCTATTACTTTCTAGATTTTTGTGATTTATTTATATTGTTGCCAATTGTAAGTACAAGACTGAATTTAAATGATGATCAATTTATATGAGCAATGTGAAGTTAAGTAGTAATATTCATTTTGGGTAACAGTACAAAAGTGTCTGGTCTGAAAGTATCAAAGCATAAGGATAAAAATTTTAAGCTCTCAGAAGAAGTAAAATGGACTTTCAGTTCTTTTTGTTCTAGTGGCAGACAAGACAAATGTCATAAAACAAGTCAATGGATTAATAACTTGAAATGAGGGGAAGATGTTTCATATAAAGAAGTGCAATTTGTAAATAGACAAAATCCTTTATTTTTTACTCCTGGTCAGGTAAAATCAATTTCTTCATATGCACAAGGGAGAATAATCCTCTAGCTAACCTTTCCATAGATAGATAACAAAGGTTAAAGAAAATCCTTGAAAGGACAAAACTCAAGACTATTTCAGTTCGTGTAAATATGTCACAATTTTGTATTAAGTGTAAGAGAAAACTCTTTTAGTAGTTTACAGGACTAAACAAGAAATAAAAAAGTATAACTTCCAACTTCCAATTCTTAGATTTGTATACACACGTGACACAGTATCTCAAGCTCTTACCATCAAATCTTTAGGTAAAGGAATGTTTGCAACCTGAACCAGTCCAGCGTCTTCTTCTGTCATTTTTCCACATTTTGTTAGATTTCTCTTATGCAAGTTGCCAGTCTCCAAAAATTCCTGCTGTTTTTTCAGTTCATCTTCTACAAAATATTCTGGTTCACCATCATCTTCCCACCATGGCTTTTCAGAGTCAGGTTTACAATCAACAACATCATCATCTTCAACTTCCTTCTTTCTTATTTCTTCACTTTTAACTTCATTCTTCTGAGGTGGAGGACGAGCCATACGGAATATCAGGACAATAAGTATATTAATAGGAAACGTCATAGCACTGCTCATTAATCCTACATAGACTCCAGCAAGAGTAAAACTGACAGGACCAACTTTGATCTCATCAGCAGAATCTGGGGTAGTTCCATACCATGCAATGCTGGCACACATGGAACAGAAGATTAGAGAGAGACAACAAGTCAAGCGTTGTACACGTGTAAAGTTACTCTTTGCAGGCCGCTGAAATATACTGAACCAGATATGACTATCAGCCAAATTTGTTTTGGCCTTCGACCAGAACAGGAAACTGAAGTTTGTAAGCTCAGCTTTGCCAGCAATGGGAATCACACGATCAATCTGGAAGACAAACAAACATTATACAATGATCTCACTAGCTTTAAATTGAAACAAATCAGGGGAAATGAGATACACAATATGTATATTCCATGTGCCTTATAAGAGATTGTCAAAATATCAAAAAAGAACAAAATTCATATAATCCTTTACATAAGGTGGAGATGCTACATGTAGAAATAGTGATGTTACAATATTCTTGTCTGAGACAAAAGTATGAGGTAATAAATCAAAAGTGTACATAAATCTAAGATTCATGCATTTGTTTGTCTAGTCCTCAGTCATTAATTGACCAATGAACAGGCTGTATTCTAAGAGTGATCTTCAAACTCAAGTTTTACAACTGCTGACTAAAGAAATAAATTACCAATCCATCATCACAATCTAGTGACAGCCATTCTTCACAAATAAAGAAGTATTTATTGCCAGTTTGCATATCACGCAGCATTAATCGACTAAAATACCATGATGGTGCAGCACCCATATTATCATGCCAAATCCTGAAATAAAAATACTTGAATTAAGTGGGCGTCTGATTCTATATTATACCTCATCAGGATAACTCGCTATGATGCTAAAAAAGTGGTCTCAGATCTTTTAATAATACACATTAGGTAGTTGAAATAAATTATCACAAATATACATACCTAAGATGTGTCAAAATACCAAGAGGTCGAGGCACTGCCATTATGAATGAATCTACAGCACCACGTCTTAAGATTGGTCTAGCACTATCTTCTACTACTCTAGGAGCTGTCTCATCCTGGTCACCAGTCACAATAAATGAAACTTTCGCTGTTGTACCTAAATTTATGATAAGTTCAGTGCCACTTCAGTATTTAACAGAAATACACTCAAAAATAATGATGAATTAAGGATTAATTATGAAAAATTTGAGATGCTTGAGTTTTGAGACAAGACAGAGTTGAACAGTCGAACAGATGGTGTAGTCTTGAGACTAGGCAGTCAACCAGATGGTTGAGTTTAGAGATAGGCCTAAAACCATACTCCTAACCTCTTGACATCATACCTGATCCTTTCCTGGACCCTGTATACAGGGTGACCTCATACAGATATTTGTCTCTGGGATCATTGTCTGGTAATGGTGACACACCAGCCTGGAATATCAAAGGTAAAAAAATAATATTAACAAACTGTGTGACAACTGCTTGGCCTTGCTATTTTCAATGTTTCTTTTAGTTCCTTTTAGACTTTCTAAAAGACTGCCTCATAATATATGTGTGTTAAAAATAAGTCCACTATCATACAAGTTAATCTGTTCGTATTTTTAAATTTATTTGTCTAATAAAAAGTGACGCCTTAATGAAAATTAAATGAACAATTGCATTATCTCTTGAACATTCAACTTTTTCAAAGGGGTTTAGCAACACACCAACGGGTTATTTGGTGACTTTTCTGGCTTTCAATGGTGGAAGAAGACCAAGGCATACACCTGTGTAGAACCATCAGCTTTTTGTAAGCAAGTTGGTTAGCTTCCTCACATGTGAAATTTGTCTGGTCCCAGGTGGGATTCAAACTCACAGTGATTAGGAGCAAGTGATTACTAGTCAGAGACCATAACCACTCAACCATGGAGGCTCCTTAATAGTCACAAGTAATTTACCAAACAATGTAATTATGAATACCATGATAGCATCTTTTTTGTCCCTTTTTCTTGCCCATATGAGCAGGAGTAGATACAGACACATCATCGAAACCATGGTAGAAAAAACTATTGGATTTGAGTCCAAGTTTGTAAATGCTGAATTATTTAAATCTATAGAATTCATAGGTATCGCCAATCCAGCCCCAAAAGCAGTCAGATGATTACAAAGACAATGAATCCTGGACATTGTGGTTAGTGGTCCCACCTACAGAAAAACAATAACATCCTTAAACATCACTGATACAAAGAATAAAGAAGTATATGACAGAAACTTTGTGTAAAGACATTGTTAACAATGTTTACCAAAATATTTATGTTAATTTGTTTTGTTTTATTGTCACTAACAGACACACAGACTGGCACAGTGCAATCACCTCTGTGATTTTGTTTTCTGAGAAAGACTAGAATGCAAACAGTTGCATCCAGAAAAAGTCAACATGAAAGTCATTGGTGAGTTTTATAGTGTCCAATATTGTGTAATAAGTGTCTAGTGAAGATTAAACAATTTATCACAATGGAGAAATTCATTAGCATAAATGTTACGCAATGATAATATTTTGCCTTACTTGACAACCATCTCTTTTCCAGACGTCGATCTCTGGGTCCCACCAAACGCAGTATGTGGTAAAGAAATTCATGCGATACAATGCTGGTTTGTAGGATGGAGGGGGAGGTGGCTGCGTAGGTGGAGGTACTGTTGCTAATAATAATATTATAATTAGAAAACTTAGGGAAAGTTTGCAACATAAAGAAAAAGGTTTCTTACACAAATGTGTTATAATTATCTAAGACAAATTAACCATAATCTGTTATATATAGCAACAACATTGACAACTTGATACTTTTACATCACTGTGAAAACATAAATGCTCAATTATTGAATGAAAAAGCATATTCTTTTTACAAATAGCAATTGAATGGATGAGTGCAAGAAGGGCCTATTTCCATCTTGACAAAGGAGATATGTGCCTTCCTGCACTAACCCCTTTAATTTTAGGTCACAGTGCCAGAACCTAGCATTTTAGCATGTCAAATTGGTATCATGTTTGGAAACATACAATCTTACAGTTCCTAAGATATCAACTTCTGTGAAAAAATTCTGAAAATTAAAAAAAAAATAATATTGGCAAAATGTAAGTCAGTACTTTAGAAGTTTGATGTCACATGTTCCTATGGAACACATGCGTAAGTTTAAAACATATTGGCAGGTTATTTCTGTGATATCAAATACCAGGGACAGTGAAAATTAACTGAGGGTTGGTTGGTGAAGATTTAAAGACTACCAGTAACAACAGTTTCTAGTTCCTAAGTCCCTAACATCACGTGATTGTCAATTTCCTCGTTCTACTGCATAATTACAAAGGGAGAATAATCCACCAAGACACCCTATACATTTTTAAGACAAAATAGTCTTTACAGCGGAATCAAGATAAGTTTCATAAAACACAATTTAATTCAAAATAAAATTTAGTAAACATAGCATAGATTTTTGACTAAATAATTAGACTAAAAAATAGAATGAACAATGACTCAGTTCAAACTTGTTTATATTACATTGATAATAAAAACAACCTTTTTAACAGGAGCCCATCATTCTAGCCCTACTTCAGAATGCCTAGAGCAATGAATGAACAGCCATACATTGTATCATCATACGGATCCAAATGTGTAAATAACAAATAATGGCTGCTAAAAATACTGAAAAAAAAAACGAACAGTAAAAAGAGTTTACATGAACTAAGTGAAGATAAAATCGAAAGAGCATACAAGGCTGGTCATTAGTCCAAGAACATGGTTGATTTAAACCAAGTGGAGGAACTTTTTCTCTGGAACATTTTCCTCTTCTTGCATCTCTGCGACTACAAGTTTTTCTAGGATCTATTGTTGTTGTACATGGAGGCAATGTTGTTGTTGTTGTAGTTGTTGTTGTTGTTGTAGTGGTGGTAGTTGTAGTTGAAGTGCCATTGTCCAACGGAAAAAGTGGTACTTCCATATCCCCCACAGTGTGCTTAACACCTATGTAGAACGTGGTGGGTTCTGATCTGAAACAAAAACAGACGAGGTATCTGAATTTCACTTTAAGCAGCTAGAAATACTAGTTCTCTAAAAGTAATGCTGATATGTATTAACAAGTACAATCAACACTCGTTATGAAATAGCCCACATTCACTTATATCTCAACTATGTTTTTTCCTTTGATATTTAATTTGACATTTTTAATAAAATTTGTTTAATTCAACATAATTCTGCAGACCCTAACTTTCCTCTGGCACCTTATAAAAACCACTTAACTAAAAATGAACAATTCAAGTGTCAATTAGACTTTTGATTTTTGCACATTAAAAACAATACCATTCACAGCAACGAAGTCTAGTTAGAGACATACTAGTATCTCAATCAGTGATCAGTCTAGCTGAGGGACAAATCAAATCTTACAAGAAATGAGATTAATTACAATCAATTAATAAAGGTGTATTAAGAATATAAATGCTGTACTACAGCATTTGTTCAACATATGAAGAAAGTCAGCCACGCAAAAAAATGCTATAATTAAATTTTAATCAGTGGTTTCTAGTAACATCAAATATCTATGAGTAACTGTAAACCTTAAAAGTTTTCATTATCACAATTTTCTAATGCCAGTCTGTAGAGTAGACTGTTTAACAATTATTGACACACCAGTTCTTTTTCCTTCTTTAGCAGGGGCTGTTTATACGCAACTTCCAACTTCCCCTCTGGAAAAATCTTTAAAATCATAGAGTTTTCCCCTAAAATTCAGTTTACATCGAGTTTTTTCCTCCCTTTTTTGCAAAAATACTGCATTATTTTCCCCAAATTTAAGGATAGGCCCCTTCCCCTGTGAAAAAAAGCCCTGCACACATTACGATAAGAGTCATGAAGAATGTATACAACAAGCATAGTTACATATTAAGCAAAGAGTCACTGAAAAAACAAGTCCATCTGTCAGGCCTCTGGGATACAAATGATGACCTTGGCTCAGACGTATCATTCTCAAATGTGACAGCATCCATGTATGATAACATCTCAGTCAACTTTTCATCACTTAGAGGTAATACACAATTATAATCGTATCTGAATATCGTAGGAGTTTCCAATGCACTGAAAATACAATAGTTGTATCATTAGAAACTTGTTCAGTAGACTTATTACATGATGATAGTAATTACAAAATTATACCAAATTTTTACTATCAATACCAGAACATGAACATGCATCACATAATATTGAACTTGAACATTTCACACATAAAGTGCTTATAACAGTATTTTGTAATATCTATGATCAGAATGTAAATGCTAGATGATTTCAATAACTTAAGCAACCAACAGTTAGTATCTGTATTCCTCTGTATGTATCTCTGTATAAGAGCAACATCAACATGCATAGAACATATTTTTCAACCTGATATATATATATTGATATTGCTCATATATTCATATACAAACTTTACCATTAACAAGAGGGCCATGATGGCCCTGCATCGCTCACTAGAATAAATATTAATAAACTTGTTACTAAAAAGGTAATAAAGGCACACTTGTGGGCAAATAATGGGGAAAATAATAAACTTGATAAAGGACCATCAAAGGATACTACAAAAGAATATTTGTGATGACTGAAGGATGCCACAGACCAAATTTGGTGATGATCCAACCACTGGTTCATGAAAAGAAGTCATTTTAAGGTATTTCTATGTTTAGCTCTAGCTGCCCCTAATTGGGGCCAACCACTCTTATTTGAGCAAATCTGATACAACACTATCTAAAGATGCTACAAACTAAGTTTGGTAATAATCCATCCATAGAAACATGAGAAAAAGTCGTTTTAAGGTATTTCTATTGTTAGCTCTAGCGGTCCCTAAAAGGGACTGACCAATTTTATTTGAGCAAATTTGAGAAAGGACCATCTAACGATGCTACAGACCAAGTTTGGTGATCATCAATCCATTGGTTCATGAGAAGAAGACGATTAAATGTTTTTCTACTTTTAGCTATAGCGGCCCCTAAAAGGGACCGACTCAATTTTTTTTTACAAATCTGATAAAAGTCCATATAAGGATGCTACAGACCAAGTTTGGTGATAATCCATCCATTGGTTCATGAGAAGAAGATGATTAAAGGTTTTTCTATTTTTAGCTCTAGTGACCCAAAGAAGTGGTCAACCGGAACAATATGAGCAAATTGCGGTTAGGACGTCAAAAGGCTTCTGCACAGCAAATTTGAAGTAAATCCGACCGGTAGTTTCTGACGCCAGACGATGGACACCAGAGCATCCACCTACCCATCCGAACAGCTCACCCTGAACCTTCGCTTCTGGTGAGCTAAAAAGCTTTTTAAACCAAATAAACTTGTTTACAGTAAAACCTCACTTAGTGACTACTTCAGTATTAAGACCACCTATATATAACAATCACTTATTTTCGTACCTGTTTTCAATACTTTCTTCATACTTCAATGTCAATTGAGACCACTTGTTTTAGTCCACAGGTAAACTTAATTATTAATATTATTACCTCATAAACAAATAAAAGGATGCATCCTCAGTTTCAATTAAAACATCCTCTTCAGAGCTGCCTTCAGTAGAATTTTCATTGTTAGTGCCAGTTGATTTTGTCATGTTGTATAACTGTGACAGTGATAGAGATAATGCACTTCCTGCAGACACTTGTACCTATGACAGACATTTGAAGTTAGACATCAAAATAAATATTTATTTTCCTATGACAACTGACAACAAGTTTACAAGTTCATTTCATATACTCAGGACCTTTTTTAAATGAAATATAGACATGAGCCACTAAAACTAAAAATCTAGTCATATAAGCAATAGAACAAAGTTTTTACCAATATAAAAAAAATCACAAAACTTCCATGCAGACAAAACATAACAAAAAGGTCTAAAGAAAAATCTACAGCGTCCAACCAAACTAAAATATATTTGGTGAAACTGAACTAAAATACATTTGGTGAAACAGGAATAAAATACACTTGATGTAACTGAACTAGAATACATTTGGTGAAACTGGAATAGAATACACTGGGTGTAATTGAACTAAAATACATCAGTGAAACTGGAATAAAATACATAGGGTGTGACTGAACTAAAATAAATTTGGTAAAACTGGATTAAAATACACTGAAAGTAACTAAACTAAAATACATTTGGTGAAACTGGAATAAAATACAGCAGGTGAAACTGAACTAAAATACATTTAATGAAACTGAACTAAAATACATCAGGTGTAACTGACCTAAAATACATTTGGTGAAACTGGAATAAAATACAGCAGTTGAAACTGAACTAAAATACAGCAGGTGAAACTAAACTAAAATACAGCAGGTAAAACTGAACTAAAATACATTTAATGAAACTGAACTAAAATACGTTTGGTGAAACTGAACTAAAATACATTGGTATAACTGAACTAAATTACTTGGAGTAAAACTGAACTAAAATACATTGGATGAAATGAACCAATAGTGCAATAGCTTAAGATGAACCAAATTAGAATACAGTGTAAAACTCACAGCATGAATGACCATACTATGCTTCCATTCACTGGTCAAAGCTTCAATATATTCACCATCTGACATAAAACTTTCACGATCTATGAAGACAAGTGAAAAAATGTAAAAGCAAGTCAATGGTAAAATTAGAATTGTAAATGCTGCATTGCAGGTCATATAATATATAGTTGAATAAATATGTATAATAATAATATACATAATAATTTTCAAGAAACATGATCACATTCCAAACATGCAGTAATACAAGAGGGCCATGATGGCCTTATATTGCTCACCCAACTGACTTGATACATTGACAACTTATGCCAAGGACATAATTTGAACAATCTCAGTAGGGACATGGATCCCAAACATTCAAAAACTGCGAACAAAATCACTACATTTTGGTCCATAAACATTAAGATACATCATTTTACAATGATTGATTTGTTTTCTACAAAATTATAACATGTATATGTTAATAAAACTATATGAAAAAATTCTAACTCATGGACTTAACAAACTCCTATTCAATGTTAAAGTATTAAACATTGACTTACCAACAAAAATGTCAAAATCTTGTTCTAGTTGTTCCACAGGCACTTCATGTCCAGAATCATTTTTATACTTTATATTTATAACATCACTTGAAATCTCAGTAGCAGAACCATAAGTACTATCTGACCATGTATAATAATTCTTTGGCTGCCTAACAACCTGAAAACAAAATAAACAATTTTACAGGTACTTTTACATCATATATTACAATTGTTCAACTAGTTTTATCAAGCACTGTGACTGTACAGAAGTAATGAAATTGAGGACAAACACTGAGATTTATAATCACACTGGTACATGTAGTATCAAAATACTTTTCACCAAAGAAATCTTGCATTTATTGTATAAAATAATCCCACAAAAGCAAGCATCAAAGAGATCAGTTCATCAAATAACTTGTGAAATACATGATGTACAATATTTAGTTTTATTCAAAATGACTCATACCAATTTATCAGGCAATCATGTACTTATATAATCATATGAGCAATAACATGTCATAATAAATTATCACAGTACATATTGTCTGCCAAATGTCACCTGGACCAAATATTTTTCAACCAAATTAGAATGAATTACTTCTAATGAACCGGAAGATAAAACAGAAAGTTGAACATGTGTGTATGACTCTGCATGTACTTTATTTCAAGCACACCATAAAAATATTATACTAGCATTTATATAAATGTTATCATAATATAGAAATGCTTAAAACACAATGTTGACAACACAGAATTAATAAAACGCAAGCAGGGAAGAATCAGTGAAGAATCAACTAAAAACAGACAAATCACAGCTGATACAAAAACTTACAACGATATCATATTCCAACTTAAAAAGAGATGACAGGAACAGTCACAAAGACAGGTTTTCATGAGAAGTTGCACATAGAATATTACATATGCACAAAATTAACAAAGGGCCATAAATCCACATAAATGATCAAATCACAAACCCCAGCTAGATTCCCTTGAGTACTTAGTGATGTTAAATATGTGAAAGTTTCTTTGAAATCCCAAGAGAAATGTAGGAGTTGCTCACAGGAGAAATCACGGACGAAACTGACATTAGCCAATTTCATAACCACGCCCCGTGTTATAAAATTTGAAAACAGTCCTTGAGCTCAAATCACAATTTCATAAGTGAAGCATTGTGGTTTGAAAGATATTGCAGTTTAATTATAAAATACATTTTCAGATCATTCTAACTGGCAGAATAACGTAGGATTGACATCTTCATTGTTTAGCAACAATTAAGTTAGAAACATTGAAGGACAAAACAAGAGATTTGAGCTGGGAGAACGATCTCAAGTTTTATAACCTTGGATCCAGGATTTTTCCTTCAGAAAACCTCGTTAACAACATAAATGTATTTTTCAAATTCCAAAACTAAAAACCAATGATTCATGAATCATTCCACTTGTAGAGATAAAACAATAACAAACCTCAGTCTGAACAAAGAATGCTGTCTCATTACCAGGTTCCCCAAAGATGAGCTGAGATTTAGGTACAATCACCTGAGATTTACCTCCAACATCAAACTGAGGCACTAAATAATAATGTAATATTATATAAATATAGGTGTATGTACTAAACAAATGTACAACCTGTGTTTGCAGCCACCTCCAAATAAAAACCATCCAGTGAATAAAGGCCAGTCTTTGAAAAACGGCCTCTGATTATTTAGAACAAACTGACCTCTGAATAAAGGTCATATGTCAATAAAGGCCAATAAATTTGTCTTTCCTAAGGGTGGCCTTTATTCACAGGTTTGACTGTACATGTATACATGTATTGTGAATGAAACTTAACCATTGAACTACGTAATTAATGTAACTAGGCTTCTATCATCAATATAGTGTGTGACATACTAAATCATTCCTGATCATGGTCACATTTTATGATACGTGATATTGTGCAATATCTTAATAATAAATTCAAACTGTTATTAAGTACCATCAAAAATAATAGTACAAGTTTATGAGATAGAAAAAATAACACACTTCAGCTGATATTTAATTAAAAGTCCTAACTTACAAACAACCAAATCAAAATAATTAACATATTCAAAAATGATCAACTAGTAGTCGCTTAAGTTCTCTGTTCAATTTCAAAATATATCCAAAAAATGAAGTCAAATCATATAGACATGCTAGCACCTGACAGGAACCTTTAACAAAGATATATATGTGATAGCAAAGAAAAAAATAAACAACAAAAAGAATACAAAAAAATCAAACGGGGGTTTTTCATTACTGTTATTACATTACCCAATGACTGTTCTAATTAATAGTTAACTATGTTTAGCTTTTAATCATGTTTAAACTAATGTATATGCCAAATTTATCCTGTCATTGTTTTATATTTTTGTTATATTTCTTTACTATGTAATGCATTGTATGCGCATTTTACTCCAAAGCATTTTGGACATAAATTCTTATATGAAAAGAGTGCTCTGTAAATATAGCATATGATAATTAATAAATGTAGGAATTGAAATTATTTCATACATTGTATTGATTAATCCAAGCCTTCCACTATTGAGAATATAAGTACTGGTATGTATGCCGAGTAATATTTACTGCTTAGCAACAACATGATTTACAAAATAAAGTAATTATACACCTACTGTCATTGACATTTCTTGCCAATTTTTTATCAACAGTAACAGTCATCTTTGGTGTGTCTAAAAACATGATATTTTCACCAGAAACTTTAAAACTAGACACTGTATCAATGACTGATTGTAGAGTCTCCTCTAATTTTAGAGCTGATGCTTTTGCCTGAAATAAGAAAAAATGATCAGCTGCAATTACATCATACTTCAATAAATTCAATAACTTCTTACTTCAATGAATTCAATAACTTCTTACTTCAATGAATTCAATTATGTCATATTTCAATGAATTCAATTATGTCTTATTTGAATGAATTCAATTACATCTTACTGAAATGAATTCAATCACATCAAATTACTAATACAACTACAACTGTAGTTATTGATTCATATGTGGCCCTGGGCACATTTTTTGTATAATTACAAGCAATACTACAGATTTCTGCATAAATATCGTTTATGACAGAAGTGAATATGTTTAAGTGAATTTTTGTGCGAAATAATCAGCAAAATAACACTAAAGAACAACAGTATATAATCTAGGTCAGTCCTGAAACAAATATTTTTTTAGTCTTATTACATTCATTTTAGCTGCATTCAGCTGTTCTTGTTTCATGTTGTATTCAGCTATAGACATTGTTGTTGTTGTTGTTGCTTGTGTTGTGGTAGATGATGCTTCAGCCACTTGATTCGACATCGCAGTAGCTAGATCACTGGATTCTTTTGTAGCCTTGTCAGCCAGGTAACCAGCACCTTGAGCCATTTTACCTGTTTAGTAAAAACAGTCAAAATCAATGAAAAAATTGAAACATTGCATAGAGCAAACCATGTCAAATTATCTGCAAACAGTACAACCTCACTTACCAACCATTTAATTATAATTAACATTTTTAGGAGCTGGATAATGAAGTCACATCATCAGGTCAGATTCATCTTGTCCCTAAAGTGGTCTTAATGTTGAAGTTTAAGAGTATAACAGGAGAGCAGATTACACTAGTAAACTGTTAAATACAGGGACAAGGCTGCGTCTTAAATAAAGGGGCCTATGTTTTGGCATGACATTTTTCTTTTGCAATAGTGTATCAATGCAAACACGGTATTATCATAATTATTTATCCCAGATGTACATTTTTATAAATTATGTCATAAAATGTGCAGATAGAGTTCAAAATGCCTAAGATGATTTTATACATTTATTAAACTAAAAATCAATCAAGTACTGTATAATATTTTCAATTAAAAGCAGGTCAATTTTTAATTTTTTTTTTCTTAATCAGGATAATCTTCAGTAGATATATCTAGTTTTAAATGACAATGTTTCGTAACTGTCTATCTCACCTATAAAATCTATAACAGTGCTAGCAGCTTCTTCTCTATCATCAGCTGATGCAGAAAGTTCCCTTTTTAATACATTAGCATAATTGTCCAATATTTTAATGGCACTGTCCTAAATAAAACAAAAGCAATAAAAACAGAACATACATAAATGAAGCAAAAACATATCTGACACATAAAAATAAGACCTAATCAATTAAGTCAGTACAATTTCTAATAGCAAATAAACACAGACGCATAATTATACAGAATTTAATTCAACTATTTGTCACCATTTACTTACAACATCACTGATTATAAGCAGGGAGGTGTATACATAAGTGCTGAGTGAATGAACTAAATTGAAACAAACAGTTTGATGTCAAATTCATTAACTCAATCTTTGAAGGCGAACATACAAAAATGCAGTTCGAAAAAAAAAAATAAAAGTTTGAAATTTTGATCAATTTTACAAATAAAAAAAACATTCAAATTTTGTGAAAATTATATCAAACATTTATTATCCATGTATCTGCTAGATTCTATTCAAATGTTTCTGTCTGTAAGTTATTAGTATGTCTGATAGTCGGTTGGTCGATGTTATCCAGGGTTACCTAGCAACCAAAAGGAACTTATTCATCCACATTTTCAGCAAACATCTGACAACATCCCATTATGGTTATTGAATCAAATAATACACAAATGTTGTTATGCACAATATCAGACAGTAGTTACAAGTATTTTAAACAAAAAAAAATTTGAGCAACATTAATTTTAAAATAATATTTTTCATATTTTTTGACAGTTTGTGCTCTTTACATATTTCAATTGTATGTATTTTATAGGTACTGTAATATATATTTAGTTTTTTCCACATAGAAGAGCTTACTTGGGAAGCTTGGGAAAGTTCATTCTCTTTTTCAGCTAATGTTGCCAAGGCAGCACTTGTCGTCTGCATTTCTTCCATTGTAGTTGGAGCAATACGCTCAAAACCGTACAAAATGGCTTCTCGAGTCTACAAATGGAAGAATTCATAATTGATGTAATATTAACAATTTGCACATAAATCGAAATAATTTTAAAACTAAAGTCAAGAACATGAAAAAAATCACCTTATGTCTTACAATATCTTATTATAATAAGATTCTATTTTTAAGTTTGAATTGAAGAAAACTTAACAATACAATATTTAAATTTGCGTGTTAAGCAATAAAAAAACCCCACTTATTCTACAGTAATTGGACGAAACAATGCTGGAAACATAAAGCTGTATGTAACCATAAATATTTAGATTAAGGTTAATACATCTACTCTCTTTACATCATCTTATGTCTCAAAATTCAAACACTATATATATTTTGTATTAATGTCATGTAACAAACCAACCTGTTCCCTCCTTAATCTCGCATCTTCAAGTTCTTGTAATCTCTGAGCTTCTAGAGCAGCATTACTTACATTCAATGAACTTGATGTTGCATTAACTGTTGCCATGGTTGCTGGGGAAAATATGAATTATTTTTAGTCTATTGAAGATAGCTATCAACATCCTCCCTCATTTAGAGTTTTATAATTTTAAGTCGGTTAGGCCAGACACAGTGAGTTATCCTAATTGACCAATTTCCAAAAAATCAAGACTCCTTTCATGTACATGTATATCCCTTTGCCTCATAAGCATATTTTAGACTCCTCCAAATTCAAAGCTAATGTACAAAACATCAAATTAGTGAAGAGAATTGGGTAATTTCCCTCTGACAGAGTGGAAAACATTGTGGCAAAAGAAGCAATCACTGATAACAGGCAATGGCTTCTTTTGCCATGTTTTCAGTCGTCTGCTTCAGATGCAGGGAAATGTGATATTATGAGGCAAAGGATTATGCAGACAAATTCCAAGAGTCAGGACTCTGTAGGTCATAGTTCACTATGTACTCACATGGTATGGTTACTTACTTGTAATTACAGCAATCTCTGTTGCACCATTGTCAGCTTCCTCATTGAGAAATTTCCCTATACAATTTGAGACAGGCGCAACTTTAATGTCTGCACCAACAAACAGATTATCAATAAGTCCACCATCTTGGGTTGCATTAACAAGCATGTCTGAAACTGAATCTGGTGATGGTGGAGTTACCTAGAAATGGAAGGAATACAGACATTACCTAGGAATAAATGAAATACTGACATTAGGCAAAAAAAAAATTCTTGTTTCTGGTCACGGTCATCAAAATAAACTGGGTCGGTAGGTAGGGATTTTTTTACACCCGTCATCTGTAATAACTGCTAATGTATGCAAAGCCATTGGTTTGATAAATTTTGATGAGCTTCATGCTTAATCAAACAAACTAGACACACAATAAAATACAAAAATGGACGCATTTATCTACATTTACAGCGAGCAAGCATCGTAGTTGTGCAGCCATCTTAAAATTCCGTTTCCAATGGTTGCGATAGCACGGAACTGAAATTCCGGAATATTTCTCGGTAAAAAAATGCGGTTGGTGTTAAAAATTAACGGTCAGTTGGGGGCCCAGAAACGAGAATATTTTTCAGCCTTACCAATAAAGAACTGACATACTGACACTATCTATGAATAAATGAAATTCTGACATTCCTATAAATAAAGAAAACATTGACATTACCAAGGAATAAATGAATACTGGCATTATGAAGGATTAAATGAAATGCCCACATTACACAGGAAAAGATGAAATAGTGACATTACCTATAAATAAGGAAATACTGACATTACCTATGAATAAGGAAATACTGAAATTACCTATAAATAAGGAAATACTGAAATTACCTATAATACTTGAAATCACATCATCACACTGCATTACAGAACTGAAGGGAGGTAAATCAGTGGAAACTCTTTACTGGAACAGGACACCTTTTTCTTTCTCACATTAATGAGTAGTTACCAAGTTGAATGTCAAGGAAATAGTAAAAATACAGATTATCTCAAACAAAAAATAAAGTACAATAAGCTTACAGTGACAGAAGTCCAAGCATCTTGGAATGCACCACTGAGGTCATAAGCTCTAGCAATCACATCTACTCTGTTACCACGATAATCATAACCAGCAGGAAATGGTGCTTCCTTCCCTTCATTGTTGTTAAGAGCTGGAAATAAGATGATAAGTGGGGAGAAGTTCAGAGAGCAAAGTGATTACATTAGATATTCATAGATTAAGAACATTAAGAACACAAGTTCTTTTCACAAATATCAGTATTTCATGTTAATATAAAACTTGAAGCATAAATATACCAGGAAAATCACAGAGGTGATATTTCTATCAAAGTTGGTAAAATCATATTGAGAATATCATCATATATTACATAAAGCAGCAGACGTACTGCCTTCTTGTTATCTCATTTATATAGAAAATCATGCAATGAGCACAATTGCAAAACTGACAAAATTAAAAATAAAAGAATATCTCACTTCCTTCATAAATCCAAGTAATTGGTTTGTCTACATCTAATCTATAACCAAACTTATATCTAAAGCTTAGTCCATCATCTGTATCATTAAAACCGTCAGCATACACATAGAACTTGGTCTCATACTCAACACCAGATGATGGTGAGACCATCACTTCTCCCCCAAATGGTTTTTCGTTGATAGAAAAACGTTTCTCAGCAATGCCTGAAATATATTACCTTCCAGAATAAGAATTTTTTAATGTCACATTTTTTTGGCGAAATTAAATGCATCAGTGTACATGTACATCTATTTTTGTAAAATCGTTCTTCCGCTGTAGCACAGTTCATAAATAAATACATGTAACACTTAAGTCTACAGCATTCAATCCATTAAAAATTTCAATCCAAATTCATCATTTAATACTATTTCACAAATGGAGTCTTTTCGACCAATGGTCACTATGAGACTTATCTACCATTTTTTACCATAAACTTTTTCACCATTAGTTTTGAAATCCACCTATCTAGTGATCAGTTTACCAACACTTATTACAATGATCTAGTAGTACATCCCATTTGAATATGCACAACTGAAATATGGAACTTGTTAAAACTTTTACCATGATTGCTCTCATCCTGACCCCATCTCCAGATTTTCAAAGACAACTCAAAGTATGGATAACTAGGATAAGGATAGTTTGGTAGGATTGCCATATTTGGACCATCAACACCAGTTCCTGTGAATGACTCCCATGAACTATAGTCAATCAGTGATCTTGTAAACCGGGAACCATATGATCCATACATTTTCCAACTACAAATTGTCAATGTTAAACAGAAATGTATAAAATAAATCTTTACATTCTAAAAGACCAATTGACTTTTAATCAGTGGTCATATGATTAATTTTATAAATAAATGAATGCTGTGGAGTAGTTGGTTGTATTCACATGTGGTTACTGAATTAAGATTTCACAGCAAATAAAAAAACACTAAATTTTGAATTAGAGACTTACTATATCAAGCAATATAATAAATAGGCAAAAAAGGTCTATTGACACAGGGTTTAAGGCTGTTTTTCAACAATTTTTCAGTTATATAGGGCAACAGGTTCATCTAACCAGTTTTCCTGGACTATATATTAACCAGTACTAAAGGCAGCCGCAACTTCTCCATATATGGAGGAAAGTCAGATTTTCATAGAAGGGTATGACTTGCCATGACCGGGATTTAAACCCAGATCTCCGGGTTACAAATCCAATGCACTAACTACTGGCCCACGCTAGCAGCTCCGAATTAAGGTCTACACATGAAATAAATATGATCCTGTCTGTTTTAAGACATTCAATCCATGAGGTAGCATTAGATAAACATAGGATGATTGATTGAATGATTCACTCACATATAATAGAAGTAAACGCCTCTAGTCCAACCTTCTATGACTGATTTTAGACCATATCGACTGTCAGGGTTGACACGTTGTCCACAATTTGTAACACATCTACAGAGAAACACATACATAATAATTAGTAAATGATATAATAAGAATAAATTAATAAAATAACACATTAATTTAAACAATTAAATAATTATAATCTGGATTTGGAAATAGAAAGTACTGAGAAATTAATAATTAGTCATCAAATTAGATTTTTGCTGGCCTTATTGTCTGTAACAGCAGTCACATGAGGCTTAATGTTATGACAAAATCATATCACACATCAAACTAAATGGGTATTCATTGTTATCTGAGATTTTAATGTAAGTATTGTAGAGAGTATGAGTATGAGTAAAATGTCCGGTCCTGGTACAATCCAACTGAAGAAAGACACATGTACATTTGAATAACTATACATATAAGTAAGGAGAAATATTTGCAAGGCTTTTTTCACAGGTAGGGGAAGGGGCCCTTTTCTTAATTTTTGGAAAAAAATTGCACAGTGTCTGGGCAAAAAGGGGAAAAAAACTTAATGTAAATTTTGTGGAAAACTGCATGATTCTAAAGATTTTTCTTGAGAGGAAGATGCCTATTAACTGCCCCTGCTATACAAAGGGGAAAATATTATTGTGAAACATAAACAATAGATAATTACAAATATTCCTCAAAAATGATCAGCATTTGTCAAACTTTACAATTAAACCTGTCCCACTCTATGTGAAACAGGACTCACTAACTTTATAGCTTAGATTTACTTTCTATTTTATTACCCTCATATTATACACTAAAAAAAACTTCTAAGTATAATGCTCTTTGAAACTTATTTTTTAAAATACTTGTATTTCATCCCTTTTCAAAAAGTTGGGAGAGCTATAAACCATTTTTACAAAATAAATACAAAGATATTAGATGGATGTCACAACATACGTACGTAAAATTTAAACCTTCACTATTCTTAATGAAAGCATATTCAATTAGGAATAAGGTAGATTTAGAAATTTTATTGGGAGTACAGAAACAAAAGATGATAGCAGACGTACTCCAAACCAAACACTGGAGGATCCCCAGCAGCGATGTACACTTCCTGATATGCTTCTGCTATCCTGTCATCTTTTCTCACAACTAGTCGTATTTCAACAGAATCAGATTCATACATCTCTCCTGTCATCATTTCCAGATAAGGACCAGATGCATTTACAACGCGACCTTGAACAAGAACAACAATTTCTGGTTGCTTAGCAGTGACAAATACACTATTTTCAAGTGTTTATATTGGAATATGTGAAGTTCAAATTAATTCTAATTTAATACAAGAGCATGTATTGCCATATCTGCACAAAGAAAAGAATCATGATCAATGCATTACAGAATAAGTGCAACACCAGTAAAATCTTAAAGCATTCATAATAACTAAGTAGATCTATAAACATTTTCCTATCATGAAACCAGAATCCTTCAGACTGCTTCAAAATAATTTTATCAGAACAAAAAGCTCACAATAACCAGGAAATCACTGTATCAATTCATGAGAAAATTAGAATATTGAAACCATTTCATAAAGTTTTAACAGCTTAACAGGTTAGTAAAAGACAATAAAAGTTCAAATACTCACCTGAAGAGTCAAAACCATCAATTTTGTTACAGCCACGATCCTGCGGATCCTGATAAGTACAATTGTTTGGAGGCATTTTCTTCTTCACATTATAATTTTTGGTGAACTGTACAGGCCAGCTTTCACAAAGTCGTCTACAAAGCCAGATAAACTCCATGCCAGTTTTATCATTTGGATCTTCCATGTCGGGGTCAAAAGAAAATGACCCACCATCAATATGCACTGGTACAATATCGCCCCAACGTCGCAGTATAAACTCCCCACCAGCAATGTTTGCCACCAATGGCGTCGGAATGATCCTTAAATATATACTATCAGTAGTGTACATGCCCATTACTTCATCCATGCTTGCATTTAACCAGAATCTATATAGTCCATATTCCAATGTGTTGCCTTTGAGGATCAAGTTCCTCGCACCAATAGAATAAACATCAGCTTCTTTCAAATCTGTTATTTCAGTTTCATTTCCCCAATCTAAATTCTGTTTGTACACCCTCCACCAGTAGTAAGCAATCTTAGTAGCTGTGCAGTTTATTATAACATCTGAATATACCACAAGTTTCTCCGATCTGTAAGAAATTCTCATTGTTGGATCATCAGAATCACAGAAAGGTGGTTTACACGGGTTAGCTGATGTTACATTTACATACGGCCACCAGCATGGACCTTTTGTAACTCCAGTCTTCCACGAAGTACTCTCCTCAGATACCATATTTTTACAAGTAAGTGTAGTGTCATACAAACCTGGTGTCATGTATTTTGTTCTGATCGTTTCATTCCATCTAGCAGTGGACTCAGGTGAAATATATGCAGTTGTTGCCATCATCATCATTGTAGTTGTTGAAGATAATGCCGCTGGTGTTTTTGACACAGTCGATGGAGTTGATGTTGATAATGACGAAACAGTTGATATGGATGTGGTGGATGTTGTTGTTGATGTTGTAGAAGTTGAGGAGGTTGGTGCTTCAGATGTTGATGTTGTAGATACTGTTGTAGTAGATTTTGTCGTTGATGTGAGTGTTTCCCAATAAACTTTCCTTGCCTCCCAGTCATCTGATGATAAAGGAATATAGAATACCTCGTTTTCAGTAAACAAGGTAGACCATTCAGGAATAGATGCACAATATGAATAATCACCAAAAAACTGATAGCGTCCCGGAATACTGGTGTCATCACCAAAATCAATCATGTAACAAGCGTCAGTAGCAATGTTCCCAGGGTACACAGGGAAATCAAATGTTGTATTCTTAGGTCTGGGGGTGTTCCCCGAAATAGAAATATTAATGCAGCTTCTATCCATATAAACAACAGCTGTATAACTAAATGTAGATATGATATTACTGGCTTGTAGTTCAATGTAATACATCCCAGTTTCATCAAACTGATGTAGGGCGTAGTTTTGATAGTAAATTGAATCAGATGATGAGTCATTGTACATCCAGTCAAAGGTTATATGACTTCCTCTGTCATAAATAGCCTGGAACCATACTTCATTTTCTAGCGCAAAATGATCACGATTAGGACCACCACCAAGTTTTTTAACATTATTTAAATAATTGTAATCATAAATAATTACTTGTAGGTTAGAGATTGCTTCATAGATATCAAATGTGTCAGAATATGTGACAACACTGACAAGATTCCATATTGTTATGTCAATGGAGTAGTTATTTCCACGAGTGTATATATGAGAAAACTTTAATACTAAGTCATGGTTAGGGGCATGATTAGTAGCTTGCATAGTGGTTGGTAGAAGTTCAGCAGTAGAAACGTAACCATCTCCAAAGTCAACTTCATAAGAGGCATTTGTTGCCATAACCTCTCTGTTGTCAAATCGCAACTCGAAGTTGATTTCAACAGAATAATCTACTGTGTACCCAGGTCCAATATAGCTCACCTTGTTGAGACACACCATACTAAAACCAACAACTGGGTTCTGTACAATGACTGGTCCTGTGATAGGTGAAGCTGACTGAAAATTGACAGTATTATTTGCAAACACGTGGACAAAGTACAGTCCGACAGCTGTGAATTGATGGCTCATGGAAGTCAAACCAAATCGTGAGCAGTTTCCTACAGCATTAGCTGTGCCATCATCAAAGAACCAATTACAAGTTGCTCTCGTTCCAGCAGCCATTGTGACTTGTAGATCAGCATATTCATTTGTAATAACATAAATAGGTACAGCATTAAGTTCAAGGTCAAATATACATTCATCTACATCAACCAGTTCATACAGAGTGATCCAACTGACAAGGTTGGAGACGTTGATACTGATGTTGTAGGTGCCAGCCGCAGAGTATGAATGCCACATTGAGAACAAAATAGGATCTGAATCATTCACATTGAATGGATCAACTGATACTGACCCATCTAAGTAATTGACTGTTATTACAGCATCAGTAGCTGGTTCTACACCACCAAGAAATGTAAGATTCAATGGGACTTCTACCGGTGTTCCATATTGCAAAACATTTGGAGTTTTAGATGAAGAGTCAAGATTTAAAACTGGGTATTGGACAACAATTGTATAAGAAACAGTAAAGTAATCAACAGGATTGTCTATTTCTAAAATCATTGGGTAAACTCCAGGTGATGAATAAGAATGATGAATGGTTATGTTATCTGGTGACTGAACAAGATCATAATAAGTATTAACACTAGAATTATCACCATAGTTAATTGTGACATTGAATCGGGAGCACCAATACATTTCAATAAGGACTGTCATAGCTTCATCAACTTTTAAGAACAACTTATCAACAGTAACAGAAAGGTTTGTAATAGGATAATCCACCCATACACCCAAGGTAAAATTCTGTCCCTCGCTGATAAGGTTACCAGCTGTTCCTTGTACTTCATAGTATCCATAGCCATAATAATTGAAATCATGGACAATAGCCAAACCGGTTCCATCATCTTCAATATATGCAGTTTGAAGTGTAGTGTTCCCGAATGTAACTGTTACATTGATAAAGGTACCAGCACTAACTGTCAGGTTCAAGACAGTGTAGTTAGTTCCATAGGGTATCGGATCAATGTCGTGGATGGTGAAATTTTCTATCTTAGTTTGAACAGGAAGGGTGATAGATACATTCTGCGCTGACAATAGATTGTTGCCCAGTAGAAACACAGTGTAAATACTGGACACTGTGTACGTGTGCCACAGATAACCCTGGTATCCTAAAACAGATAACGTGAAAAGTATTCAGACTTCCACATGTATAATACCATTGAAAGTTAAAGTAATTTTTTTCACTGAAATATAGTTTTTTTTCCAAATAACTGATTACTGCATATTCCTCATTAAGTAGGAAAAGTGAGGGACAATTATTACATGCAGTTAGCATTTTGAACAGTGGATAAAGCCAGAAAAAGGCCTTGTTTTAATTTTGTATTGAACTTGTGCAAGTAATGATAAGCTATTCTTATATATAATTATTTACTTAATCAATGCAAATTGTCTCCCTTTATTAAATCTTGGCAACTTGTATACTTGAATTTTACTGAGTATTTTATTATTATTCATAAAGCAAGTATTATTTTTATTTACCATCAGTTGACCCATTGATTGCATTACAAGAGTGGTTCACAGCACTATCAGTATCATTGACTCCAAGAGTACTGTTCACAGTGCAATTAAGTTCCAAATATGGATATGTGAAGTTGTACACTGTACCATCACCCATATCAAACACATAACTAACATTGGTGCCTAAAATACAAACAATACAATAATGAGACAATCATATCATTCATTAAATTACATGCAAGTAGCCATTTGAGATATTATCTATTATTCTTATGAATAATAATTTGACAATGGCTTCAATAAAATGATAAACATGGTATGGAATGAATCCATTAAAGAACAAACAATTTTTAAATCTTAAGTGAAATATGTGCCATGCAGTCACATAAGTAAATGCAATCTTCATGTATGCAGTACTTAGGGTTAAGTAAATAACTTGCCCTGGGTAATATTCCATGTAAACAGGAACGGTACTTCTGTAGCAGACACGATGTCTTCTGTTGCCATAGTTAAGTTTTTCATCTCATCTTGTACAATTATGATATGCTGAAAGTAAAAGGAATTGAAAAGATGACAAGTATACATATGTTTTGTATACGTAACCACATTTGGATAATGAAACAATTTAAATAATCCAACCTAAGAACAAAGACCAACCATAGGAAATCAGCAAACTGGTCATCATTCGCAGGTGACCTTTGTTTGGAGGGTTAATATCTGTCATCATGTGATGTCAAGATTAATTATAAAATTTGACACCCGACATATGCAAATTTCCAGAGACTTATGCGATGCCTCTACATTGTATGAATTATTTTAACACAATTTCAACACAGCCATCATATTTCTTGTTTCATTTTTGCCAAATCTTGTGAGTAAGTTTAATTAAAAAGTTCCGTTTATCGAAAACACTGATCATCAGACAGATCTATGTCTGTTGCTAATTAACTGAATCTGACGCTTGCTAACCTTACTGAAACCAGACACCGGATGATCACATGTCAGTATTTTAGATTGGTCGCTGTTCACAGTACTAAGAACCAATCTGGAAATAATTTGCAGCCATTTAATGAGCATTTTTTCACCGGGGGGGGGGGGATTTTAAGTGGTCACTGTCCAAGTGGCTGCTACTTGCAAGGGGTCGTTAGTACAAGTTTGACTGAATATTCAATACACATTTACATGAACTTCAAAAAATCCTATAAACTGATAATGGTATCGCTAATCTTCGCTCAGTGAACTGTAAATATATCCACATCCAAAATCAGTAAATCAGAGAACTAGGAATGATTCACTATAATATTATAAGTAATACCAATTTGGAAAATACTAAAAAGAATAAATACAAAACAAATTATTTACAAATGCAGTTTTGGAGTTGATTTCATTTTCGGCATAGACTGTAACATTGTAGATCCCTGCTGTGTCCCATGCATACTCTAGGGATCTGTTAAGGGTCACAGTAATGTTCCCATCACCAAAATCCCAGCTGTATAAAACATCAGAACCAGTATGTATGGGTATAAACAGTGGAACCAAATCATTGGTAGCAGCTGGAATATACAAATTAATGATTAGTAGCAAATAAACAAACTGTTTATTTATGATTATTTTTCAGATTATACACAAAAAACTACAATAAAGATTGCAAATTGCAACCATTTTGGTCAGTACTAGATGGTTAAGACATACAAGACACGTAAAAAAAATATCAGAATCAAATTTAAAATAATGATAACGTAACAGTGGTGAATCAAATGCTAATCCATGAAATAAACCTGAGTCTCCTCAGAATAACTCAGTCATGGCTTGCAAAAACTTAATATATATTGTTTAAATCACATGAGGATTTCACATAAAAAGGGTCAAGCCTATTTCTGCAACAATTTGAGGATAAATTCTACATAGGAAAAATTCGATTCAAATTGTCTTAAGTAGTAAAAGAGCATTAATAAAAGAAATATCAATGTTTACCAAAAATTATACTGACTATGATTACTATATATAATATAATACTATATACTATATATATACTATATATATTGTAACAATGATTTAAATTCAAACCTGTGGAAAAGTTGCACAGTAATGTAACATTCTCTATAGATGCCTGTGAGACAATTGTAGTGGCGGTTGCAATGGATGTAATATTATTCACCATGGTAACAGTAAGATTATAAGTAGACTGCAACATATCATTATAAGTGTGCCGAAACTTGAATTTCGTTGGTTGTACAATATGTGCTCGGATTGCATGAGCAGACGACAATTTCTGCTGAGAATCAGTAAAGGACAAAATGTAACCATCAGTTGCACGAGATAACCATGCTGAGTCAGACTCAACATGAAAGTAGTATTCATGTGAATTAATTGTTGTATTTATTATCCTCAATTGTGAAGAGTCTTCCTTCACAGCCAAGAAATCTCCTGCTTGCACAGCCAGACGGTCCATGGTGGGTACCTGTTGAGCACAAAAAACACTGAATTAAGCCAAGTCAAGTCAATTAGTTTTGGCACAATGCTTTTGGTCATTGATAAATTTTAATAATTTTGAAACCATAAATTCATGACATTGAAATTTCTTGAATCATAGGCAAAGAGTCAATTTGTGTTTCAAATGTGAAAATGTTCAAAACTGTAAAAAAGGTAAGAAAACCACAGTACAGTCTAATCTGTGTTTGCTGCCACCTCTGAATAAAGGCCATCCTGTCAATGAAGACCATTCTTTGAAAAAATCATCATTGATTATTTAGAACAAACTGACCTCCAAATAAAGGCCACCAGTCAATAAAGGCTACATTTTGTTTTCTCTAGTGGTTGCCTTTTTTCACAGGTTTGACTGTACATACCTGATAGAAGCCCCATCCAACTAAATTGATTGCTATTGAGAGTTCAGCAATGAGCTCAAAACTTCCAAACGCAGCATTATTTGTAGCATTCAGAAGTACCTCTCCAGTCACCTGATCTACACAGGATCTCAATGCAATGCTATATATAGCATTGATACCACATTTTAGTTTCCAATGGTTACCAATAGGTTGGTGATAACAGGATGCATTCACAGAGATACACGAGTAAGATTTGGAACAGAATGTTTCATTGGCATCTGGACAATACGGTCGATAAACCTATAATAAACATTGCAATTAAAATAATTAAATCTACAGTGAAAATCATTATCAGCAGTTATAAACTGGCCAGCACATTTGATCTTATAGAAACTTAGTGAATTGCACAGGGCAGATTTTTAAATAATGTAAAATAATACTAGCACATAGGAGTAGGTCATGTAATAGAATATCCTATCATAAAATTTCGTTCTGTTATGAAATCATTTTGTTGCAAATTATTTGAAAAGAAAGGTTAAATTATTTCCATATCATTTTTCAAACTACATGTAAATGTATATCCCAAGATCTTGTAACAAAGGTTCTTTAATAGAGATTGAAGCAGACGTTAATTTGGAAAAGCTGCTTTCATAAGAAAGAACCCAATAGTAATATTCTTTAATTACAGCAGCATTACAATTGCTCCTTTAAAATCTTTCTAAAATAGAGAATTAAGTACCTACCTGTACAGTGAGGGAACCAGTAGTTTCAGCTGTGAATGAAAAACCAACAATAGTACCATTCTGTTTGAACTCTGAGCCGGACACAAGATAAAGCTGATCTGTACCTGGATGCGTATCAGGTGACATGAAACCAGACGACTGTCCAACTGTGTAACTCGCACAATCTAGCAAAATTCATACAAACATAAGTCAGATTATTAAATTCTATCTACATAAATTAAAACCAGGTACGTTAGGTTAGAAATTAAATGTTGATATTCTACTTACCAAACAGCTTTTCCAGATGTCAGATAGCAAGGTCCTCAACAGCATTCAAATTATGAACGAAATTGTCCCATTGATTAAATAGAAAATGTTGAAGCCAAAAAGTACAATGAAATTCTGTTTTCATCTTTCAGTCTTTTAAGTGAAATGCAAATTTTAATAAGAAAAATCTTTGTGTTAGTATTTCCATAGAAAAGTTATTATGTACAAAATTCAATATAAATGTAAATATATACCCGGTAGTCTTTGTGACAGAGAAGTTCCATCTCCGAAATCAATGGTGGTAGATATACTGGTACCCTGAGCTACAGACAGAAAACACTCAAACCGGGTACCTTTGTTAACTGCCGCTGGACACTCCAAGATTAAGTCTTTGATTCTAGTCTGAGTCTACAAAGTCAAGTACAGTACATGTATAATATAATGGGTGACCAGTTATAATGTTGTAGAATTATAAACAATGACAAAAATGCCCTCATAGAATGAATTTTGACGTAAGTTTATTTTACATAAATATTATGATCTCATGGGTGAAAGTTGAAAAATAAAAAAACAGAAATCTTAACTTTGGTGCCGCAGAAACATTAAAAACCAAGAGGGTCCACACCTGGGAAAACCAGAGGTTCTGGAAAATTCCTGAAAACTTTTAACCATGTGATCTATAATCCTTATAGTGAACAGTCTGACACTACAACTTGAAATTTTTTCAGAAATTTCCATCGACAGTATACAGATTCTACTGAACATAATAGTCATATTATCAAGTAAATTCTATAAAGCAGTGTGATGCCATGTACATAAATGTATATCTAATTATTGCATGAATACTTTATGATTTAAAAAAAAAGAATTACCTGCACTATGATTCTGTTTGATATAATTTTCAATTACATACTGTATAGGCAATAGAACTTGTGCGAACCACTTACCTGTAAAACAGCACTCCCTCGAGTCGTTTTATTCAAGCTGTCTGTGGCTGTAGCTTTAATCACAGTAGGACCGGATGATTGTAGATGATGTTGTAATGTGTCAATACTGGGAGCAAGAGAGAAATCACCTCTTTCATCATTGATGCTACCATGTATAGACACAGAACTACCACCAGTCATGTTGAATACAATGTCTGTGCTGTTGTATGTCTCCATAAAATCTTCAAGTACAGTAAAACCTTACATAGTGATGAATACAATTTTCAGACTATCTCATTATAAGAGCCACCTATTTTGGGTCCAGATTTTCAGACCAATATTTACTGATCATGTCGACTTGATAAATAGGCAACATAAACATTAAACCATTTTATTAGGTCCAAAACGTGGAATAATAATTGTTATTTTACAGTACAGCAAAATTTTGACACGACAACCATAACTCAGTCACCATTATATTTTCTCATAATCCATTAGCCCCGATTTACTTATAAGTAGCTTAAGTCCTTGCTTGAACTTTGACCTTATGTTACAGATGTTTGTCTATAATTTCAATGTAAATGAATAGAAAATATACAGTCTAAATAAATAATGTACTGCTAAATGTACCAAATCTAAATTTATTAACACAGATTCCTAACATAACTAATAAACTCAATTTATCAAAGTTAGAAGTGTATAATGTATCATCATTTACCCGGAAGTTGTATTGTGAGGCTTGACATTTGTGATGGAGGCAGTGTATGTATATTCATGTAATAATTCTCAGATCCACACTTCTCGTTAGCACCAGGACACACCAGGTCACAGTTTCCTACTGTAGTGGGAGGTTCTGTCAGGACGTTGCCACAGAAACACAACCTCCCATTGGTCAGCCCGGCATATCTGAAACAAATTAGGTATCCACTTACATATCTTGACGTCTTATTTTGGATGGTACATTCCTCGTTATACCAAGGGAAGATAAAGCATAATAATAATAATAGCATTTCAGTAACAATTTTGGTACAATATTTTAATGTATAGATGATAGTTTCAACTTTCAATAAATAAGGTGCTTTCTCTAGTAAAACAAATGATAACTGATACACTTTACTATAAGTATTTTATAACTGGATAAATCAGTGTTAATTTTACCCATAATCCAATGCAGAACATTCAGTAATGCACTTGCTGCTTGTTGTCGCGTTGATATCATAGTTTCCAGGATTAACAGCTAGTTGTCGTGTCTCAGGTGTCTCAGGAAAGCACTGATCTGCTTTAATAATAAAAATAAAAAATCAGAGAATGGAATTATCAATGCAAAGAAAATGAATGAAATAAGACTATTTTTTATATTAAATACCAACATACACAGTACAATAATTTAGATACAGAAATATAAATAGGTACGGACTTAAATTGTTTAAATAATGAGTGCCAAAAGTATATCAACTCCAAAATATTGTGGCTAAAGCAATACATGCAGTAATATAAGGTTTGTTACTTAATGTGTATCAAGAGTGCTTGATTCAAAATTCATTAAAGTTCAGGAAAAAAAATGCAATTTACATACCACATTCACTAAACCCAGGAAGCGCAGTCAATATCAGACCCTGAAATGAAAAGCATGTATATTGGAATAACAGACACACAGTCACATGATATACTTAGATTACATTATATAGACCCGAAACCTCATTTGGGATAAAAATGTTGTGACATATGTCACATATTATAAATGATAATTTCTAAGACATAGTATGTGAATATGACCAAAGTCACATATAAGTAAGATAAAAATGATTTTAAATACAATATAATCATGAAATACAATGTGTATAATGATTTTTGGCCTAAAACACATAGTATGTTAATAATTCTGAATAATTAAATGGATGTTTTTTAATTTGTTTATATCATACTATACAGGAGTTTTAATGTTAATTTACAAAGCGATCATTAGTAAAATGAAATATAAATGTGTATCATATTTAAAATTTATCAGCACAGGTATAATAGCTACAAGAAATAAACAAAATTATTCATGTTCTTATTACATAAAAAGCAAAATTAAGTAAATTTAGTCAATAGTTCCAAATCAATATGAATCTAATAAACAAAACACATCTGCCGCTAACAGTATCACATCACTTACCAACCACCCTAACAATCTCATCATTCAATTCAATACTTTCCAATGTCCAAATATTTCTTAGTGATAAATCTCCATTTTCAAATAAATCATGTAAAAATACAGATTAGTATGATAGTGTTTATCAGAAAAGTTGGAGACTGTCGCAAATTTCTTCAAGAACTCAAATAGCCCAAGCAGGTCATTAGAAAAACTTCTTTGGTCTGGTTCACAGTAAGTAATTTGTGAATTTTATAAATTAGTGGTTCATTTGATGTTTACTTGCATAGAGAAGGTTAAGTAATTTCTTCATTCAAAATGACTTTATTTCATGACGAAACAAAAAGAACAATGACTGTTCTATGTCTCATTAATGGATTTTTCCTGTGAAAATGAAATCATCAAACAATACATTGGTACACAAATAATTGAGTAAATAATTATTATATTTGTTTGTTTAATTATTACTGTATAGTTAGTGTGACTTGTAAGCAACAGATCAATGGTACCGATAACTTAAATAACATTTAAGGACTAAGAAATTAAACAAATAATTAGAACTTTAGTTAAACAGCATGTGTATGTCCTAGAAAAGACATGGATCTTAAATTGCTCTTAAATTTTTCTACCAGAATTCTGTATCATTTAATAACTTTACTAGTGCTAAATAAATCTAAATTTTTGAATGATTGTACTTTTATAGCATAACTGCATAATAAGCCTGATGGGCAAATACATGTAGCTAACACATATAAATAACAGAGCCAGTCTTAAAAATTCCAAGGGGCCTCAGTGGTTTATCAAGGGGTTCAAGGGTGGTGTCTAACTGGTGATTTCTGAGCAGAAAGAATAAAATTATACTTAACTGGCCAGTGTTTAGTTAAAGCTTCAATTGATCAGGGGCTATTTCATGTAATGTCCCTGATTTGGTTCATACACTCCATGAAAAAAGAAAAATTCCCATAAATTTACAAAACAAAGTTTGTTCATGAAATGGTGTAAGGTATTAATGGGGTGGGTATAAAACCTAGCCTCTTATGCAGACAATACAGAAATAGAGGGAACATGCAGACAGCAAAGAAATAGAAAGATACTACTATAGAAGGTGATATACAGTTGTTATGGATTTATGATTAAAATATCATTTATTGGTTTGATAAAAAGGTGTTAGAAAATGTTTAAATTTCAATTCAATGCTTGCCTATCAGAAATTGTATCATAACTGAAATAACACCACCAGTCTGAAAATGTTGTTTCTATGGCAACTGTATAATGTACAAAACTAGTTACACGGCTAAAAAATACTTTCTAGACAGAAGTGTGAAGTTTTTATTTCATTTTTATTTCATTTTTATTTCTTTTTATTCCTTTTTTATTACTTTTCTTTCTAAAATTTCATTTCTGAAAATATTTCCTCTAGTTTCATGGTCAATTTACCTGCGTCCAATATAAAAAATAATACTCTGAACCACCAACCCAGGCCAAAAGTGTGGTTGGCAATGGCAAACAAGCAATTTTTTTATGGTGGCCTTGCTTAAGTTTTATAAACTCCAACAAGTCAACAGATGGATGGACAAACTGATTCCAGTATAGCCCCCTCACAACTTTGCATACTTTATCTTTTATTGAATCATTTAAGTTTTCTCATATATATAGCTAAATGTGTTCAAAATCTGGTCATGGCAGGTCATACCCTTCTACAAAAATTTGACAAAAATGTTGATTTTCCTCCACATGTGGAGAAGTTGCCGATAGACAAGTAGATTTTTTCATCGTATTTGGCCGCAGACAAGTGACTTTAAAAGCTTGGAAAATACTGATTATCATTATCTAGCCCTAACAAATCAAAATAAATCACATTTCAACTCATCGTAAAATGTTAACCACATAACATTGCAATAAACACACAATGCTATTTTTCCCCGTGTGAGGCCCCTCACTAAAATTCTGTGTTATATAAACCCTGGTTTTCATTGGTCGTATCGTGGAAACCTTAGTGTTACTGTAAACATATTTCTGCTGCATGTGTACTAGTGCATTATAAGACAGACTTTGATCTAAGATAATTTAACTATTTCAGAGGACATTCATGATACTTACAACACCTATTCACTTGAGAAAGTAAGCAGCACTCCTTTTTTGCATGTACTACCCTAGTGCTATATATTGTAATGTGTCCATTAATTTAAAGTAAGTTTGTTTTTGTAAAGGCACTGTCCTGCCATTTCAAATTCTACGTACATTCACTTATGTTGAATTTTGTTTATTTTTTTTTTTAAACTAGATGAATGTCTATAATTTAAAAGTAACCTCTGAGTGACTTCCCAATGTAAATTGTTCATGTAAATTTCAATAAATTTGCAAGTCCTTCTGTAGGGCCATACATCCAAAAAGTAAAAAAGGTAATACAGTCCACTCTCGTTACGTCGACTTCGCTTAGCACGATTTTTCGTTAGCACGACCTAATTTCAAAAGTCCCGAATTTTGTCCTTCTTTATTCATATTAAAATCGGCGTTTAACACGAACTTTCCTCTCGATTTTTTTCGTTACGTCGATCTAAATTTTTCAGTCCCGTTCGACGTATTTCTACATAAAATCAATAGTTTAACTTGAGGCGTTTGAGATTTGACCCAGCTCGCTGTTTTTCACACATTTCATCAACTACAACAATGGATAACGATCAGTAGAAAATTTGTTTGTCATCATTCACTCTCGGGTGCAAACATGTATTTATTAATTACCAACATGTAAACGTCACGACGTGCTATTCACACAACACACACCGGTCGACGATAAAGTACAACATGTACGTTTAATGAGCACGCAAAAGGAAATGGATCATGATAGTCGATTTTTAGCTCGATTTTCGTTAGCTCGAGGTATTTTTCACAGTCCAACGAAAATCGAGCTAACGAGAGTCGACTGTATATATATAAAAACAAATTAATTTCTCAATTACAGAAATAACTGTTTTACTTCTGCATTCAAATTCATGTTCCCCTGTATTTCAATGTTTCATTTCCAAATTCACAAATGTATGTGTCCCCTGGGTACTGATAAATACCCATAATACAGGATAATGTACCATTGTCAGCATAAACCTGCTCATGAGGGATTGTATTTTGAAAAAATTAGTCTTCAGAAAATTCCCTCCACAGCCAACCATCTTGCAAACCATGTGAAACTCAAGTAACAAGCTCTCTAATTGGTCATTTTCAATATTTATATTTTATTGCCTACAATCAAAATGAATGCTGAACAGGAAAAGGCAGTTGATCTAGCTTTATCAGGTCAAAATCTGTTGATTTTAGGCCAAGCTGGCACAGGATAGTCTTTTGTTTTAAAGAAGATACAATAAAAATTGGCTGAAAACTTCAAAGTAGCTAAAATTACATGTGAATGCTTATTACAATGGTGTTGATGAAGATCTAATAAACACTGATAGGTTAATCATAGGTGAGTGTAATGATAAGTGAAAAGACATTAGAATCAACTATAATGGATGAAGACCAGACAGATTAATGAAAATCATTAAAACTGGTCTTATTGCTCAAAAAGATATTACTTCATCACAAACAAAAATGAATTGTTTCCGGCCTTGATGAACTGAAACTATAGTTGTTTGTAAAATATCTTATTTAAGATGAGATCATGAAATAAATTAGTGACACTAATGAACCAATTACAAAGCTAATCCCAAAAATAATTTGAATAAACCTTACAGACTTGTTCATGAGTATAATACTGCAGCCGAGTATAAACTAAATTATATAATATCATTTGAAACAGAGGAAGATTTGTTGGATGGGCATCTTATGTTACAAAATCCTTGAGTCAGGAGTACTGTGATGCATTGAGAAAAAAAGTGGATTTGGTTCAGAAGGAAAGTTAAAAAATCCATAAAAGGTTAGTAACAAGTTCATTTAAAGCTGAATTCTCTATGTGGCAGGTTTTTATGTAGCAAAATTGTGAAAGAAACATGCAAAAAGGCATATGTCAAATATGTTTTCAAAAGCGGCAGAAAGCCAAACTGCATGTTATGAAGCAAAACAGGCTAATCCTGGGTTTTAATTTTTTCCAGGCCAAGCCTTGAGAATGGTGTAACACTTTCCAGTGCTCTGTAAAAGTACTGAAAGCCTGATATTGTTTATCTGTTTTATAATAGTTATCATTCACATAGGATTTTTGGGAAGTTTCAAGTATAGAACATTTATTCATGGCCCACATAATTGTTCATGTCTCATATTTCTCAATGCTTATGAATTTTTATTCAGATGAAATGCTCAGCACACTCAGCAATGAATGCTTTGTACAACTGATGAAATTCCTTTGCAGCCCTTTTTTGGTTTTGGGGAACAATGGGGTCAGGTCCAGTGAAATTTCAGGTTTACAAGACCACTGGTCTAGCTGCCAAAATGTTAATGTTGAACTCTGAGTATGGCATCTTCACAGGGCCGGCAAAATCTCAGACTTAAATTTACTTATCTGTACTAAAAGTTCACATGTCCTTTTTTTCTCATTTTTACTGTTGGTATATAAATTAAACAGAAACAACTGTATTTCTTTCTAAAGTCTAGTGTTTTTAAATATCTAATGAAAAGCATTAGTAAATGTGAAGTGATGCAGTGCTCCAGATAATTTTTTTGCTGGGATTTTTGAGATCAATTTCACCGGCAGCTTAACTCCAAGTTGAAACACACTTGATCAATTTCACTGGCAGCTTGACTGCAAAACTTACTGAAGCCACAAAATACTGAATCATCTAATTGACAAACAAGAGGGCCAAGATGGCCCTTTTTCGCTCACCTGAGTAAAGAGTGCAACTTCTATGGTTTTCTTGTGATTTGACCCAGTGACTTAGTTATCATATGTTCAAAGCTGTTCATGACATCATTAATGCAAACATTCTGACAAAGTTTGAGAAAGATCCAATCAAAACTGTTGCCACTAGAGAGTTTGCAAGGTATTCCAGTGATTCAACCTGGTGACCTAGTTTTTTACCTTTGATGACTCATGTTCAAACCAGTCCAAGATATCATTTAGACTAGCATTTTGACGAGGCTTGTGAACCTCCAATTAAAAACTGTGACCCCTTAGAGTGTTAACAAGGTTTTTCTATGATTTGACCTAGTGACCTAGTTTTTGACCCCAGATAACCCATGTTCAGCCTGAATTAAGATATCATTAAGACAGTCATTCTGATAAGGTTTCATGAAGATCCAATACATACTGTGACTCAGAGAGCACTAACAAGGTTTTTCTATGATTTGACATGGTGACCTAGTTTTTAACCCCAGATAACCGATGTTCAAGCTTGTCCAAAACATTTTCAAAACAAATCTTCTGACAAAGTTTGATGAAGATTCTATCAAAATTGCAACCTCAAGAGCATTAACAAGGTTTTCTGGTGTGTTGACCTAGTAACCTAGTTTTTGATCGGAGATAACCCATATTCGCATAATTTTACAAGATCATGTATACAAAGATTATGAAAAAGTTTCATGAAGATCCAATCAAAACTGTAATCCCTAGAGTGTTAACAAGGTTTTTCTATGATTTGACCTGGTGACCTAGTTTTTTACCCAAAATGACCCATGTTCGAACTTGTTAAAGATATCATTGAGGCAAACATTCTAACTAGATCTGATGAAGATTCGCTCAAAAGTGACCTCTTGGGCATTAACAACTTCCAAGTGTGGACGACGGACAATGAACGACAAACCGCTTTCCGGTTGGCCGATTTCATAAATGAATTCGGACAGGCCATCCTCTCAGCCTGTGAGGGTCAGGCCAAATATCAAAAATTGTCTCCCCGTCACAAGCAGTCTAATTGGTTGGGAGTACAGGAAATTATATGAATATATTTAAGTTACTCAGGTTGCAATTATATTTTTTGTCAAAAAGGGAAACAGAGACATTTTCATGAGATAATTCACGGTACTTAATTTTATGACTAATCTCAAATAAAAGTTGTCAAATTAAAGAGATGATAAGTTTGTTTTTCTTAACCCTTTGCCTCATAATACTGCAATTCCCCCACATCTGAAGCAGACAACTATTGAAAACATTGTGGCAAAAAGCCATTGCTTGTAAATGGCTTCTTTTGCCACAATGTTTTCCACACTGTCAGAGAGAAATAACCCAATGTTCTTAAATAAATTGATTTTTTGTATAATTGCTATGAATTTGGAGGAGTCCAAAGTATGCTTAAGAATGTGAGGCAGAGTTAAACAATTTGTATATGTTAGTGTTTATTAAGAGAAATCTTAACGATTAAGAAACCTAAAGGAGCGAGCGATAGCGAGCAACTGTGGTTTCTTAATCGTTAAGATTTCACTTAATAAACACTAAGTATATATTAGTGTTTATTAAGAGAAATCTTAACGATTAAGAAACCTAAAGGAGCGAGCGATAGCGAGCGACTGTGGTTTCTTAATCGTTAAGATTTCACTTAATAAACACTAACTCATTTAGTGTTTGCCCTCATTTGACCTCTCTGTCATTGCGCAGTTGATCGTCCGCACATAAGCTCGTGTACGATAGGCGGAGTTTCAGCCTCTGCTACACATGAACATTTTGACACAAACGACAGACTCCTAATACTGTAGTAAAATATGACGTCAGGAGTATTCCAAATATGGTTCTACACATTCGGGGGCTGGCAAGACCGAAGTCAAAGGTTATGAGACTGTCTGCTTTTGATCACTTAATAATTAAGAGCGAGTTCTACAGAATTAAGACGTCCAAGTAGACTGTTTTAACGAATAAGCAATACAATTTTTTGAATATCTGAGCGATTTCATTGGTTGGCAAATGAGGGCAAACACTAAGATCTCATTATTTTTGTATAAATACAATTATCATGTTGGTATTTCACTTAGTAAAATAAGATAAAACCAGCTGGATCAAGTAAATGGAAAGAATATGACTTTTTCACGCAGATACAAAATTGCTGCACTGAGGCAGGGTCTTTCAAATGAATTATATTTGAGTGACCCTGACTGAGGTGACAATATCAAGTTGACTGGAAGAACAATAACAACTTACCTGAAATTGTCCACCCAAAAACAGATTCTCCAACAACACCCAATAAAATACTCAGTTTCATAAAAGAAATGTGACCACACCGAATAAAGTAATTTGTTCATCAACACAGAATCTGCTCCATGCCATTGCCGGTCCATTCGAAGGGTATTCATTTGAACGAATCAATTTTTGGTGTAATTGGAATATATAATACAACACAGAAGACTTGACGCACGTAAATGATGATTTTTCAGAGCTAATTACCATCAATCATCTAAATTACAACTGTCCAAACGCCTTATAAATTTTCTAGACACAGTCATCCCCACAGCTTTAGCAGGTGCGCGTCAAAATTCAAATTTGCGCAATGTGTACACCCGTGTCACGTGCTACACACATCGGCCTGTGTATGTTAGAAACTGGGCTGTGTGGCGTGACGAAATGTCAAGGATTGTTCCACTCTTTAAAATAGGGGTAATTATTACAATGGCCAAGTACGGACAAATAACTTATTTATACATCACAGAAGCCACCGGAACGTTTTGAAATGCCACACTCCCTACAGAATGGACTAAGCTAATTTTTTATCATACACAGGTTGTGCCGGACTACAGCATCGCGCTTTGAATGTTGAGTAAGGAACTACTTTTACCCAATGTTTACACCAAGTCGCGTGGTCATAATTGTAAACTGTCATAATCTAATACATGTACACGCACAACAATGCTTGTAGGATGCAGAGTCTGTGTCTGGCCAGTCATGATCCTTTTATCGGCTTGATAATTAACATTGAACAATGTGTTCATGAGTGCTGGGATCAATTGGTCCCAGATGAGTGCTAAGTTGCCTTCCTGTTGCAGAACATGCGTGGCAAGCTGAAAAATTTTACGGTAGGAATCGCTAAAAAGTTCTTCGTTTGCTATAATAGTTCAACACATTCTACTTGTTCACGTTTTAAATAGACGTTGGTGTATGAGAGTCTCAGCAGTACATTCGACCATAGTCCAACTAATTAGACTGTTTGTGACGGGGAGACATCTTTTTATTTGGCCCCGACCCTCACAGAGAGGATGGCCCGTCCGAATTCATTTATGAAATCGGACAGCCGAATAAGTAAGGCTAATTCGACCAATGATAAGTAACCCTTTGCGAAGTTACAAACAAATGAAAGCATACGACGTCGTGTCTGTGTATGATGTCGTAAGTGGCTATATGGTGATATCAAGTTTTACTAATTTATAGTTTTAAAAAGTCAACCATAATTGTATACATTAATAAACCCACTATACAGAGTCTATTGCAAGTGATTTGAAACAAATATTTTACTTGGTCTGTCTTCTATAAACCAATATCGCACGTAATTTTCATATTTTTGAATAAAGATCACTACTCTGTATATAAGGATATATTACAACAATTAGACTTAAAATAACAATCATGGTATCATGCAGGGAACCGTGTCACAGATTTTTGATAACGCCCTCCATTCAATAGATATTTGACTTTAAAGAAATTCCGTAGCCTGAACCCCGCTGACAATTACGTAATACGTCATAGATAAAAACGAAAATAAATATCAAAATTCTGAGACACGGTTCCCTAGATAAGCATTTCCGCTACAAAATACCGAAAACCGCTTTGAAATCTATCTTCAAATAAAGCGGCAATCTTTGTTCAAAAATAGCACCCACTGCGTTTTTTTTAAGCGAGAAATTAACAATAAAAGTGTCAGATCATTATCACCTTGTGTAATCAACAATTATTCTATAAATTAATACAGCCTACTAAAATTTGATAACCAATCAAATTCGTTCATCGTTAGCGGATCAATTAGTGAAACCGCCCACCATTTTAGATGACTCTAAAGAGCTTAATTACGAATTATTTGTCAAAATAGTATCATATCGTACCGGTGCAATACACAGTACCTCAGATTTCTCGTCAACCGAGAGGCTCTCAAAGGGGAAAACGGCTGATTGGGAAATCGAGTTGAAGATGGCTGGGGAAACCGCTATATAAGTTAAATGAAAGGTAGCCATTCATTTAGTGTAAAAATAAGAACTTAAGATGTGATTGATTTGTAGAAAAGTGTCTATGTTTTATGTCTGTTAATGTAATCATTTAAAAACATACTGATATATAAAGGTAATTGGATATATAACAGAATAGTATTAGATTCTCGAAAAACATGCACGTCCGATGTCCATAAGACGTTACTGTTTTTCATCCTATTGTTTGTTTGATAGCTTTCAATATTTTACCAAAATGTACAGAGTTGCTTAATAAAAGTGCACGCTGAAATAACTTTATTTTATTGATTACATCAATGAAATAGCGAAAATAATAATTTTCGTTGACCCAGTCTCCCTGTATTAATTTACTAGCGATTCAAATATATTGTAGTTTTATAACTTTAATTGTGTTTGAAACCTGACTCTGGAATATATAAATTTAATTAAACTTGTAAAAATGGTACGTCATAACATTAACAGGGTAACAATCTTTGATAGCTCGTTTTCTTATCGTGTGCGTTTTATTGCAAGGTGCATGAAGTGTTTGCAAACCATATTGCTGTTTATTATATCTCCCGCCAAAACATAAAGAAATATGTGATGCGACATATATAAGGTCTAAATTGACCCATATTGATAGTATAATTAACAAGGCGTTAGAGTATGATATTGATATCACACTTCAATAAGACCACCGTTCCGGATCAGTTATTTCATCATATATTTTATATTAAAAGTACATTAGATGTTAGTAGCCCAATCGACCAAGGTGTTAATGAATTCACACCTTTCTTGCACATCAAATGATTGTTGCAGGTATATAAATTTTCCACCATAAAGTTTCCATTTTCGCAATATGTCACGTCACTATGGTCAAGTTTTTTACGGGATATAGATTTATGCAGTTCGGTATCTTTAGTATTCGTAAACCAACTTCCGCGAGAAAGAGATTTCTAACTACATTTTTCACTTTTTGAGAACACTCTAACACTTTGCTTAGCCTTATTTTTTTATTTCCCATTTTAATCCGCTTGATGTTGATAATCTGTCGAATATTAAATACTTATGTTAACATACGGCAAGCGATACCAAATTTAATATAGATTGATACAAATTTGCCCTTAAGGAGCCCCTTACAACGCCGCATCCTAGATCGTTCTCGCTGATAAAGTGGAGTCGATATGGGGGTGCAGTTTTTATCGCAATAAAACACTATTTTTGCACATAGGGATCGACTTTTTTGTTGCATGGTATGATAGTATGGTATTTAATTATTGTTAATAACTTAAAATGTCATTTTCGCTTATTTTTACGTTTGTAGCCACTTACGCTACCTTAAGTTCCAAATTAACATTAATGTAAATAAAAAATGAAAGTGTACAACAAATACATGTAGCTCTACATATAGTGCTAAATATAAACTTTGCAGTAATTTTTTGTCAGTCGATCTTTGTTTGGTCTCACAATTAAATGAAATATAGCGATACAAAAAAATACAAAATTGGATAGTGGTGCGTTTAAGGATATATATTATATAGTGTTAGCTTGATGACGCAAATCGCCATTTATAGGATGAAATTTGCACGATTTTTAGCTTATTTATTTCCATCGATGAAGAGCATCGACAAAGGGTTAAACACCGCTAAATTACAGTCTATGTATCTTACAAAATTTACGGGTATGACTATTATAAACAGTGGGTATGACTTTACTTTCAATATATGCGCAAATACAGCCATTTCATTCGTTAATATTGTATTTAACAGATTTAGTTTTATAACTGGACACATTTTACATGATTTTGTATGTACACATTTTTTACACATTCTTATCAGATCTATGAGATATTTTGCCATATGAGCCACGTGGAAGTACGGACAATTCGACCCCAAGACAATTCGACCATTTATATTTTCGTGAGCCAATTCAACCCCTCATGTCAAGACAATTCGACCCCTACCTGTCTGTACCATTCGACGGGTGGGTATAAAACGCAGACGCGTTGCGCAGATAATATAGATACAGAGGGAAAACCCAGATCACAAAGAAAGAGGAGGATGTCGGAAAACGCAGACGACAAAGATATGAAGGGAAATTAATATAGCAGACGATATGCAGTTGTTATATATACACTTTATTTCCACCATTTTGGTGATTCACATAGTCATATCCATACATATATATAAACAAACAACAACTATTGAACAGAAAGAAAACACATTCGCACACATGTACATGAGACACGAAAATGAAAACAAAAAGAGCAGAACATATTTTTGCCAATGAAATACTACAAACATAATACTTATAAAGTAACTGAACGGTCTTACGAAATGGCAATGTCGACGCATGACAATATAAAACAGGAATGTTTTCTATGCCTTGACATAGAAGGAAATCGTACTTTATAAATGACAACCTAGTAACTTTGATGATATGTAACCCTCTAAAAGATCTTGCCGAAATCAAAATTACAAGAAATTTAATAAGTTTGCATTCGTCGATATGACTTAATGAGAAATACTTGAAGAATTATAGTAAAGCATATACATAGCACATTGGCTTCAAATCCTGCGCACTGTCATGTATACACGTTTATGAACTGGTTCCCGTTGACTGTGGTTGTACACCTTTGGTGCACTGCAACATGGAACGGGGACCAGTTTAACACGTTCACAAATGTCTGCATTTTATATAAACTGGTACCCGTTGACTCTGGTGTATAGACACCTTTGGTGCACTGCAACATGGAACGAAGACTAGTTTACATATTATTATAACAACCCGTATTAATGTTTGAGTTACGTCCCTTATCGTGTAAACGCCATTTGCAAAATCTTGACATACGAGTTTGTTTATTTTATTATAATTAAAGTTTGTTTCTTTATAAAGTATCTTGTAGTACTGGTACTGTTATGATAAACATGTCATTCGAAACTCCGCATTGATCTGACACTATGACAGTTTATGGCCAAGCATTTTGTGTTAATACTTGCAATTTTTTGGTGGAATTTTTTTCATGCTGTCAACTTTGCTATTCACTCAGTGGTTGAATGTTCTAAACACTATGCTTGACAATTCATCCTAAACACGAATAATGCCTGCTTTAATACTCAATGTACTGAATGGACCATGTAAATACATCGCTTCAAGTGTACCAGCCATCCGACACTTGCATCATGATGTCAAAACTCAAGTGAAACAATCAACAAGAGAAGCTGTACTGTACTTTCATGTAAGAAATATTTAGTAGTTTGCTCGAAAAAACTTTTTTACCTATAGTCCTTCGGAGTATATTTTGCAGAAAAAGTTAAGAGTTCGAACCGTATTTTTATAGTCCAAAATTTTGAATGAAAAAGTGACACAATTTCCCGATTGAGTTTAATTTGCTTATCCCTCTGAGAAAACGAAATAGGAAATTTACGTTGTCAAAATGTTATCGCCTGTCAGACTACAACTTTGCAATATTTTTAGAATCCGAGTCATTTTTTTATAGCCTTTTATAGCCTTGGGCTATTCACATTTTTCGCAGAATGAGTATTCTGTGATCAATAATTTATTTTTGTTTTATAGGCATTTTGCATCTAAGCATTTGGTTTGCTTACCAAATTCTATACTGCATATTTTGAATCTCTACTTTCGAAGAACACAATGTCTTATACGTTACATAATATTTATCATTTTACAGGTATTTTTTGCATGTAGATTGTTACAATTCTTTGAAGAATTCACTGTGAAACTTGTGTTTAGGGTTGCTTGACCAAAAAAATTAGGATAGTTAGGTTGAAAAACTGTTTTAATTTTTTTTCTTGGTATACCTTTGTATTTGATGTAAGATTCATTCCTACATATTTTCATGCTGTCTCTTAAATCTTAAATGACATTTTTTTGCCAAATAACTAAGTATAATTTGTTATGCATTTTTTCAGTGGCCATATTGTGCCAGAAGATGTTCATACTGTAATTTTAACAAATATATAAAGTAAGTAACTTAAGCATATAAGAATCTTCTTTAACATTTACAATGAATTTTTTTTTTTAAATTGAAAATTTTATTTTACTGTGTTAGTTTTGATTTCAAAGTTTCTGTGTCCATTTGTGCTGGAATGATGTTTGCATGTTTTCATAGCTGTTAAATATATAAATAAATGAGTAAGACCTAGAGATACAAGTTGCACACTGAAAGATTTGATGGTAGCAATATCAATTATATCAGGCTATTTTTATTGTATATTACAGTAGATCTGTCAACCATGAAAGGATGACGAAATGTCTGATTCAGGAAACCAGAACACTTTTGGAACTAAGTGGAGTGACAAGAATTAAATCTATATTCTTTGGAGGAGGTTTGTTCTTGAAGTTTTTTCACTGGGTTCAACAGCATTCTTCAACAATTTTTCAGTTATATGTGGCGGCCAGTTCACCTAACCAGTTTTCCTAGACTGTATACTAACCAGTACTGACTTACCCTTCCGCAAGAAGCCAGCAACTTCTCTTTTCTTTTCACTACATTTAACACATTTTTTTTCAATAATTTTTCAGTTATATATGGTGGCTGATTCACCTACCAGTTTTAGTGTAATGTATGCTAACCATTGCTGATTTGCCCTTCCACTTGGAGCCCGCAACCTCTCCACATTTTTGTCAAATTTTCATAGAAATGTATGACCTGTCGCGACCAGGATTTGAACCCAAATGTCCAGTGCACTAACAACTAGACCAAAGTTGTGGCCCTTCTAGAGTATAAATGTCTGAGGATAATTGCTTTAATTTCAAAGACATCTGGACATGTACAGTAAAACTTTGTTCTGTAATAAAATCTGTCATAATAATGAGGTGGTCTCATTATCAAGTTGAATAATGGTGATCATAATATTGAGGTGGTTGCAATGTGAGATTTTTCTGCTTACACCTTGCTGTTTTTCTTGTTTTAATCAATGTACCATATGAATTGTGATACATGATCATATATGTTTCAGGTACACCAAGTTTAGCTCTACCAGAAACTATAGATAAAGTAATTAAGGCTGTGAAAGAATCTGTAGCCTTTGATGAAGGATCAGAGGTCACATTAGAAGCTAATCCCACCCATCTAGAGACAAGTAGATTAAGGTAATTAGTTGCCTGTGTGTTTAGAGTGTTCTTATTGACAATCAAGGTAGAACTTTTTATGACGTTTATTTTGCATAGATTTATTCTCATTATACATTTAAAAAATGCTATTATTGTTTAATTTGTCTTCTTAACTAACCTTTAGCTTTGGTTTATGTTTGTTTTTGTCGTTGAGTTTAATGTTGCACCCACAGCCATGGCCGTCCTCTACTTACACTAGTGAGGGGCTAGTGATTACACATATGAGACGATGACCACTCCACCATGGAGGCCCATTTTTAGCTTTGTTTCTGTCTGTGATTATATTTGGGCCTCAAAATCAGGCCTTCATACTAAAAGTTGAGATCATAAGGTTTTTGATTTGCATGAAACAAGTAGTATATGAAACTGACAATGAGTTATTTAATGTATTATGTGGACCATTCAAATTGTCTATTGTTTCAGGAGTTTTCATGATGCAGGCATTAATAGACTTTCTGTAGGAGTTCAGGTAAAAAAAAAGATGAAAATATTCCATTCTAGTTATGTTTCTTCTTTCATTTTATTGGTACAGATCTACCAGATGGCTTATCCTTGTTACAAATTTATTTTTGCAGTACTTGCAGCATTTTTTACTCTGTACTTGCTGAATACAGGTACAATATAACAAACATTTAATATCTGATTTCAGTTTTGGCTGTTATTTTTTAATACATAAATGCTCTTTTTGGATATTGACTAATTCTCATATTTTTTTTAGAAAAAAATATCATGTGTTTCATTGTTTATTTGTTTTGAAATATATGCTTATGGGATAATATGGCTATGAAAATAGTAAAAAAACATTGATTTGTTTCTTTGTTGACTTTGGACTGCTTAAATATTTGCTGTATTTGTGTATATTTTTTGTATTTATAAATTTCACATAAAGCCTTGTAATGCTTTTACCTTATACTACCTACAGAGCTGAAACTAGACTACAGGTAGTCTTTTAGTGCTGAAATCATTGTGTGTTTTATGAGATACTTTTTATGCCTTTTCAAACCAATTTTAAAACATACTAACACATTGTATGTCTTATGTTTTATGTCTACCATTTACAGTATTGTAAGATTTGAATTTTATTGATTGATTTGAATTTTACAGGCATTGTCTGATAATGATCTTAAACTATTAACAGTATTGTAAGATTTGGATTTTACAGGCATTGTCTGATAATGATCTTAAACTACTAACAGTATTGTAAGATTTGAATTTTACAGGCATTGTCTGATAATGATCTTAAACTATTAACAGTATTGTAAGATTTGAATTTTACAGGCATTGTCTGATAATGATCTTAAACTACTAACAGTATTGTAAGATTTGAATTTTACAGGCATTGTCTGATAATGATCTTAAACTACTAACAGTATTGTAAGATTTGAATTTTACAGGCATTGTCTGATAATGATCTTAAACTACTAACAGTATTGTAAGATTTGAATTTTACAGGCATTGTCTGATAATGATCTTAAACTATTAACAGTATTGTAAGATTTGAATTTTACAGGCATTGTCTGATAATGATCTTAAACTACTAACAGTATTGTAAGATTTGAATTTTACAGGCATTGTCTGATAATGATCTTAAACTACTAACAGTATTGTAAGATTTGAATTTTACAGGCATTGTCTGATAATGATCTTAAACTATTAACAGTATTGTAAGATTTGAATTTTACAGGCATTGTCTGATAATGATCTTAAACTATTAACAGTATTGTAAGATTTGAATTTTACAGGCATTGTCTGATAATGATCTTAAACTATTAACAGTATTGTAAGATTTGAATTTTACAGGCATTGTCTGATAATGATCTTAAACTATTAACAGTATTGTAAGATTTGAATTTTACAGGCATTGTCTGATAATGATCTTAAACTATTAACAGTATTGTAAGATTTGAATTTTACAGGCATTGTCTGATAATGATCTTAAACTATTAACAGTATTGTAAGATTTGAATTTTACAGGCATTGTCTGATAATGATCTTAAACTATTAACAGTATTGTAAGATTTGAATTTTACAGGCATTGTCTGATAATGATCTTAAACTACTAGGACGAGACCATTCGGTACAAGATTCCTTAAGGTAAAATATGGAAAGTTTATTTATTTGTTGTTTTATGTTAAATTCATAGTAAATCAGTTTTTGATGGTCTGTGTTTTCTTAGAAGGATAATTATCATTCAAATATATTTGCCTATACATTAGTAAAATTAACATTGCTACATCATTGCATTTTTTCTTGATAATGTGATGATTAAAGTGATGGTAGGCAGGGCTTTCATTTGACCCTTTAAACAACATTTTGATTCTTGAAATCAGTAAAATAAAGCTTTTGACTCTTGTGAATTTGTACCAAATGGTCAAATTTACAATAAAATCAGAAAGAAATTTTCTTGGCTATTCAAATTATCAAATTTCAGATTGACCCTCAACTTTTGATAGTTTAAGTTATGCAGTAATTTAGTCTTACCTTATATAAATGGCATAAACTAAACGTAACCTATTTCAGGTGTTTATCAGAAGCTAAAGGTATCTATGGTGGTAATATATCAGTTGATCTGATATTTGGTAGACCTGTGCAATCTGTAGAATTGTGGCTGGATGAACTGAATCAGGTATTAATTTACACGATCATTTTGGTGACAAGTCTAAAACAACTAATGCATAAGTTAAAATAGACAAAATCCTATTACACAGAGAGATACCTCGTTCTCCAATGTTTCCTTATGACATAACTCCATACTACGCATATAGTGTTCCTGCAACCTTGTGAAATACTGATCTTGACTTTTGACCACATAGATCTGTTTATTTTCATGTTTATCTAAAATTCAATAATTCTTTTATATTGTGGTTATAAGTAGTTACAATCATGTATTAATTTGATTATGAAAAATATAGTATGATTCCAATTGATGATATTTCAGGTGTTGAGGATGGATATGAACCATGTCTCTTTATATCAACTAACTGTGGAACGTGGTACATTGTTATATAAATGGGTGGAGAATGGTACAGTCACCATGCCTGATAATGATACTATGACAGATATGTACACTAGGGCTGTAGAAGTAAGTGTATGTTTTATCTTCTTTGTACAATGTACTGCTTGTCTGTTATAGGGACAGCATGGAGGTTTTTGAAGTCTTGGACATTTTTTGTTAAGCTCTTAATTATTTATTTGTGTAAATTGAATAAAGTGTGTCAGTTAGTATGGAAGAAATCATTAACATACATCAATTTATTTAGCTATAACTCGGAGATAATTACTGGTTTGATTGCATTGTAAGGGGAAGTTACTCGTGATATACTGTGTGGCTAAATGATGTAATAGTTACTTCCCCTGAATCCATACTGCCCTCACTAAATTGTTTTTGCGTTAATTTACTAATCTGCTTCTGATGCATAATGCCATTTTCTAATTATGGCATCAAATTTTTATGTATTTATGTTAAAATATTGTTCCTTTAGATTATGGCATCTAGTGGATTGGACAGATATGAAGTATCAAATTTTGCAAAGAAGGTAAATTAATGAAATTATTGTTCATACATAGAGCAATTTGGTTGCTTATCTATTTGTGAATCATTAAGATTGAATTCTTCTCGCTGAATTTAGGTTGAAAAAATAAACATTTCTGGTACTGAACTTAAATTAGTATCCTGTAACGATTAATACGCAATTATACTTACCTGCTTTTTGCAGGGCTTTGAAAGCAAACACAATCAGGCTTATTGGCAAGGTTTACAGTATATTGGCATCGGTCCAGGTAAGTAATTCAATCAATATGCTGGATAATATATATTATTTAACCTAGATATTTAACCCTATCACAATAAATATAGTGTGCCATTTTACGCATATTAAGGCTTGTAGGTGATTTCAAATGTCCCTATTGCTCCTGCTATGATACTAAGCTGAACTACATTTGAAGAAATATTTTTAAAAGATTACATGCTTTATTTGGCTGATTTTTCAATTTAATGTTTTGATTACCATCCCTAATATCAGGTGTGTGTTGACTGTGATCATATCAAAAACTGTTTCTTTCTGAACAAAACTTTTTGCTGTGAGATATAAATAAGATACTGTTAGTTCTACAAGTTACTTTCCCCAATGGAGAGTCTGTTGCTGATTATTTTATCAAACACATAAAAATGATCAAAATACTGATTAATCAAGGATTCAGTCTTTCATACAAATTTGTGAAAAACTTCCCACATTTATATGCTCATCATGTACCCTAAAATGTAGTGTTTTGTCCATTTAATTAGGCATTAGGTCAAACCAGTGTGTGTTTTTTATCCCTTCATTGGGGGGGGTTATGTCTATTTATGTTAGGATTTTGTCTACCAGTCATTTTTTGATATGGGCATTTTGTCCAATGAACGTTGTCTGGATAATGGCTCATATGGCCAAACATTGTCACAGATCTCTATTTTGTTTTATTAGGGGCTCATGGAAGATTCACACCTGTAAAAAAGAATGGGATGTATAACTGTGATACACCGAGAGAGGCAAGGATACAAACTCTAGAACCAGATAACTGGATGTTTGAAGTGGAGAAATATGGGCATGCAACTAGAAAAATAACTCCATTATCAATCAAAGACAGGTACATTTGTATATACTACATGAAATTATTATATAACAGGTATAATAATTTGGAAGAGATATTTTGAGACACTAAATCAGAAATATCACTGCTTTACTGTCCTTATTTTCTTAAACATTCTTGCATGCATTTGAAGTGATTTTTTGCATGTCCTTGGTTGTATTAACCCTTTGCCTCATAAACGTATTTTGGACTCTTCCAAATTCAAAGCAAATAGTTATACAAAGCATCATTTTTTTCAGAAAATATGGTTATTTCTCACTGACAGAATGGAAAACGTGTACTTGTTACAAGCAATGGCATCTTTTGTCACAATGTTTTTGCAAGTCGTTTGTTTCAAATGTGGGGAAATGTGGTATTATGAGGCAGAGGGAAAATAATGCTGTTCTAGCTTTCTGTATGCTTTTCAACATACAAAATCATTATCATGAATTCATTGTTAATATAAATGGGATATATATTCATATTCATATATAATTATCTGTACACGGTTCACCGGCCATTTGATCATTGTTGTTGTGGTAATGCTTCATAAGAATTGTTTATAGCTTGAAATACTATTATGTCATTATTTTCTTATTGTATTTGTAGACTTGAAGAATTACTTTGCTCTGGATTGAGAACAAGAGAAGGAATAACAAGAAAGGTGTAATTATTAGAGATTTTACTGCTTTCATAAAGATAACAGGCATGCTGGATATCTGTGCTTGAAATACCTTGTCCCTTGCTGATAAATATTCTATCAACTCTTTCAAAGAGTCACATGCATAACCTATTATGTCAAAGACTATAACTAGGAAAATAATTTCTTCCATTATATTCAATACTTTCTGTGATTTACACCAATAACTAAATATTTCTCCATCATGTAAAGGTCTTTTATTTTCTTTATCATTGGTGAGCATGACATACTACCAAAGACTTACATGTTTGTGTTGTGTAGGTCTTTGATACAACAAATATATACATGTGCTTACAAAACAAACAGTTCTGAATGAATGGCAGCATCAGACAGCTTTTTCAATGTACAGTCTGTGAACCTGTGAACAAAGGCCACCCTTGGGAAATACAAAATGTAGCCTTTATTGACAAATGGCCTTTATTCCGAGATCTGTTTGTTCTAAATAATCAATAACGGCTTTTCAAAGAATAGCCTTTATATACAGGGTGGTCTTTATTCGGAGGTGCCTGTAAACACAGGTTATACTGTATTTCTGCTTACAGAGTTGGGAAGATATTGCTGGCTGTCGGAATTTGAGCTCTGTGTATTCCAAATTGACAGCATGTGAGAAATGTGCACAATTAGTCAATGATGGTTTTATGCATATAACTGAAAGGTAAATATATGTATATGCATATGCTGTATACTTAGATTCAAATTTCTAATTCATACTTGTGATAATTTACTCAATATCAGTTATTCTTTAGTTAGTTGTCAATTTACAGGCTGTTATATCAGTGATCTTTTGCAATTTTGGGAAGTGTGATGCAAAATTGGGAATTTTTAGGTTGGGAATTGGGGAAATCTGTCCTTATTTTTGTTTGGGAAGGGTCTGTTTGCCGGACCCAAGCATGGTAGGAAAAAAATCACTTCAAATGGAATGATATAATTGTTATAGAATGGGAGGAAACATTAGTTGTATTTTTTAAAAGTAATGTATTTTATCATGCTGGTTGTTTTCTTTCAATGGTAATTCTTTATCCTTAAAAGTATCAAATTTTTATCCATTATTTATGTTGGAATGATTTTTGTTCTTTTAGATAATGGCATACTTTAATGTATTTTTTCAGTCATATAAAGGCGACATCCACTGGGATCTTAATTTTAGACAATGTCTTACCTCATTTATTGTATGAACTTGGTAATATCTGTCAGGAAGAAGGAGTTACATAGTCAGATTTTAGTTAAGTACTGAGTTCGACTGCTCTGTGATTTATTCTGTTATATTTTATGATGATTGATATGGCTCAATAAATATTGTCACCTGGCCTTGTCACTGTTGTCATTTTAGTCTACCTGAGCTCAGAAATAGCTGATATTTCTGATTTGTAGGGAGTTATTAACTAAAACATACAAATTACTAGTTTAAGAGGTAGATCATTGATCAGGTTTGTGAGTTCGAACTCTGTGTACAGCACATGCTCTCTTCAGCAATTTGTTGAAGACTGACTCTAAAGCCATAGTTCATCGACCATAGATCCAAGTAATTTAATGTGGGGAAGTTTTGAGATACTTGTTGAGAACATGGATAATATTGGTACAGAATGTAAGGATAAAGGATAAAGTTGGGCCACAACTGTGGTCCAGTGGTTAGCGCGCTGGACTTGTAACCTGGTGATCCAGGTTCAAATCTCAGTCACGGCAGGTCAAACTGTTTTATGAAAATTGGACAAAAATGTCAATTTTCCTCCATATGTAGAGAAGTGGAGAAGTTGCTGGCTCCTTTGGAAGGGTAAGTTAGTACTGGTCAGTATACAGTCCTGGAAAACTTGTTAGGTGAACCAGCCACTGTATAATACTGATAAAGTTGTGGAAAAACGGCGTTAAACCCAGTAAAGAGAAGGTTATGTTAACTGACAGTTGGCATTTAACTGAGGTCTGTTTATATTAGATGTAAAGCAGAAAAATATCAAGTAATGATGTTGAGACTCAGTCATTAAAAGTGTACAACTTTGTTTACTATTTTTTGGTATTTATACACTTAAAATTGATTTTCCACAATTCTTTACACTAAACAATTATTTGGCAATGTTATTTTTTTATTCTGCTAAATTCTACCTATTTCAGAGAAATACAGATTGTTAGTAGAAACATACTTCGAAGAATTTAAAATGATCTGTTCAGTGTTTATAAATAGTAAATAGACATGATTCTTCCTGTTAGAGGCCTTCGGACAATTATACCAGTACTGTAGCTTTAGCAAATATGAGATTTTTCAGAGAAGGAATTTCTTTGTGGCTTTGTTTTATTTGATATAAATAAATTGGAAAATTTCATCTAGAAAATATTCTTTGCCATCTTATGGACAAAATTAATACTTGTGTCGTTGTATTTTTACCAGACAGAAACAGCTGAAATCTCATGACATAATCTTATGACACTGGTGGCTATAGGGATCAGGAAAGGGGTCACTCAAGAGAATCAAACCAGTAGATTTTCTTAAATATGGAAAACTTACAATTGTATTATTTTTTACCTATAAACATACGGTGAATGAACATACAAACATTTGAATCCATTAATATCTATCAATTCATCCATGGAAATAGCAGCAAGTATGTAACCCCTGAAATCCGTGAAGCTCGTGAAACTCGTGCAGCTGTCCTCATGATATATCAATATAAAAATTGAAATTCCCGACAATGTTTGTAGTTTTGCGGACGCTAAACTATTAATACCACTTTTCAAAAATCACTTGATATTTTACGGCAATTTCGCTGACCGAAGTCCGTCTGGCGAAATGGTTACGACAACTATACCACAACCACACAGCAATTGTTTGGCTCTATGTCCGAATTGTCTTTCTGGAAAAAATGGAGTTTACATACGCCTTGAGATTTTGTCAACATCTGGTGTATTATCTATGATGCTAGAAACTAACGTACATTGGTAATTTGATATTAGTTATAATGATTTTGTTAAAATTTTATTTGTAATAGATACATGTATTGTGTACAATAAAAACTAAATTTTGGAGTATTTTGTATCGCAATTTCACGAACCTGAAGTGTTGCCAGTGTTTACTAAATTCTTTCCTGTCGAGTAGGGAACACTATATTGCATAGCAGCTGGAACCAGTACTTGTATATTGGTCCCAGATTGGAGCTCTCCATTCATTGGTTTACCCCTCTGATGTTACTTCATCAGGATTTTTCAAATAAGTCTGATTGAGGATACTTGTGGTAGTACTCAATGATAGATTGTCCCTGTCAGATAGTGGTCACTGAAGTTCATTATGATTTGCTGATAAACAAATGTTGACCAAAGTTCAAGGTTTTTGCGCACTTAAATTCGCGGTAAATTCTTCATTTTCGGCTTAAAAGTCTTTATTTAAACCGTTATCTCCTGTTGATGGTACGGCCGTCTATTTTCGTTATAAACATTCAATGAAATCTGTTTTAATGTTTTGGGGAAACCCAGGGTTCACTTCATCTGAACTCATTCAATAGACAGATTCTCATACATTTAAGACGTAGCATCTAGCTTATCCCGTCATGCGGCTATCTTATAGAAGAATGTTATTGTCCCTGAATTATGCGGTAAGCTGGTAAAAGCATACAGTTTACTGTCAAGAGTAACACCATTTTTTGTTCCTTAAATTTCCTGTAAATTGTTTCCTGTAAAATTTACATGTAAAACCGTCGATGAATCTTTTGTCTCAAGTTGTGATGGATCTTCTCGCGTGACCACCATTTAGGACTCGAAGTAGTATGAGATATAACCTAGATAATCTCTGGTATTCATAAGTACGTACGGCGATTCTCTTGTTTAGATAATATATTATATTTAGTAACTGTTGTTTAAAATGGACACAAATAATATGATTTATTGCTATTTAATCATGACCGCGTTATTGACTAGGCTCTCTAACCGTTTGGTCCAATTCTTTAAAGGAGGAAACCAATTTGGAAAATTTTCTCGACATAATGCCTCGCCATTATTTCTCCATTTCTGTTATCCTTCGTGCCTTCGCATTAAAACGAGAATAAATATGTTGGGTATAGGATCATTCTTATATAAACCCATCAATTCGGTCTATTTTATGATCGGATCTAATCTAGGTCGTGCTGATGTCGTATTCCAAAAATACACTTGAACCTTAATGCGCCATTTTGTTATAGCTGACTACATAGTAGTATTATGATTGCGATCAGCTTACCAGAATTATCTTTAATGCATTTCTATGATGTCCTAATTCAAATTTTCTAAAGCTGTTCATTCTACTACTATTGAACATTTTCCAATCTTTACATCAGGTCTGTATCGGACAGATACAACGGAAACAAGGTAGCTGTTACAAAACAATACTCGAATATTGGGTGTAAAAAGTTTACAATTTAAATTACCGTACAAGCGACTTATTACATTACTCATAATATAGAAGACACACAATATCATTATCTGTAAAAAGTTCATCAGAGAGTATTAAATTACATTTATTGAGACACAGACCCCCCCCCCTCTGTATCGTGTGACTGCTTATAAATGTAGTTGATTCGTTTGGACGCAACATGTGTCATGAACTTCTGACATAGAGTTTTTCCTAGTATTGAGCCTATTCTCCGTTCATGATTATTTTTGAGAAACGGAAGTAAAACGTCTGAAGCGGTCCGGTCGGCTGATGCGTTTGTGTTTTTAAATAAAGTTTTGCACGTTATTGCTTTGTGGGAATTGTTTATTTTTACCCGTAACTCATCTATTGTATGCTTACTGTATTTATTGTATTGATATGCAGGAATTCAGTGATAAATTCTGATTTCGGCTTTGGTTTTAAATCTAGCCCAGGTCAGCGACATTTTCTACAGACATGGTCCATTGTTCAAACTTGTGCAAGCGTCAAATACACGGTAATTAAAACTAATGCAAAAGCAATAGCATATAGTCGATGAGATAAACACACATAATAAACAAAATATACATGCGTGGGTGCTAAAGGCTCATACATCATCTACTGTATTGTATCGAAATAGAAACTTTTCCTTATTCAAATTGAACTTTTTAGACATGAAAATGAAGATACTTGCGCTACTTAAATAAGAAATAGATGCTGCATTGTGTCGGTAACATCCGGTACTCGTAAAAATAGAGTAAACAGTAGTTACATTTACGTTGCTGCAAATTTTAAGTAAGTAATGGTGCAATAGTAGAACTCTTAGCAACATGGAGTATTATTACATCTGTATTGAACCTAAACAAGGATTATGTATGCTTTATATTTCATATAAAAAATAAAGATAGCAGGATTTTCCTGATGGTTTTCGAGAATTCATTCAATACCATTTCTAGGTAGGTCCTTATTTATTTAGAATGTTTTATCACCTGCATCAAGCAATTATATCATTGAATTTTATACTCACTGATTTCCAGGTCCGGGTGGTGATATAACTTTCGTTGTACTACAAATAGTTTTGGTGTAGGTCATTTCTTTCAAATGAAAAAGAATTCGCTCGTGACGTGATCAAGCACGTGCGTAGTTTTAGGGTTTAAACTTAGTTTATATTGATCTTTTAAATCGATCGCATGCTTGTTGGGTTTCTTTCATAATTTAAATGAATGAGTACTAGGGCTGTATAAATGTTTAATGGTGAACACTATTTCATCTTTAAGACCTATTTACTGCTGTATAACATTAGTCTAGTCAATGCTCTAAGAAAATATTCGCAATTATGCGACCCTGTAAGTTAGATTTTTCCGTTCCCGGCATTAGAACGGTTCCATGAATTTTAGCACGTTCCGTGTACTTGTTCGTATTAATTTACCTGTGTCTAACTGATATCATTGTTCTCATTGTTAAAGGTTCTTATGAACTGTGAACTTTGGTTTCGTATTCCTTCCTTTATTTATTTTTTCAGTCATTAAATAAACGTCCCGATTGTCGGATAATGTTGTAAACAACGGTAACATTTTTTAGGATCGGGTTTAATGCCATTTTTCAACATTTTTTTTTCAGTAAAATATGGCGGGTATGACCTAGACAGCTGCCGCGATCGAGATTTGAACCCGGACCTCCGGGTTACATGTCCAGCGCACTAACCACTGGTCCACGGTCGCGGCATACCGTGACCGTTATGATTTATGCATAATATAATACAGTCAGACCTGTGAACAAAGGTCACCCTTGGGAAAGACAAAACGTGGCCTTTATTGACAAAGGGCCTTTATTTAGAGGTCAGTTTGTCCTAAATAATCATTGACGTTTTTTTTAAGAATGGATTTTATTCTCAGAGCGGTCTTTCTTGTCAGAGGTGGCCGCCAACACAAGTTTCACTGTACATTTAAAGCGTAATATACAGACACATTGTATCTGACTTCACAATCTATAAATGTGGGCCTGTGAACTTTTAAAAAAATTCTTTACTGATTATGAATAATTAAGTATTTGTGGCGCACATTGGACTCCTGACTTGGCTCTAAGTACACTTAATGTAATCCAATCGCTCAGAATTTACTTGAACTGATACCTGTATAGGTTATTGTTCTTTGTACCTACAATTCGGTGTAACAAAACCTCAGGTTTAAAACTGTACTGAATTGAAAGTTAGTTAGCCTATGACTAAATCAGTTTGTAATTTAGTATTATAAACAGTAAAACCTCTTATGGCGACCACGTCAACATTCAAACCACTCCATCATAACGACTCCTTATTTTCTGGCCGTTTTTTTTCACCATTTCCTCTACAATTCAACTTAATGGGGCTTTCCTAATTTTGGCACTATAGATGGTTTCGCTGTATTCTGTTTGTGAAACTGGAACTGGAAGTAGACAAATTATGGACCAGTCTGTATAAACTACTTTTGTTATCAATAATGAGAAGTCATTAATATCTAATTCGATTACGTGCATACAAGCACGGCATTATAATATGGTATAGTTTGACTTTAGGAGCGTTCGTTCAGGATGTGGATTTATGAACTCAAACCAATCACCCGTGCAGGAATGCACAAAAATACCAATAAAAAATGTTAGTTTTCTTAGAATCCTGTGAAACAATGTACATATAGCTTAATTTGTAGTACTATTGCATGTTATGTCTGAGGTCTGGTAAAATTAGGACCGGTATCTTATACTGATGTGTTTCACTTAACATTTTATACATGTATTTCATTTCATCATGATGACAATTACGTACATATATATATTACGTTGGTAGCATTTTCAAGATGTGTTTTGATTTTCTTACTAACTTAGTCATTTTCTGTTATCGATTTTTTTCCTGATTTCAAATGTCCGTCTTCAGTCGTTTCTCTGGTTATGATAATTTAATGCACCAATATGCACTGATCGAAAAGTTAACATTTACAGAAAACCTGGATACTCAGTACAATTATCATAATTCATACATGCGTATGTGGTATTTTTCTAAAAATTGCGATTTTTGCTTAATCTTGAACATTTCAGCATAATTCTCGAAAATGGGCGATAATTGCGGATTTACCTCCGTGACAATGTGACTTTAATATATGACATTGACCTTTAGAGCATAAGTGAATAAGAATTTTTTACCCACGTCGAATAAGAGTTGTATTAATAATAAACATGAAACTTTAAGTACGAAACACATGTAAATTTTATCACCGACACTGTTTAAATCATCTCATTTTAAATACGCAGTGGATTTGCAATAATTACGTTCAGTTTATCTTTAGCCAACTGTCAAGTAAAGAGCGACTAAACGAAATCGAAAGTACAACTACTAGGTTCTATTTATAGATTGCCCTCTTTATTGAATCGCTCATTCCTAGAAAACCGTTACTTGGTATCAGTTGATGATCACATTCGTGATGACTGAATGAAGACCGTCAGTGTGCGTAGTTACTTCACTGTTTTTGGATTGCTTTAAAACTACTTGAAGTGGTCGAATGTTACCATAACGTTTGTGGGAATGATCCGATACGGACATAATTATTAACGCTAACGAAGTACAACTACTAGCGTTTATACGTTACTGTGAAAAACTTTATTCACTATTCAGATCGCTTTGAGTTTGATAAGAGATAAAATAGGACTGTATAGGATTATTCGCACAACTACCTTATGGGCGGACCTTGCGATTGTGATTGTCTTATGGAGTGTGGCCGAGGGTCGTCTACACACAAATTGGTGGGGGTAGCGGAACCCCGGTCCCAAAAATCCATCAGTGAGACAGAATGCTCATCGAATCAAACGGACGACTTCATGACCGAACGACAATTACACACAAAAAGTGATGCATATTATTGCAATAAGGATTTGTTTCTACATTGTAAAAATATAGAAATTTTGCTATGTGGTTGTTTTTACTTTTCTTCGGTCGGGAGTTCAGAAGCGAAACAATTGCTGAAGCACTGTGCCGTTGGAACTTATATTGTCCGAAATAGCTCGGATCCTAGATACTTGTATACAATTAGTGTCAAAACGAAACGAGGGCCTACTAGTATTCGAGTATGTTATGAATATGGTCATTTTTCGTTAGATGCTGATGAACGGTCTAAAAATCAAATGCCTAAGTTTGAAACTTTATTGCATTTAATTGACTTTTATGTACGACGTAGTGAGAAAAAAGCCGATCAATGTAGATTCTTAGACAAAAATGGTAAAAAGGACTTGCCGATTGTGTTAATAGAACCCAGACGACACTCTGCACCTTCTTTGAAACATTTGACAAGAACGTTAATAAACCGATCTCTTCCTTCGACAAAATCGGCAGATTTGCCCGGTATGGTGGAAAAACTACCTCTTCCAAAACCTCTTAAAAACTTTGTCAATGATTATCCTTTTCTTCATTGATGTTAGACGTTTATTTAATGGACTACGTTTTCAATAGTACAGCATTTTCAAACCCGGAAAATTAATTTCGGAAAACATTCATCCAGTGTGCAATGTTCTTATCGATGTGACAGAACGACTTGGCAATCTCGTGCCGATTCTTGGAAAATGCCAGCTTAATCATACCTTTGTTCTTAAAAAAAAATATCCGAGGATGGAGACCAATCAATTGGATTTTCGTATTTCTTTGTTTATTCTGATTAGCATTCATTCTGTAAAAAACAGTGGACGAATTAATTGGAATAAATTGACAAGGAAATCAATCGGAATAAAATGATATCACTAGAGTAACGAGTGAGTGAATATTTCTGTTACGTTTATCTCAGGGATAATGCTATAGTTAATTTATTAAATTCATGCACAACAAAAAGTTTTATAACTTCGGAAACTTAAGCGTATGTGGCCAAATGTTCGCTGCCGTTTGTATTCAGCTAGTTTCCTATACGTTGTTTAGTATGTATGTGTGTGTATGTGTACGTCCGTGTCAGCTCCTGATGCATGGAAAAGGTATGTTATGTGTAGATGTCTACCCTGTCGCGTCAGAATATCTGATAAAAATGTGTTAGTAGGTCGATGGATTCTCGTGTGTGGTAGTTGTGCATCCAAGCATTTTAAGTGCTTGGTATATTTACTTTTTGACGTGCGTTTCGCGATACTGGACTAGATCATAATTATGTTGTTAGACGTCAAGGCGAAATTCTATATTTTTTAGTCTTTATTTTGTGAAATATCACAATATTGAAAACGATTTAAACTTCATATTTAAACCAATTCTGTTAGCTTTATTTTTCTTATCAGTTAAAGCTAATTAATTTAATAATTCTTACTTAACGACGAAGGTGACGTTGTAGTCATTTATAATGCGATGCAACGATTATTTTTATCTACATGTATGTTTGTATGTATGTATGTATGAATGTATGTATACTTGCTATTGTTAGCATATGCCGTCAGATAGTCGCATGTTATTAAGTTTAATATTAACCGAGTTATTTATTGTATTTACAATGCCAACGTACGTAAGTAATTGTTTATTTTACGTGGTAAAACGATAGTAAACGGAAGAGTGACAAACGCTGACGAATTTAGATCCTGATTGGTCCTGATTGGTCAAGTTATGGTTGGTACACATTGAACTAATCAATGTTTGAGGTCTGCTTGAACGTTGTACTATCTTTATATACGCCGATAACTAGTCGCGATGTTATCTTCACGTACAGCTGGTTTCATATGCCCTTAAATAGTAATGGGTTTAGTGTGAGAATGCTGGGTTTGGCTTAAATATTTAAAAGATGTATTTGTTGGCAATTTTCATTAGTGCATTTTCCTTGTACCATTAGGTGCTGCTCGTTTATATTATTGTATTGAACAGTTATATTTATTGACACGTTAGCCTTTGAAATCACCTTTGACCTTTTGATCAGTTATGTACACCCACAGTTTCAATTATCACTATCGATTTTATTTGATACAAAATGTATGAGTCCGTTGTTTATTACCGACATTGTGTTGAAGTGTTTATTGTTGTACTTATATCGGGTTTATTTCACGGCTTGTTGGGTTATACACGTACTTGTGTTGAAGTGAACTTGTTAATGTACGGGTTGTATAATATTCTGATGAAATGAATAAAATTGATTAACTTTCTTTTTGTTGTTCCTCATTGCCTCAATATCTTTTTTTCGTTGTAACTTACGTGTTTATAGGTTTTACTCACACACGAGGGAATGGCAGACTTGGTTAACTTATTGATTATGAATGTGTTCATTGATTGAAATGATGACTGGCAAAATGAGTCTGAATAAAAGTAAATAAAATGTAAATAAAGTTTAAACATATTTATATATCTCAAAATTTCTGTCCAACAAAATGCCATCATTTCATACCATTTTGACGAACTGCTATGCACACAAGTTTTGTTCTGATAAAACAGACTGATAGTGGAGTCAAATGTCAATTTTAAAATGTATTTGTACACCCTTAACACCAGATAAGATTAAATTTAATCAAAATTGTACACTTCACGTATTTCATAGAAATATGGGTGTGCTTTCATTTTATGGAAAAAAATGTATTTACTCGATGATACAGCGCTGTTTAAAATTGTCGTCTGCTTTTTTTCTACTTGAACCAGTCGTACGAATGTCCCTAATCAGGATGTCTTAGAAACCGTGCACTGGAGTATCATTTCACATGCACTTAGATAGCAATTAAGGAAGATATAGGCGTGTACATGAGTTAACCACGTACATCACACCCACTAAATACCAACCTATGGCTTGTCAGACTACAGTATACAATTAACCTGACTAGTCATTATGACAACCACATGACGAACGTAATGAGGATACGCTTATTCACCGTTAAATGTTGGATTAATTCATAGAAATAATATCCTTTTTCTACGGTTTTCGCGTTTTTCCTGGAGTAATAAAATATCATCCTCATTTCTAGGGAATATACATATATATCTATACAATTTCCAGAATTCCACGTTACGGACGTTAATTTCGTTTATGTAAACTTAATTTCTGCTGTGATGTATTCTTGCGGTTTGTGTGTTGATAGTAAATGCAGTTGACAAACTTCGTCAGCAGTCTATTTTATTTACTTAGTCGTGCATAAAACTCTCTCACTTTGAGCTCATGTGTTAATTATTTTAATTTAACAACATAAACACGCTTAATGCATTTCATTTAAGTTTGACAAATGTTTGATATTTCCCATTAATTTCCGGATTCGGTATACAACTTACGTCAATCCTTAGCCAATAATAATTATTTTCAGATTTTTTTAAACACTATCAAATTTAAAAATGAGACTATAGTACAAGAGGATTACAGGATAAAACGTCCATAGATAAGTCAAACAAAAACCATGAACAATTAAACCATTGTTGATCTAGAAAAAAAACGTTGAACTCCTGTCAGTGATATTTCAGTAGCTGTGAATTAGACTTATAACACAACACGATTTGGTTTCATTTTTTTGTATAAACTTAAACAATAAACCGGCTAATTGATACTTTTGTTCAAACAGTAAAACCTCGATACCAGGACGACCTTTCGAATTCCAAGGTTCTAATATTCGAGTTGTTTCATTATTAAGTTGAAATTTAATTATTATTTAATTTAAATATTGTTACAGGAAAACAACTTACATGACAAACAAAATAGTCGTTGTTTCGCAAACTGTTTGATCTGTAAATCTTACGGGCCTAATTGAAATTTGAGTGGGGCACCACAATGGTTAGGCGAAATTTATTTTTTAAAGGGGAGATACATTGAATTAAGCGTCTCTGTAAATTGTCGGACATAGAGAGGTCTGGGGAAGGACATTAAAGTTCGGGAAGAGACATTGAGGTCTGCTTGAGAAGAAACATTGTGGTCCGCTCTATCTAATATCTAATAAGACATGTAATACTTTTGTTAGTAGAACCACACCTAGGCTAACGCTGTCATCAGTTATGGGAGCAGTCTTATCTCCTGTTTTGCCTGTTTGTCGATATTTTGTTTTCGTGGAAGTAATATCTGATTAATATGACAAGTTTCCTTCACGTTTACCGTACACCGTTAATGAGTGGGAAAAGCACTAAGTGTAACAAAAAATGGCGGAAAGATAGTGAATCATCGAATTTGTGTCATATTGTTCATGCGGACTAGAAAGTTATCATTTTTATGTCAAACCTTGTTTGGAAAAGCAAAGTAAAAAATAATACCCCCACAAAAATACCGAGAATGTGAAATGAAATTGAATTAATGATTATATAATGTAACTGTTTAAGATCGTCTGTTCTAAAAATAAATCACACGAAGAGGATTTGTTATAATGAAGCTACCGATTCTACAAATTTCATTTAAATTTGAAAAAGGAGACAATAGTCTCAATTTAAAGTACTTAGAATATACAATATACATGTATGTACATTAATAGATCTCTCTCCAGGCGCGTGCCCTGTATTATTTCGTTCAGGTCAGTCATCTTATTGGAGATCTAGTGTATGTTCCCAACTTAACACTATTCAAAATAAAACATGATGATATCATAAACCAATAAAATTTATTTTTATTTCATGCTTTCTTTTTATTATTATTTTTGGTATTCAACTATATGTTCTTCTTCGTCAGACTTACGGTGGCACTTACGGGAATCATTCTTCCTCACTGTAGACAGAGGGACGCGAACGTGGTCCGGTGGTTAGTGCGCTGGACTTGTAATCCGTCGATCCGGGTTCAAATCCCAATCGTGGCAGGTCATACCCTTCTATGAAATTTGACTAAAATGTCGATTTTCCTCCACATGTGGAGAAGTTGCCGGTTCCTTGTGGAAGAGTAAGTTAGTACTGGTTAGTATACAGTCAAGAAAAACTGATTGAGTGAACCGGCCGCCGTATATAACTAAAATTGTTGAAAAAAACGGCATTAAACCCCTGGGACAATAAACACATAAAAACAAACGAACTGTAGACCGAAACTAGTCTCTTACTTGTGTCTAAAACTGGAGTACAATTAGTTGCGTGAATCATTCCGATGCGTAGATTCTATTTTCAGGACGTCTAAATCATGATACCTGCCTGTTGTAGCTTCACCTAGTTATATTGATTTGTATTCATTCACCGAAACTGAAACTAAGTTGAAAGGTAAATGTGTACAATTAGTGCAGAACAGAAGAGAAAGTAACCATTTTTTCTCCAAACCCATTTACGTGGCACTAATTTAATCTACCGATACCAATGAGATAAAAATTAATGCAATAAACATGTTTTTGTTTTGGATGAACAAATGAGATAAAGAATTTTTATATACGAAATAAAGCTCAGGTCACACGACCCATAATATACGTCACTTTGGGTTTAACAAACATTTTGAAATACAATGTATTTATAAATAAACTTAAGTATATAAAATATAATATCCAACGTCCATCTTGAAAAGTCGCTCAATAGTTTCTTACGAGTGTCTCACCGTACCGCTCTCAATATTATTACAAAATAACATTCATCGTTATTCATTATTTTATGAATTCAAAATGAAAAAAACAGGATGTTTAATATGGAGTTGATAAGCATACTACGAACTTATGAATATTTATTATTTACGATCACAGAATTTAAATTTACTCACAACATTATTTCATACTGATAAGTAAAATACTTTTGCATGTGGTTCACACAAAATTGTATTTTAACTTCTTTCGCTAGAATGATGTATTTATAGATACCGTATAGATGGAAATACAGTTCTAAACCGCCATTTGTGGTTGCGGTTGTCATTACGAGAATTAGAATTTTGATCAGTCAAATGATGAAACTTGTACACAAATCTTAAGATGACAATTTGTCTTTACATTGAGTACAAGTGTTAACATGAATAAAATATTTATGGTAATTCTTTGTTTAATTATGTCACAATTGTTGTACTAAGAAAGTGTATATGGCGTTTATGGACGGCATCTTTTAAATAGTATGGCGTCTATGACAAGTGAAACTACAGTCAATTCAGAATAAATGATCATCTCTAAGTACTGGTCATCATATAAACAATGATCAGTGTTTAACAATTATTAATTGATACAGTATACAATGTACCGAGTGGACCTCTGAGCGGCATATATGCGTGATAATTCTCCTCTTCCGTTGGTGTTCCCAGGATTGATATTATTTTAATATTGTACAGTGCAACCTCTCCAAAGCAACACCCTTTGGGAGAAGCAAAATTATGTTGTTGTTGAGAGGTTGTTGCTCTAGAGAGGCTAAATTAATTATTAAAACTTACAGTGGGGAAAAATCATGCCGTTGTTGGGGCGGGGGGAGGTTGTTGCTCAAGAGAGGGTCGCTCTGAAGAGGTTGCACTTTGCATTCCACTTGAATTACTCAGTTCATTCATTAACAAATTAATATGACCATGTTGATAAAAGTTTACATTCTATAACGATGATAGGCGGTTTAAAATCATCAAATACAACGAGTCATAGAATCATTAACATTCAGCTGTCTCACTGCCATATCGCAACTTGCGGTTAATATTCATTCTTCAGTCTTTTTTAATCAAACATTCTATGAATTTAGGAGTTTACAAAACCACAAGTGTGCTAATGACTTTCATCATGTCTTTTTTAATCAAATCTCTTCCGTCAGACGAGATGTTTTACAAAACTGTACGCTTCATAAGGAAATAAATTGATACAAGTTTCTACACCAATGTGAACTAGTCAGTATGTACACTGATGAAACATTCGTCAATGTAACAGTGACCTGATGTAATTACAGAAAACCTCGCTAAGCGACCACCTCATGTTAGTATTACTTCATTGTAACGACTATTTATTCGGATAGGTTCAATATTTTATTCCATATTTCAGAATGAATGGTTAAGTGTCATTGTTATTAAAATTATTTTTTATCACAAAGGAAGTCCTAATATCAAAGGTTTACGGTTCATTTTGTGAGGAAGCGATTTTCAGAAACTGACAATTTGCATACATAAACAGATCACATTCTTGAAAGACAGTTATTAAAATTATTTTAACAATTTTCTGAGAACAGCCCCTTTTTAGGTAAACGCGTGAAGATATGCATAGGGACAGAACGCGGCACTAGAATGATATGAGCAGGTGGATTACATGTATCAAAGTGTGGGCAGACGACACAACGGACATCAACCACTGGAACGCGCTCCTGCAACGTCTCTTACACCACAAATTATGTGTACGCGCTTTTAGACTGATAAAGCGTGACTGCAGTTATTTATACAACACCTCCCACCATTTTAGAATAATATTTTCCATTCGTCGACAATTGCAAATGTCTATTTCTCAATGGTTTGAAGTCGGTAGAAGTCAGAACTGTGGTACTACTGCTTCTCATTCAGCTTTTTTTCAGTTCTGCCGACATCGTGTCAAAAACGCCGTGACATCTGATACAGTGGACTTCCACACGACATATTCGTCCTTTGGTGTTTTAGCCTGTGTAGATATTACAATGACGTGTCAATTAATGTACACTCAGACCTGTGTTTGAGGCCACTTCCAACTAAAGATCACCCTATGAATAATGGTCATTCTTTGAAAAACCGTCACTGATGATTTAGAGCAAATTGACCTCCGAATAAAGACCATTTGTCAATAAAGGCCACATTTTTCCTGAGCGCGACCTTTGTTCACAGGTTTGATTGTAGTTTCATTCATTTTTTTTTGAGGGGGGGGGGTAATGGATCAAGAAGCTTATACATGTACTCCTTAAAAACAAAATTCGATTGGTCTCAATATTATATACGTGTAATGACGTATTAAGTACAATATTGTTGTCAGGAACACCAACACGTCAGTAATACTTCTGCAAGCGGTCACTTGTTGCTAACAACGCTGAAAAAGGTTCAGACCACACAGGACATTGTTCGTGTTTAAAGACTCGCTGCGACAGTTTTTGCTGTCTATGTATCCGTGGAAGAACGGAAGTATTACCAGACGAAGTCCACATTGTAAGATACAATATACTACGACATCATGGAGATCTAATTTAATGTAGCCTGCATTTACCTTGGGCGTACAATATTAAGCCATTTATTTATATTATTTTATATTATGTTTGTAAGACACCTCTGAAATTGCTTGAAACAGACGATCATGAAATCCCCACATGATGTGCACATTTCATCATTAATTTAGATATAGCTTCCTCATACAGAGACACTCAAACTACCGCGCACCGAACCGAGGCTTACGCAAGCTTTTCAAAAGTCGTGGGTTGTTATTGAATCATTTTGATGATCACATTTAATTGTGGGCGGATTATGTTTCAGTATCACAACAAATAAACTCCTTTAAATTCTAGTTCAGAATATAGGATTATTCTCTGCATGACAAATTTAACTAGAATACTCGTAAAATGTACTTTATACTACCATTATGTCCCCAGCTACTCACATACGTTAAGGATTTTTGTATAAAATACCACATGTACAATAAATACATATATTCGACATGGTCAGTATATGATATACTCATGAACCACATTTGACGATCACCTGTTAAGGCCACCGCAATATTAAGACTCAATATTAAGATCACCTCAATATTAAGGCCACGTCAAAATGAAGATCACCCCATTATAGCGACCACTAATTTTTGGACCAGTTTATACTTTTTTCAGCTTGTTAAGCTGATCTCAATATCTAGATCAAACTTTATAGTCCCAAAGGTGATCTTGATGTCGAAGTTTTACTGTACTTAATGAATGTTTACGATGTTATATTTCCTTATTTAATTCGATGTTAACAGCATTCTTAAAAAGTATTTTTGTTCTTGTTCGTTGAGCTTCCTACCTGCTCTTGCCTATCCCACCCCATTTTAACTTCCTCGCATGATGTATGAGTCAGAATGACGGGACCCTGAACGTAATATCATCGACAAGACTCTAGGACATGTATCGTGACCTTGACCTCTTGATCAACAATCCGGTGTGCTATTAGATATGCTAGAATAATAAAAAGATCTTAAACTGGAAGAAAACAAAAAAAAAGAAAAACAAAGAAAAATGAATTTTTCCTTTGTTCTTCTGAGCTCTCTAGAGACACGGATAAATACATTACTAACCAGGTACGCTGTAATAAATCGTTAATGACCTATAATAACAACAAACTGACACCATCCTGGGCTGTTCATGTTTCATACCACGTATGCACCAATATCCTAGCAATCTCGGTAAAACGTACAATGTTTCAATGTATGTAAATTGCATCGTTAAAAATCTGCATTATTGAGACCGTTATTCGTTCCGTGCCCGTTATCAAAATGCATGTACTTCCTTCTGCGCTCTTTCCAGGAAAACGTTCTATAGATAGCAGACGACTTGTGTGAGAATTGAAGAATATTTACAGTCCCTCGGTACATGTGTGGAATATTAAGTTATTCCTAGAAGACGATAAATAAAACTGGTGCAAGACTATATTTATGTATAAAATAACGCGATTATTTTTAAGTGTTCCGGTTCGTATTAGTTGTAATTCTGTGCTGACAGCAGTATGCACTGACCTAATTATACATGTTGTATGATATTATTTACTTTGAAAAGCCTTGTCTCTCCCCCATTTGAAAAAAAACAGCGTTGTATGAACTAGACAACCGATAAATAAATTTGCTTAAAATTCATTGCATGTTCAAAAGATGTTGGTTTGCGGTAGCGCGTCTCAAACTTTTAACACGGAAAAGATGGGTAGGTATTTTTGTTACGTTATATGCATGTAATGGAAAACGAAATCTCAGACAAAGGCCGAAAAATGCTTGTAAAAATGGGGTCAGGCGATTTTTCAAGTAGTGGGGCGAGTAACTGCAAAGCAAAACGTTTTAATGATGGCCTTATCACTGTATTTGGATCATTCTGCATAAGGGGAGGGACTGCAAACATAACCAATTTGATTGTAGGTTAAGAAATGTTTATTTTCAATATCATAAGACCAGGGTTCGAGTTTATAAAACTTGAGTCTCTGAGCTCAAATCTCATATCTTGTCTTATAATGTTTCAAAGTTAATTATGATCAAACAATAAGGATATAATTGATATATTATTGTGATAGCATAATTCACCTGAATATTTATTTAAACATTAATTGGCTCTGTCTTTTCAACCTTAATACTTTGAGATTGGAATTGAGATTTGAGCTCAGAGACTGTTCTCTAGTACTTGATAATAACTTGTTACCAAGAGCGCATCTTTTATAAATGGGGATGCATGATAAGTGTGTTTTGGTCCATGTGACCATTTTAGGCCTAAAAATAGCACATAATATAGCAGCCCAATATACTCAATAATACACATGAAGTTTAACACTTCAGTACAAATGCATACATAAACCAGGGCATAACAAGCTTGCGTATATCACGTTCGTTTGTTTCTTTGTAAAGCTAGTCGGAAGAGGTTATGGAAATGTAATTGTAAGACGGCTTGTGTATCCGTTAAAAAATGCTAACTGCACGGGTGTCACCGGTTAGTTCTTGTTCTGAAATACAATGTTTTCATAATGCTTAAGATACGAGAATCTGTTTATCTTTCATTTTCATGAAATAGTTTTATTTATTGTGTCTGTTCAACAGAAATAGTTAAAGCAATACCAAATATCGACTTGTAAAATGTTTACGTGATATTCGTCTTCAATTGTTTAACATACGTCACATTTCTACTTAGATCATTAGTGCCGCTCTTCCTGGCCCTAATCTTATTATCTTAATTACGAAATACAAATCTTTGAGAAATGTTATGAACGTCAAAACATAATGAATAAAATATTTTCATAAACATGCAATTCAACTCTATCAAATGGCATGTGGTTGGTATTTCGAGAAATTTAGTTCTCGGAAAATTGTGTAATTCATGACTAAAGAACGTACAACAATATTGATTGGTTGTTTACTCCTTGTTTCTAAGAATGGTTAATGTCACTCGGTGCATTTAGATACATGCCACTTGACAGACTTCCTATTTCTACAATGATATGAGGTAAAAATGTCTATATACATTGTTTTGAGTTAATACTCTTGAAGAATGGGGTTGTACCCGTGAAATTACGTTTGTCAATTGTTATAACATTTGATTACATTCAGAATTCAGTTTTGTACTTCCAATACATGTCTTTAAAGTTGAATCTTGTCCCGATCAAGTTCTATGGCGTATCTGGGCTGATTTATGATACGTGCGCATATATGACAAGAGGTGTAGCCTACCACACCGACACGTTGCAAGTAGAACCACTCCCCGTCCCTCTCACCATGTATACATTATCATGATGAATTTACGAAATTGTCTTACGTTCTTAAGTTCACAACTTTGGCCATGGGTCAGGCCGCACACGACAAGCAAAAGGCAAACTTCTTTATTGGGGATGAAGTATGGAATAATGTTGCTTATAATATACAATGCACCATTTATATGTTAGCGATCGCGTTTTGTTCGCCATTGGTTCGCCACTGTCCGTTTTAATGGTGAATAGCATTTTAAGTACATTTCACTTAGGTGTGAGGGTGAATTTCACAGAAGTTCACCTACTTAAAACCGCTAATTGTTTTAATGAAAGCAAATTCAATTTGTTGTTTTGAGTGAATAAACTGTTTTCTTCCTCGTTTCACGGAAGGTTTGTGACAAGTATTTTAATACGTGAAAACAGTTTCTGATGTGTCAATTAATGGGTTTATTTGCTTTTGTAACTACGTGATAAATGATAACCAGTTCTGTATTATCAAAGAGATATTACGAAAAAAGGATATGTTTATTGACGATAGCTTCGGACGATACCCCGGTGGTTCGCATTCAAGTAGAAATAGGATGTGGCAAAATAAAGTACAGTTAACCTGAAACCATCAATGTAAAAGATGTAAACAATATTGAAAAAATCGGTCACTTGACCTTTTCGTTCCAGAAATCAACAATGATACATGATTTTAGTCACTCAGCGATAAAATATATCCGGGTTAAGATATAGTTCATTAAAAAAGAGCTCAGTATCATGTATTCGCACTCAAATCAACTCGAAACCCCCTTGGTTACTTCATTAGTGCATAGTGATTGTTGAGATTTGTTCCCGCGAAAAAGATTTTACCGCAAAGATACGAGTGATTTGGAAATATGACACAAAGTGCGATGAGCAAGAATGGAAGCAAGTAGAAAAGAATTCACTGATTTAATCACATTGATTGACTGTATAAACAACTAGGGTCTTTAACAGAAAGGGGCATATTCTGTTCCCTCTGAACGCAATGAATACTGCGTCATAACTATCATTATGAGATAATAACATTTAACAAACATAAAAATACCTTGTTTTCACACGATTAATATGTAGTTAGTTATGATGATGAGGCTAATTTACATAATGTATGCATCCTATGTCATTATATGCATTGAACTCGCGGTATAAATGTCTAATAGTAAGAAAAAATCAACTATCTACGAACTTGCCAAGTTCTACATTCAATTAAGTTCTAAATTCAATCTAAATCAATATAGGTTAACGACGTGAAAACGATGAACATTAATGGTTCTGGGTCACATGTATTACCTCTCTTTCTTTCGATAGGTAGCGAGTCCCTGAAATGTAGTCTAGCCATTCTTCTAGAAGATAAACGTATACATGAACTATTATAATCGGTGGGAGGAGGGCTGTTAATGGGATATATTAACTAAAATTTAATTATGAAGTATCAAATGATGTGAAAACACGATAATCTGATTCATTGCTTTTATCGTCGATTTTCTCGTTAAGATCTAATTAATGCTAGATGAGTTTGTGTTTCCTCTACGGTAGCTTGAAACATAAGACTTTTTGTCGTAAGGAAATATCGATACTTATGTACACTTATGTTTTATTTATGTAACTACTTTTACTAGGGCGGGTTGAGGGGGAGTGGAGTGGAGTGGAGCGGAGCGGAGTGGAGTGGAGCGGAGCCGGCGTGCGCCCCTTCTAAAATCTGGCTAGCATAAGTAAAAAAAACGTCAGTTATGTGATGATTGTGTCCATGGATATTCTAGACTTTACGCCCCCCCTCCCACCAAAAAATCCTGTGTCCGCCCTTGTTTTATGTGTTGCAAATATGTACACACGATAAAGACTACAGCAACGTTTTTCTTTTCATTCAGTATAACCTCGATATTAAGACCATTTTTGGAAGCAATGAAACGGCCTTGATAATGCGGTGGTCTGATTGAGTTGATACCGCGACGCGAATAACCAAAAAATGAGGACTGTCAGATCTCTTGTCCAGGTCTGTAAGATTTTTTTAAAAAAAAATCATCGGTCTTTATTTGGAAACAGAATCATTATCAGGTTGAAATACAGCGCAACCTCTCCAAAGCAACACCCTATGGGAGAAGCGAAATCATTTTGTTGTTGAGAGGTTGTTGCGCAAGAGAGGTTAAATTAATAGTTAAATCGTACAGTGGGAAAAATCATACCGTTGTCGAAGGGAAGTTGTTCCTCAAGGGAGGGCCGCTCTGGAGAGGTTGCACGGTATAAACGAAGTATTAGAAATGAGCGCGAAAATAAATAGTCGAGGCCGTCTTAATATTGAAGTGGTCACTCTGTGAGGTATTACTGTACATACGCGCGTCAAAGTGTATAGATTTTCATCATATTAAGTAGCATTATAATCACGAAATGTCATTTGAGTCTAGTAAATACAACACTGAGCATACAAAACATGTACCCATATATGATTTTATTCAGTTAATATCATAACGTATGACAGAAACAATAAAACATGAGAATTTATCCCATTCATGTATTTTTTTGAAAAAATCTGTCAAGGTTAGAGAAAACAAGTGTCATACGTCCTGTATATCATTATACGACGAAAGTTAATATATAGACAGTACTACGCGATAAGCATCGTCTGATGGGATAGGGTTAGGGCAGGTATAAGCCTCTGATTTCGCCCATCAGGTAATAATTATCGCCTTTAAAACAATAATATCGCGTGGTACTAGCGAAATTTAAAGTGGACGAAATATTGGTTTTAAATTAACATGTTTTCATAAAGTCTAATATCATTTCTCTATTTTAAATCAGTTACTTAATTATTAATCCGTTCTCCAATTTTAACCCTGGTCATGTAAAGGTTCATACTTCCATTGATTTGTAAATTTCATGACAAAAAAAAAAAACGAAGTAATATGTCAGTGAACTTCCCCCCCCCGGCTGATGTATGATGATTTATGACTTTGTCAGTCGACGGTACAACTAGACAGAAACGTCTATAAAATATTACCATAAATTCATCTACCGATCAAAAGCTAGGAAGTAGTTCTCCAAAGCGTATGGTGATTAAAATACACGCATAGATACTCTTTCAAAATGAAACAACATAAAGATAAGCGTCAACATATTGTTCGCATGAATTCTCGCTTATTTAATTGATGTATGACCCAAATGCACTGATGCGAAAAGGGCGTTCAGTTTCTAGTACAACAACATGTACGTGGAATGGAATGAATCAGTCTATTGTGGGAAGGAGAACATTAAACTAATACGATGTATTAAGGAAGTATTTAGTGTATCTATGATGTATTAGAACGATGACAGAAATAAATTGTCGTTATATTGAGGTGGACGTCATATTGAGGTAATCGGTATGTGGTGTTTAACTGTATCACTACTTCAGAAACGTGAGAGCATTATCCCCATAGCCTAACAATGCGATAGTAATTGTGAATAGTATTATCTAATGATACAACTTTAAGAGAGTAGAGAGAACAAGAGAGTATTGTACAGAGGTAGCGCATTTAACGGATAAAGAATGTGATAGGACCTCCTTGGTCAAGTGGATATGGTCTCTGACTTGTAATCACTTGCCCATCACCGCTGTGGGTTCGAGTCCCACTCGGTACCAAATTTCACAAGTCGAAGTGCTGTCCCTCTAGCTTACGGAAGGTCGGTGGTTCTATCTAGGAATACACCTGGGGTTTTCCTCAACAATTGAATTAAGAAAGTCGCCAAATGACCCTGGCTGTTGGTGCGATGCTAAGCCCCGTGAAAAAATAAAGAAAGCTGGGGTGATAAATTGTGTATTGTCGTGTTGAGTAGGAGAGTACTCGTATAGTCATACATCCATTATCAGCCGTACTTCTCCGTGAATTGTGAGTCAAAACACAATCATCGTAAGAACCAATACCGTCACCATTATCATCATTACCTTCATCGTCATTCTCAACAACAGTAGTATTAGCATCACCAGTATTATCACCAACATCATCAACTTCACTATCAACAACTGGTGATTGGTCTGGTGATAAAGACTTTGCTAAAAAAGCTGTAAGCTGTGCAATAGTATGTATTATATAATGTTATAAGAGACCCAGTAAGCACTCGGTACCAGAATCCAAACGTATGTGACTTAGCTTGGTACTGTCACAATAATAACCCGACGTAAAGCGAGTTCAGTCCGTGGAATGTTTGACTGTAAATGTGGGAGTTATGGGTTCGACACTTACATGTCTTTTTCTCATTTCATGAACGAAATAAAATTCCGTAATTAGGAAAATATCATTTTGTATTTACAATCTACATGTGTTATTTCGTTTCCTCGAAATAATACACATGTCTGCATTTCTACGAAATGCATAATTTCAGTTTTTCGAAGTAATACTTGAACATTGTATTTCGTTTTAATGAATTGTTATTTCGTAATCTCTAAATAATCATGTGGTTTCTCATTAATGCTGATGAAAGCGACGAATGGATAGACAAAATTAACTCTTACCTCAAGATAAAATCGTTTCTGTGCTGTCTCTGAGGCATAAGGCCAAACTTAAAATAATGTTGGGTTGCAGTTAAGCGACTGATTGATAACATAATCCTCAACCCAAAAGAATTTGATAAAACAAAATATTGTTTAGTTCAAGTGTAATATATTAACAAAAATACCTACCTTCCTATCCACTTTAACCGCATAATCGCGAACCAACTGAAGGTTTTACTTTAGAACCTCCGTTTGTTCTAGCTCCGGATGAAGCAAATGGTCCGGTTTGACAATTTGATTTATGCTGCTTCGTCTGCGGTCATGTTGTAATTGGGCCACCCATACGTTGTATATTGAAACACAGCATTCAATCAAACAAATCCGCTAACATGATGAAAAAATAACATACATTTCATCACATATACCTTTAATTCAACTCATGTACAAAATGTATTATGATAAATTGCGACATACTAGCAGTATAATGCGTGTTCAAAACAATGTCATACATTAAACGGTAGTGTTGACCTATTGCTAAATTATGTAAATTAAGCCTTAAGTCAAAGTTTCCGTGTTTGCGGTTGATGACCTTGTGTCAAAGTGGATTTTTCTTGCCATTTTGTAACAAACCCAATACTCACAACTAATACAAATGTGTAATTATATTTTTATCTAACACGGACTAACGTATATGAAAAATTTCACGATTCGGAGGGGATGCAAATAGCAAAAATTACACAACAATATTATTCTGTCATTGTCCTACTAAACATCTAAATTACAGCTTTTTATTGATAATTAAGGAATTAACCCATGATAATCATTTACAGATATACATGAGTACAGAGAATTATAACTAGGGCATTATAGAAAGTTAATTCAAACAATACAATCTTAAGCAAAATCAATAAAACTCAGACACCTTTTTACATTTTAAATGGTGGACAATCAGTACACTTTGCTATCCGGGATAAGAATCCTGTTGCTATCAGTAATACTTAAAGTTTAGTACTCAAAGTTCTCCACTTAGATCTCAGTACTCAGATCTTTGAATATAGATCTCAGTACTCAAATATTTGCACCCAGATTTCAGTACTCAGATCTCAGCACGAAATCTTAGCACTCAGATCTCAGCACTCAAATCTTTGAACTTAGATCTCAGTACTCAAATATTTGCGCTCAGATCTCAGTACTCAGGTCTTAGCACTTATATCTCAGCACTAAAATCTTATCACTCAGATCTCAGTACTTAAATCTTTGCACTCAGATCTCAGCACTAAATTTTTAGCACTCAGATCTCAGCACTCAAATCTTAGCACTCAGATTGGGTAGGTTTTAGGTCGGCAGGTTGGGATTCAAATTTCACTTTTCAGTACCAGAGTGTCGAGATTAAAGTAAAATATTTACAGGGCTCCGAATATTCTCTATCGATTCACGTTCATTGAGACTTGAGAAAAGTCTCTGTAAAGTCTCAGCTAATCTGGATTTGAAGTAATATCTACTTCTTAATTTCCGCTAAATGTACTTTAATCTATCGCTTTACCTCCCATCTTCCTGACGCAAGTTCACTTGATTTCATTTTATGGTCCTATGATTAATTCATGGTTTCTTAACTTGGAGCACATGGTCCACAATATGAGTAGTTTATGGTTAGGCTGTAAGTGATGTACAGAAATTAGCATTAATTGTCCGTGCGGTGTTTTCGTTCAACAGTCATCATGCATTTATTATTCAGTCATCATGTACATATATATCTTCTTCATGGAAATAGGAAACAGTCAAACCTGTGAACAAAGGCTACCCATGGAAAAGACAAAATTTTTCCTTTATTGATAGATGACCTATATTCAGAGGTCAGTTTGCTGTAAATAATCAGTGACGGTTTTCCATAGAATGGCCTTTATTCACAGGGTAGTCTTTATTCGGAGGTGGCCACAAACACAGGTTTGACTGTACTAATTTCTGATTATTGAGGATACGATATGTACACGTGTACCAAAGCCGTGTGCGATTTCAAAATAGGAAACATCCGCATTAGAGTCCGCGTGAATTACAAAGCGGTTTTCTACGTAGGCAACATGTAGGGCCCAATATAAGGCGTGACATTATCTGAAATGTTGAAAGACGATCTGTGGTGAAGATTGTTCATTTCATCGAAAATCTGATTCTAGGAAGCAAGACTCTGATATTTATAGATAAAACTTTTCAGAAAATTAATTTAAAAAAGCTTATATATTATGTTCAGTACAAAATTAGTGATGCTTTTTGTACCGCAGAAAGTTCGGGATAACACGCAATAGACCAATATATAAACAGTATTTAAGCTCATAAGATGTGAAGTGGGTTTCACTAACTTTCAAATAACTACAATTACCATTTTTAATTTTATTTTACTATATTTTAGACATGATTCCTGTGCCATATCTTGAATTGATTTTTTAAAATGAAAATTCCACGAATTATTTTCAAACAGGTTTCTCAATAACCTCCAGGAACAGTGGCGCGTGTTGTAAGAGAGTTTTCATTTAATTATGTAATAAATCATGTCATCATACTTGGAAGTACCGTAAGCAGTCAGGTGACAGGGATACCAGGAAACAATACATGGTATTCAATTATAATCAGATAACACTATAACTTCAGGTCCAGTTTTATGACACAGTCAGACATATATATATATATATCTTATTTTATGACACAGTCAGAAATGTATAGACCTAATTTAATGACACAGTCAGATATGTATAGACCTAATTTGATGACACAGTCAGAAATGTATAGACCTAATTTGATGACACAGTCAGAAATTTATAGACCTAATTTAATGGCACAGTCAGATATGTATAGACCTAATTTGATGACACAGTCAGATATGTATAGACCTAATTCAATGACACAGTCAGATATGTATAGACCTAATGTAATGACACAGTCATTTATGTACGGACCTTATTTTATACTGAACCAAAAAAGAAACTTTCGTGAGACTTTAATGGGACTGTTTCCACATAGGTGTACATTAACAATTTACAAAATACATTTTGTAATTCAAAATCAATTCATCAAAGTTCATTTACAGTCTTACCTTATCCATTTGATGTGCCCATTGAAGCCTATCACGGCGATGACGATTCGTTAATACTGTTCCGATCTTCCGTGCTTCCGGTCTGCACAAACCGCCGTCTCACACTTCCAACTGACTGCACTGATGATCGTACGTGCGCAGCAACCTCTTCCGTTGAAGCTCCTGCCTCCAGCATCACAACAGTTCCCTCTCTTAAATGTTTCGGAATTCAAGGCATAGAAAGCTTGCCCACATTGTATCGATATAAAGTTGTTTAGGTATTTTTATGACTGTAGTCGTTAAGTGCAATAATTTGCATTAAAAAAAGTTTACACATGTAAACCAGATATGTCTATACCGTGCGTGCACGTGGAAATGGATATCGCATGATATCACATGATATCGTTCGACATGAGGTGATTATCTGACCGGTTTCCCAAGCTAGGACGTCAGTGTTAACAAATATGCATATTTTTCTACATTATGTATTTAACCTTATAAGTGTAAGACCTACTTTGCGAAAGTTTCTTTTTTTTGCTTAGTATATTTATGGCACAGTCAGGTTGATTAATTATGAAAAGTCTCTTCAAATTTATTCAGCCGTCGTAGTGTTAATTCTGCTTGATAGAATTCTGTCAAAGCGTACAGTTAACTTCTGAGTTAAATTAATTCCTGTTTGTGTATCCAAGTTTTTCTAGTTTAAATATTTACTTCCCGAGTGTTTCGTGGTAATGGGTATTAAGTCGGTTCCATAAAGTACAATGAAAACATATTTTATTAAATATTTTTATGTATTATGTATGTATGGTGGCATGTGTTTGCCATCACTTATTCAGCGAAATATTTCACGTTATTAATAAAGGATATGTTACATGACTATCTTGCGTGTAGAAACTAGAAAAAATTAGGACTAAGAGGTAAATATTTCATCATTCAAATTTGCTGCTGATCATGAGTGCACCGAATTGTCACAACTCATGAATGACCATTATCAATCGCAAACCTTTTATTTTTCTAGAATGTTTTCACGATACCAGTTACATGTAAAGAACTTACTTATCCGGATGACTTTTTATCCGGTTTTTATCCGATCTATGACCTTGGATCTTGGACTCTAAGATCCGCCTGACAACATGCACTTAGTCTGCACCGGATATTACTTTTTTTTTACTTTTACAGTAAAGATTTGGATGAAGAGCCTACTAATTGGAATAAACACAGCATCCGTTGTAATAATCTACTCGGGTGTTCCAGTGGAAGACCTGGGGTACTGTTTTTTCATTCTTAAATAGTTGGTAAATAGGATTTCTTCTTAATAAGACTACTGATTTAGAAAAAGTAGAATCTGAATTGTTTCAACTCTTACCTAAACATGGTCAGCGATTACTAGTCAGGGGCAAAAACAACTCGACCACGGGGTCCTGCGTTTAATCACTAAGACAGGAATTGTAAACAATTCTCCATCTTAGGCAAATCTGACTCTAAACAAGGACAAAATTTTAATGAGACATTCATCATTGCCTATTTACCACTCGCATATTCACTTTACCCAGTCTTAACAACCACACTTAAACCACTCACTGATGCAAGGATATTTGTATATACATGTCTCCAACAGATATTATATATATAATATCGTCAATTGATTGGCACTTGTTAAAGTTGTGAATACGCCAAATAATAAGAATGTACAAGTACATTCCTCATTCATACATAGTTGAAACATCGAGAGATATTTCACAAAACATAGTTTATCACATCAATGTCAACATATCTGTAGGTGAAGATGTTCGCTCTCGTTTATCTTATTATGGGCTCAACCCGGCGAATTCTTGGAATCATTTATTTATCACATTGATAAAAACTTTGTTCATAAGGCCATTCAGTGTATAAATACATGCAGTCATGTTTGCATGAACATTTCCTGGATATTTCAGACAGTGATATACATGTATACAAATTATATTTCGCACTAAATGTACATGTATTATAAATGGGTGCGTATCGCATTGCGCGATCATTTCAATGAATTAATCAGTTTAGAAGCGATGGTTTTCTTGAAACAGTGTCTGATTCGTTTCGTAACTTCATGCGTATCAATTTGGGACATGTGATGGTTTTGACACGTAAGCGAAGGAACAAAGAACTGAGAGCAGTCGAGTTTAATCACTGCTAGTCAATAGCTCAATCACAAAAAATTATTCATTTCAAACCCTTGGCGAGAATAGAAGATTATCCAGTTTAAGTACAAGACGATAAACGTATCTATTAAGTAAGATTATGTGAAATGATTAAATTAATATCAACAGGAAATAAATTTGACATTCCGTCTGTTTTAAATCAATATATTTTGATACTTTAGTATCACACGCGATGCGGAAGTTTACTTAACCCTCACTTTGATCAAAGTTGATACCCAGTGTTAATAACTCCTACAAAATAGGTCTGATAAATTGTGTTTTCGTAATCTTCTTAAAAATTTCAGACTCACCGTTTGACTTATTCCGCAAGGTAAAAATATTAATACATGTATAGTAAAATAAGTACTCAAATATGACCGGGTTGAAATGTAGTTTAACAAACTAAAATACCTAGAATTTCAAAATTGTTCGCGGATTTACATTACACCCGTAACATGGTACTGAGTCTACCTCCCATTTGAAGAATTTTTTTTGTATGCAACGCAATGACTCGTCACGATGAATGTCATTAGACAAACACGACTTTATCCAAGAATTCAATGGGAGCATTACACGAAAAAAATGGGAATTGAATGAGGGAAATGTTCAACAAAAATCTTCCTGTTTGATAATCCATTTATAAATGATAATCTGAGTTTTCTATCAGGAAGAATTTAATGGTTGTAGTACATACATGTACAAGTACTTACCATATAAAAGTACAAATAAATTGTACATTAAAGATTTAAATCTGTAAACGGAATTTTGTAGCGTAAAGTACAATCTCTCTACATGTATCATCAATCCTTTGCCTATACTAGTTCCCGTTGACTCTGGTTGTACTTTGGTGCACTGCGACATGGAACGGGGACCAGGCTATTCGTTGTCCAGGACGTTGCCACTAACATTGCGTTATATGGTCACTTGTATTGGAGATTATTCGGTTCTGCTTATAAGTCGGGCCTAATTACTTCATAAAAAGAAAGTTTTGATAGATTCCAGGGGGTAAATCCTCGGAGCACATGCATAAAGCATGTATAAATTAATCGCTGGGTATTTTCAGTTCAGTGAAGTAATTTAACTCTATCTGGAGATTTTTCAAAGATAAGCAAAAACGAATACTTGGTTAACCAATCAAAATAATACTATGGGTATTGAGAAACAAAATAAACTTGAAAGATCTATCAGAAAAAGCCAACCTGATAACGGTGTCCTGTTTGAGCAGACAATACATCGATAGTTGTTATTTTACTTGAAAAATAACGCTAAGATAATGTTAGCCTAAGACTACTATATAGATTTAATTTGGGTGTTTAAATCATATCTGTTATAATTTTACAATAACAATTCCGATGCTCCTGTCATTATCGGCGTCATTCCCTCAAATAATCATTCTATCACCAAACAATCATTGTATAATGTTGAAGTAGTGGAATAAGTAGTAGATTATCAGTACATTTACATATTACACAAGCCTGGCAACACGTCTATACGCGTGATCCACCCTTCGTGAAACTATTTAAGGGTAAATAAACAAATTGTAACTTCCGTTTGATGATATACAACCGAAAATAGCGATAAGGGTGAAATGTAGATAAATAGGGCAAGTTTTCGTTTCTACGTAATCCAACAGATTTTTGGCCTCTTTTAGATACCTTATCATATTTATCGTGGTGCCTTTTACAAATTGAGTTTACGGTTCGTGCGTGCGTTCGTCCGATGACGCGTGCGTGTATGCAAATATGATTTTATGAGTCTGCATACATGCATCATATTGATAAACTGCAGGTGTGTAGTTGATGCTTTATTTGTATGTACAATCGTACACTTGTTAAATAAGTTACCCCCACATCACAGAGTCAAGCATTAAATTTTAATGTACACTTATTTAGCATTTAGTAATTTAGATACAGATATTGAACATCACTCCCATGCTATCAAATGCGCATGGTCTTAAGTTCCGGATGTGACGTAACACATAGCCGATGAATTACGCAGATTGCAAGTGCGCGTAACATAAATGATAAAACATATTTAAAGTACATGAACATTGGTAGTCAAACTCTAATACAGCTGTGACATCCATGAAGCTTTTATGATAATTCGCAAACAAAATACATGTTTCGCGCTATTAAAGTTGGCGATTTCGCCATTAGAACATATTCGTAAAAAAGAGAAATCCGCATTTTTTTTTTGATAACGTATATGTCTTGCTTTGATGAGTATATTAATTACAAAGTAATGGTGGTTAATTTTCGGTAAAGATGGGGAAAATTGTTCGTTATTTTTCAATTATGTGGTGTTATATGGTTTTAATGCATCCGGGATTGTTTTGTATTGATGAGAAGTTAATTTTCATACAAAATAGATTATTCATCTTTGGTTGTAAAATATGTTGCAGACGCGTAGCTTCTATTAGGCAGTACTAGGCAATTGCCATAACTTGATTTTCAAAAATGAAAAGTTCAATCAAATAAATTTGGACTCATGTAACTAATGTTAAAATGTTTCATCCTGTTACGAAACGGGTTTATTGAGTAAGAAAAGTCATAATATTTACAACATAACTTTTTAATGAAACAACCCAAAGTTCTTAGTACGACTACATGTTAACTGTTCGGAATCTAAGCTCCGACTCTTAACAGAATCTCTGGTGAATCTAATCTCATCACGTGGCATACATGTATTCTACATATTTGGTTATCTGATCAGGGCTAGCGTCAATCGGTATTATTATTAATAATAGAAAATTCTGCTGACTATAGTATCTGCCTGTAAATATGCAGGACTAATTAAGAAGCAGAAATAATCCTTGGCTGACCATTGAGTACAAGAGATAGTATGAGCCTGTAAACATGTTAAATTAATTAAGAGGCAGAAGTATCCCTCTACACATACAGAATATCTTCATTTATAAATCTGTAGAATTCATATAATTTTGTTACAATCCAAAATTGATATATTTGACCATTGATATAACTAAAACTATGATTTTGCTTTATTTCTAATGGTCATTAAATACCCTAAAATAGCCGCAAAATGCTCCTACGACGTTCTAGAATTTCAAAATTTTCCCCGGACCCCCCCCTAGAATTTTGCCCCTTGTGTTGCATAGAAGTTTCATGAGTATTATATTTCTAAGATAAGCTGTTTTGTTCATAATGAGGTCATTCGATTCCTAATTGATCTCCCGAGTTTTAACACCTGGTACGATCATAATGCATGTACAATTAACTATGAATACTGTCATCGTACATGAATCGATTGTTACATAACCAGTGTGGGTTTCTTTAATGTCACAATTTAAACATATTAAAATACACACTTATTTGCATTCAAGAATCTTTGGACACCAATTCATCCGTTTGTTAAACCTGTGTGAACTATAGCCCTTTGCCATATAATACCGCTTCCCCCCCCCGCATCTGAAGCAAACGACTTTTGAAAACATTGTAGCAAAAGCAGTCATTGCTCGTAATGAGTAATGGCTTCTTTTACAACAATGTTTTCCACTCTGCCAGAGAGAAATATCCCAATTTTCTTAAATATATTGATGTTTTGTATACCTGTATTAGCTTTGCATTTGGAAGAGTCCAGATTATGCTTATGAGGCAAAGATATAGCTAATATTTTGTACTAACCTAGAAGATTCATATGTTTCGTATTTTTCACGATTGGTGTCATTCCGCGATGATTTTATAATGGTGGCAAATGTTATTATCATGAATATTGCTATTTGATAGAACAGTTCTTGTTTCTGATGTATTTATAGTGTAAGAATATAAAAAACAATGATCGCCTCAATTTTTCCTTATGTATATGAATTACCTGTAAGTCACAGTTGTTAAAGGAAACTTTTTTTTATTGCGAGGGAACCGAGTGTTTCAAACAATTAATGATTAATTAAAGTAATAAACGCCACAAAAAGTTGTTAAACGTATCTACATTTATTTTCAATATATCAGTTATGTTTTTTTGTAATGGAAGCTAGTTTATCTTTTTCTCAGTGGTTTTAAGCAGATGAAACTGGTTTTAAACTAGTTTAACCTTTAATTTGTTATTGAGATATCATTTCATATATTAAGTTGGTCAAATCTGGACTTCGTGTTGCGTTTATTTGGCCTGTTTGAATGTAAACAATTTATGGAGAAATGTTGAGTGTTTGTACATGTTTGATTTAAATCATGTACTGACATTTTTAAATTATGTACTAACATTCAATGATCCATTAAACCGCACTTAAGAAGAGATGACCTCAATTATTTTTTCAGAATTTGCGCAGACCATTTTCTGAAATTCGATTTAACATAAAAAAGAAAGAGTACATGTACAGTGTATGATTAAATATTGGTTATTCTAAAAGTGTAATCAGAACTTAATTCCTACTTTAAACATAAGAGGTTTAGCTATAAGTTTCAGTGTCTGTTTAAATAGAAACTAACTTTGAAGTCGGTTATTTTAGAAAATAACTGTGGTCTATTTTTAATACAGAATGTTTGAATTACTGTTAGGATCCACTTGAATTTTTTGCAAATGATGTTTTCAAATCAATTTTTCATATTTTTTATCAATGATCTCACAGTCTCCCCCCCTCCTCCTCCATAAAAACTGAAAGTTCGGTTAATGATTAAACAAGTTTTAAATCTTGATTTATAATAGTGTTCAAATCTCTCAATTTATGATTCTTACTTGGAGTTATAGTATGCATGCTTTATCATTTACACAAACCACATTCCAATATTGGTTTTGTGAAGTTCATTAATTAGAACCAAGCAAGTGCTACTTTCACTTTATTTAAGTGTGCACTACATGACCATTAGTTGTTGATGCGCCATAAAAAGAAAAAAATAAATTAGACAAGTAAGAAACAGTACGACAATTATGTGGCTATGCTTACCAGTCTCAGAATATATCAATGTTATAGGTAAATTTCTTTTTTTTTTTCACTGGGCATATCTAAGTTAGAACCAATGACCTTCTTTAAGCTACCTAGGTGGCTCCCTGAAATTTAAGATGGAATTCAGACTTACAGATGCTAGTCACTACTAGTCAGAGACCATATCCCCTTGACAGCAGAGAGCCAAACTGGTCAGTTTGATGACTGCACATTAAATGAAATCTCGGAAAAGCTTTTTTTTAGTTAAGATGTTAAGAATAATTGCAAGTAAAATCAAAAGAAAAAAGAATAAAAAAGAAACTGTTTATTTTTATTACATGATTATCATTCATAACAGAATCAATATAACATGAATTAATGGCCAATATACATCTATACACTAATTGCACATCCCATAACAAATACTAATTACATAAAAAGTGATATACATCTAACATAAGAACAAAGCATCTTTTCACAAATTTACACCATTGATACAAAATTGTAAGGAAACAATTTCACAAGTAAGGTATTTATTAATTTGAATTAAATGACAAATTCAAGAACATTCGTCCAGGTTCATAGTATGGAAACAGAAAAAAACAAGGAGGTAGGGGGTTTTAAAATATTCAGTAAGACAGGGGCTGTATTGATAACAGGGTTATTTTATCATATATGCAGTTTATAAGAAGGTCTAACCAAACTTAACCGATTTCCATGAATTTATTTACTTTCTTTTTTTGGTTTCTATAAATCCAGGAATGAAATCAAATGGTATAAAATGAAATTAAATTAAAGAACAATATTAACACCTATGTAATGTGTGTGAGTGTGGGTGCATGCATCATATATATAGATTAATACCATATGATTTTAATGGAAATAAAAATTCTCATACTGATAAACTACTTTTACTGACCTTTCAGTAAAACTTTAAGATATGCCAAGGTGAAGTATCTGTTATCAACGAGAACATTAAAGCTTTCATAATGGGTCAAGTCACCTGTTCTGAATAGAATAAAGATCAAGGCCTCAGGGCCATTTTTCAAAAATTGACTTCTTGAACTAAGTCACTGCACAGTAGCATTTATATAATGGTTGTTAATCTTCAGGTATAGCCAGAGAATGAGTCATTTCTGAACTTTATATCTACATAAAAATGGCTCAGTTTGCACTTGTACACTATTAGGTAAAACATTTAAGAACAATGGATATAAACAAAAAATGTAAACAAATTGCAAATGGCCACCAGGTACATAATAGAAAATAATATAAATGCTTCTGTTTATGGGAAAATAAATGAAGAGTATGTATAAAAACTCATCTAAACAAGCCATTACTACAGAAAAACTAAAATATGTTGCAAACAGTCATTTACAACTACAAAAATCTTACTAAAAACAAATAAAGAGTAACATTATGTAGTTAAATTATAATGATGTCACTAATGAAGTCACTATAAAGAACACACTGAAATTCTTCAAACTGAAGATAAGTAATCTTTAATTGAAATAAAACAAGCAGTTAATTTTTCTTACAATCTCATAATGTACAGTAAAAATAAGATTCAGAAAACAACCCAGCAGTAATTATGCACCATGATATAGTTAAGTTTAGACGCAGTCTGGGCTGAGGTAACAGTCACTTGTGAATAAAGGCTACCTTGCAACTATAGACACCATTAGGCTCGCATTTATTAACATAATTGATGACATGAACTCATGAATAATGACAAACTGCACAAAAGACCATATTTCATCTCTTCCTATGGTGGCAATTGTTCACAGGTTTGTTCATATTCATTTTGCACCTGTTATGAAGCATGCGCTCCTAATTTCTCGACACATAAGCAACCACAGATTTTGTAGACAGAGTGAAACTCCAGGCATTCATATAACTTACTTTTATTTTGTACATGTTTTGAGTTTATGATCTCAGACACACATGTATGACACTTTCACATTCTAATATAGTCATAATGATTAAAAAAACATGAAACTGAAACATATAAATGGATTAGCAGGAAGCAAAAAACAACAATAATACTAGATTCATTTCTTTCATTAAACAATCAACAAAGTCTAATAGACATGAACATTTCAAGGTTTGGATTAGTCACAGGAAAAATATCTTATAAAGAAAAATCCTGCACAATCAGCATAAAATGGAATGTTGTGAACACAGAATTTGAAAATTTAGTCATCATTGAAATCCACAGTGCATTTTGATACAAAACATTATGACAAGAACTCAACAGAACAGAATGTCCTGAATTTTGACCTTTTCTGTGATAAGAATTCTAAGTGGGAAGTTTATATAAAACAAGTGAGATATTAAAGACAAGATCTCAGCAGACTCAAGGATTATTGACAGACATTGGCAATACTTTAATATGAAGACAAATCAAAATCAATAATATACTCTACGTTACATACATCACAATTTATTTTCAAATCAATATGCAGCCAAAGTCAGAATGTGACAATCATTGTATTCTTTAATACTCTATTATATGAATCATAAGTACACAGTTTTATCCCTTCACATTTGCAGCTTAAAAAATATACAGTATATTTCTATACCATTCCAACACTAAAAGACCAATTCATATTTAAATCTATAGACAATCAAATAGTAAAAGACAAATTCATATTCATATTCAAATAATTTCAAATGAGAACAGAAGCTATAACATAAAATTTGACAGCGTTTAGAAAAGTTACCAAGATTTAAAAGTCAAAAGATTTTTATCATTGAACATCCAGTTGGCTTAGATATCAGATATTGATTATACCAGCATTAAAATATCTAGACAACAAAGACATTATAAACCTACTCTGCCTTTTAAAATAGATTACATATATTTAAACTATGATGTATAAATCAAAACTAGTTATATGTGAACAATGAGAGCCTTATTTTGAAACTGTACTCTAGGCTCAATCTTTACATCATACTAAATCAGTCTTCTGGAAAAGTAAGATAATGGTTAATTGACTCAATTAAGAGTTCAATGGTAATTACTGATAACTTATCTCGATGTATGTGGTAAAATGAGAGCATTTAACTTAGTTTGAAGCAAGTCACAACTGATTTACTGGTTACAAGTGAAGTAAGACCATCATTAGAACAACAGCCATTCTTTTGAAAATATTTATCAATAAAATAGACCTTATAAACCAGTGAATAAAGAGCAACTGTATAATTATTAAGGTACTAGATCTTGCATTAAAGTACTAGATCTTGTATTAAGGTCCTAGATCTTGTATTAAAATCTTAGTTCTTGTATTAAGGTACTAGTTCCTGTATTAAGGTCCTAGATCTTGTATTAAGGTACTAGTTCTTGTATTAATGTCCTAGATCTTGTATTAAGGTACTAGATCTTGTATTAAAATTTTAGTTCTTGTATTAAGGTACTAGTTCCCGTATTAATGTCCTAGATCTTGTATTAAGGTACTAGTTCTTGTATTAAGGTACTAGTTCTTGTATTAATGTCCTAGATCTTGTATTAAGGTACTAGTTCTTGTATTAAGGTACTAGTTCTTGTATTAAGGTCCTAGATCTTGTCTTAAGGTCCAAGTTCTTGTATTAAGGTCCTAGATCTTATATTAATGTACTAGTTCTTGTATTAAGGTCCTAGATCTTGTATTCAGGTACTAGTTCTTGTATTAAGGTCCTAGATCTTACATTAAGGTACTCGATCTTGTATTAAGGTCCTAGATCTTATATTAAGGTACTCGATCTTGTATTAAGGTCTTAGATCTTGTATTATGGTACATACTAGAAATCAAACACTACATAGCTAATAATGAGATTGTAACAGAAGGTAAAAAAATATAATCTTCATTAGCAACAGAAACGTATCCCAATTTAACAAATGTAATCTCTTAAAATTAGATTCATCCTATTTAATTCAGCAAATGAGCATGTAACAAACTGATGATCAATCACAGCTGGTGTGTGTATTAACACCAGCATCAACATCCATAAATGGGAGACAAAAGGCCTGCCTAACAATATCACGATGTGATATATCAAAAAATATAAAACCTTTTCTTTGAAAGAAAAAAATGTATCATGCATTTCCATGAAAAGTTATAAAACCATAAGAAAACCTTACAGGCATGTTAATGAATTTACTGCAGTAAACACAACATTTATCTGATTATTGATTACTTGGCAAAACCAAGTTTCATGTGACTTTAAGCAGATTCCTGTTTCTTAAACTGAAACGTGAAGTGCTTATCAAGCAAACTTAGGAAGTGCCCTTTGGTATAGAGTTAAGATGTGTGTGCTATCTAAGGGAGTTTAGAAGTCATAAGGGCAAGGTTCCAAGACTTTTACAGGCATAACCTTAACTACATTACAAGTTACTTAAAAAATAAATTTTAACAAAAAATAAAGTCATACATTATTGTGAAATTACAAGTTTAACAAGTTTGTGTCCTGAAAGGACAACATCGGCTCTGCTGAATTAAGGTTAAATTATGCACAAATAAACCCACTGTAATTAATGGTTAATCATTAACACACAAAACATACTGCTTGATTAATGAACGTGATCTGTACTTCAGTTGCATGTATAACTAATTGGTTTTAAAATAAGAATACACTTCAATCATTATCATTCACACTTTCAGCCACATACTCCCTTAACAAGTAAAAACAAGACACAAATAAATCCTGTCTCAATTTATAAAGTGAAGCAACTGGTCGTTATGCAAAGAACACAAAAACTATTGAATATATATATTACCTTTTTCATTGGATTCCTGGAGCATCAACAATCTTTGTAGAAACATTGAAGATACAAAACATCAACATCTTTTAGAAAATTGGGTTATTTCTCTCTGACAGAGTGGAAAACATTGTGGCAAAAGAAACCATTACTCATTACAAGCAATGGTTTCTTTTGCCACAAAGTTTTCAAATGTTGTCTGCTTCAGATGTGGAGAAATGTGGGGTGTAATGAGGCAAAAGGTTAAGCAATAATATTATCTAAACATACAGCATAAAATTTACACTAAAATACACATGATTTTAAAATGAAATTGTTATTTGATTATTGGACTGTTGTCAATTTCTGTACTGTCAGTCCCTGAACAGTTTAGGACAGAGTAATTATTGTCCAAATTTAGTGAAAGTAATTTGAATACAAAATGGCCACTGTAAGCTCTATTGACTAGTACATGCATTCCAGTTTGCAGAACAAATCAAAATAGTATCAAGCAACTAAAAGTAAGGAAGTTACAAATGCATTATGTATGACTATCAGTCTACATGTACAAAAGCATAAGAAAATATACAACAACGTTATTTACTCTAGTACCAAACTGTCCGAATTAAATGCCCCCACATTAATTAATTCCTCACCATTCTTGAGAAAATTTGAAAAAAAACTGACTCACAATGACTGCTTTTAATAATGATTCAAATAATATTCATAACATTGAACTTGATAAAACAGCAATAACAACAACTTGACAATAATTCTTATACATGTGTTAACACTGGGAGCATGTATTAGGAAATACTAGGTTTATTTACAATAGCACAGAAAAACTGAAACAAGAATCAGTCATCATGAATGAAAGTACAATTTAGCAAGGTAAAGAAAGATTAATAGCATAGCTCATTAAAATACAATTAATTTTCAAAGGGAATGTTAAAAATGTTTTAAGTTTGAATGATTAAGTGCATAGACTAACACCTGAGAGAAAAAGAAATATTTCTCATTCCCAATAATTACCAATGCAGACGTGAACTGATATAAATTGCAGTAAAAAAAATTTTTTCCCAGCCTGACAATAAACATTTCACTAAAGAACAAATCATCTATAAAAACAGAATCGAAAGTGTCGACAAAAAGAAGGATAATTTGCAAGACACTGATAATGCAAAAAGTCATCACTTGCTTAGAACCTTTGGAACAACCCTTCAAATAATAAATGTTACAAGTTATCAAAGAAATACATGTATAAGTAACTATTTATGATTTCTCAGAGTCAGGCTTAGAAGCTACTTGATTCTCACCATCAAAGTCATACTGTTGCACCATTTGGGCTAACTGTGTAAGTTTATTTGTAGCTAAGGATTTCTTACCATCTGACACTGGAGGCATTAGATGTTCCACTTTGACATCAGCAGGAGACATTTCAGTCCCTGCACCAGATGCTACATCAAGTCCAAGATTCAGTTTATCTGAGCTATCAGAGCTACGACTACTAGACACTGAAGATGAGTCTATTTCACTACTAGTCTGAGATATTTCACTAAAACTCCTCATTCTGTTGGCGTCAACTGGTGGCATTAATTTTGGTGAGTCTTTGATAGACTTCTCTATTGAGCGATCAGTATCCTGGACAAGACTTAATGCAGGTGCTGGAGCTGGTCTAAGTGTTTTAGGTGAAGCACCCACAGTGGTATCTGACTTTGAACCAGATATATTTTGCTTGGCAGTAGCATTGAGACTCAAAGTAGTCTGAGTTTGTATTTCACGAGACCTTTTCTTCAGTCTGTGTGAATGACTAGCTGGTAATGGATTACTCTCACTATGAGTTCTTCTCTCTGGTGTACCACTTCTACTCCTTCCACTGCTACTTGATTGAGCATCTGTTGTAAGAGATGTTGACCTGCCTCGGTTTTTTATCTTTGTTACAGTATCTAAGCTGGGTTTTCTCTTAGGACTTTGTGAATTACTTCTTGAATGTTCTTGCTGCATTCTCAATTCTGCTGCAAGTCTTGACTGGGTGAGCCGCGCTCTGGTTAGTTGTTCTTTTTTCTTCAATTTAGGTTTCCTGGACATGTCTTCTAAAGGAATTTCTTGTGGTGCTGGACTACTTTCATGAGAGCTTGAGTCATGTCTATTAGAGATATCACTAGATGCTTGATGAAGTGTCTGAAAAGCCATTTCAGATGTTGCTTCCTCAGCAACTTCAACTTCTTCCAAGTTTTGTGAATTTTCTGATGTCTTCTTTTGTTTGGTAGAGCTAGACTCCCTTCCTTGTTCAACATAAATTGATTCCCTTCTTTCAACTGGTTGATTCAAAGAAGATGATTGGTTAGTTGACTGATCATGTGATCTACTTCCATCCTGTGATTGGTTGACAGAGTCAGCCCTTGAACTAGAGGTGGTTCTAACAGGATGACACCTACCTGAAATTGCATTAAATAAAGGACATGAAAAGACCATTTTAAATCCATGTCAAGCATCTCACTGGCAGATTTACATATTATTATATCAAATATAAGTGTCACAAACAATTGTGCAAAAGATTAATTTCCTTAAGTTTTTATTCTACATGACATTGCAAAAATCATAATCTCATGGGAAAACTAGGCAGTATTCATTCATAAATGATATCTTTTCCTACTAAGGTATTGAAAACTTACCAGGTATTGGTCCTGATCTACTGAATGTACCATGACTAGATGATTCTGTAGGAATATCTAAAAGCCGTTCGATCATCTGCATTTTCTGTTGTCTAGCTTTAATTCGACCTTTAGTCAGTCTCTGCTTGGCAGCCATACAACGTATATGATCATCAAATATAAATCTAGCAGCCAGTAGGGGTACTGGACGTGCATGTTGTGATGATGCAGGTTTGTGGACTGTGATGTGCAAAGAACGACTGTCCTCTTTATCACCAGTAACTTCAATATTCTATAAATATAAATAATTAACTGAGAAAGTTGCTTCAGTTATATGTTAGCTCTCCACTTCTTAACTTACAATAGAGATAATGTAGACAGATTATAAAGATTAGGGCTTTTTTTCATGCATTAGTATATTGCAGAAGTTCTAAGAGGGAACGACGCCTATGTCTGAACTGACAATCTGAGATGCAGTCAAGTATATTTTTTACTTTATTTTAAGTCAGGATTTAGATGACAGACAAACATCAAACCAATAAAAAAACACTACATTATCATGTTTTGACCTATTTCAGAGTAGTAATACTTTTTTAATAAAGTCTTTTTACATATACATGCAATATAGGAAATTTAGGAAATATAGATATTCAACCTTCAGTTTCAAAATGTAAATTCAGATTAGCAAATGCTTTCAGAGTGTGATGTAAACAACAACCATAAAGCATCATGGATTTCTGTATGCTTTGATGAATTACCAGAAAGATTGTAACACCTCGGCCTGCCTTCAAAGCTTTGACATCATGGGGTCAATCATTCATTCAAAAGGATAATCTATGGATGAACTTTTGGAGCTGTATAAGTGCATTAATGATAGTATGAACGATGTGTTGAAAATGCAATAAGAAAAATACCCCCCCCCCCCCCCGAGAAACCAATAGTGAATATAAATCTTGTATAAAATCAATACAAGGATGTTACAAATTGTATCATTGAACTGTTTCTTCAGGTGATTGTCTGGTAATTAAGAGTTGAAATGACAGTTGTGTACAGGCTGTAAGCCCTATGCTGACACATCAAGTACAATAAACCTTAAGCGTATTACAACATATCATCATTATTTTATGTGGAATAATGAGCTACAACTTGTTGTCACAGATGGGAAACATAGTCATTAAGTTCTTGTGAAGAATGCTACTAACTGTAATTACAGTCCTTGAAATGATCTCCATTAAAACAGTGTTATAGAATGATTGGAACAAAATAACTGTTGAAATGTCATCAAAAACCAATCAAATACACATACTGAATAACTGATGCAATATGAGGTAACCACATTTGTATTCTCCCAGTAAACTATTTGCAAAATAAACAATTGATATTCTAGGTAATATTTCCCTACTTACTGAAGCTTAGAACTAACAAGGAAATAACAGTCACCACAATAACTATGAACAATAAATGGATGTAATAAACCAACCATTTTTACATGAGAAACAATATCAACCATTATTGACAAATCATGAACAAGTAATAATTATTGACAAATTGTGAACAAGAAATTTTTCTCATCATTTACGCTACCATAATCATATGATATGTGCCGATAAAACCTGAAACTAATGATACAGTCATCAGAGTGCGAAGTTCTGGTAGAAGAATGAGACAAATCTATGAGACAATTTTCCTAGAAGAGATATCTCAAAATAAATGCTGATTATAATCATCCAACAAAAAACACATTAGTGATAAGAACCAGGAAACTGTAGACTGTAAACAGGTGGGGAATATTTAAGACAAACATGATTGTTTTTTCATGGTAATAAACAGACATAATTAATTCATGTAATACATAAAACAAATACCAGACATTCTCCGGTACAACCCAATGCGTGGATTATTATAACAAGAGGGCCATGATGGCCCTGTATTACTCACCAGAATATAAATGTAAGTTAACTCGTTATTAAACAGGGAATACTTCTGGACAGATAAGGGGAACAATAAATTGGTTGAAGGACTATCATATGATACTAGAATGGAATATTGGTGATGACCCAAGGATGCTACAGTCCAAATTTGGTCACAAAAAGAAGATAATAAAGGTATTTCTATTTCTAGTGGCCACACGGTCAACCATTTTAATTAGGGCAGACCAGATAGAACACTATCTAAGGATGCAAAAGACCAAGTTTGGTGATAATGCATCTATTGATTCACGAGAAGTTGTTTTAAGGTATTTCCATTTTCAGCTCTGGTGGCTCCTAAAAGGGACAGATCAAATTTACTTGAGCAAACTTGACAGAGGACTATCTATGGATGCTACAAACCAAGTTTGGTGATGATCCATCCATTAGTTCCTGAGAAGAAGATGATTAAGTCTTTTCTATTCTTAGCTCTAGCAGCCCCTAAAAGGGGTCAACCATTTTTATTTGAGCAATCCTGATAGAAGACTATCTAAGAAATCTAAAGACCAAGTTTAGTGCCAATTAATCCATTGGTTATGAGAAGAAATTGTTAATATGTTTATAGATTATTCTATTTTTAGCTTTGGTGACCCATAAAAGAGGTCAACTGGTATAATATAGGCAAACTGCAATCAGAAGGTCACAAGAATACTACACAGTAAATTTGAAGGAAATCAGGCCAGTACTTTTAGAGGAGAAAACCATAGTTGATGCAGGATGCTTGAGCATCCCCCTTCCCATACTAATAACTCACCCTGAACCTTCGGTTATGATAAAATCATGAAACAATTTCATCACATGGAGCTGTTTTGTACATGTTTGAATGAAGTACAAGTACACTTTTAGTCTGGACTCTTGCTGAGGCATGCAAGTAGGAAAGGTTCATTTTGTTCAGTCAAGGTCAAATAATATGGTATATAACAATAACATTATTTACCAGTTTTGGAACATAAGATTTCACAATTAAATTTAGCAAAAGAAATGTTTTTTTTCCATTATAATGAATTATGAAATATTAAAAATCATATCAGCAATGAATTAATTTCAAACGACAGATTAATGCAAAAAGAATCCTACATATTATTAATAAAATGCTCTTAAATGTAATACAGAATCACAACACAACGGTTTCTACCAAGTCCATATTTATGCAACTATAACTCTAAGTATTTTTGAATCAATTTAATCCCAGTACACAGAATACTGGTACAATATTGGACATTGGCGGAATAATGTACTGAGACAATCACACAGACAGCTAACATTTACAAAGTCAATTTTCTAATGTGTGCTGGTCAACAACTTCTATTTTTGGAACAGTTAACCTAGAAAACCAATTTCCAGGAAAAGCCGATAATGCTCTGGAAAGATGATACATGTGTGTGTGTGTGTGTGTATGTGTATGCGTGTGCAGTACATACCTGCAGAAACCCGACGAATGTGACAATACCCCATCCTAAACGTCGATTGTCTGGTTCCACAAGAATCATTTGCAGGGCATCAATAACCAAGAATCTTTTTTGTTTCCTGGAAAATGCATTAATATATAAGGAAGTCTGTCAGGACCAAACAATAGAATTGAGTTACATCAAATTGTAACAATGGCAGAGGCAATTGTGGGCAGTACAGTACAATTTATAGATTTATTTACAGAATTATTACAACATCAAAGACTCAAATTTCAAGTGATCAATTCAATTCAAAGTAATTTAAAGTTAACAACTGATGACAGAAAGCTTTTTTCCAACAGGGAAAGTAACATTAAATAAACTCAAAATATCAAGACTTTTCCAGATATGACTCAAAATCCCATGAAGTGGAAAAAACAGCATTTACGTTTTTCTCTGTCTATGCATAATTAATAGTACTATGCAGCAACCTATTTGCCCTCATGTTTCCAAAACATGCTTTCTATACATGAACCAAATTTAGATCCTGCCTTTGTAATATATGATAAACATGATATGATGAACATATCACAAACTGAGGTAACCAAACATAAGGATCCAAGATTTTTCTACAGGTATCTATCTTTATCACTTGTTTTCAACACAATTTCAGCTCCAGTGTAATAAACTTATGATTAATTTCTTACAAACTTAAAAGGTTCAAACTAGGGAGTATAGAAAAATAAAACACTTCAGATGAGGCCATCCTTATAAAAATTGATTTGTGATTACCCAACCCAAATATTTAACAGTGCATAGGCATTTTTTTGTTAATATCTTTGGATTGTACTTAAAATGAAAATCTGGAATAAAGACCGTAAAATATTTTTAGTCCAAATTGATATTAATATTTTTGAGAGTTGGGGGGTGTTTTGAAGGAATCATTCAGGTAACTGCAAACAAACAAATTTTAAGAATGACCTGATTAGAATTGAACAGAGGTCTATAAATAGGTTCCTTAAACTTCATGTAGTAATACTTGAACTTATTATTTAATCAATTTAGGGTGTTACTGTTGATAACAAAAATCTCCTTGGTGGATATACACCATAGAATTTGCACTTAATACACACACACAAAAAACGGATAACATTATTTCCAGGAAAGAAAAACAAGACTCATTCAAAGAATTACTTAAGACAGGATAATAAGAGACAGTGTTGTAGATAACAGCTTACAAATGACATTTGATGCTATATATGACGTCTGTAGTGTTGATTTTTTGGTCTGGCATTTCATTACTGAATCAAACAGGATATTTTCAAATATATGGCAAAATCTAACACGAAAGGAAATTTAATCTATTTGACCAAACAGAAAATTTCATTGTTTAATAACTAAACTTATGTTTCAGTCATACAGGAAAATTACAGATATAATAAATAAAAAATGATTTCAGAGTTCTTATCGCATTATTATTTAAGATAATAAACTGGAGTCAATTAGTTTCATTTTATGTGACTTATTGTCACTGGGTTTAACGCTGTTTTTCAACAATTTTTCAGTTATATTTGGCAACCGGTTCACCTAACCAGTTTTCCTGGACTGAATACTAACCAGGACTAACTTACCCTCCCACATGGAGCCAGCAACTTCTCCACTTATGGAGGAAAATCGACATTTTTGTCAAATTTTCATGGAAGGGTATGACTGGCCGTAACCAGGATTCGAATCCGGATCTACGGGTCACAAGTCCAGCGCACCAACCACTGGACCATGGCCGCGGCTTGGAGTCAATTAAGTCAGATTTTGTGGGTAAATCAAAAGAATACAAACAAATTATAGAAAGATTCTTTAAAATTTGGGGTCTTCATATCGTTTCGCTCTAGTCTCATTAGACATCTCAGGTTTAACACAACATAACACGGCACAACACAACATGGCACAACACGGCACGATATAGTTTGAGGAATGTTTGTAAAGTAAGTCCTAACTTATACACACAAATGGAATGAAGCACCATTTGAGTAAACATCTCATTTAGGAAAAAATTGATTCATCAATTTGTTTTTAGGTGACTTATTGTAACTGGGGTTTAATGCCGTTTTTCAACAATTTTTCAGTTATATATGGCGACCAGTCCACCTTACCAGTTTTCCTGGACTGTATTCCAACCACTACTAACTTACCCTGCCACGACTAGGATTTGAAGAACCCGGATCTCCGGGTAATAAGTCCAGCGCAACCACTGGACCACAGCCACGGCCCTTGATTCATCAATAAATGAGCCCAACTAAACATTAAAACATGCAGATATAAGCTAGATTATGATCTATTTGTACGTGCCCAATGAGAAGACTAGTATGTTTTATTTCTAAAAAAATGAAAGTACAATGTAGTTTATACTCAGAATTCTCAATATTTTATGGTACAGAACTGAGCCCTATATTGCAAACATGCACTTGACAATATCAGGGTTTTCATTAAGAAATTACGTAACCGATTTTTTTTTGAAAGCAAAAGGAGCTGGGGGTTTAAATTTTTGAAAAATTTTTAAAATCTTGGAAAAATAAACAATTCAAACATGTTTTTAATCAATGGTTTCAATTGGCAATCGGTTCTTAACAAAAACCCATCAATAGTTCATCTTACTAGAAGATCTTTCATATTAAATCTTTTAGATAGATAAATTTTCATACTTGTAAATACGTACAATGACGATATTTGAGCAGGACATAGATTAATGGAAATTAAAACCATTTAACCCTTATTCAATAATCAGAAATGAACAATTAATGTGTAGACAACCACCTTGAGGAGGGGATAATTATACATCAACATAAACTGATCTTCCTTCCCTAATAAGAATTCCACACCAGAACTGAAGTATTCTAAGAATTTGAAAATAGGATATGTTCATGATCTTGCATTAATAAATACAGCTCAATAAATTGTACAAACAAAAGAATTTTTTCAGATTGAAATTCATGCTACACTTAAGTAATACTGATGCTTTGGTTTACCAAGACTTTAATCATTTTAAGATAATACACAATAGAGAAATCAAGCACTGTTTATCATAATTTCGACTTTAACGAGGGACTTCTCAAGGACAAAAAGAGATATTTATTTATATCAATGCCACTTCTCAGAAATTCTACATGAAATAACAATACGATCCTGGAACTGAGAGAAGAATAGAAGAATTCCAAGAAATGCCAGTGAACTAAGAATAACAAACAACTCATGAAATTACTGCCTTAACTCTTCTAGGAATTGTTTTGCCCAGCATATCACTAACATCAGAATAGTGCTAATTTACAGAGAGAAATTCAATAAAAAGCAAAACAATGCTCTCACAGATCAAACTATGTCACATATATGGTGTAGACATCACTGTCAATAGCTTGCATAAGATTTACATAAGGTTTAATACACTATAAACAGACACGGCAGACAATAATAATTATTGGGTGAAGAGTTTGATGAAAATGATAGATAAATTCATATATCATCCATCAAGAAATCAAGATGAATATTTCTGGGTAAACTTCTTATCATAATGAAGAAGTTGATGTACATCATCTTCATACAATGATTCTGTCTCCTAGAAAAGTTGTATGGGGAAGAATTTGCAGCAGAAATATCTAACATTTCCAGGGGAGGTAAACCTGAATTCCCAAAGACAGACGAGGCTACTCATACTGGACAACATATTTATCAATATAACTTGGGCCTTCTAATCTATAATGTGTTTCAGTAAAAAATGACATTTTTAGAAAGAAAGTCATAATCAGATATTTAAAATGTTATGCAGAAGCTTCAAGTAGGTTTCAGAAATTTGAAGACTTATAAAATTGTCACTTACTTGTCCTTTGTGATAACTGTACATGCAATGAGGTCACTGTTATCTGAAGATATAAACAGAGTAATACATGAAAAACACAGCAGTGAACAGGTCTAAATCAGGGCCTTTCACACTAAGCTAAATTGATAAAAAACCTTATACATTATTTACATGTACATATAAAAGTTTGAAAGGACACATTTTACATTTAGTTGTCTTTTATACCTTAATGCTTTGGGGAAGGACACAGAAAGCTAAATTTCTTACAATAGGTAATGGTAGAGGAGAAAAGAGTTGTTTTCATGAGACTAACATTCAAAGATCGTCATTGTGACCTTTTTTTAAATAAATCCCCAAACTGATAATATCAACCAACCATGCTAATCATCACAAGAGATACTGGTATTGGGGAATTTTGTAAAGCAAATATCAAATCACAATGTTACTCCTATCAGCTGACTGAGTGATTATATAACTTTGTTTCAGAGGATTTAAAGCTGTTTTTCAACAATATCTCATTTATACACAGCCGCCAGTTCACCTAACCAGTTTTCCTGGACTTTATTCTAACAAGTACTACCTAACCCTTCCACAAGGAGCTGGCAACTTCTCCACATATGTAGAAAAATCAACATTGTTGCCAAATTTTCATAGAAGGGTATGACTTGCCACAACCGGGATTGGAACCTGGACCACTCGGGGTAACAAATCCAGCACACTAACCACCGCACCATAGTTGTGACCAAAATAATTATTTAAAGCTCTAGAACCAACATATGAAAGGTTCTTTAGATATTTATGGACCATGAAATAAACATCAGTATTATTTATAGCAACTGGACACCAGATGTATGACTGATTTCTTCAAAATCTCAAGACACCCTTTAGTGGATTAAACTTAGAGCACAAAAAAATTAAGGGTGATCAAAATGAAGTGTTTTATACTATGACACTAGCTCATGTCAAAACAAACAAAACTATCCCAATTATCAGTCACACAGACAAAATATGCCTTAATTAAGTTTGATTTTAGCTATACCATATTTTTGTATGTTGAATCAAATATTCACAATATTTACAATTACAAATGACACTCTGATATTTTGTTATTCTAAAACCAGGGGTGGGATTGCTTAACCCTTTGCCTCATAAGCATATTTTGGACTCTTCTGAATTCAAAGCAAATATACAAAACATCAATTTATTTAAGAAAATTAGGTTACTTCTCTCCGACAGAGTGGAAAACATTGTAGCAAAAGAAGCCATTACTCATTACAAGCAATGACTTCTTTTGCCATAATGTTTTCAAATGTTGTCTGCTTCAAATGCAGGGAAATGCAGTTTTAAGGATTAAAGGGTTAAACACATGAGAGGAGGAAAATACTTAAAAGAGGTGTGACACACACTGCAACATAATGCAAATTACCGGATATCGCAAAATTTCTACAGGCGATATCATATCATGATACAATTTCCAAATACTTGTATTTTGCAATATCAAATTAAAAAGCTTCAAAGAAATGTTAGCCGATTTTTTTTAGTTAGACAGACAACTAACTCTCGGTTTAACTTGTGACAAATGTTTTTGCATGAAACCTGTTGAAAATTAGAGAAATATTTAGTAATTTTTTTTGTTTTATTGTATTCTGTTGATTAATTCCTTATTCAAGAATAATTTTATGTAGGACAGGAAAGACAAAAATGAACCTCATTGTAAAGATTGCAGGATAATACAGTTAATAAAGTCTATATGTACTCTTAGCTTACGGAAGGTTGGTGGTTCTACCCAGGTGTAAGCCTAGGGTCTTCCTCCAGTGTTAAAGCTGGAAAGTTGCCAAATGACCCAGGATATTGGTGGGACATCGAACTCAGGTGAGAAAAAAAATTGAACAATATACAAACTGTCCAAATAAAGTTAAAATTCTAAGAATTCACGGATGACCGATGGACAGTTTCTGTGCAGATTCGTTGAAATCTGTTATCATCTTAATACCAAATTTGATCATGATATAAAATGACCATATAAATAGACGAACAACATGGCATATGATCCTAAATCTACAGATGTTCAGTAAATGACCCTGATTATAGTGAAATCAGTAAGTATTGAATAACAGATTAAATTTGACATTCACAAGGTTAATAACAACATTGACCTATACAAGAAACCAGTTGTTTATGACAGATACCCAATGAATATAATTTATTGAATAAGAAATTAAGTTATCATCTAGGGTCATGTATTATCTGACCTGTTATCTTTTATGTAAAAATGGTAGAACAATAAGAAAGCAAACATTATGATGAGAGCAATACTCAATGATAACATTTCATCTTTTGAAAGTCTAGCTATACACAGAGATTATTAGTTTAATTACCAAGAAACAAGGAAAACGTTTTTATCATAAGTATTTTGTCAATATGTACTAATGTTATCACAATGTTGGAGTCAGGTGGATTTCATTTTAAAGGAAAGACCATATAAAAACCCTGAAATCTGGTGAAAGAAAGTCTGCACTTCAGTGTTACAATTCTGTACATTTATTTCTACTGTTAGGCTAGCCTAAATATATATATAGATGTAAATATATATATGAAATTAAAAATAATCGCTTCCAACTATAAAAGTATGCAAAATTTTAATGAAAAATTAATTATTACAAGAAATCACTGAATAAATCTAAATACAAATTGTGACAGCTGTCTGGCTCACAGGGATTCTTTTAATCATCAAATTTTCATCAAAATTTTGCATATCTTTATAATCGGAGTGATTATTTTTAATTCTGGAATAAAAAAACTACGTCATATCCAAAAATTAATACCTTTTTTTCTGCCTATGGCTGCCATAAAGAACTATAATTAATTTAAAGCCTGATTATATGGCCACACTATCAGAATTAATTTTGTACACGATCATAGTATTAGGTCTATCTTTAAATTCTAAAAGCTTGTATTACAGTAAATAGTCCTCATTTTAGCTTCAAAGTCTAAATTTTAAGAAACCAGTTAATACAGTTTTAATTTAGTTGTATTTTATTTACAGAAAATGTATAACTTTCATATATAACATCAAATTAATATCATATGACTGTACTGCAGCAGGTTGGGTACAACACAAACATTCATTCTCCTTCCTCCATGTAAGACTTACAACAGTTTAACAATAAACAAGTGATATACAGGATAATTGGAAAATGACAAAAATTTCTTGGAAATCTGAAGTCAACCCCAATCTATAAACAGGATGTTTTCACAACTAACAAAGGATATGACACTATTTTGAAATAGTAGATGTATAAACAACTACTATGTGCTATTCAGTACTATTAGAAGGATTAAAGGGTAGTATATACAGTATATATACACACTACGTCAATCATAGAATTATAATTTTCAAATTGAACAATTACAAAACAGGAGACCAAAGTCGAATCCCGCTACATAACAAATGTGTGTATTAGATATTCTCATGGGGTTATAGGTCATAAGTTTAAATCAAACAGATTAGAAAGCTGATCGTATTAGCTAATGTAAACTAATTTGTTTTATTCAATGGCAGATCAAGCAATGTACAAGTACATTTTTCAAACTAATGTTTACTCAAACAATAATGGGTAGGAGCTCGTAATTTCTCAGTTTTGGAACACACCAGAGGTGTCTCATAATTAGAACAATCTCGGATATCACTATTTTTCAGATGGTTGACAGATATATCGTCATTTAAAATCATGCGGATTTGATTTCATCGATGAGCCGACCCATGAAATCCAGGAAATTAAATCCCCAATAGATTTTATTGAAACCACAGAAATTTATGTGAGGAAAAAATAATTGCTCCTCTGTGGATAAATCTATCTTGCTGAATGTTTTATTTTATAAGTACAGTCAAACCTATGCTTGCAGCCACCTTCGAATATAGACCACACTGCAAATAAAGGCCACTCTTTGAAAAATTTTCACTGATTATTTAAAACAAATTGATCTCTGAATAAAGGTCATCTGTCAATAAAGGCCACATTTTGTCTTTCTCAAGGGTGGCCTTTGTTCACAGGCTTGAATGTATATCAAAAAAAACTTAAAAATCTGACAATATAATGGAATGCACCCATTCTAAATACTGTGTTACTTTACCATGAAATTTAACCATGGGCATAAATAAATAATTTAAAATAATCACAATCTATTATAGAATGTAGGATTATTCATTTTATCTATACAGTTTATTTGTTTTGAATCCATGTTCACTCAGATAGTTACTAAATACTGTTAAATGAAAACAATTTTTTACTCGGGGATTTAATATCACATACACAGTCAGGAAGGATCATTTGGAAACTTTTCTAGCATTAATGCCAGAGGAGGACGACAGGTGTACCTGGGTAAAACCATCAACCTTCAGTGAGCAAGCTGAACAGCTCCCTCTAATGTACAAATGTTAAGTACCAGGTGGGATTTGAACTCACAGTGGTGAGGGGCAAGTGATACTGGTCAGAGACTGTAACCACTTCACCACAAATATTATTAATAAACACTTGTCTTCAAACTAAAACTTCAAAAGACAAATGTAAGCATCATGTTCATGTCTTGATATACTGGGTTTCAAATCAATGATAGACTAGTCGTGATCATGATCAATGATAAGACATTTATGAAATTATCAGGGTTGTTGTTGGTGGGTGATTAAAAATGGGTGGGATGGTTTAAAACGTAAGGTGAAGATTTCGTAAATAGCCCTGTCACAATTTCACCAGCCAATAATCTGTCTGATAATTCCATAATAATAAATCCATTAATGAGTTCTTGCACAACAGTGAGCAACTTTTAGATACAACCAGCATTCCTGTGAACTTTGATTCCTGAAGGTCATGCATTTTTCAAGATAGGTGTCACATAACCTCATATAGTAATATATATACCTTGGTCATTACTGTGTTTTTACTAATTCAATCTGATTTTGAAATTATTAGATAGGTAAAATATTATTATGACAAATAAAATTTTATACTGCTGGATCATTATCATGATATGTACAATATGAGTGACAAAGTAAATACCCCTCCCCACGCACATTTTTCATAACATCAGAACATAAATGCTGACTGGACAGTATAACACTTACTTAGGTCTAGAATATTATCAATTTTCACACAGTCCTTGACTTTGGTTAGAGGTAACTGTGTCTCAGCTTCTTGCATCAGCGTCAGGGACAATTCTCGCACCAGAAAAAACACTCGAATTGCCTGGAAAATTAACAAAGTCATGGTAAAACTCAGATTATGTATCCTTGAGTAGATGTAATAACAGAGATGTAAATATTGATATTGTTGGATAATCATACAGAATTTAGTGTACTGAAACCAGACTCAGATGTTTCAACCTGCAAATAAACTGACTAGAAATTCAGTATTCAATAAAAATGAGTCCCTTAAGTTTTTGTAATGCCAACCGTTAAATCAATGTATACTTGTCCATCTTTCTACCATAAAATACCTCATTGGTCATTTTAAGTTTTGGAAGATTTAAATTTCTATTTTTTCCCTAAAAAGTTAATTGATAGCTTTGAACATTGTACTGTCAAGTTTGTGCAATATATCACCATTCACATGTATTTTGATCACTGATTATTTGGAAATTCCCGGATAAAAAACAGTAGCTTGTAATACATTGTGAACAACCAATCAATAACTGTATATATATATAGAAGAAATACATTGTCCTTTCGATTCAATTAATCACCTCAGCCATGTAAAAATCTGGATATAGCCAACAATCCATTAAACTATAACATGGAATGCATTTAATCAATTAAAAATGCATTCTTCAGTAGTCCACAAAAATACAAGCGTAATCTTAACATACAAATGAAGATATTCAGTCAGGATAATTCTTTAACACAAAGTGATTGACAATTTTTTCTTTAATAAGCTGGCTATAGAGAAAGCTTAGTAAATTTGGTTAAAGTTTTCCCCTATACTTAATTGAGCTTAATTAATATGTAATTACTTATCATTTTTATCTTCTCAGATCTGATTTATATGTATGACATCAATATAAAGTACGCTAAGAGAAGTATTCAATAATAAACAGCTCAAATAGATGTAAAATGTGAATTTAGGTCAATGCTCCACTAACACATATCCCACTTCCTAGAAAACAGTTTTCAGAGAATTCCAAATTTAGCTTACCTATACCCTATAAATAATAGGACAAAATTGATTGCATGATAATTTATTCAGAATTTTTATATTACTTCAGAGATAAAATTAATTGACAAACTAAATCTCTGTTCTCTGCACATATATCATAATAATATCAATGGAGTGTAGAGTTAACTTTCATGTATAATATATTAAAACAAATTAGCCTTTCCAGGAAAGGATGGAGTACGATAACAAAGATGATTATGGACAGCAATCATGCAGAGTTATGTCATCAAATGAACTCAAATTACTTTGTCTGGGGCTTTGTTTAAGCTGTTCATCCCTGATTCAGAATAATCTACAGTATCATCTGGTAGCCAGGCTGATTCACACAAGTTATAGCAAATACTTAAACTTCTTATCATCAATTATATGCTAAAGTTCACTTCCAATAAATCTTAAAGTATGCAAAGTAAGTTTAGCTGAGAAAATAAGATTTAGAGTGACTTAGCTTTGTATGGTTTGTTATTCAATGACCCTAAAGCACATGTTTGGTAACTTAATGACTAGACTGAATAGGTTTGGTATTGAAACCAACAAGTTGCATAATTTACATGATAAGTCCCTGAATGACACAGTTGTATATAGTGACTTACTGAATGACCTAGTTGTGTGTAAAGACTTACTGAATGACCTAGTTGTGTATAGTGACTTACTGAATGACCCAGTTATATATTACACAAGAAGGCCATGATGGCCCTGCATCGCTCACCAGAATAAATGTTAATTAACTTGTTACTAAAAAGGTAATAAAGGTACACTTGTGGGCAAATAATGGGGAACAATAATAAACTTGATAAAAGACTATCAAAAGATACTACAAAGGAATATTTGTGATGATTGAAGGATGCCAAAGACCAAATTTGGTGATGATCCAACCACTGGTTTATGAAATAAGTCATTTTAAGGTATTTCTATTTTTAGCTCTAGCGGCCCCTAATTGGGGCCAACCATTTTTATTTCAATAAATCTGATAGAAAACTATCTAAGGATACTTAAACCCAAGTTTGGTAATAATCTATCCATAGAATCATGAGAAAGACATTTTATAGTATTTCTATTTTTAGCTCTAGCGGCCCCTAAAAGAGGCAGACCAAACATATAGGAGCAAACATGAGAGAGGACAATTTAAGGATGCTACAAACCAAGTTTGGTAATGATCCATCCATTGGTTCATGGGAAGAAGATGATAAAAGGTTTTTACTATTTTTAGCTCTAGTGCCCTAAAAGGGGCCAACTGGTATAATATGACCAAATTTTGCAGTTAGAACATCAAAAGGCTTCTACACAGCAAATTTGAAGTAAATCCGACAGGTAGATCCTGAGGAGAAGACCATTGTTGACGCCAGACGCCGGAGCATCCATCTACTCATCCTAACAGCTCACCCTGAACCTTTGGTTCTGGTGAGTTAATAAGTGACCTACAGAATGACCTAGTTGTATATAATGACCTACTGAATGACCTAGTAGTATATTATATAAGTGACCTACAGAATGACCTAGTTGTATACAGTGACCTACAGAATGACCTAGTTGTATAATAGTGACCTACAGAATGACCTAGTTGTATATAATGACCTACTGAATGATGTAGTCGTATAATAGTGACCTACTGAATGACCAAGTTGTATATAATGACCTACTGAATGACGTAGTTGTATAATAGTGACCTACTGAATGACCTAGTTGTATAATAGTGACTTATAGTCAAGTTAGAAAACAGGGGAATTATTGGAAGCCAGTCTAAAAATTAGTGGTCGTTATAACAAGGTGGTTGCAATATTGGCTTTTTACTGTACTTCTATTTTCATCTTCTTACTTTCACACACACTGACAGAAACATTTCCTGTATATATATGACAATATCTAGTCATAAACATGACTACTGGTTTGTGGAGTTGATTTTTTCTAGACTATCATTGTTCTTTATTAATCAAATTCTAAAGCTGGTTTAACACATTTTACAGCAAATGTAACTATCACAACTGCTTTCCCAGCTGATACTAAGTTTTAACATCACACTACATGCACATAATCTGCACTCCTTCAAAATGGCAGAGGATCAGCCAAAAAAATTAAATGAACCACATAATTTTGTTGATTTCAAAACTTCTTTCATAGTAGTGCTGTTCTAATAATACATCATAATGTTTATTTTATGGATCAACATTGTGGTGTTACTTACACAATGTTTGTATACCTTATGTGTATATATCATCACGGAATTCATAGAATCAATGACACACCTCAGAGACATTCAGAACCCTTGGCTAGATTCCTCAGAAAAATATAGAACAGAAGTCTCAAAAAATAAATTTAAAGTAAAATATGCAATTGTATTACGACAATAACATAACATATTTTAATGAGCTTCTACAACTGATACAAAATTAATACAAGAAAACGATTCACTCATATTTGCGTGGGTGAAAGTTGAAAATTTTGAAAAAAAAAAACCGGAAATCTTAACCTCAGTGCTACAAACGCAATAAAAACCCAATGAGTTAGAACTTGTCAAGGATTTTTAATGAGTGGATTTCTAATGAGTGCAATTCAAGTAACTATTCAAAACTTTGAAAGCTATAAAAACAAGTCAAGAAACTAGGCAGACTTAATTTTTAAATACAGATAAGCTAACATAAAAAATATCAAGAACCCTGGTCACATTTAAACATCAAAAGCAAGTTAACATGGGATATTGTCATAATAGAATTTAAAGGTCAAGACAAAAGCAATTGACAGCAAAATATTTGTCTGTTTGTATGTTTGTTTGTTTGTTTGTTTGTTTGAAGAAATAAGTAGCAAAGGTTATAACAATAGTTTGATATTCTCGGAAAAGTTAATACACCTCACTGAAAGTTTAATCAGTAAAAAATCTTTTAACATTATTTCAAGGAAAATTTTTTATTGTATTTCCTAGAAATAAGCTGTGACATTGCCTGTCTTTGTAGCTTAGTCATACATTGAATATCTGCCAACAGCTGTTAAACCAGCCTATTGTGTTTGTAGTGTGAAGATTTAATAGAATGTAATATAAGGATAAAGTATCTGAAAAGTACATCATAGGTATGCTGCATCTGAGAAACCTGAACATATAATGTATGCATGTTGATTATAATATATCAACAGCTGTTGGTCATACAATTAGAAGATGTTCTGAAATTAATATGCATATCACTTGCAGAATATTTTCATAACTTTTTTGTTTTGATAAAAAATAAACTTCATAGATAAAAATAAATTTCTTGAGCAAAGAAAATCAAGGATGCATTAATATGGAGCTAGCATGTGGTATAAACACCATCTAGGAAATGTTAGTTTTTAATTATAATCCATCTCTCATAATGATACTTTGTACGGATGACAATTATGTATGTTTGATTCTAGCATTTCCAAATGACACACAACAAGCTATAACACTATACAGAAAACGAAGAAAAAATAAATAAATTTGTAAATCCAAACGAAAAATTTATTTAGATGTGTTTTTAAGACATCTCATTAAGTGTTAAATAGAAATTATGCAACAGATCAGCAATAGAAGGGAAGTAACCAGTTTTCAGATAGAAATGTCATATTCAAGAATTACTTCCCTTGAATACAAACAACCCATATATTTTGGAAAGAGAATATTTTTCATACAAAATGGCACTGAAGCAGGACACAATGAAATGGAATCTAGAACAAAATGACAAGACATCAAATTAACCTACAAAATGAACAATAAAATGTTTCAAAATTTCGAAGAAAAATATTTTGCATATAAAATTATTACATTTTTTTTTCTTTTGTGTGTTTCAAAATCATTAATATGAGAGCATTTTGAAATCATACTCATTGTATAAAAATATTGAATGAACCACTAATGAAGAATGTAACTCATGGTTACTTTATGACAAGTTGATGGAGTCAATACATCAGTGTTTACTAAATATAAAACATTAACAATGCTATTACATACCCTCCTTGCTCTCTCAACTTCCCCACATGGTAGCCTCTTGTTAAAGTCAATCCCAGTTAATGGGGTTCCAGTGGGGGGTAATAAGATAGAAGCATCCATTGTCAAATATTCAACATTGAGAGGACGTGACTGAAATATCAAATTATATATTATATATACCAAATCAAATAAGAACCATCTTATGATTAAATGGAATCGGTTCACTAATAAATCAAACTCTCTCTGTAACATTCAAATTTAGTAGTCAGATATTTCATCATCTAACCTTAACATATTTGTGGTTCACAATTTTCTGTGATGGCCTCATAATACAAGGATATTACCATAATTTGATTTCAGTACACCTAAAAAAGTTTTATTTTAGAAAGATTCTCAGTTACAGAATCAAAATTGTGTAAAACTCAGGCATTTTTTTGTAAACTGAATAAAATGGATCAATAAAAACAATACAATTTGGCCTCAGTATTTATGAGATCAGTAATACAAAATGTTACTAGTTATAGCAGACTTAATTAAACACAAATTGAAAGTACAAAATACTTACCATCATTTCATTATATTCATCTTCAAACATATCTAGAAAGATTTCTTCACTCTGAAAGAACATTTGATAAAGTAGGAAAATATGTGAAAAGATTTACAGTGCAACCTCTCCAAAGCAACACCCTTTCGAAGAAACCAAATTGTGTTTTTGTTGAGAGGTGGTTGCTCCAGAAAGGTTAAATTAATAATGAAATCGTACAGTGGGAAAAAATCATGCAGTTGCTGAAGGGAGGTTGTTGGTCAAAAAAGGGCCGATTTGGAGAGATTACACTGTATGTATTACTGATATCAATTTTATTATCTAATAATAGATGTTCAAGTACTGCCCTTTAATAAACCATAAAAATGTCTTAGTTTTATACTGATCTGCCACTAAATATAATTTTCATGAACTTACCTTGTAGAAATTCCTCAGTAGTTGTGTACTACACTCCCTGGCATTTTCAATGCCTGCCAAATGTCTGTCTTGAAGATAAGATTTCCCAGGCATGTAAATAAGTTGCTTCAGAAGGCGTATACTAAGTTCCAGAGTGGCCAGCCTGACCTTACTACCATGTTGTGTGACCAGAGTTATTATACGAATAAGTCTTTCTACTAATGCTATATTGTAATTGTCTTTAGCCTAAAAGAAAGGAATTAGAATGTACAAAGATTTAGTGAAGAATTCTGAGGTAGAAATAATACAAAATTCCACAAAGAATTCTGTAGATGTTAAACAGAGGTATTAACTTACTCCAGTCATGTTCCGAGCAGCAAAACGATTTTTTATTTTCACCAATTCAATAACAACAGACCTAAAGAGTACTCCATATCTACAGCTGGTGAACATATTTGTAGCATATCTGTTGAATTGTTATCAAATGGTAATTCAGGTATCGCATTGAGAATGATATTGTATTGTATTGAGTATGAAGTACTGCAGAATTCATGTATCTTTATTTTTGACCCTCAAGATTTATTCATCAATGAATTCTATATATTTAAATTACAGAAGACATGGACAATTTAATAATTGAAAACCTCTAAAATCACTAAATTCTCATATCACATTTATCATTAATTGCAGTCAGAAGTACATACTAATCTAAATTTTGAAAAATTAATCCTAAGGCATATCTGTTCAATATATTACATATATAAAAAATAAACACTACTTTCTATATATATATATAATATAGATATATTCTTAATATTATTATTTAAAAAAACATTTAAGTATATAAATCTGTAGAAGGTTTATTTCAAACGTTAACAGATACGGTTATAGCGACTGATTTCCATGTTATACTTAATTTACAGAATACAATTATACACAAACCTGTGATCTTTCAGTGGGCATGAACACAGAATCCATTAATCCTTGATGTATTCCTGTAACAACGAAAATTCTGCAATAACTTGTAAAAAAGAATACTCAGAAATGATTTTCTACAAAATATGCTTTGATGATTAATGCATTATTGTACTCATTTTGAATCTTAATACACAAAAGGAACACTTCCTACATATATAAATATTATAATGACACCAACGCTTGTCTGCCTTACATCATTCTATTTAATAAGCAATTTTGATCAAAATTCTAAGTTAAAAAGGGGCACAACTCCAAATATATAGCTTTCAGAATAATGCCCCCCTAGTCTTGCAACTGCACCTTGTCATGATAATCAAGTATTCCAAGTGTTGAAATCTTTAAAAGCGTTTGAGAAATGGGCTACATTAAAGTTTTTGCAAGACGACAATGATGACCAGGACAACAATGATGCAGCCATCGTAATACCTCGATTTTTTCTTTGAAATAGATCAGCTAAAAACAAACAATGGTTTATTCTTATCAACAAGCTGTATGAATGTCATGGATGCATCATCTGACTAAGTAACGAACTTATAACATGGGATCATGAATACAGAAAATGTTGTAGTACACTGAATATTATTACATCATACATACCTGTACATGAAATATACAATTACACAGATAAGAAAATAGATGAATGCTAATGGAAGTTAAAAAATAAGACATTAGAAATAAACATAAATAAATAGATCATACTGACATACAACAAAATAAAAATACATATTTGGAGTAGAGAAATGTGATATAAATACAGGATATTTCATATAAGGCCATAAACAACTGATTTTATAAATGTGTTCTGTGGAACACATAAGTGTGAATCTTTGGCCAACTTAATAAAATATGTGAACAACATGACATCATTGCATTTATGTTCGTGTCAAAGGTACCATGCTATTATGCAGTTTTGCTGCAGGTAAAAACACCAAAAAACTCTCCTTTGTCATTCATTACTATAAATAACAAACTGATCATAAAATAAAATATTTGACAATATGAAATTTTACAAACAAAAATTTCATAATTTGTGTTCATTATTATAAAATACAAGACAACAACAACAAATAAACAACAGTCAACATATACCAACCCTCTGGCAGCAATAAAGAAAAATAGAGCATAAATCAAACATACATTACAATGTATAATGATACGGTTTCATGTTAATTAAAATGTATTTCCATAATGATTGTTCTTTGGACATGACACATATGCAAACAGTACAAACAGTATTGTTTGAAGATGCAAATAAGTATATTTTTCCTATTGAAAACTTTACCTCATTTTAGTATAATCATGTGGGGTAAATTTGTATCAACAATGCTATTAAAATGCAGGGAAGTTACATTCCATGAAAGATAATGCCACTGAAAACTTTTTGTTGCTAACAAATCACATGAGTAAGTATAATTGACGGCAAAGTAGACGTTAGTTATCAATAACTAATTAAAGCATCAACAATATACAATTAAATAATCTATATAATTTACCATCATTATGTCCCATGGCATATAACAAACACAAGCCAAATAATGCCTCATAGTCATTCTCAGTACATTCCAAGGCGTGAAATATGGCCTCCAAATATGGTCTGAAAAAAGTGCATCATGAAGAAGTATAAATACAAATAATTACATCACTGTACAAAGTTAGTGGTAACATTGGTTAGAAATATTTACAATCTAAATAGACAGATTCATATCTGGACCATAAGTATACAATGCATAAATAAAATTAACTAATAATATAATAATAATTTTTTTTAATATTAATAAATGCATTGATTTGACAACTTCTAAATACCAGTTACCTGTTATCTAGAGAGAATGAACTCAATGTTGGTGAAGTTCCACCACCAATTCTTCTGTTGGACAGAATTTTCTCCTCATCTGTACAATTTTGTGACACACCCTCCTCAAATACATCGTCCTGGCCCCCAGTAGTACTGTCTCTTTGAACCTCTGAAGATAAAAGATATAAATTAATATTCAATATAACACAAAATGTATTTTTTCAAAGAAAAAGAGCAGGATACTTCTAAACAAATATGTAACATGTCACATGATGACAATGACATGAGTTTAGTGAAGTTATAGATAAATTTACAGCAGGAATATTTTCATCACAAGACAGAGTAAGTCAGACTGTAACTGAAGCTTATCAACATACCTTGTATACTTTAAGCAGACCAAAAAGCAATTAAGAAAAGACTTAAGAAAACAAAACCTGAAGATTACATGTGTAAGTTAACAAAGTTAATTTAATTCAACACTTATTTCATCAGTAAACTGCCACTGAGAACAATGTCTCAAAGAAGAGTGCTACTTAAGCAGGATTTTAGCAGGATAAACATATTCTGGGAATCTTAAAACACGACAGCAAAGGCAATTATGTACAAGTTTTTGAAAAAATTAGCGCATTCTAAAAGAATGTATTTTTACCAGTAATTAGACAAAACAAATGATCGGTAATACAAAAATGGTTAACGAGAAATACATAGAATTCACACAAACAATAAACGACTCTGGATTGGAGAGAGATTATCTAAACAGTAAGGAAATATAATGTGGAGAAAGACAGAAATGCTTAACTTAAGCATTGTTCTAAATTTAATGCAGAGCATAAAATATGTCACTTTTGTATAATATTTAGACAGCCAATAGCAATAAAAAATATCAAGCATACACCAAGAACAAAAGCTGACAGTATGAATATATACATTATTCTATGAACAAATATACAAGATATAATATAAATAAAAACATCCGAGTATAGGGTGCTTTGGGTAAATTTGCATCAGTCAATCACACAGACAACGTGAGGCTCATACCAGTGACCATTTCACCCGGAACACCACTTGTCCTGTAGAATGTTGAGTTACCTTCAGATACACGCACAGACGTACTACGTGGCAACAATCCACGACTACTGCCCAGCGTCTCCTCAAGGGTCTCATCAGGGGCGGCAAACTCTCTGACAACCTACAGAATGATCATACAGTAAGATATCTTAAGTATCATAAAGTCCTACGGGTACAAACAATTGAAGATAATGGTAGTTGTTGGAGATTGAAGTGAAACTGAGGGTTCAACATTATTTAGTATGCTGACAGCAATGATTATATTCTTACAATGTGAAACAAAAAATATACAAGATGCAAGAAGTAATAAGCAAAAGACGCCCAATGGCAAAGTATAGTTAATGGTATCATTCTAACTAAGAATGTTAGTTTGTTTATGTATAATTAAAGATACTAAAATCATCTAAATTTTTTTCATACAAAGATAGTACACATCTATTAAAACCATGCTAGACAACTACAATTGTAAGAATCTTCTAATGACTTTCTTGAACAAAAAAATATTTTGAAGTCATGACAGTTTCATCTATAAGTACACTGATGTATTGGAACAGTCCTAACATTACAACTTACCATTCTAGGCGAGTCTGTAGTTTGCTCTTGTTGGCCAGAAAATTCTACATCACCATGAAATATGATCTCAGCCAGCTGACGAACCAGAGGACCATGTTGGATAATGAGAAACACCTACAAGTGAGAAAAATCATATTTAACTTTTTATACAAGAAAGATTACTCTTCTTCACATTGAACATATGATACTGAATTATATTAAATGTATGATTTATGAAGTAACAAACACATAGCAGAGAACTTTATTATCTTGATGTTGATAACAAGACTATGAAACAGACAGAAAAAGTGCTTATTTACTGAATTATAGTCTGAAATATAAATAACCAGTGATTTTTTGCAATTTTGGGAAAAAGTCAAGGTTCGGTCCAATTGGGAAAAAAGTTTTAGGCCGGGAATTGGGAAAAAATGTCTTTATTTTCAATTGGGAAGGGTCCATTGACTTGACCAAAAAAAAAAGAAGGAAAAAAAGTTGATAACAATACCCAACTGTCTCATATGAACATCATGACATGTTTTAAAAAGACAAAGGCTTCAGACAGACAAACTTCCGCATAAAAGCAAACTAAGGTAATACAAAAATACACAAACTAAAGGTTTTAATACCTGAGAGAGCAAATAAAGGGAGACAACTGAACTCACGAATTTCCTCTGACTCTGAAAGCAAAATGAAATACAAGGATTATATGTCACATAATTTTAGTCAAGGGCATTTCATTACACTTAAATAACTATATTAGCAGCAAAAAAAGCTTGCATGCATTTCCTCATTTAAGCAACTACTAATTTTTTGCTGACTTCATTAGTCATCATGAATTTAACAGCATTACAAATAATTAGTATTAAGTACTTGAACAATTAATTCAACAAATGCCAGATCATGTGTGAATGTTCAATGACAGAAGACAAAGAGTAAAATATCTGAACTGTCCTAACTTTTCTATATCATCTTTTATATCTTAAGTCATTCTTTTAAGACAGGAAACACAATGCAAGAGTGTTGTTAGAGAAGTTTATGGAATTTTCTTATACAATGTAATTTAATAAATAACAAATATGGTGCTTGGCAAGTAATGTTTTATGACCTTCAGTCATTTTTAAGTATCAAATTTCAAAGAACTTCACAAACAACCCTTATATTTCACCTTCCAAAATCCAACAAAGAATCTTCATACCTTTCTAAGGTCCAATCTCTTTCTCTTGGTAAGTGAGTACACATACAGAGGAATAAGTAAACGATTAAGTAGCTGGTCAGACAGTACATCATTCAGTGTATCTATGTTGATCAATAATATATCATTAATATAATGTAGATGATCCAAATGCTCTGCAACCAAGGTAGATAATCTTCCTCGACTTTGGTGACTGAAAAAAAAATTTCAGTTAATTCTATTATTAATGAAAAATATATGAAATTATCTCCCTTGACTGCAATGGACAAAGTAGAGTCATTTAATATTCTGCACAAAGGTAAATCTAAAGGCCATTGAATACATATGAATTATTAAAACAGTTAATTTTATTCCCTGGGATTTGATGTCACACCAACAGCCAGTGTCATATGGTGACTTTCCCAGCTTTAACAGTGGAGGAAGACTCCAGGCATATTCCAGGGTAGAGCCACCAACCTTCCGTAATCCAGCTGGACAACTTACATGTATATGAAATCTGTCTGGTCCAGGATTAATAAATGACATAACTTCCTATATCATACATGACAAAATGTAAACCCAACTATTTCAACAAAGAATTCCGATACAACTGACAGAGTAGAAAGCAAAAAAAAAAGGCATTCATTTGACCCATAAAACATCATTTTGACTCTTGAAATCAGTAAAATAAATCTTTTGACTCTTGATAATTTGTACCAAAGGGTCAAATTTACAATAAAATTTGAAGCAAACTTTGTTGACTCTTTAAATTATCATCAGCCAAGGGTAATTTTTACTCTCAGCTTTTGACATCTAGTGGAAACCCTGATAGATCAGGAAAATATAGAATGAATATCATAGTTAATGAAAGTAAAACTAACTACAGACTTACTCAGTGTCATTTCTCACACAAATGTCAAGGTCAAGTATGTGATTACCAATAAACCAGACTAAATTAGAAAAATAAGGGGCAGCAGTCCTGTCCCTGATGTATCTCAACATAGCACTGTCTTGTACTGTAATATACAACAAAAACAAATGTTCAAAGAAATTACATTTGTCAAAAATTTCATACATCAAACATTCCCTCACAATGGTGACAAAATCATTTATTACATAATATAGCTAGCTGATATAAAAAAGTTTTAACTGAAATAAGTGCCATAAGACTTGAATAATAATTCAAAGTAAAACTTTGTAAACAGTAATGACAATAGTTAATATCGCAAGACTGAGCTTAGCTATGTTTCAAAGCATGAATGAATTTGTACGACTGTTAAACACACTAAGACAAGAGTTCACACAGTTTAGACACTTCAATGAAAGCAACCCATTATTGAAAATAATCAATTGATAAAGAACTGTCAATTAACTGTAAAAGATATAAACTAACAATTTATCAACAACACACTGCTATTTGATTTCTCTTGTAGTGCATGTGTTGAGGTAGATATATTGATTAGGAGTGAATGTAAGGGGGGACTGGTTTGGTAAAAATAGACGAAAATAACAGTCTGGTGTAGGGAGAATTTTAGAAAAAAGTTTTAACGAGCAAAATTCACACATAACATACATGGAAAATGCATGGAAAAAGAAATTGAAATAAACATGATTTGTATGCTGTGTTTTGATTCATTCTGAAACTTAGTTATAGACAAGTATTTTAAATACATATAATAAAAGGTATGTTTGGGGTACAAAGGTTCAGGTTAGTACAATCAGAGATTGGTCATTTTCTGTATCATGAGAAACAAACATGAATATGGACTAGCTTGTATATAAATTACTAGCTAGCCAAAATTCAATAAGGGACTTGACTCCAGATTGGCAACAGAAACTCAACATAACTAAATCAACTAGGAAAAGTCATTAAACAGGTAAAATATCATTCATAAGTATAATTTTGTCCATATCTTAGAAATATGAAAACAAAGAACATGACAATTAAAACTTAATCATAGCGTATTGCTCCTGCATTACAAGTGACACTTTCTCTATACATATCTAAAGACTTGATAAATAAACAAAGCTTTAGCATCCTAGATAAACCTAGTTTTACTTTTAATCATGATTACTACCAATCGTAAGGGGTCTTTTGCCTATAGGAGAAAAAAACAACGCAAGTCTAGAGCCTAGTTCCTTTAACAGATAACACAAAACTCCACATGAACAGACTTTTATACTAATCTCACTGAACAAGTGACCATACATGATTGTCATGTATTACGTATGATTTTACATTACACAAGGATATATGCATACACCAGTGAGTGTACATTATTAATGCTAATACAAAGAAAGCTATATTACAACCAAGGAAGAGGGACTTCACCTGCAACTGAAAAACAAATACACAAGTGCATATTATTGAATAACAATAAACATAAAAATTATCAAAGAAGCCCTGCATCGCTCACCCGAATAGATGTAAATTAACTTGTTACTAAAAAGATAATAAAGGTACACTTCTAAGCTGATAATGGGGAACAATAATAAACTTGATAAGGACCATCAAAAGGATACTACAAAGGAATATTCATGATTTAAAAATGGCTAAAAATCACAGACTATAAAATACATGGTTTGTCTTGTGCATAGTTATACAATGTACTTCATATTCCTATACTAGGACATCCTTAAAAATTGTTGTACGCTATCATAAAGGAACCAACTCGTTCAAAAATTTCCAGACCCAAAAAACGTTTTTCAGCAATGTTTGATAATTTTTTTTGTTCTTTTTTCAAGCTTTTTGGTCCCACTACCAACATATTTTAACAGAAAAATGCCTGCCTGTAGACACTGTAGGCATACCCATTGTTAAAAGTTGGGGTCAAATAATAGCAAACCAAATTTTTTTGTACAGATGGCCTTGGCTAAATCTTAAGTTTCAACAATTTAGTTTGAACAGAATGCGATTGCAATGCATCAGATAAAAAAGGCATGATGGCAATTAAACCAATCTCAATTAAAAGCCTATCAAACAAGCAATCATGCAGCACTTCATACATAATAAATCAGGAAACAATAGACTAAAATCATTGGGTACAGTTAAATACACCAAAAAGTTAAGCTTGTATTTAAAGTGTCATTTTCACTTACCTTTGTATACATTCAATGTAATCGTCCTCACAGCAATCCTCACCATACCTTCAGAATGATTGAAAAACTTGATAGCTTCTGTATACAAGGCAAAATCATTTGTATGCTGAAATACAAGGTAGATATTAAACAATGGTGCGACATTTTGTTTCATACTTTTCCTGGGACAATTTAAAATTGTTTTGATGATAGTATTACCAAACTTGATATTAACTCTTTTGCTGCCAAATTTCTGATAAGGCACATTTCTCAGGGCAATGTATTTCTAACTGGTGCTCATCCTGTCCTCCCCAAGTAACTGCAAACTTCTCCGCAAGAAATGTTTGAATAAGTGGGGGGGGGGGTAACACTATGTCTTCAACCAAATCATCACAAAGATCATGTGTCACACCCATGGTTAGAACACAGGAGCCCGAGATCTGCAGACTTCACTAAAGTACTGGGCGCCAAAAGGTGACATTGGCACTCGGCATCGTCACCAAACTATGACATTGCCAGCAAAAGCGTTAAATCAACCAATTTACTAATCATGAAAAATTTAATTCTTGTATAATCAACGTGAAATAATACAATCAATATAGTCATAACAATCCATACGTCGAGAAAAATAGACCAAGTTTTAAGGAAGGGTCAATAGATTTGTAATGATCAACAAAATAAAAACTCACCTCGTTGTAAAAGAAATGTATTGTGTGTTTATTCAACTTCAGTGATAGTGTCTTCAAGAAAGATATGTAATATGCCATAACCTGTAATTGTTAAATGTAATATCTTTAAGAATCTATTAATCTAATGATAAAAGTACATAAGTTAATAAATAAATAGAAGTCATTTCTGTCACATCACCAGAAACATGCATTTATCAGTTTATGTATAAACAAGTTACAGAAAGATATCAATTAATGTACAAATGACTTTTAAACAAGTTATTAAAGATAATCCATTGAATGTACAGTTAATGCAATTTATATTCACACACAAAACACAACAGTACTTTCTCTCTGTGTAATAAGTTGGTCTTTAACATGCAATTTCTGAGAATAGATTTGTAGTAAATGCAATTGCAAATCAGTTTTCCATTCAATAAAACACATTTATGATAGACGAATATTGATCCCTCGTGTTTAACACCATCCAAGAATTCAGCTTTAAATCAACAGACTGAGAATGGTTCAATTTCCATTCTTAACATTGATATGGAAAATCAAATAATTATTGCACTCTTACCTCTTCATCAGAAAAATCAAACTTATGTACAATAATTGAGTTGATGTGATTGTTAGACAACAAGTAATCTGAAACAGAGAATGATGATACTATATATTATATCATACTGTAAAAATGATGATACTATATATTATATCATACTGTAAAAATGATGATGCTATATATTATATCATACTGTAAAAATGATGATGCTATATATTATATCATACTGTAAAAATGATGATACTATATATTATATCATACTGTAAAAATGATGATACATTATATCATACTGTAAAAATGATGATACTATATATCATATGACAATGTAAAAAACAATTTGATGGGCAGTCTACTGGTTCATAAATAATGAACCTGTTTAAATAAGTACTACAAGGTGTGTCTTTAATGTATAAAAGAACTTTTGTCAAGCATTATGTGTCTTTTGTAAATATTAAGACAAGGTAACTAGAGCCATCTGAGAGATACAGTAATGACATTCACTGATCAGGGTTTTCACTAGTTGTCAAAAGTTGAGGGTCAAAAATGACACTTGGCTGATGATAATTCAAAGAGTCAACAAAATTTCCTTCTAATTTTATTGTAAATTTGGTCCTATGGTACAAATTCTCAAGAGTCAAAAGCTTTATTTTACTGATTTCAAGAGTCAAAATGCTGTTATAAGTTTCAAATGAAAGCCCTGATATTGATTTTTTCTATTCAATGCTTGAAAATAATGAATAAATAGCTAAAATTGACACAAATTCTCTTTTTATTTTTATATCATTACGAAGAAAAGGAATTGGAAGACAACTTGAGGCAAATCAACACTAAGATGTCCAGGATTACATTCAATAACTATGGTATCATCAATTTTTAAAATCATGTTAAATAATTAACAATCAAGTATTAATCTTTCACTATCATTATTCTCAAAATATTCCAGAGTTTTCTATTCTAATGCTAAGACATTGGTGAAAAGCTGCAATGAATTCTAGGAAAATGTTAAAAAAAAAAAATTATGCTTTTTAAACGTTAAAAATGATTATTGTTGTGATTAGGCACCAGCATGTTTACATTAGCATTTATGATTCAAATTCTACTTACATAATGATGTTTCATTACTGATATTCTCAAACAGAATATTCAATGTCTGTAACAACTGAACACAAATAAATCTTCCGAATTTCTGTCTCATATACCGCAAGAAAAATGTTAACATATTCTTCTCCAGGAAAAAACTACAAAGGATCAAGAAAAAAAGTCAAAACCTTCTGCAATGTAGTTTTAATGTACCTAGCAAAATAAGCATAATATGAAGTTGTCAGAAATCGTAAATAACATATAAATAATATTGATTGTGAACAATATTTGCAATTCATCAAAAAAAATTAAGGTTCATTAAATTTGCTTGTGATACTTACTCAAACACACTACTATCATTTTGATCACCCCATATCAGAATCTCTGATATTGATCTCAACGTTTCCACGAGAAGTACTCGATTTTGTTCAGTGACAGTCTGATTTTTGCATAACACATTATACAAATATCTGAAAAGTATTTGGTATATTTAACATTGTGCCAATATAACAATAAGTCTATCTGCTTGTCACAAAAGTAATATACAACTTACAAGAGGAGTTAATACCAGTATCAGCACAGCACAGCTTCACTATTTTATGCTTAATCAAATTTATGAATTTCTGTAATTATTGACTGATAAAGCATTCATTTGATACAAACTTCTATCTACATCTACATGCTACTACCGATCAATCAATACTGATTATAACTGGGAGGCACTTGTCAGGAAAACTGTTGAAAAGTATTAAGTGCCGAGTTAAAACATATGAAAACGCTTCTGACTTTATCAAGGTTAAGCTTAGATTTGACATTTTTCAAAATTACTTACAGAAATTACAATATGTACACAAAGCAAGAAAGAAATTCACGTTGAAATCAACGTGCGACAGAGGTGTTTAAGTCAAGAGCAAACTTCAAGATAACTGAAAAGAGAATCATACTTAAGATGCTCCAAAGAATGAGGATTCTTCGGCTTAGATAGAAGACTAGGGAACCAGCCTTTCCCTCGATTAAACATTTTTTCCCTATTTGAAAATATTCACGTAAGTTAACAGGTATTATCAATCCAATGTTTTGCTTTTGACAGATAAATCGCCATATTGTATAAATTGTCAATCGCCTGTTGAAAAATGTATAGCTATTGGCCAAAATAATTTCAATGGACCAATCAAATTGTGTTTAAGTAACATTCGATTGACAAAAGGATCAGAGTTACTCCCCTTAGATATTTCACGCCATTTGTAATACCCCAAAAGACGATCATCAAATGATTAAAATCTAGGTCAGTCATACTATCAATTTGTGTCATGACATACTTGGTCTGAGTCAGTAAATAGCTTCAGTTCAGTGGGTCGTCTGTTAATTAATTTGTGTACCAATGTTTTTATAATTGTACTTCTGTTGTATTTTAGATATTGCAAGTTGATACTATTATGTTTTAAATACACTACTGCCTACAACACTGTATTTGCCGATTTTGCGCATCATAGAAGCAATTTATACCAGGGTCTATTTATTACATTTATTAACCCACAAGTATTTCAACTCCACAGTTGTGCTTGATTCAGACATTTAAGTTGATTTTTTATCAATGCAAAACAATATTTGTAGTTCATCACTTGAAGTGAACAACTCTAATCTCATTTTGAAGTTAAATACATGATAGTTAATTGAATTTATACCACATAAGTAATGCATTAGCACTTATTAACTTGAGATGGGCTTGTTTGTGTCTTATCTGATTGACCTTATTGTTGATACGTATGTTCATAGGACATGCATATAGGCCATTGCTTCTTATTTACATTTAACACAGACTATTTTATTCTGGTATAAGGGATCAGGTATTATGACTTATTAATGCTGATGTACTATTGATTTTATGTTTTACTTTAATTCAAACATTTTTGTTGGAGTATATTAACAAAGCTATTGATAACATGTACGCAATACGTATTAAGTTTCTGTTATCACTTTTTAAAACTTGATGCTATTATAAAAGTTATTTTTAATTGTGTATTATATGGGATGCAGTCAATTCGTAGCCAATCCAATTTGTCACCTGTTTTATTGGGTTGATTTCTTACCATTTTCTGGTCAATTTGTAACCTGTTTAGAATCTGGTCAATTCGTAACCTTTTTTTGATGGTCAATTTGTAACCTCCAATGTAGTGTCGCTACTCAAATAACTGTACGCAGATGAAGCTGATAATTACGATATTGATTACCTAATACATGTATATGATCTACGTAATGTCATTTTCAAGTCTAATAATAAGAAATGAACGCAAATATATATGTGTAAAATATGTTGGTAATGAGTGGTACAACCATATTTCAAAGATTTAATCTAGATAGATAAATTGCTAACTGCATAACTAAATACAGCATCAATTAAATGATCAAATTTGCAAATTCATATTGAATTATAATATTTTGTTAATTCTAGCTTCCCTGTGCAATGTAATGTGGTGTAACTGGCATAATATGAAGAAAAATGTAAAAAACTAATTTAAGTTATTTACAGAGATTTAATATTATACTTCATATTAATACTGTTACATTTAGTAAACAAATATTTGTTACATGTTGCTGTGTGATTATCATTTGGATGTCTGATTTGTTCGTAAATGAATGGTTTTCAGACTTAGGTACCTCGCGAGATTGTTATATGTTATGACTATCTATTTTATGATAGTTAAAATGTTTTTTGTTTGTTTGTTCATATTGAAATGCATGATAACCACATTGCTTTATAGCTGTTTATCTTTGTAATTGTACTTTTTTGCAAAGCGTGACTTCGTGTAATCATAAACTCTATATACAAAGAAGTGTCAAAGATGTTACTGCATTTGTAAAATATCTTTATCAATTTTAATTTGAGACAGTTTGAAAAGTTAATCCAATCATCATAATTGATGTGTACAGTCGTTAGCAAGTCTGTAGGTGTTAATCCCATCCCCTTGGATTTATTGGTTTAAGTGTCAATCAAGGTGATAATGCAAAATATAATTATGTTCAACTTTATGTTTATTACACCTGAGACCTTTAAACTAGTTCATTATACAAATGTTTCAATAATTTCCTTTGTAAACTAACATATCTTGTTATATTCTGGAACACTATGGTTGTTTATGTTCATTATTAATTAACTGGATGAATGTTTTGTTTGGTATAATATTAAGTTTTCAGATATTTTTTCCTTTGGTAATCAAAATGTTGACATTCTAGAAGATAGTGGTATTCATCACCAACTGAAGAATTATACATAGAGTAAATTTAATATTGAGTTCTACACCATGCCAAGATCCAGTTTCTACTATTGCAAATGAATAGTTACTTTTTTCCCCAGCTTTACATTTTTTATTTTTATTATATTTGAATATGAAAATAAATAAGAAAACATTTTTTTCACAATTTGTTAGTCATTTCTATCTGTCATATTTATATCATGCAAATTTCCCAAAACACAATGTTGTAATGTTCAGATTTATATTCTAAACCCACAGAAAGTTTCCAATTATACACTTCATACTTAATTTGACAAATATCGGCAATAAGTGCCTATGGTGATTATACATGAATCTATAACAGCACGAATATGTCTACTAAACACAAAAACAGAAAATAAAAAAACAACAACAATGAAAACATTTACAAAGAATAATAGTGATGTTAACATTCATACTGAAAAAAAATACAATAATCAATTGAACAAGTCATAAATATTTCAAATATTACGTAATATTTCACAGATAAATATATCCTTAACCTACTCTTTACATATCCACTTTAGCCAAATATCACCCAATTACATTTGCTAAATACCAACAAACACTTCTTTAATAATGTAATACAAGAAATACTTAGAAGGTTACAAATTGACCAATGATTTGAAAAGGTTACAAATTGACTTGTAAAAATGGTTACGAATTGACCAAAAAAAACCAGGTAACTAATTGGTTTGGTTACGAATTGACCTGTATCCTATTATATTCATGTTTTTGTGAATTGCAGAATTCAACGGAAAAAATGAGATCCTTGTCAAGATGCATACATGAGCTTAAAGCTGTGACTATGCAGCTTGGTCTTAACCTTCCAAAATCTGCAAGATGTGTGTCTGTAAGTTTAAAAATTTTTTCTCACTTTAATTTGGATCCAAACTTCAGAAAACATTTTTTTAAAAAATGAGAACATTTAGCATTGTTTTTTGGAATAACTATTCTTCATAGAAGTTTGAAATGTGTTGTGGTTATTACTTCTGCTAAAAAGGAAGAGTCATCCTTGTTTAATCTCGGGTTTATTATTATTTTTTTATGCATGGTTTTTCATTTATGTAGTTTCAGCTAGGATCATGGTATCATTCTGGTAATGTGAAACCAGCATCGCAATATAATACAGATGAAACTCAAGTGATAGATCTTAGAAGTGACACAATTACTAAACCAGATTCTGGAATGAGGCAAGCCATGGTTGAAGCAATTGTAGGAGATGATGTTTACAATGAAGACCCTACTGTAAATGGTATGATTTGAAAGTTAGTTTACGTTAGATATGTCCTGATGATTATGCTAGCACTCTAGTATGTCTGAGTTTTCAAATGTAAATTGTTATAAGTTAAGTATGTTGTTAGATTATCTGTCAATGTTTTCAGTACTTTGTATGATTAAATTAGTACCATCAAAATGTGATTTAACTACAGTAAAACTTTATTATCTGGAGGAAGCATCAGAAGGCTGTTAATGATGGAGACAAACCAGGTGCTCAGAGTATCAAAATATTGGTTGTTGAAACTATTGCATTTCTTGTGCTTAGTATCAATTTGATGTTTTAAGTCTACTGTACAGGTAATGTAAATGTTTACCTTAAATGTCTGTTATCGGATAGAAATATACATTGACTGTTTACTTGAAGTTATTCATTCCTACCAGAATATATACATGTTTTCAAGTATGCAATGTCATGAATGAAAATTGTATAATAATGACACACAGTGATGCTGTGTATGTGTCAAAGTTGCACTGCTATTTTATAATCTTAAGTACACTTTCACAGTTGAATAAATTTCACTCATATTCATTTTTTACCATGTCCCACCATTAATAAGGGAGACATAGAGCGTTTACCATGTCTGCACTTGTTTGTGTTTGAAAAAAAAGTAACTGGATCAAGGAAATATTTGGTACAAATGATCACAATGGTTAGATGACATATTGTGTCTCTGAATTATGTAGCCAGTGCAAGGCCAACTCAGGGTCACAGTTTGAAAAATAACATTATTCATATGACACACTTCTGTGTCTTCATATTACATAGCAGGGGCATTCGTGATCATATTTGCATAAATTTTCAATTTAATTGTCCTATCCTGTACAGTCAATGGCTTTCCACTGATTCCCGTGGCTCTGACATCTTGGGATCATTTTTAAAATTCTAATATTTGATCTAATCCTACTGTTTTTACTACATTTTTCACAAGATGTGAGTACATGTACGTTTTCTGTGATTTTCAGAATTACAGAGACGCTGTGCTGAACTATTTGGTGTCGAATCGGCTTTGTTTGTACCAACTGGTACAATGGGAAATCTTCTTTCAAGTGAGTATTTCTATATAACGTGACAAGCAAGTGCTATGTTTAGTTTGTCCATATGCTTTGAAATTATGTGACTATTAGTACCATCAGTTTTACATGTAAGTCTTCCACTATGACATCAGGTAAAGTTCTGTTGATGAAATTTGCTGTGGAAAGTGGAGAAGACATTTTGAAGGAATATTTATCATGTGGAATTCTCATTATGTAAATATCTTGTGGGGACTCACAAAATCAGTTTAATTAGAGAATAACAAGTTATTGTCTGGTCCTATTTTTCTATTCTAGTTCTTGTACATTGTAATGAGAGAGGGAGTGAAGCCATTGTTGGACATAAATCACATATCCTGCTCAATGAACAAGGTGGAATAGCACAAGTAAGGGATCCTTAATGTATTACATATATAGGTGATAATTGTACTTCATTTAAATCATTGTTAACTATGCACCTAATTTTGATTGGATATACTTGTACTTAGCAAATATTCAATCTTTTCATGTCTACCTTCCATGCAAATGTTTATATAGGATGCATCATAGTCCAGAGGTAGAGTGTCAGACCTCTGATCTGAAGGTCCTGAGTTTGAATACAGGCTTTGACGGGTTTCGTTCATGGACTTCACAATCCCATTTTTTCGATGCAGTACTGGTGTAGAGTCCAGGAAGTGGACTCGAGTGTGATCAATATAAGCAAAGTTGTTTGTTTCACAATTGAGCTAAAATAATTTAGTATAAAATTAAAGTAGTATAAATATTCAAGAATGCAAAGTCCTGTGCATTTAAGCTGTGGAGCTATTGTATTGATTACTGTTGTTTCGTAATTGAACAATATGACATTTTTGCAGTTTTATAAGTAAATGTTTCTCTTATATATTTTAGTAGTTGCTGAAAGAACAAACAGGGTCTACTGAATGCTTTGCAAGCATGCTTTTTCCTATCATAAATGATCATTTAATATTATTTATGTTCATTTGAATTCATCTGTGCAGCTGAAAACCATATGTTCATCTTCATAATATATTACATTTAGTTTGCTGGAGTGACTCCAAGAACTATTCAGAATAATGCTGATGGTACTTTTGATCTTGTTGAACTTCACAAACTGATCCGTCCACTCAATGATTTCCATCAGCCTAGAACAAAGTTGATATGCCTGGAGAATTCACACAATTTTTGTGGTGGAATTGCTCTTCCAATGCAATTTGTGAAGGAGGTATAATATTCCACAGTAGTTCTTTATCTAAATACATTTTTCATTATCTTTTATCAAACTGGACTACTGGTATGTTCTGTCTAAAGTTATTTACTGGTGTAATATAAAATGTTATTGTCTTAAGTCCCGTTGTATGTCTTCTTTTTATTTGTGTGGTTTATATTGACACTTTCAGGCTAAATCTGAACTTTTCGCTAAACCTGATTTAAAAAACATCACTTTATTAGTTTATTGCACATTTTTTGTAGTTCAGAAGTGGCTGGTAAATCAGATCCAGTTCCTTGTATACATTTTATCAGGTTTTAGGCTTATTTTAGGAACATTAGGAGCACTGATTCACCATTTGTTGCCAGATTATCTATTAGTAAATGGTTCATATGATGAAAAATTAAAATAATTCAGTTTTGATTTTTTTTGAAGAACGTCCTGATAAGAAAAGTGCTTCCAGTCAACAGAATGTGTATAATAACAAAATTTAAAATGCTGTTCATTTTCTTAGCCATATGCATGATTGTGTCAACTTTAAGTTATTGAATGATTTGAAATTGACAATGCATCATGTTATTTAGGGTCTTCAAGTGGTTATGGTCTCTGACTAGTAACTACTAGCTCCACACCACTGTGTAATTGAATCACTCCTGAGACAATATTTTACTTGAGGAAGCTGTCCAGCTAGCTTAGTGAAGGTTGTTTGTTATTCAGGGCTCTTCCTCCAACATTAAAGCTGAAAAAGCTGCCAAATGACCCTGACTGTTGATGCGACGTTTAACTACTAGTGAAGAGTGTATCATGCTTCGGAAAAATGTTTGAACTTATAATTTGATTGTCAAAGGGATAAATGTTCTATTAATTAATTTAATTTATAAGAATCCTGATTGTTTTAGGTTTGGGGTATTGCTGAAGAGAACAATCTCAGGGTACATACTGACGGTGCTCGAATCTTAAACTCAGCTGTGGCTCTGAATGTGCCGGTATCAGAAATCATGAAATACAGTCATAGTGTAAACATGTGTTTCTCTAAGGTTTGTTTCTATGGTGATAAGAAATTACCATCTCATTATTTTGCATGCTATCTATTGTCAGTGTTTGCACCATTGTATTGAATTAATGAAATTATATTTCAGTCTTACTTACTCTCCCAAATATATCAAAGCATATCAATAGATAGATTGTCACAAGTTACTCAGGAGGTTATAATGTTAAGCCCTTTGTATTATGATTACTACTGAACAGTTCTAATGTTTTAACGATCATTTATTTTGTAAGAATCGCACGTCAATTCTGATGTGAATATTTCCATGTGATGCATGAAAGTTGTGAAGTTATTCTGATTATTTTCCTTCCAGTTTGAACATTAAATAAATCAGTTATTGAGCTATGATCAGAAGACTTGTCACTTTATCAATGTGGAATATTTTAACAATATTTACATTATGATTAAAAGAATGTCAAGATAATTATTCAAAACACTTTAAACAATTTTGGCTTCAGTTTTCTGCCCTGAAGTGACTTTCCAAATTTCATACTAAAGTTTAAAATTTCTTGAGTGACGTGATTACTCTGCACTTCTCTGTACCTCTCTGTACTTTAAAGTTTGTGACAATTTATCAGGTCAAACCTAAAACTAATCTCTGTAGATCATTTGTTGCGGAATACTCAAATGATTTACTGAATATATTTTCTGCTGTATAAGTATATCTACTCTGATATTAACTGACTTGTGCATGTGTATACTTAAAACTTATGTTTATTTTTTAATAAAGACAACTGTTTATCCCAATTATTCTGACTATATTTGATATAAATATGTTTTTTGGATCAGATATACAAGGAGTTGCAAAGAATTTGTGTGAAATGTTCTGCAGAATATGAATTATTCAAACTAATACTAGTCATGTGTTGAAGCATTTTGTATCATAGTACAGCTAGAACATCATCATATGTGTTTGGTTATCTTTTGTTTGAAAAATGGTATCTTTAATTGAACCCAAAATTAATTAATGAAATTTTGTGATATCGAAACTCAAAGATTTAATTGATTCATTAGTCAGTATGAAATGCTTTGCTCATGTCGGTCAGTCGGTATGTTCTGTCCATAGACCAGACTTTGTCCAATAATAACTAGTAAACTAGTAGTGGGCATATGACCCACAGATTTGGTATGGAGGTTGGTTGTGTCTTGTAGATGACCCCTATTGATTTTGTGGTCAGTTGATCAAAGGTTAAGGTCACTGTAGGGGCATACATGTTTCACAAACATCTCTTGTTTATGGATAGTAAGAGAGCTATTAGTGACTAATCCCCAAAATCAGTTATAAAGGAATAAATGGACTTAATTACTGACATGTTTATTATACTTAATATCCTGATTGACTATATGTTTCGGTAACAAACCTGAAGATTCTAAAAATACAAAAAATATTTTGGGACAAATTTTACCTCCAAGGTATGGAAGGTATGGTAAGAAAAAAATAAAAAAAGTTTTTTGACCTACTTATCCTAATATTTTTGGTAACCCTATAAATGACAAATATTCTAGCCTGATAGTACTATTTTTGTGTTTGTATATTATAACTTAATCTTGCACAGGGGTTGGCTGCTCCGGTTGGTTCTATTATAGCTGGTAGTAAGGAATTCATTGACATGTAAGTCAGTTACCACTGTACATTATACATCAAGTGAACAGTTCTCTTCCATATATTGTTATTATTTGTAACTTTATTTCATCATCTGATTTTAAAGGAAACTAATGTTGTCAAATGTTTACTGATACAATGCTTTAATTTTCTACAGTACTTCTTGTCATATTAAGTAACACTTTGCTCCATATTTAAACTGATAGAAGAAAGTACTGATCAATGTATGATTTCAGTTAAAAATTTAAGCAGAATGTAGTTATATTACATTGTAAATTCTGTGTTTTTTTTACAATAAACAATGGCAGTTTTGTCTTGTAGTGAACATTTGACCAGCAGCATGAGTCACTGAATGCTGTAAATTGTATGCTATGTTTTATGAACCACCAAATATTTAATATTTGTAACCTCAACTAGGGCTCTTTGATATTTTTTCTTTGGCTAAACCACCTGTATCATCGCATTCAGCCTTGTCGTTGCAGTAAATTATCTTCTAATGTTTCTACTGTGTGCTTATCTTAAACTTTCGCCTTTGATATAATTTTGTCAAATGTGGCATTAATGTATCAGCTTGATTTCTATTCATTTATATTAATAATTTTTTGAATTGATTTTTTTGGTAATGTTCACATTCTCTACATGTTATTAAAAATGTTTTATTGATTTATACATCTGTGTATGACTTTTAATGTGCTGTTTCTATCTGTTGATATTAGAATTACTTTAATGATAATAATTTATATAAAAATACTTTTTGATTTATATTTGAACTATTTTTTTCTCTGCAAAAAAGGTGTTTGAGATTACGTAAGCCACTTGGAGGAGGAATGAGACAGGCTGGGGTACTGGCTGCAGCTGCTATATACTCCCTGGATCACATTGTACCAAGACTTGGTGTAGACAATGAAAGAGCTAGCGCTATAGCAAAAGGTATGCAAACCCATCCATGCCCATGGCAAAGTTCAGAGGAAGGTTTAAATATCAGTTGTTAGCTTTGATTGGTGTTTTGAGGTGTAAATATCAGCTTTTTTTTAGAACTGTCTTGGTATTCACAAACAGATGGCAAGTGTAGAGCCAAGTTATATATTTAAATGTATAATGTCTAGTCTAGGGCCTATATTGAACGTTTTCTTTGTTGCACATTTTTGTACTTCTATAGTGAATCAATTCATTTTATTTGTATAAGGAGATGATTTTTTTAGTGTATTCAGAAGTATTGATAATTAATCATATATGTGTACAGGTGGTTCATTATCAAATGTCCTTCTACTTGTGATGTGTCAGACCAGCAGCACATCTCATGTCTTCTCTAGCCAGCCTTGATCCATCATAAAACAACTACTCTATACTCCTGTCTTATCTTTAGGATCTCCATCTGTATTGTTATATAAAGGATTTCATTTTTTGTAATCATAATTTATTGTAGCTGTGAAGGCTCTTGGCAGTGATGCTGTACATGTTCCTGAAGGTGGAGTTGGAACTAACATGGTTATGTTAGAAATGAAGAAACCTGGACTAACAGCTGCAGAATTCAGTGAGAGACTTATGCAGGTACTCTTTACTTTTTTTTAATCATTGTAGATATATTTCATTAATAGAAAATATATTTATAACAATAAATGTTGTACTTTTAAGAAAACATTATATATACATGTATGTGTTGTTTCATTTTTTCATTTCTAGCTTTATAGAAATTTAAGGAAATTGATCATAAGTGTAGATTGAAACTGGCTTATGTTAATTTGCTGACATTTTTTATTGAACTATCTAGGTTACAAATGAGGAGGAGAAAAGCCTTGGTGAACGTATCACAATAAGATCTGTGGCTATCTATCCACATGTGACAAGAATTGTTACACATAATGACCTTGACCAGCAGATGGTTGACCTTGCTACAAAGAAACTGTTGTATGTTGTCAGTGAGTATGGAGAATAGGTATATACTAATGTGTCAGGACAAATCCTGCAGAATTTATAATCTGTATTTTAATGAATGTGTCTAATTTAGTTTTTACGTCAGCTTTATTTCATTTATTGGATTTTAGTTTCATGAATGATTCTTACGTTTTTACTGTTATAATTTTTTGTTTACCTTTTATTCAAATGTATGGTTTTATTGATGATACAATGTTTTACATGCAGATGATTTAAAGCTTTACTTCACCTAGTGATGTTCTGTATAATTATACACTTTTGCATTAGATAAGACTATATACCTCATACATTGCAATAAATATTTATATTTTATGAGTATGACATTATTTTGCTATGATGCTGTTTAAGCATTATATGGTTGTCAAAATTCCAACTTTAATTGGTTGTAAGATTGCATCAGTATTACTTGGTTGTTAAAGCATATTTATCAGAATTTATGTTAACATTACTTGATGTTACAATATGTTAGCATTAATTGATTTTACAATATGTCAGCATTACTTGATTTTACAATGTGTCAGCATTACTTGATTTTACAATATGTCTACATTATTTTGTTGTTAAAATATATCAGTATTATCTGGCTTAAGACAATATGTCAGAAGTATATTGTTGTTAAATTTTTTTAGCATTATTTAGTTGTCAAAGTATGTCGACTTAAATAAGTTCTTATATATATGTTGGCATAATTTAACCGTTCAAATTTTGCCAGTTTATTTTTTACTAACAGCAATGTTGCTGTGTTTATGATATTTTAAGCCTTTTTGTTGTTAAAATTTATCTGTGGTTTGTGTTTTTACTATAAATCAGTACTACTGTAATTTTTTAAGTATCTGCTTTAGCTGATTGTTTGAATAGATCAGTATTATTACAATAAGCATTAGGGCATTGTGTTTAATATTGTTTTGAAATGTATTATTTAGTACAATATGTATTCCATGTATCTTTTATGATAGATATGTTAGTATCCTGTGTTCCTGGGAATAGATTGGTTATTATGTTTTGGGTGCAGGTTGTATAAATTGTTTTTGTTACCTGTATGTTTATTAATGTCCGAAATATTTGGTGTTAGCTCACCTGGACCCAAAGATGTATAGTAGTGATCACCCTGCCTGTTGTTATGTGTCATGTATCGTGTGATGTGTGTCATCAACATCTGTTTCAAATGACATCTCCTATTAAACTATTGGGTCAATTTCAATCAAACTTCAAAGGAATGATCCTTAGAATTTCCTCTACCAAGATTTTCAAATTAGGCCCCTGGGGTCAAAATAAGTGGCGCCCTAGAGGGTCATTTTTATATGGACTTTTTAAAATGTGTAACATTTTCTGGTAGTACTTTGCTAAGGTTGTTAAAATCATGCCCCTGTGGGTTACTTGTTTTACGAGGATTTACATTGAGAAAACCTTCAAAAATCTTCTCAATCAAGTCCACATGGCCTAGAGCTCAGATATTTGGTGTGTAGCATTGTCTAGTGGTCTCTCACCAATGTCGTTGGGATCTCTCATTTCATATAGACTCATATAGGGAAATCCTTTAAAAATCTTTCTATCAAAAACAGCATGGTCTATAGTTTAGAGTGTAGCTTTCTTTAGTTGTCCTCAACCAAAATTGTTCAAAGCATGTTTCTGATGTTGAAGTTCTACCCTATGAATCACGTGTTTACCGAGTCATTAAATCATCAGGTCACTGAGGTGTGTGACCATGGCCCTGTTGTCACTAATGCTTTATTCATTATTGGATGCCTGTAACACATGTTGTATAAAAAACAAGTCCTAATTTCTTGTATCTAGGATTCCATACAATAGTATGTTAATTTACTCCATTTGCTGTCACCCTTTAGAATCAGTTTATTTTCAATAAACTCAGGATGAAGACAGTACCAAAGGTAGAAAAACTGTAGCCTATTTACTGAATAAAATATAGGATACTGAATTAAACAAAAACAAAACCAGTTATGTTCCATTTGTGTTTTGTAAAAATATGTTTGTATTTTCTTTTGATTTGATGTAATTGTACAATATTGTATAATTATTGTACAATGTATCATATTTTTAAGATAACATTGTTGAATACTGAAGATTTTGACATTGAACCTGAATTGAATGGCTACTTACTTTAAGATGTTATATTATCAATTTTGTATTAAATCTATGTTTATTTACTTTTTACTGAATGCCAAAGATTTATTGACATCATTCCAAAGACATGTGTATGAAATCCATTTTACTCATTTTAAACATGATCTGATATATCTGATGTTGATCTGATTTTTTTATTATTATCCAAAATTCACAGTATTGCTACAGTAGTGTTGTGTTCAATGTGGACAATTGACAATTTGATTGTGATTGATGTAACATTGTATAGTATGTGTGTATATATATTCGTTATTACGAGCATCGATATTGCGAGCACTCGGCTTATCTCGAGAAGAGGTCAAAGTGCCATTGATTTTTGTTCTCTGTGTGTATAATTTTCAACCAACAAACAAAAACCTCATTATTACAAGCGACCTATTTATCTCGAGCAGTTAGTCTGTTCCTATGACTTCTCGAGTTAACGAGGTTTTTCTGTATATATATATATATAATGCCAGCCAGACACTTGCATGATTTTTGTCCCTGCAGTGCCCTACAATGTGTCGTGGCAAGGGGTGCCATTTTCGTGGTATGTAGCCGAGTGTGAAGCCATGAATGTGCCCTATTTGTGCACTGTACACAAAATAGTTGCACACTGTCCACACAATCCAAAATGGCTGCATCGACATGTATTGGCACTTCTTGTTTACTCATATGTTAAGTATTGTTCCTGCATTGTTCACATCTACTCTACCACATTATCTGGTCCCATTGGGATTCAAATTCACAGCAACAAGGGACCGGTGATTATATGAGGTAGTAAAGACAGGCTATTTAACAACAGATTGATATTATATAATTATTTCATGATGTATTTCGCATTTTTCGTTTGATTTGTACTGTGTGGCAATACCCACTTTATGAAATTAACTTTTTAATTAATATCATTTTTTGGGGGACGCTTAAAATCCCCTTGATCATAATCCCCTTGGTTGATAAACGACATAGTGATCGAAATCCCCTCAACAGAAATGACAGGGTTATCATAATCCCCTTGGCAAAAATAAAGGGGTGGTCATAATCCCCTCAGTGGGTAGTCAAAATCCCCTCAAATAATGTGAAATGGTTGGGAAATTTCTTAAGATTTTTTTCTTATTTTTCGTTTTAGTTCAATGAATTTAAGAACCAACTGCTTCAAGAATTGCTGAAAAAAAAGAGAAAAGCATACAAACAATTAAAAGGTGTATGTTTGTCACAGCCAGTTAATAATGACACCCTTTATTGATGTTATTATTGCTGAGAAAATTGTAAAATACAAACAAATATATGATAGTTGATTATAATTAATCATTGCAGTTATAGTTATATGTAACAAACAATCAATTAATCTTTGCAATGATAAACACCTTTAAAGGCAAATTTGTTGCACACTAGCTTTAGATCTTTCCAGATAATAACTTAAAATGAGGCTATTAATTAATCTTTATTGTCTCCATCGCAAAAGTCTACAAAAGCAGACACATTGATCCCCTAATCAGCTCCCCCTAATCAATACAATCACGGTCTCCAAATATTTTATTGCTAAAGTATACTCCATACTCTTTCCTCTACTCAATGTAACTGCTGTTTGCAACATTTCTTTATGTAACACAATAGTTTAGCTGGAGTGACAAAAGATCAAAGGAAAAAGAATATTGAGTAAAGGGGGTTGTTTTTCACAAGTTGAGGGGATTTTGACCACCCCATCATTTTTGCCAAGGGGATTTTGACTATCCATCAAGGGGATTATGAACACCCTGTCATTTCTGTTGAGGGGATTTCGATCACTATGTCATTTTTCAACCAAGGGGATTATGATCAAGGGGATTTTGATATACACTCTCATTTTTTTGCTTTTTAATTATTGCCTAGGACCAATATATGCATGTGTATATTGGTCCCAGTTATTGCCCACCTTTAAAAACAAAAGAAAACTTGTATGGATTGTTTAAGCATATCATTTATATATTATTATGTTATCAATACAGTGAGTATATTTTTGTTGCCTGAGAATGTTTATGATACTGAAATGATCTGCTTTATGTTGTTCTGCTATATGCATGTAATGAAATAAAATAATTTGGTGTGAAAAAGTGTTTTTATTTTTGGTTTAGATGTGACTTGCTGACATATAATTTGATAATCTTATGAATACAACTGCAAAACACACTCTCATAAATTAACCAAAATATATGCATTATATACTATGATAATCTTGCCGGAATGAAAGTAAGTTTCTAAATATATATTGCTGTATAACATTTTCATACTGTACATACCTAATTACATATTTCTTTTTCAAATTACGTAATACAAAATACAATGAAAAATAAACAATCATAATATATTTAATAATTCCACTTGTCATGATTATGCTCTTCGATCAAACAATGTTTACCAATGTTCTTGTCTTTATGTATTTATTTATGAACCATACATGTACTACAAAACAAGTACAATTGTTTTAATGCAATAAAATATATGTAGTATAATAGTTTAATGGTCTCTAATATATTGTATTGCTGAAATTGAGACATGATCATTTGCATTTTGATAGAAGTGTGCTTCAACAATTACATACGTTCATATGGAGAAGCTCTCAATAATGAATGAAAACATTGATCAGAAATAAGAAGTCCCCGTTCGGCAGCAACATTTTTACCCTATGGTAAGGCATTACCACTGGCTTCACAATCGTATGCTGGGTTGTTTATACCAAAATGAGAATCATAGGCTGGTGGTGGACCACATTTTTCTCTACTAGGACTTATGAATTTTGGTTTGTTTTTCTTCCCTGGCTTTGAATTCATTGACCTGAAATGATTGCCAACACAAAATTATTTAACATCCATTGCTGACTTTTATCACGAAAAAAACGTAGTGATACAAAGAACAGGAGGAATGTCATAAGGGCAGACTTGTGATGTGCGCAGATAGTTCTTGGCATGATTAACACGCTTGCAATAACATAATAAAAGTGAAGAAGGGAAGATTTGGATAACTGGGTTTTTATTTAGTGGTTATCCTTGATATATCCTTACTACATACAGTATAATCAAAAGTGACGTAGTGTATTCAGTGAGTGGCCAAATAATAAAGGGACAGAATGAATTGTTTGCGTTAACGTTTTATGGCAACTGCCTAACTTACCTGGTTTTTGCGAACACTATCACGATGAACAGAACGAGAACGAAACATACACATGATGGTACTACCACAGCTACAAGATTATTATGTATCCACGATGTCTGAAAATACAGAAAAAGACTAGTACAAACATTTATTTATTTATTATCACAAAGCATAAGTATGTTGTTTCCCGTTAGTAAATTGCAAACATTTTTACTATTGAAAGTCTGGGTTTCATTGAAGGACCTTAATCCTGACACAAAGAATGGCAAGGAAATGCATCAGTAAAAGTTTTACGAACTTGCCAGAGACATCTCGTTAAGTACCACTACACAAGTTTTAAATCAACAATCACATCCACAACCACAGCACAACCACAACAACAAGAACAGGAACACTGAAGAACTTTTACACCGAACTTTCCAACATAATAAAATAAACCAGTCCAGAAACCGAAAAACACTGCCAACGAGGAATTATCTCACAATAACACACGTAAAATACGTATACGAGGGTTGTTCGATATGTAATGCCCCATATATTGACAGATGACCAAAAAGGATACGAGTTCAAACCGCTAAGCAATTGCTCAGAATGTTTCCAAACTTCAATCAAAGACAATTTACAAACATTGTTACTGTTGACGAAACAAGGGTTCACTATTTCGAACCAGTAAAAAATGGAAACAAAATATGGCTCACCAAACTCGTTAGAAGGCCTGTAGTTGCCAAAAGGACCATTAGCACAAAGAAGGTCCTTTATTGCATATTATTCTCTAGTGAGGGTATAGCCGTACAAATTCCGGTGCCGAAGGACAAAAGTGTTAGGTCGGTATTACCGAGATGTTATACTAAAAAAGCTCAAGAAATATTATCAGAAACGACGCCCAGTGTCTGGATTTAGGCATGTCCGTCTACTACATAATAATGCTCCGTCACATACATCTGAGCTTGTGAAGTAATTTTTGAAGTCGGAGAGGGTTGCCGTCTTGCCACACCCACCATACTCTCTAGATCTAGTCCTATGCGATTTTTCCTTTTTTTAAAAACTTAAAAAGTGGTCGTCGATACAAGTCCCAACCGGCCCTTGGTTCAGTCATCAGTCAGTGTCTCAGAGGTATACCTAAATCAGCGTAGGCCTACCGTGACGCATTTCAGAAATGGATTCAGAGATTGAAATTATGTATTTCCAACCGCGAGGATACTTTGAAGGCACGTAATTTTCATTTCACTATTTGAGTAGAATGCTTTTGAAATATCGCACAATACACATTACATATCGAACGACCATCATACATCACAAAAAATATAACCATAACCAAAGAACTGAATGGGTTGAACTTTGAAATGGATCCAACTTACAAAAAGTTTACAGATAAAAGAGTGCAAGGAACTAGAAGGGAACTGTCTCTAGCTTATCCTTGAAGATATTTAGGCTGGGACTGGATTTGACCTAGTATGGAAGACTATTCCAATACCTTATAGTTCTGGGGAAATAGGGACCAAGATGATACTGGGTGGGTACGGGACTGGGGGATCAGGAAGTTAAAATTTCTAGTATGTTAAGAAGTAATCGTGTTATTCCTAAATCTCACCTCACGCTGAACGGGTTTTAACTTATATTCTCTCAGACCTTTGGTAGCTAAATTTGCATGAAGATGTTTCTTTACTTTCGGCTTATTCAGGACGGTTGTCACCGTTTCACTGTGTACAAATTCTCCATTGTGGCTCACTACATAAGTTACTGAAGTCAATTTGTTTCTGTAAAAATAAGGGTCATACTCATTCAATATAGACGTAAATATTAGAGGCATACAAATCAATTAGCCGTACAGAACCATCACACAATTTGAAATTCAACTATTTTTGGCTTACATTGAACAGAAACATGTGAAGAAATAAAACAACAATTATTCACAGTAGTAGCTTCATACGTGTAGTTGCGTCGTCAAAGGTGAATCCCCGACGCATTGAACCATTGTCGTAAAACATAGTCACTAATTAGAATATACACGCATTTTAATCAAATTATTCGTAATATAAATCATTTGCCCGACTATATATAAACGAGTAAAGGGATGTTTTTGCAATATTTCTGTTGGTAGCATGGTTGTACAGTTAAACACTTTGCCTCATAAGCATATTTGGACTCCTCTAAATCCAAGGTTATTATACAAACCATCAATTTATTAAAGAAAATTGGGTTATTTCTCCCTAACAGAGAGGGCAAAAGTAACCATTACTCATTACAAGCAATGGCTTCTTTTGCCACAAAGTTTTCTATAGTCGTCTGGTTCAGATGGGGAGAAATACGGTATTATGAAGCAAAAGGCTAAGTCGTTAGATCAGTCACCATAGGATCGAGGGTTCAGTACACATGGTATATCATTATGCATTAGACTAAAACTTACAGTAAAGATAACTTTATAACGAACAAATCAGTCTTACCCATCAGTATTGATTTGATATCTCGCAGACACCGGAAGTACGTGTAGAGTTTGTAATGGTAAGAAATCTCCATCGTAGGATAATGAGTAATGGATCATATCAATAATTTGATCTCTTATACCGTACATATCAGGCGAGAAGAGATAAATCTGGTTAGCATAGTTATCTATAGGATCTGAAATATAAGTTTGACGTCATACAACTAAAGGTAAAAAAAAACATTGTATGTCTTCGATGCCGTTTGTATATTTTCTGAATCAATTTTGAATTTTGTTTTCAGTCAGCAAACTTCAGACTTCAAAAAATCTTCTGCAAAATAATTATAGTACGTAGGAAAGAAGGATGAATCCCAATGCCTTTGTAATGAATTCCCGTGTGACAGGAAAAAATACACCATTTTAACTCGTACGTACAGTTGGTAAATCTAGCGATTAATCATTTGTATGTCAAGTAAGCAATGCAAGAACAGTTTGACTTCATGTATTTAAAATCTAAATTAAACGCAAATTGTTAAAGAATGATCAGTATTTTACCTGGAAGGTTGATATTGCTGTCTGTTTCCTTCTTATCCGGAACAGTATCAATAACAAGGCTTTCTGTTGATTCTTTTGTTTGGTCTTTGAGTGTGGTATCGCGATCTTCGGATGCAGTCTTCACCGTGACTGACTGACTATTCGATGTAAAGTCTGCTACACTTGATTTACTACCAGTACTGTAGTTATTAGTTCTGTCTTTGCTTCCGCTGTCGTTTTCATCATCGCGAGGAGGAACTTCTGAAACACGCTGCACTAAAGCTTTATCATCTGTTGTTTGTTCAGCTGATTCAAAATCAATTCCTTCAGTGCTCTGCCGTTCGCTTTTATTCACTGACCATTGAACATTATTAGCTACCCCTTGGTTGTTATCGGATGGGAAATCCGTAGTTAAGGAATGTGAGGTGGAATATAAGACATTATGCCCGTATGAAATCTCTTGCATTACCTAGATCGTAAATGAAACATCATAGCACTTCTTGAAAAGGTGGCTATAGATAATTCTTGATTTCCCATGAGTTCTTTCTTTATTCTACGAAACAGTCTAGACTATTTTAACTGATCAACATTAAACTCAGTTTGTGATGTATTATTCGTCTGTCTGATAGACCTGGTATGATACCATATTCATTAAATGGAAATATACAACTGCAAAATTAAACCAAATACTGGTATTCATTTTCGTTGGATTAATCATCCGACATATTAGTTTTCCCACCTGGCTAACAAAATTAATTATTTATACCTTGACTTAGTATATATTATTTACCCATCTAAGATTGTACATACACGTACTGAAAATAACAAATAATACCTTACCAGAAATGTGAAGAAAAATAATCCAAATTTTCTTTTTAAAGGACCCATTATGTCACAGCCTAGGTCCTCACAAACAATACGTCACCACGGTATTTCAATTTGCTTTGAATGTGTTTACATATAATGAAAAAGTCTACAGTATGGTTCTCTTGTATGGATAATGCCTCACTCTCGTTAGATTCAGCAAACTTTGATTGTTATGAAATTATAACAATGTTTATCTGATCGTGAACTGATACTGCTGATGATAAACAATTTAAGGACAGTTTTAGTATACATGTATATATGATAACAAATGTGGATAATGATAAAAACTCGTACGACAAATATTATCATATCACTGATTATAAGTACCGTACCATTTTGTAACGTTTAGGTGTTGTCACCACTTGCTTCATGTTTTAATGATGTCATCAGTAAGATACAATATTATAAATTATGGATAGATGATATAACTCATTTCATCATCATGTTCATCATTTCAACTGCGAGACAGTCGTGCTGAAGGTTGACAACTCAAACAAATACCGGTAAGGAGTTAATCGACCTCCATGTTTTATGCTACATGTATATACATGTACATACACCGTCATTACACCCTCAATTATAAAATGGAAAGACAGTGCGAGGAGATGTCGAGAAGAAAACAATTTAGGAGGAAAACTATGACACGCCCATATCAGACTAAGTAGGCTACAGGCGGCAAGTACGCATAAATTACAAACAAAGGCAGAGTGTCGATGAGATATTATACTATACTTTTGCCTGTGTCTAATGTCCAATCACTAACAAGTCAATCACAATGCCCCTGGTATCATCACTAAACAACAATAACGACAATAACAACAACAACAACAACAAAATTGGAAAGTTTAAATGAGATGGGGGACCTCAGGTGGTAAATTCGCATCGATTGATCACATTAAATGTAAACTATCATTCCATTCCAGAAATAGTGCTTGACGGAGTTCATTGAGGCTCGCGGGTGGGTTGAGACGACGCCTTACACGTCTGTAAAAATATCCCAGACGTGCCATTTGGTTCATATCTGGACTTTTAGCGTCAGTAATCAATGAAATCAATATTAGTCGACATTAGAAGCTGTACTGTGTCTCTAGCGTCATGGCTTGTCGCATTGTCATGTTGAAATATTGATATATTGGTGTTGTCATTGAAAAGACAAAAAAAAAACGATCTCGTTCCCTACCATTATCACGTCGTAACGAAAATAGAGATTCATTCGAAAATAAAACTGTAATCCAGCACATTAGACAACAGAACCACTAAGACACAGACAACAGAACCACTAAGACATAGTTAGACAACAGAACCAGTAAGTAGTACATAGTACTAGGATTTTTATTTTCCCCTTAACTCTTTCCTTAATGTTAAGGTACCTTCCAAGTTAATATTTACGGGGAAAATTGATCGACTTTTGGGAAAAAGTTAAAGGGTTTTATGAATAGCACCTGCGGAATTTCCTCATATTTAAGGGAAAATCATAGAAAGTTAAGGAAAATCCTAAACTTAAGGAATATTTTTTCCCTAAGGAGCTTTATGAATACGGCCCCAGAGCAATAAAATTTCAAGATAATGGACTGTTACTGTACGTTACAGGGTCATTATTTGTTAAGTGACAAGGGAGGTTATCATGATTTGATTTAATTAGGCTTGTTGAAGAGTTGCCAGTCTATATGAGTGGATCAGACCAGCTTGACTCGTTTGATTGATCATGTTACATTTTCCCACATTTTTTGTCAGTTTAGACATTAACCAGCTTTCTTTGTGTAAAGACCTGTTCTTCACTCAGAGTTGTGGAAGTTGGTTCTGTTGTTGGCTGTGGTTTGTATCTGCTCATTTGGATAAGGTTATTTGTCTTTTGTTTATAGTATTCTATTGTAAGGAGTTTTAATGGCTTTATTTAAATATTTGATGGAAGTTTATAACTTGTGTGAGTTTGTGTAATCTTTGGAATTCTTACTTCCAATGTATCGAACTACTCCATTCATAATGGTATACAGCCAGACCATATCTATTAAGTTCAGTTTACGGAGTCTTATAGTCCTATTCTATTGCATCCTAATATCTCAGAAATAAAACAAATTTACAAACAAACAAATTGATTGCTACATATTCGTGAATGCCGGAATATGTGACCGTTATACTGACCCGTTTTTGATCTGCGACACTAGTTGACATATCAGCGGGTGTACGTATATACTTTTGCCTTTTAAACGTGAACTTGTGCATTTTATTTGCTCATCAACTAAACGCTATTTTATTTTTATAGATGATGGGATCGCAGACTTCATTCTAGCACTTTGTTTCGAATTCGACTGAGTCACAATACGAGCGGGTAAATAGCAACGTCTGGGTGAGTTGTTGACGAATAATGGTAGACGACGCCGATTATGAACTTGTGCTTTAATAAGTTTAAACACTTCGTCAGATGAGGGGGTGAATGTCCCCTGAATTCTGGTTCAAAATATACATTTTTATGGCAGATAGTCCAATTTACACTAATTATTCAAACAGTTGTATAAGAAATCATTTAAGTATAAGAAAACCATTTAAGACGATGCATGTGCATGAATTCCTGCTTTGCTTTCCTGCGCAAAAAATACGTATTGCAATATATTGCTATATTTTTTAGTTGAAAAAAGGAAAAATATTAATTTTTGAAGAAATTGTATCATAACTTATATTTCTCTTTATTAAATAAGATTAATACTGTGTTTTTGCATTCATTTTTACAGTTAGTTTTCATTGACATGGATCTTTTTTCTTTAATCTTTGATTTGGCTACTCTCGTAGACTTCAATGCAGTGAAAATAACTCGAAGTAATACCATTGTTTTATTAAGAATCTCAATGTGAGTTATTGTTCTACCATACATAGAAACCTAAAATAATGACAAAGGTTCACAATCTGTCCACTTCGTTTTGAGATATTAAGACCTCTAGAGGCTTAGAGATATTAAGACCTCTAGAGGCTTAGAGATATTAAGACCACTAGAGGCCTAGAGATATTAAGACCTCTAGAGGCTTAGAGATATTAAGACCACTAGAGGCCTAGAGATATTAAGACCTCTAGAGGCTTAGAGATATTAAGACCTCTAGAGGCCTAGAGATATTAAGACCACTAGAGGCTTAGAGATATTAAGACCACTAGAGGCCTAGAGATATTAAGACCTCTAGAGGCCTAGAGATATTAAGACCTCTAGAGGCCTAGAGATATTAAGACCTCTAGAGGCCTAGAGATATTAAGACCTCTAGAGGCCTAGAGATATTAAGACCTCTAGAGGCTTAGAGATATTAAGACCTCTAGAGGCTTAGAGATATTAAGACCTCTAGAGGCTTAGAGATATTAAGACCTCTAGAGGCTTAGAGATATTAAGACCACTAGAGGCATAAAACCTTATCTGGATATAAAACGCTGTTGACGTTTGTCCTATTAGAGACTTCATCGAAATCTCTCAAAAATTCAGATGCATGTATTACTCACCAGTTTATAGACTTAGCGTTTTTCGAGTCACTCATGATCAATTGGGTTCTTATTCGTTGTATGCATATACATGTATACAATTATACGCACAACAAAATAATGTTTAGGTGCCGACATATAATCCTCATGTATTGAATGAAAATTTGAATTGTTGATTTATTTATATATAAATTTTATACATGTATTTGTATATTCACATCTGTCTTGTTTTAACACGCAAACATGTATGCGCACACAAAGTGTGAATTCTGACATTGTTCTTCCATTGAAAAATGTTATAATACAACACATGATCTTCTTGATAAAATATACTTAGTTTATTTTGACATGTTGATACACTTTGTATTGACTCATAGTAAGAATGCATGAATTCCTATTTTCGTTCTCAAGTTATGAATATGAATATCTGTACTTGTAGCATGCACCATTATTACGAAAAATATACCTGCTGACTGACTCGTATATATATATATATATATATATATATATATATATGGAGATAAATTCTGGATAGCACATTTTACACCAGAAGTTAGAAATTTAGATACACATTGATATATACTTGATATATACTTTTTTTGAAATTACCTACGAGACCCTGATAACATGATTTTTATCCACAATAATGATTATGCATAATTAAGTACTCGGAGACATGCGGCGTGATATAAAATATCATATATGAGATTATGGTAATTGTTATATTACAACTCTTTCGATCATATTGGACAGAAAACAACTAATGAATTTGAGTCATTCACCTAATGCGTACAAGAAGTCAGATGAAAGCCAAAGTGCCAGGAGTGACAATCTTTCAAGTATTTGTGCGTGACAAATGAAAGAATATTTTGCTGACATATCGGTTTAGGTTATACAGGTGTTTTTACAGTTACTGAGTGTTTTCAGAAGTCATTGTACCGCGTCCATTTGCTTTAATCAATAATCTTTGTTTGCCTAAACTAGACCTATCACTGTATTGTGATTAAGTAACCCCGAAAAATGGCGACAGACAGACAACCAGGGTGATTCCAGTATTTGACGTAGTTTTCGGATGTATACTAAACTACATGTACACCGATTATATACATTTATTACAATAACATTTGTTTATATAGTACTAATCTTTTTCGAATCAATTACTTATTTACTTAGACATATTTTTTAACTGATCAATGTCACATTCACCTAAAATGGTCATCCGGTGTACACCGTACGTATGATGGAAGCAGAGCACAAAAAGTATCTATATTTCTAACACAATCTGTTGACGCATCTTCTTTAAAAGAATACTAATCATGAAATTAGTCAGTAAAACTAGACTGATACCAGTATAATTTATGTACGCATTCGGGGTAATGCATCTTTGCATAAATAATTAATGACACGTTTGTACAGTATTTTGCACACATTTTATAACTAACTCATTAACATTGGACTGTTTTTCCACCAACCTATTCGTTTCCTTGATGGTACGTTGAAGTTTTTCTGATCACTGCTTGCACTAAATGGTAAAAAACCTAAATATTTGTTGCTGCTTTCGCATGCTTTATAAATAAATGTCGCATGTTTTGGGCTGAGCTCATTTCTCCATTTGCGTGCAGTCAACGTCGAATCCGCCCGTGAGGTGCAATAACTGCACGTGTCCCTGGACGCCGAGGTCTGAGATTTGATGTAATTTTGCATATGAACCGTATAATCTATTCCACTGAAGTGTGAAATAGCTTTTGAAGTCACATTTGGACGTGCGGCCATATCTTCATAATATACGATTTTTATTCGACCGAGGAATTTTTCTTGCATCGCTTTAGTGACCTCTAAATCTTCCTTCATCTCAGAGCACAGTGATTGCACTTTTGTTTGAACAAATTTTTCATTTAACTTTATCCTTGAATTTAAGATTCCCCTGGGATCTCTAACAAGATGAAGTATTTTCATATTCGGAAAGTACGGCAATAACTTAACAGCGTCCTTCATTCGCAACCTAATGAATTTAAGTACTAACAAAGGTGAGTCTCGACATTTGGTCATTGCATTCGTAAGACATTGATTTATAGCATACTTTGAATTCTTCTGATTCTTGGCATTTTTGTAACATGCATTGAATCCCTTCATGTATTTAGTAAAACGTGAATGGAAACTGTCCGTCAAACTTCCTACACTTATATTACCAAACTTGCACGTTAACCAACTCATTATCTCGTTCAGCACGGTATCCTGCTTCCGTAAACTCGAGAAATATCTGAAATGTATAAGTGTTTTACGTACAAAATACAGGAATTGGAGGTACAACCGTAAAACTAGAATCATAATTAGACATGTAACCAACTTTCAAAATTAACCTTTGACCAACTTTAAAAATAAATCTATAAAGTTCTAACCATTAAACCTGACTAATAAATTAACTATAATAATATAACTGTAACTAGCTATACAAATAGTGCTATAACTATAAGCTCGTCCTTTATCTAACTATGAACCTTTACATATGACTAAAAATAGACCAATAGCTAATTATAGAAATACATGTAGTTCTATAACTGACTATAAGCACGTTCAATTACTAACTATAAACTGGTTTATAACTGACGATACAGTTTGACCTATAACTAGCTATACAAATTGACCCATGGCTACCTAGAAATAAAACTAGTCAATGACCAAACAATAAAATTTTACATTTGTACTTTTAATTAACTATACACATAGTTAACAATAAATTAGACCTATAACTAATTATCGTATTGTGATGTGATTTTCACCTAGTTTTTGTGGGGAGATTTTGCACAAAGTTTCGCGCTACTATCAGTAGGCTACTATCAGTAGGCTACTATCACACGGACATCTGACTCTAGTCTAAAAAGACAAAGAATGAACATATACGTCCGTATTTTCCTCCGAATTTTATTAATGTAAGTCTAAAGAAGTCAACGATGAAGGGTGACTTCTAGGAAGAAAAACTGACCTTTTATTAGAATACATTATAAGTTTTCATCCAATAGAAATAAACTTTACAAAAAAATAAAATAAAATAAACTAATAAAAATTTACGATTACGGTAATAATATAAGTAATCGGGGCCGACCTGTTATCAGTCATTACTGAGATGGCTATCTATTAAAAATATATAGCCGTCAGCTTAACAATCCGTATTTTGCGTCAAAGGGGGTTAATTAACCCCAAATATAGACATCAGATGTAAATAAATAAAGAGTTATTGTAATCAGGAAAATATATCAACTTACTGTGAAAAATGGTTAAGTTCTACAATCAAAAACACTGACATGATTACTTGAAATTTTGAAACAATACACTAAGTTTCAGAGCATAAAATATAATTAGTTAGACCTATAATATACCATAAAACTAGTCAGATAAAATATGACTTTAGTATATCTATAGAACTAGACTTGTATATTTACAAAACTTGCCCTTAACTTACGATGAGACCAAAAACTTACTATCATGGATAAATTGAAGGACCAGCACACAGAACGCTTGCGCACCAGAAATCATGATGTAATGTATTCGGAAAATATATACAGAGTAATGAAAAACGTTCATACGATCAAAATGGAACTCAAAAGCAAACGCAAAATAATATTTTGTTAATAAAGTTGTACAACTTACCTAGATGTGCCATTTAAGTATTTTAGGATTACATGCTTCGAGTTGACCTTTTGGCAAATATATCGGATAGGTTCAAATAGATAAAACGCGTTCCTGTATTTTTGTAGAAGTGATGCTATAAGCGTCGAGCCAGTTCTCATGTATGCCACTATAATGACTATTCTTTTCTTTGACAGCACTTTGACATCACTTGTAGGCTCACCATTTCTCTTAACCATTTGTTGTAATGTATCTAATCTAATGTTCTTGTTAAGAGATTTAATGCCTGAATATTTATTGTCATTCACCTCAACTTCATTTGTTTTACTTGAAGCAGTGGTATCGTCTACTGCAGTCTCACCATTTCCTTTAACCTCTTGTTGTAATGTATCTAATCCAATGTTCCGGTTAAGAGATTTATTGCCTGAATATTCATTGTCATTCACCCCAACTTCATTTGTTGTACTTACCACAGTAGTATCGTCTACTGCAATCTCACCATTTCCCTCAACCTGTTGTTGTAATGTATCTAATCCAATGTTCTGGTTAAGAGATTTATTGCCTGAATATTTATTGTCATTCACTCCAACTTCATTTGTTGTACTTACCACAGTAGTATCGTCTACTGCAGTCTCACCATTTCCCTCAACCTCTTGTTGTAATGTATCTAATCCAATATTCTTGTTAAGAGATTTATTGCCTGAATAAGTTTCGTCATTCACCTCAACTTCATTTATTTTACTTGCCATAGTAGTATCATCTACTGCAGTCTCACCATTTCCCTTAAATATTTGTGGTAATGTATCTAATCCAATGTTCTTGTTAAGAGATTTATTGCCGGAATAGTTATTATCATTCACCTCAACTTCATTTATTTTACTTGCCACAGTAGTATCGACTACTGCAGTCTCACCATTTCCTTTAACCTCTTGTTGTAATGTATCTAATCCAATGTTCTTGTTAAGAGATTTAATGCCTGAATATTTATTGTCATTCACCTCAACTTCATTTGTTTTACTTGAAGCAGTGGTATCGTCTACTGCAGTCTCACCATTTCCTTTAACCTCTTGTTGTAATGTATCTAATCCAATGCTCTTGTTAAGAGATTTATTGCCTGAATATTTATTGTCATTCAGGTTCAGGTTAAGAGATTTATTGCCGGAATAATTTTTGTCATTCACCTCAACTTCATTTGTTGTATTTACCACAGTAGTATCGTGTACTGCAGTCTCACCATTTCCCTCAACCTCTTGTTGTAATGTATCTAATCCAATGTTCTTGTTATGAGATTTAATGTCTGAATATTTATTGTCATTCACCCAAACTTCATTTATTTTACTTGCCACTGTAGTATCGGCTACTGCAGTCTCACCATTTCCTTTAACCTGTTGTAGTAATGTATCTAATCCAATGTTCTGGTTAAGAGATTTATTGCCTGAATAATTTTTGTCATTCACCTCAACTTCATTTTCTTTACTTACCACAGTAGTATCGTCTACTGCAGTCCCACCATTTCCCTTAACCTCTTGTTGTAATGTATCTAATCCAATGCTCTTGTTAAGAGATTTATTGCCTGAATATTTATTGTCATTCACCTGAACATCATTTGTTCTACTTAACACAGAAGTATCGATTACTGAAGTCTCACCTTTTCCCTTAACCTCTTGTAGTAATGTATCTAATCCAATGTTCTGGTTAAGAGATTTATTGCCTGAATAATTTTTGTCATTCACCTCAACTTCATTTATTTTACTTGCCACAGTAGTATCGACTACTGCAGTCTCACCATTTCCTTTAACCTCTTGTTGTAATGTATCTAATCCAATGTTCTTGTTAAGAGATTTATTGCCGGAATAATTTTTGTCATTCACCTCAACTTCATTTGTTGTATTTACCACAGTAGTATCGTGTACTGCAGTCTCACCATTTCCCTCAACCTCTTGTTGTAATGTATCTAATCCAATGTTCTTGTGAAGAGATTTAATGTCTGAATATTTATTGTCATTCACCCAAACTTCATTTGTTTTACTTACCACAGTAGTATCGGCTACTGCAGTCTCACCATTTCCTTTAACCTCTTGTTGTAATGTATCTAATCCAATGTTCTGGTTAAGAGATTTATTGCCTGAGTAATTTTTGTCATTCACTCCAACTTCATTTGTTGTACTTACCACAGTAGTATCGTCTACTGCAGTCTCACCATTTCCCTCAACCTCTTGTTGTAATGTATCTAATCCAATATTCTTGTTAAGAGATTTATTGCCTGAATAATTTTTGTCATTCACCTCAACTTCATTTATTTTACTTGCCACAGTAATATCATCTACTGCAGTCTCGCCATTTCCCTCAACCTGTTGTTGTAATGTATCTAATCCAATATTCTTGTTAAGAGATTTATTGCCTGAATAATTTTTGTCATTCACCTCAACTTCATTTATTTTACTTACCACAGTAGTATCGTCTACTGCTGTCTCGCCATTTCCCTCAACCTTTTGTGGTAATGTATCTAATCCAATGTTCTTGTTAAGAGATTTATTGCCTGAATAATTTTTGTCATTCACCTCAACTTCATTTATTTTACTTGCCACAGTAATATCGTCTACAGCAGTCTCGCCATTTCCCTTAACCTCTTGTTGTAATGTATCTAATCCAATGTTCTTGTTAAGAGATTCATTGCCTGAATTTTTATTGTCATTCACCTCGACTTGATTTGTTTTATTTGCAACACTAGTATCGTTCCTGAATGATTTATTATTCTCAGCTATATTTATATTTTCGTGTTTTGTTTGTTTAGAGTGTTGTATATTTGATTTTACTATGTTTCTTCCATTTTCACTCTCCGCCGCATTATTTGTATTTCTTAGTGTATCCCCAGATACATTATCGTCCCTTGATTGTTGATGGAGCACAGTCATATTAGTATTATTGTGTTCTATTGGTATATTGAGCTGCCAAATTGCACCGGATTCATTTTCATTCGAATTACTGCCTGTTTTTCCTGCATTTACTTTCTTATCTTCACTAGATAATTGTTCTTTTGAAGTTTTATCTGTATTTGTTCCCTCCAGGAAACTATCACCCGTTTGATTTGCCATTGGAAACACCCGAGCTAAAAGGTATGCAATGAAGGGAAAATTGTGAAGACTTCGAAGAACTCATTTGGATAATAAAATAAGACTTTTTTAGTATATTCGCTGAAATTTTACTCAAATCCTGTCGTGATTACACTTTTTAGACTATTTACATGCTTGGAGAAATTATGAAAATCCAGTCATAGGGAATATAAATAACAAAGCTGGTCAAATAGATCTAAGAGATGTTTGTATAAACAGATTTCAGTCAATAACGTTTGTCGCCAATTATCTGATTTACTTATCAATTGGGAAGAAGTCATTTTGCATTCTATATCAGAATCAATTCTAGTCGCAGAATGTCTAATGATTCTTCAAGCTAAGTTTTACCTGACTCAGTGTCCGATTTGGAATAAAATGGTATTATCGTCTCCCATGAACCAACCAGAATTATGCAGAATAAAATTGTCAGGATCACCAATCCTCTGTAGACAGTCGCTAAAAGCGAGACACGTGACTCGCGTCGGTTCATTGTGAACAACTATTGATCTAGAAAAGTATCAGCAGTGATCGGGAAAGAAATTTTCTTAATGGGACAATGGCTCTTACGGATGCAAAATCAATGTGACATTTTGAAAACCAATGTGACATTTTCATGTGGCGATAACTGATTAGCAATTAAAACAGTTTTCATAACTATTTATAAATGTCTATCAGTTAGGCGCTTGTTGCATAAAGAAAAAGTAAAGCGTCAGATGACACAGAGCGTCTACCATTAGGCGCTTGCTTTTGAAAAGGAAATAATTGCATTAAGCGTCAAATGACGCAGAGCAGCAGTATTTACATCGTACTCACTTCATTTTGTACACGAAAGGATCGAAAACATGTGAACGTGCCACGGGCGCATCGGTTACCAAAGACAATATGACATGCCTTTCCTGATCACTGTTAATCAGTAGACTGTTATTTTGTCTCGATGTTATGAATGAATTTATTACTGAAATGCTTCATTAAGACAATAACTACAAATGCTCTGCTACATCTTTGAAATAAAAACAATTAAAGTAGTATCCCTGCCGTCATTTCATACAATTCTGATAAAATGTCTTAATGCATTGCATTAATCGTTCACGGCAATCACCATACTTTGGCACCGGCCGAACATAGTCCTATTTTGTTATTTATCACTGTGTTTCACTTACCTAACACCGATCACAAATATTCATCCAATATTATTCAGAATTCAGAAAAAACAACAACATTTTCTGTTAACATATTACTATTTTAAAGACTAAAATGGAACACGTAGACACGCCTGGGGTTAATCATATACTATATGTGTATAAAATTAATGAAATATACGTATAATTGAAATAACAAAGGTATGTACATAATGATATTCTGATTTAAATTTGTTGTCCTGTTTGCCTGAGGGAAACAAATAAGAATAATTGCTTAAACCGAATAAAATAAATACAGCAATAACACCCCAAAACATATAAAGTCGGTTGGCCGTCAGAGCTTTTTGAACTACACGTACATTTTTAGGTTCGGAGATATAGTTAATATAAAAATGAAAATATCGGTAAGAAAATATTGAGTCAAGGGTCGGCAGAAAAAAATAGGGGCGGTCGGGACAGCGGAAACCAATCAGTTTAGTAGACTGAACATTACGTCAGTTGATTCAAGATTATACAACTTTTTGTTTAGTATCTTAAACTGTTTATTGATGAAACATAAATGTACACTGTATGTCTAAAATACACAAAGCATTTTAGGGAGTGGTTAAAAAAAAAAAAGTTGAAAAAAAAATGCAAAAAACACAAGACGTTTCTTTTTTTCTCTTAAATTCCGAAATCTTAAAAATACTGAAGATTTATATAACTAGTCTGTTAGCTTAATTCTTAATGTCGTATTTTGGGTATTTGTTATACAAATCGTAATAAACTCTTAATATCATGAGTACATGGAATGAGATCATGCCATGAATTTATAAACCAAAGATTATCACATGACTCAAATACATACATAATTTTATGTTTTATTTATACAATATGAATATGTCGACATCTAAACTATTTACAACCCAAAAAACAATGAACGTCTTCCAAATGCTCCTGTCATGAAATTACCACCAGTCTGAAAGAAAAGAACACATATATGTCTATACAGTATACACATACTATCAACAATTTTCTATTTCCTACCGCGGACAATTACTTAATATGGGTTACCTACTAGTACAAAACTGTTCCACTACACTTCAGAATTTAACACGGACCTTGGGTAAACCATGAGTGGTAGAAAAAACCTTTGTTTTAAAATCTTCAGTCATTCTGTCACGAGGAAATCTGATCTTGCCTCGTTCTCGACTTTTGTTTTTACACGCCGGAGACATGGGATATACGTGTATTTACATCGACACCTAACATTGTGCATCTATGTTTTGAAACAAATGGATGACACACACATACACACAAAGTTAACACATAAATGTTCTGTAGACATCATTTCCTGATGGATATTGCTTGTGGTCTCAAATTCTTCAACGGAATTCCCCATGACATTTTTAGATCAGTCCTACTTGACATGTTAAAGTACCACCATTCCGTACTACTTGCAATTGTCATTTTAAATCCAGGAAATCAGACAACGTTTGGACAAAACAATGATAAGATGATCGATTGTATTAATTGACAATGCATCATTGTTAATTACAAAATAAGATTACAATTACTTGAGTATGAACAGAATGCGAAAAGGGATGAAGTGCAACATTCAAAGAAAGCTCCACCCTACCAAACAGGCAACATAGCCACGAGTTAATACAAATAAATATCATGAATTTTAAAGAATGTCTTGTCAATTTTGTATGCATTTAGACTTAACATTTTAAGTACAATCAAACTTGTAAACAAAGGCCATCCTTGGGGACGACAAAATATGGCATATTTGACAGATTATCTTTATTCGGAGGTCAGCTTGTTTTAAAATCATCAGTGACGGGTTTTTCAAAGAATGCAGTCCTTATTCGAAGGTGGCGGCAAACACAGGTTTGACTGTACATGTATATGAAATAAACTACTTACATAGTGACTCTCGAACATTGGGGCGTTTTCACATCCCATGGGGGGAGCTTGTAGATTGGCAGGGTTTGAGATGCCACCAGTTATGTTGAAAATTTGTATGTTTTGGATGAACGAATCTGCAAAAAGTGAGCATGGATATCATGGTATGTAAACTAACGTAAAAAGAAAGTCTCAATCTCTGTTGAATATAATTTCTCCAAGAATCGTCTTCAAATGTCGACTTACCGTATGTTTGTTCGCAGTGAGTTTTACGCCGGTTGTATGACAGCATGAACAATGGCCGATAAACGAAATCAATATTCCAGGATAATCACCAGTACCAACACATTATCTATACATTTCATACACAGACGCTAACATAACTGCTTGTATATTGTGGGAATCACAGTTGAAGAAGATGGTCATTGTGGTGGTGTGAGTGTATGACATTGGATACGATATTTTCAGTAATATTGTCAGACAGAAAACATGACCACATACACTCTAGGCTGCGACCTCTCGACTAACAGCACTAGGTTCAACTGGATCTACAGACAGATCTACCGAAAGATCTATCCAGACGAGCTTTACATGTCTCAAGTGAAAATATTCATATTTTTAAAGCTGTGCCATGTTCATCTAATCATATGTAACTAAATATTGAAATTCCACATACACATATCTGTTTTAATTTTGACGTATAATTAGCAGAATTTGGTGAGTGGTGAAGTGATATATATATACATATTGTCGTACATGTTCACCAAAACTGGTATAACTATCTTCCCGAGGTATTTCCATTATAAAGCGTTCCTCTCTTTGTATCCACTTTCTATCATAAACATGCTGATATGTATGCAAGTCATGTCACCTAACCCCCCCCCCCCTGAACGTGCTATTTTTGGGATAATAACTTACACTAATAGTCCAATCCTAACTCTAAAAACTGTGTAAATAGCACATTTAAAATTGTCACTCATTTTCATGACCTAAAATCTACCTCGCTTTGATAATACTACCAACGTTATTTCTGTGATCACCACATTTTGACCACTAGTCTTTTAGGTTTCAATGATCAGTAAGGTACTTACTGCCGTTAATATCTCCTCGAATTGTTTCCATTGCAGGGATACAGTTCTCAGCTGTGACGCCAATGTAAGCAACAATTGTGCCATAATCCATACGGTATGAATTTAACTTGATGCTGTTTGTTCCGAGTCCCAAAACTTCGCCATCACTAACCATTGTTGCGTTATCTAAATAAAACAAGAAAAACATGTTTAAACAATATCATATCATAATGTATCGATATTATTTATTTGCTTGTTTTAGTTGTCTACATTATGGTCGTTGTCATTTTACCTAACCAGTGGCCCTGACCTAACAATATTGGCTTGCTCTACTATTCATTAAGTAAGTATCACCCTACCGTCCTATATAATATGCTAATCAGAAATGGGGGCAGGCAGGGCAGGCAGGCAGGCAGATTCAAGGATGACACAAAAAAGAGAAAGCCCTTATTTCAATATAATATACATGTTATACATTTATGCTCAATATAGTATACATGCATCTACATATGTAGATAATTATTACAGAATATTGTGTTAGTTAAACTCAAGTCGTACATTTCTTATATGTTTGTCAATTATTATTCTCTCACCTCTTAAAATTTAGATAATCAATATACTAAGATCATAAATACAAACAGTGCCTCATAAGGCAGGACAGTGAGTTTTGAAAGAATTATCCGTATAGTGAACATCAGACTTAAAAAATAAAGGATCATGTAAAACAGGTGCTTGGTACAAAATGAAACGTTAAAGTAACGGAGAATGATGCATTTAGACAATACTTTATATATATAAATATATGTCTTGTTGAATGTTTAAATCTGGAGTATCATGGGATGCATGGATGAGAATTATAACAGAATTAGTCAAAGATACTTGTAATATGGTTTTTTAACATTGGTATACTGATGTCCATGTTTGTTTTGTCGATGCTAAGGGAGTTAAGAACGCTAATAAAGAAACGAATTGAACGTTGTTAGAAATGTACGCACCTGGAATGCATCCACCAAACTCGGAAATATCTCTGTTCAAGCTGGACTTGTAACACATTCCTTTTTCATCGATCATGTACTTCATGTTCTGTAAATATTCAGAAAAATCTGCTGTAAACACATCAATGGATCTATAATTCATGACAATGCAGCACACAAACAGGCGGACGAACACATGAGTGAGAAAAGCGCTGGAAAAAACAAATATTGAATCTCAATAGATCTATATTTACAATGCTTCCCACATAAACTGATGTTAATACATTTCTGTTCAAACTTCGAATATGACGTTTCTATCAATGAGTTATCGTCACTTCAACATTGTGATGATATAAATTTGAGACCACACTTAAGAATATACTTACCGATTTGTAATCCAAAAGTACACCGTATTTTCTTTCCATACCGCCAATATTTATGAACTCATATTGACCAATTATTTTGTTAACACCATCATAAGCCATTGCCACAGACGACTGTAGAAATGTATACAATAACATATAAATATGTTATGGAACTTGTATTGTATTAGTTCGTATAAAGATTTTACACACGAGGCTCGTGATGTTTCACAAACCGGTAGTGCGAATGTTAAAACAAAAGCGGCAAGAAATCTCTTTACACAATTTAAGCGCATGTGGTTTGTCGGTGTTTTATACAAAAATGCAGTTAAATAAAGCTTTATTTTGATGTGCTGTTGTTCGTTTTGTTTTATAGACAAATAACCTTTGAAGCAAAGGTATTATCTTAAATATTCCAACTTAATGAACATCGCTACAAGCTATTCTCATATCGTCTTATACAAACATAAACACTTTAAGATAAATGATTTTGCACATTCATCAGAAGGCCATATATTTATCAAATTATAACATATATGTATATTACTTACTGTTGATACTGCAGGTCGTCCATTATGTACGATAGTTGTCAAGACGTTAGTTGTCGCCTCCCATTGTGGTGGTACACAGCACTTAGAAGCCGAAGCAACTCCAATGAGTGCGACTAAAGCTACGAAATAGTACATGTTTCTGATAGAATTTGTCCACCACAAATGACTTGTTAATTGGTCTTAACCAGAACCATATATGGTCTAAATGATGTCACCTGCTGGTAGAGATAACAAATTGTAGGTCACAAATGACAAAGGTCAAACTTCACGAGGGTTGTTGAAGAATCAAGTAACCATGTTTATAAGGCCTGAGCAGCATTTCTCTTTCATTAACAATTTGTAACATTTATGGCGTTTTACCAAGAAACTATTCGTAAGGTGATACAATTCATAATGTGCAAAATTTTGCCATAGTTTAAATGCATTTAATCCAAAGGTTTTCTGTACAATAACGATTTCTAGTTCTGAAATTCTAAATTAGTTTGTGCATTTTTTACTCTTACAAAATAACCACTTAAAGGTGTTATGTTGTTTTTAATACTGGACTGTCCTAATCTTAATGAAGAATCCTTACTCGGTTATTCGGGCCTTCTTGTTTTGATTTATTTTGTACCCCATCATAAAAGATTTAACTACCATACGCGTCTTCATTTGAAGACTTTGATCTAAAACATTATTTAAATAGCAAATTATTTTTTAACACCCCATTGTCAAGAAAATTCCCCTTATGTGCCTCGTTAGAACAGTACATATGATACCAGCACGACCATCTGACATCTGGTATGATAAGACAAAACATTTCACATACAATGTTATAGATAGTCAGTGACCATATGGACATTTACGAAATAATCTTCTCTCTTCTTCTATGATAAGATGTCACGTTATGTTAATTACTATTGATAATATTTGATAACTTATGAGAATACTGAAGCTGCGTTTGGACATGATAGCAAAATATTAGTTAATTAAACGTTTATCAAATACGATAAAAATAGCATTAAATTAAAATTTATACAGATGCCGTTTAGATGTTGTATGAATTGTAGCCCTACAACAATTAACAATACTTTGATACCTATTTGTTGTACAAAATAAACATTTATAGGTTGTTGACACTTCAGAATTTGACAATAGACGTTTAAATCAAACACACCACTTCTATTATATCTATAAAAAATTTCACCGTGTTTTATTTACCACATATTGGAAGGCACATATGACGGTTAATTTATTGCTTCAGGACGGGAACATGACAAAGTGTTTATTCACATCCGCTTCAAATAAGGGGAGATTACTCTGATTAAATTGAAAAATGCCAACAATGGACCGGACGAATCCTACTTATTGATTCAGTTAACTTGACTTAAAAATATACTAGCTTCCCAATACACAAAGCGTAAACCTTTATCTCAACACTTTAATATCAGTTCATAAAATCTGCAGTTCCAATGCGTTAATTTAAAAACGCAGAGTGAACTAAATTGTACGGAGCCCCATAAATTCCATTTAATTAATTGCTCAGACTGTAGTTGACTATGGACAGTTCTGAGCAGTATTCTGTGACTGAATATGTTATTTTTTTACATATGTAGGTCCAATATAAATGGATATAAATTCATACTTCTTTTAGTATAAATATAACCGATAATGATTACAAACATCGAATTGTTTCAAGACGAACTGATCTATTCAATGTTCTTGGTAAAGAAGGTTATGATGAGTATATACGAAATGTATGGCAGGTCGTTGTACTAATATTAAAAAATGGTGGATCAGAAAGACAGGTCTACTTTTTATCTGTGTCATTGGCCAAATTGTTATGAACTACTAAATATGAACTTAAATTTGAATCGTATAATGTAACTAATCTTGGTAGGACCATCGTTTAATCTTTGAAAAATACTGAAAATGACTGTAATGAAGTCTTTTTAACTACATTGTCTTGTTGATTTTTAAACAATAAAAATATGTTGATTTGATGTCAAAATGCGCAAGAAACATATACAAGAGAGAAGATCAGTGATGTAATAGAACATCTATTTAATACTTGTTGACACTTGATAATAATGCTACGTGTTATATTCTAATTCATGTTTATTTACCAACCACCCCATCGGAGCCTCATTGGAGAGATAAGACAACTTATAACCTAAGTCACGGGCTATCTTGAACCCCAATGCCATTAATATTAAGAACCGTATCACTTTGGTAAGACGTAGCTAAATGTAAGTACACTTTTCGTCATTTTCAGTACTGACCAAATTGAATTTATTTCCGTATATAAAATATTGAATTCAATCATTTTGAGCATCATTCTCGCTAGCTTTTTTAAAAATTGTTTCTTATCCCAATTTAAAAAAAAATAATGACTGTTGTTATACAACTCTTCAGTTTGATCAAATTAATTTATACAAGTGTTGGATTCGAAACGTATTGAAAGTAGCAACAGATAGAACAGACTTATCATGTAATCAGATAGTTTGTTTGCTTTTAGACTATAACTTTTATTGATAATTTAGTCATTACGTAATTATTGCTGTTAGATCCTTTGCGTGCATTTGAATACAAAGGAAATGAGAAACCGGCTATTTCATATATTAGCATGTTAAAATATTCCTGTACTACAATATTGTACCGATGGTTGTATTGAGTAGTGTCATACGGGACAAAATAAGTATCTTGATATTGTACTGGTTTTTTTGTTGGCTACCAACAATTTATATTTTGTCTTATATTTTTGCGCTGTTGTTTTGTTCTTCGTAATTTATAAGAACGATCAATTTGATAATCCTTTGGCTTTCTGAGTAATTTGCAGAAAATTTTAACCTCTCAGAATTAATCGGAAGAGATATGTATATACTGATGAAGAGGGGATGCCTAAAACAATACTCTTACTTAACATGCTGTTTATAAAAACATTACAGACAACAAAATGTCACAAATGTTGTATGTCAATATCAACAATGAAAAAACAAACAGACTAAAAATGAAATGATTGGTTAATTTTATGCATAGAACAAATGAAGAGACTTCATTCTGGTTTTGGTCTCTACTTTTAGTGAAGTAATTGCTTTGTCTTTTTTAGATCAAAATGTTGTCCATTCTGATTGCTTGTTTCGTGGCGACAGCCTCGGCAGCCAATTACTGCTGCACACCTGACCAATGGGAAGGCGGCATTGGATTATTAATGGGTACTAAGGACAAAAATGGTTCATCCCTCGTGGAGGTAGATGTTGAACATTATTCATATTCTATTTATTACTGGATTCTTACAGCCATACTCCATGACTTGATGGTTTAAGATCCGTCTCAGTGACGTGAGGTCGAACGATCGAATCATGTTTAGTTGTGATGTTATATGCTCTGATCGATGCGTTTTGATAATCTTGAAGATGAAAAACAAACCATGGTTACCACATTAAAACTACTTTTTACGAAATCTCTATTGAACTTACTAAATAATTTATTAAATGTATCATGCGTAAAATAGGATTTTTTGGTAATTACGGGTCGATTTGCTGTTTTAATGAATTGTGAACTTAACCTTAATGCGTTATGGCACCAGCCATTGTATTAGATTTTATAATTATTTTATTTTTCTCATATATTTTTCATAAATAATGTAAAATTAACGAGAATCATGTATATGATATACATTAAATATACAAAAAAATGAATGAGTAATTATTTCAATAAATTTCTCTTTTAGGGAACGATGTCAATTTCATTTGATGGAGTTAACAAGATTATTATGACGAATCAAACATTGACTTCCAACGGTTATCCTTTCCAACAGAAAATTGTCAGCGATTACAAGAACGTAAGACAATCTGTTTAATTATGGTGGAAACTCTCTTATCCGGATATTACTTTAACTCGTAAAAAACTGTCGGTCCCGATTTTTATTTAACATTTTTTTCTGGAAATAAAAAAGAAACATTTTGTTATCCGGCCTAGTCCGGATTAGAGGAGCTCGTCTTATATATTGTTTATAAATAGGAATCGAAACTTGTGCTCTGGATTAAAAATATCTAAAATTAATATTTTTCTCATGTATTGTAAAATTAAAATATGTACGTTTGTTATTCAATGTGGTGTTTTTCCAATATCTAGTTCACATCACAACCACTTGAGTGATCGGTAAAGGCAACAAGAATATAAAATACAACAAAATAATGATAAAATTGTGTCGGCAAACTGTCGGTGCGATCCTGATTGACTGTATACTGTTATAGTGTTTTTTTTTCATATGAGACGTTCCTCTGGACCGTAAAATGAAACACGTGTTAGATCAACCTTCGAACGACCATACTTTAAATGAACGTTATTTCACTGTTTGTATTTTTTACAGAATATTCTTTACACAATCACAGAAACTTCTTGCTCCAAACAACCCCTCGGACAATGGATTCCTAGTTGTATTCCAGGTATATTTAACACTAAATCATTCTTCCAATTTTTCCAACATCTGTGTCACTTATAGGACTTCGTGCGTATATTTAGTACATAGCTGCATATCTGTTGTAAAAAAATGATAAATAAAGGTACTTTTTACATACTTCTATACATTATCATGAATAAATGATGAAATATTTTGTGTTGTCAAACGAGGACTCTAGGTATACAGAAACCACTTCTGGCTTAATTCTCACCTCATTCTGGATGTTATTAAAATGCTTTAACAAATTGGTAGTGGAAAAATGAAGTTAATTAAGGCAAAAATAATTCCAACAGGATTTAAAGGTGCTAGACTTAAGATTTATGATTGCATTTAAATCTGGTAACTTGTTTTCATGTGATAGAAATTGTAATAAAAATAAGTAAGACGCACCAAAATTTACTAACTGTTTACTAATTTACTAAAATTGGTTTTTATTTACCTCAACACATTGTTAAATCTTAAGAACATAGTGATAGCTTAAATTATAATCTAGAAATCTTCTAAAATTAAAGGCTTGAACTTTGAATTATATTGTCGTATTTATTTAATACATAAAATACATTAATTAATGACGCCGAAGTCTTAAAAAGTATTTTGTAATTTTTAAGCAGTTAAAACTGTTTAAACAGTAATAATAAATTCATGTACAAAGAAACTATTTTTCAGACAATGCTACAGAAGTGACCGCCAGATACGGGTTGGGTAGCGAAACTCTACAAGTGAAAGCTTACCACGTGGACTATGTCACGTTTGATGTTTATTACTCCGTCACAGCTGATACCTGTGTTCCTGTTGCAGAAGACGTTTTCGGACATTTTGGAGAAGGTAAACATTTACTAAAAAAAAGTTTGTATTCAGTCATGTATTCATAAATACTTTAATTAGTGAAGCTGTGAGTGGGTGGGGTAAGTGCTGTGGGAAGTCAACTTTTATTTAAGTTAAGAGTCGAAGAGTTTGCTCATGGAACATTTTAAAATGTTTAAAGAAAATACAGCGTTCTGGAGCTGTTTTTCTTTCCCTGTCATCTGCTGACAAAGCCTGCATATTTGCGTTTGCCAAAGCGTCTGGACACGCCTATGATACTGTCAAAATCAACTGGCAATTTTTATTTATATTTCATAGTTCCAAATATAAATAATCGTGGTTACCTGGTCTATATAAGTGGTAGAGCTCCGGACTGTTGATCAAAGGGTCAGCGGTTTGAGACCAAAGATAACCATATGAGATTCTTTTAAATCACAAATGTTATTACACCCGAAGCCATTTGTCTTTTATCTCTTATTCACACAACAGTTACTGACTTAATTAGTGGGAACAGAATTTTTGACAAACGGCTGAAGTATTGGTTATGTTGACTGTCCAGTGTTCATGACAGGCACACTTTTTGATATACAGAGTTGAAACTGTCCAATACTATACAAAAGACAATGATCTCTCTCTACATATATACACACGTGATAAGGATAAATTCTGATATTTTAACAGCTGACGTTATGCAGACAATGGTTTATGCTAACATCAAACCTGGAATTGCTGATAGAAATGTTTTCTCCGTACCAGCTCAGTGTGACGATACCCCACCATTTTCTGTATCTGTAAGTATGAATGCATCTGCTGTAAACTTTTATACTGAATCTTGACTTTTACGACAAATAGTTTCAATAAGGGAGGTAACTCACTACGCGCATTTTGATTTTTTCTCATACCAATTATCTCCCCTATGTACATTTATTACTGGTGGTTCCAGGTCAGTTTGCCACGTGAAGCTAGGCGCTCAGATACCAATAAACATCATCATGTAAAGGAGATTACTATGTTTTACAAATGAGTTATGAACCGATGTAAGAAAATACCCGAGATTATCAGCGTTGAATAGATTATTTCTTTTATTATTCAGCAAATTGAGGATCAAAAGTAATTTAACGTGGAAAAATGATCTTTCAAATATCACATATATTAAGATTTCTTATGAATGCGATTGTTCGACTAATTATTTCGTATGAACTCACAACAGATTTTTGATACCAGTTTTATAATTCAGAATTTATACTCCGGATCATCGAATTCATAATCTGCCAAATGCTCAACACATACTCGAGTTTTTATGTTGAAAGATTTATTATATTTGCAGGATGTTCATGCACATGAATACTTCGCCGTACATTTATCGTTCATGCGCTTTTTGCCAATTATTTCAAACTAATAAGCCAATATTCACTTTCTTGTTTAAAATTTTCAAATATGAAATTTGCAATAAGTTAAGCGTGGATCATATGAACATTTTGCAAAATTTCAGTTATGAAATTCAATCTATTCGTACAAATGGATGTCGAAATAATCATTTAGTATGTTAAAAATTTGCATTTTATTGTCATTCTGTACAGGAAGATAATTATATTATGACTTTGTGTGAATATAAAATAATTTATTCTCAAAATTGCATAAATGTTCGGGAGCCAGAGTTCAGTTTGCTCTAATATCATAGAAAACCCAACATACATTAATTTTATTCAGAGAATACTATTTGTGTTTCAGAATTTTATATGATTATATATTTAGTTTAGGATATGTACACCAATGTAGCATGTAAATATGTATATAATTATTTCTATACGATTTTGTTTATTACAGAACTCCGTACTCGGTCGACGATCAGCCCTTTACTAGGTGTAGCTTTTCTTGTACTTCTGACTTTGATGAAAATAAAATATTGTCTACATTACTCAGTCTGTTCTTATTGCACCAAAATACAGATATGAAATTGACAAGGGGTAATGAAGTCCTTTTTTAGTTGTTTATCGCTAAGAAAATGGTCATAGTTACAGAATGCTTGGAGTGCATTCACTGATTAATTCTAAAATCTGATTAGTCGAACTCTCTGGCAGCAATTGACACAAAATTTCTAAATTTAGACTCCACCAGTTACACGCGCGATAATTCCGCTTGTGAGTTTCGCACGTGATACAAGTATACTTGTACACCTTTCTTCTCCTAAAACAGTTAAATAAGTACACCCATGTCTTATAAACGTCTGAATTTAATGAATTCCAATGTTTACCCCTGAAATGGACATTCGACCACAAGCAGGTAATAATTTTCTTGTTGTATTAAAAATCAATTTGTTCATTTTCAAATAAGTCCCCTTGAATAAAAGTCAAAGTGACAAGATGCTTGAGAACCGTTTATTTAATATATTTACCAAATTTTAACAAAATGTACAATAAATAAGTCATAAGGCCACTGATTAGAATAACTGGAACATTACATCTTTGTCCGAAATTCTCACTACCGAATCCGTTTCTGATCGGACAATTTTGTTATTTAATTCAAGTTTTATTGAATACGTAGTTGGGCGGCATTGATACTAAAGAACGACATCAGTGTAAAAAGTCACTTTCAATATCATATGCGTGCTGCTCATTATAGTCAACTTGACATTGAATAGTGATGACAAATAACAAATGTCAAGTCAATGTTGTACTGTACAATAAAGACTAAGACAAAGTTTCAATGCAGACAGCTTCTACAACTACCGGGCAAACGAGACAAAAAATTACCATAGTGATTACATTTGGGCCACTTCATATTTTTGATTTTCTGTTTGTGGAACGAAACACACGTCGATACAGAAGTGACTTTGTTGTTGAGTGGTAACTGAAACAGAATGTTTCCAGATGTTTTAATGGCGCATAGAGTAAATCTTGTTGTGATAAAGAGATTTACAAGTTTGGTCGTAGCGTTTGTGGCATACATACTAATTCAATGTAAGACATAAAATATAAGTCTGAATAACTAACAATATTTTTCTTGTTTTGTTTATCATAGGAGAATGTTTAAATAGATGCTCAGTTACATTCTGAGTTTTCAATTTTATAAAATTCTTTCCATTAATTTATTTGGTGATAAACAAACCTGTATTCGAAATATCTTCGAACAATTCATTGTATAAACATGAATATACTACTTTTAATTTGGTCGCTCAACAATATCTTCTGAGCGATTTGGGGCTTTACTAAAACAAATTGTAAAAGCAAAAAAAAAATTTCAAAAATTTGAGCGTAGTCATTTGCAAAATTCTCTTTTTACGTATCAAATCAACATCATCATATAATACTTAGACACAGTCAATTAAATGCGAAAACTCGATGAAAACACCGAAAGTTGCTGTAAATACAAGTATACGAATATTTACTGATATCGGTCATTGCAACAACTTTTCGTTAATCATCAAGTTCCATGAATGGAGTAAAAATATGTAGCTCCTGAAGATACAAAGCTTTCGAAACGAAACGCTGGTATGAAACAATAAACAATACACAAGAACGCGTGTCAATCTTTCAGAGTAATCTGTGTCTTGTATACCTCTTCGAGAACTGAAAAAGACAAGTGGTTACAAGCTCTTGTAGTGACAAAAGACACGTGACTTATAAAAAAAAAAACAATAAAAAATGTCATTAAATTGTATGGTATAACGTTCGTGTTTTAATCCCTTAAGGATGATCTTCCTTTGTTAAATTTCGTTTTTGTTTACTCTTACCATCCAGAACGATATAAAATACATGTATTTGACACATTATGTACAGTCGTCACTAGGTTGAAGCGCGCATTTTTCATCTGAACCAAAATCATTGTCACACATCACCGGCAACATAATACAACAACGATTGTACCATTTTCGTTCCAGAGACTGCTATATCTACTATAAATATTGAATACATTTCTCTTCAATGTATAACATAAAATCACAGAAACAAAACATTCATCACCACAACTGACGGTTAATCATGCAGCATCTGTATTTTATAATATTTTAGAGTACAAATAATAGCATCATTATGCCTGTTCGAATCGAGTGGAACTACAATGGTTTTGTACTTTGTAAACACATGTACATTTATCTCCGATTAGTGTAACAAACGTCAGTTTATCCGAGTCATGTTCAAAGTGTAGTTCATGTACACCATTCTTCTCGCGATCAAAGTTGGCTGTCATACATTTGAGCTGGTGCATTAAGGACCGTACGTCGAACTTGAATGGCGTCCATCAGTTTTCGTCTCGGACCAATGGGTAGTCCCATGTCCTGAAAATCTTGATTTGTCAATTTCATAAGTGCGTCCATATCGACATCTGCATCTAAAAATAAATGTGTGTAATAATTTAGTCCACAACCTTCAAGAAACATGATTACTGGTGTGTATTCTGTGTCATCGTCATCATCAGCGAGCGGTTCAACATCATCAGCATTCCACGGTGTTGTATCAGAGTAGTCTGTTCCACCACTGAATCTATTATTATCTTCGTCACCACCTAGGCCGTCCGAGTCTCCAGCATCTCCATTTAGATTTCCCGAATCTACATCATCTGGTGAAATATTGGGACGATCTTGAAAACTGTTGTAGTGGTTAAAATGGTTCAAGAAAGAAATTTTGCCAAACCCTGGCTTGTTGAACATCACACCAGCAGTTTCGTCATCGTCATTCGCTCCATAGATGCCCGAATCTGATTCCATCCCAACAGATGCTCCGGGAAATACATTTGTAAGAGCAGGTCTTGCGCTATTGTCAGTTGTCTTATCACTGTCACCATCAATATCTATATTTCTCATGTACATAACTTGTGCATCACGCCTAGTGGTCGTACCTTTCACCGAACGCAACGTTCGCTTACCGCTATCGTCAACATCACTGACTTTGAAATCATAAATTGATTGTCCTTCTGTGTTTCTATTGTTTGATCCCCGTGTTGTACCGTTCACAAGATCAGAGAATGCAGCAGTTTGTTTGGTGTGCTTTGATTTTGCAGTGTTGCCTTTTATTCTCGTTGTTAGTGTTTTCACAAATGATTTCTTTGTTGGCGCCTTAAAATCTCCATTTTGTATCACTTCTCCTTTTTCCATTTGCTTGCGACTCTTCTCCATTTCCTTCGAAGCCTTTTCTTGAAGCCTGTAATAAATAATTGAACAGAATCATTATGGCAGGTAATTCAAGATTATAAACTATTAGAGCAGTGAATTTTACGCCTTAAGTAGGACAAGATTTATTCTTGAGCATGTTTGATGAAATGAATCATACAGTTTATGTCTATTATCTTTCGTTGTTCTAGCATTTTTAGGATTAAAACCTATTGTGACACAACACTGAACTGTATGGATTCAATGGACATTTCGTTAAAGTAGTTAGAACTAAGAAACTTACTGTTAAAATCTAATTTTGAAACAGTTAAATCATGATGGTCACATTCATATTCAAGAAGACTGTGCAAGGTTGAGCTAAATCTTGCACAAACAAAAAATAACGCACCGTTTATATATATATGCAAAATGTCCAAGTTTCACTGGAGTTTGAGTTGAAGATAAATGAAATAAATGACCCTTTTATTGTCAATAAAAATAGAATTTTGAAAAATCTTGGTATTATTTAGTTTACTAACTTTTCATAGTTTTTGCGATTTTTCTCGGCTTCTTTCACAGCGATTTCTTTCAGTCTCTGTACGACTTTTGGATTTTTTCTGTACTGTTCATTCTGTGCGGCATCTAACACTTTTACAATATCTTCCTTATTTTCTAACGCAGCTATGTCTAGTGCGGTATGCATGTCATTGTCCATTGCCCAAATGTTGGCACCAAAGTTGATCAAAAATGATATACAGTTCCAATGACCATTCCGGGCTGCATAATGCATCGCCGTGGACCCAAGTACATCATACTTGTCTACGTCACCGCTGAAAGTTAGAACAAACAAAAACCAACATTTCAATATTTATGTTATATTGTTTACCAAGTCCCTACAGTTTTCTCTGATACAAATATCACATGTTACTGTGGCCACGTGCTCACTTAAGGAAAATGTATGTAAGGTCGTGATAGTTCAGCCAGCTGAGCACTTGTTTGGGATTCAAATGTTTCATGATTGTTGATAGAGTTAAAGACCTAGTTTTAGCCAAAGACAGACATAGTAAGAACCCCAAAAGGTCATGCTGAGTAGCCATTGTTAGAACTGAAGATATCTATGGAAATAGCCCGGGAGGCCATGGTAACAATTCAAAAACAACCAATGTTAGAACCCCAGAAAGTTATAATCAGAGCACAAATAAGCCATGAGGAAAGTCCTATAAACCATGGTAGACAACAAGTTAAGTAGAGTTTAATTCCTACACAGCCCAAGTTACTTAAAATTAAACTCTAATATAGTTTAGGTACTCATGGGAGATAATTACATCATATCTATAAGTTTTAGTGTCTCTTTTACTCATTCTTGGCAATTTGTTTTGATGATTTCTATCTTAAATATTTCTGTGACTATTGATTAAAGAATATCAAATGTCAAATTCAGTATAATAATACTAACACGAAGGTTGGCTCAGACGATAGACAATTGTGTTGATTTAGCTTTCTACATATTTTCCGATGTGATTGGATTTTGACATGTCGAATTTGTATGCATTTTTTCTCATTTCTTTTCGCAAACTTCGCGATAATATTGGCTCTCGTTCATGAAAAAAGGCATAAGAGATTTGCACTGGTTAGTAACTCGGGAACAGTTTTTAGGTGGTATGATCACCTTGTACAGCTGGAAATACTGGGCAATTGATAAATGGGGTGAAACCCGGTATGATCAAACTAATATTGATTCCAGTCAGTAAAGGTCAGGACAGTGATATGATCTCTATAAAGTCTTGTATGAATAAGATAAGTGCGGCCTGGTTCTGAACTGTAGTTGTGTTTAAACATTGATTAATACGATATGTAATACCTTATACGGGACAGGTCGATATGTTTAAGTCTTACATTTAAGATAATGCAAAATTATAAATGTTCAGAGATCAGCCTAATGCCCATGTCTTCTGATTGGTCGAGTCTTAAATGACTTCCTGATCCACAATCAGATCGTCTAGTTTTATTATCTTTCCTCAAACTTTGATTTACAATTGAATAATAATTTGTTTTTATTTTTTGTGGTTGGACATGTATGTTTTATCAAAATATGTGTAGAAAATATCTGTTACGTCACACAGTAAAAAATATCCATTGATACATTTTGAATTTTGCTGTTTGATAGTTTTATACCAATAACAAGTTTAACCACTCTCTTAAAGTAACTTTTCATGAGTTATCATTATCACAAGTTCCTGATATCATTCTGGAGTGCTGTCCCTTTAATTCAGACGCGTATTGAATTTGACTTGAGATAAATACGCAAATAGATAACATGTAAACGTCTAGCACACAAAACATTCATGAAAATGATTTAGAGCAGAGATAAGGCTGAAAAAAATCAAGGTTGTGACATGCATTCTGACAGCATGTAGTGTTTATTCAGAACTGTGTGCAATTATCATTGATTCAAGATATGCTTTCCTCGTAGCATGTTACATGATGTTCAACTTTATTTTCATATTGAAAATAAACCTGATTTTGTATCATATTTTATTCATATTATTTATATAACTTGAATTCGTCGGTAAATATATTGCCATGTTTTATAGATAAGAACATAAACTATAAATTCTAGATTTTTACATGCATAATTTACCACGTCACATGTCAACACTGTTTTTAATATGCCCAGCAAACGAGAGCATGTTGAATCATCTTTCGTGACTCCATAGTGCATAAGACATGCATGAATTTGATTGAACTTATACGATCAACGTGCCTTATCAATATTGAATATAAATTATGAATGTTAAGCAACGTATGCCTGTACTATACTTGTATGTTTGTTGCGGGAGCACAAACTCACTGAGTTTATAATGATATTAACTAATAACTGGTCACTTAAGTATGTCTATCTTTGTGTCGTATTAAACACTTGATACCTTCTCTGAACTATTTCATGTGGATGTGAAGCTACTGAACGCAAGTATTAAAGTGATGGATTTCTACATGAACCGATCACTACATAGGATCAATAATTCGTACATACACATTTACAGGATTTTCTAGCTAAACTTCTTATCATTTTTTCAATAATGGTTAAAGTTGTGGCTAAAGTTACTATTAGAGCAGTAATTTTGATCATAGCTCGGCTCTATCAATAAGAAATCAATAATTAACGATAATCCTGAAATACGCACGTGAAAAGCGTGCCGTTTTATAAATCGTACACGAGGAATTTTAGCTGAGTGAAGGAATCGATATCTACTGACATGTTGTTGTTGTAATAAAGCGAAATATAGAAACACAAATATTATACATTATCAGACATGCTGCGTTTCTCTAACAACGAACGCATTCGTACTGATCGCAGTTTACAGACTGGCTCTTCACGCGTACAAGTAAGAAAGAGCTTAGGAATTAGGGCGCCTGGGAAAAGTGTCACCGCCATAAAAGTGTCATAACTATATTTTTCGTCATGAGTAACCCATTTTTATAGCCACAGATCAAGATTTTCAAATATTAACCACGATATGTGCTTAATATACGAATTCTAAACTTCCCACTTCTTGACACGACGTAATAATAATAAAAACGGACTTTTTAAAAATTAATAACGTGTAGTATCAACGTTTATACATGTTCTTAAATGACGATGTCTATAACGTGTGTGAGCACTTATAGGAGGATTTGTGTTAATGTTTACGGATGCTCATTTGATTAAAAATTGTCTATTGCAGAAATTGTATGTTGTGTGACAACCTATTTCTTAACTGTATTACACCTTGAACAGATCTGATCAGGCTCGTTGGATCTGTGGTCCGCTGTTGTCCCAGTTTTAACCCAATAAATAGTTTTCGTTTGGTTATGTTTACCGTAAATAACTGCTCGCCGTATTTACATTTCTTTGCGACGATTTAAAATGTGTATAGACCCAATTCTTGATATACGGCTGTACTACGGACATACACATGATATGCATCATTCCTGCATCCACCGCTCCGCCATCCAATACTGAATTGCGCCAAACACTCTGAGAGAGGTATTTTAAATTGTCATTAAGTTAATCATCCAGTGATTTAAACTGTACTATTTAAAGTTATTCAGTTAGGTAAAATATAGTATTTCATCTAGCATGTGGATATAAAGATCTCGCAAATCTGGAAGTGTTGTGGATTACTACGTGGAGTTGATGACATATAAAATAGTTCATGCTTATAGTTTAATTCTATATTGAGCTGCATAGATTTCTAGAAGGGATGTAAACGAATATTCGAATATTCGCATTGTTTCCGAATATTCGAATCCGATTTCCGGCAACTTCTCCACTTATGGAGGAAAATCGACATTTTTGTCAAATGTTCATAGAAGGGTATGACCTGCCGCGACCGGTATTTGAGCACGGATCGCCGGGTTACAAGTCCAGCGCACTAACCACTGGACCAGGGTTGCGGCTCTATGGCATTTAATGATTCATTTCCCAAATTGTATGCATGGTTGAATAAATTTTTAAAATATAATTGAAAATGGTTCCTACATTCCACTGTTTTTTCCATGAAAATTAATTAATACATTCCATATTTATTTATATCATATGGATGTAAATATACTGGACAGAACTCATGTTATCATTAAACATGTTTGTTTTACCTAAATTTCACAAACAAAGGTTCTGAGTATTTTGATAGGAGTATGTATGAATTCAAAGTTTGAAAGTAGAAATTATGACGACAAATGAGTTTTAATACAAAGACAAACAAAATAAATGTTGTATTCATCCGCGCACTTGAAAAGTTTCATCGTTTTTATCATTCCGTTAATGATTCAAATTAACAAATGTCCGAGATACAATACGCAAGTTTCTAGCAACAAAGCTATGTTTGTTGATACACTGTCACCCGAACTGTTAATATACCAACATAATATTTGTATAGCTTCGGGATAGATTGACAGGTGTTGGTGAGATACGGCTTAGTACGGTTACTATCTGATGATTTGGAATGAAAAGTTTTACATTCACAAATCATTGAGAAAACCTATAATGTACGATGTTATACACTAAGACTGTCTAAATGTTTATAATCATTTATCTTGTTCACTGTCCGAAAACACCTATATTATACTGTTAGAGAACTCCTTATCAACCAGGTGGAGATATGTCAAATTGCCTTTCCGTGTTCTACTAGAAAACAACATTATGGTTTATTAGTATCAGTAATCTTAAACCATACAGTATGTGCCGAGGTGGTTATTAGTGCATGTTCATACAATAAAAGTACTTTACTGTCATCATATTGTATCCGGGTGATACACGTTCAAATAAGAATTGCAAGAATTGTGATATTGCTATAGAAACTGAAAGTATGAATACAGATAACCCAACAAAAGGGTGGGGCTACATTTTCCTTTGATAACTAGAGCCATTAATATTATTTGAAAGAATTTGATGCACTATCAGAACACTCAGTTCATCAGTTCAATTTTATTCAAAAATCGGCAACTACATGCTTACAAACATGTATAGGAAAATATACACAGAACAGTGCAAATATAACATTAAATAATTACATCACGTCAACAATGAAAACTGAGTGGGGCAAACCGGAAATATTATGAACAAAATAAAAAACTCCGCTAAGCTCGCTTGAATGAAAACAAATCGGCGAAATCATTGTTATATATGCACTTATTGAGTATTTAACGATGCAAAAAATGATGGCCAAATGGTGAGCAAGAATGTTATCGCGGTGACGAGCATTTAATTGCCATTAATGACGACTAGTGGTGGCTGCTAAAACCGCAACAGAAATGATTCAGTTCAACACACAATCTTCAACACAACGTTCATTTTATATGTAAACGGACACCCTAACATCTACAAATCTGGATTCATCATAAAAAACGATATTTCAGCACCGGCGCGTCCAACGAGTGTATGCGTGCCCAATGAACATGACTAATGCGATGACGTTGTGTAAGGGCATAATTGTTTTAGAACTTGTGTACAGACAGTGACATAAGGGTAAGACATAATTGAATACTGACAGTGACATAAGGGTAGGACGTGATTCAATACGGTCAGCGACACATGGATAAGACATTATTGTATACTGACAGCGACATAAGGTAAGACATGATTGTATTCTGACAGCGACATAATGGTAGGACATCATTGTATTCTGACAGTGACATAATGGTAGGACATCATTGTATTCTGACAGTGCAACATGAGTGAGACATGATTGTATTCTGACAGTGACATAATGGTAGGACATCATTGTATTCTGACAGTGCAACATGAGTGAGACATGATTGTATAATGGCAGTGACATAAGGGTATGACATGATTGTATAATGACAGTGACATAAGGGTATGACATGATTGTATAATGACAGTGACATAATGGTAGGACATCATTGTATTCTGACAGTGACATAATGGTAGGACATCATTGTATACTGACAGTGCAACATGACTGAGACATGATTGTATACTGACAGTGACATAAGAGTATGACATGATTGTATACTGACAGTGACATAAGGGTATGACATGATTGTATACTGACAGTGACATAAGAGTAGGACATGATTGTATACTGACAGTGACATAAGGGTAGGACATGATTGTATACTGACAGTGACATAAGAGTATGACATGATTGTATAATGGCAGTGACATAAGGGTATGACATGATTGTATACTGACAGTGACATAAGGGTATGACATGATTGTATAATGACAGTGACATAAGGATAGAACATGAATTTATACGGACACTGTATGTGTTTACTGTATAGAGCAATATGCAAATGGAATATATTAGCGTATGATAGTGACACCATTTTTGTATTACTTTAATAAGGGTAATGAAATACTCAATGTGTTTATTTTGGACATAGAACTTCTATAGACAGGGTGTGATTCACTCAAAGAAGTGAGATATGGGTGTGGTAGATATTATGCAGGATATATAATAAAACATCGATATGGAAACATAACAGGAACAAAGTTCCACACAGATGTGACATCCGCAATATAAATCCTTATACGGACATGGTCCTATCAGTTAAACTACGCCGTAGCGAACACATTGTTCACGTATAAGTCATTCATAATGTTATCATTTACAAAATTGCTGTAGATAACAAGCCATTAAATATTTGAATACAACATTACAGATGAAACCATAGTTTTATCTTGAAATTTGTCTAATTATGTCGTATCATCCGCGGTTTCTTATTAATCTTGTTTATTTTACCATTATTCGGGGAGTTTGGGACGACAAAATACGGTTTTAATGCATGTTAAATATATGTAGTGCGCAAATCATGTTTTTTTTTGAAAGCTCATTTAAAGTTTCAACGATGTTGTCAAATTACCCATATACATGAAAAAAACGCGCGAACGTGATAGAGGAATACGATATAAATGGTGGGTGTAAGAAATGGTACGATAAGTCAAATTAGTTTATATTTATCTGTGAAACAAAGAGAAAAAAGACACTTTTTAAACCATTGGATATGCTAGATAACGCAAATTGTCCAATTATTGACTGGAAACAACACAGCTTGAATGGCCAGAAACTACTATATGTACTGATTTAGTCTCTAAACCTCCATTCTGATCAGAAATGTCCGTGATAATGGCGTATCGTCTAGGGTGAGGTCAATGTTACATAACAAGGTTATCTTCCTATCAGTACTCCGTCAATTATGCATACTGCGATATGAAATTACTAAAACAGAATCAGTCGTGTTACAAGTAGAGAACCCTGATAAAGAATGATAAATTACGGGCCAATTGTATTCTTGTTCCTGTTGAGATGAAACACAATCTTATACAACACTGAATAGATTATCTGCTTCGTGTAAAATTTACATATTAAATACTGACAATAGTTTCACATTATGCGTTTTTGTAGCGATAGGAGTATTTTGTTGTTTACATATGTCCCATAAAAATGGTAATTTATTCCGGAGCATGTTCTATAAAATGTGAAATAAACTGTGACAGTCATTTATGAACTGAGTAATCTTGACAAGATATACATGGACATTAAAGCTTTTGGTTCCTTCACAGAATAAAAGTAAAAATGTAAAAAGTATAAACTGACTCACAGGGAACGCCACTAACAAACACGTCCACCTAACCATGCATACGGTCATGAATCAACCATAACAGCACACACCAACATGTACGTGGAAATACAGTCAGTGTGAAACACACAGAGCGTACACCTTTGTTGTCAACTCACACCTACCCCGCACAAAATTGAACCTGCTAATCATTACATGCATTTTTTACAATTGCTGTACGAACACATTTTCAGCCATTTTTTAATTTGTAAATGACAAGCAGCTTTAGTATAACGAGATACAATTTGTAATGCAACTTACATACAATATAAGCTATAATTGCAATAAATTACTTATTCATTGTACAGTTCTATGTTTTTATATATAAGTATATTAATCTATGTTTTATTTTGTTACTTTAGAATATGTCCAAAAACTGAGTTTTGTTTTCCAAAATAGACGAACCATTGGCAGTATTGAGAAGAAAGCTTAGATGACCATCGTCGAATAATGGTGAATGACAGATGAAGGAATTAAAGACAAGTTTAGCCTTTAAAAAGCTAGACAGTGACTCACCTGGTCTTTGTTAGAAAACAGGTAGACGGGGAAAACATTATGACCTGACCAAAACAATAATGCGACTTTATCAAATGGATTTGGTTAGGAGCAGCTATGGGCATCAATACAAAAAGGTGGGTAGAATACCTCTGTGATATATACATTATACATAGACCGGCTTTTTTTCATCCGGACCCATCCCGGTTTTTAATCAGACTTCTGCCATGAATCATTCCGGATTTTATTCCTTAGTCCATCACCATATCATTCTACTTCGCTATTTCTGTAAAATCATTTGTGACTAGTTTATGTAACATCAACTATGATTGGTTGAATTGGTAACTGCGGTCTGGCTCTTCGATGGCGAAGGAGTCACAACACAGAGCCAGTCTCATTTTAGTAGAAGTTTTCTTATTTCTTATTTTTTGGCAGTTTTTCCTTTATACCTAACTCGATTGCTCTGGTGTTTTTGCAGATTTTCTTGAAAAACATACTCCAAATAAATTTAAACAATCCTTACTACAAAGTCCGATGTTATAAACTTAATATTAAACTTCATGATCGAACCCCATTTTGAAGTTTTCCGTTTCCTAAACTATGACAAGACTTCATAACTGTGTACATGTCAATTGATCAAAGGAATTACATACACATACAACAAACACGCATACTTTTCGGAAATAAGTTGAGAATGATCTCATAGTTCATAGCTTCAGACTCGAGGCTACCATTAATTTACGAGCATAAAGTAGATTTAGTATTTGAACAAACAAGTATAAACTTTTGCTTCCAATTTTAGATTATATTCGTTTCGTTACATCGAAAGTTAAAACATGTGCGTTATAGACTAAAATACTACAAATTTCTCGTATACTTTTTTCAATAAAGGTTCCAGCTTTTTAGTTTTTAGAATTGATAACACTAAATACGCTATTTGACAATGTGTGTATAAGTAATGTTAGTGTCTAGATAGAGAGTTATTGATCAGGATTTACGACAATATAAAACACTTCTTCAGTTATTTTTTCTGGATTAAGTTATCCTGTGTACCCAGTATAGCAAATATTCGTAAATTCCTAAAATTCATAAAAAAAACATTCTATGTTATAAAGTTCTTATTATGGTCCCAACAAGACAAATTTACATGCCCGCGCTGGGACAAAAATGTCTTACTTACAGAATCGATGATAAAATAGACATGAAATGTTGTTTATCAGACGATAAACCCTTCTTGATTAGAGGGTTTTAAGTTTGGACATTTTACAATATGGTTTTATTGGCGAGTTTACAAAATCCGACATATCCAAACATTTCTATCGAAATGAATTACGATATTGCACTTATTGATAAATTGTTATATGTTTGATAACAGAGAATTTGGACTTCTGATAAAATTCAACATAAAACTTCCACAGTTAAGATAACGCACAATGTACACTTTGGGTAAAATAGATTTTCTTGTATCTCTGCTACGTTAATATTTACAGAATGACCAATGCCTAACCGTTATGAAAACTTTGTGTACGATTTACTGTAAAATATCAGAGTATAAGTCCCTATAGTTATATTACACGTGCTTCTCAGAACTGATTGGTGTTTCTTGTATGACTCTGTTCCAAATTCCTACATTGTGTCTTACCCCAATGATTAACTTCATAAATTCTATTAGAAGACTTTCCAATCATCACATTACATATCATATACATACACAAATATATAAGTATAGGAAACAGACCTACATAATGTATTTCTATTGGGAAAAGGCCATTCACTTAATCTTATGTGTAGTAATTATTGTGGGGTCAAATATGCATTTTTTCTTAAAATCTTAATTGACGGAATAATATAGCTGGAATGTGTGTGTTGAAAACGATTTCATCATTCAGGAATCCTGTTCAAACCATCTTGAGATTAATTACTTTGATACATTGTTGCTACATTGTAATGAAGTTCAAATCGAAAGAATTTAAGCTTAAAACTTCACACCAAGGCGTGTAGGTTCAATATCTTCATATATTGTTGAACAAATCTAGCGAATGTATAAGATAAAATCTACAATACCCTCCCATCAACCGTTACAAGGTCACCTGTGGAATCCATTACTTGTCTTTTTGATGTTATGCACATAAATCATGTAACTTACAGAGTCTCCATGCTAGCATTGGTACATCTGTAAAGTACATTCTTTGAGTGGCGGGTATTCGGATTAGAGAGGTTTTCGTATGAGAGGGGTTTTTGATGAGAAAGGTTCATGTGTACTATACCCATAACCACAATAGTGTGTAAATACAGTATCACAAATTATATCTAACCAGATTCGTTGAAAATTTGCCGCTGGGTTGTATCATTTATTGATGGTTCATGATAAAATATTGATAATTACACGTGTATGTGAACACTTGTGAATGATCAAGCTACGAAAATAAAAAGATAAATTCGAGAAAACAATGAGATTCAGACCACCTTTGGAACAAATGTGTTACATGGATTTTGAGACCTTTGGAACAAATGTGTTACATGGATTTTGAGACCTTTGGAACAAATGTGTTACATGGATTTTGAGATGGTCTCATTATTAATTGAAATTTAGAGAAAATACAAAAACTGGTCCAAAAATACGTAGTCGTTAAAATGAGACTCTTTTATAAGTGAGATCGTGGCTAAATGAGGTATTGCTGTATTTATCATTAACGTGGTTTATATTATAGTCACGGGTATAATGTTATGTATTACATGGCTGGTTTGTTGATATCTAACATGCTGTATGAGGATGCAATATCACGATAAATGTACATGTAGTTAAGATAAATTAACACAATTTCTACGAAAGGTCGAGCCCTACAATGATTATTTTGATAAATTTAATCAGTCTTTATCTGACAAATACTCATGGCTTCATTGTTTTTTTTATTATCTTATTCATAAGTGCAAGATTGTAATGAGTATGTAATTTACGAATTTAATGAAAAAAAAATGTATTGTGCATCACTATATGCTTTATTTCTTCTTGGTATGGGATTTGCTCTATCATGACATCAACATTAACAAAATTAATCATCACGAGTTGATTCCTCATAAAATATTATATATGAGGAAGATTTTGTAATAAAAATACACTTAGTTTTTTACTGATATGATATGCAAATCCGTTTATACGCGTACATATAAGACTGTGGTTTGAGGATTCCGTGGTCGAGTGGTTATTGTATCTGACAAGCAGTCACTAGCCCTTCACCTGTGAGTTCGAATCCCACACGAGACCGGACAAATTTCACATTGGAGGAAGTGGCCAAATGGCCGTGGCTATTGGAGTGACGTTACACACACTGTTAAACTAGTTAACAGAAGCACATACATATTTCTATTATCAGAAGATTATCATAAAACAATCCTGTCGTTAGTTTCAAGTTTTATTGACGCTATATATCATTGTCACCCAATCTGTTAATGGCGAATAACGATCTCAAGAAATTCAGTGACTTCCGGGAAACGATAAGTTATCTAACGACTGCTGTCTGTCACGGAACGAATTCAGTTTTCATGGACAAACTAGTCCAAGGTTGGGTGTTTGGCTAATTGACTCAACGTGAACACTACTCATTGATTGTCTACAAGATGAGTTATATATTATTTTTATAGATGATTATTTTACTGACAGTTACAAGGGCGGGGTTCTTCATATCAAGTCACATTTTATCAGGACATACATAGCTCAAGCATAACTGAAATATTCATAAGTTGATATTAGTAACATACAATGGCCAGTATTGAACATATCTGACCATCAACAAGTGGGCAGTGATAAAAACCGAGATACAGTCAAGTTGGTGATAATTTGCTGAATGACTTAAACTGTAGGTATTTACTACGTGACTTCGTGCTCGATAAAATATGGCCGTATAGAATTATGAATAAAGTAACAACCTGTCCTGTTTAAGTCACGTAATTAAAGGGATTTAATTTCTCAATGTTACGTACTCATACACACATACAGTTACATGTACGTGGAAACAAACTACAATACGATTGCTAAAATGAGACACATACAGTACATCTAATTTGTTGGCATCAGAGTTTCCCAAGTGGACAGCGTAAGTTACAAGATACTTCTCTAACCATCTGATAGAATCTGGTTTTTGCCTTTTGTGGTAACTTCATCTTATTGTACATAAATGTATTGAAATTTCATAGTGTACTCATTAAATAGTTATCACAGTGACCACGTGTTCGGAGAATGTGAAGTCAGATACACGTCGTTCTACTCGCTGGCCTCAATGCGAAAGTTTAAGGGCTCGAGCCCGATCTGTCAGCATGCTGAACTAACTCGGTGGCAAAAATCTTCCATTATAGTATAAAGAGGTCACTATGACATTACTTAGAATAAAAATGAATCAATGCAACTTACCCTCGAGTTATGATAGTTCTGAGGGCGTCTAGGTTGCCGTGACCGGCTGCTAACATGGGTGGGGTACAGCCGTCCTCGTCCGCTGTATTCATCTCCTTCCTGTTACCATTACGTAAAATATCCAAGTATCCGTCTCTAGCCGCTCTGTGATATTTATCCGCCATTTTATTTTATTGTTGGCCTTTTTTACTAACAAGTCAAATTCCTCGATTTATATGTTAATCTAGCGTGTGTAACAAGTTTAATGAATAAACATGTCTTCCATCATATGGTTTATAAAGGTATTCGTAAAACACGTCCTTTAAGTTACAAATATTCACGGATACCCGCGAAAATATTTCAAGTAATAAAAAGTCACCTTCTAGCGAAGGCATACGCCTATTTATGCGTTGAAATAGTATAAACCGTTTGTTGAAATAGATTGTGACATGTTAATGTACGGCCAATCGAACTAAGATAAAGATAACGCTGGTCTGTTATCTTAATTGTCGTTAAGCGCAACATACGGCTAGCTCTGATTAACGCATACTTTATCCTTATTTTAAAAACAATATCCGTTGTTAGAAAATGACCTGGAAATTATGATTATTATGGTACTTAATAAAGTAATGACCAGCAGCATATAGATATCGATTCCCTAAATTACCCGCTAGAGGGTTATATTTCATATATTGTCACATAATGAAATAGTTAACAAGGGAGTCAACCCAGTCAGCGTATGAATGCAGTAATGTAAGAGTTATCTATAAATAGTGATCAAGCAAGGTGGGAGTAATTTAATTAATTGATCCGCTCCTAACTGACTATAAATCGTGCATGACTCCTTGGTGAATCGTTTTAGTACATTTAGAACACTGAAGGGGACTATTAGCGATACACGGTGATACTGGAACACATACAGGTGTCTGTGGGCACATTTAACGAGTCCAGAAAGGTGTTTATATCAGAGCTGTATATGGAAACAATGTTTGAATTTATTTGACCTTGAATTTTATCAAACATTTCAAAATATGCTGGGATTGAAAATTTCAGTAGTGTCATTATCTAACATGGTCGACAATGTTAACGTAAATAGTCGTGTCGGCTAGATAGATTGTTAATGTACATGTTTGTGTACTCTGTCGTTGATCAATGTACCAGACTGTGTGTAGTTATGTACTCTGTCGTTGATCAATGTACCAGACTGTGTGTAGTACTCTGTCGTTGATCAATGTACTAGACTGTGTATAGTTATTGATCAATGTACCAGACTTTGTGTAGTACTCTATCGTTGCTCAATGTACCAGACTGTGTAGTTATTGATCAATGTACCAGACTGTGTGTAGTTATGCACTCTGTCGTTGATCAATGTACCAGACTGTGTGTAGTTATGTACTCTGTCGTTGATCAATGTACCAGACTGTGTATAGTTATTGATCAATGTACCAGACTGTGTATAGTTATTGATCAATGTACCAGACTGTGTATAGTTATTGATCAATGTACCAGACTGTGTATAGTTTTGTACTCCGTCGTTGATCAATGTACTGGGCTGTGTATAGTTATTGATCAATGTAACAGACTGTGTATAGTTATTGATCAATGTACCAGACTGTGTATAGTTTAAATTGTACTCCGTCGTTGATCAATGTACTGGGCTGTGAATAGTTATTGATCAATGTACCAGACTGTGTGTAGTTATTCTCTCTGTCGTTGATCAATTTACCAGACTGTGTGTAGTTATTGATCAATGTACCAGACTGTGTATAGTTTTGTACTCCGTCGTTGATCAATGTACTGGGCTGTGTCCTTCTGTTTACGCAGACGTCTTTTAATCTGTATGTTTACGTCTTTGTCTGTCTGCCTACTTGTCTGGCTGTCTGTAAACCTGGATTCCTTTGTTACTTGTAGTTTATTCATTAACTCTTCTGTTTCTTTCAGTCTGTCCGAATCATCATAACTGTACAGAATACTGGTCGAATATTCGAAAACAATTTTGTGAGATTGGCGATTTCGTGCGTATTTTGTAGAAAAAATATTCTATTATGAAGTCGATTTCAATTGTGGAAATCTCAGTATTAGGAATATAAACCGATTATCGTTTGGTTCCTATTGACGTTTATTTGGACGTTTTGGCTTGTTTTTGTGCCCAACAAAACTACTTTCAGGACATTATAAATGCAGCTGACGGAAATACGAGATGCTTGTAGCGTGATTGTATTATCCTGGGTATTGCAGTATGAAAGCAACACATCAGAATCGATTATTATATAAAATGTTTTATTGTTTTCCCGCACGTGCCCCGCGGACTTCACTGTAATGCAACAATTAATTTCTGGCAGTGTTTTGGTAATGCTATCTTATCTTGCGGCTTATCCCAAAAGTCGGGTCTAGATGAACGCTTTAAATGGCGACTAAAGTTATAATTTGGTTCACAAATATGAATTGACTAGTATTCATACTGTTTCTGAGTATAAATAAAAAAAGATAAAATGCAAGGTCAATATTTTACTGGTACACTTAGATTTCTTTAGTTGATAAGTTTATTGTTAGTAATAGAATCACACGGTAGACCATTCATCCACGTTTCAAACTTTACTCTTGTAGAAGTTTTAAATTACAACATAGATCAGTGCTTTGGTATAGCTGTAGTTCAACATTGAGTATGTCGGGATACCTTTATTATTACCAATCTCATATGTTCTTTTCTTTGAAATTTATCTCGTTCATTAAATTTCCAATTTTTATTTCTTTTAGTCAAACGGATTACTATAACCCTACATTCTGATATTTAAGCTGATTCTGGTAGACTAATTCGCTCAGCGACGCTCTTAGTCTTTGGGACTTTTTCCAGTTTTTGTTTACTTCTAACTATGACGTCATGGTATAGATTCAGACACAAAGTTACTTCCCCTAGTTAGTAATCTAGTAAACTTGTTAAGGGAGGGATGGGGTAATCGATGTTGTGTTGAGACGTGGTATTTTCTGATTAACAAACACCACTAAATATGTCACTATTGTTTGTAAATCTGAACTTTGTGTGTTCTTTGTTATATGAAGCAGACACGAAGCTCACCGGGACCCCTACTAACATCATTTGACAAACTTTCAATAACTTAACATGTAAATAACACCCTTTTTATCCTCCTTTTTGTTGTTGACTAAACTTTGGATTAATTTGTTATGGTCTGTACTTTTGTTGAAGGACTTTCCGATACACGGAAGCTGTTGATTTCTTTCTTGGCAGTGATTGTAAATACTGTACTGTCTAAACATTAGACGCGGAACTTCACGAAATCTTGAATAAATTGTGGTAGCAGACAAGCTATGACGTCATACAATATGTAAATAATTAGTGAGTTATGAAAGTGCCAAATTACTCAAACCTACTTTCTTCGAACAATAAGGATGTGAGGTGAACCATTTATCAAGTACAACCTGTTATGTATAATAAACAATTTTCATTACAAGTAATAAATGAATAATTTTACCACTAAGCTGGCGAACAATTTTTTTCCCTGTAATTTTAATGCCAACAACCTGCGTACTTAGACATAAACACATTAACCAATTATCATTACTTTGAGTAAGCACCGCTGACTCATTGTATTTAGAACAATATCATGCGAAATGAAGGCTTTGTCTGAAACTTAATTAAACGCAAATACGCCTACAAACCAGACACTTAGTGCAGACACGTAGCCGTAAATATTAAAGTATGTCTCAAAATTTCCAATCGCCATTTTAAAAACCAGATACTGACATTTCTTCAATTTATTGCTCCCGTCAAAGCCATAGTGTTTAGGGCGTTGTGAGATCGTGTCTCATAAAGCGATCTGTTTCATATATAAGACAGTTTCCATGATACATCATTGGTGGGAGATGAAACTCATGACTTCACATCCTCTGCAAGTCACTAGGGACATCATATATAGTTTTACAAGGAACTGACGCACTGTATGGGGGCTGATTTGACACCCGCGTTATCTATGAAGAGTTGAAAATCTAGGTCATGAAGAATTCAACATTATATCTAGGTCATGAACAGCTGATCATCATGTCGAGGTTATGAAGCGTTTCAACATTATATCTAAGTCATGAAGAGTTTCAACATCAAACTGTAACAAAAGGTTTAGCACTCCGTATATGTCAAATGATTTGGCCTCTGTAACGTGGATTTAAAATCTTTTTGACGATTTATGTCACTATTATAGTTCACTTAATGTTTATGACTCAACATCTATTCAAAATGTTGGTTAACTTAAGGATACAACGCGATGGGAAACGTTAGAATTATATCAATATCGGCGTTCTATACATGTCTTATTAGTCTAATGATATCATACTTAAACTACCAAACTATCGTCACTTTATCTGAATTGCTAAGATGCTCAACAATCTTCATATCATTTCAAGGTCACTGATGTACTTACACGCTTTTTAAGGTCACTAAGGCTTTTGTTACCCAGTCTAAATCATCCAGGACTTTGTCCATCGATTACAGCCATCGAAACATTGGTACTTCAGTTAGGTCAACAGTGGTATAGCATTACGTACCGCGTACATTTACCAAATTTAGATCAGCAAAGACTACACCTACTCTGGGCATTTTATTAACAAACTATTACGCCTACCAATAGAAAAGTCTGTACATAGATAAAAAATAACTTAAATCTCCGCGATAAATGAAATAAGCTCAAATTCGACTTTTAAACGACAATCTGAAAATCTCACGCACATTGTGTTTTTACAAAGTTACCCCAGAATTACAAACTTTTGCGCCAGTCGTGACTTCACGAAATTTTCCTTAAAATATGAAACAATAATAAAGGCTGCATTTCGAAATTTGTCTGGAAATTTTCTGTTATTTACACGAAACAAGTGCAGTGTATAATATTAGAACAATGCTTCACTTTTAGATGGTAAAGTCTTAACCATTGATAGTTATACGTCCAAGTTGAGTGAAAAGATATATATCTGACCCAGGTCTGAGAAAGACATTTTTTATCTGTAGTCGTATTATAACCAGTCATTCATTAAATAAAGTCCGACAGCGCCAAACATATCATTAGATTCCTAACATGTATCGACTCAGACAAATAATGGAATTGTACATTTTATTTCGACTTCAGTTTTCATAAAAAAATCACGTTGAATTGTATGGCGACTCTAACCACCGGATTGTCTGATATTTGCATTATAAAAAGCAACAACAATTCAGACGTTTTAAAGAAAATACTGCATTACTTGTTCGAGCAGTATTGATTGAAACGGCGGCATCCCAAACTTCTCGTAAACGGAACATATAGTCGAATTCTAATACATTATAGTCTGTTTTATAGCTGATCTCATCTGTTTTATTACAAAACAATATCAGACAATTTAGATATTATGATTTAGCATACAAGGAAGATATCGTTATTTAAAAATCAATGTTTTAAAACATATGTCGATTGTAAGGATGGAAGCAGCAGTACAAGCTGAAACGTTTGGAACCAACAATAAATGCTGTTTATAAAACTTTTGGTCTGTGAAGAAAATATCATCATCTTCTTAGAATATATAATTGTACATGTATTTTCAATAAGAACACAATATTTGAAAACTTCAGCAAGCTAACCGCTCCTATGCCTTGCTCATCTTCTTTATGTTCGTCGTCAATGTCGTTTCCATAGCATCATCACCACCAAAATATCATTATCATCATCATTATCATCATGATAATCATCATCGTAATCATCATTATTATGACTACCAATATTTTTATCGCGAATATCAGTTCTGACACCAACACCAGCATCATTTTCATCATCATTAAAAACTATCACCATTATCAACACTTTTCAACGTTGTCGTCTTTAACAACAACTACAATAAGAACAACAATAATACCAGCAACAATTTCATCACCATGACGATCAGAGTTTCATCATAGCTATATCGAGTCACTGCCTCCAACTAGGAGAGGTATCACGTGATTCCTAATGTAAATAATATTTTACACGATTCTATTGATCATCTTGTGATGGCTGCCAACTCAAAGAAGTCGTTAGAATATCTTGCATACATATTATTTACCAGTTTAGTTCAAAGCCATAAATCACTAACTAGTATGTGAAACAACTTGGATGTGAAACGTGAATCAGAGATGAGGTGTTCTAATGAGTTGTACATTTCATTTTCCGATGTCCCGAATGTATTTTTATTTGTTACCTCGGTATTGCAAAATGTCTACGTACCGGAGGGCTTAGCTAGCTCAAATGGTTCACCCAGCATTCTGACTCTATCGTTGTTTTCCAACTCTAGGTTCGCTTTAAAAATATTGAGCTTAAAACGTTCTCAGTATTTATTTGGCACTGTAATCCATATTGATTGCAAGCTTTAATGTTTACATTTAGAATTACAAAGATAAACACTGAGACTTTTTTTGTTATTGAAGAAAAGTTTCATATCTGAAACGAATGTTTCCATCATGTAATTAAGACGTACATCCCCACCCTCCATGAAAACTAAACTGGTGATAAATAGAAATAAACTGACATTGTTATCAAACTATCCTGTGTTTTTATCCCGCATTTCAAAAGCTGTGGGTCGCGGCCGTGGTCCACTTGTTAGTGCGCTAGGCTGCGGGTTCAAATCCGCGGCAGGTCATACACTTCTATTAAAGTTTGACAAAAATGTCTATTTTCTTCCATGTGCGGAGAAGTTGCCGGCTTAAGGGTAAATTAGTACTGGTTAGTATACAGTCCAGGAAAACTGAATCACTGAAAAAATGTTGAAAAACGGCGTTAAACCCAGTGAGAATGCTACATAAAACAATAAAACAATCAAAAGTTGTCTTTCTCAATTTTAGGTTACTTAAGTATGACAGATTTCTATCTAGTCAAATTGACTAGGATTCTTTTTATAATTTCAATGTTCAGTTAACAAATACTGGAAGTGTGTTGAAATAACTGACTAGGCTGAAAGATATCCTTATGGTTAGTAAACACCGCGTCATCTGCATGTGTTTTTGCAATTTATTTATTTTGCAATTATTGCGAAACAATTTTCAAACAAATAGCACAATTGTATTAATCATTAGGACTGACTGCTCACTGGATCACTTACCAGTACTCGCGCTAACTATGAACTGTGGAATCATGCTTCCAATAAACAACTTTCAGGCCAGAAGATCAGGGATTTATTCACAAACCACCCGCCATCTTGAACTCTTGACATCGCTGGTAATGTCATACTAGCTTATTAACACAATCCACATTATTTTCTCTAAGATTGTGAAAAAATATTTTTATATTGACTTAGATATTCGTTTTACAAAGAACTTAGTCCTTAAACTGACTCGTAGTATGTGTTAATGTCTTTGAGTCCATAAAGTTTGTGTTTGTTCAGACTGACGTTGTTGTTATATAAACACTGACTGGAATCATCATTCTAAATGCAGTCATGTAAGTTAAATTATGTATAAAATAATGAATATTTGTTCATATCTAACGTGTTTATTATTGCTTACCATAACGTATGTTAAGTCAAATATCAGCAGGTTGAAATAGTACATGTTATTTAAAAACCGACATTTAAAACATTGAAAAAGACATATGTACATGTTTTTGTTAGATGTCAATGTCTGTCTGTAAGATGACATTCTGCCAATAGATTCATCCGGTGTAGGTCGTATTACAAAAATTATGTTATTCGAATTTTTCATAAAAGTCAAGGTTTTTATACATGTACAATAATTACAACAATATGATTCTCTTGATTTTAATTTCAATTTATTGACTTTAAAACATGTAATAAACGACAGCTCTATGGAAGATTTATCATCAACTTTACGATGTTTCGGTTCTGATCAAATATATTTAAGCTCTCTAGTTCCTGGTGGCATCTCATGACATCTGTTATATTGCTTACTCTAGTCATTGGCACGTAATTCTCAATTAAAATTTGAATTTCAGGTGGTGCGAAATGAAATCAGTTATTTTTGGCTGGGATGTGAAGTAATAAAATTCAGTGCCATTTTTTCTTACTATTAAAGCACGTACAAATTATCCACTGTAATTCGTGAGTGGGAACATTCCTTTGGAAATTATTCCTTGTTATTAACAACTACTTTTTTTCTCGAGGAATACCGACTTTTAACGGAAAGCATCATAGAAAATTTCGATGCGTATAATATCTAAACAAGACAGACTCCTTTCTGTTTGAGAACACAACTACATAATACTTGAGTCAATGTAAGGAATTCATTTAAGGCCTTTTGGGTGCATGATTTAATCACTAGCGACTGGGAAAGTAAATTCTGCCGGCTATAACAAAAATAAAAAAATAGGAAGTAAAAACAGTTATATAAATGCTAGTCTCTTAGCAATTCTTAAATCGCATGTTTTTCCTATTTCCACAATAAATACATTGAAAATAAAACTAATAAAATGACGAATTATCGTCAAGTCTAAAACGATGTACTGCATTGTATTTTAGAAAGAAGCCAATCTGGGCGATGGAATTTTGGTAAGCTGTTGTGATTTCAACACCATTGTATGAACGCGAACATTTGTAAAATATTTACCGGTTCATTTGGATTTATAATAACTGTTGTATTGGGTTAACCCCGTCTAGGTCATAATATTGACATAAATCATACAACTGTTATTTCTACAATTTTCTCTTTCAACTTAAGAAATTAGGCTATAGTTTTTCTATAAAAATACATCTATTGAATATAATCACTTTGATTTCTTATCATAATCCGTTTAATCGTTATTTGTTAAATCAATCGACGTATTGTTGAAACATTTATGATAGTTTTATATCGGTGATAAAATATTTTTTTACGTATAATTCTTCGACCTCCTATCTATAATAATGTAAGTATAAGTCTTTGCTTTAACGGTAGATTGGAACAAAGTAACTTTTAAAGGGTACATATCGGTTATTTAGTCCAAAATATTTTTCATTATTGTTATTTCATTCAACATATAATGTATTGCCCCCAGACCTATACGTAACTGTTCATACTGAAGTCTAGCCTGAATTTTACAGAGTACAAATCAGAATTATATCGTCCATTATTCAGCATGTAGGTCCAGAAATAAGGCTGTTGAAAATAAGCCCAGTGTCCGAAACCTTAACCTTAATGTTTCCACTCAGAGAAAAATAACCTAATGGCCTTAAATAAATTGATGTTTTGTGTATAAGCTTGAATTTGGAATTTGAGTCCAAAACCCTAATTTCCACACTAATTAGCGTCAAAATCTGAGCATTCGAATTCATCTCTAAAACTTCAGTATTCAAATGTCAGCACTCACTCAAACCTCAGCTGTAAAATATGCCAGCACTAAATACAGAACGTATCTGAGTTAAAAAAGTCAGTTCACAAAACCTTTAGGTTCTTCCCAAGTGACATATTTCCCAGCAAACACAGGACGTCAGATTGACGTCAGATAGTCGTCGGGTTTCGACGTCAGATGACGGTCGAGAAAATTGTTAGAAATGAAACGTTTTTAGACGTCAGTTTCCGACATCGAATAGACGTTGGGTTATGACCGAATTTCCGACCAACATCCGACCATAAATCTAACCATTTCTGACCAAAAACCCGACCATTATCCAACCAAAATCCGACCATTTTTACCAACCAAATGGGACACTTTTTCAGACCAAAACACTGGCCATTTTACTTCTGCCACACCAGTTGTGTATATACATGAAATTAGGTCAGTTAGTCACAATCCAGACCAATGAGTGATCTGTGTACTAATTGCTACTGGAGTACTACAAATGAAAACAATTTAACAGTTTAACAGTTTATTTGTATATCAACCAATCCAAAATAAAGGCAGGTGCAATACGAGAGTACAACTGGTTGTAAAACTTCGAATTCCTATGGATCGTCTCAATGCGCCAAAATTTAATTTCAACGCCCTGGGCCTAGGGTGGGTGGGGAATGCATGCAAAATATTTTCATCCATGCATGCACAAAACAAGAGAGATAATATATGCTATCTGTCTTGATTTAAAGAAACTGAGCAACGATATATTGTTTGCATGCATATATATAACCCAAAATATCTTTTTTGTTGGAAATATTTCTGGAATCAGAGAAGCTTGAAACTGTCTGATTCGTTGAAAATGGAGCCGTTTAAAAAAACGCACGAGACTGCGCGTGCACGAATCATTGCGCATGCAGGAGAATTTATTGTATTTGTTCGTATTTTTTTGGTTTAATCTTTTTATCTGACCTGTTAGGTTTATATACAACCAGAATTCGAAAATAAATGTCAAAAATATTTTAAAGAAGATTTTAACACATTTAAAGGAGTTCAATACAAATACCGCGAAATTCGAAATTGCGAGGTTAAGGTCAAATCTAAAAACAGCACCGATATATGATAATGATCAAAACGGATTTAAGTACCTTTTCTACTTCAACTACCACAAACAAGATGTTTGCTGTTAGTTCTAAGCCGTATCTTAGTTTTCTCAAATAATAATGACAAAACATGTTCCCGACTGAAAACCGACGTCATATTGACGACTTTTTCCGACATCTATCCAACGTCAATGTGCGACGTCGGAACAACGTCGGATTTTTGGTCACCGACAGTGATACTTGCACGACTATACCTTGTCTTGATTAAGACTACATTAAAAGGAAATGCTGTCTATAACTCAAAATATTGTGTTTTGATAATTCAGTTTGGGACAGACCACTTTGAAGTCAGGACTTGATGACGTCACCTTGTAGCAAGGGTTATATGCGAGATGTAGCATAAATAAAAACAAATGTATGGCATTCGGGAAAAAACTCATACAACTGCATAATGTCTTGTTTTGAAATCATTTTCATTAGATTGTGTGGAAAGGATAACACAGACGATAAATCCTAAGAACATTTTATAGATTTATTGAACAGGCACTAACTCATTACAAAATCCACAAGTATTATCCCTTAGCTAGATTCTTTTATACGGCCATAAACGATCCAAAAGAATTTACATCTATAAAGTCTACATCGGGCATATATATCTTTCTTCGAAGATTTTTACTGTATAATTTATTTTAAGAAGTTCAAATTTTTCCAAAAATGAAAAATTGCATGACGCTAAAATTTGATTAAATAAATTATTTATCTGTATGAATATCAAGCAATAGCTAGAAAAAAGCTTCAACGTTGAATAAAATACTCCGCTCTCGGTTAAAGCAGTTTGTCGTGAGATGAAATTTTAACGCAACACCAACAGTCACAATCATAGGCGACATTTCCGGATAAAGACCTAAAACACGCGCCTGGGTACAACCATCGACCTTCCGTAAACTAGCTGGACAGCTTCCTCACATGTGTAGTTCCGGTCCTAGTTGTTATTCGAAGCTGGTGGTTTCCAGTCAAAGACAATAACCACTCAAACACAGAAGCTCCGTGCATCAATTTATACCATGTTTACAGTATCTGTTCTCAAAGATGATAGTTCAGTTTGTTTGTTTTTGGTTTTGATGTATAATGTGCAAGAAATATATTCCATCATACTTCAAAGTGTGAGAAACATGCGCCAAATGACGAAAACCTGTGAAATTAACAAGATTGAAAGTGTGGCAACGTCTGATGCCAACACTACAGTAACCAAGCAACCAATATGTCATAGAATTCATGAATGCATCTATTGGTTATCTATGTAAATTAAAAATGTCAGACCGTGCCGAACTTCAAGATTGAATTAAACAAGAATATGATTGCCTCTGATCATTTAATTTTTATTGACTAGTTCAGTTTAAAGATATTTATTCCAATTCATCGAACATTCACATGTACAAAATAAAACAATACACTTATGAGGAAAGGATAAAAACAAAAGACAAAGTCTTATAGAATTCTTCTTTTTGAGTGGACAATCGTACGTTAACACAGGGCTTACTCTTATAAGATTGGGGGTAACCTTGTGAGTGCATGTGAGTACGTACAAAAAAGAAATATGTCTTTACTTTTATTATTCAGAAAAAAACATCAGGTCATTTGACCCATTAGGTTACATAGTAGATTACGAAAGCATACATACATACATACATACATACAAACACACAAAACATACACACAAATATATATCAAGAGACACAGACGGACGGACGGACAAACGGACAGAGGGGGAAAGTAGGACTCATAAAGAGATGATATTGGTAATATCCTGAGTGAACGGAATTAGGTTAGCTCAGATAAATCTCTTTGCATTAGACATGAAGTTGTAGACATGATTGAAAATAGTGGTACTATCCTGATCTGAAAGGGCCGGGTCACCAAATACGACAAGGTCCAGACTAATGGTATAATTGCGGAGGTTACTGGGCATAATATTAAACCTTGCACTATAACAGATACACTCATAGGAGTACTGATAATTTGACTCAATTTGACCACATTGGAACAGGGGTGCGGGGCAGAGGTTTTTTCAGGAACAATTGGTAATTTAGTGCATTGCACTTTGTACGGAGGCGTGTATGCAACACTTGGAGCTTTCTAGATCCTGTATAGTAATACCTTAAAGTTTGTCTTTTACTTACGTTGAGATTAGTTTTAAATGTTCTAAGTATCGGTGAGCTGAGGACACTTGAACGAATAAGATTCCAGTCAAGAACAACTGAAGGTAGGAAAGAATTAAAATCAAGCATGGTTGGTTCTGGTATTTTGTAAAATAGAGACAGATTATGTTTGTATCTTCTTCCCGAAAGTGTTTCGTAGCTTATTTCTCTATAAAGTTCCTCCAATAAAATTGGCTTAGTTGCGCCTGAAGCTATGCAAGCACATTCCTTTTGAATTTTATAGTGTTGGTCAAGTTTGTATTTGGTACAATTCCTCCAAACAACATCAGAATGTTCCAGAATCGGTCTTATAAAAATTTTATTGATTAAAATTATGAATGATCTCTCATCATGAGCTGATGACTTATCTCCCTTGGTGTACTTTTAGAACAACCAGTGATTAAATACAATAAATGAATTCTACAATTTGTTTTATGTTGCAGAACATTTAATTGAGATTAATCTCAAACAAATTTTTAATATTGAATTGCTCCAGTCACAAATTTACCCCCCACTCCGTCACGTGACAGGTGGCCAGTTGATTCCGGCATAACACCGTTTATTAAGATGATAAATGTTTACACTGAGGCAAACATCGTCTGTTTCCCGTATGTCTGTCGAATTAAAAGGTCGGATCGTGCATGGTCAGGACATGTTCGTGTTTCTCTCAGTCCCAGCGTATGGAGGTTACTGTTTCATAAATTATACCAGCTGTTTGATATAAAGGACTGGCATCAATATTTCAGTTCGTTATTGTTATATCGTCTAGAGGCTGCTATCTGTATACGTATAAATAACAACACACTGCGGGAGAATAAATACAACTGACCGAGTTCACATGAATATCTGCTTATATAGGTCATTGTTTCATGACGAATTGTTGGCTAGTATTTGGATGATGGAATATAATTGCTAGAATTATTTAATGAGCAGAAAAGGGTTATCATTACGTTAGTCGAGCGAGCTTGACATCAATAAACACATACACATATATGTACGAACTCTCACTCGGCCGAACAAAACACTTACACAAAATAACACATGTATCTTCATAGGCATTGTCACAAGTTATCATGGACAAATACGAACCTGGATGAAGGCACACAGGGATATATGGATACTATACACGTGGACACCGACATACATGGGTACAGACACACATAGGTCATTGACTCAATGGGTACCTGTTCACATAGTCACAAGCATACATGGACACTGGCTATCATAGACACTGGCTTATATGGGCTCAGACTCACATGGAATAAGCTTACATGAGCACAGGCTCACATTGACGCTAGCTAATATGGTAACTGACACACATGGTCACCAACTAATATGGTAACTGACTCACATTGACGCTGACTCACATAGACACTGGGTCACATGGACATTGACTCACATAGACACTGGGTCACATGGACACTGACTCACATAGACACTGGGTCACATGGACACTGACTCTCATAGACACTGACTCACAAGGACACTGACTCACATAGACACTGGGTCACATGGACACTGACTCTCATAGACACTGACTCACAAGGACACTGACTCACATAGACACTGGGTCACATGGACACTGACTCTCATAGACACTGACTCACATAGACACTGACTCACATAGACACTGGGTCACATAGACACTGGGTCACATGGACACTGACTCTCATAGACACTGACTCACATAGACACTGGGTCACATAGACACTGACTCACATAGACACTGACTCACATAGACACTGGGTCACATAGACACTGACTCACATAGACACTGACTCACATAGACACTGGGTCACATAGACACTGGGTCTCATGGACACTGACTCTCATAGACACTGACTCACAAGGACACTGACTCACATAGACACTGACTCTCATAGACACTGACTCTCATAGACACTGACTCACATAGACACTGGGTCACATGGACACTGACTCTCATAGACACTGACTCACAAGGACACTGACTCACATAGACACTGGGTCACATGGACACTGACTCACATAGACACTGACACTGGCTTACAAAAAATTGTGTACACTAAAGCACACACACGCATAGAGCGAAGAATACTCTGATACTCCCGGTCACTTGAACGAAATAAAAAATTGCTATGAGTTGACAGCTACTCCTGAAAACATTGCTCATATGACATTATTACAAAGTCTGGACGATAAATTGCCATTGCCAACAAATTGTGTATGTGTCTGGTATCTCACGCCTTCTAGTACACAGAACGTTGTACGAACCATACTTAGAAAAAAAAAACAGAATAATAACAAAATGTTACCAATCCCTAGGGTTGTGAAGACATCCATTTTGTTTCATACAATTAATGGCATTCCTCTAAATCAGTAATCCACTTCAATTTACATTCTTTCAAAGATAACCTTTAATGGGAATTGAGTGTTTTTGTTCCAATGAGTTCGGTAATCGTATTGGTTGATAAATTATAACTTGATCCAGTTTGACGGATCGTGTTGTGTTTGAAATATTTTATACTCATTAGTGAGTGTGTGTTTAAAATTTTACGTCCAGCTATTAATTTCCTCAGTCACACGGAGTCCGTTTGTCGATTAGAAGGTGCCGTGATGTGATATCCGGCACCAAACCTAATCTGTGAACATTATCTTCACTAAAATGTACCATAGTATTGCACAGCTTAGAATCGAATCAGCGATTTACACAACCTTAGGCATATCATAAAAAATTAATGTAAAGTATCCTATATAAAACAACGTTGCTGTGTATAGCTACATAAAAATGGATTTTGATTGGCATTTTTATGCATATCAGACAAATTTCCTAATAATAAATGTAAAGTAAATCAATCCTAATACACTATTAATGCAATATTGACTTAATCTATGCTGCAATTCATGAAAACGGAAATCACCAAACATTCATTTGATGTGTTTAGTAAATTTTATGAAAGAAGGTAGACAACTCTGTAAAACTCAAATACTCATTCGGTACTTCTTTGTCATCATCATAGACGTGATGTAATTCTTCGGACGTATTTTACGCGGCGAATCGCCTAATATTCACCATCGTAGATGAGATTTAGTTCCATATACAAAGCATTCATTCATTTTTAAGCAGATCCCTTGGGCTATAATCTTAAAACGTTTGGATTTTCTTTGCAAAAGGTCAAAGGGGTTTCGATTACTGTGTGGTTAAGTCCTGTTTCCGATGTAGACTTAAATAATCCATATTATGGCTATAACAAATATTCCTGAGGCAAGTTAGTCTGACTAAAGTATGGATGCCATATATTTTATATGCAATTTGAACATTAACCATCTCCAAAATAATTACAATCATAAAAATATTAGAATTAATCAATAACACAAATGGGTGAGTTAGCTGCAGTATTTCCTTACAGATCAATTCTCTATTCTGGAGTTTTATTCAGCATATTTATATGTAGGCGTGTTGAATGCCACACAAAGTTGGCTGCTTCTTTTATATTATATTACTATTATGTATGCATGTGTGATATAACGATGCTTAAAAGCTGGAATTGTGAATTCCAAAACTCAAAGGAAGAAAAAAAACAAGTAATGAGTTTACCACGTGGAAATGGAGTTTTAATGCGGGTACATTATCAGTATTCTACATGAACATCCCGTGTTGATTCAATAAAGATGTCAGTAGACATAAAAATGATATGTAAGAAACATAAATGGAAATGACTGTTTTTTTCAATTCATGTATTTACTTAGCTTTCAAGTTCTAGGTCCTTATCTGGCACATACTTGCTGTAAAGAATGCTAACTTCGTGTCTGTTTTATTCGTTTACTTTACCTATTACCGCGAGAGATTTTGTACATGCATGTATTATGAACGATTTAAATGTCATTCATAAACAGCGATAAAAGAGACGATAGTTTATATTATTCTGTGCCACGGGGACCTACTTGTGTTGAATAAACGATTTTGTATACATAATATTGATTGTTAAATTGCTATTGAAATGTTCAAGTTAATACACGCCATTTATCGGTTCTGATTTGATGATATGGATCTTTTCATTCAGTAATCTATGGTTAAATGTTTGAATGGGGTTTTTGAATGTTAAAATCTCCGACATTTTCGGTGTTCAAGCAACTATCCCATGTTTGATAGATAACATTACACCACGAACTCAAGTGTGTAACTGGTTTATGGAATTTAAATGTGAAAAAAAATCCCACCCATTTAGTAACATTTTATATTAATGAGTCAGGATGGGATGTAGAAATAGAGAGGGATGAGAGAGGTAGATCTAAAGATGAGGAAATAGAGAGGTTTATGAGAGGAGGGGTGAGCGTTTAAAAAGAGTGTTCCAGAAGGGTGAGGGCGGAGGAATGAGCAATCAAGAGCGATCTTAGAGAGGTTTTTGAATATAGATAGAATAAAAGAGGGAGAGATTGGGAAAGGGGAGTTGAGAGAGTGTGAAATAAAGCAGTAGTCTGAGAGAGGTGAGGGGGAGATTCAAGAGATGATGTATGTATACATAGGTCAGAGGTGCATTTTCATGGGGAGAGCTGTGGAGAAAAAGAGGGATTGACGGGAATATAAGAAATACGTATTGAGGTTATATGTACAATGTATCAGAAATAAATTTAAAACTTATCTATAGTAATATATGATATATTAAGAAAGGACGAATAATTACTGTCAATATGTCATTAAGTTTGCCAATTTCATATAAATGTCGAATCGGACAAAACTCTCTGTTTGTTTTTTTTAATTCATAAGATCATCTTGCCACGATAACATTCAATTTTCGTGCGCTGAGTCACTGGATATTACCTAGATATAAAATTATGAACAAACTATACGTGTACCTCATTTACATATAAAAATATACACATGTATACATTACATATGTACATAACTTCGATGTTATAGATAAACATTCGTTGACAACCACTTCTTGACATAGCTTTAAGTCACTATCATCAGCACTAACAGAAATCGATCACGTGTTCATTGGCTTCTTCAGATAAACGATGCTGCATGTTCTTCGCATACAAGTCTGTTCAAGTTTTCTAACAGTTATATAAGAACTGGTCCTACTTAGAAACGGGTGTTCTGAACCGCAACATGATACAGAGGGGTAGAATCATGTAGACATTTTTATTTGAATTTATGAAAATATTTATCCTGCGTGATAATTCCGATATCATTTATCTACCACTTAGACATAAAATGTAGATTAATTGCCAATTCAGACAGAATCCTAGTTTCCCGATAGTGAGCTTAAATAATAAAATGTATGCAGAGATGTGCACAATCAGTCAATATCTTCGTTTTCTCGAATCTGTGAAGTCATAGTTGATTCCTTAGTTGAATCTTGTTATACGTAACTTGTTGAACACAGACGGGAACAGATAGCCTGTTCGAGGCTGTTACTACGCCAGCGACTCTTATTCTGTTCTGCTCGATCGATTTGGCCGAATGACGAGGGGAGAATTCAAAAGCAGTATTAACATTGGCTACGAATACAACAATCAATGCATTTGTGCCGACTATATGTTTTCTCTCCACAAAAGACACACCGATGGATCAATTTTAGCACGACGAAATGGAAGTTCTATATTTACTTGTATGGATATGAGTTTTTGCTAAACATCATTTAATATCGAGTTATCATCGTGCTTTGATCGTGCGCGCACACACGAGTCGGTAAAATCATTTATTCAAATAAACGCACTGCGTTTATTATAGAAGTGAATATATGATAGTGATTTTGATATGATAACGACAAATATTCTGAATCGTTTAAATTAACATATTTTGTAGTACTGAAATCAGTTTGTTTTGCGTAAAAACTCAATATTAGTGTCTGAATTTTCTGTTCGTTTGAAGTAAACTTAACAGGTAAATCAACGTTAACATTATCATTCGGAGTCGGTAAAAGATAGCGTTTAAAACTTGTGTACGCATGCGCAGTGTGACGTCGCTTCGTGGTTTCACAAACTCGAAGGATTACCAAAGCATGTCGAAATTTATATACGAAGTAAAGTGACTCGGTTCCAATCGAGTAAGCGTGGTTCGTCTTCACGGATAGAAGTTAAATTTCACTCAACGTAGCTACAGTTAAAACTAAACGTTTATTGATAAACAAAATATACATGGATTTGTGTGGTATGATAGTGAATATAGATTTGTCATAAGTGTAATAAGTGTCGTTTAATGCAAATACACGGAAACTCGAGTTAGAGATAAAATAACAAAATGAAGTTATTCAGATTACGGTTTATTTTATTAGGACTTTTATTGTGTTTGTACCGGGTCTGGTGTTTAACATGTGGGACGGAATTTGACGACGCTGCAACAAGCGCTTATCGAGCGGACGTTGTCGTGATCGGGGTACTTACGCAAAGGTTGCCTCCAGTTAACTCATTATATAATGCCACAGTTACTGTATCTAAAAGCAGAAATGTGTTAAAAGGACAGAACGTGTTACGACAATTGAATTTATTACGGCGAGGAGGAGGTTCGAGTCTCCTGACCGTCGGACAGTTCGGAGTACAAAATGCTGAATTTTGTTACGCTGACGTTGACCAGGGAACGGAATATATATTCTTTTTAAAAAGACATTTTAGTGGAAGTACATTCGATTTATCGGCCATGCCAGTGTCTGAACTTAATAGAAAACATTTCAAAAGAGCTAAAAGGGACATAAAGAAAATTTTGTGCAAAAAGAATGATAAATGCGGTAAGATAACAAACGTAATATTTTCCCATTCTTTTCGTCTCTGTGTGGTCATAAATTATTAATTACTATCCTTTTAAGTCAGTCCACAGGCAAAACGTGTTTGAATTCCCACATGTTGTGGGTAACATGTCAAAAATCTTCAAATTAATCCAGAAACGTATTTATAAATTTCGTAGAACATATTGTACATTTTCGTGTGTATAAGGAACTGCCTAAATCCACCCAGTATCTCGCTGTGTTCATGTCTATTATTACATTGCGTGATAATTATTGTGATAAAGGTTATTATATTGCGTCACGTTCATAAACAAGGTTTAGATTAAGGATGCATGACAGAAGTTTGATATTTTAATTACAGACCAATTTTATCAAATTACAATCTGTTAAACTGTTTAACATTTTAATAATCCCCTAAGTTGCCTTAACAAATAGCATTGGACCATCCCTGATGATATTATAACACGTAAAGTCAATGGATTTAATGCAGTTATAAATATTTGACATAGCTTAAGTGACGTTTGAATACCACAGTATTATATCATGTGTATCTAGGATCGAAAAATATATTTAATATGATAAAAACAGCCACCTCGTAAGAATTAATGTGTTAAATAACACAATACAAATGTAATTACAGGTTGCCGGTGTCTTTTCATTGTATTTTTGTGTCTGTTGACGTTCACAAAAACATCTCCAACTAGCTGTAAGATAACCTACATAATGTGTATACATACAGTACACTATAAACCGAAATGTCATTCAATATCTTACGAGTTTATACTTCAGTAATATTAGTGGTGTTGTACAAAGGTAGAACGCGGATATATTCAGACTTTATAAAACCTAACCTAAAATTGCACAACGTGTTTCTTTATCATTATTAATTAATTTCACCGTCTCCATGTTGACATTAATTTTTCATTTTTTTGACATTTAAACGTTATAATTTACGTTACCTCATGTTTTGCGGAGTTTATAATGTGGGTATGATTCTTTGTGTTTAATTCATGACAGTTCAGTTGTCTGGTCTGAAAATTAAAATGCTAGATCACCATGAATTAACATTTTAACAATAAGTCTTTCTTGTCTCACTGAAGCGGTGTAAATCCCATACAAAAATAAGTTAGTTTAAATATTGACGTTATTTAAGGAATAAGTTGTCTGACTACGTTTTTGTGTAAAGTTATATATTTCTTACATTCGAGACAAAAAACGCCGGAAAAGAAAACTGAAAACTATTACACGTATACGTAGTCAATATACGTCTGTGTATATATTGATTGTTACAAGTATATCACAATGCATGTAATAAAAGAAAGGATGAATGATTATATACCATTTTATGACTAGATGTATCTCACTAACTCATCTGTCATGTTTATAAACTACATGTCAATCACTTTCAGAAAACTCTAAATTGATTCATTTAGTTAATACTGTGAATGAAATAGCTGCAGAGAAACCATAAAAATACTCGGGTCAGAATTTGGCCTGTCTGATGGAATTATGAGGAGGAAAATTATACTACATGTATATCGCTACAAACCACTTATATCACTAAAAGCATAAACCATTTGCATGGAATAAATTCCATTTACAAAACATAAAATATAAGCGTTTTGACAGACTGTAGTTTTTTATATATTAACATACACGTGCGATATTATTTTAGTAGAATCTGAGTGATACAAAATAATGTGTAATCATGCTTTCGTTGTTTAATATACTGATTGTAGAAAGTTGTAACACGGTCCAGGTTCATGAGTTAAGTGTCAATTAAACCAGCAAGAAGTCTGATAACGGTGAATCCATACATTTGTTGTATCTGCGTAAATTGGGAACCACGTGTGATAAGCCATAATATCGACTTGCGCGGAATGGACTCTGATACGACTTGATTAATTAAAGAAGAAAGCGCCCAATGTTCTTATGATCTATGAACAGTGCGGGAGCTGCTCGTATTGATGAATTGGTGTTATTCTATCTACGTGTTTTATTGAGTCTAATTATCTTGCGGTAGAATATTAGAATAACGCTGTTTTCTGTATTCTGATGTTTATCGCTGGGGACGAGACTTTTGTCGCCAAAATGAACCTCAAATCTGACGGGAATTTCTTCAGTCATAGATATTAGGTAATGGCTTATTAATAGGTCTAAGATGAACGAGATAGAGGAGGTATGATACACGCAACCTTTCTGGTATGTGATATTGGCACTCATTTTGATGTTTCATCGACATTGTCACAATATCTTGGAACCACAAGGTTTAATACCAAATAACAATATTATTACGACACCTGTACGTAACTGCTGAATCATTTATAAAAATACAAAACGAATAATAATAAAACAATTATTTATCACAGTTTAAACTTTAATAATATTTAATCAATTCTTAATACAGACCAGGCCCGTCATTTTTATTCTGGAAGCCGAGGGGGTGTGATCGTAACTTGTCCGTACAACAAGCTACACGGGGCCGATATGGTATGATAAAAGTTCCGGTTAGTTCCCATGCATTACATATTTAACAGGTTCAGTTGAGGTTTTGATAATAAATAATTTTCCTGTGGCTGCTTAAATTAAATGAATTTTAAATGAGTGTGTATTTTATAAACATTTCGAACGCTTTCAAACATCGTCGTTCCGTAATGAACACATTTACTAGAAATGCGCGGTATCATGTTATGATTTTTATTACCTAGAAGTTTTGAACGACATCAAGTGGCGTTATGAGTATATTTGATTCAAATAAGTGGAAAACTTATGCACATGATCAAAATATTATACAAAAAAATGTATTGAATCTGTGAGCCCCTACATAAATTACGCTGCCTGACACACCCTTTTTAATGCGTGTTTTATACAAATCGTTAAAAAACAATCAATATTACTCGTATCATACTTCAGCAATCTAATATTTATTATTTTATCACACTTCGTTCTATGGTTAAATGTTAATCTATTTCCACATTATAACGCATCTATATCTAACCGTATCATGGTTCTCAAGGGGCCGTTTTCATTATGGTGTCTACTCTATTTGCATTCGGAATCCCCAATGGTGTACAAACACATTCTCTGCCAAGTGTTGTTTTAGCGTTTCTATCTGTTATGTTTTCTTTATTGATCTCCATACAGCATCAGCGTGTTCATGGAATCGTGAATTATTTGTAGGAACAGCGATTAAATCTCTTTCTGGATCAACTGATTTCATGGGAGAACCCTTTTGAAAATGTGCAATTACATTCAAGAGTTCTCCAACCATGTCGCGAGCAGCTCCGATCACGTGATTCATTGAATGTTGCTTAAAGGTGTATCAATATAACGCTGAAACAATACATCAATATTCAAAAAATGATATTTTGGTATGAAATCGACACTATGAACATAAAGCCTGATGAGGTATGTACATGTGGCTGGCAAACGATATGTTGTCTAACCGATACATGGATTGTATGAAGCAGGCTATTGATTCTATGCGTATAGAATGTAACGTTCATGACAACCTAAACGTTCAACAGATAATTGTACTGATTGAGAAACCCAAAATACAGTGAAATCTTTTTTATACAAACATGTTCGCATCAAATGATTTGTTCGTATTAAATAGGATATCTGTTTTATGGCTCATAACCTGAAAATGATATTTACAATTATTTTAACAAATATGGGACCGTGTGATGTGTTTGGATCAGGAAGATTTTCTGATTAGAGGAGTTTGTAACAAAAAGGTTCTACTATATATTGATATGAATAAACTTGAGGTAACGGCCACTTTTGAACACCAGTCACACTTCAGTACAAGTTTATTGTATTACAATTGTCCATTATGTAACAGTATTAATAAATCTTTGATCTTTTATCTTACATCCTTTATTACCCACCATGTTGCGACATTTGTTTGTTGGTTTCACTGTATCAACATCATCCAACCGACCTTACTGTTATTTGTGAGATGTAAACAGTTCTACTTAAAACACAACTTGGAGAAGACGAACAACCCTTATTTAATTTGTACAAACATTTTGTATTCTGATATACTTTGTCTGTCGGTGAAGTATCTGCAATTTGTCTAGAATGACGCAACATTTTCTACACATGGCTAAATACATAAACGATCATGTTTATATTGATTCTAGACTGTTTAATCTAGTATTCATTTGAAATTTCGGTGGCTAGAATTTTAGTATTATGTAATTACTTCAGTAAGTTGATGTACGGAACGTTCACGGTAAGTTTTGATAAGAAAATCTATATCACAGACACACATTGTACGTAAATCAATGTTGCTTTGTGACATAAAATCCCAATGGAACAATTTGTATACATCGTAATGTTATTGTGATTAGTACGGTTATGTTTTTTGGGAAAATATCCATTATTCGGAACGGTAATAAACATTGGAAAGCCTCGGACATGTACGTAAAGTACACAGAATGTGGTAGGCTGCAAAAGCAGACATAGTAAATATTATATTCCTTATTACATTTCTGGTGAATCAATACTATCACTTTATTGAGTGGGAAGCACATACTGAATCTATAGAGGCGTGGACTTCAAGCCCTAGGCGAGTCTGATTTTCTCTGCTAGATTGATGTAACAGACGTTTGACAATTAGTACTTAAAATGTTATACTGACAACACTGTGTCTCACAACACTGGCAGACATCCCTAGGGTGGGGAGTAAACCTAAAATAGGGTGTGGGGATAAATGTCAATACGAATCGAAACTGGTTTATCTTCTGACTATGATTTCAGTCAATTAGTTTTCGTCTGCCTGTGTGTAGTAAGCCGTATGTTGTGTTGATGTTGATTAATCGGTCATCCGTACACGCCCTGATCAGTTAGTATCGACCTGTGGACTTTTATATGAGACGAATCAAAATGTCAAGAAATACATTCAACTATACAAGGTTATTCCATTTGGATAGATTTGCTTTTAAGGATTGGCTGTTCTTAAGTCATTTCGATCTGCAGTTTATAGTCATCTGGTCGTAATATGGAGATGCAGATATCTCTTCTCTATTAATGACTGTATTCATTCACAGCTATACGGCAAATATGATATTTACGAGTGTCTGTCATATCTGAACGTTTGTATGAATCAACACAATTTTACTTACGTAAATTTTACGATCGTTATACTGTTCGATCGATCGTGTGTCACCACAGTTATTTACTTCAAACCCATTGATTAATTAACGTTGAGTTAATTGCAAACAAATGTCATTATAACTATACGGTCGGTGAATCAATACACTGATTATGAATGATGGTATAATGATCGTATGATATCGTTCTCTTTTAAAATAGATTCTCGTCTATTCACAAAGGTAGGCCAGTTGGATGACTGACTAATAAGACTAGTTTTCAATCGGGTCACTATATCTCATGTATTAATCCAAATTAGTCCAATATTCTTTGTCCCGCCAAATGTTTGACCCACCCATTCTATGACCCGCCCACTTTTGATATGCTCGAAATGAAGTTTGACTTGTATATTTTATTTCAGCAAAAATGTTGACTAATCTTCACCAGATTTCAATGTTCAATACTCCCGATTTTATATTGTTCATCATACCAGTGTTCTGTAAATACGACTCTAACGCCATTGGCAAACATTTAAAGTAAACAATTCGAACTATAACCCAGTAAAACCGCAACAATTTTACTACAAACACGTAACATTCAAATCTCAAGTTATTTTGATCACATTTCATGCTAGATAACCGATTCGTATTCGGAAGAGAGCGACAGATACACGCTGCGTGGAACTATTAAAATCATTCGGAACTTTCCGACAAATTCCGTTAAAGTAACTTTATTATTTCACGGAAATTGCCGAAGATTTACGGAAGTATAATTACACGTTCATGCTTCACATCCCAATTAAAATTTAATTACGAAAATAAACGTGTGAACGTCTGCATTTCGTATTAGCTCCTGATTCTAATTACAGAGCACTTCTGGTGATAATATTATACGTTCAGTGCTCTTGGCATTCAGTTGAAATAGAAATGAAGCATTCTGTTAAGATGATTTTCAGGACTTTTATTTACACCTTGGTTTAAGCTTAATTCTTGTTTTTCGCTTACATAACAACTGTAACATATTCTCAGTCAATTCTATTCAAGGACTATGTTTTCTCCTTCGACTATGAACTTTCTAAACTTTTAGCACACCTCCGTCGAAACCAGACTTGTATTTTCTGGGTTTTATTATCGATATATTTTCAACAGGACCAAGTTTAATGTTCACTAACTGACGTATAGATTGTCGACACGGACAACTGACTTCTCTGTTGTCTGGTGGTTGCGATTCAGCATCGAGCAAGTTATTAAACCGATCCATCTTACCGGTGCTCGTTATAAATGTCTGTAAAATTTTGGTTCTAGTACGTCTGTTTCAGCGAGTCTACAGTTTATCAAAGTGATTTATTTAAAATCTTTATTCATCGTCGTGTAGGTAATTAATAAGGACTCGATTTGGAACATTCCAAGAACACGGTCTACATTTTCGTTCCAGATAAAAAAAACGTAGTCTTATCGATGATAAAATGATGTTATTTATATAACTTCAAAAAAAAATCCAGATTTGTTTATGACAGTTGATTAAGGATAAAATTCCACAACGTCGATACCAATTACATGACAATTTATTCAAAACTTCAACAAAATTAAAATTGGATTTTGGCAAAATAAATCTGAATTTTGAAATCGATTTTCACTTAACAATTTTGAAATAACACAATTCCTCTGTACAGAAACCATGCCAAACATTTTGAAGTCGTTAAAATGCCGACCGTTGGATGTTAATAGCCGCATTTTCATTTCCTGACAGTTTTAATATCTTACTGCTGTATAAATCTTGCTAAACTGGAAAATTATTTAATGCAAAATATTTGTTACACGTAGAGTTTAGGTGCATTTTATATTATGCCTACAATACAAGAGTTTAACAATAGCAATTTTTTAATTGATATTTATATTTAATTAATATTTTTTAATTGATCATAATGATATTTCTCTTCAAAAAGAAGTACATTGAACATACAACGTACACTCCACGATTGTATGCATACATTTTTATGCTTTCAAATGGTTTAAAACTTTCTCTATTTCAAATAATTACAGATATATAAAAGCACTTACGTGGCCTCTCGGTATTAAACACCGACATTTGTTTATAATCATTAGAAACATTTCACTATGTCACACAGGTTACTGCAGACCAAGATTTACATACCAGTTTTAATTCCTTGTTTTGGCACATGTCTTTGAAGTCGTCTATATATTAATAACCATTCACTTTGTACTGCTAGTGTTATGCCCTTTATATAATAGTTAATGAGTCTCAGTGTGGCGGTGTGTAGTTTTTATCATTTGTGAAACATTTTATATCAAGAAATTATAGCAACCCTACATTGGAGAAAAAAGATACGATATTGTGATAAGTAAGTACATTTATAATGGCACATCGTAAACTAACAATTAATAATTATTGCACGGGGTTCGTTTTGGGTTAATTTTCGAACTTAGTACATCAGTCTACAAACAATTCTGCGTTTTTATGAACACCGCGATGATTCTACACATGGGATGTATCAAAATAAATATTAATAAAAAAACTCAACTAGTAATGTTTTTATTGTGTAGAAAAAAATAACACTTTAGTGATAAAATTAACATCTAGCTGAACGAAATAACTTAACATTGTATTGTCTTAGTCAACTTACTCCATTTTACACTTTTGGAAGTTTAGATAAAACTAGATACTTGGCGGGTACTACAAAATGTCAATATTACGGTGCAAAGTCAACAATCATGGAGGTTATGATTACCAAATGTTAATGAGAAAATAAAACTACAATTGGGCTTGATATTTTGATTTGTTTAATAAAATGTCACGATAATAAGAGTGATGTGCTGATGATACAGTCTAGTCTTTTTTCATAAAAATAATGCAGTTAGATTCACAAGACGTGTCGATATTTGTAAAATGTATTTATGAATCGATCGAAACTTATTTTACGATCTACAATCTATACTATCTAAGCGTTTTTACATTTCATTCAATAACCGAGAGCGTATGTGTTGGTTAGGCAGACAAATCGCTAAATATTTGAGATAACACAAATGTGCATATTGTAAGAATGTCTAGTATTTGTACAAAACTTACCAATGTTTATATTTCCGCCTGTCGACATTTTATTGATGTTTGCTATGGCTGTCAAGAGCCGGAAACGACTTCATAGACATTGTAGGTGGTGTCACTACATTCATAAAACATTCATGTACATGACAGGACAGATACCAAATTGATTTGTATGATAGTATTTAGTATTTTTGAGAATGTTTGGGTACCACCAAATTGTTTAATCTTGAAGATAAGTGTTCGGTATCTTAACATTTCAACATATTTTTATAAATTTGCTAATACTGAGTTATTTGAAGTTAAAATTGATCCGCCCACTCGTAACTGTGATGACAATATTACCCTCCCAGATCATTGACAAAGTTGTGTTGTCTAGGTTTGCCCACGCATACCCTGTACAAACAAACAGTTTTCATACCTCACGACACAACACGCATAATTAACACAATGCTCGCGTTGACTGAGGTAACCAAAACCTGTATTTTATAAGCGAAATAAATTTAACTCCGGTTTAATGAATTAAATGTAAAGTACTATCATACGGCGTATACAAAATTTGTCAATTAAATAAACTTGATTGTAGTAATTTCTCACTTGCATCGGGCGTCTATGTCTTAAAATATCATTATATTTTCTCAGATGGGTCGCGAACACTAGGTTACAAGCTAGGACTAATCTTTTAACCAAACACAGACTTAAAATTGCTGAAAATTTTTATTGTAATAAGACTAAATGCTGATCAAGCTTCTTTGGATATTTTTTTGTATTTGGCGCCTCAACAAATGATTTTATTTTAGATTTTATAACGATGGATGATTTCTATCAGTTTTGAGAGAATTATACAAAATATTTAGTGACGTGTTTTGGTCCCGGGGTGGATTAATTTCTCATCCTGTGTGAAACATTCAATAACACGTCGCGTAAATAGATGGACGTTCCAGACAAAGCTCTTTGGTTAACACAAAGTTTTGACCATCAGATTATGAGTTATCTGATGTTTAGTACATTTACATCAACCAAGACAGACATAAAATAGTTAAAACATCCTAACATTCTTATCTATCCTAAGTTGCTCTACTAAACAAGTTTTACCAATATCGTTTTTCAATTATGAATAGGTGTAGGTGTACAGAGAAAAATACTTAACAACACTTGAAAATTCTTCAAGTTCCTTTGTAATAATACAAACCTTCTATTGTTACGACTTGGTCGTTCTGACCATTACCATTACAGATGTATTGTTTATGAGAGAAATGCCAAACAACGTTCTATTCAATTTGACTAAAATTGATTTAATGTTCACCAAACAAAACTTTTAAGAAACATTTCACAGACGCTGTTCAGAATAAATTTCCATAAAAACTCCACATATCTTTAACCTCAAACTGGTGCCCTTTACACCATCCTGCAGAGTGATTAGTAAATACTGTAGCTTCGTCCTCCACATTTAGGGGATTGGTGAATGTGCTCTTTTGTAAAACATATATTTTTGACTCGAAGTAAACCAAGGGCGACATAGCCAAGATTTTTTTTAATGATTAACCACAGCACGCCATTCTTTGTACGGGTCCTGAAAACATACATTTTTTCACAGATGACCTCGTAAATGACTTTGAACTAAGTTTACCAGTACAATGCTTCTAACGGCACATCTGGTATATATCGTCTACAACCCAGTAATTCACCTTTAACGTATGCGTAAAATTCAATTATCGTTGAACCAAAACTTATCTCATTGTATTTAATATTTTTCCCTAACGTGTTTGGAATAATAAACACATCCTGATAAGCTGAACACTAACGATCACGTTCAAGGCTATGCATATTGACAAGAAATTGATCAATAACGCTGAATACAGCCACAAACTACAATAAAACCTTATCAGATTTATTCTGAATTAATAACGCCACGATTTATGTAATTTCTCGGAGCTTTTTCGAGTTCACGCGAACTTGTCCATTAATTTGATTTTACCAGTATTCACGGCCTATATTTGCACGGTAATTTGAACTTTATGAATCCTATTTTAGTCAGAAAATTGAATTATACGTGCACCAACCGTATCACTTAATTTATTTCACATTTAAACGTACTAACTTTGTTCATAAATTGATTTTAATTACAATCTTACATGACAAGGAAAGGTTTCGTTTTATCAATGCATAGAGATGTACATGTCCATGTATTTAGTATGCATCACGTGATGTGCACTAGTCAGACGCTGAAGGTATTGAACAGATCCATTTCTGTCTTACCAAATCAATTGGTTTGATTTTATACAATTTCTATAATCATTTCATTCTGTTGAATATTTATATGGAACTGGAGAGATATTCACCGGAGGTTACTCCATCTTGTGGTCCAATGAGGATATTAGATGTTCTTTCTTGAAGAAATTTAGCGAAATTTGATCCACGTTGCCCGTTTCTCTCCCACTGCTCCCATTGATTGTACGTAATACAGCTACTTATTTGTGCACATTCTCGGTGTCTGTTGTAAGTTGATTGTAGAATATCATGATAAGTTCTATCTGGTATGTTAGAGTAAGATTCCATTTAGGATATTCTGGACGGAACTTATTGATTTCCTTTACCGTACAATGTAGTTATATAGAATGCTTTTAATTCTCCGTTTTGTTTGGAGTATATTATATTTACTCTCATCTTGGATTTGTTTGAACAGTTTTATACAGTCTGACGACATTAATTGTTTTAAGCATTTTGTTGTTCGCTCAATTGTGTCTCTGTTTTGCCCACACACGACTTAGACTAATTGGTTACGCAATCTGGCGTCATGTCATTAATGTCTTCAATGGTAAAATATTGAATTCCTTTCTTTCACTACCCTGGATATAGGCAATAGGCTTGTATCTAATTGTCTCTACAGACAGACTGTGGCTGTTAATTTGTTGGGACTCACTTATCAATGACAAAACAAGGACATTGGGCAATGTGGGCATAATATCAGTGTTTTATCGGTGTAGCAAATTGTAGGTCAGAAGACAGTCCTAATTCTATAATGCAAACGCTTGAAATATTAGTTCCATAATTTAGCTTGGCAAGTGTGTGTGTGTGTGTGTGTGTGTGTGTGTGTGTGTGTGTGTGTGTGTGTGTGTGTGTGTGTGTGTGTGTGTGTGTGTGTGTGTGTGAAAAGTACATTTGTAACAAATATATCCTATTGACTACACTAACCTGTTCACTAGTTACTGATTTTGTTTGTTTGAGAATAAACAGTGTAATCTATGTCGATATCTGGTATCAGTATAAACTAAATCATTATAAGTGTGAAAATGTCATACTTTGGTCTTACTTCGCTATAAAAATTAAACATTTGCAGTAATTTAGACAATCAATGACTCTGGCATGTAAAGATCTCATAGTGACATGATTACAATCGATACGATCAGTGTTTATGTCACCTGTATATACCGCTTGTCACTTCTTATGAGCCAAAATGTTTACAAATTGACACCATGTTGTAGATAATCAGTTGAAACCCATGTTTTTGTTGTAAACTAGGACTGGGCCAAGTTTTCATACACGATGCAGACAGAGATTCATTTGTCATTCCTTAATTATGATAAATATTTACGCTGTCAAACTATCTTTTATCAAGAAGTTGTGTTTAGCTTAGATGACTCCCGTACCATTCCAAAAATGATGAAAAATGCGACGCTCTTCAATAGTTGGAACAACAAAAATACATTTTCGTCTATGCCTTAAAACTATTAAAGTCAGAATGCGTTTTACCTTCACGTAAATGAAAAATAATTTCTACGACGTAAAACACACCAGGCGTGCACACGCTTCTCAAATCAACAAAGACTCTGAGAAACATTTGATATTATTACAAAACAGTTTGAACTCTTCGTGATGAAACACACGATATTATAATAAAACAGCATGCAATTTGTTCTTAATTTTCTGAGTTACAACATAAAAACTGAAAACCTAATTACTTATTCTTGTAATGAAACCAAAAGCTTGTAATTTTAGTTTAACACGAGGGTTTGAAGTTGAAATAAGTTTTGTTTGGTAGCAAAGAAAAAATACCGTAATAACTATGTAACGTATTGAATAGTGATTAGTTTAACAAAACGGAGACTTGCTCATATTCAGGCAAACTTTTTGTGATATTTTAAACGACCTCTAATTTATAATAATGATTAAGTTCCGTTTTACTAATTCAATATTGATCTGAATGCAGAAGTAATTGAACAATTACTTGCAGCGATTTTGAAACTGCTTTGTTGCTGATTTCTGGTATTCAAAAGTAACTGGTTATTAGTTGGGGATTCGTGAATATCGTTGTTTTGTAAACCGAATGTCAGTTCACGGAAAGACGTAGATAAAATATTGCCATCTAGTTTTGCTGAAAGTGTCATTGTTTATTTGTTAACTTCAGTTCAATTCGAAGTGACATGATCATTTTTATTTTCTGCAAAATGTATCTTTTTTCGGCGTATGTATTTCATTCTGTACGAGGAAACAACATCTCGACTTGAAAGAAAACATCAATAATGATAATGAATACAATAGAGGAATATATCGTCCCAGGCGGACTCATTCTTGGCTTGAGCAAAGAAATTTGGCGGGAATGCATTATGTCGAGATGGATGTAACAAGCATGCAATGTATGCTCATACAATTCTTAATGTTCATCTCGGAATGAACTGTGGAAACATTCACCCGAAATGTTCCACATTTATTTACGAGAAATGCCTATCTTGTGGTTGGTGTACGGAATCCATGAGTAACAACTTGTTGTTGAGGAATTTTGTTTCTTAATTACATCGCCGGCTTACTTTGTGATTAGTCATAACTTACAGGCCAAGTTATTGTTGAAGTGTGCATATGCACTCTCGCACACATTTACCTATACTCATCATAAGTGCTGACTCGACATATTTTTTGCTGCTTGAATACCTTCGCTGAATTATTATGTTCATAAAACGTTAGTTATGTTTTATAAGCACTTGAACGTGCATTTATATGACATTCTTATGTGGGTATGATTCAATAGATCAATTTATTGTTATCACTAACAGAAGTGGCTTGTACAATTGTAATTTATTACTGAGAACTTCGATATGTTGTCAGAAACTTGAAATAGAAATATTTATTCTGCAAGGTATACTTGTTCAAGTCAGTAATATTTTCTATTGGAACAATTAATGGTTCGGCAAATTATACTACATGCATATTCTTTGAACTCTTATCTGATGGAACATTATATTTTTGGTAAAATCATTGTCTTTTCGATTGTTATTCCACTGTACTTATGTTATGATAAATTTATTGATTGCTTTGTTTGTTCCGGATGGCGGCTCGGTTACTTAGGTCACGCAATATGCTCGAAGTGAAAAAGGATGGGCATTTTTTTTCTAGAAAGATTCTAAATGATGAATGAAGCTTTGATTAATTCGCTCTCAATATCACGTGATAGCGTCCCATCTACACATTACTGTCACGTGATAATTCGGCATTTACCCATCATGGTCATGTGACAATTCCTTATTTGGTATATTATAGTCACGTGACAGACTCCCGTTTAGGATATACTGGCGGATGCGAAATTCTGAAATTACTGCAATTTTAAATTGACTATTATCTGTCATAAAAATCAATCTCACTGAAGAATATTGTTAGAGCAACGTTTGTATATTTTGACAAATTATATGTAGATGAAAATAATTCCAATGAATGATCTGGTAGGTAAACCATTATTTACACCTCTAAATAATAGATCATTGACTTAATTAACAGGTATCTTAATAGTATTAATTAACCATCCACTCCGTGATTATCACAGAGACATCGCAGAGATAACAAAGACATAATGGTTATCATTCTTAGGAGACTCGTTGTTTCAGAACATTGAATGAACCAATCATTTACCCCGTACAATCTGATATTTTATATCTACGTTACTTTATTGCACGTAACATTCAGATCTTTTATACGGATTCAAGTTTGATAAAGACTGCGTTGGGATTTTTTAAAATCTTATATTAATCTACACAGCTATTAACATTATCATCTAAATCATTACCATTAACTTCGATGTGGTGTTCTGTGAATGAATTGGTGTGTTTATAAACCACGTTATGAGCATTTTACTTCTTGAAACAAATTCTTCGCGGTTGAAGTTTATAAATGTACAATAGTTTGCTGAATAAAAACATTTATTTGATGGGCATCTGTGCCGATGATACAAGTATTTCTTCACCACAGATTCTGACATTTAGTTCTAATCATTTCGTTAGTACAAAATACACATGAATGTGTGAAATACGGATGAAGTATAGACAGAAACTGTAAAACTTTGCAAACTTTGACAATTCAGTTGATCTAATAGATATTATGTATGGTATACATATATGACAGATTTTACATTCATGAAAGTAAATTCTAGTATGTCACAATTACATGTTTTCAATTACTTTCTGAGAAGATAAAATATATATATGTCTTGTAGTATGTTCAATTTGTACAATGAATTTGTTTTCATCTGAAAAAAAACGAGAGCTGTTTTTGTGCTGTTGAATTGATCGATTCAGCTTAGTTTTACAAGTACGACTATATTAATTTGGAGAGGGCTTAACAACAAATGGTTCGTACAAATAGCAAGTTTCAATGTTTTGTGGTCTTTAAAACCAGTTAATTAGACCAATAAATCGCTACAAAATATGACTCTCCGACCAGCTGAAGCAATACGTGTTATCGATGTTTTCTTTGGGTTACCTGTAGGGTCTGGTGCCTTCTTGTGTAAATATCCAGAGAGAACCAGACTAAATAAAATGGATACATTAAACACTAACCCAGATACCTCCAGGAAAACTGGTTTATCCGGTATTTCACCCTCTACGTATGTGTCCTGATATTCTGCAAAGTTGTAGCAAAGCAAGTTAATAGTTACAGCAAAAGTCGGCAATCCGGTTATTCCGTAAGATACGAAAATCAACGAGAATTGACCGAGGTTCGCCGATGTTTTCGCTATCACCGAAATCGTGCCGTTACTAGTTTTGGTGTAACACAACATTATCTCGCGGGTCCAATGTTAATCATGATATTACAGTTATCTTGATTTGTAATTTAGGCATGAAATTATTATGTTCAATATGTTATACGGGCTATTATTAGTTGTAACTTGTCAAAATCATACTTGACCTAAATTATTTGACCTCGGATTAGTAACTTAAGCTCTCAAATATTTTTAAAGTTTTTTTCCCAATCTTAACAACTGATATTAGATATTGCCACATAAGTGTGTACAAAATGCTTCATTTGTGTCTGGATAGTATAAATTGTCCACATTTTGAGCAAACGTCATCATACAAAACAAGATTGGTCTCCCTCCATTGGCTCAAGCGTTCAAGTATTGTATACATGAACTGTATACATCTTGATGTCCGACTATCTACATAGTTATTGATGTATGCAGTCAGGTTTTGAAGTAACGATAGCCTGATCGATATGTTAGTCTGTTATTCCTTAATAGACTCGAAATATCAAATTTCTTGTTTCATCTGGGATATATTCACATCTGTGATCCAGTCAGGCAAGTTACGTTGATACATGAGCTTAACAATAGTTAGTCCCTGGCTGAAGATGTCTGTGACTTTTTGTACACGGAAAATGGTTCCGTATTGGCGGGAATTTCGACATATCCAGTAACTAGCGAAAATGTTATGACCAGAATATTTGTTTGATTTTTTAAGCAAGTGAGGTTCCAGCCCGTAGCAAATTGTTATCTTACTCTGACCCCTAGAGAGGGACGTTCAAAAATGCATTACACATTATTCGCCAAGATCATTTATTTAAAGCATCCTATACTATGAATATGGAAGGGGAAAAAGCACATTTTATGCTAGTTGTTTAGTACACATTTTAAACCTAAATTGAGTTCAACGTTCAGAGTAAACGGTTATAATAGCAGGAGCAGGGTATTAAACTGAAGCGTTGTAGTACTTAATATTGTATAGCAGTACATGAGGACGGATGTTTCCGAACACCTGTTAAAAGTGAAAATCTCATTTTGCTAATACTTACAATCTGTAAAACGCCTTCAGCTCATTGTAAAACTTGTTTTACAAAGAAGCTGATTTTTAGAATGTAAGGCAACAACAGCTGGGTATGAACACATAGGCAGTAGCTTGTTCCCTAGTTGTATGAATGATATATTGTTCTTTCATCGGTTATTACTTCTCGAACTTTTAATGCTTTCAACTTCAGACAATTTCTGCTCGCTTGCTAATCTTACAAGCGAGTTTATTTGGTACAAAGTTTGCGACTTGAAAATTTCTGCAAAATGTTTCTTCTAAATTAGAATTTTGCACGGTACGATCTGGGTGCAACAAGTCTGAAGTGTGATGTTAAGTGTTATTGAACGGTCGATATAACGCTGTCACATCTTGCATTGTCCATCTAGAAATGTTTATCAAATAAATGTCTTCTTGTATTATTATGTGTTACATCAATATTGTTTGATTATTATAAATCTAGTGTGGAATATACCGGGAAATAATACACCAGATATGAGATCAATCTACAGTCTCTTAGATTGTCAGTTCTAAATCAATTTGCTCGTTGCTTACTTATTCAGTTTGTCTTTATTCAAATATGTATCAATACATGAGGTGCAATAATCATTATAAGAGGCGAACCTGTATTTCAACAAAAACATATAATATATGGCTTTAAAGAACATGTTGTAGTTCCAGTTAGAATTGTACTGATTAAATGATGGTCATTTTTCACTCTGGCAACGCTGGTCTTCAAAATTTGATTCACGGTAATTTTGTTGTTGGTGCGGGTTTGAAATGCGGGTAAAAGGATCGTGTGTAGTTGAACGGTATGGAATTATATTACACAGTTTGTATGATATAAGAATAATCAGGATTTATATTATTGATAAATTATAAGTCAAGCTGTTACATTAATTTACGTGTCGGCATTGATATTTATCAGTTTGACAGTCTGCAACAAATGTTGTTTTGCGAAATAACACACAAATCAAAGTTTATGACTGCAAAACTTTTCTTATGCAAAAACAATCAGAAGTTGGCTAATAGCTGACAAAAAACATTTTTGTGAAAGCTAAACGAGTGAAATATCTATACAGGAAGTTTTATTAAAAAATAAAATTGAATAGAATATCTAAAGCACCGTTTTATAGCGTGGTGGCCTCACGTGAATTTGTTGATACATCGTAATTTAGTATAATTCTAAAATCTTACAAGATTTGTATCTGAAGGTAATCATAGACACAAGAATGAGAGGTTATCTGTTAATCCTATTAACAAGATAGAAACTGCTTCATCACTCGATTTGGAATCTTTCCAAACTCCGGATAAATGGCTTGCATATAATGGAACAAGTTAGTGGGTATGTTTTAACCATAGAGTAATGTTTGTCTAGATAAAAAATAGGTTCGCTGAGGACGCAAGAGGCCTGGGTTAAAACTATGCCTTCTTGTCTATCGTGAAAAACGTCTGGAAATAAGAATATAAGCTATTGATTTGAAATCAGCAGCACCTGATGATAAAACTCCACGGGATAGTTTCTACATTACAAGTGGTTTGAATAAACAAAACGTTGTGGTAGATAGAAGATAGCAGATGTATATGTTTTTGATAGTTTTTAGAAATAAAGATTTTTTCTCACTCTGCTTTGATAAAACTGAACAAAAAAGTATAAAAACTTGAATTTACTAACACCGGAATATTACAATTATCAATCATTTGTCTCACTGCAAGATATAAAGATATTATCACAAAATATATTTGCTAAGTTATCTGATGAAGCCATCATTCGGTAGCACAGAAATGTTCCCTCGATTCAAACTTCGTATGTTATTACAGTGTAATTTGTTAACGTGCGCGTAATGAAGCAATTAAAAGTGTCGATAATTACCGAGTGCTACCGATTGTGTCAATTACTGACGACTTAATGAATGACATTATCACGGACCGTCATGGTGATAGTGTTGCTTGTCTGTGTAGTGTTGGTAAAATCGACTTAATAACGTCGGGTATCGTGTGGAACGTTAGGCAAATGTCCAAAATAATCATTTGATGGTAATTTTCTAAGTCTCGTCTAGCCTTGAAATCTGCTGGAAAATAAACAAAATTGATGAACATATACCACAGCAGACTGGAGCAAACTCATATATTGTACATTAATGACATGATTTCTCGAGCTGTAATTTCTATCCTCTCAAATGCGTGCACTGTACTTGAACGCGCATGCGTACTCGGCATTCATGTTTTTTTTTTAGAACATAAATGTTATCATTTAGTGATGAAATGGTTCGCGACGATTTAATACTTAAATAGATTGTTGACGCCTGAAAAGATCATACTGTGATGTTAGTAGTTGTTGACATTAGAGGATTACAGTAAATGTTTACTATTGACAATCCTGGTTCTCTTTGGCCAACTTCAATCAAAGGACAAGTTTTTCTTCAACCCTTTATACACCAAAGATTAATACACAAATTGCGGTGTTAATTATGCTGTTTCAAACATTTTCACCCGCCCCTTGTCAGGTGATTCGTCTATCGTTTTTCTCAAAGTTTTATACATTGAGACATATAGGAATCACATTTGTGCAATTTTGTCTACTCTTCTCCAAGGAGTGTGTGGTGCCCATGTTGGGGTGGTATTAAATACTTTCATAGATGCGGATAAATCGACAGCTTTCCGTGAAATATCGACCATTCTTAAATCCTCCAAAGTTCAAAATGCAAAACAAACGCCACCATATGCTTCGTCTAATAACGTAACAATGTTAAATATGAAATACAGTTTACAGCGATGCCATAATATTTATAAGTTTTCTTTTTTTTGTTGAAATAACTTTTGATTCCTTTCTGAAGCGTTGCCCAAGAATTCTAGGATGAATTTGGAAATTGTTGAATGTTAAAACTAATGTTTCCCACGTTGCATCGGAACTTAGAGTCCAGTCTATGCACGCAATTACGTCGTTCATCATCTGTACACTGCGCTAGCATCCAGCCAATCAGATGCCCTGAATTTGAGACTGGTCTTCGAAATCATATATCTTCAACATCAGACACAAATCGCATCCATTGGATCTATGAATGATATGTCTGTGTACCAAATCTATTTCGAATTGCGGCTAGACTCGTAACGCTTCATTCATTTTAATGTTACGGAAAATATTTCCGTAGATTTATCTGATGAGACAGGCGATAACAGTAACTTCGCCATATCATATAAGTATTTCATTTCAGCGGGAAAGATCACCTGTTTGAAAGCTTAGACATTTGGTGTGTTTAACTTAGATATAAAACTTGTCTTATCTTATGTAAGAAAATTTTCTTAGATTTATCGACAGTAAAATGGCAGTTGATTATGATCGAATTGAAGGCAAGCGGTGCAGATATACTTCCCAGAAATCTTCAGACGTAATTCAATGTTCAATCACTCAAACTTAGCAGGAATGTTTGATGTATTGCCCTGGTATTACATGCTGTAAATGCTGTTAGCTGGGATAATCTATAACCGAGTCTGACAAGTCGTTCTGTAGTCGTATATCTTCAGAACCAATGTTGATTAAACTGTAAAACTACACAATTACCTTCTACCTTACATACCAAAAAGGGTTCCATAGATTTTATTCAGACATTCGATACGATAAGGCGTTTGTTTGCAATTTTGCGGGTGATTAAAAATTCTAACATTGTTTCGTTTACATATATGTAAGAAATTTTGTTGTAAAGTAGTTAACAAGACTATGGATCTATGAATATTTAACTATTCGTGAACTTAATTGCGTGGTTTTGGTTTGTTTTTGTCAATTGAGAGAACAGTTAACGTACTCACGGTTTATTGTTACGACAGCATGCAGGATGCGACTTATCAATTCATGTCTCCAGGGACTTAGATGTATATCTTCATGTCCTGGGTGTATTTAACTGTTAATGATAAAAAGAGGATTGTTTTAAAGTAGATTAAGGATAAGCAGTTAGTTTATTTGTCATGGTAAACTGGAGAACTTCACTAATCATAGGGGTGCCTGCCACTAATTAGTTTTTATGCCCTTTACTTGTAGTTTTATATGTTTAAACGGTCTCAGATTTTTTCTTTTTTTTTCTTTTAAATGCTTTCTTTTGAGTCATTTTATGCGCAGTGATTACTTGTGGCGTTGTTTTGTTCTGCTTTAAACGTAAATTCACATTAAGTGTACAATGTTAGTTCTAATAATATTTTAGATTTTTTATCTTGTATTTTATGTGTATTAATTTTACTCTTTTTTAACAATCATTAGCAAAATGAACGGTGTTACAAGATTTAGAAAATAACTCATAAATCAAGAGTCCCGTCCCCTGTAATGAAATGCTATTTGCATTTTACAAAAATATATTCGTTAGAGTAATACATAATCAATCCCGAAATGCATATTGTGTTTTGTTTTATAATGGTCTTAATTATAATTGATTTAATTTCAACGCTCATCTACTCCGGGGAAATTGAGGCTTAAACAGTTAGATTCGCGCCAACAAGCTGTTTTCAAATTCTGTTCTATTTTTTTCCTCGTGTATCTAAATGTTTCACAAATCTCTCACGTCCGCTAAATCGATCATGCTCGGAGCATAACAATTATTTCATAATTTGTTTTTCGTTTGATTGCGGAACAGTCAGAACAGGTTAAAATGAACAGATCAATTCTATTGAAGTTTGCCGCTCTAAGACTCGATATATTTTAGAGCATTCAAAACTTCAAGGAGATTGTACCGCCGTTCAGAAAGTATAAATCCTAATCCGATATAAAACGTACTAATGTTGATCCTGTGTGAATTTACAGAGTACTTTCTGATGACAACAAAAACCTATTCACGTATTGTCCACCCGCAGTAGGGTGCGTTTTAATTGAAACTGGGACCGTCATTGAAAGCCAATTACGTTTTAAAAAACAAATAATTTAGGTCATGTTTCAACAGTTTCTGGTGTTGATGTATTACTCATCTTTTAGAGATGATTAACCTCTGTTGTTGTGATCATATTTGTTTCTTTTTATCAATTTATTTAAAAAAAAACATCTATCGTTATGTTTCCTTTATACGGTAATTTCAGTAAGTTTGACATATGACACCAGATATTTCATTTATTGTATTGTTTAACCGAAAAATCCTTCAGTCTGACCGACATACCGACATAATTCTACTTAAAATTCAGCAATAACTAAAATCTGACTAATTTGTATAAAATATATGCTATAAATGAATTGTTCGCAGAGTCTAAGCATTTATCATGAACTCTGATCATTGGAATTACTTGTGTTCCTTTTCTTACATGTATCAGAGCAGTAATTTGTACCATGTATATTTGTTTGGACTGATCATTTACTTAGACTGCTGTGACACGATGAGACATAATATTGTATATTCATTTACATGTAAAAAATCCTACCAGAAATAACGTCATTAAGTGCAACTTGTTAGTCAGTAACCATCAATAATGGTGACGTCAGAATATTGACTATTACTAAATACAATATTTTCATTATAGTATTACGATAAACTATAATATTCATTTACTGATAAAAGTGTAGATGAACATAGTGATGAGAGTAATATTAATGACTACTATTACTAGTATAATTATAATTGTTACCATGATGATAAACATATTATCAAGTTTAATAATAAAACAATGATTATAATTTAAATAATAAAATGATAAGTTATGGTAACAATTCACAGGATTATTTCAGGAATGTGGCCGTTTTTTTTCTTGCCAAATTAGGAACTTACGTTATGCGTGTCAAATACAATCACTTAATTAAAAATAGTTATTTAAATCGTGGAATTTTAATTCGACTTATCCTAAGTAGATTGATTCAACATAACGGAATTAGTAAGCCATGTTATTTTAAAACATCAGCCTAACTGTTTCTATCGAAGTAATTTTATTGTAAATTCTACCGAATGGCCATGTCATTTCAAAACCTCAATTTTACTATTTCTACCAGGCCTAAGTATTATAGTGCTGTTTTTGGTCACATATATATGTACATCAATCCTTAGACACCATGTGGCCGTGAACAGTATTATACAAAAATATGTCTTCATTATTATAGAGTAATTACGTGTAGTCTGACGTCGTAAAATGTAAGAGACGAAGAGACATTTGACTCCAGTACTGAAATCTCAACGGTGGAACATTGGCAATAAACTTCCCGGAAAATGATTTAAAAGTCATTATAAATGCATGAGACAACGACGTATCTTATCATATAACAAAGAATATATCCGAAATATGAAATTCGTCTATGTTTAGAGATATCTTGATGCATTCAACTCTTGGATACAACAATTCAATGACAAAAAGTGATTGTAATCATTTAATGTAACTCTCTAGCTGTAGCAGGATGAATTCTCTGAGGAAGCTGCCTTACGTAAATGAAATTCACGCGGTACAATGATTTGTGGTGTAGTTAACTTTATATGTCAGTCATATGTAACCTCTAATAAAGAATTAAACATGCTACAATATCATTTTAATTATGGTGTTAGGACACTAAATTAAGATCTATCATGCAAAAATACGCGATGTTTAATATCTGGTAAGTCCCTGGTTCTTTAATAAGGTATAGTCTTGTGTCTATACAGGGTATTACAGACAAAACCTTCCTTCCCTGATAAGTTGTTGTTGACATCACGCCCACATGTTTGGAGATCGCGTTGTCAACATTCACGTACTAAGTAGACTTTACCCAATTTTCCTCCAAGAAGCCTACACCAGACAAAGGAAGAGCTGAAAGCGCTGTTGTCAGCAAGTTCACCAATAACCATTTATACAGAATTAGACTAAACGCGGATAATTGCTATTAAATATTCATCAGTAGTCGATATTTCGGTCTTAAAACATTTTTCTAGATGAGACAATGATTCAGATCATACAAATCTACACATCTTTCTTTTGGAAACTAAGCTTTCTTTGATCAATACATGGATTATTAGTGAAGTTTAAATTGTAATTTATTCAGAGAATCTCTGTGGTGTAAATTCTAACGAACTCCTGTGGAATTAAATATTTTTTACTACAATGATTAATTGTAAAATTCTTAACAACAAATAGATGGAGGTTGAATCTTTGTATTGTCTGAGGTTAATGTGTCATTGGTTGACAAAATAACGTCTCATTAAGGAAAATCCTGTTTACTTTTATCTCTGGATAATGTTAAATCTATTTCTCAACAACAAAAATGTTTCTTTGTGAACGATACCCCGAGGAACGTGATTAAATCATAAGCCGCGAAAATCTTTCTTACCATTTGTTACCAAAGTTTTGTTAGTCATACAAACTGGTGTTTTAAAAATAGATAGGTTGAAGTAACTACATATTTTAACAATCAACAAACAGTGTTGTCTGATGTTAGATAACCGTGTTTTAGTCATTTTGTACCGCATTACGTTCTCACGACAATACATCAAAGATTTCATGAATGAATTAAACTATCCTTAACGTCAGTGCACCTTGAAACATTAGTTTTAAAACCTTCGTGTCATTATCGTGATATTTAATGATTTTTTTTATTGTCATTGTTCGTTTAATGAGTGTATTGTCTGTAATGATCATTGATTATAAAACAAGAATGTGATTTGTTTATACACACCTGTATGTTTTGATACTTATCCTAAAATTAATATCACTTACATGATCACAAGTAAAAGAGTATTTTTCTTTGTAACATTCGTGAAAATGGTCCGCTGTAAAAAACAATATGTCAAATTGTAAGGCTTACGCCAATACCTATCTTCTCAAAATGCCATTTGGATTTGCCTTTAATCTGAAATCCGATTGTTTCAGGTCCGATGTTCCTTGTTTTGCTATTATTAACACACGTTACAACGGCTTGTTTCTTATTAATGCTAACAAATTACATAATTATTTACCCCGACAAAGGTATGCGCTTTGTCACAAATATATTTTTGCTCCCGTTATGATAAATGTTGGAATTGCACACAGCAGGCGATGAATTGTGTCAGGTTTTTCTCCCATTTTCTTTATGTAACATGTCACCAAGGCTGTTTGTTCAGCACAAAGTTGCATTGTTACGTCAGTGACAGTATTAATATATAACACCCCGCAAAATGACATCTCAGCATAACGCCACCACCTACAAAATACCAGAAAAAACGTCATTATCAATCGAAACACATTTACAATATTACATTAGCCAGTATGCTGTAAGTAGAAACGATTGTTGTGTGTAACGTCTGAGACATTTGATCCAAGTTCTAAACCCATCATATATGGTAATTATCTGCGGGACGTCTGTCAATATTCCCCAACATCCACTTTGTTAGCATTATTTTGCCATTTCCATTAATGTTGAAGATGATACTTGGGACGTTATAATTTTTAGGATGTATGAAAATCATTTTCATTGAGAGTCGGACAGGATTTGTGATAAACCTGATCTTGCTTAAGTGAGACATCTGATTAGTTGAATCTTAGATCATTTTCAAAATTGACCAATGGCAAAGGTTAAAATTCTAAAACTTAATGTCGACGTAACACTGGATTGGTTCTGTATTGATTATGTAGAGAAAAATTAGTACACGAGATAATATTCTGTCACAAAGTAGACAAAATCTTTATTGTTTTAACATGTATACATGTGTGACGCGTACAATGATGTATCATTTACGTCTTTTAGCGTTGTTGTCATGGCAACCTTACTCTGGTCCCTGTATTCACAAAGGGTTAGGAAACAGAGATCATAACGAGAATTTATTCTGTAGTGTTTATTGATATTGCACTCTCCGAAGTTTCAGATCTGCTGCTGTTATAGTCTTGATAAAACGTAGGATGCTCAAACCAATTTTATGCTCTAAAACGTTCATAAAAGTTGACATCTGCTTTGATCTTGATCTTAAGTTTGATCCTAATCTTGATTTTCTGGGTTTTATTTATGTGCTATTTCTTTTGTTTTCTTTCTTCATGCAAAGAAACTGATTTTAATTCCTTAAAATATTTCCATAGACCTGATTCTCAGCGCTAGTCAAATTCAAAACTATTGCGCTTTAAATCAGGAATGATACTGCTTCTAATAATGCATACGCTGCATAAAATAGTTCTTATAATTACATACACTATATTGTGTATTATAGTGCCTCTGTTTTCATTCAATGTCAAGAATTAATTCTTGAAACGATCGTACATTATCATTCAAATGACGTAATCTGTCTTTTATTTCAGTGAAGCAACCAGAATTTGATGAGAAAAAGCGAATGAAGGATTTACGTATAAATGCGGGGAGAAAAATAGAACTTAATTGTCGTTTACAAAAGAAGCCATTACCTAATGCAGTATTTACTTGGTTAAAGAATGGCAAAGATGTGAATACGTTAAATAATAGAAGATTACGAATAAAAACCAGCAAGTAAGTGTATCTCTGTACGAGAGGAATTCAGCGGAACCTCTTAATTAACACAATCAATATCCTTTCGTTATGACGAAATATTTTTTTTCATTCTTTACTCTGATTTTTCATTGTGGCGACTATGAATCCTCAATATGGTAAAAACTTTCACTGTTTAGGTCAATAAATTAGTAAAGAATATAGCACGTGTCATTAATTGGGCTCCGTAGATTTTCCGTTTATCTTTTTTGTGTTAACCTGTTTAAAATTACACCCCAAACATAGTCCGTACGTACTCACCTCGTTTATACTCGCGACCTTTTTGTGAAATTTACACTCGCTGTCTGACACATTGTCTTTTCTTCCGCTTACATAAATTCAATGAATGCGTAAAAGTGCACGCTTATTTTAAACATATTATTTTGAAAACCAGGGATTAGTTTTGGATATAAGTCATATAAAACTGTCTTCAGCTTAAAGGATATCAAATTAATTCATTTTGTCCTTACAGCTGATATGTCCTGATATTGTACTTTGTACGAGGGGTGTTGAGTTTATACACTTACCACACGTGGGCTTTTCTGTCACATTTGACAACCTTGTTGAGCGGTATGTTTTAACACGGTCGATCACGTGCGGAATGTATCATCTCTGCAGCCATTGTATATCTCTGTACTTCAAAAGTCAGCCTAATGTTTGAACTAGTTTTTTTCCAGTTTACAGAGTTATTTCATGAACTATCCTCTTATTAGGCTTGATTTGAACTACGTCCACAATATAGTTATATAATTATTATTAAACTTGAAATCCATCTGCAAGCACAAATCTCGATTTTTATTATTATTCTCGAAACAATTAAGGTCCGATTTTACGACTGGGTTATTCATATCTCACTCACGAATAAAAACGTGTAAGCATTAAAACGTATCGTTTTGCATCCCCAAATTCCAGGTATTTGTAAATCAGATGTACATTGCGATCTGTTTCAGGAAAGGGTCACGTCTCAGCATACGTAGAGCTGCAGCATCTGATTCAGGGTTATATAAATGTATTGCTAGAAACATTGGTGGATCTGCTGAGCAAGAAGCGGACATTGTTGTGTCTGATGGTAGGCTGGTTTACTTTCTATGATTTGTATGAAGGCTTTCAACGAGTCTCCCTGTCCGAGAAAACCGACCATACTAGCCAGTGTCATCTTTGAATTCTTGTCCGAATATTTTGCTCATAAGATAATTACTTACAAAAGCTATCCAGTCTTACATGATGTAATTCGTGCAGTAACCGCTGGACAATACTGTCTTCATGCAACCGCTGGACAATACTGTCTTCAGTTTGTCTAATTCCTCTCACTGAGTTTCCAATATTCTCAGAAATGTTTTAAAAGTACTCAATTCCCAATTAACATCAAAATTACACAGATAGAAACTTTCAGAATTCATTGTATTGGTTAAGTATCATTCATAAACAATAATTGCAATATATCATGAATATGAAAATGCAGATTATGACATTTATAGGCAATGTTTAGCGGTATATAATACTAGACTTCTTGTATACTGCGCGTATCTGAAGCTATCCAAACGTTTTGTGAATAAAACAGCTTTAAAATCTTTTATACTAATGAATTTTATTTTTTTGTGCTATAATCACTATGATTTAGAGGGAAAAGTTTCTTGATTTCGAAAAGAAATATGAAACTGTCTTGTAGTTTATCTGTGCCATTTTTTGTACTGGGTGAAATGTAGCTTCAACATTGCAGTTTAATTTAATCGTTATATAGAAACTTGTGATGTTGCTCAAAGTTGACAAGTTCATTACTTTACATTGTATGGCATGTACTTAATTCTGTTGTAAACCAAAATATTTCAGATTATTCACAATGCACCATATAATACGATTACGGGGGTGCTGCAAATTGCATTAATTGTACAGATAGAGGATACAATACTTATTTAAAAGAATAAGTGCCTTTGCAAAGAATTGATAGTCTGGAATTCTCTTAGAAAAAAAGTACACATACGATGCATTTCAGTCACAGAGAATTGTCTATCAGAATAGATGTCAAAAACGTCCTTCAATCAGTCACTCATTTTCTAGGAAGATTTTTTTCTGTAATTAATGCTAAGCTGTCTTTGTTTAAGATGGGCTGTTAGAGGAATCTAGATGTGCGTTAGACACGGTCTTTAGGCACACAGATGGAATCTTGATATTATTTAGAGGAAAATTCCTTAACTTCTTTGATCGATTTCTGTTTAATCAGATTTTTTTAATACGATACATTGATGTCTACCAGAGTAGAGTCAAGACGTTAACAAGAAACATGTTCCTTTACGGCCGGAGAAAATTAAATTGAGAGAAAAATGGAATAAATTTCTGAGTGAAGCTTTTCGTTGTTAATTTAATACAAACTGCCTTTTTTGAAAAATGTGTACGTAAATAAGTGAACATAATGTCTATGACGTTGCTTACGCTGGGATTAAAGGCGATAATATGACTGTCAACCAAACTAGTTTTCTCTTACGTAACGCACGGGGCAATGATTATCAAGTAAACGCTTCAAGACACAGAGGAGGATTTTAACACGAGAATACATGTGTATTTTCACTCAAATTATGAATTAAAATTTTCAGAAGATCAAGGTACTGAAAGTACTATAACTTTGTGGAAAAAGAAAGAAGCCCACGATTATCAGTCTCTGAACGGACAATTCCGTAAAAGCGCTCACAAACGATTATTTAAATCTAAACTGTTCTGTTTAATATTAAAACTGAGTATTTGATTTCAAGAGTATGTAGTTACAATATGGACATATTAATACAGTAAATGTCTGTTTCTATATATATAGTAATATTTGTGTATAATGCAGGCCCTGTCCAGGGACCGGAAGTAGGCGAGCCACCTTTGATGGACGTCCAACAAAAACTTGGTAGCACTTTAAGATTATCATGCAAAATTAAATACCAGACGACACCAGAGACAAAATTCAGATGGCAGAAGGATGGACAAGAAATACGAAGTGAAGACGGCGTCTCTATTCGTTCTAAAGGGTACGAAATGCTAAGATATATAATCATTTATTGCTTCCCTGTTGGTAAATGTTAACACTAGTTATTGGTATCAATATACTTAACATGCTTTTAAAGATATCTCGTCAATTCTTCTACAGCACAGAAACCTTAAGTAAGAAGTGTAATATGAGCATTATGTTTAAATATGTAGTTACTGTGTTTGGTGAATTGATATAACATTTGCAATTCATTGATAGTACATGTATATTTTTTGTGATTGATTTACGGTCTATAAATGTATGATGTATGCTTACATTGCAGTGACGAATCGAAATTACGTAAGACCAACATAACGCCGTCAGACCAAGGTGTGTACACGTGTTTTGCTGAAAACCAGGGTGGAACCCTGAAACAACAGTCAAGAGTAACAGTGTATAACGGTATGTAGTCAGGTTTAATTAAGAAAAAATACTTGTTTTATAAGGAAATGAAACGAGGTTCAAGCAGAGCTACTATATTACATTAACACAAATCACATCATTGCTAAAGTTCAGACCGCATTTTGCGGGTGATACCACAAAGCTGCTCCAAGCATTTTTAAGTCGTTTGGCGTCATGTTGACGATTCATTTTATGATGTTGAAATTCTGCCCAAATATCTGCGACTCCTCGTTTCAAAACAACAACATGTTAATTGTATTGCGGTTTTGTTTTAATGCCAGCAACTCTACAAAATACGCGTTGTTGATGCTTTTATGGTTAACGTTTATAGTTTTATATATCTATTGAGATTTAAGACAGATCTGCGATTTCAACATCTGATTGGCTGATTCTGATTTGTCTGAAAATTGACCAATGACCTCATCTTCATTTTCAAAGACAAATTTACCATCAAGATTATGAACAAACCGTGCGATATGATGACATATTGTTGTACCAAATTAATTAATGTAAATCAATCATATGAAATATCTGTTTATCTGTTATATTACAGAGTCTGTTGGTAAACCAGAAGTTGGTCATCCTGAATTAAAGGACATTAATCTGAAATTTAAACACGAGTTGAATTTAGTGTGCAAGATCAAACAACCCACGATTCCAACAACAAAGTTTAGATGGGAAAAGGACGGAAAAGAAATCAAAACAGGAGATAAACCAGGACTTGTGATAAGATCAAAGGGGTAAGAATTACTTTACTGTAAAAGCTAAGTAAGCGACCACCTGTGAGTAAAGGTCATTATGTGAACAACGGACACTCTTTAGCGTTCATTTTTCAATAAAATAAAACTTGCAACCCCCGAATAAGTGCGCAGGCTTCTCCTCTTTTTATGACTTTTGTTTACAGGTATGACATTATATTGTACATTGATCACAGCTCAATTAGAGTTCAGTGCAATATGTTTGGTGGTGATTTCTGTAGTTGTCGTATTTCGGTCTTTATTTTTCTATGCTTCGGCCAATGAGACTATACAAACCTTTTGGCTCGACAAGCGCTAGAAACAGCTTGAAACTTTAATCCCTGATACTCAGTGACTGAACTTCAGTTGCTTTAGCAATATTTATACTGCCACCCGGTATAGATTTGATCAAAACTTTTGCGTGTCTTCCGCCCTCACTATGTGCATGACATGATTAGAATAAGACCAATAACTAAACGACAAAACGTGAAATTTGGATGTCTTTTATTAAAGTCCGTGAGAGAACAAGATAATTCATTAATCACGTTCGTATTTACTGGAATACATGCTTGGAATAGTATACATTGATTTGTACAAAAGTTTGATTGAACTTTATTTTGCAGAGATGAATCAACTTTACGAAAGAGCGAAGCATATTTACCGGATGAGGGCGTTTATTCTTGTATCGCCGAGTCACCAAAAGGAAAACTTGTCCAATCATCGTTTGTGAAAATAGTTGATGGTAAGTCAGAAGATACGTTAACATTTCCCGTATTGCATGATATTATACAGATGTGGTGTATTATGCATCATTCATATAAACATGGATATGTTCTTATACCAGAACAATAGTCAGATTATAGTTAAATTGCTGAATAGACGCCATATTTGGTAATTGTGCGCGGTATACAAATATAAATAGATATGCTTACTTGTATAACACGCATCTTTCTTGAATTACCGGACTCATGAATGCATTTGATACATGAAATATTACCTGTCATGTTGACATGTTTGATACATGATTGTATTTGACGTTATTTATGTCGAGTTTAGCAATGAAACTCTCGTAAAACTGTCGTTTTCGCTGTATCACCGTTTACTTATGATCGATAGAATCATTGTAAATTAATGAATTATTATTACAACTCAACGTTTTATTGTCTCTTACCGATCAGTGATAGTTTATAAACACGTCAATGAGAGATATACCCCTCGTAGTGTGATTGTATTATTTAATTGTTTTATGCTTTGTTAATTTCTTGAAACTAATAGGGTTAATTTTGAGTATCAAATTACGCGAATGTTTGAACTCAGACGAGGTGAAAATTCTATTTAACGACTATGACATTGAAATCAGGTGTATTTGTACAGTGAAATATCAGAAAGCCGGCTCTAACGAGACTGAAAATTTTGCCACATCTATAAAGCAAAGAAAGAAACGAGGACATTTTTTAAACAAAGACCAAAAATAATTTATTATCTTTGCCTTCAACAGTCTAGTCAGTGTGGTATGTGGCATATAGTCAAAACAATGTGTGTTTTTATGTGAAGATATCAAATTAGTCCTGGCATAATCCTAGCGATCATTAACTTCAGTGTGAATTAGGGACGTTAATTATGTTTGTAAATAGTTGCATTGTGTCGACACTTCACACGTTTTACCAAATATCTGGTCTATTGTACGATCGGTTTGTTCTCCTGGGGGTGATACGCGCTTAACAAAACTAATTGGGTAATGTTATTGTTTAATTGACAACGAACTTAATTTCTTTCCCATAGATTAGCGCCCCCTTACAACGGTACCTGTGCAGGGGGCCACGTGTTTCGTCTCTGTAGACCACCTGCCGAGAACTACAGTTATAGCGCAATGTGTTCTAAAACAGACCGTTGAATTTCTTAAATATTTGCTTACTCGTTTTTGAACAAATATTTGACGTATACGAATAATCTACCGCAAAATCTGGTGAATATTGAAAGGTTAAACGCAAATTGTGCCCTGTGTGACATGCCCTATCTGATTGTGTTATCGAACATATGTTCTCCTCATAGAAGGAACACGATACCTGGTCTATATACAGTGTAACTAGACTTAAAACTCAGAGTAATTAAATATTAAGCGTATCGTTTAACAAGTACTTTATATTAGGGACGTATGTAGTATTTTATTTCACTATCGTAATTAATACGTAATTATAGCGGGTGTTAGACTGACTGATGGTTTTCACAGTTGGTAACTGTAAAATGTTACTATATCAAAATGTATTTAGATATGATATCTAAAACCGACAGATCACATTTTCCCGCATGATATTCATCAACATGTCTGACCTCTATTAACTCTGCACGATTTTACTTTTCTGCCCATTTGTGTTTATTTTAATGTCTCTTTTTTTCTTATCTGAATTTGATTCAAATATGTTAGATTAGATATTTTTACAGTATTTTGTGTTTAGATATGTTCTGGTTTATTTATGTCACTATAATGAATGTAGCTACTAATAGGCATGCTGACATGGGAAATGTTTTTATATTTAGTTGAAAATCCCAGAGGTAAGATTGTATACTTAAGCGTTACTTTATACTGCTTCGTTTTATGTGTTCCTATTTGGCTAAATGCCGCACCATCCGGTACCTGTATTATCCCAGATTTTTATACTAATATAACCACGTACTAATGTGACGATATATTAGATTATATAAATATAACAGCACACATTAGTTGATGTGTTTATAATAAACTGTTTGAGTCGCTAAGTAATAGATTTGATAACTTACATACAGACTCCAATGTGTGAGTTGATTAACATTATAGACATGTATACGTGACACAATTAATACTCTCTATTTTTATTTCGATATCACGATAATGGTATTCTATATGAGGGTTGTTCAAAATTTGTTTGGTGTGAAACTATTAAAGGCAAAATACAGTTGTGTATTGAACATACCTCGTTCTTTCATCTATATGTATGAACACATAATTTAGATATTCCATGTCGTGTTATGTCACACACATCACCGTTTGTGTTACTGTATTGAGGCACAAATCGTGTTAAGCCGTTAGCGGGTCCGTCTTTTCTTCCAATATTTTGTATCCGGTTTCGTCTAAGCTTTGACGTCTGTTCAACCCCAGAAACTTCATTTATCCAACCCCGGGGAAAAGATTATAATCCAGGCCTCAGTCCATTCATTTGTCGGAGGAACAAAAGTTTTAGCTAAAAAATGACCATATGTAAAACGATTGCTTACTTAATGCGTGGATTCACATCCCAAAGTATGCTTGCATGGTGGATGTGAGAGCTGAAAACTCGAGCCTCATAACACTGCGGTTATAGTTCTATGCTATTAGTAACTAACGCCTTGTCGCACGTGTCTGCCAAATAACTCGGAACTTGGTTAAATTCCGGTCAGAACGTTAGGACGGTCATTGTGCGACTATCAACAAATATCGACCTCGTTCTGTAAGTGACTGATTAAAAAAAATACAACGATATCTTGTAATTAGTGATACTGATCTCTAATACTAAACATTAGAAATTTCCATTTAGCTTTTCAAACTAAACTTTCATAATATGTACTGAATATAAAATTTTCATTTAAATACAACAGAACATCTATTTCGACTTGAACTAAAAATGTTCCTCTTACACAGAGTGACATAAAGTACACAGCCTGAATAATTCAGATTGATAATTCTACGTATACACAACTTTATATGAAAACCTTCAAATTTGTAAGCTGCGTATACAATCATAAACATGTAGAATGGACAAGAACGATAGTCCAGTAATGGACTGAGAATGTTTAGATATTTATGTTTTCATCAGATACCCTCTTTAACTAGAATGGTGTAACCTAGGATTTTATATCTTAGAATTTCTTCAATCTTTCAGCATAGTTAACTTTAAAACTCTTATACACCCCGCTGAGTTACCTTTCTACTACACCACAAAACATACAACCTCTTCAATTGGTGCGTTCGAGACAAACTATAAAACTTATCTATCGGACTTATATGAAAGCGTTCTGGAGCATATTGGTGTATTAGTGTATGTGTGTTTAGGACCCAAATCATTTTAGCACCTGGTTTTCGTTCTAGCGTAGTTGTGCCGTAATATGTAGACTAGGAGAGCGTTGTGTGGTGGTTTTGTTGTAGTCTGTTAGGAACACAAGACTTGCGTGTGTTTTCACTATGAATTATTCAACCATTCTTCTACGTTTTCTGGTTTTATAGACCTATCAATAGACTTATACACAGGAGCTTTAAAATTGCACACGTGTGGTCAAAGCTCAACAAATTATTTAGTACTCTGATAAATATTCTCTCCACTTCAGGAGATGGGTTTTGTGATCATGTCTGTCTGTGTGTCTGTCTGTCGGTCCTTCTGTCAGTCTGAGTCTCTGCCAATAAAACCTTTAAGAACATTATTTATGAAAAGTCGCCAGATCAGTTTCTATCCTGCTTTGCAGAAATTACATAGATGTTGTATTTTATCATCGAAATCTTAATTTATCTTCACCAGTTTACAAAACATGTTATATGTTATGATATGATTTTGTAGAGTGGTACCTGATGAAAAGAACTTTAGGGGGCAAGGTCTGGGTGTTTAGGTGGGCTGTACATATAATGCCCCTCTTGTCTATTAACAATTTATTATATAACATGTCCACTGTTTATATTTTATATAATTTAATATACCTACATTACATATATTTGGTGCTAGCGCTTTTGTTCCTACCCTAGATGGTCTGGTACCGTGTATTTACAGCTAACTAAATGTATACCAGCACATATCAAGGAACCAGTCTCTCGCTTTGGTTTCTGCTTGTTTTATTTATTATTATTTTGTTTCCTTCCAGAGTATTTTTATGATTACATTAGCTGTGAATCCAATGCTAGAACAGTTCTATGATTTATTGTTTGTCAGTAAAGTCTCAGTTCGGTATTAATTGGTGATAATTCAATTCACAAAAACAAGATGAACTGAAAATAATTAAAATGATAATTATGTTGAATGTTTTGTGAATTCATTACAGGTCCAAAAAAGAAAGATTTTTGTGGCCCTTACGACAGTGAGACGTACTGTCTGAACAATGGAACGTGCTACATATACACGGACATAGATGAAAAATTTTGCGAGTACGTATTATTTTTGCTCTGTTATCGTCATTAGCTTCGTGTTTGAACTGAAATATTTTTTCATGTAAATGTTTTTACCATAAACCGGTTTTCACGAAACCGTCAAGTTGTCGTAATTACTTTGTCATCAATATTATTCATTGAATACTGTAATTGTTCTATCAAGTCACGTGATGTATACTTCAAGAATATTATTCAGTTCGTGTGTTTGCAACTTATAATATTGATATTACACAAAAATATCTGTTCTGTAACTTCATGTGTCCGCCGAATACGGTGTGCAAAATTCAATTTATGGCTGCAATTTATTATTCAAGAAACGCGAGGCTTTTGTGTGTCGGCCATTTTAATTTAAAACAAAGTTGATGAAGAACTTGGCGCCTGATTTAAAATGATAAGAAATAAAGACAAGTCGGCTCGATAATTAAAGCTGGTTTATTCGTGGTCCCCTAAAGTCCACGGAACCTTTTCATGATTTCATGGATTTTATTCTTAAAAATGGTGACAGAACACTAAATAATGTGCTGCATCCCTTGCACACAGTCATTCATTTACAGCGTTCCATACAAGGCACAAGTCTTGTTTGTTATCTTAGATAATCAAAAATATATAGTTTAGATCAATAATTTAGTCGTAAATTGATATTTATGAAAACTGTTGTTACAGAATGCATGCATAATTACCACTGAATATTGACACAATATTTGCTATATTATTTACACTATTTTAGACTTGGCGTTTTTTTAATTATACTTTCGGTACATTTTAGCTCTTTTCTTTAATTAATGACATTATTTCGAAATTGTTTTATTGATGTACTGCTTGTGGATCATCTTTAGAAGCGAATATTTTTAGCTTTTTTATAATGGTGTTTATATTTTATATACATTGTTTTTTTTTGTATTTTCTGTTTATGTAAATATGAATGTTTTTGACGTTTAAAGTGGTGAATGACTCATTTATGTCTGTCTGCGTTACTTTCGTATAATGTGCTCATACTGTTCCGTTGTGCTTTAACAGTATTTGTCTCGTTTCTTACCCGGGGTGAAAATAATCAGTTCAGTGGAAAAAGAATAAAATTATGTCGTTAGTTCTTTAAATTTATGTTATTATTTTATGATAACCCTGTCTTTGAAACTATAATGAAACTTCTGTATTGACATATTGTACTAAACCTGTATTTATGTCGTAGAAAATAGCATTCGACAAATTATAAATTATATATTAGAATTGATAACGAACTGATCTATTTTCACCGCGCAAATACCTTTGTTTTTATCGGCAAGATTTTAATGTAACAATCTGTCCCGCATTTGTTCTACGTTTTAATATATGAAAAATTGACAAGAGTGTTTTGCTTCATAACTATAATTTAACATAACTCCATATTTGGTGCTGGTTTTAACAGATGTCCTAAGGATTATCGAGGAATAAGGTGTGAAAGATTCACCTTGGAACGCACCAGACGAATATCTGAGGGTACGATACAATATTACATCATTTGCTCGCTGGACATGCGCAGACGACTAAAACTTAGAAAGCATTGTGTAGCATGGGCATGAAATCTTATAAACATTTACATAACAACTTATTCCAACCCAACCCGATATATTTAATCAGTTTAAATCTGAACTAAATATTTCCTAATTGCATGATTACATTATATCTATATTATTTATCTATTTAAAGAATAAGCATGTAGAATGTAAAATATTACGTCATAAAGCATGTTTAGTCACAGACTATTACGGAGGACAACTCTTCCTTAGGAATATTGAAGAAAAATGTGCATCGAATGGATTACCTGCCCCTGTTACAGATGTTTTCTTTAGTTTGTTGGGAGAAGGGTCTTATTTTTCAGCATTCTAGGTCATAGTACTAACTATCAACTATACACAGTAACCCTTATAACCAATGCAGTCATATATATACTGTTTGTAACAGCACTTTAAGATTTGTTCCTTTTTAAGACAATTTAGTGACAAAAGATAAATTAACTTGCGCGTCTTTAAGTGTAACATATGTTTTTTTAAGCGAAACGCCTTTTGTACTAATCTTTTATACACCAGCCTTCATCACGGATGAAGGTGATTGTTTAAACAAGTATGTATATATGTCTGCATTGTTATATCCACCACTTACTTCGTCTTGGTTCCTTATTTGGAAGTTACCATTGACCGCTCATGTCGTCAATCCGAGGTATCTGTCAGTCATTTGCTTCGGCTGTGAAAGATTTGAATTCACCAATTTTTGAAAAGAAAAACCAAACCAGACAACTGTTGCTTGATAAGAGTGCCAAACAAAATTACGGACATTAAATTATTTGGATTTTAGAAACATTTGATTGGTTCCGTAGATAACAGCAAGGGATATTTCGACCAATGAGATTACCCGTTATATTGATATTTCACACCAAATTTTCAAACTGTAAAACGCAACCTCGTTGGTCTGCAGGTTACTTATTCATATTCACGGAAATGGAAACTTTGCTGTTACTTTTCAAATGGGAATAATGTTGTTAGAAAGATTTTTTACGTGAATTTCTTGAAATGTTCTACACGGCACAACAACAGGAGGAAGACAAATGATTGACATGAAAGCTTATTTTAACATAGTCTCCTATATGTGTTATCACAGTTCGAACTCTTTTATAAGTTGATAGATATAAAACTATTGTTGTAAAATTAACACAAGCATGATCACTATGCATGTTATTTGCATTTTGGAACTTTTCGGAAGTATCATGTCTCAGAAATTAATGTAAAATGTACTCTTAAGTTCATTGATGTAAATAATATAAAATATGCTCATTTCGACGATTTTTGTTGAATCCTTTTGATGTTTAATTTTTTTTTCATTTTTTCTTTATTACAGAATAATTTTACTTTTCTTGTCATTATGTGTTTGTGTTAATTTATTTTTTAAGGAAACTATGATAGGTTTATAGTTATTTTAAAGAGTTCAAATTTCGATACACACATAGGAGCGACTAGTCTGTCAACTCACGTGAACTTACGTCACGTCGCTTACGCAACCTTTTATCAAATACCTTCTCAGTTATTGCTGTCGTAACATTAGCATAGAAAGGACTGTCCCTCTATTTGAAGGACACCACAATTCTACTGCATTTTGGGTTGGATTTTTGCAATTAATTTCGATGCACTTTGCATAAAACGTGAGTTGACAGTTTAACAATGGTGGTCGGTACAGCATTTATTGAAATCGCTGAAACCTTTTCTTAAATATTCACCTATCTTTCCTGTCTATCTCTCTGCGCTAGGTGCCAAGCCGGTTTTTACGGGGGAAGATGTTCGGAACTAGATTTCCCCGGTAGAGCCAGTATGTATACCAGATTTTATCATTACCACTATTTTTACTGAAATTTAAAAATGTAAAGTTTTCAGATGTAAAGGAAATGTACGCTTTTTAAATATAAAGAAATCATTTGACATTATAATAAAGCAATATGTAATTTAATATGAATGGTAACTTCGCCCGTTTTAATGAAACATTTTTATTTTATTAATCAACACGTTTGTGGTAACTCGAGGTCGGAGCATGCACGGTTGCGGTGGTAACGGTTCAAAAGTATTTTTGTTACAAATATATGGATTTGTACATTATTATTAAGTAATCTATGCTTTTAGAAGCTTAAAAATGCTGTATTGTAGTAAATGTAAGCTTTCAACTTTATATTTCATAACCCTATACTAAGCTATAGTGGATATTGTAAATTCGCCATTGAATTTAAAATGCAAATAATCAGTGATGTAATAGTAACCCCTCTTTTATTTTATGACACCCTTATACCCGTATTACCCCTTCTTCTTGATTCTCTAACCCCCCTTTTCTAATTTTCATTTATATTTTATTAATCTGCGTCGTAAACGAGAATTCTGAGACGCTTATAGAAAACTTCGACTAAATGTATGTGTCATAATGATTTTACATATTTGTAAAACAACCCATGACAGCTTAACTTTGCTGACAGGACGGTAGCTTCAGTGAAATTAAGTTTTCATGTTCGAATTCACGTGATTGCACAACTGAGTTAAGAAATCTGTCTTAAAATTAACGATTGTTTTTGATCAAAGTTTAAACTAGAACTACAACACAGACATTCGAATACTTCAGATTTAAGACCGATCTCAAACCTCTGTGTTAAAACATTCGGTTTATAATTAACAAATAAATTTGGAAAAATCTGAAATTCTTAAATATTCTTCTGTCTGTTCCAAACATTTCTTCGTTAGGGAGAAATACTGCGTCTCAATAATGTAACACTTTGCATTTTTATACAATACGTCATGCCAGGAGAAGAAATGTGGCATTTCTGGACATATGGTTTTAATCAGAGATTTAATTGTTCTCTTGCATAAATAAAATGCCTTGTAAAGAGTGGTGACTGGACCGGTGGAAACCATTAGCATTAAGTTCGTCTTTACTCGTTTTTTTAATATTTCCGCTATCAATTCCATCGTATTTTTCATCGAGAGGGTTGACACAAAACGTTTCTTTTATGTTAACGACCATGAAAAATAAACGGTATTTGAAAATCGTTTGTTCAAAGGAAAACTAGCACTTGCTTTCTACCGGGTTTGTAAACTTACTTCAAGTTCTTTATGAATATGTTTGGAAATTTTTGCTAGGTATTATAAAACTTGTTTGAACAAAAGTAGAATCAGTAATTTAAGCGATGTTCTAATCTACCACTACCGTGTCACACCACAGAGGACCGTGAAATCAATAAACTAATTGCTTTATGTTGTTTAAAATAATTCAATCGCTAAATACAATTATCTGCTAACGTAGATTTCTCTAAAACACATTACGAGGCAATTTGATTATAAAGTAAGATATGGCTGGAAAGAGTAGAGCGAATTTTTGCCAAAATGATGTTTATGGAAACATACATCATATTGTAACCTAATTTTTAGTCCTATCTCGCTTAGTTCCATCAAACACGGATATAATTAGGGCGAATGTTCTACAAAACTGTGCTGTTACTTCATCATCTATGATATCAGAGATACAGATTCAAATTGTGAGATGTTTTCACCGGTTTATAGATCGCTCATGGTGTTATCTTTTTTTCACGTCAGCAAGAGCGATCAGATTTAGCTGCGGCTTCTTATATCTTGATTGTACCCGTCTCAAAGATTTTCTAGCACAATACATTGTGTACCTTTATAAATGAATGTTTAGACAATGATGTTTCTGGCTTCTCTAGCAACATGTTTTCGTTCATTCGAGTACTTAGGCTACTAAAATTTATTCAATAAAGATCTCGTTGTGGTAACACCGTTATGCACAATCACAAAAGAGAAATAATAGAACAAGAAAATTATTTACATAACCGGGCGTTACCATACAGATTCAAGAAACGATAAAGATAATACAGGTTTTATTTAAGGATATAAATGGCCAAACTCAAAAGGGCGGGGCTTCTTTAAGAAGGGGAGGGTTTTATTATATTGATGCATTATCCATTCTGCAAATCTTGTTAGAATAACATTTGATGTACATCAAGGAATTTGTGAAAATCATTGATTTGTTTTAAGAAAATTATATTATTCTCGTAACAACACGAAAACATTATAATCATCAGAATTGATGTAATAGCTTTTCCCTAAAACATAGATACAATTTTCCTGGAGGAAATTCCAAGGCAAAACTTTCATAATGCTTCAGCTGTAACCACCGTAACGGTCATGTCAATGTTGATAATGAAATACTTCTCTTATACAACCATTAAACATTATGAGCAATCTGCAAGAAGATGTTTCAGAATTTTAATGACTTTTGATCAACGCAACGATGTTCTAAATTAAAATCTTACGTTATCTGATAATGCGTGTATACAGTTTATTTTGAACAAAGTCTTTTTGTTTTCTCTTCTTTTAACGCTATCTTGGTTATCGTTCGTTGATGTGGGAAGAGCTTTATATGACAGCTAGAGGTTAATCCAGTGCGGAAATTATTTTGAATAATTAGTTTCTAAGAAGTAGTAAATGGGATAAAATAAATGGGTCAGCGGATAAAGGAGAGAACTAAAGCATCGCTGCTTTATCTTATAAATATTTTATATTTTACATATGTTCAATGTGTTCTTATTTTATTTGGAATTTATACATTTATAGTGTCTTTATTGTACAGGGGAAGAGAAGTTAGCACAAGATCGGGCATTTGTCATAGTAGGAATCATTAGTGGCATATTACTCTTCATTGGTATTTGTGTCGCTTCTTATTTCCTCGCAAAGTAAGTAAATCTCATTTTGCATAAATTTTCTGTTCGGCATTTTCCGGTACCATTCGGGTAAATGGGAAAAAAGGAAAATATCGGAATGTGCCAAAATTTTGAACAGTCTCAAATTATACCAAAATGATGTTGCTGTGTTTTTATTAAACCTTTGGCGTAGTATTCTAACAATCCAATGGTATCTTCATCGTTATCAGAAATCCACAACGTAGAATTCTAACGTCATTTAAATTTCATTGAAGATGCCACTACATAATGTTCACAAGGTTAAACACACCTACTGAAGTTATGTTCCAGAATGCGTTATCAAGTACATTAAATTTATACATGATGGCAAATCGATTTATAAGTTACGAAATAATCTCCATTATCAAGTACTTATACCTGGATTTTTTCTAGGCAATAGTATCAGCGTATGATCCATGTCTAGCTAATACAAACATGTTTTGATTTGTTAAATTTAGGCATTTTCTCTCAGTTTTAATCTATGTGATTTTCAATTGAATGTTGTGGTTTGTAAATAACAATGCTTTAATTATCAAGCAGAAATTTCAAATTGCGAAAGCTTCTTAATTAAGCTTATTGCTGGTTTTCCTACCAGATCTTATGACGCCCATCTGTTATAAATTCGGTCGCAGGTGTTTTCAAAAGTCGACTACAAAAGAAAAGATCATTTGATGCATTATAATCAGAATTGGTAAATGCGTCTTTCGCGAGCCCCGACACAGCACAATATTTCACCTTACTTCTGCCCCTCACAAACCGGAACTTCCGGTCACGTACTGGTATTAGGTACGCCAAAAGTTTTGCATATCTGTTTATACTTTTGAGCCTTATTTTGAACTTTCCAGAAATGTAACATACTCAATGTTTCACGTTTGTTTACCTTACACAGATCGTATGGTTGCCATGTGTTTACAAGCACAATGCTTGGCTGTTACATTCTCGTTCCGAGAACAACTGTTTCAATAATATTATGCTGTTTTTATGACAGACCCTGGTTTCAGCCCAACACAGGAGAATTTCAAAGTACCAGTATTTTATCTGCACGATATGTACAAATAAGTACCTTTGATGACATACGGTGCTCGGTACAAGTACATTTTATGTCGTTCATGCAGTCCTTACTGACACCAAATCTTGTATATTTCAGACAACGTCGGGACAGGTTCCATCGTCGTCGTAATCAACAGAGAGTAAATGGCCATATTGAAGACATTCCGCAGGTTTATAGACCATTAATCGGCTGTGATGACATTGATGGACTGACGAAGAAGATGAATGGAGTTCTCATACACAAGGTAATTACAGAACATTCTATCTCAACGTTTTAATCCGGGAGTGACACAAGTGACAATTTGACTGAAGACTGCATCCAAAGTCATTTTCTCTCATCTCTGATTTAAATATCATGCACGAAGTAGACAGTTACCTACAGAATAAAGGGCACAAGAAAATTGGTAAAGTACCATGTGCGTCGTTTGGCTGAATATTTGATTTACAAAGCTAACCGAACTCAAACTTCATATGTGTATAAATATTGATGTTGGAGGTATTAATGATTTTTAAAAAACTCATTTAATCAGGTAATTACACTAATATTATGACGACAGAATTCGCAAAGGTGGCAACATAGTCGAAGATAACGATAATATTGATGATTAGTTTGTAATTATTTTGATGACGAGCTTATTAATAATAACGATGATGATGAAATTAATGTCACATATGTAAACATTCTCCCATGGATGTAACGTTGAAATTCATGAAACCTTGAAATTGATTTCCATTCAAATGATAAACTTGATGGGAACTAATTGATGCCTACAGTTTGATTTCACGTATTTCACATGAAAATGTTCTTAAAATGTTGGCATCTGGAAAATCTCTACTGTTTTTGTTCTATTAACGTAAGAAATATTTATTTTATGAATTTACGATTATACAAATGTAAGACAGAGTGGAAAAGATTGAAAATGTCGCTATGAGAAAAAAATATAAACCATAAGATGGAATGCGTTTACTTTCCCATTATTTTAAACCAGAAATATCTTCAAAGAATTTGATTCGTGATTTTAAGATAAATATTTATGTGAAATGTCATAAAATCGTGTCTTTTAACTGATTAAATCTTGTTTTAACTAGATTCAGATGTTTTTCATCCGTCTGATAATACAGAATGTCAAGTAATTGAAAATTTGTTATTATGCATTTTTTATATCATTACAAAACGGGTTAAATCGTTTGAACACCGGACAAAAAACAGGAGTCATAGATTGACGAACTGTCCGCAATACAAGACTGAAATACTGTTCAAAAATAGCGTGAAACCAAAATGAATACAAAACTACACACCGCACACTTGTCATATGAACGCAGACGTGTATGAGAAATATGATTTTTTTCAATTTCAGGAAACACAGACCACAGAATCGTGTTTCATAGGGGATAACACAACGTTATACATTAGTCCAGTTGAGGGGTATGTTAGAAATGATGGTAGTGATAGAGGTTCTAGATCAAGAAAGGCTGCAGTATCACTTGAGGAAGATCCGAGAAACTGGGTGAATCGTAATAATAATCATAATGAAAGTATGAATGATAATGAAAACAAGAACTTTGGAGATATTAACAATCTTGATAATCGGGGCGATCATAGAGGCAATGACTTAAATGTAGAAAGTGATTTAAATGATCATTTGAACGACCTAAGTCCAAGACATAAGCCAATCCAGAGAGAGAGCGAGCCTGCAGTTGGTGCTAATCCACACATTGCCAATATTCCAAGTCCGAAATCCACACTTCCTCCAGCGATAAACCTCGATACAAGTGATGAAGAAATCCCGGGAGATGGAACACCATTAACACCTTTACATATAAGTGAGGATGAGGATAACTCTGATATTTTCAAAAAATGCAAACCAAAGACTGCTGATGGTAAGAGTAAGAGCGAAGAAGATAACTTATTCAAAAAGTGCAAGCCTAAAAACATTAACGATCAAAGCGATGCAAAAGGATTTGACAAGGAGCCTGAGGTTAGTTCTAGTTCTGGTATGAATCCAAGACCCCATAGACCAGGACCAGAAAAGGCATCTAATATTCCTAACACTGGAAGACATGAACGTCCGCCTCACATGAATATTGGCAGACAAGGAAATCCCAATAAGTCCTCTAACAGGCCTGGTGGTGGGAGGAGAGAGAATGCTCTCAGATCTGGGCCGCCGCCACCAAATGCTCGGCGTCGAGAAAACCCATCTAATCCTTCTAACAAACATCCACCGCGCAGAGACGAACACAACAAGATACCCAGACCTAAGGAGACCAACATGGAATTACCAGTTGCATCTCCTGAAAACAACACTGCTGTTTCAACAAATGGACTTGGTGATACTCATTATCGTAAGCCATACACTGGGGGTGGTGGAAACACAAGTACTAGCAAGCCTGAAGATCGAGATAGTGATAGTTCTACTTCTACTGAAGGATGTGACTCACCGAACACCGCCTGGCTTAACTCCCAAGAATTCTCTGATCATTCACCAGAACATCATAGATCTTGGAGTGAGAGAGGATCACCGGAATCCAGTAGAAAGAATGCACCTCCTTATTTTAATTTGTTTCCAAAACATGGCGACAAAAGTTCTGGAGCTCGTGACAGACGAGACGACGAAGGTAGAAACAATAAAATTCGACCTTCAATGAAGGACAAATTTTCAATAGCTATCTAAACATTTACATGATCAATAAGCGGTTTCCCATGTAAATTGATCTGTCACTTAAATATCCACGGCGCGTGCTCGGATGGCCGTATATATTTTCCATTTAAAATGGAAGTGCATTATACTCTGCGCGATTAAAGAATGATAGACAAATATGGCTTGTGTTATAGGCTTGCATTGCTAATAAGTTTATGTAAATGTATAAACTAGTTCACTTTCGTTCTATGAACAAAAGAAAAGTTTTCGTAAGAGAAGTCAAGTCCATCATAATTTGTTTCATATTTACGTATTACACAAAACTTTGAACTCTCGAATCTTTCATCTACATACTCATTTGTTGTCGTGTTTACGTTACTGTGAAAGCATTGTATATTCATATCATATGTTATATTGATTATATGTCCTGGACATCTATTGATAAAATCTAGATAAAAGACAAGTTATAAGATACAACATCAACACTATTTGACAGTTGGTTTATTTAATAATGTCAAACCAATTTCTACTTGTATTTCATCTAATCAAGTTTTGTTTGATTTGTAGAGTAACTTTGTATGTCCATTTTATAAAGTTAATATTTGGTGCAAGCTGGATGTGTTTGTTCATGATTGTTTATTGTATTCTTAAATATCACTGACACAGTGTCCCTAGGAAATACTGAATTTCCTCAATTTTGCATTTAAGTTTGGACTTTTTTATTGTTTTATTTTGATGCATCGTATAACTTATGTTTGTAATGTCGCTAAATGCGCGTGTATTATGTAATACGAAGTATTTGCAATACATTGCGTCACATTTGTGTATTACGTCATCAAGTTTATGTAATACATCATCAAGTTTGTGTATTACGTCATCAAGTTTGTGTAATACGTCCCATCAAGGTTATCATTCCATGTAAATATATGCATTTCTATTTATACTGAACTGTTGATCAGTTCGTTTTCTATAAACTTTGTGTAACTACTTTGAAATATGAACATTTGTACTACATGCGTTATTTTGTATTATCTATCTCAATATTAGTTTAAAGTAGTGAAACTATCAACAATGGTTTGTCAAATATTCTGGAATAATGAAGTATAAATCCATTAAAATATACAATTCTTATTAGATTTTAAGATTAATTCATAATATATTAATTATTTATAGTAACGAGAAATCTCATTCTAATGTTTGTTTTCTGTACATAAAATTAATTATATAAAAACTAGAACAATCAACAAATTTTCTTATTCTACCACATGTGCTATGTATATTTAACAAATTTGCCAAAATGGTCGCGAATTTTAACTCCTTGGAAAAAAATGACTGTTATAATACATTGCTCATGAACTATTTTCAAATCATACATTCCACATATGCAAGGTGCTTTTATTATGACAACATAACACAAATTATCTTTGGAGGAAATTGTATTCTGCAGGAGATATTGATTTTGTAATATGAGCTAACAGTTAATTGAATAGAATTGAGTTTGAATTGTCGAAGCTAATGAGATTTTAGTGCTAACGTAATAACAAGTTTGAAATTATAGTTTTCATTTCTATAACCAGTCAAATTATGAAATATTTGAGGCATAATAATTATTTATTTGTTTGGCTTTCTTATCTCGTACACTATAGTCGATTAATGGCATTGTACTTTGTTAAAATGATGGTGTTTTTCAACTTCGTATTGAATATTAGTTATAAAATTGTGTGTGTATTGTTATAATAATATTAATACATGTATCATACTCTACATATTTGTCTTTAATTTGAATCTTCTACCATTATAAACATTTGTAGATGAGAGCAAATGATATTTAAAAATGTGATCATGGCAATATTTATGTTATTGTTTTTTTATTATTTATTTCATTTTTTGTGTATATTGAGGCTTTTAAACATTGCTGATGCTAATAACTTGATGTGGTTAATATATATATATATTATATTTATATGTACATGTGGCACTGCCAGCGTTATTATTTGATGAACTGTAGTAAAAATGCAACATTCGTATGAATATATGTGAACATTTGCAAAATATTTAGCTCTAATACTGTGTATATAGTTTGTTTAATTGTTAATTTATATTGTAAAAAATATGCAATTCGTGTATTTATTATAAAAAGCGTTTTTCTTTGAATATCGTGTGTGTAAATGAAATGTTTAAATGTTGAAAAATGAAATTCTGGACAGCGAATGAGATGTATGTAAACTTTTAATGGAGAATTAAAGTAGCAATCTTACAGCATAAAACTGCAATCAAATATTTATATTATATTATAATGATAACCACATAACATGTCGTCTGTATAAAATTTGAAATTCAAATGAAACAAGTCTGATATTAATTATCATCTAAATTATAATTAAGAAACTTTTCTTTTAATGAAATTTATGTAATATTCAAGTTTTAATAAATACAATATTGACATCAGTTATGCAACATCTTTGTTTTAATTTATTGTCGTGGTTGTATATTTGTGGCTTTTAAACGTAATAACTCATTTCCGTTAGGGTGGTGATATATAGGTGAATATCACCGTGGTATTACATATTACTTGAACTTTACGTGTAAAAGTATATATGTTTGTATTTATTGTTTTAGTTGAGTATATGAGTCTATATGTACCATTAAATATTTTATAATTATTGTTGTTGTACAAACTATACTGTTAACATGTTAGGATTTTTAATTGCAACAAAATCAATAAACCAAATGCTCGTATTTTTTGTTGATAATTATATAATTTATACCCTGTACACGTAAAATCAACAACTTTCTGAATAGAACATTCAGTCCGACAACTTAATTCTGAAAAATAACACTAGAACACACACGAAAAGTGTGTTTACAGTGTGTAACCTAACAATTGCTCACCGAGAACGGTGCAAGCATTTACACTATGGCTCATATTTAAGGATGCATTTTGATTCGGGAGATTTTAGTGACGGACATTGAAACTTGTAGGTCGTAATTCATTAATCAGTAAGTACTGATTGATTAGGTTCGCGTCAACCTCATTTGGCAAAACCTGGCTATTCAATAAACACACGAAATCATTTTGAAAAACAAATCAATTTCCACGACTTTAGCAGAAACATCATACTAAATATATTTTAAAGAACAACAGTTCACTGACTTGTTTAAACTCGGAATATGGAAATCTAATACTGATTCGGATTTAGCGAGTAACTGTTCGCTACACTGGAATACTAAACAACAATTTATGAATTTAAAAAATAAATTATATGTCTACTTAAAAGCTGATTTGCAAACTATAGCCATTAAACTTGGAAGCTGTATAATTCAATCAAGAAACCGTGAAACTGAATAAAATTTTGTGGATATTTTTTTTCTGATGGAGCTCAAAACCTATGCGCATGTCGACGCTTAATAAAACAGAATGTCCTAACTGTACTTATTTCTAAAAAAAGGGTAAAATTAAAATTAAGATAATGCGTGTATGTATCAATGGTTCCACGCAGAACATGGACCAGGTCAGAGGACATGGGAAACAAAAATAATAAATAGGTATGTAATAATAGAGTGACAACTACTGAACTGGTTGATTGTATTGGAGTGATACCGATATTGTTACGTTATAACAACAGAAAAGAACACGTAAGTCGCCGGCTTATTTCTACAACCCCATAACTCAATTTTAGGCAATAATGAGATTTTGGTATCATTTTGTTTCGTCTCGATGAGTTCTTTACAATGTTCATACTCAACTGCTTGTAGATCTATCTTAAATAAGGTCAACCCCAATTCCACAAAACTTGTTCAATGTTATAGCAGTTCAAAACTTCAAATGCAAATTCCTCAAAATGGGAAAAAATGACATACGCGTTTGTAGAAATACTGGTAACCCGACGAAGTGTACAGTTGATAGAATGGACCACAGTCTTTAGAGTTCGAACCCCAGGCGAGTACAAGTTTTCTGTGACGACAAGGCTGGGGACATTGTGTCTATGGCCATTCATTCTTGCGGTGAACCCGGTTGATACTGGTACAGAATCCAGATATGGTTAACTTCCGCTGGTACAAATCCCGCAACTTTTCTCGAAAGAAATGCAAAAAGCACTTAACACCATAGCTGAATATCAAGGAACTCTGGTAACTTATGCTATCAGTAAATCCTTGATACCTTATAACGTGGCAATACACAGCATAAAAATACACCAATCTTTAAATAGCATAAATAGTTGAAGAACACATTTCTGTATTTATTTAATTCTGTATGAACAGGAGTATTCCATCAATGCCAGTTCTGCTTAACAAGAAGTTCACGTAAATGTTGCGTATTTAATGGAGCATTATATGGTAGACGTGCATGGAATACCAGATTTGCAATTTATAAAAAATCTGTTATGTTATTTGTAAAAAATGGTGCTCATTGGTCATATTAAACTTCTCAGTTCGGTGCACTGGTCTAAATATCTCTGATCGAAGTAGACTTTATAAAAGTCATTGATAGTTATATTGACGGAACGAACTCAAACAAGTCACGTGATTAACTAACTTGGTCTTAAGAAAACACACGTGCTCGACATAACTCGACCAATGAGATAACATAAATAATCACACATACGGTATCGCTTATTGAATAAACAGCTAAAACAGTTCGCGTATTTGTCAATTATGTTGTCGACACGGCTCGGTTCTTGAATGTGCGCAAAACAAGGTGTTTGTACAACTGGTTCCCCAGACATCAGCACAAACTATCCAAGCGCTATTCGAAGTTGGTTCAAAATGTGTTCGGCTGAAACGCAAGTACGCATTGCAGACGTTCTGTGTAAGATGCTGTGGACACCGCTCAATGCTCAGCTATAATTTCAGGTATGGATATTTTGTTCATTTGTTTGTTTCCGTTTGTAACCGACATTTCCGAAACTTCAAGCGGACATTTTACCTAACCGGTGCACTGTGGTTACCTACCAGTGCTAACCGTTTTTCCGTAGTCGGCGAGACAGGATCCTGGAATAGCTGATTGAATTTAATGTAATTTATTCCACCATTTTGAAAGTTATAACAAATAATAAAATGTATATTATTTGATATGACTGCGAATTTCATTGTGTATCGTTCATGTAACTTTAATTTGCATTATTCATAAATGCCTTGCAGCGATTATCTCCCCTATTTTGTACGCCCCTCATCACACCACGTTACATAAATGTAACGATATTTGAGCTAATCGTTCCTACTATATTCTGTTTATAATTTGCCTTAATCTGTTTTTTTCAATATTTCCCGATCATCGTCAATTTTAGGTTCATTATATAAAATGATGCAACAATTCTTGTAATGACAGTGGTATTGGGAAGGGAGATAATTCACTATACTTAGTAGAGTTTATTTTATTGTAGTTATGTATGTGACATTTTTAAAATCCTTCAATTCTGATGTCACCTGGTTGAAACCAGTTTGCTTTGTTAAGGGGGCTCCACACTAGACAGATTTCACAAAATCATAAATTTGTCATTTTAAAAGTTTGAAGTGTGTGTTACTCGTAGATTTTATGTATAGAAATGTAATCTATAAAAATGTAGTAGGCCTACAGCTGAAATCTAAATTAACGATTTGTTCCACGGTGCATCAAACACTTGAGTTATTATATATATATTATGATGACCTAAGTAGGATTTAAAGTTGTTATAAATAAATCTAAATTCTTGTTACACCTTAATTTTTTTTGTCAAATTTTAGATGTTGAAAAACAAAATCACAGACTGGAGTTGTCCCTTTGATACTTGAATATGTAGCAACATATAGTATAATATATAGTAACACCGTGTGAATTATAGTGTCTTGTAGTAAATTTTATGACTTATTCAATACAAAAATGACATTCTTTGACAGGACAAGCAGAGTGTGATCATAACAGGACAAGCAGAGTGTGATCATGACGGGACATGCAGAGAGTGTGATCACGACGGGACAAGCAGAGTGTCATCATGACAGGACAAGCAGAGTGTGATCATGACGGGACATACAGATTGTGATCATGACGGGACAAGCAGAGTGTCATCATGACGGGACAAGCAGAGTGTGATCATGACGGGACAAGCAGAGTGTGATCATGACGGGACAAGCAGAGTGTGATCATGACGGGACAAGCAGAGTGTGATCATGACGGGACAAGCAGAGTGTGATCATGACGGGACATGCAGAGTGTGATCATGACGGGACATGCAGAGTGTGATCATGACGGGACACGCAGCGAGTGTGATCATGACGGGACACGCAGAGAGTGTGATCATGACGGGACATGCAGATAGTGTGATCATGACGGGACATTCAGAGAGTGTGGTTATTACGGGACATTCAGAGAGTGTGGTTATTATAGGACACGCAGAGAGTGTGGTTATGATAGGACATGCAGAGAGTGTGGTTATTACGGGACATGCAGAGAGTGTGGTTATTACGGGACATTCAGAGAGTGTGGTTATTACAGGACATGCAGAGAGTGTGGTTATGATAGGACACGCAGAGAGTGTGGTTATGATAGGACATGCAGAGAGTGTGGTTATGATAGGACACGCAGAGAGTGTGGTTATGATAGGACATGCAGAGAGTGTGGTTATTACGGGACATGCAGAGAGTGTGGTTATTATGGGACATTCAGAGAGTGTGGTTATGATAGGACATGCAGAGAGTGTGGTTATGATAGGACACGCAGAGAGTGTGGTTATGATAGGACATGCAGAGAGTGTGGTTATGACGGGACACGCAGAGAATGTGGTTATGATAGGACACGCAAAGAGTGTGTTTAGAACAGGACATACAGAGAGTGTGTTTAGGACAGGACATACAGAGAGTGTGTTTAGGACAGGACATACAGAGAGTGTGTTTAGAACAGGACATACAGAGAGTGTGGTTATGATAGAACATGCAGAGAGTGTGGTTATGATAGGACATGCAGAGAGTGTGGTTATGATAGGACACGCAGAGAGTGTGGTTATGATAGGACACGCAGAGTGTGTTTAGAACAGGACATACAGAGAGTGTGTTTAGGACAGGACATACAGAGAGTGTGTTTAGAACAGGACATACAGAGAGTGTGTTTAGAACAGGACATACAGAGAGTGTGTTTAGAACAGGACATACAGAGAGTGTGTTTAGGACAGGACATACAGAAAGCGTGAGTTGTATGGAACAGGTAGAGACTTTGATTAGGATAGGAAAATTTGAATTCACTAAATCCCACATAAATATTCTACTAGAATATGTGTCGGAAATTTGAAAGCGTGTAGGTCCAGATAGAATACAAGCATAATTTGTTGTATTTGAGATTATTTATGAGAAAATATAAGTATGGTATCAAGAATGATCATTTGAAATTAACAATAAAGTAGGAAGTAATGATGGATTAATTTTATTATATAAGATTATTTCCAAATATATACATAAAAACATAATCAATTAAAATAATAAAAGCTTAAATTATTAAAGATGTATGAATTAAGTTTTGTAAGACAAACTTTATAATTTATTTAATCTGACATTGAAAGATTGATCATCATTAAGGTGATACTTGGAATAAAAAATGATTGTAAGTTATAAAGTTTTAAGCGTATTGAACAAATTATGCTGTATACATGCAGGTACATTTCACTGATTCCATACCAGAGCATGTGTATTACATATATTATATGTGTATATGTAACATTGTATTAAGGCAAAAGTACATTTTGGATTGTCTTAGATTTTTCAAACTGGTTGTATGATGGTATAGTGTTCTGTATATTTTACTACACACTTAAAATGTAAAAAGTCAATATCAGCTTGTCTGTGGTAATAGAATATGCAAAATAATGAACATGTACACCGTTTTAAATGAAATTAGATGAAGTATTATCATGATTAACAGACTGTGTTCCTTAAAATGGTCAAAACATCATATTTGATCAAATGTAGCAGAACATGATTAACTTGTCAGCATGTAACACAGACATTTATATCTCAACAACAAATTGTATCAGTTTCCAGCCAAACAACAACACAATAATGCCCCACAACAGGCAAGTAAAGCACAATCTTCTGCTAATTCTTGGTCTCTTCTTTGTTGTTCATATCTGTCATCTTTGTAAACAATTCTGCAATAAAACATGTACCAAGACATTACATTAACAGTGATATGTTATGACCCATGATAAAATCATCAAGCAGTATGTTATGACCCATGATAAAATTATCAAGCAGTATGTTATGACCCATAATAAAATTATGAAGCAGTATGCTATGACCCATGATAAAATCATCAAGCAGTATGATATGACCCATGATAAAATTATCAAGCAGCATCTTATGACCCATAATAATTAAATTATGAAGCATGTATGATATGACCCATAATAAAATTATCAAGCAGTATGTTATGACCCATAATAAAATTATCAAGCAGTATGTTATGACCCATAATAAAATTATCAAGCAGTATGTTATGACCCATAATAAAATTATCAAGCAGTATGTTATGACCCATAATAAAATTATCAAGCAGTATGTTATGACCCATAATAAAATTATCAAGCAGTATGTTATGACCCATAATAAAATTATCAAGCAGTATGTTATGACCCATAATAAAATTATCAAGCAGTATGTTTTGACCCATGATAAAATTATCAAGTATTATGTCATGACCAATGATAAAATTATCAAGCAGTATGTTTTGACCCATGATAAAATTATCAAGCATTATGTCATGACCAATAATAAAATTATCAAGCAGTATGTTTTGACCCATGATAAAATTATCAAGCAGTATTTTTTTACCAATAATTAAATTATGAAGCAGTATGTTATGACCCATAATAAAATTATCAAGCAGTATGTTATGACCCATAATAAAATTATCAAGCAGTATGTTTTGACCCATGATAAAATTATCAAGCATTATGTCATGACCAATGATAAAATTATCAAGCAGTATGTTATGACCCATGATGAAATTATCAAGTAATATGTTATGGCCAATGATAAAATTATCAAGCAGTACTTTATGATTAATGATAAAATTATCAAGCATTATGTCATGCCCCATAATAAAATTATCAAGCAGTGTGTTATGATCCATGATAAAATAATCAAGCAGTATGTTAGGACGCATGATAAAATTATCAAACAGTATGTTATGATGATATTTTTTGATGACCTATATTTTCTTCACTAAATTAGATTGGTACCATATCTTTACATCTTTTAACTGTAAGTTTTTATTGAAAATGTATCTTCTTTTTTCTGTAACTATGAAAATAGGCTTCTCTCATAGATGTCAGTGCAAATTTTATGGGCCAATAACACAAAGGATAATCATTGTTTTTTTTTAAATCTCACTATTATATTATTTTCAATCATAGAAACATATAAAAATGATAAATGTTCCCCAGTATCTGTCCACTGCATTTGAGATAATTTAATGCATTATGGGTGTAAAACCTTCTTACTTGTTCATCTTTACTAGATAAGTATCACTGTTCATGCTTCAAAACTTTGACTGTTTAATGTCCTATACTAGATAAGTTACTTATGCTTTGAAAACCTGTCTAAAAACATACAAACTGGATGTCATTTTGTGAAATTATTTTCTCTTAAGGAGATCTAAAAACTTATTTGACTGGTAAAATAGGTTATGCAGCTTCAATCAAATCAGTATAAATAGCATAATAAATGAAGGGAGACAACTCCAATACATTAATGTTAACTTTCTTTACAGAGTTACTTACACTGTCTGTGGTTGTTGATAAGTAGGTTGTGGATACGGTTGACCCGGGGGTCCATATGGCTGTCCTTGGGGTGGATATACCTGTCCTGCTGGTGGATATGGCTGAGTTGATCCATATGGAGGGGGCTGCTGGGGGTATGGGGCAGAGGGATTCTGGTAACTCATCTTGATGAAGGATTAATGTTTGGTGAGGATCTGAAACCAGTTCAATGTGATTACATTTTAACATAGAAACTTAGTATGATTGTAATAAAATGTTGCAATACTAGGAAATTTAAAGCCACATAAAACAATACATGTGTGTCAAAAAATCCTTGTAAATCCTTACATATTTTACAATAAAAACTGTAATATTAATAATTATTATTATGATGATGACATTTATGATAACAGTTATTAAGGAAGAAACACGGATGATTTTTATCGTGATAAGGATATTAATCATGATTTATATGAGGATACCTTATTCATTCTATGGTAACATGTATGGATATAACATAAAACATTGTAACTTAAGATAAAATATGGACCTCATTCAAAAAAAATAAATTGTGTGGTAAAAGTAATTTGCAAATTCTTGTAACTAAACAATACAAGCAATATCCGCAACATAAGTGCCTCTCCATTCATTTCTTATACTTGCTTGCGTGGAAAACTTTTTATTCTCTTTCTGAAATCAGGATAAGGCCATTGTAAGTTAATGACTAAATGTTCATACTCACACTAATATATAATATCCCAAATTTAGCCCTCCCCCCAATCTTCGTTATCAAAATAAAACTAAATGTGTTTATCAGAGCGGACTTAGCATTCTACACAGTTTAAGTGCTGATATCATGATAAGAACATGTGTCTCTACTTTGGCATTTTTTAAACTATATTTTGGAGTCACAGCACCTGCTGAATAATGTTCAAACTGAATTTATGATTTTTTAACTTTACATCAGCGATTTTGAGAAAATAAAAATATATTCTTCTCTCATTTCTCCTTTTTCGGAAGAAAACGTGAATGATAATAGGAATTCATTTGTTAAGGCCTTATCCTACATGGCAAGAGAATATAAAGCTGGTGATGTTTTGGTATGAGAATACAATAACACATTAATTTATAGTGCATAACCCTTGTACATGAATAAATAAAATCAGTTTATAGGAACAGAAAAACATGTTACAACGAACCTATAAAAAGAAGTTTCACCCGTAAAACAGATGCTTACATCAACTTGATTACATCACTGTGATACATGTAGTATAAGAGATATAGTTGGGACACTTGTTACATTTGTTTCTGTAAAAGTTGTTCCTATTTCATACTTATAGGATGTGGTAAACATTTTCAATCAATTACTATTTTGAAATGGCTGTAATTAGTATATGTAAATATGTTACAGTAGATCATGCCTATATCTTGTCCTCATTGTATGATTTAGTGGTTGGAAAGTGATAATAAATCATGGAATAAATTAGTAAGTGATAAAAAATACTTTTATTTACTGATAAATGGACAAAATGCTTTAACTTAGGATACAAAATCTGTTTTCATATCTGGACACCAAGTTACAAAACTTAAGAATGGTTTCTAAGCTCAAATCTCAATTTTGTTCTCAACTTATTTTAGACTCATATCTATATTTGCTTACACATATAACATATAACCATGTGAGCATATACACATATCACATATAAACATTTAACAAATAACATATAAAATACAAACATAAAACATACAAACATACAAACATACAAACATAAAACATACAAACATATAACATACAAACATATGACATATACAAACATATAACATACAAATATATAACATACAAACATATGACATATACAAACATAATTATGACATACAAACATATGACATATACAAACATATAACATACAAACATATAACATACAAACATTTAAGTTATCTCCTAATGTTCTATCTATGAATCTCATTTTTAAGAACTAATTAATTATGGAGGACATTTCATACCACAGTGAGTCAATCAAAGTCCTTATCAAATATTCAGCATCCACTTGGTCACATGTCTGTATTCCTGATTAAAAAATGTACTTCATCATCCAGTAATTTATAAGTAACAAACCTTACACACTTATTTTGTTGTGCAACTTCAGATTGCCTGTTGTTTATCATACGAAACTTGACAATCAGTTTCACTATCAATTAAGATAATATCCTATGTTCCTAAGTACATGTACTGTTTCCTGTAACTATACTCACAAGTTCTTGTCTTGTGATCTATATCTTGTATTTCTATGTACTTTTCTTCTGTTTCTGTTAAAATTCCAAATCTTACATGCAACAAAAAAACACTCAGTTAAATTTTGCTTGAGGTTAATTTCTATTCATGTATTGTCAGTTTAAACCTTGTACACACTTTAACAGTAATGTTTGGTGATCATTAAATACTGACGACTCAGATAACATCCTGGTCACATGAACACTGAAATGAGTAATTATACCAAACAGTCATGTGACATTACAATTGCATTAAGTAATACTGATATCTTGAGTATTTATTATTCTGTGCGATGTGCTAAATTGAATAAACAATCGTGATAATTATCCACAATCTGTATAGCATACTTAATTAACAATTATTTTGTGATAGAAAAATTATGGGGTTGCATTGTAGGTAAACTGTTTTGTTTTATGAGACTTATTTCTCTGGGGTTTAACGCCGTTTTTCAACAATTTTTCAGTTATATACGGCGACCGGTTCACCTAACCAGTTTTCCTGGACTGAATACTAACCAGTACTAACTTGCCCTTCCACAAGGAGCTGGCAACTTCTCCACATGTGGAGGAAAATCGATGTCAATGTCAAATTTCCATGGAAGGGCATGACCTGCCGCGACCGGGATTCGAACCCAGATTTCCGTGTTACAAGTCCAATGCACTAACCACTGGACCGTGACCGTGGCCCCGCGTTGTAGGTGTAAGGTGTCTGCTGCACACCAAAGTGACTATGTGTTTAAACACCATGCAGGTCACACTCACATTTTGTAATAAGACGCTACATGATCTTGTTGTCAGGCAAAAAATTGAAACATGAATATACAAAAAAAATTGCTTTTTTTACTTGATGTATTAGGCCATCCTTAAAAAATTATGTTTGCTGTAACGTGACCAACTCATAAAAATTGCTGTAACTCAAAATTGTTTTACCCTTTTGTTATTTAGTAATTGCTTTGCAGCATTTTTCAAAAGAAAAAAATCCCTACTTACCTATTCACTGAAAAAATGATGGGTTGAATTACAGCAAACGAACCACTTTTTAATGATGGCCTCACAGGAATACCAGTGTATGGTACTATAATTGTTTGGATTACTAGGATCTTTGTCAGGCTTAGGAATTGGTATTACCAATGCTTCTTTCCAGGAAGAAGGGAATTCACCAGATTCCCATACATTGTTAAAATTTCAAGTAAAAGAAAAAGAGTATGTGTGGATAAGTGTTTAAGAAATTAATAATGGACTTTGTCTGGACCAGGAGAAGTATTGTTTGCCTTGTTAAGGGCAGATTTAAGTTCTTTCATTGAGAATAGTTTTTGTATTTCTGTTTGTTGATTGAAGAGAAATTAAGTTTTTTCTTTTCTTCATTGGACTTGTGCGCCTGAAACTTTTCTGAACTTTTCCTGGAAGATGATTTTGTCTCAAATACATCAGCAAGTGTCTGCATTGAGTTTACATTTTTGTCGTGAACTGACAGATGATGCATTGGGGATGAACCCATTCCCTTATTTTTGTATCATATCCCATGTTTTTTAACTGAAGTTTGACTATTTAGACTGTCTCCGAGTTTTTCGTTTATTATTCCTGATTGTGTTTCGAGCTTTTGCTCCGAATACACAAAATGAATAAAGATTTTCTGGAGTTGGTCTCATATTGAATTTTCTTAGGGCTTCCTTACATTTTTTACAGCCCTCTTATATTCTTCGTTAAACCATGGTTTGTCATGGCTTTTGGAGTCTGTCGAGGTCTGAGGAATTGAATTTTCAGCTGCTTCAATAAGCAGCAATGTAAAAAAGTCTGATGCATCCCTACTATTGTGTAACTTTTCACAAGCAATGGTTCGTTTGCAATTGGCTTTGGACAGCTTCCACTGTTTGGGTTGGCTGTAGTTAGATGGATATGTTGATGATAAAAGGATGGGGAAGTGGTCACTTCCACAAGTATCCTCTTCAACTCTCCATGTAAACTCCATGTTAGTAATGTTTGGCTAAATAGAGATAGATCAAGTGTAGAGACGGAACCTGTTGCAGGATGTAGATAAGTTTTTGAATTGATATCATTCATAATTGCCAGATCATTATTATGTATAAATGTTTCAGTTTGGTACCTCTGTGATTTGTATCATCAGAGCCCCATGCAATGTTATGGCCATTAAAACCTCCTGTTAGAATATATGGAGCAGGAAATTGTGATAGCAAATTGTTTAGTTGGTTTCATTTATCGGTTTGTTCGTGGTAGATAAATAGAACAAAAAGTAATATCTTTGTGTAAGGACATCCTTACAGCAACAGCTTAGATAGTAGTATTTAAAGGTATTTGTTTGTGAGGAATATTATTATATGCAATAATAGATACTCCACCTTGAGCTTTATTGTCCACAATATAAATTTTACTATGTAAAGAATGAGATTTGAATGATACATTATCATACTGTTTTAAGAACGTTTCCTGGAGACAAACTGCAACAGGTTTAAATTGATTGATTAAAAGTGATATTTCTTCACAATTGGCCCTCACAATTTCATTGAATAATATTATTTAATGCCATGATGGATAAAAAAGAATAAATGATGGAGTGATGGACTGTAGGCCTCCCCTTCTGAGGGCATTTCCTCACAATCAGAGACCTCAATCCCATCACTCTCTCCAGTCAGACTCTGAAACTGGTTGTGACCAGTTAAATCAGGTTATAGTGTTGTACATAAAGCTTTTTGTTGACTCGATTTTGAATACTATGATGACTAGGAACATATTTAAGTCTAAAAGACAAGTAAAACAGTAAAATAATTTCTAAGATATTTTTATTGCAGAATTTTATCAAATTCTCGTAAGATCAATTAATACAGAACAGATCTTTGAGTAAAGGCAATATTAGCATTCTATATACATATAATAAATAATGGTACAAGATAATAATCAAGATTACTTAATCAAGCATTTATACCTGTATACAAATGAAACTTTTCAAACAAATTTGAGGGATGTTAAAAAAATACCCGGAAATAAATATGAAATATCCAAAATGAAGCCTAAATTTACAACACAATTAATTTTACTGTAAGCTAAAATCAAAGATGGTAAATATTGGATGCACTGGTAAATAGATTCAACAATAAACCCAGGCTAATTAATTTTTTCATCTATCTTGAACTAAGTGCTAATAGTGTTATTTTTTCAAAACGTAAATGTTTCATGTAACTAAAACATGGAGAACTGCAAAATATTCCAGTATCTATAACTAACTGAAATTTGTTTCCATCGGAACATATAACTAACGAAAACACTGCAACAATTAATGACGACCCGTCTAGAATATTGAAATGAACATGATTAACAAAATTAGACCAGTACAGCATAAATCTAACTTATCTACATTTGGGTTACTTAACTATTTATCATATAATAACTATGAGAAATAAAACTGCTGATGTAGCACATTTTACCAGTAGTCATATCTTGCATCACAAATACAGTGCGACCCTCTATACTGATCAGATCTAAGAATCTGTATCACCGGGGTTGTATAAGAGGTGACTTTTATTAGAGGTTGTTATTAATAGAAGTTGTATGGTACTATTTTACCAGAGATTCTGAGAGAAATAGAAGGATAGATGTGATGTATATAATGGCTGTAATCAATGATGTTAATTCTTTGGATTTTAGCAGGCACTTGTTACAAGAAAACTATAATTACTTTTCTGTGAAATTATGAGAATAAAGAAACAACATTTATTATAATACTGTGCATTATTTTATCCAGGGCTCGACATTTTTCGGGTCACTTGTCCTGCTTGACAATCCACTAAGAATTCTAACTAGTTCTACAAGAATTTCAATTTGTCCTTAGTCAATTTCTTCTTGTAATTACGAGCGGACAAGTGGATTTGTCAAGCCAAGTTATCTGAAGACATTTTACAGTAAAAATTATTGTTTGTTACAGTGAAGCAAAGTGGTGGCAATGGTTTCCTTTATTGATCTATTAAGGTACATTGACAAGAAAAATAAATCTATAGTTATAGCTTTACAAGTCACTATTGTCAAGTTTCAATAAATCCTGTTTAAGATTATTTCCCTTTGATAAAACAAAACAATTCTGATTGGATTATCTCCCCTGACTAGCAATTACTTTATAGAAGCCACATGCTTGTTTGTTATTATACAACATTCTGCCTTAAAATGTTCATTACCCAACAGGCAAGTATATAAACTAACAATATGACTGTGCAACACAATTATTCAGTTTACAATAAAATAATTGTTTCATTGCCCATTTTACATTTTAACAAGTTAATGTAGGATTTCAATTAAATTCAAACTCTGATATCTATAAATCTAATATCCAGTTTAAAAAATGACCTTGTTACTGAAATAAAGTTAATATACTGTCTTAAAACAACTCTTGTCATTTGTCAATTTTAATGAACAAATTTGCTCAGTGTCAACAAATCAGAAACTTCAATTATAAGACTGGATTCAAAATTCAGATTTACAATCCCAGACCCAAACCTGAAGTTGATGGTAGTATATGTAATGTAATGTATGTAACATCTAAATATGTATTATGATGAAAACTGTTATTAATAATTAACATTCTGTTAATACTTTAAACACATGGTGAGGAGATTTTTAACAAACTGTAGGTATTAATAAACTAAGTGCATATAAAGCTAGCAGCGTTCATTGCAGGAGACATAATTCTATATTTGACTCATCTGTACAGCAGTATACAGCTGCTCTCTTACTAAGTATACAAATATTTAATTGTTCATGTAAATTATCAAAGGCAAATAAAATGAAGAAGCAGGATTTCAGATATTAACAGTTGTTACCCAGCATGAGTTTCTGATGCTTTCAGGTACAAGCTTATCATATGTTTGGATAATATCTTAAAAACTTAAAATAAACTTTAAAACTCACATATAACTGTATCAGATATTTGTTCCTAATTACTGCTTAACCAGGAAAACCACAGGGTCTTGTTTCAAACAAGTGATGATAATTTAGTTAAAATCAAATCAATACAATTAGAAAATAAAAATTGATTTACTAGTCATCAGTTAACATTGGTTTTGTTTTTCAATTTGTCAAAGAATGTATAACCCAACTATTTCTGAAGAGTAGACATTTGTTCTTACAGTCCCATGTAATACATAACTTAAACCCCTGATGGACATAACTGATGCACCATGTATATTCACAGCTCTTTGTAGTAACAAGCTCACTATTCCCTGTGGTAATATATGAATCCACAATTCCCTGTGGTAATATATGAAACCACTAATCCCTGTGGTAATATATGAATCCATAATTCCCTGTGGTAATATATGAATCCACTATTCCCTGTGGTAATATATTAATCCACAATTGCTGGTGGTAATATATTAATCCACAATTCCCTGTTCTTATATTTTTTACATCCCAACTCCCTGTGGTAAGCAAGTCTGATGTATTATCAGATAAGGGGCTGATAAGTTGTAGGATGAAACATTCCAACTTCCTGTTTAGAATTCTTGTACTTTATCTACAAAGAAGATACAGTTTAATAGGTTGAGTAGAGTTCTTATCAGGTAGCTCCTCTCAGGAAATAACTTCATACATGTAGAATGTTCATAGATTGATGAGAGGATACAAGTTAGCTTACCATCACAGACCAGACATATATCAGAATTAACTGTCAATCAACTATTTGTTTCAACAATAACAACATTGTATCTCTAAAGATTTGCAGGTTACAGGTACTAAACATCTACTGTAAACACAGACAGTTTTAATCCTTTATCTAGGAATCTTCATATTAAATAATGCAGACCGTAATGGTTTAATGTACTAAGTTTGAGAAAAAAATATCTTTTAGTAAATAGATAGAAACAAATGAAATACATTTTCATGATGTAATAGTTAGATCTATATCCCAGAAGCGGCTAGGCCCCTGATTAGCCCTTTCCACGAAAAAACAAAACTGGAAAGGGTTTTAATTATAATGATTTTAACTGCCTTTTAGAAGTTTGCCAAGTTAATTGAGACCTAATGAGAATGTATTCAAAAGTTTTATGAAGGCTAAACATCAGAAATAGCCACTAGTTACATACAATAATCATGTTTATTGAATCAAAATAAAAATTCATTAAAAAAATCATTATGATAATAAATAATTTTTAAAAATATCTGATAAAAAGGTGAAGTATAGATCATATTAAAAGATTAAATTGTAATCAATCATAATCTGCACAGCATTTTTTAGTACGATTTAGTCTGTTAGTAAATATGAATTCAGATTCCTTCATTTCAATTTTCAATAAAAATGAGTACTGAGTACTTTGTTATATGGAACTGTTTTTATTGCAAATTGACTTTATGCATACACCTTTTAAACCAAGCATAAAATACAAATAAGAAACATGTCATCAATTCACGTTATACAGAAAATACGAGTAAGAATATTAGTAATAAACAAATAGTGAAATGACTGACAATGTAAATAAAGTCAGTGATAGATCTAGAATATGATAGGAAAGATAATCCAGGATTTGGGGCTACAAAACTGAGTTCAAGAACCAGACTCAGAATGCAGTTTTATGATTGGTTGATTTTAAAACTTGGCTTAGAAACAACCAATCAGATTGCAGTCTTATCATTGGTTAATTTTGAAACATAGCTAGGAAACAACTAACCAGAAAGTCTTATTATGTTTAAACTAACTTGCATAAACACCAGGTCACATGGTTTGAGTTTGGAAACGGATTAAAATTATGAAGCAACTATTTCTTTAAACCTCTAAAATTGGCCAATGGCTGGGCTTCATTCTCGGGTGGTTTCAAAACTCTGATTTATAGACTCAAACACCCTGGAAAAGGACAAAGTTCAAACAAATACATTCAAGATAAAAACTCCCCTCCTGCATGACTACAAATTCAGGCTTTGACACAAAAATATTGTAAGATTTCTGCAATAAAGCATGTACAACAGTTTTGCGTTAAATCCTTAAACTCATTATCGATATTAATAATAAACTTGACTAGCACATTCCTGTATTTTGTGTAACATCACAGCACTTTAACACCTCATATAACAAATATTTACAAGTTATAACCCAATATATCCATTAAACAAGTTAAAAATAAACATTGCACTTCAAACTAACACCTTGACCTTCAATGTGAATGTCAAGGTTACCAATATTTGACACCATTTGTTCAATAACATTATACACACATTTTAGGATGTCTTAATCGGACACCTTAACATCCAGAACACCTTGACTTTAATCCTGCTCCTTTGACACTTCTCATAGAAAATGTCCTTGATGGCTTCACAGAGAAACTTTTGTCAATATTATATAAATTTGTCAAACAAATCCTATCTTGTAGGATTAAAAGACACAGATTTGTTTCCATACCTTTCTAGTAAATTAAGAAAGTCACTGATTGGGTTGGTTTGTTCAGCCATATTTTATCGCGCTATAATCATTATGCTGAACATTTACAACCAGTCCAGAAGTTGTAAGGTTTTATTCAGCATGACAGAACTCAAAAATGTCTGAGCTCTTCAGTTAAAACTTGTAACATGAGATTAATCTCATGAAACATTATGTTTATGGATTAAATCTTGAATAATTTTATCAGTCTCATCTCACTCTGCAAGATCAAACTCTAACATGGCATCAAGTTCATCAGTTAGTCCTTGTAACATATTATCAATCTCACTTAGAACATCTCCAGATTTCTGTTTAGTGCCAGGTCCAACTTGTCTGGAATTCAAAAATTCACTAAGGTAAATAATATATAATACAACAAATTCCTTCTATTTCTGTTGCCTTTTCTGATTGACGAGAGTGTTATACAGTCATTAAAGTGATTTACTTGTATTTATGTCATACAGTTGATTGATCTGGTCTATATTGCTGGGTTATTATATTATAGTTCATCCAAAAAAAATTTCTTCAAACAATAATGATATTCCATTTAAAACAGAGATGATAAGACTAATAATACAATATTTTATCTTTATTCAAATTGTCACAGGAAACAATCATCTCTCTTAGGAATCAAGCTTTAGCTTCTACACTGGTAGCAGAGTGCTAGACAGGTTCGTCTCAATTCAATTATAAGATGGTATCAAAATTACAAGATGTTTGATTTGATTACTCACATAAAACAGAATTCCCAGCGGAAGCTTATAGAACACTACAAATAATTGATAAACAAAACATATAACTAAGAGGAGATATTTGCACGGACCATTCCACTGAAAATTGCAAGAGCATTCATTAAATTATTAACAAATGTGATCATTGAAATAGTATTTCTACAGCTGAAACTATTGATTTACCTTTGTGGTTTAGGAGACACTGCAGGTTTAACTGCAGGTTTCTGGGGAATTGTTGGACGTTCAGAACCTAAAATAACAACAACTTAAATATAAATAATCAAATATGTGTAAAATCATTCATTACTTAACATTACAATAATAAATGCATGGGTGTATATGTTTGGAACATAAATTGGATTAAAATACACAATCTTTAGTATTTCATGTTATGTTTATACCAGGCTGCCAACTGGATTTTGACACAAATATTGAGGCAAAAATGAAAATGATGCTGAAAAGAATTTTGAATTAACTTTCCTTATCAAGTCAGCAACAATTTTTTTGTAATTAGTTTTCTATAAAAAAAACTATTAATTTCGCAATTTTTAAATTTGTATAAAATTTAGAGAATATATTCTTAGTGGAAAAAAATACCAGAACTCCAGTATGCTAAAATACAATGCATCCAAGAAATTTTGATTTTGTCACTAACATTAAAGACAAGAAAAAGAAATATAGAAGAATAAAAGATTCTTACCTTTAACTGGGGATGTGGGTGATGATTGTGAAACATATGAGGCTGTGACACTAGCATTATACTGTGGGGGCATCTTCTTTGCTTGTTGTTGTTGTTGTTGCTGTTGTTGAGAATGTTGAACTGTTGATGTATCAGATCTTTTTTGTTGTTGATTCACAACAGGTGGCTGTGGCTGTTGTTTCTGTTGTGGTTTTGGCAACAACTTTGGTTGTTGTTGTTGTAGTTGTTGAACTTTCTGTAGTTGAGGTTTAGCCAACTTATTTGGAGTCCTTTTAATTGTATCATTACCGTCACTAAACATGTTATCATCACTATCATGTCCCTCATTACCATCATCCAGAACCATCACTAGAGATGGTTTAGCTTGCTGTGCCCTTTGTTTAATTGTTCCAACATTTTCATTAGCAAATGGTAAAGTATTCGAGTCTAAACTTGATGTAGAAGAACTTAAATTACCAGATGAGTCTTTTCTCTGTTGTTCTAAATCATTATTTGTTTCTTTGTTACCATTAGTTAAATCAGTGAGTTTTTGAACACTATTTTGAGCATTGGATACAGATACACCATTATTGTCTTGAACACACGATTGAGAGACAGAAGGGGACTGGTTTACATTTTGGACTGGTTCCGATTGTTCACCTTGAGACTGCGACTCTGTTTTAGCTTGACGAAGCTTAACACCAAAAGCACTTTCAACACCATTTGTGTTATTTGGGCTCGCACTTGATGAACTCTCCCTTTTCAGTCTTTGTTGTAACATATATTCCCCTGATGTCGTTTTATCTGACTTTCCCAATAATCCATAATTAGAAATTTTTGGTTCTATTATTTCCATAGCAACAGGAGTTGCAGAAACTAAGTCTTCATTATCAGAACTAACATTATCCCCAGCACTATTTTCCTCACTTTTCTTGCCAAACCTTTCCGAAAGACTCTGAACACAATTAACAAAAGCTTGGGCTTGAGGCGCACACATTTGAGGTTTTTGTTGTATAGGGGGAGGAGAGAGCACAGAACTTGTCATGTGACCTGAACTTGCAGGTGTCAAACTAGTGTTTAGGGTAAGATTCTTATTACCAGACTCTGTTTGACGTAAAGAGGCGTTCCTCTTGGGTGGAGGAGGTGGGGCTTTCTTAGCCCTGCCTCCAGGTGAATTTTGTTGAGACCCTCTTGGAGAGCCTGTCTGTTGATTGGTGTAACTGAACTGTGTGTTAACATGTAGTGGACTCGCAGGTCCAGGCTGTACTTGATGCATTGACATTGGTGGATAGTTGGCATAATTACTGACGGTGCGAGGTGGACCCACTTGAGGAGTGTCATAAATGTGCTCAGAGGTTCGCCTCTTTAAACTTCCATTTGATGCAAGGGGATACTTAAATCCATCTAGATTTTTTACAGGGCTTTTATAACCATCGGCATTCTTTTCAGCCTCGTGTTTCTCAATGTCAATTATGTCAGGTGAACCTTCTCGACTTGATTGCTTTGTCTTTGCAACAATCATTGCTACAGGTTTTGGTTTTGCAGCCACCACAGGAGCTACAGAAGCCATTGGTGAACCAGACGTCGGGTAGTCCTCTCCAGTGGGTGTGTTCTCCCGATCAGAATAATCTGAAGTTCTGTCCGCAGGGGCGTGAAATGACTGACACATTTTTTGATGACTTCCTGTTTCTTTAGCTTCAGACATTCCATTAGGGGTGGATTGTGACATTGACCTTTTGACCTTTATTGGGACCATGGCTGGTGGTTTTGGCTGTATGCTACTTGTATTAGCATATTCTGACTCCAATGGTTGATTCAATGATTTCATTTCTCCACTGCTGTTAGTGCTAAGACTGTCCCCAGAGGATGAACGTCGTGGCTTCAGGTATGGAGGAAGCTCATTGTATTGCGGAGGTGCTGGAGGAGGCGGTGAAGAGCGTTCTCCAGACCATCTTATACTTGCCATTGGTGGCTCTAATGCATCTGGACAATCTCTACCATCTAATGTTGACAATCTTTTAGTACCAGATAATATTCTCTTCAAACGATCGATGGCCAACATTATTTTCTTCTGATGACCTGAAAACAAATATATACCAGACCTTATTCTGTGTCATACATTGGTACATCTGTAACAGTGTATTTAACGACTTAATGTAAAAATTGTTGTCCTTTATATCTGTCGAGGGAATTCTTGATATTGTGCCGTCATTATTACTCGCACAGGATGAATTTTCATGATTTTTTTTTGTGAATTTTTTGCAATGATAGAGTATAAATTTCGTGACTGTACTAACATTAATGAACCACAGTAGTTCTTGTTAAGATGAAAAATGTTTGTACAGACAAACTCATAAATGAGCTAATGATCACCTGTAAAGTTTCACTTCTTTTAGAGGCATTAATACCATCATATAAAAGTAGTAGCAATAAAAGAGAATGTGATTTAACATTACCTAGTCTCTGGATACCAATTTCTTCCAGATCTTCCCATGTAATGTCAATAACATAATCTATGTTATCAAAGCCCTGATTGGCTAGTGTGTTGAAATACTGCTCTAGATTTAACATCCGTAACCAATCATAAAGGTCATTCTGAAAAGTACACATTAAAATTGAACAGCAACCTTTATAGTAACAAATAATGAAAATAGATAAAATCCATAGAACACAGACAAATTAACGTCTGGTTCAAAATCAATCTTGTATTGTTTTATGAAGAATCTTCTGAGAAATCTGGATAATGTATCTTGATAGCTCATATAATGGTCCTCTATACATAAATACGCAAATTTATCTACAATAAATATAATAAAACAGGAACTTCAAGAGGAATCAATACAAATACTTGAAATAATTTTAGTGAAATAAAGGAATTCTCTTCATGTAGACATAGTCTTTGTATTTTAGAACCAACAATATAAACATATGATGTAGACCATAATACCATGATATAAATTAATCCTACAAATAACTCCAGTCTGTGGATAACAATTTTGTGTCAGACATTACTTGCATGAGATATGCCTTTTTTGATATTTAAAATTCTTGCCAATGGTATACATTTCAAGCATTTGCACATAATAATTGGCAACAAATCCCAAATAATCCTTACAATGATACATGTTCTATTTGCAAACAAGGGGCAGCAAGATTCTTAACTTTAAGAATTGTTATCTTAACTAAGACGGGTGTATGAACCAGGCCTCTGGGCTGTTAATGAACAGGTCAAAGATTCCAGATCCAGACAAGGGACATATTACATAATATAATGATTTGTATGCTGTATGGAATAGACAAACAGAATAGAATATGGGGGATAGGCAGGTTGACATACAATAACAGACTGGAAGACAAAACTGAACACAAATATATCAAACTGTACACAGACAGACAAAAGGACTGAAGACTATACAGAACATGGACAATATCAGATGCAAGGGGGGAGGAAAGACAAACAAAAAGGACTTTTCAATCTCCTGACCTTTTGACATCTTGATCATTTAATCTTTTTGATTTCTTGACCTTTTGATCTCTTACTTCTTGATCTCCAACCTCTCCACCTTTTGATCAGTCACTCTTCCCCACCCGCTCATGGACCCCCCCGTTATATCTTCTCTCACAGATCCTCTCCCTCCATACACACTCTCTCCAACAGACTCTCTCTACCCACCCACACACTCTCACAGACCCTATCGCCCACACACATACATTCTCTCTCTCATGCACTCTCTCTCTCTCATATACACTGTCTTGCAGGTTATCTACTCCCTCCCCCTCATCATAATTCCCTGTCTTCTGAAACATTCTCCCATTCTCTCTATAACTCACCATCTCACCTTTCAGCAATACTACTTACAGGCTTGAAGTCTGGGATTCCATCATGTATATTAAGCCGAGCAATCTCTGCCTTTAACTTCTTCCTATGGCCGGGTTTAGATATCCCTATAGCCGTAAGATCCTGAAATAATAGTATATAAAAACTTATGAAATGAATGAGACACTGAACTTTAATAGTACAGTATTCAAGGCAGCATAAATTAACAACAATATTCCAGCGAAGCAAGGGGGAGACTTTACTCAACATGTCATCCTGTGTCACAGATGGATACAAACATATTCCTCCTCATTCCACAAACAAAAGTTTGTTTTTGCTTTATATTTCAGACCATACATTTCCCTGACAGATGGCAGATGAATCATGAATCTTTTATTGATGAAGAAGAAATGTCAAATTTTAGAAGTTCTCTTAACTAGATTCTATATTCAGCTTACTATGAATCAAGTTTTTGATACTGTGAGCATACTATGAGGTTTACATTGACAGGATTTAAGGTCAACATGTCATGTTTTCATCACATTTTGAGGTATAATTGACAAGTTCAATAAAAGAGGACCACTCATGAACCTCTGTTTGCAGTTAAAATTTTAAAGTGTGTGGCAAAGGCTAAATCAAGTGATAAAAATGACAAACTTTTATTCTGTTTCAATAATTAACCACATTATGACTCAATGAAGCCAACAAAATCCAGATTCTTTGACTGACAAATAATTACTTTCACATTACAACGAAACATTCATGAACATGTCCTAATTCATGTTGTAATGTTAGTGCGTAATTGTTGATGCATCCACAAAATTACTTTTCTGGGGTACTCAATACAAATTTGTGATAGCATTTATCAAAGTTTTTTCGAATGCTGATTTTTTTGCTGGAAGTGACAGTTAGATTTGTATTTTTAAGCATGCTTTGATCATAATCAAATAAGCAATTTGTTTCAATTGGAAAAATAATCGAATGAAATGGATAATAAATCATTTACATATTCATTACTAGTTTTATGATATAAGTGTAATGTTTGTTTGCTATGTATGATTGGTTGGCCTGGAATCAACTAATGATGTAAGGATACACATGAGCAGCAATGTGATATTGACTGTCTTTATAACTGGAGATAACATATAGAAATCAATAAGGTATATGAGAGTACCTGAGGGGTCATATGTGTTATAGTCGGCATATCGTATCCAGCATTTATAAAATTCTGGTAATATTCTTCATAATTCAAATCCCTCAACCAGGCGCGCAGCACTTCATGATCCTGAAAATATCAAAACGGTAAATACGATATACAAATTTTATAACAGGTTATCAAACACGCAATTCTGAGATACAAAAAAATGCTTTTTACGTACCTGAATCTCTCTTAAACTACAGGATAGAGAAACAAGTGATTGCATGTCATGAAGGGGTGTGATCTGACCATTTTGGGTGTGGTCTTACCATTGTGGGTGTGGTCTGGCTACTGGAAGCACCGACAACCATAAACAGAGGCGTATGCACCATAGTGATGGTACAACCGAAAACTTGAACATCATGTCAACATTACGTTAAGTAAATGAATTCATAAATGATGCCCATGTATTCTGAATTCCTTAAATACTTTGATAATTAACATTAAGATTTATCTTTTCAAACATTCTATTCATGTTATAATACATTCACAAAATTCTAAATGTGTTTTTTGAATTTCCCAAGTAAAAAGATAAATAGAATCAATGAATTATACATCAGAAATATTTCTGGTGAACAGTTTTAAACTTCAGACAGTGTTTCTTTATACGGAACAGACATACTGTTTTTTGTTAATTATATTGACCCAAGTTAATATCTGGTTTCAGAAAACAACAAGAAAAGTACTGGCTAGACTTTAACTCCTTAGCACCCTAATCAAACTACATTATATAACAGTATGCGGTACTTGTATTGATCAGAAGAAAATATATTACATCCATACCTCTATTCTTAAATCCATCTCAGAGTATTATCAACAACAAAATGTTATGCTCTTAAATAACAAAATACTATCATAAATCAAACAGTATTTTATATTTTGAGAACTATACATTATTTCAAACCAGTACGGCGACCCAACAATCCTTTCACATAGACTTATAAATTATGACAGACATTATCTCTAGACCATTAATATTACATTAGTTACAGATATGAACGCTGATGAAAGGAGCATTATTGGAAACTTATTTACATTATTTTGGCGATATTATGATTTCTAGAAAATTGCTAATGCCAAAATGTCAAGCGACTTGCCCAAATTGTATTGATTATTCAGACTTAATATGGTATAATGAATAAATAGTTGCATATGTTTGAAACAAATGATATAACAGACGCTAAAAAAATACACATGTCAACCAACAGATCACCCGTGATGTATAAGGGTTACAGGCAGCAAATGTTATAATTACATTTCTTGTTATAAAATGTAAGTTTCAACCAAAAACTCCCTAAATTATGTTTAAGGTTAGTGGTGAATGTCTTTTTTTGTAAGGTACCTACATACAATATTTTAGACCTAAAAATCACTGAATACTTCCGTGCTTCAAGTTTGACTGAAATTAATGCACATTATAAAATACAGAAGTCCATCTTAAATTTATTCACATGTACTGAGGTGTATAGTTAGTTAAGAAATAGTAAAGAAACTTTAAATCACATAAACACCACTGATATAAAATTGTGCTTGGAAACATTCAGTTAACACATGATCTTTAATGCTACTTAGCACAGATTAATTCCGAGATTTGTGATGTTGATTAATCTCCATTTACTTCATTCAGAACAAATAATGATATTTAATAAAATTGATAAATAGGACTGTAATCTTAATGGGAAAAAAACAAATAAATGTCTTAGTATTTATTTCTTCTATGGAAACCTACACTACATTAATGAAGGATTCAACAATAGAAGTAATTACAAACAAAATAGGAAACTAATTGAGAACCTAATCACTTTATCTCTTGTTATCTGTGCTTTGTATGAGTTACAGTAAACTAATCTCTATGTAAGTCCCACTGACTGTATAAAGCAAATCCAGTTTTCTTATTGACAAACTCTCCTGAGACTTAAGATCATTCTCAGGCTTATAGAAAATAAGACACTCTGAAGAGGCAGACAGAAAGTCACAACCATCCATTACATTTAGTGTAATCAGTCCTGTTTTACAATCAACATTTAGAACATAAATCAGGGTCAACAAGCTGTATGCTACAAATCAGAGTCACAGAGAAGCTTATTAGTGTCACAGTCAGAGAGGAAACTCAATAAATGTCAGACATGGGAAGAAAACTACAAAATTCATCATTATATCTTACCAGGAGCATGTCTAAATGTGGATATAATATTCAATACAAGCAATTTCTCCCAGAAGTACAAATATTTTAGGTACAATGAATGTCAGAGTGTTTTAAATCATGAATATTCTTTCTGTTGAGCAATATCTGAACTGCTCTACACCATCATTATCACATCATTCTATCAATGTATTTGACACTATCTATAATATATTTATAGTGTGTTTAAAGTGAATTGATGTAAATAGTGTAGTATATTATAAATATTATATAATATATATAATATTCTACACTATTTACATCAATTCACTGTACTGTGTTTACATTGTTTCATCCATACTACTCTACTTCACACACACATTACATCAACCACATCTCTACATCAACCACACTACTCAACCATATCCCCCTACATCAACCACATTACTTTACTTCAACCATATCTCTACTTCAACCACACTACTCTACTTCAACCATATCTCTACATCAACCACACTACTCTACTTCAACCATATCTCAACATCAACTACATTACTCTACTTCAACCACACTACTCTACTTCAACCATATCCCTGCACATCAACCACACTACTCAACATCAACCATATCTCTACTTCAACCACACTACTCTACTTCAACCATATCTCTAACTTTAACCACACTACTCTACATCAACCGCACTACTCTACATCAACCACACTACTCTACTTCAACCACACTACTCTACTTCAACCATATCTCTACATCAGCCACACTACTCTATTTCAGCCACACTACTCTACTTCAACCACACTACTCTACTTCAACCATATCTCTAACTTCAACCACCACTCTACTTCAACCACACTACTCTACATCAACCACACTACTCTACTTCAACCACACTACTCTACTTCAACCATATCTCCACATCAACCACACTACTCTACTTCAACCACACTACTCTACTTCTACCATATCTCTACATTAACCATATCTCTCTACTTTAACCACACTACTCAACTTCAACCATACTACTCCAGTCATACTACTTTATGCTATTTATGCTACTCAAAATCCCTGAACACCAGATAGGAAAATATATTCTATTTAGACTACTCCACTCTTCATGCACTATTCTATTCCATTTACATAAGTGATCTTCTTCCATTATATACTCTACATTCAATTTCATAATGAACAGAGATAGAAGATATGAGTTAGTGCACTGTGGCCTTTATTCAGAGTTATATTTGGTCCATTACGTCAATAAATGTGTCCTCAAGAATTATAACTATTCACATGGAGGCATATAATCACAGGTTGCTGTTAACACAATTTTTACTGTATACTGAAGGTACTTGGTATGAATTGAAAATAAAATTCTACTTACCGGTACACCAGCTTGGAAAAGTTCCGCCACGTTGATTTGACTGGAATAACCACTTTCTTCAAGTCGATCTAAACTACCAACACTGGAGCTAGAAGTACTGTGATAACTTTGACGAGATGATACACCACTCTCATAACTTGTAGCTGATAAACGATACTGATTGTTTACTTGTACATTCACATAGTTATGGTGCACCTGAAATACATAAAATAAATCATGTCTCAAATATGTTCATGAATAATCTAGACTGGAGCTTCCATTAAAGGTAACAAAAGTACCTCACTAAACAACTTAGTCATTAAATTTGTGATAAAACAAACCAAAGGGCACATTACCCAGCTACACTCAGAATGACCATGACAATATCCATGCTTATCTCCGCTACATAAAAAAAACACTGGAATACCTGTCCCCTATTTCCCATCCCTGAGATTTATGATGTAATTGAGCTAAGACCTTTTTTGTGTTACTGTTACCAGATTGACTGAACTTATTTTTTGGCGCTGGAACAGAAAGATCAAAAGTATGAAAATATTTGGGGACAAATCATACTTCTAAAGTATGAGATATTTTTAAAACAAAAGCTCTACAGAGTGCTGCCAATGCTCATCTGTTTTACATCACTCTATTTCATAAGCAATTTTGACAAAATTCTAAGTCAAAAAGGGGCATACTCCAAAATATAGCTTTCAGAATAATGCCCCCATGTCTTGCAACTGCACTTGGTCATGACAGTCAAGTAGTCCTAGTGTCGTGATATCTTTATAAGTGTTTGAGTGATGTTGGCTACATTAAGGTTTTTGCACAACAACAATGATGCCATAGCAATCATAATAGCTTGACTTTTTCTTTGAAACAGACGAGCTAAAAATTAGAAAAAAACTTGCTCCCTATCTATCCTGTTGTTGGTAAGTAACTGTAAACATGACTATTTTTCTAGCCTAAGTACAACAAAGCGACTTTACATAATGGTCTATTTAGACCCCTAATTTTGGCTCTGGTTTTTCAATGCATAAATGAAATTAAAAAATAGTACACATACATATATTCAACACAAAGTGAACTTGATCAAAGCAGACTTTTGAAAACCCAACAACCACAACTCATGGTTAATATTAAACCATAATCAAACCAAATCCTGATTTCCAGACAGTCATTCAAATTGGATAAAGATTGCCAAATATGTATTGATGATTGTAGTATAGCATCTTTCCTTTAGGCTAAAATGGACTAAACAACAACAGAATGTTGGATTGTTCATACAGGTACAAACCAGCAATATTTTAAGACACATATGTGTCATTGAAACACATAATATTAACATGTCATAAAAATACCGTGTAATTGTTTTAATTGTAAAAACATTTAACGAATCCAAATTTATCCACAAATTACTTAAAACATGGTAAACTCTAAAATTAAGACAAAGCCAAATGATCGCCTATCAGTTTGAAAACCAAACAGAAAAATGAAAACATCAAATAACCATCATTTAAGACCAACATTGTACATAACCATACATAAAATATCCTTAATATATGCATAAAACATTCAATCAGAATTATAAACATACATTTCCATACAATAATCCAGCAATAATCCTTTACTAAATTCAGTACACAGTATTTCACTACCATTCATGTAACAAACGCTCATATTTCCATACAAGTGTCCACCATTCTCCTGTATCAACATTGCTTGAGTCAGCTAAATGAATACAACAATCTTTAAAGAATTTCCAATAACCAATATACATGAAGTGGGAGACATTTCTATCCTGACATCAATACGGAAACTGCGTAAACAGCAGTAAAATTCATTCCTATGGTAACATAACTGATCAAGAAATCTAATCTTAATGGAAGATCAAATGTGATTTATATATTATACCGATGTATGGACACTAGATTGTGATGAAAGTATTTATGCATATTTGAATCACTCTCCAGTCAGCATCCAGGGAAAGTCAGTAAATTATTTCGCATGTATATGTGTGATTGTGACCTCTCACAGTTTTCTTACCAAGAAATTCTGTAAAGTATAACTACTACAAGGATATGCCCTTATAAGGATCTAAAATGGGAATTCATGCATTAAGTAACTCCAGCTTGACATAAAAGATCAAATTGACAAAAATATGCAGAAGTCACTTCATGGGTTTGCATCATTTGTAAACATTAGATTTGTTTATATCACAATAAAATAGATATGAACTATAATAAAATTCAAACTTAATTACACAACAATTCTTCTACATAACTTAGAATACTCTAAAATGTTCTCAGCAAATCAGCAGACTAAATTAAGCACTTTGCTCATACATACACAAAATTAAAACCCCTGACTTTGAATTATCTTGGTTTTACTAAATGATTCTTGTCCCTTTAAAACTACCAATCAAAAAGGATCCTTCAGCAGAAGGAAGGCAACAAGCCTCAATAATTCAGCTTTTTGGATGGCCAAATTGATAAATGAATTCAGCTGAGATGAGACGGGGCCAAATAAAAATGTTGTCACAAACAGTCTAATTAGTAGGACTAGAAGGTAACAAGCCAAGAATGTATACATGTAACATTGTTTATTTTGATGCAGAGAAAACACCTATGAAATTGTCATGGCCCACCAGGCATTTATGTTTATATTTTCTTACATAATTAAAGTATGAACATATATTGATTACCATCAGAACAAGTGCTTTCATTTTAAGTGATACCTGAATCCTCTCATCAAACTAGGAAATTGAGTCATATTGAAATAATGAATGTAAAATGCAGCAGTGTAGGAATTGCAACACTAACAAATAGAAGTCTAATTTCATGTTTATTGATTCAACTTTTTAAGTTGATACAATATTTTTTACACATGAATAAAATTGATAGAAATGGTGTCTTCTTTCATCTGATTCTGGTTAAATCACCCAGGCCATGTTCTATTTTAATTCCAAGAACAATTTTCCAGCAACTTGCTGTTATAAGTATGTATACAATTCAACAATCCCAAGTTTAATATAAAAGACAACTATAGTGTTAGAAAACTGGCAAATACCTGAAAGTTTGGCCCAAGATTTATTATTATTTCTTCTCCTGATTAAAGGATTTACATTGTGACCAAATTGTTCACTGTTTTTTTTTGTTTTCTTAATGTATAAAGACAAAATGAGCAGATAAGCAGAATGCAAACTTTAAAGTCAACACAAAACATCACCTGAGATGAGTCACCTTATAGCTAGACTTGAATCAAACTGGTGAAAGTTGGTATCTGATATTATCAACCTAAGCACTTTCTATTAACAGTCATTAAGTTGACAATATTTAATAATATCCTCTGAATGATGTACAGAATCTACACTGTTACCTCATCTAAAAAGATATTTTGTGACTACTTACTAAGGTCACAAACAATAAATAAACATATCATATTTCTAGTAATTATTTTCACAATGCGTTACACTACTTATCATAATACCACAAACATCAGAACTTGGCATGTCGGGGTATCTTTGACTGGTTTAGAATTTGTCATTCCTTTCCATGAAAAAATTTCAGAGTGGTAGGGAAAAATGTTCATCAAGCCAAATAAATATTGTGGGAGTGATATTATTTGTAGAATGTTTAAAATTTTATCCAATTTCTACTGATACATTTGCATGAAGGAATCATACTTGGATTTCGTTTTGAATAATAGTATTTTATCTATTTCAATACCACCAAATTTGGGACCTTCAGTTTGAAACAATATAAATACGTCTGATCAAATCATGACACCACAGCAGATAGAACACAGCATCAGCTGGCAGAAACATGTCAGCTGAACATGCATAAGACATTAACCTCACACAACAGAATGAAAAACCCCTCAAGTTGTGATAAATTACCCTTCATTACGACAAACCTATTAAATCAGATACAATAATAACTCACCTTATCTTGATACAAGGTAATTCCATTGACAGAAGTGAACTTTATGGTTTGTACAGTCCCACAAATATTTGAGCATTTAATGATTCCAACCCAAAGTACACAAACTCTGTAATGGTAAAATCCATACTCCCAACGATCAATGCAACCCAGTTTAAACAACACACAGAAAAGCTATAAATCTTTATCACTGAGAATAAATTAAACATCTATTGAAATTGCAGAGCTTTTACTTTGAATTCAGCTGAATTAATTCTCTGATACCTCAGATCCTTCAACAATTCAGGAGACAACAAAAAAATGCTTCTTCGAGATTATAATCCTGTACAAAAACATATCTTGTTTTGCTTCAAAATGTGAAAAGATTTCTCAAAACTGATTGACAGTAAGCAATTCAATAACATCTTCCTGCCTGTAATGTCTATTACTGCGTCTCATACTGACACCACTAGCCAGGAACAACAGTAGAACTGCATCATGCACTCAGATAAATGTCTGTCAAGACATAACACAAATTACAGGCTCAGATTGAAAACACATGGCTGCTGAGTTAACCTAATAAACCGGAGATAAAATTAGCTTCAACAAAAAATAAGAAATCTACTCACTTACATGAGAAACGTTCTTTTTGTCAACATTAAGATATCAACAGACAGGTGCAAAATGGAGGTAAATGTTTCAAATCAAAGACTGTGTTAAAGTCATGTTACATCAAACAATCCAATCTGTTCTCTGAAAGCTTGAATCTCTAATGAAACAAATTACACCATAATTATGTAATCATTTAGCATGTAGTAATTTCAGGGCTTTAATGAAAAGTTTGTCAACTGATAATGTTGTAGAATACCCAGCAATTCATCCCCATTTTTTTGAGGAAGGGGTTATGTTGTACTGTGAATGTGCAGTTTTTAGAAACTATTAATATAATCCACACATTGATATTTACAAGAAATACGCCAATAGAGTTGTTCTATTAACCATTTGCCTAATAATACCACATTTTCCCCGCATTTGAAGCAGATGACTTTTGAAAGCATTGTGGCAAAAGAAGCCAGTGCTTGTAATGAGTAAAGGCTTCGTTTGCCACAATGTTTTCCACTCTGTCAGAGAGAAATAACCCGATTTTGTTAAATAATTTGATGTTTTTATATTTGCTTTGTATTTGTAAGAGTCCAAAATATGCTTATGAGGCAAAGGGTTAAAGAACAGCAACACCAAAAAAAGTGTTATTTAACACAAACAATGATAACCACAAATCAATGACTTAAGATTACACAAATATGAAACTGCAGAGTCAAAGTCACTAAATTACAAAAATGATAAAGAAATATACATGATGTACACTCATGTCCTTCAGACATACAAAAAATATGTAAACACAAATTTCCCATCACTTCGAATTACACAAACAGAGAATTACCCAGGTACAGACAAGAAATACATTTGTTACATAGACAGATTACAAAACCTAGGAAATACACTGAGACCAAACTTCCAGGAGGAAATGCACACATCTAGACATGTGGACAACACGTGTACGCATGATAAACATTAAAACCTACCTGTGAACTATAAATCACCCGAACCTTTCAACAAGAAAGTCACCTACATAACACAAAATTATGAAACCAGTCTATAAAGGTTTTATTCTCAATTCCAATAAACACAAAACAACCAATCAACAACACCAATAAAACACCATCAGCTGTCAGGCTGAATAAAACACAGATGTGAATATATGGAAACTAGGATCACTTCTCTATCATATTGATTGCTTTCAAGACAAATTCTAATTTGTTCATGAACAGGGAACATTAAATGAAATTCTGTCATCCTGTATAGGTCTTCACAATTACGTAATGAATATATAACATCTAGACATAAAAGAGGCAACTCCATGGAATTGATTTACAGATTTTTTACACGGAAAGCAGCACTTTCTCTGAACCAGATAATAAACAATTTTGTGTTTATTAGAAATCAAGAGGAAAAAGCATTTTTTTCCAGCCTAAGTGTTCTCTTTGTAAGCAGATCAGAAAATATACAAACAATAATACCTGTATCTTATAAGCATTGCTTAAGAGCAAACAATTATTTTCTGTAGGTGAAATAAAAGCCTTTATAGCTAAATGACCATCTGCTGGCAGACAAGACAGTAATATTGATAGTTTTCATTCAAACAAATAACGTGCCAAGGTTGTCATGAACTAAGCAACTACAACAGTTGTGACAAATGGCACCAAATACGGTAATAACAGCACATTTTATGCGTAAAATGGTTAGACAGTGTCACCTGGTCACTAGCCACAATTTTAACTCTGTATAATAGCCTATAAGTCATCTTCAAATTTCCCGCTTTCAAAATTGCTGAGATGGCAAAAAATGCATAAAAAACACAAATGCCGATTAATCTAACATAAAGCACCAGGGATAATATAAGTATACAATAAATGATGGCCAATTGTAGACACAAGCGAACATTTCCCTGTCAGTTAATATATAACAGTGTCATCTAGAGGATTCATTGTGTCTAGTTAGATGCCAAATCAACAATCATTATCATGATATTTACCAGAAAACATTCCAAGAAAGAAAAGACTTGTTAGTCCCTGAGGTTTCAGACATCTAATGAATACAATTAAAACAGTATACTCAATACTGGAGCAAATGACAGACTGTTCTAACTAAACAGACTATGGAACATTGTGCTATAGTGACATTCTACAAAATCATTGATTCCAAGCAGTTATTGCTGAGCCCTTATGATTGTATTGCCAAATATGTGGACATTCAACAGAACAAAAGACAGAGGATGATTTGTGACAAATAAGTCGAGTGAGACTGTGAATATTTAACAAAAAATGGGTATAAGTTTTCATCTTACTGATTATCAACCTAAAAATACAACATCTTGAAAAAGATATTAACAGTACTGCATCCGGAATTGTGTTCAAGCAAGACATTGCTGTATACAAATGACACCCAATCAGCATCCATGGATTAATTTTCAAATATGAAATAGATTGATATACCAGTATATTTATTTTAGTCATAATGAACGCACTACAAATTCAGTACAAATATTAATGTTTGATTGTGACATTGTATTTACCTTGGGGTCCAGATAATTAGATGACAATCCACGTCCACTGTCAGTACTAGCGGCACTGTTTCTGTTGCTTCCTGCGGGACTTGATGATCTGATATCCCAGGAATTCTGGTACGTAGGTTCTAAATTATCAACATAACAATGTTCTCCAATGTGGTTCACTATAACTTTTCCATTCATGTTCTGTAAGAATGAAAAGATGACAGATTAAAATGTATTACAAGATCTAACAATTTTATATAAATTACTCCTGAGATAAGCTGAGTCTGCAGCAAGCACTCATTACCTCAATCAATGATTGCAGTGTAACAATCCCCCCTCAGCAAGACTTGAACCCAAAAACTGTGGATATGGATCCAGTGTAAACAGCTTCATACTAGATGCTCACTTATTTGTTAGCAATAAATGGTGTAAAGAAGTGTAAGTACTACAGGATAGTAAGAATCAAGTCCAATGTAACATAATTCAGTTGGGAGTATTAGTCTTTTAATAAAGCCTTTCTATTGGTTGATCTTAAGACAAAAACAAGACAAGCCAATAAAATACTAAAGTTATTAGAAAAATCTCCCAGAGATCAGCAAATTAGAGAAAGAAACAGGAAAATATTGTACTGTGTTAAACTTTGAATAGTTGTCTCCCTTGATGATTTATACATTCCTTTCAAACAATAAATTGCTATTACATTTTTTATAAACCAATCGTATCAGTCAGAGAGTCATGAGTACAAGTTGGATCATAGATTTTGTCTGAACGTGGTGATGATAGAGCACATAAAATGAAAATCAAGAAGACAAGCCATTTGAGATCTTTGATCACATGAATAACATATGGTTGATTTGTAAAAGAAAGTCACAATATGGAGACCATTTGGTGGGTGCATCAGAGATTTCATGTTTTATCTATGAATTTGTTTACATATATTAAATATATTTGTTGAAATTGAAATGATATGTATGATAGCTGTTCTAGAGGTTCCATAAGTTTTCTTGCATCTTCTGGCTTAATTTTTTGATGTATTTGTACAAAGAAAACTGAGGTCTATGAAAATCCTACTTTTTGTCCAAGTGTCCAAATTGGTATTTAATTAATAGGGGAAAATCAATTTTGAACAAAAACACAAATAAACAGGACATGAAGACAGAAAACACACAATGTCATTAGGAACAAAACAAATTCAAGTTATTTATAACCACACTATCATTGACCCTTTTACTTAACTGAAAACCCTAACCTTTCAAGCCTGCAATAATTTGTTCAACCATTTAGATTCAAATGCCAATTTTGAGTAATTGTAAAAAAGAAAGACATTAATTAAAGGGGAAGCGAAGATGAATTGATAAAAATATTTTATACAAAAAATCTATTACAGTGTGAGAGATTATCTATCACAGAGTAGACATTTACGCAACCCAAAGCGAAAGGTAATGAAAGACTTCATGCATTGAAAAATTCTTTGGAGTAAAATGAATTCACAACATTTTGAAGTCAATTTTATCTGACACAAATTTTAATCCCTCTGCTCAAAACCGTGAGTACACTTAAGTCTTGTTTTTCTGAGAATTGGTTTGTTATAATTTTGGTTGCCATAGCTACAATCAATAGAGATATTTTGATACAGAAAAATAATCATAAAAGAAGCCGAGGGATATCTCTATGTGATTACTATTATGATAACAAATAACTGGATGAAACACTCAAAAGTTTGTAATGAAATATCTGAGCATGTCCCATGTTTATGAAACATCAATGAAAATTCTGTAAACATTCTAATTGTCTCAAGATGGCAATTAGTATTTTATGATATAATCATAATGTGGCTGGTATGTTGCAGAAGCACATTCTAGGGAATTAGTAATTATTTGGACTTCTTGTATATTTGACCATTTTATGGCATAATGATTGCCTAAATTAGTTATCATCAAATAGACTTACTGCTGAAACATGAGAGAATCAATGATTATGATCGTAATATTTCAGTATTCCTCATACTTTAAATGGTCACAAACTTATCATCAACAGCAGCAACATCAAACCAAAGTGATTGCAGGTGTTTCTAACTGTAGGTAAAGTTTAAAGCTTAACCTTGTTTCTGATAAATTTGTGTCCAGTAATTCATAAGCATGCAGTTATGAAGCAACAAGGTAAGTGACCTTATGGGAGTTCCAGGGTCATAAGCCAGAACCATCACAAGCCTCTGTAAGCAACAGATAACTTCACCATGGCATTCTGAGGTAATGACAAAATATGTCTGATGTTGTCGTGAGTAAAAATGTCAAAGGAAAATAAAAGTCTCACTATGGTACCAACTATCAATATTCAGATTTGAATTTGGAATCTTAATCTACAGAAACACTGTTTAGTAAGATGATAATAAATTAACTGAAGAAACAGAGGTACAAATTCAAATTAAGACGTCACATGTTTCTTTAAGAATTAAACTGCTACAAGGTAGGGCAACACATGGCAATAACATACAACATTATGCATTGTAACACAGCACAGCCAAAGTACACTAAATGACTCAAGACAGTGTGTCAGACCATAATGTCACATACAGTCTTGACATGTAAAGATGCATCATGTCACATTGTCAAGCATCAATGAATGGTAATACTGAACTGGCCAAGACAGTTTTCAGTGTTGTCACCAGTATACAACTTCAACATACAAAATGTCAATCTAAACAAGCCAGGTAGCATATGACCAACAAGTCAAAGAATCAGGTATCAAAGAACAAATATTTGCAATGCCAGTTGCCATATGGCTATCATGCAACAAGCCTGATACCACTCAGCATATGTTTGCAATAAGTCACAGGTACCAATGAGTTAATGGGCCAGGTATCAAAGGACAAAGATTCAAAAAGCCAGGAACCATACAACCAATCATACAACAAGCCAAGTACCATTTGACCAATCATACATACAACACATAGAGAAGCCTATGATGAAATCATGCAAAAAGTCTGGTACCCTACAACCTTTCATAAGTAGAAGCAGAGTAACAAACCAGCACCAATTATTTAACAAGCCAGAAACCAAATGATTCTTATCAGAACTTGTTTTTCAAGGTAAGAGGGCTTTAAATAGCATCTGTTGTACACAATAAACAGGTGGCCGATTATATTCATAAACTGAACACAGTAGGGAGGGAGTATCAGAGAGCAGCCAGCATTCCAGGTATGATAGGATATATACTTCAGTACAGAACATGTTGCAATTATCTCGAGCTTGATTTGTAACAAGTTCTGGCATTAACAACTGAACAGATTCATTGAAAGTCATATAAATAAATACATTCTGACACCTGATGTATGTGTAATGAAGTGTCAGAATCATTCAGATAAAAAATATCACAGAAATATCAATAATATAATATCAAGTCTCATCATGCAATAATGGTGAAACTTCTTCCTGGTAAGTAAATACATGTAACCTTGTACTGAAAGAGACAAAAATGTTCTATGTAGTGCCATCTTTCTATAAGGAATAACATGTGCATTAGTAGACCTAATTCCCCTGATCTCGGCTCTGAATAACCACATATTGAACTGCTGGCCACTTTCATGTAGATGAATGGAAATCTCACAAATTTCAACACTGTAGTTTACTAGCGCCAATGACCTCAAGCTATCATGCTGTAAGATTATGGCCAAAGCTTACACAACACAGACAAATAAAAAATTACAGTATCACCATTGGTCCATTGCAAGACTATGTTCAGAATTTACCAATCAGATACTTGAATTTGAAATTATCTCAAAACTCTGTTCCATGTCACTACCAGTACAAAATGTTGGACTAAAATTTGACAACAGAATCTATTCCTTTCCTTCAGCATTTTGCTGGTCTTAATGTTGAAACACAATATCATTCCATTTGCATGCAGTACAATAATTCATCATTCACTGTCAGTACACAGCAGTGAAAAAGACCTGTAATCCACAAAGTTAGAATAGAATAGAATGTTTGGTGCTAAACAATAATATCAACTCTGTTTTAGTAGAAACCTGATACAAAAGATTTGCCCTAAATCTAATCATTAGCATAATCAGTTTTAACCATATTCCAAGAACTGAGAAATGTTACACCATACTTAATTCGAAGTAGAAACATAGTTACATGTGTGTAGAAATGATATCATCTCTGATGCCTGGAGTTACACTTAAATCCAGGACTCCACCCTGGGAGGAAGCAGATAATAAAAATATTCATAAAAATCTGGCACACTGAGAGGAGACACTTTATACACATCTTGCGCTAATACGAAACTGGTCCATATTTTCATCTTCATTCATATGATAACATGATATAGTTACATGAAAAAGTCACACTTCTTCAGAGACTTTAAGAAATGTAAACATGTTAGGTGAGATTACATTGACAATTGTGACTTAATTAGTTGTGAGAATTCGAATAACGTACTGATAAATTAAATCTGAACTCCTCACAACAACCAATCAGAGGTCAGTGTCCTGAATCTGACCTACAAATTTTTGTAAACAGTTTTATTACCAAATACTTCACTAAGTTCAGTAAATCAAAGGCAACAAAAATTACAAAAAAAGTAAGATATTACAAGTTTTATGATAGTGGAATGACATAAAAATGTCTGTCTGTTCATCTGTCTGTTTGTCAGGAAGACAAAATGATGAATTAATTGAAGAATTTATTCTCAATCAAGGGAATCAAGTATCCACTTATAAAGATGGAGAAATAATTAGGATACTTCAACAGTACTTCATAGTTTGTTTATTTATACAATATACCGATGTATCTTTCAAGTATTTACATAATCAACCTTCTCATAATGAAACTATAGAGTGATTATGTAAATATTGATGATTTTGTTTGAAGTGTTCTAGACTTCTAGTGTTTTCGGCTAGTTGTATCTTAAAAAGATAGTTTTCAAGAACTAATGATATAATGGATTAGCTTGTTATTTTGTTGCTATAACAACCTGCCTGGTCATGTGATCTGCGACATCTTATTGACATACAGCTGTAAGTACTTATCATTAAGAACCATATGTTTTGACTTATAATTTTATCACGACAATCAATTCTCTATTTGGTTGGTTTGGAGGTCCATTGACCACTCAAAAAAAAACACTGCAGTACCAAGACTGGTCCAGACACCAGTTTAATTACCCCACATCTTGAACTTGAAAAAAACTACAACCTGTAATGAGTCAGTACATGATTAACTGACATCTCTATACTTCTTGTTTATAATGATTCAAATCACATCTGGCACCATCATATATACACTAATTATGCCAATAAAAACAAAATCAAAATAATTAATTTCTGGCTTTAAACAAAACTGTGAGAGAGATAACTTTCTGACCTTTTTTTTGGGAAAGATGTGCCAGAAATGTGTGAAACAGATAATCGTTGGAAAAAATTCAGGTTTACATTAGAGAGAAATCCGAATAATTACACTGTTACATTTCTAATCTTATATATATATCTATAAAACAGGAATCCAACATAAGGACAGAGACCACTCCTTGTCTAAGTGAATATACAAATAAACTTGAATTAATGACCACCTGTGAAATATGGCCACTATTTGAACAAAGACCACTCATTATAAAGCACCCTTTTATAATTGTCTCAGAGAAAACTCATAGCCCAGACTATCAAACTTTACATTCACTAGTACCATGAGCAGGAGAATTCATTTCAAAGCACAAATAATTTCAATATGACCCCAAAATGCAACTTATTTATTGTCACTTTCATATTTTTTCCCTCACTGTAAGACTGACATACGAACAGCACAGACACCCTTTTTGCCACTAAAATGTTAAGATGGTTCAAACACCTCAACTTTATTCATTTTATAGAATGATATGCTGAATCAGGTACAAACTGTACATTAGGTCATTTTTAGTCCCTCTCTTTGGTAGCATATGTTTACATCTACAGGTTTAGCAGTAAACATAAAATCAAAGGTAGCTTATAACCCGAACAAAACAAGCACTGCACTTTTATACATAAATAGGAATTTCAAAAGAATCCAAAATGACTGATTAAAAATCAATGCAATATTAGGACTCACAGACCAGAGCCCAAGTGTGTCACACTGTTGGCCTTAACAAATCTTAGAACTGAGAGAATTCAATCATTCCCTTCCTCCTAAAAACGAAGGTCAAAGAATTTTAATATCCATGCAAATGCAGCATGATTCTGTTCATTGAACTGAAATCATGAGAAAAAAAGATAATCTGAGACAATTTTCAGATTACTTTCTAATTTAACACATATCATTGGATTAATGCTTGTGAAATTGGACAAAGTTTGAATGAACACAAACATTGTGCTAAACCATCATAATCTGACAGCAGCAACCTCATTGAGCCTGTCAGAACCTTCATTCAGCTGGGGATTACAGTACTTTATTCTAGACAGGTTTCCTCTGGAAGGGTAAGACAAGACCGGTACATCATGATGAATTCATTGAAGTAAATCCAACAAGACATGGCGACAAATTAAATGAAGATTTAAATATGGACACAATTTCATAACCAATTCTAGAATGACAAAAATACAAAAAAGTGTTAGAAAAGCAACATATAATCAATACAGGCAGAATACGACAGAAAAAATGAACCATCAGAGAAGTGCATATCCGACTAATAAGACCAAATTGTCCTAGAAAAAAGTAATATTACAGTCAATATAGAGACTCCTGGAAGCTAAACCTGACAGGACGTCTGATTATCAACTAATTAAGTTAACCAGTAGCATATAAACACTTTGTTTTCCTTGGAAACTGTCTCCGGATCAATATTGGTCTGTCAAATACAAGTTGTAGCAGAAAGGACTTGTATGTTTAGGTAATAGAACAGTATGTTCGCATAAAATACAATACAAGATGGATAGTCGACCACTGTTGCTCTGACAGAAATGGTCTATTCATCACATAATACTATAGGAACATGGGCACAAAGGGGAATAGCATTTTGAGAAGTTCACATAAAACTGTTTGAATTCTGTTTCCTCAGAAGGGAATTTCAATGGTTATGCTCAAAACTCTTAATAGATGTAACTAAATACAGGTATTCTAGTAAAAATGTAGAACACGATCAATTTTCAGAGAGGTAATTATACTGACACAAACTTTGAAAGATGGGTTGATTTAATAGTACCACTAAATCATGGAATCAGTTGAATTCCTTTAAAAACACATATCTTTTCAAGTAATATGAGTGAAATTTTAGCCTATTTTACCTGTTGATCAGCGTTGGTATTGTTGACAACATGTTGGTACGAGGGTGGTGGCGGCGGCAAAGGCTGATGTAACACATTCCCTTCTCGGCCACACTCATCTAGAATAATGTAAAAGTTCAATACACTAGTTTGTACATCAACAAATTAATCAAGAAATTATAATACAAACACAATACATTCAAAGGTACAGTTATATTTTGTGGTTTAAAATACAGCTATTTTCGCAACTGTATTCAAATCATTAAGATAAACCAAAGTTGTTTGGTTTCCAAATTTTATGACGTTAGAATGATAACATTAGACCATGGGTTGAATTCAGTCGGACTTTAGCTTTTTTTACCAATGCATTATATCACTGTAAGAACAAACAATAACAGTTGCATTACAACATTTCTGTCTAACATTCTGTTCAACATTACCAGGACAAAAACCTAAGATCTAGATAACACATTTGAAGACATGCACATTCAATTCTTACCTAATTTCGCACCAGACATGAGTTCTGTGATAAGAAACTACCAAGAAATATTACGCATCAGTTAATTCCACAAAAAATAACCAAAAAAATTGCACAATTTATATGTCTGGCACAAGAAAATCCAAATATAATTATTTTATCATAATAACACACACACATCCAATATACCAAACAACACTATACATATTCCATACCATTCAACATGTAATAACTAGCACACCATTCATATAATTCGCATCAGTTAGATCTCTTATTTTCACACACATATTAACTTAGTGTTTTTGTTTAGATGTCAGCCAATGTATGAAAGGTTTAGTAGAACATATACAGTACCAAACACAGAGTTTATATTTAGACTATGAAAACACAATCTGCTAAAATCATCAGTAAGCAGTTCACTATTATCAGTCAGCTAAAAAAAATCTCAGAAAATCTTATGAGCACCCCTGCGAAACACAGTTCTTATGATTAAGAACTGTTCATGAATTGTTCGAGAACATTAAGAACAGTTCAAGATCTGCTCTTGATGGTTGTTCAAGATCATTTGTACCTGAACTGCTCAAGAACACAGTTTAAGGACAGTTCTTGAATTTTCTAAGAACTCATAAAGTTCTTAATTTATCCTTGAAGTGTTCCTTGAACATTTTAGGAATCGTTCATGAAAATTAATGTTCCTAAAATATCCCACAACTGTTCTTAAATTATATTTAGAACAATTTAAGAGAAGTTCAAGAACATTTCAATTCCTTAAATGTTCTGCTGTTGGTCTTGAATTCATTTTAGAAAAATTTATGAACAGTACAGGATTTCTGATGTTCTAGAAATGTTCTACAACTGTTCTAAAATTTATCTAAGTTATTAATAAAAAGACAAATATACCAGTAAATAATAATACAAGTTCAATATCAGTTAAAACATTAATTGATATTTTTTACGATTATCCTTAGGCCAAAAGGTCTTATGGTTTACAGAGATTCCCCTGTGAAATGTGGCCATGGTCAGCCATGGTCAAACCTGGAAAAGACTAAAAATGTACATGGTTGACCATGGCTTACCATGGTTCATCATGCTTTTATGTAACAGGCCATGGTAAAAAAATCATCAGCCTAGGTTTAGATTTAAACCATGGTCAACCATGATTGATCTGTAATGGCCATGCATGGCCCAAAGAAACAAACCATGGTCAGAAATCAGTAAAGTTCCTCATGACAAATTAAACTATAGCTGATCATGGTCTGACCTATTTTATATTATGTATAAAAATTCAGCATTTAGGTCATAACTTAATATTGATAAGAACATAACGTACTTAAATTTCTACATTTGTTGTCATAAAAGACCCACAAATTTTATTTGAAAACTTATATTAAGAGACTTTTATTAATTAATTTGCACCGATTCTAATTTAATAAGATAAATGTATTGTAAAAGTAAAGAAAACACGGAATCAACAGCTAAAACTTGCACAGAAAACTCATGTGTTTACTTCGTAGTGAGATGCGAAAATGTTTGAGTACGAAAACGAGGTGCGAAAATGCTTGAGTACGAGAACGACAACGCTATCGGCAAACCTTTGTTTTCATCGTGGTGTAGAACAAAAATGCTTCATAAATTCGCTACTGATAAATTACTTTATTATGTACTGTATTCAAACATTCTGGGAATAAATTAGACTAGTTTTATGTTACTACAGTAATTAAATGATTTAGACTGCCTATTCAAATGTTGGGGTTCGATTGGGAACATAAAGGCAAACGTCTGGATGATGCAGACTTTTCAAATACGTAATGGGGATGCCGTGATCAACGGAATTTACAGTGAGTGAATTTTCCATTATAAATTCATTTTTCTCTTTTGAATAAGACCTTTGCATACTACTTTTAGTAATATTTCTTGAATAAACGTTTACACTGTACGATTTTAACTGTACAACGCAATATTGCCAACTTGTTGAACTGTTTTAAAGTCGCGAATACAGGTGACATTAATTGTACGTTGCAGTTGATATAAAGGCGCAAAATGTTACTAACCGTACAATTTGATTACAATTTCTTATAAATAATCTAACTGTGTTACAAGTCCTTAAGTGAAAATTCACTTGAACACATTTGTCAATTTCAGAGGAGAAATGTCCTAAGAACTGAAATGTTCATAGATTAGACGGTAACAGTGGCCCTAAGAGTTCAAAATTATTCGAACAATATAGAAAATGGATAAGAACCAGTCAGACTTACTATGTGGTAGATTGTTGGAATGCACCAAATGAAACTAAATGAAAGGAATAAATGAGTGCTCACCAAGAGTGAACTTCTTAACTAAACTGGGGATGAGAAAATTCCTGTCTTCTGGCGAAGTTGGCGGCTATATTCAGCTAGTTCAACCCATAACTGCTGACATATTCAGGAAGTGTGACACATATAAGAAACTGACCAGGAATATTTCTTGTTTATTGGAACTGCTTTAAAGATCTTTGATTAGCTAATAGTTTCCATTTATGCTTTTTTCTTGTTGTTGTTATTGTTTGATAATGGTAAATTAATTTCAACCTAAACTTGATTACAATTATGTTGTTTAAATAAGTTTTTAGATCACATTCTTAAATACATTAGTGTTGTATCTAGCATGGAATAGTGGGGCGGGCTGCCATGCGCTTTTTAACAATCCCACGCTGCCCTAATCACTGCCACCTATGTCTGAATATGCAAATGGATTTTCTACTAATAAATCCGTGCAGTAATTCAGTTAATTTTCCACTTTTTTAGATTACTTAACCTGCATTATAAGCTTTAATAAAACCATTTACCTAGCTGCATGAACATTATTTATGATAAGAAACTAAACCAGACTTAATAGATTTTATCAAACTTTGATTCAAAGCACACACTGCCCACATCGGCCTTTAGTGCCCTGCCCAGTATCTTGTGTACCCTGCCCTTTTTCAGCCTAGATACAACACTATACATGTGAAATTTGTGCATATCAATGTATACTTAGCATTATAATTCTCTTTAGAGGCAATGTGTTAACAGTAAAGTCTATTTTTGTTGACAGCAATTTTGTTTTGATGTTTTCATTAGGAAGACAATACATTCTGAGGACTTACTCGGCTATTACTAGTATGGAAGATCTTTCTTGTTTTCATTGTATTATGTAAATATGCTATCCATAATTGTTATATAAATATTTTTAATACATGATTTATATATCATTTATGTACCTAGTATGTTTTTAAAAGTTCATATTTATGTATATTAATATCCTCAATAGTCCAAAGACAGATGTTCACATTAAAAAGAATTTTGGAACTTTTATTTATTGTTCTTGAAATTTTCATTGGGGAAGTATATATGGTGATTTTTTTATGATTTATTCATTTAAAAAAATGTTAAATGATACAGATCTTTCCTTTGACTGTAAGAACTACATGTATTGTTCTGGAACAGTTCCTAAGTAGTTCCTGAACTTGTGTTCAATAAATGATGTTGAATTGTACAAGAACATTTTAAGAAATGTTAAGTGAAACGGAACCTTTTTTGAACTGTTTAAGAATTACTGTACTGGAACAGTTCCTGAGTAGTTCTTGAACTTGTGTCCAGTCCAAGAAACGTTCTTAAATTGTACAAGAACATTTTAAGAAATGTTAAGTGAAACAGAACTTTTTCTGAACTGTTTAAGAATTACTGTACTGGAACAGTTCCTGAGTAGTTCTTGAACTTGTGTCCAAGAAACGTTCTTAAATTGTACAAGAACATTTTAAGAAATGTTAAGTGAAACAGAACTTTTTCTGAACTGTTTAAGAATTACTGTACTAGAACAGTTCCTGAGTAGTTCTTGAACTTGTGTTCAAGAAATGTTCTTAAATTGTACAAGAACATTTTAAGAAATGTTAAATGAAACAGAACTTTTTCTGAACTGTTTAAGAATTGCTGTACTGGAACAGTTCCTGAGTAGTTCTTGAGCTTTTTAAGAACATTTGTTCCAGAACTGTTCTTGAAATAAAGTTCAAGAACATTTCTTGAACTTCCTTCAAGAACAGTTAAAGAACATTATGTTCTTAAAGATTTGTTTCACTTAACATTTCTTAAAATGTACCTGAACTGTTCTGGTAATGTTCAGGGGCATTTCATGTGCTTTTGTACCTGAACAATCCTAGAATATTTCTTGAACTGTTCATGAAAATTTCGCAGGGGCAAAGCACTCCAGTGACTTTAGATAGAGTTTTATGGCACTTGATTGACATCAGATAAAGCTTTTTTGCACCCATTCTTAATAATCTAGAGTTTGACTGGATATTCTGATTCAATAACCTGAACACTACAAATTTTGAGTAAAAATTATCGTGCCAAGAATTTGTTGCTCAATATGAGTAATGTCTCAATCAGAGAATTAAGCCAACTATTCTGTCTGGAAAAATCATTGAACCAAGTTTAAACCATAGAAATGATTTGCAAAGAAGGAAAAGTTACAGTTTTCTGATGTCTGAATAAACATTTAATGTTACATGATGGATACTAATTTTCAGAACAAAATAAGACTAGCATTTATCCAGTACACATGTTATAAAGATTTCTAACACATGCCACAATTAGAACATCTGTAAAAAAAACAGAGCAGCTCAATGTACACTGACTGTAGTCAGTAAGTTATAAAATCTGTAATGTTTAAATTTGTAATCTATAATTCATGATTTTGTTCATGTGTAATCTGCAAGGGTGAATCTTTAATTTGTAATGTATGACTTTGTAATATATAGTTTTACAACATATGATTTGAAAAATGTGTATTCCACAATGAATGTATTTGTAATGTAATTTGCAATCTATAATTTATGAATATTTACTGTGTAATCTGCAATGAATGGACATGGCATATTTTTGCAATATATGGATTTATAATGCACAAGTTCTGAGTATGCTTAATGTGTAATCTAAATAAATGAATATGTAATGTAATATGTAATGCATGAATTAGTAACATATAATTTATGATCATGAAATGTGTAATCTGCAATGAATGAATGTATATTATAATATGTAATGTATGGATTTGTAATATATAATTTATAATTATGTAATGTATAATCTACAATAAATGACTGTGTAGTGCTATTTATAATGTACTGATGTGCAGTTTGTTGAGTATTAAAGAGCAATTGTAATTGATAGTCACTGAATGTGTAACCTGTAATTAAAGACAGAGTGATATCTGCACTATTTGGTTACATGTACATACAGTATTGTAGTAATTGTACCATGCAGTGAATGAATGTGTAATCTACAATCAGTAAATTAATGTTTACTTGATAGTCAATGAATCTGTCATCCACAGACAACTGTTGTGTAATATGAAGACAATGGAAGTGTTATCTGTAATCCATAAACATGTAATCTGTACTCAATGAAGGAGTTTATAAGAAGAAAAGAATGCAAAATTTGACCTAAAACAGACATATCTTTTGGCCTAATTTTCAATGGGTTGTGGAGAAAATAAAGTTAAATTTAGCATGCAACTACTTAACAAAGAGACTTTTAAAAAGTACAATGACTTTTGAAATCCTTAATGCTTTTATTGCAGTGAACAAACTATCTAAAATGTTTTCACTCACAGAGCTGGTTAAATTAAACATGATACATCCATAAAATTTATTACAAACATTTCAGGTGTTTTCAAGAACACGTATTTATCAGTGGAATAGCGCATTAAAAAATAATTCCCAGATAAGCATGAATTGCAATGATAACAAAAGGAACCAGGAGAAATCTTGAAGAACGTTAGAAGATAAAGTTGAAATTCAGTAAAAGATACTTGTAGAATCTGGCAACCATTTTATTTCAATTATTCGACTGATGCCAAGAAAATGTTTAAAGTATTGCTTACATACAGTAAACACCTTATAATTATTTGTAAGATTTTTTTTGGTGAATCTATTATGCTTTTTTCCTTGTAATTTACAAGGAACAGTAAGCTATAAGTCATAACAGTCATCTGGTATATGATGGCACATTTAAATCCCCTGTGATCAAAACAAGGGCTGTTGGGATACCCATAATTATATTTTCAAATTGTGTTCAATTCACACAAAAGCTGAGACATAACTCCTGAACATGAGCAGGGACACACACATACACATTGTAAACCAAAGAAAACACGTGTAAAATTTAAGTAAACCAAATAAATTAAGACATACATCACAAACAAAGCTTTAAATTGGTCATATTTAAAGATATCTGAGAGAATCAACCAATCAGTGGTTTGAGTTTTGAACAAACACAAAGTTCATGTTTATCACTTCAGTGCAATACTGTAACAATAAATATAGTACATTAAATTAATAAAGAAAATCAATATATTTCAGTAAATACTAATTTTAACTGATGCAAAAAAGGCAAGATTTTCATTCATGCAAACTGCAGTGATGTATATGATGAGGTTGAATCAAAAATGAAAATCAGAGTGCAAAATGAACAAGAAAAATAACTCTCAAATGAAGATTTTGATTACAGGATCAAGTAGGTTGTCTCCCCTATCATGCAAATCCTACTGAGAATGTATATGAATTTATTTTATCTTGTATTGTGTTTTATGTATGATCTTGATTTATGGAACTTTTCAAAAAATGTACTCAAATAAATAATAACAGTGATAACATAAGCATCCATTTTGCCAAGTTTCAAACAAACAAATTGAACAAAATTTAATCATTCCTGATGTCAATGGCTGATAAATCGACAGATCAGCCTATTAACAGCTGCAGTATTACTAATCCATGTTTATTGATACTGGCCATTAACTGTATAGAAAGAAATATCCCAGAGCTCATGATCATAATAAAGCATGTTTAGAATCCTAGATGGGACCCCAGAGATCTGAAAATTGGACAATTTCAGTCGTCAAATGAATCCCAATACAGACTCACAGTCTACCATTTAATATCATTGAGCTAACTCAGAGAAAACACTTTCAGATAAACCAATTCAGTAAATTGAGAGAAGAGTCCAGGAATACTTTCACATAATACCAGATATGTTGACAAGGAAGAAACACTTGTAATATTTACAGAGGCCTATTCTTTGACATTCCACAACTTGGGCTGCCCATAAAGTATTTGATTAAAAAGTGAACATGTCTATCAGATAAATTATTGACAAGCATTCATCAGATAATATTTCTGCAAGCACAATTGTAAACAACTCACAATTTGAACTTTCAGTAGTTAACAAAATGTAACGACATAAAGAATTTCATGCAGTTGAAAGGCAAAAGTACATTATGCAGGTTTCGACTCAAGGTGCATGACCTTAACCTTCACCACATCTAACACACATGACCTTATCATTCTCATGTCTATGACCTTGAAACTCACCTTCAGTAGGATGCTGGAACTTTGACATGCATATTGGAGAAGGAGGCGGAGGAAAGCTTTCATCGTGACCTATACTGCCGTACGAGCCACGACTTGAGGAGAAACTTGGAGTAAGTGGAACACCATTGGATGATATATTCAATGTACTTGGAGATTGTGGCACACCATTAAACATAAAGTTATTACTTCGTGCCGATATCTTATCTGGGGTTAAAGGTGGTGTGTCATAACAGGAGCTACTTCTTAGTGCATTCTTCCTACCTGCTAAATGTGAGTTAGAAATAAAAATATAAAGAAAGACACAAAAAATGAAAAACAAAATAAAATAAAGAAAATAAGCTACATATGACTATAGCATATAACATTCTGACAGGAATAAATTAGGAATATTTAATGTTCCATGCACAACAACAACACTAAAAGAAATTAATTAAGGCATTTTTTAATAATACCTGTATTTATGTATTTCTGGTATTGAAACTAAAGAAGTTTACATCAATACAAGACAACATTGATAAATCAATGAGACCACATACAGTCAAACTTGTGTCACATGTCAATGCAGGCCACCAGGTATGAATGGCAGTTTAAAATTTTGAAAAATTGGAAAACATAAGCTTGGTGCCATAGAAGCAATAAAACATGTTCTGTCCAAAAATGACCCCAGAAATTAGAGTAAATTCTGGTAACCTTTGCCCTATGTACCATATGAACAGAGGTCACACTTAAGGACATATAATGATAGACAACTAAACCTGTTCACATGTACATAGAGGGAATATTTTCAATGCATTGGGTCACATTTTTTTACATGTTTAACTATATTATCATTAGTAAGTACAAAATAATAACATATATAAAAAAGTATTATATCAGCAAAGAGGTATTGTTTATAAAGAAATTCAGTAGAATCATCACATATATAGCCACCTCTAGACAATGGTCGACTTTATGGCCAAACATTTTTAATATGGGTAGAGCAGTTCCATTATATACTGAGAAATCACACAGACATGATCAATTAAATTACACTTTTGACATTATTTTGTCTCAGACACAAATGAACATAAATCAATAGAAATAAGCTGAGGATTCATATCTCTTGTACCTAACCAATAATTGTAAATATTGTGTTATATCCTCAGGGATCCTGGTGTCAAGTAGATATATTACAGTACAAGTATGGGAATATAAATGTATCAGTGACATTCTAAGTATGGCTTCAGACAGTCTCTCATTTTATGGCAGATACAGGGAGTGGTGGTAATTAAAGTGGATAAAGGTGTTAGTCTTCCACTTTATGTTCGTGCCATCTAAAGGTTGCAAGTTCAAACAATGACATATTACAATAAAATCTCCTCAAATGACATCTATACATACTAATTTTTCTAGGAGTCAGATTGAAAAAGGACACAAATTTAAAAATTTTAATTCTTTTGATCTTAAATCTTCTAATAGACCATAATAGTAAATTCTTGCCATTGGTAGCAAGTTTTTATTCAGGGAAAGGTTTCAAAAATTGCAAGCAGTCAAAGCACTTTGAGAATTTTTACTACTTTAAATTTGTTTTAAAAATCTGACTTAAAATAAACATTTATACAGTGATTTATTTGCAATTTTGGGAAAGGGTCTGGGTCTGGTCCAACTGGGAAAAATAAGGGGTGTGATGCCAAAATTGGGAATTTTTTGGTTGATAATTGGGAAAAAATGTCTTTATTTTCCATTGGGAAGGGTCTGTTTATTGGACCCAAACAAAGAAGGAAAAACATCACTGTTATAAACAGTGAGCCATGGTTTTGGACAATACGAAAAACAAATTGTTAAAACTTACAGGTATTTGAGGCAGCACAACATTTGTAGATGACAACAACAACAAAAAACAACAACATGCAAATAGCATTTACTCTATATACAAACAACTACAAGAGATCAACACAAAATTATTGTAACCCACTTTTTTTGTATGAAGCAGATACAATACTACTGTGCCAAAATCTTGATTTGGGAACAATATGTTATGCACAATACTGATCTCTGACGCTTAGTTCCGCTACTTACTGGAATTATCTATCAGTACCACATGGTCTGCTGGAAACCAGCCAGGTTTTGCCATACAACCGTCCTTCATTAAGGAGCCTTTCCACATTCCATCTTGCCTCTGTTCAACAATCTGTAAATAGATAATGTACGAATAGAAACATTAAAATCCATAAACAAAACCATGAGAACATTAACATTAAAATCTATCAATAAATGGAACTATTATAATAATAATATTAAAATCAATAAGCAGAAACATTTGAACATCTACACTAAAATCTATAAACAGAATCATCAGAAGACAAAAAAAAAATCTACAAAAAGAATTTTTTAATATAAAATTCTATAAATAGAACCATTTGAACATAAACATTTAATTCTATAAATAGAAACACTTGAACATAAACACTAAATTCCATGAATAAAACCAATCAAATATAAACATTTAATTCTATAAATAGAAACTTTTGAACATGAACAATAATATGTATTTTTAGAAACACTTGGACATAAACACTAAATTCTATAAATAGAACCAATAAACATAAACACTAAATTCTATAAATAGAACCAATAAACATAAACAATAAATTCTATAAAGAGAAACATTTGAACACAAACACTAAAACTATGAAGAGAAACATTGGAACATTAAAAATATGGATCATTTGAGTTTGGTACCTTCCATAAGAATGCAACCTAGCAAATGGTCAACTAATTAACCAACAGAAGACATGAGTCTTTACCAGCAGTTTTACCAAACAGATACAATAAATTCCTTAAAAAATATGGCAATAACAATGCCACTATTGATTATGTACATCATATATTCTTCCATCCAACAGTTTCTGGTATTTGCCTGAAGTTGATTTAACATGATACAAAAATAGGAATAATTATCAATTGATCTGTCAGTATTATAAGATTATATTTTACCACATGAGTTTATCCAGATCTCTATTACTGGCAGTATTGACCATCTTACCACAGCTCTATCTGACTAACAGTCAGCTAATTTATAGTATACAGAAGGGATCTCTAGGGGATTACAGCAAGACTCTTACAATCAATTCATCAAAAGTATTCATATCTTAGCAATCTAGGACACCTTGACAAAATTCACTGCTTACAGTCTAGATAAGATGGGACCAGATATTTTATGTTTTCTATGATCACACTACAATAATTAACTTTCTGTTATCTTTTATCATCAGTGATTTATATCCAATTAACACATGCTTGTTAATGCAGAGATAAGGTTGATATATGATATATTGTTTGTATGAGATTCAAAATACAGAGAAAAATAAAAATATTGGAAAGATTTCAGTCATAATAATAAGTGAAGTGTCTGGTAAACCAAGCTTTTACAAGTTGCTATCGACTGACAAAATGAGCCAAAATCCATTATTTCAACCAACAAGTTTGAACAATATCTTAACAATGCTGTAAACCAGGCTTCCCGAAAGTTGCCGGACTGTTGGACATGTCAGGCAAATTTCGAGCAGATCCAATAACTTTTCGACAAGTACCGGACCAGATGCCAGACATGATTTACAGTCGGGCACAATTTACAGTATTTACCACTTATTTATAATATATTCAGTCAGACAAATTTTCATTTGGTCAGATAGAAATTCTAAGCTTGCCTGACCAAATGTCAGGCAAATATTCCATCAGTTTTGAGAAGCCTGGTTAACAGTATTTATTATTTAATTAGAACCATTTTAATGACTCATCTAGTTTAGGGTCACTGTTAGGAACTGAAAACACAACCCTCTGAACCTAATGCAATTACAAGCATTATACCTTAAAACCATTTGGCAAGTTGACAATCTCTACATATATCACTATCTATAATGACAATTTTAAAGATAAGATAGAGAATATTAATTAAAGAATAAGCTTTGTGGATCAAATGGACTTAAAGCAACCCCACCCATTTATATTGTACTTAAACACAATTACAAAGAACCATTTCTGATCATAAGAGAAAAGTTAAGCTGATAACCAAGTACACTTTGTGTATAAGATGTCATTATGATAATTGTAGATGTTGTTTAAACTTACAACTGTTCACATCTAATTACTGTCAATGTTGATAATACTAGCACGCCCCTATCACAAATAGTTACCATTGTTCAACAATTATACAATAACTATAATACTGTCCTTAATAACCGCAAGAGAAAGAAACAATAGGATGGTCGGATGAATCACCAGTGTAAGCTGCTGTATTCATATCCTGATATCTCACTATTGCCTTAAAACTCCCACTATATTCCTTGAAACAGTCATTTTTAATTTTACATAACTTCCCCCATAGGGATCAGAGTCAGGAGTTGATGTTTTATGCTCTCCACATTGAGGTGTATTAATGGTTGTACTTATATGCGGATCATATTTGTTAAGAAACATGTGGGCAATTATTATAGAGATTCAAACAAGCATTTTCCTTCAACTGGTGGTTCTAGTGAAGCCACAAGCCCTTAAAGATATTCATGTCTCAGCTCAACATCTAGTATATAATAGATTTGTATGAACACTGAAAGTAGCACATCAAGTAGTAGTCATTAAAGAAAAAAGCTTGAAAAGTTTGGGAAATAAAATTTGTTGTATTCTCAAGAATGACTTCACTGCGAGATAACACAGAATGAACTTTATGTGTTTAAATGTCATAAATAAGTAAGGGAAAGTTTAGTTATCTCCAGAGATAATTTTTATCATGAAAGCCTTGATGTAACTGACAGGTTAATTAAAGGTAGCTGGCACTAACTCTACCATTACAGACATGGGGGCGTTACATGTCCATGTGCCAATACATGTCTAGGAATGCCAACAAAAACCTAAGACAAACTATTGCAATTTAATGAGTTGTTTACTATGAACATCAATGTAACAAACAACACTGTTCAGTAAGAAAGTAACCAGTTCTATGCACAGATCCAGTTACAGTGTAACCTCTCCAAAGCAACACCCTTTGGGAGATGCAAAATTATGTCGCTCTAGAGAGGTCAAATAAATAGTCAAATAGTACAGTGGGGAAAAAGCATACTGTTGTTGAAGGGAGTTGTCGCTTAAGAAAGGGCTGCTCTGGAGAGGTTGCACTGTACTGATATGGTAGCAGGACCCTACCAAAAATCACTTTGTTACTATTGAAACATCTGTATACTGTATAAAAAATATTAAACCAACATTTTCAAGGTAAAAGATATTGTTATAAACATCAGGGCATAGAAGTAACAAATTTAAGCTGGTTAACCAGTCTCAAAACTGATTTGCAGACTGGTTGCTAAATTATTTTCCACAACCTGATTAACACAGTTTAAATCTTATGCTACATATATTCTGACATACCAGTATATCTTTCAGAATAATCTGACCATGGTCACTGTTGGTAGCAGGATTTGTGTATGTTAAATTACACAGAACATTCAGAGATAACAGAAAAGTAACATCTGCACCTAATTAGTATCAGTCAAGTATCATAATTAATTTAGAACTTAATGAGAATTTAAAGAGATGCAGTTTGGTTGTTGGTACTATTCCCATAGAGAAGATACAATGGTTTAGCACAGAACAATTAAAATTGCTTCTTTACCAAAGGTGAGTTACAATAGCTTTTATTGCACTCAGATCTTGAATTTTTCATGGAGCTGGAAGTATAACCTTCAATCACAACTGGGTGTTCCGGTGTCTACTCACAGATAGGAACTCCTCTCTCTGTGTGATCACTTTTATTGCTTCAATGGAGATTACAACTGTGAGTTTATGAATGTCCATGAATCAAGTTCAACATGTGAACAACAGCCACACCTCAACAGTCACTTTATATATTGGTATAAAAGGCTAAATAAACCTTTAATTTAAAGCTACTTGTGCAATAAGCCATATTTCTCAACTATGTTTTGGTGGCTGTTGTTGCTTGTACTTAAAGGTTGAATTTCAAAATGTAACTCAACTGAGTAACTAAGTATGCTGGACTATGTGTGGTGTGTGTAAGACTGCTAAATGAAGCAATCAAGTCAATAACAGGAAACATTTGGCAATCTTCATAACTGAATGACCTGTTCGATAATAACTCTGCAACCAGGCATGTGATGCTTTTAGTAGATAGTCCATGGAACACTTGCAAATGAATGCATAAGATATTAACAAACATAATACAGGATTATGAGTGTTCATGCCTTAAACATTTATGAGTGGTTCCCTGAAGTCATCACAAATGCTTAGCTTAAATATAGATTAATTTGCTCATATATTATGAGAGGAGCTTAGGTTTAAGTGAACTGAAACTAAAAGAAAAACTTATAAGACAAGATGTTGGAATGAAGATATGACATCCATTGGTAAGCATGAGAACTGGATGTGCTACAGGAAGGCCACATTGACATATCAAGGCTTACCCATAGCCCCATGAGGATACCAAATGATGTAAGAATCCAGTTATTCCCTTACGTCCTCCATGTACACTCCAGTACAGATAGAGAATGACTCACATAACATTATAAATATTTTATAACAATACTCCGCTAGCCTTGATGTTTGGTTCTGTATTGTCATAAATTTAGCTTCAGTCTCTCCAATATTGAACTTAATATTGTTGCTGCTTTCGTTGAAGTAATAATTACGAATTGTTTATAAATGTAGTCCTGTACTGGTTATTATGATTAAGGATTTAGTGATTTGTACAGTCAGAAAACTGTACTTCCAAAGTAAAAAAACTTCCACTTCTTAAAATTATGGGCAATCATCTTCACTAAGATGTTAACACAGAACTATAAGAATATTCAAGACCTGGAGTCCAGTCTTAAAGCTCAAGATTCTGATTGGTTAGTTCAGAACGATTATTTAAATAAGCCATTGACAAGGCTGCATTTCGAGACTAAAGCATAATGGTAGATTTGGTCTCCTCATTTATTGTGATTATATATAAGTGAGTTGTTAATTTACTGGAGACAACACATGTAAGATGAGATGTAAACATTGGGTAAAGTTATAGAAATTAACTCAAAATATTTGCCATTATTACTACAAACAGTGTTTTCTTCATCATCATATAGTAGATATTTGTTCTTGCTAGTAAGTTTTTCATGTTTTTTATTAATTCCGGGAAACATTTTCATAATGATCACAGACAAAAAATTAGGAAACAGATATCGGAAACATAATTCATAAATAGATTCCTCTTTCATTGATAATTCATCTAAATTCTGAACCAAACATGACGATAAACAGGAGATAATTAAAGAACAGCATATTGGGCCACTATAATGTTAGTATAGGGAGTTCTATTTTATTGATCAGCCCACGAAAAAATTATCAGAAGAAATATTTGCTGACATGGTACCATAAAACGTAGCATCACTTGGGACATGACATTTTTACTAGAGAACTTTTGAGCTTTCATGTAATACTATGGAATACTGTAGTAAACAGGAATCGATGGTTGATAGTTAAGGGTTTTCGAACACGACTAGCAGTTGTAATTGATTCTTCCCCAAAACAGAGTATGAATTTTTAGGGGCTGCTTCCACTGGAATGCAAATAATCCTACAAGGCTGGAAAAGAAATTGGAATGTGGCTGCAGAATGCAAATATTCATGTGAAACAATTTCTGTGGGTGAGTACACAACACAGGGTAATATGGAACTCCCTAATTTCGTGTACAAGATGTCAAGTGCCAACAACGTTCCATCTGTATCTTAAATTTATTACAAAAATATAAACATATAATAAGGAAAGGACTGCTTGAATAAGTAATTAAAGTCATAATTGAAAAACAACATGTCAATCATATGAATAATTCAATCAACTAAAATCGAGAGATTGAAGTCTATCTATCAGCTTTTCATTTGTTAGCTTGTTCTGTTCATGCATTCGTTTGTTCGTTCGTTCATTCTTTCATTCATTCATTTCATTCCATTTCATTCAATTTCAACGCAACTCAACTCTATTCAACTGTACATGGAGTAAAGTTGAGAGGTTAGGAATATTCATACTATTTATGAGTTCCATACATGTTTACTAAATGTGTTATAGAAACTACCAACAGATTTATTCATAACCACATCTGGTCAGACTCTGATATCCACTCATCATAAAACCAATCTTATCATGCATCTAACACTGTTAAATTCAATAATACAACATACAAAGGATCCATCAAATAATTGACATCCATCATGCCCAATGTTTATCAGCTTAATCTGTATCTATCATCTAATATAACATTAATGCAAAAACACTTACATCGTAATTCCCCTGATGATCCAGTTTTCACGTTTTGTTGACAAACTTCTCAATAAAAAACCTATATCAACTTCATTCAAAATTAAAAACACTCCAGAGACACAAAAAAATGATTCTACAGAATGCACACTTCCAGGAGTCAAAATAATTACATTAAAAAACACAACACAATTATCTATTTAGAAGATCTATGAATAAGAACAGAGAAATGTTGCTGAAAATCTTGAAAACATGGCACACTTAACATTAAGCACAATTAATCACAGTAGCATAAAAACAATCCATCAAAAATCCAGTCAGCAACAATAGAACATTAATTTCATTCCAGGGAAATATAAAAATTCCAGTACATCTAATCACATGTCAGCCTTGAACTCTACTCCACAAATAACTGATTTAAACCAGGAGTGTGTAAACATAACAGAAGCAGCCCATAATGAGTTAAATATCCTCGCTCAAATATTGACAGAACAACATGATAACTTTATGAAAATACAGGATTTTCCAGATTAACATAGACAATGTACATGATCAGTGCGAGTCATCCATATTGATTTTCCAGAGACAAATATAATTCACAACAACATCATAATTGTAATACCAGCCACAAATATTTTCTCAGAATTAGCTCAGAAATTCCATTAATGTTTTCACTATGATTCTAATACAGAGAGTTCTGAAACTCCAGAGTCAAGAGTGGCTCAGAAACTCCACAATGAACACAACACGCTCAATCACTGAGGGAATACTGACGTTATCTTATTCCATTTCCAAAACTGAAATGAATGACTTCAGTTAAGTATCTCAGTGACTGAGTTAACACAGAGAGAAGTCATTCAGTATTCAGGTTCTATTGATTCCAACAATTTGGAGTAGAAAACATAAGCAAGCATGATGTACTACCATGCTTCCAAATAGTAACAAAATTAAAAGTAAAACCAAAATTATAAGTGATCGTCAATGCACAAATCAATCCATGCACTTGTAACCATCCAAAAAATGCAAAAAGCTTTAATGGGGAAACTAAATCCCTGACCATTGGAAATCCTCAGATATTTCTTAAAACAACAGGATAACAGCGCATTCCATGTATTACATATCCACCTTCATTCTCAGTTACAACAAAGCATCTCTAAGAAACACTATCCCACACATCACCAGACACTATTTCCTTACAAGTTTCCCAAACATAGTGTACCGATCTATATACATGATGTAGGAATGCTGATTTTGACACAAGATTATTTCTTGCAAGAACCAATAAGCTGCTAGGTGGTGTTATAATCTAACTGGACATCAGCTTCTACTGTACATGGATTCCCAGTGTGCACCCCACAGATGTGCAGATAGCACAATATCATACACTATTTATTCACATGTAAACTTAATTAACCAGCTGTTCATGATGACTGTTGGTACCAGGGACTAATATACATAGGACTATCAGCAGACCACTTCCGGGTGGGATGTGGGTGTTATTTTAAGGTAACTCACTGGTAAATGTTCTTCTTATCAGATAACTTAGAACTTGGAAAATGTTCTGAACATTATTCTTTCATTGGGTTTAAATGCTGCATCAACAGCCAGGATCATTTGGCAACTTTTTCAGCTTTAACATTGAAGGAAGACTTCAAGTGTCTACCTGCTAGAACCACCAACTTTCCGTAAGCTAGCTTGATAGCTTCCACACAAGTGAAATTTGGTCCCAGGTGGGATTAGAACACACAACAGTGAGGGGCTAGTGTTAACAAGTCATATGGACATTAATTCCAATCTTTTAAGAAACACACTGTCCTTATCTAATGTACACAGAGTGCAGTCCTGATTTTGATGACCCATTCAAAACAACTATTTGATTGGTCTGTTCTGAGCGAATTCCATAACTAACCAATGAGAAAGCTGATTTTATTCTGACAAATGTCACAATAACTCAGTTTATTTACTCAAAGATTATCAGAATAACCCACATTTTAAGAATATATTTAATTGCATGATTAATACTAATGAGTAATTTAAGCTGAATCACATTTATACAGTTCTTTAATTATCAATTTCTAGTAATTCATTAAATTCTAATAGAAAGTATTGATTTAAAGATATGTACATGTCCACAAAATTGACATTGTAAGTGTATAATTATGTGAAAAGAAGTCTAAAATTAATCTTAATTTTGATGACAATAATCATTTAATTATTGAGTATGTATACCTAACCATAAAGGGAGACTAACACGGAGTATCAATCATGATTTAATTTGTGATATTACCTCCCTTTAAAGATCATACTAAGAAATTTCTGTCTGATTGAATTCAAACAAAAGAAAATCAACTAAATTGTTCAGATTGAAAGGGGGAGTAGATCTGTATATAAATAACACAAGATTGTAAAATTATCTCCCTTTGATACATAATTTTTTTACCAACTTTAAGCCTGGGAAAACTGTAGATGAAGGTATTATGTTATTATCAACAATATGTTTGATGAAATATTCACATATTTGAGTGAAGCCTGGTAACCATACAGATATCTAGGAATGTGTGTTCACCTAGTGTTAAATGTTGAGAGAAAGACACATAACACTTTCAAATGTGCATAATTACGAAATCAAGGTTCAGACAGCTGTATTCAAGTATCAAAACAAAGTTACCTCCAAATGAGACCAACTTATCTGTACTGACTTTTAGAGTAGGAAAATATGCACATAGTTCATAAACTATTAAAACTTTGGTATCGAATCAGAATTTGTTACTCTCAGCGCAAAATAAACCGCTGCAATAAATATTTCTGGGAAAATCTGTATCATCTCTTTCAGCAAAATGAAAACAGGGAATTTCTTCATTCAGTACAGGGTCTGAACTGTTTTGGCCTGCACATATTGCTGAGACGATTACATTATATTCAATAAATTACCTTAATAAGGTCTCCATCTTTAAATGTCAGTGAATTAGGCTCACATATGTTACAGTAGTCTCTCACAGCTTTTGCTTCAACACAAAAACTTGCATCTGAAAAACAGAAAAAAGTATGTTACAAAACAAATTATCACAAACTATGTGTATCAAAACAAATTATCACAAACCATGTTGTTAAACAAATAAACACATACATATATCTTGTCATACATTATACATTCAGTGTTGGTTCTGCTCATCTAGTTTTTCTAAATACCAGAGCCAAAAATTATGTTACAACGCTTAAGGTAAGGATAATGTTAAAATTATCAGTCCAATATTACAACACAATTCCAAGCACAGAGATGTTAACGAAAGTACAACAAATTTCATAGAAGGTACAGACAGGTGATCAGACTGACATACATACAAACAGACACTGTACAAGATCTCGTCAGGACATAGAACTGGTGATTTAGAGGTATCTGGTCTAAAACTCAGGTGAGGTGTTTTGTTTCATAGTAATATTTTGACAGGAGGTATTAGAATCAATGTTATTGTTGTCTACTGCAGACATTGTGTAGTTAAGTAAGCAGTCATTTAAGTAATGTGAGGGAATAGGTTAGTACAGACAGATAACAGAGGAACACTGGTAAATACAGGTAGATAACAGGGGAACATTAGTTAGTACAGATAGATTGGTTAGTATGGGTAGGTGGTTAGAACACAGATAACAAAGGAACACTCGTTAGTACTGATAGATTACAGGAACACAGTTTAGTACTGGGAGTTAAGAGGGGAACATGGGATAACGGGGGAACTCTGGTAAGTACTGGAAGGTAACCTGGGAACACCAGTTTGGTCAACAGTTTGCAGTAATTGTTACAAAATGAAACACTTCTGACAATGTAATTTAACATATCAACATCAAACTAACAATGCATGATCTCAGACCCACTGACAGCTATAAATGTTGTGTGTTTATCTCAACAAGTACCAGTATTTCAACCATAAACCAATATTTTATGCTGTAAGTGCTGCAAAAAAGCTCAATTTAATGAAACTTTCAACATGCATGCATTAAATCAATATCATTTGATAGGACAACTTCAATAATCACTCCATACATTTCAAAGTATGCATGATAAATTTTATATGGCTATAAACCATAATATACCACTGCACATAACTTCAATAATGTTCTATCCATTTATAGAAACAGGAAAAATATGTAAACAATTCTAACATATCAACGTAGGTAAGTATGTATTGTATTTTAAATATTTTCTGGAGGTAAATATCAGTATTTGAAACTTCTGTGAAATCAAAGTGTGAGGGCAAGTCAAATCAAGTACAGAAGGCCAATGTGTTAGGACTGGTAGTGGGTTGAATCCTCTTTAAATTAGGATCTTCATTATCATTTATAAAGAATGATTTTTCTTGTTTGTGGTTCATCAACAGTAATGTAGTAAGTGTGGCAGACAGTCTAGACCTAATCCTGGGTTTCCTTCTGGGTCAAACTTGTTCCGCTTCATACAAAAAGTAACTGAATAAAAGATAAGTGAATCAATGGATAAGACTCAATTCCAGTCAAATTGTCTCATAAAATCCTGCAACTAGTCTCAAACCTTCTATCTCTCATTTGACAAACAGTCAATCTGGAAAGTATTTATCCTGTGTAAGAACACACAACTAAAACTTCTAACCCACAAATGGGTACTGAACTTGATTCTGCCTCATTCATAATGTAGAATTCAATTTTCATGAAAAAAATCTTGACATATATATAAAAAGTTACACTGTTCTATTGAAAGAAATAGTTACGGGTGGGTGGGGTGTTCGAGTAAAATCGTCAGATATAGATTTTTTTTCTTGAATGGCAAGAAAATGGAGATTCCAAATGATCTCATAGCACCATGAATAAAACATAAAGTAAACAATTCATTGTCTCATCAATCTTTGTCATCATCTAGAATAACCTCTAATTATCCCATCCCTCAAGGGGTCCCTGGTATAAACCAATTATTTATCATATCAATTACTCAAGTAAATAAACATATACAGAACATAAGAGGCCACAACTCTATCCCAGTAGACACTGATGCTATTCTGGTTCAAAACTGACAGAATTATTTATCTATTAACTTATTTGTAATACAGTAACTTACACACTGTTCTAAAAGTGCAACACAGTGTTATCTATACATAACACAAAGAAAAAGGTACAAGTTTGTCGCAATAATATGAAGATTATATCTGTTGTTGATCCACAAATGAGATTTAGTTATGTTATAAGATGATGCCATTTGACAGTAAATGCTCAGTAAAAGATTTAGTCAATATGACTGCAGGAAGTCAGTCTAGAAGCTAGCAAATATGGTATGAACAATTTAAATCAGAATAATTGATGCCAACATGGGCTGCATAGAGCTTTTTATGCTAAAATGTAATGTTAAGTCCCCAGAAAGTGCCTTAATTGATCTTTGATCTCAGCGTATGACCTCAGCAGTGAACTTAAGGGCCTGTAGGTCATGTAACTATGGTTAAAACAATTAAGTTCTGTTATTAATTTAAGACCACATGGTGGACTGAAATAGAGCAATCTTATTATCCAGTTTTAGCTTTTAATATCACAATTTTGGGCCATATTACAATCAAGTAGCCTTGATAACCTTATGATTATAATATTACCATTCATCTTTATTTATGTTTAAACATGGTCAACCATCAAACAGAAAAAAGTAGAAAACATGGAGCATGGTCAACCATGGTGAGAGAAGATAGGATATGATCAAACATGGTGTCAACAGTTTGACCATGGTGGACCATTGTCGGCTGCGATATCAGTATGGTAGAACTGCCAATCATGGCTGATCTTGTTAAAAACAATCCTGAATGATTCAAAAGTCCTCACTAAGCTTCCTTCTTTCAGCTGTTTGTATAATTTAATTTTTTCTTAATAGCGTTTATTACTTAGATTTGTTTATAGCGATGAAAGTAACCCTTAGCCTGTGATTAATGTTTAAATTTTATCCTATTTTGGAGCATTTGAACTTAAATGTTTGCTCGTTGTCCATAATGACTGATCCCTGTACATACTGACCATGGCTGAATATATTTTGTTAAATGTCATCAGCTGTGACAACGGTTGACCATGGCTGTTGACCACAGTCAAACATGGTTAACTATGGTTGATGACCATGGTCGTAGACCACAGCTAAACATGGTTAACCATGGTCATTGACCATGATGGATGACTATGGTAAAGAAATGTGGTGCCATTTAACAAAACATGGTTGAACATGGTAGACCATGATAGTCTATGGTCATATGACCTTCTTTTTTGGCTGGGTCGATTCTTTGAAAAACTGGTTTTAATATCAAGTTGACTGTATCATTGGACCAATGGTTATGTGGCACCTTGCTGTAGTAAGTTGAAAATCCTACACATGGTTGATGGTATTCAGCTGACATTTTAAGATGTACAGATGAAGTGCCAACCAAGGAGACATACTAACAGATAGAATGTTTTTTTTCTTGTTTAACGTTTCATTAAATTCTAAATTACCTTATTTAGGTTACTGACTTTAATCTCTATTGATAAACCTGAATTGTGACTTTTATTAAAAAAGATAGCCTTTTCTCATTAATCATACAATGTTTGAGTAAAGCTCTACATTTCTTCAGAACAACAATAACATTTCAATTTTATCGCCGACAAAAGAACCTAAAAGAATGAATGACTCAGAGAGACAACGGAGACATACTTGTGTAAAATACAAGAATATTCCCTTACAATTGATGGATGAATAAAATGATACAAAATTTTCAGTAACAGACACAAAAACATTTCAATATTACAGAGGTATTCATCTCCAACATGGTTAGTAAGACAAATGTGCAAAGAGTAATTTGCATGTTCTTCATTGATTGGTCAATTCTGATTGGTTGACCAAAAGTTTATTTTTGTTATAAGCTTTCTCAGTTAACTTTAGCAAAACTAAAGAAAAATCAATATTTCCAATTTTGATACAACTTCATACTTTGCTGATTGAATAAACATAATTACAGTAGTACTGTGAAATCAGACATATCTGCAAGTCTGAAATTTCAGGATTTCAAGAAAACATGTTTTTCTGCATAAACATTATTTTAGGGTTACTATATTTGTTTTGTTGAAACATTCAAAATAAGTAATTCATTCAATTAAGAATTTTGCAGTAAGTTCCTTCTTGAAATTTCATAATTTACAGAAAATTTAGTCTATCACGAAAATTTCTAATTTTACAGCAGTGAACATCAGAGTAAACGTTTGATTAGATAACTTTGTATTCACCAAACAAAAATCAATCACTTCCTATTAACAAGTTAAAACAAATAAATCTTCTCAGAAGTTTCCCATTGATCATATTAATCATAAATCAGTTGTTGTTTAGAAATATGATGCATTTCCCATGTTAAGACTATCTATAAATCTGGAAAGTCACCAACACCAGTAAGAAATAAAGCCAATCTTAAAGATCAAAAATATTCTTTCAAAAGTTCTTGCAAAATCTGTAAAAATATTCTAAAACATCTGGAGCATTAATCAAATTATATCATAAATGGCAACAGAAAAAGCACACATTTTGCAGAATTATTTGGAAAAGTGATAAAACAGACGACATAAGCAGCAGACACATCTTCACTTACAGACATATATTGTCTGATTAGTCATACAGCTAGAAAACCAAATGTATGTTTCCCTCCAGAAGAAAAATCAATCTCAAATCCTGTACAATAAGAGATGGAGTGCTGTATGCAAGGCCTTATAACAGTCTGTAATGTGTCTAAGAATTACAAACAGCGCTCATAAAATACCACAGGATAATGTTACACAGTTATGTAAGATGGGTCATTCCAAATGGACAGCCTCATTAATTTCATATAATGATTTTCATAAAAAATGACAATACACGTTAATCAATACATGAACATTTTGAAAACAAAACCACTCTTTCTTCAAATGTTTCAAAAACAAGTAACAAAGGGGCCTCTGAGGTTATAGTCTCATTATACATTACAATAATCACTAGCTCCTCAATGCTGAGAGTTTGAATCCCATCTGGAACCAGACAAATTTCACAGATGAAGAAGCTGTTCAGCTGGCTTATGGAAGGTCAGGTGCATGTCTAGGGTCTTCATTCAAAGCTGATGCTGGACAAGAAGCCCAATGACACTGGCTCTTGGTATGACATTAAACCACAGTGAAAAAAAAACAAGTTACCTTCTATACCTTCTAGTAAAATATGTTATCAGTACTAATCCAACATTGACAAATATGTTACAACAATGGAAAGCGCAGTAATGACACATGAACAATACTATTGCAACCATCAAATAGTATCTTCACAACCATTGACTAGTAGTTTTGCAAGCAAACAATCCATTAACAAATATCGTTGCAACCAAATGATCAATTAACATAATCTAATCAACAAAATCATTCATTAACAAATATCGTTGCAACAAAATCATTCATTAACAAATACCTTTGCAACAAAATCATTCATTAACAAATACCTTTGCAACAAAATCATTCATTAACAAATACCTTTGCAACAAAATCATTCATTAAAAAGAAACTTTGCAACAAAATCATTCATTAACAAGAAACTTTGCAACAAAATCATTCATTAACAAATACCTTTGGAACAAAATTATTCATTAACAAGAAACTTTGCGACAAAATCATTCATTAACTGATACCTTTGTAACAAAATCATTCATTAGCAAATACCTTTGCAACTAAATAATTCATTAACAAGAAACTTTGCAATTAAATAGTTCATTAACAAATATCTTTGCAAACAAATGATTCAATAAAAAATATCATTGCAATCAAATAACCCATCAAAATTTTGCAACCAAATAGATAACTGATACATATCTAAGGAATTAAAATGATATAAGTAATTTGAAGGCAAACATGTTCATTTGTAGTTAGATACATGCAAAATAGTTACATCATTAACTTCTTTGCTAAATAAAAAGAAGCAAAATATTAAAGTCATATGAAAATATCTTAGGCATTAACAGAATGGAATGGAACATAGCAGATGGTAAAACATTTATGGCAATATACTCATTGCCTTACCTTTAAATATCTCAATAGGCGTGGTTTGCTGGCTGCCTGGTGTGGTAGCCCCATTTGTACATAAACTTCCATCAACACAATTAGGTATACAGAACTTCATTGTCAATTTAGACACAATGACTAATTTGTGGAAACACTAATATAATAATCCAATATACCAAAGTAGTAAACTTCAATATGGTGATATTTGCACTGATTTATTTCATCATCGGAAACTTACATCGTTTTGCTAAACATATTTCAAAGCTCTTCTGTATTGCCAGACTTATAGCCGAAACTGGACATGCCAGCTAGCTAAACAAATATTCCAGTCGCTAATATTGCAGAAATTGCTGCAACACTAAACACCGACAAAATATAACATGAAGACGACATCATAAATACTCTCCATATTGGAAGAATATTTGGTATTTCTGTGACAACAGTTAGCCTCATATTGGATATCAACCGTCACGCCATTACGTAGACATCAGATGGCAAAACATTCAACATGTTACAGTAAGCTTCATGATAAATTCATAATCAAACATTTTTCACTGCAATAAAACATTTCCTGATCACATATTTACAGTCCTATGCAGTACGGTTTTTCTCTAACAATATAAAAAGTCAACGATTTCCGATATCCATAAATTTAAAAACTTTCCAATATCGACAGTCAATTATTCAGCAATTTCTCCAATCAACTAAATCAACACAATTTTTATTTCTTCAGTGGCGGTTGATAGAAAATTCAAGTTTGGTTTGAAAATAATGTACTGTATAGATGGATGACTAACAACTGCAGAAATGTTAACGCACAACATGAATATTTGTTTTTAATCAGTTACGTACAATAAATTCGAAATTGCTTCTAAATCCAAACCTTCAAGATAACGTAGGAATTGAAAACTTAAAATAAATAAAATGAATTCAAGGTTTAAATAATTCACTGACAAATTAAACTGGTGGTGCTTTTAATGTTATAGAGTGTTCTTGTACATCATGTTGGGTTTAAATTGAATTTATAATTGGCTATTGATTTTTAAAAAAAATCAAATTATGATATTTTGAATAGCAACACGTCATCACAAGTAATGTCTGATATTAGAACAGGATCTAAGATTGAACATATGATGAACTCCAACTTCTGTAATGCGGAATGCATGCATAATCTGATGAACTATCAGGGTGGGCCAGGCTATGCAGAACAATATGATAGCATATTACATAAGGATATGTCAATATTTTAACAGCCTGTCTTGCTTGTTTAATTGATTTTTGCTACTAATATTATTGACACAACAGAATTATGATACTAGATATTGATGTTATCACATATTAATGCCAGAATTAATAGAGTCAATCAGATAAAAATCAATGGAGCTAAACGTTGATTAAACGATTTGTATTGTTTCATAACAAATAAACCACACACATAGAATAGTAAATATATTTAATATTTGATTGTTCTGAGACACGCAAGTTAATAACAATTAATTATAATTTATACATGATTTTTGTGCTTCAAGTTTTTTATATGCTAATTACTTTCAATATCTATTTACAGATCAAAACTCTTGCTTGTTCTTGATTGTAAAGATTAGCATGTCAGGGTTCCACTTTGCAACCTTTGAACCAGGAGTTCTGTGCCAGGGTCTAGTTCTATACTATAATGATGCTCAACAATACATCAGGTGTAACATATATTTTATAAAATACATAAACTGAGTACAGAATAACAAACATAATAGAAACATAATGTCCTATGTATACCAATGTCATCTTAAAGATACGGAGCCTAGCTAGCTTAGATTGTATACATGACAATGCAAGCCATAAATAAAATGGAATTCAAACAAAACGAAAAGCAAAAATAAACATACCAATAAAACACAAGTTTAAATGCCTCCAGCAGTCGGTAAAACGTCAATATAAGCAGAGAAACTCAACAACAATTTAAATGATTTACATGTTCTTGTCTTAAATTGATCAACTATTTCTCAACAAGAAACTCTTTCAATTCATCATCATTTTAAGACACAAAATGACAATAATTCAACAACAACCCACAGGGTCGGCATTCAAAAACACAACCCTTGTTTGATTATCCCCAAAAATCAATATTTAAATCATTGAATACTGTTTTTGTATCCTACATCTGAGAATATTAGTCATCAGAGCATCTGCTTCTCACATCACCAGATTAGAATACAGGCTAGCAAGGGAAATATTCCACTTTTATGAGATATTGGATCTTTTCTAAAAGAAATTCATGTCAATATTTTAACAATATCTGCTACAATGACTCATGTAAGATTTGGATTAAGGGTGAATATCTAGCAATAACAGAATATGAATATTTTCTCTTTTTTGCCAAAAATGTGGATTTTAAGGTTTGCAATTTACATCACTAGTTTGTTTAATATGAAGCTTTCATTCATTTGCTTTCAGAAAGGAGGCATATTATATTATATTTTCATCAGTAGCAAAATTTATATCACTGTGTGAGCATACAGGAATCTGAATGGTAAAATAATGGAATAAATGTTTAGTACAAAAAAGCAGCTATATTTTCATGAAATACAGGAGTTTTACTTCAAACTATTAAATGCAGTTTTCTTTTCCCAGATATCAATTGTTGGTGCAAAACTGAAATAAGTTTGTTTCTAATGAAATTTTTCCATTAAAACATTTTAACATCTTGCAAACCTTTCAAAACCCTTGCTATTTTTCTGTCCATGCTTCAAGATTAACAACAAAGCTAGATTAACTTATTCTTCTAAATAAAAAACAAGTTATGATATGTTTTAAGCCAAATTAGCGCCAATTTACTGAGGGATTATTACATTATATATCTGACCAATATACAATCATTACTACATGATATGTCTGTCCCATTTATTACATCAACTTCACAGAAATAAATTTATGGTCTAATTACTTACAAACTCAGAAATATACAATTGTTTTGATAGGTAACATATTGTAAAGGCAGTTTTATTTATTCCAATTATACATACAAAGCATGGTAATGATAACAATATGGGTTGATATATTAAGTTGAACAATATTCATAAACTGAATTTCAGTTACAAGCCGTGGGCATTCATCTTTAATAATTGCTCAAATGTAACCTTTTGGCACTAACAGAACTCCTGATTCAGCAAATAACTGCCAACATCTTGGCATGATGTACAAAGCAGAAGTGTGAGACAAACTACCAGTCCGTCAAATCGTCCAAGTACCAGGCTCTTGTTTCCAACCTTTTACCATACAACACTCCTACCCTTGTGTTGCATCTTTAACCATCTTTTGCCCTTGTCTCCAATATTCAAACACAAAATCAACACTGTCTGGTGCTCAGTGACATAAGTTTATCAAGCCAGCTTACAGCCTAATAGTAACCATAAAATGTGGTAGAATTTAGGAATTCCTGCTGAGACTTCTCCACTGAAAGTTATTATCAAAATTCTAATCAAATCAATATAAATGCCTGGAAACTTCTCCTCGCTAATGTTACACATTTAACAGAAGAAATCAAATTATAAACAAGGATATAAACTATGAGCCTGGTTTATAACAATAACAGCTTCAACTAATATTGAACACATGTCATTATAGCAGAACTATTGATCAAGAGTTACAGTTACTGGTTACCATGATTTACTGCAGATATTTATTATGTTTTATGGTAACTATTGATTGGTTTTACAATGAAATAAAACATAATTTCAAGTATGTATTCACTATTGCTTATCATGTAAATCATACAGCCTGTGTTAATGTCACCTGTAAACAGAGGTCACCATGTGAACAATGACCTCCCTTTAGCCCACTACTATCATGGACCAAGAAAACCTCAGAAAATGCCTACTTTGCATCATTGGCCATATTAATTCTCTCCTTTTCGGGGCCTTCACAAACAAGTTTGAGTGTATTGTCAGGTAACTATTTTGTTAATCCATCCAGAAACACACCACTAACACACAGAGTTATATCACAGAAATATTGTTTACTCCAAACAATTTACAATTTGCTGAAAACTCCTGATTCAAATATAAACCAAAGAAGCATAGAATTATTAAGAAAAAACACAACACTCTCAGAAACAACATAAAGCATTGTTTCATCCCACACTATATAATATATGACACACTATAGATAACTGTTGTATCTTATTGTATAACAATCAACAGGTGATATAATCACATCACATAAATAACTAATGAAACAAGACATAATGATTGGTTACATCTTCTGGATAATAAGCTTTCACAGAAATATATGTTATCTGTTAGCAATAATACTAGGAGAGAGCATATACTTATAAACTGTGTTTCCTTATCAAAACACTAACAATAATATTAAAACTTCAATGAATGTAGGTTTGTGTTTTACATAATGTAGATTTATATTATCAACAGTTACAGATGTAAAGCAGTTCATTTAACCAATATTTCTATGTCACCAAACTGTTCCCCCACATTTTGTAAGTTAAACTGCCAACTTACACACACTATCTATGAATCTGAGTTGGGAGTCATTATGACACTGGTAACAATATCTTGTGTTAAACTGTAATATGGACATTGCTTGGGTCTCATACCCATAAACTATGTTTTACTTTCAGTATGACCCTGGAGGTCTTAAACACACAATAATTCTTGTTGACCATGGTAAAACTAAATGTTCAGATCATAAAAACAATATGGCCTTCCATTATAGTAGTATTACTTTATTTCATAATCTACATCATCTATAGAACAGAACTGATAGATTTGTTATTCATTCTAAGAAAAAAAGAACATAGAAAAATCTTTCTATAAAGCCATTATTGTCGAGTGGACCACACAAATTTTTCATTAAAGTTTTATATCCACTTTTATCAAATATATATTTTCCAGGAGACAGAATCTCACACGAAAATTTGTCAAAACAATTTTGGATGAGGATTTAGACTTTAAGGATCGAGACATATATAGCAAAAACAATCATGTTCCGAGTGGTAAAGAATTCAAGCATAATGATAGGATGCTACAAAGTTCTAAATAATCCATGAATAATATCTCAAGGGGCTGTTACTTCCATTAGCAGACAGATATATACAGCCAACCACTTAGACAGATCAGGAAGAAATAACAACTGTACAAAAGAACAACACTAATATAGTCATGGACAATTTAATTCAAAGGCACTTGAAGGGTAATTGCAAATCAGAAAGGTCAAAGTTGCTTTGATTTCCATAACAGAGAATCCAGTTCTGGAATTTCACATAACAGAAAAATCACAGTTATTGCAATTTCTCTTAACAGAAAGGACAGAATTACTAAATTTTCATATAACAATATGCAATACCACATGATAGAAAGGTCACAGTGTGATTGAAATTTCAAATAACAGAAAGGTCACCAGAATTTCACATAACAGAAAGGTCACAAGAATTTCACATAACAGAAAGGTCACAAGAATTTCACATAACAGAAAGGTCACAGTTACAGCAATTTTGAATAACAACTACAATGCTTACATCCATGAAAGGATACAGTCATTATCATTTTTACCTAACAGTGGGATCTATGCAGTGGGATTTCACATAACAGAGGTTTATTTTATGTACTTCATTCTAATGTAACAGAGAAAATTCAAATCATAAAAACTGGAAAGACTGGATTTCACATCACAGAAGAGTTCAGACTCACATTTCAGAAAGTTAGTGAAAATGAACATTCATAAGCAGAAAAAGGTCAGTGTTACTGTATCAGGTGAATATTTTATATCAGTAACAGAAAACAGAAACCTAAAAGTTATTTTACAAGCTGTGAATTTTACAAATGAGAAATGTGTAAGTTAATGCTGACTCAGAATATTGGTTTATTCACAAAGTGAAGAACTTTATATTTCATGTAACATGTAATTCATACTGATGTAATTTATTTTTATGACCTACAAATCATCAGTGCATGTAATATTTTAGCATAATAAATTTATTTGACACAATAGAGGATACTGTCATACACTTGTCATAAAGTAGCTCTACATTGTACTTATTCATACTAACTGTCAGAACTCATGCATTTAGGACATGGTATACAGTTCATATCAAATACTCAAGTCAGGTAACATTCATCCACAGAATACCAGATTTAGAAAGCAGTCTTGCAATTGGACAATATTAAAACTGACCTCAGAACTGACCAATCAGAGACTTGATTTCACAGACTGGTACTTAAGATTTATACTCTCAAACTAGAAGATGCGAATAATAATTCAATAAGATATTAATTAACAAGGTGATGTGGGTGCTCTGTGGTTGAGTGGTTATGGTCTCTGATTAGCAATCACTAGCCCCTCACCACATTGAGTTTGAATCTCACCCAAGACCCAATTTCATATATGTGAGGAAACTGTCCAGCTAACTTACAGAAGGTCAGTGTTTCAACCCATGAGTATGCCTGGGGTCTTTCCCCACTGTTAAAGTTGGAAAAGTTACCAAATGACCTTGGCTGATGGTGCTACCTTTGCGAAATGCAGTTCATGTTTTAATGAACATTTCAAGTCAATCAGGAACTGTTCATGAAGAGCTCTTGATTATTTCATAGATATGATTCATGCACTTTTACACATAAATTGGTCCTAAAATGTGTTTATGACCACTTAATGAATGGATGTGGAAGATTTTAAAATTCATGAACTGTCCTAGATCTGCCCTTGCAAAATGCAGTACACGATTTCTTGAGCACTTCAAACTAATCAGGAACTGTTCATGAACAACTCTTGATGAGCTTTTTTGTATTGCTTTTTGTCTGTCAACATTTGCCTTGTTACTACACTGACTTCTCCAGAAAGATCATTATTGGATGATAATTATTGACATACAAAAATTTCATGAACTATTCAAGGACATCAAGTTCAAGAACAGCCCTTGAACTATACAGAAAGTTTTGCTTGACTGGCCCATAAACATCTAAAGAATGTTTCCAAAAAGTTCATGATTGCTAAATGGGACAATACACTTACATAACAAAAAGCCCCTGAATTATTCATGAACAACAAGTTTAAGAATAGGTCATGAACTGTTCATAAAATGGTTTGACTTGTTCATGAACTGTTGATGACTATTAGAGAAGATTTCAGGCAGACTATTCCTGTAAGGTTCATGATCTAAATTCTTGTACAGTTCAAGAACTATTATTTTCAAGAACTATTCAAGAATTTGTCTCATTTAGCAATCATGATTTTTTCATGATTTTTTTTCATGAACTATGGATGTGAACTATCCATGAACAAATCATGAATAATTCATGAACTATTACAATTTATTTCACATAGGTACTTTTCACTGCAGTGAAAAAAACAACAACAAAAAATGAGGTGATGCAAGGTTCATCAGAAGAGACAATTAATTACTAACATTGTGAATACAATGTAGAATATATATACACACATTAACCTGCTGTGCATGAGGGCATGAAAACATGTAACCACTAGGTTATGACTTTATTAATATACTTCAGTAACATGTTGATGTACATTTTATTACAAAAAATTCAAGAGTTCAGTGTAACTCATATCTTGCATCTGACTTCTCAAACCAGCAATTAAAAGGGTTTGCCTAACACTTTAAATTTCTCAACCAATCAGCTGTTACTAAAAAATAATGTGTATCTTAATTCAAATCTGTGCAGCCAAATGATATAAAAATACACATTAATAAAACAAAAATAAACAAAGGCATGATATTAGTTTTAGGCAGGTTGAAAAGATAATGAACAACAATAAAGATATTAAATTATAACATAAATGAATTCCATATATCAACATGAGGATGATGCAGTGTACTTATATCACAATCATGAAGACTTCATAATTATACATACAGTTCAAGTCTTTAGTTAGAGTTTCAACTTTTCTCCATAAGAAATCAAAATTCATAACAATTTAGATCCCAAAGAATGTGAAAGATTAGGGAAAAAATGGAGGCCTAAAGTTGCCAGAAAACATTTATATTCTTCCAAATTTAGCTTTTTATCGAAGTTTTAGGCAGAAAAAGACTCCATAAGATAGCTAAATTATCCCTCATCATGACTGATTGTTGACCTAAGTTAGATAGGAACACTAACACATTGTAAAATTGCTAATGCAATATTAATGCAAATTATGTACTGATGTATGATAAATGAACCAACCTTCTCAAATTTCATGTGGTCTTCCATTCATATATTTTACTCCTATCATTTTAATCTGTGGAGTGGAGAACATTAAAAAAAATGAATGATAATTTATAACTTAACTTTTAACACAGAGCAATCCAAAAGTTTCTCCTAAGGTAAAACTTGAGTAACCTGGTTGAAGCAATTTATATAATATTATTTTGTCAAAATCATGATGTTTAAAATGTGATACTAATAATTTTTTCACTAACTTAGTCAGTTTTCAAATTTCAATTTCCTGTGCAAATATCATGGTTAGTATAATTCAAATACACAGGCAATACCAACAAGCTTACTATGAAATTCAAGGGCCATAACTGTTCTTGAGAAAATTAATGAAGGGCTATAACTCCATTAGAAAGATATTATTGACCATTTTTGACCAAGCGTGATTTTCAGTATACATGTTGAATAAGTTTGATAAATTTTCTCTGAAAATCAGAATACTTATTTTAGTAAAATTGTTGGCCATATATGGACAAAGATTTAACAGCTATGCCTTTAACATTCAAGCAGCACATTTAGAAGCTTAGGTAAGTTAAAACTTCTGTATACAGTAATTTAATGGAAGGAGGAACCATTAATTATAAATCTGATACATAAAACATCAACCTTGTGTCCTAAAAATATCACAGTGCAATCGTTTTGGCAGCTTTCCTGCATATTTAATAAGATAAGTAAAACTGTATATAACTATCAAGGTATACATGGATACACAGACTTTAGACCATGAGTCATAACATTAACACAGACAGATAAAATATTCACTCCAGATATGACATTATATATTATACAGTCATTTACTTAACAGATATTTTACTTTACATATTATACAAACTGTCTACAGTAATGTAAATAAGTCAGGTTTTGACTTACAGCCAACTAGCAGACCATTATATTACTTGCAGACATACTATCACAAATAAATAAGATGAATTCTGTAGTCTGAGAAAATAAGCATATAATCCAACAAATTGCATAAATCAAATATAAATAATTCATTTAGGAATGTTCTTTATAAAAATAGTATCACATTCATTAGATATTCATGTCACCTCCCATTGGGCCAACAAGACAGAAGTGAATGTTTTATTGCTCAAAGGAATTTTACAGCAGTGGCATACAGTAGTGTATCAGTTAAACACAACAGTTAATTAACTTTACTACAAGATTCCTGATGTCCATAACCACAGAATTTGAACTCCTCTTAAATGTTTAACTTATAATGAAGCCTGGAACCAGATCAGACAATTCCTGGGCAATCAATTAACAAATAATTTAATCTAACAAATGTAAGCTTTCATTTTTTGCTCTCTGGGATTTAAAGTTGCATTACAATGTCATTTGCAACTTTCCAGCTGAAGAATGGAGGATGACCCCATGCAAACACCTGGGTAGAACCACTGGTCTTCCATAAGCTAGTTGGACAGCTTCCTCACATGCAAAATATGTCTGGTCCTGGGTCCACATTTACTGATATTAAATACCAATCTCAATAAAAGCTATTATATTCTTTTCTTCCCTTGTGGTTATTCTCCACAGGTTTGACTGTATGTTAAAATGGAGCCAACATGGATCAATGTAGATAAGGTACAAGAGGGTTAAATGACCACATCACTCAGTGTATAGTGATATTATTTGTCCCAGCTATTGCTGTATAGAAGTACATGCGGTCAATAACCAATTATTTAGAGGAATAGGCACCAGTAAATCAAGTGTATCCAGCACACATCCTGAATAAGTAGAACCCATTATTGCTGATTAAGCAATATGTATAAAAGAACAGCTGAGGACTTTTTACGAAAAACCGATTTTTCACTAAAAAATAAAGCCCAGGAATACTTGGTGTTGTACAGACAGAGAGACAGACAGACAGGTGTACACACACACCGAGAGGACCACCAATATTATTATAAATTACCACAATTCCTACTGAGGAGACCAAGTTTCCTTTGAACCACATAAATATCACAAACCATGAGTACAAACCACCCAGCTATCAGAATAAATCAACTCGGTTCACTTCTTCAACAATTAACATAGTTGTGGGTAGCTGAGGGATTGGGGTATGGATCTAAATTACTTGAAAATTAAATGATAAGGTAATCTCACTATGACAGAATATTGAAGATATCAGACATATCGCAGTACTCACATGTCCTGGCTTATAAACTCTTTATTGGGACATTCTTCTGTGTTGAGCAGATAAGAGAAAAAATGATTGGGATATTTTAAAATTAATGCAATGATTAACAAAGAAAAATGATAAGGACACTTTGACTTAGTACTAGCAGGATTTAATACCTCAAATAATCAATAACAAAATGAACCATGATGTCCTCAGTACTTAATAACTCAATAATCTTATTCTAATACATACAAAACTTGATTATACTCATATAATTCAGTTATTTATTCACTCCCTTTATGAACCAAACTCTGGCTCTAACTTTAGGAAAGAAATATTTTGAGATGGTGACATTTTTTTGCACCAAATCTACCCTTAAAAATTAAAGTAGAAAAATGATAAAGTATAAAAATAATTATCTAAGGCATCAACGACATCTCTTGTTCATGGCAAATAAAAAGTAGACAATAGCAAAATCTATGATAACAAACTCAAATGTGTCCATTATTGGAATTTTCAACCTTGCAAAAACACCTGATTTTACAGTTAATTTAATACTATATCAACAATTCATAATATCATTGACAGTACAGTCATGAGTTAATGTGTGTTTATATTAATATCAATACATCAACTATTGTACAAAGAATGTATTCATGAAATTTAAACATTAAATAAATAATATAAAATGACTAACATCTCAAAATAATTTAATATATTAAATATTTATAAAATTCTGAGTCAGAAATTTACCAACCTAAGATGTAATACAATTACTTGCCCAGCACATGAAATACAGTATGACATTAACCATTTATTGTGCTATAAATAAATATGTCACAATGTTATGCCAAAACAGCAACACTGACATTAACTATGCAGGTCCCCCAAAGCTCTTTTAAGTATTTTTAATTTAATCAAATTTTACTTGATATATTACCATAGCAACTGAATTGTTTAACCACACCTTACCACAACAAACTACATCTCTATAAATGAACATTTTAACATTCTATTAAAATAAATATTCAATATTTACCTTGGTAAGGCAAAGATTTTATGTGTCGTTCCTTCATCAAGATAGCATTATCCTTACATCTAAATTTAGTCCTTCAAATAGTTGCGTAAGTATTCTAAATTAACATATATATCCTTTCAGTAGAATTCTGTACCCAGGTACGTAAGTTATAAATTTAACAAATCCTTTATAAAGATAAAAACTTAATTAATGATACAAGTTGTCTACAATTAACCAATTAAGTTACCACAGTACAAAATGTTGAAGTCTAATTTCTTTGTCCCCAAAATCATAAACTTAAACCACACAAAAACTGTCAGTGAAGACGCACTTCCGAGACCTGTCACCTATCAACAAAACCATCCATTCATAATACTCACAATATTGGTTAAACTGTCCATGAAAATCACTGTATTTAATTAAACTATGAAATGTTAGAAGGAACTTATTTTAAAATACCCGATATTTCTATTCTATAATTTCTCACCCTTAAAATTTTATGAGTTTTTGAAGTCACACCTTGACAAATATAATGACCAGTACACAATGTCCAAAATCATTGCCAGGTGGTCAAACAATCAGATGAAACTATCTGTGTCCATTTAATCCAAAACTACCAAAACTTTAAGATGTTAGTTTATAAGCTTACACTTAAAGCAAGCATTCACCAGCATTATGTAATACAAGGACAACTTAGGACAAATTCAATGTTTATCTTTGACTTGTACATTGTATAGGCAGGTTCAATATATGTAGCCCAGACATTACAAGACAGTCCTGCACGTAGATATCTTAATTTACACCTTGAACCATGAAACTAGAAACAAACTTAAATATTGTTCTTATCAGACATCACTTGTGCATAGTAGATGTGCAAATTTGTTTGTTCTTATCATGTGTAAAGCTATTTATTGAATGTTGCTCGAGCCAGTGCTCCTGGGTTAACAACCTGCGCTCCTGGGTTACCTACTTTAGAAGAGCTCCTGGGTTACCAACTAGTGCTCTTGGGTTACCTACTAGTACTCTTGGTTTAACAAATAATGCTCATGGGTTACATACTAGTGCTCCTTTGTTACCAACTAGTGCTCTTGGGTTACCAACTACTGCTCCTGTGTTACCTACAGGTGCTCCTGGGGTTACCAACCACTCCTGACACTATTACCTACTATTACTCCTGAGTTAACAACCGGTGCTCCTGGGTAACCTACTAGTACTCCTGGGTCACCTACCAGTACTTTTAAGTTACCTACCAATGCTTTGGGTTACTTTAAACAGTACTCCTATGTTACCTACCAATGCTTTGGGTTACTTTAAACAGTACTCCTAAGTTACTTACCAATGCTTTGGGTTACTTTAAACAGTACTCCTAAGTTACTTACCAATGCTTTGGGTTACTTTAAACAGTACTCCTATGTTACCTACCAATGCTTTGGGTTACTTTAAACAGTACTCCTATGTTACCTACCAGTGCTTTGGGTTACTTTAAACGATACTCCTATGTTACCTACCAATGCTTTGGGTTACTTTAAACAGTACTCCTATGTTACCTACTACTGCTCCTAGGTTACCTACTAGTGCTTCTATAAGTGCTAACCTTTTTCTAATCATTCTTGATAACTTCGACAAGAGACTTAGATCTAATGCCATATTGTCAAAGTGAAACAGAAGCCTTTCCTGGGATTCAAACTTCTGATCTCGCTATGTCAGATTTTGAGTACAGACTGAGCTAAACTTGTGGGCTAAATTGAGATTGTTAAAATCCTACAGAGACATTTATGTGAAATAGAAAGAATGTAATGTTGTCAGTTAATATATTGTGGAACCATGTCTCAATAATTAAGTGATAATTTAGACAACTTATCATTTTCAAATTTATTTACAAGAAGACAATAAAAATATCAATACATCAAAAATGCTGAATATTCTTTCAAGTGTAAATGATTGAAAGATATGACCGATATCTAACATTTATCAAATGATTGATCAAGAGTATGGTATGATTGTCAAAAAATGGGATTTCTATAACTATGATGACTTTACTATTTTCATTAAAAAACAATTATTAAGAATAAATAAGTAATTCACTATCATGTCACAATCTACTGCATCAACAACTCCATTAACACTAACAACTTTGGTAACTTTGATTTCATGTACTGAACTTACCTATACCTTTAAATTCACTTTTAAATACTTCAGCCGAAAGTACACTTTTATCTATGTTCAGACTGACTGAGTCATTAATGTCTCCAGGTAAAACATTATATACAAGAACAGAGACTCAGTGAAAACATTCACAGTAATGCTGATAAACAATTCATAGTTTTCATTAATTTGACATCAAGTTTTCAATAAGACAACATTTAAGACAATCAAAATGAAAGTAAATAGAAGGGGCCTTCAAGTGCTCATCTTAACATGAACAAGCAAAAATAACATATTGTTCTATGTTGCTGAAAACTGGGTGTTCCAAGACATACCCCTGATATTTCATTATCTAATAATTAGCTTCCAAGGAGGTGGAAAAACAAAATAACCCCAAAACAAGAGAGTGATGTTTCTTCAGTATAGGGACATCTGTACTATACAGGTATTTCAGTACGATGTTTGTTGTTGCACCTGTAAATTTTCATCCAAATTATTTTCAATTCTGGAAATCAAGTTTTAGAACATGAAAATAACTTGTTGATGAATTCTACAAAAATATTTTATGCTTGGATCATTGGTTACTGTAAATCTTTATATTTTACATGGAAATAAATTTCTTGTAGCATGTAAAAATGTGTTCCCCTACTCCCTATTCTAGCAGGAATGAAAACTCACAGTGAGTGATGTTTGCCCCTCAACATCTAGATAAACTCAGGGTTTGTACAATACCTGTACTGAATTCATTCATGACCTTGCCACAAAAAATCATAGGCATATACAGTTAAATAGAAAATCCATGGCTGTTTAAACATTGTCAAAACACTAGATAAGCAGAGGCCAAATATAGAAATCATGCATGTTTGATAAAAGTCATACATTTAACAACACCCCATGTTTTATACTGGTGAAGTTGAGTCATGGATGCAGGACAGTGGTTTATTTGTGTTTGGGTTCCGATTTAAAAACAACAGGTTTTCATTTTGTACATGATATGTAACAACACTGGTTAAAGTCACATTGACCCAGTTATTGGGGTCTATAGCCCTTCGTACAATTCTTAAAAAGCCAACCATAGGAAAGGGGTTACCTGGGTAGGCTTACCAGTCTCAGGTTGAGTCTTGGACTACCATGAACCTGTAAGTTTGAATCCATACTTGGGTGAGCTCGAAGCATTATTTAATAGTTCAACAGCAGTAGCTCAGGATAAGTATGGAAACATTTGAAGAAATTCTCAAAGTTTTAACACAAACTGACAGAAAAGCTTAAACTAATTTTGAAGATGTGACCATTGCCAAGAATCAAACTCACAACTAAGAATACAGAGAGGATATTCTAGCCCCGACATCGGGTCAACCTTCAATGAGGTAGACATACTAATATTTAAATATATCCCAGCTAAAAAGTTTTAAAAATTCCATTTATGGTTTATAAATGACTGGGTTTGGTTGACAAGTACTTGTTATGTCCAAACAGTAGATTAACACAATAACAAACATGACTATCCTTAAAACGGAGTAAAACATGCCTCATGGCCCCCCTGTCACAGTTTTTTTAGAATTTGAAACTAACATATACATAACATTTGAGAGAACACTCTACAACACAAATCAAAATAAAATTTTAATTAAAATTATATTAACTAGATATTTTCATGGACTACATTATTTGTATATAAATTACTTCCCTTGACAAGAAACAAATATAATAATACAAGTTCTCTCCCTTGTATGATATAACACATCAATTGAAATAATAGTTCATTGGCCTGATATGATAATATGCTCTAGTAAACAAGATTATACGTTTACATACTGATACTATACACAGATAAATAAAACATATACTTTTCTAAACATGATGGGTTTTTATATATGACCTTAAAAACAGAATGATTTTATGTATTAAATGTGAGTTTTCAATGTGTCTGACTGTTGTAAATGTCTGGTAAAATAGTAAAGTCTTATAAAAAATCAGAAACTTTACTACAAACAAACAACTAAATATTTTTCAGTCTATGAATGAGGATTTTGATGTGTAAACTTGGCATTTGACGTATGTCAGCCAACTTGATCATATTCCAATGGACTCTATGTGGTAGATTATTATATTCAACATCAAGTCCTGACCCCAAGTGGAAATATGATGATTTTTGAAAAACTGAAATCCTTTTAAAAGCAAATCTAATGTCATTATAACAAAAGTTTCAACAAAATTAATTCAAAATTTGAATACAATGGCTTTTCAAATGATTTCCAATTAGTGACCACAGCTGTTTGAGGACTTTACACAAGTGGGTGAATGGTGTCAGAGTGGACATTATTTAAAGCAGTTTTACAAAGTGAATTGTGGAAATAATTGAGCAACTACAATAGCTCACCAGAAACCCTCCACAACAAGTGAGCTAAATATAACTCAAGATAAACTGATGACCAAGTATTAACATTGAAAACAAAATTTGTAATTTTAGGGTGAAATGAATACAAATGCATCATGCAAATGGGGCAACTTAACAATGAATCTTTGAAACAGATTTAAAAAGAATAGAATCCAGAGTCATGCTGTAATTTAGTCAACCTGGAAACATAAGTTTATTAAATCTACAATATACTACATTATTTAAAGTTCAATCAGAATGAAAGCATTCCTTAAAGGGGAATAATTGTGTAGCACTACATTTAAGGTCAGAATTCATTTTATTTACATCAAAATTCTTAAAATGAAAAAAAATATCATTCAAATATTCTACTTCAGGTGTTATAAAAAATGAGTAACTAAACGATTTTATCCATTATAGGAGATTCTGTATAAAAATATAAAATAAATATTGCCATTTTTGATTGGCTATTGATTCTATATCTAAAACAATTAAGTTTTTAAAATTTGAATTTAGACTGATTTCAATTGTTATTGTACATAAAATTAGCATCATATAAGGTGTTATTATGAGTGTCTTCCATGCATGGCTTGAACTCACAACTGAGAGCCACAGATTATCCATTCCACACCTTGATCACAGTACTGAACTAATCCTAAAACAAGACAAACATGTACCTTACGCATACATAAATGTTTAACATTTACCTTTGAGAAGTTGCTTAATCTCTTTCGATGCTCTGTTTGAAGTAAATTTATTTACAATATCTAGAGCTGTCTGATCATAGGAGTTCACTTTATTCACATCTACACCACACTGAAAATATAAATTTTTCTATTTACAGTAAAGTTAAAATGTTATTTTTAAATCTTAGTAATGATATTAACAAAGTTATGGAGTCCTGTTAATGACCAGGTAGTGTCACAACTTGCTGGTAACATATTAATGCAACCACACCATGACAGAAGGTCCAGTAACATAGGACAGTATGATGCAATAGTGCATGTTAACTAATGGTGGTATGATGCAACATCATGTCCTACAATCTCTAGTCACTAGATGGTTTTATCATTTTTTTAACATTTCATCATGAACAATGTCATGTCCACCAAAACACTGGTTTCTGTACAATACCGTACTGATGTATCAGTGTCTGTTTTCATGTCTTAAATGTTTGAATCAATAAAGACCAGCCAAAACAAGGTTTAGAAGATGAAAATAAATGTCTTGCAAAGGTAAGATATGATGTGATGTTTCTCAAACTGAAATATTTATAATGACCAGGTAGGCAGACTAATAATGCAGAATGAATCATTTGAAGAGTCAAAGGCAATCACTCCATGTTAAACCTCATAATGAAGTTTTCTTAATCACATAGTGTAATAGTAGCACAGATTAGTGTTGCATGCGCAGATAAACTACTCCACCAACATTTTTTTCACTGGGGTCAATGTCACACAAACACCAAGGGTCATGACTTTCCAGCTTTAATGGCAAAGGAAGACCCGAGGTATATACCTGGGTAGAACCACTGACTTTCCATAAGCTAGCTGGACAGCTTCATCTCATGGGATTTTTCTGTCCCATGTGGGAACTCATGGAGGTGAGGGGCTAGCGATAACTGATTAGTGACCATAACCACTCCATCACAGAGGCCCCCACCCACATTTATAATGGAAATACTGCTTATAGACAGGAATAAAACAAATATGTACTATGAGACTCTTAAAACTCTGATCATACATGAAACATAATTATAATGATGCTTTCATGCAGTGAATTACTTCATGAACTTTTGTTCCAATCAACAAGTAGAGAATGTTGCTTCAGCACACAGCAGCCTTTAAGCAGTAAGAAATCACTTTATTTCTAAAATCCTACCACGCAGAGATTATTACTCAGTAAAGATTCCTAAATATATAATTATTGGAATATAAGAAAAGATTAGCATGAATAAGAGGAATCACAACATAGGTATCAATTACTGAACATACAAATATACCAAGTAATTATAGAAATAACGTAAGTTAATCATTAAGTGAAGACAGATGGTTCAGATATAAATACTTCATGTACGTAATGGCTTCATGCAGGTATAGAAAACTTGTGCTCAGTCAATTAAATTCATTAATATCAACAGTATACTGACAGTAACATAAGTGTTTCCCAGAAATAAATATTTTTTTATTGTACAATTTATGCAACACTGTGAGAATACAACACAACATCTGTCATGTAAACATCACACATTCCTCCCAGAAAAGGCAAATTTTATTACATCACTTCACTTCAATGACAACAACTGACAGCAAAGTTCTACCCTTGAATAAATACTTAAGTGTCTACTCAATGTCTACAACAGATGGTACAAAGTTATTAAGACATTAATGTTATTAATGTTAACTAAATATTGACAGCAAATAGTTATGTTCAACAATTTTCAATGTCAGCATTATGTCTACAATAGACAAGAGTGGTGCTCTGTATATCAATGTCAACTTAATGTCTAGAACAGACTGTAGTGTTCACTATATCAATGTCAACTTAATGTCTAGAACAGACCGTAGTGTTCACTATATCAATGTCAACTTAATGTCTAGAACAGACTATAGTGTTCACTACATCAATGCAAACTTAATGTCTAGAACAGATGGTGGTGTTCACTATATCAATGTCAACTTAATGTCTAGAACAGACTGTAGTGTTCACTATATCAATGTCAACTTAATGTCTAGAACAGACTGTAGTGTTCACTACGTCAATGTAAACTTAATGTCTAGAACAGACCGTGGTGTTCACTATATCAATGTCAACTTAATGTCTAGAACAGACTGGTGTTCAACATTTTACTGTCAACTCAATGTCAATTGATTCTAATGACTATGGTTCTCTACATTCTATAGTGAGCTCAACATTTTCACTTAACTGAGTGCTTTATACACCTTTATATTCAACTAAGTTATCATTTAGTTGACCATCAAATAACACGTTACAGGCCAATTCAAAGATTTCGAGTTCAAAATCTGAGATTTTTACATAAAAAAAAACCAAAACTCATGACTTTAACTGGTTTGGTTTTAATCAATTTGATAACGGATGAATGGAAAGACTGCTTTCTAAGATATGTGCTTAAATCTCCACACTTACCTCTGAGCTCATGTCCATACTCACACGGTGAGCATACTTATTTTCTACAACTAAACACTCAAGATCCATGGCAAAACTCTATCATGAACTCAACATCAAATCATTTACAAGCCACTCTTATCATTCCATTAATACAAGACATTCATAACAAAAAAAGTTCAACTTTCTTCATTTCATAAAAGACTTTTTAAATCCAACATGATTATGCAAAATTACACTGTAGATAATTCCAAAGTAATGAAATAGTTTGTACAAGCAACTGCAAGTATTTGAATGCAGTAAATATATAGTTTGGTTTATTGTTGAGCTATTTTAGTTCGACCAAGTTCATCAACTCACAATGTATACCTCTGAGTTAAAATGTTTTCTCACATGCTTTAGTATAAATTCTATCACTAAACCCTGTGGACAGATTACATGAAGTAATGTTCATTTATCTATATAGTGTTGGTAAAAGATATGTTTCACATACATCATGTTTCACACATTTAGCAGCATTCACTGTAACACATACAGTACGTTTTGTTTATACCGTGTATCACATACAATATATTTCAAACATTACATACAACATCATTCACTAATAGCACGTGTCACATACAATATGTTTCATACTACATGACTGTTTCACTAATAGCATGTATCACATACAATATTATTCAAACATTACATACAACATCTTTCACTAATAGCATGTGCCACATACAATATGTTTCATATTTCACATACAACATGTTTCACTATTAACATGTGTCACATACAATAAGTTTCATATTTCAAACACTATATGTTTCACTATTAACATGTGTCACATACAATATGTTTCATATTTCACATACAGCATGTTTCATTCATAGTATGTTTCAAATACATTTTCAGACATTAATATCCAATAATTTAATTCATATCCAAAATTAAGAATAATGAATTTTTGAAGTTATGTCAGGTAATCAATTCACCAACATCTTAACATAAAATACCACATCAAAATACACCTTTTTTATTTTCATACAAATATGAAAATGAAAATAAATATTTCAGATGTAACTTTTGCCATGAATTACTAAGATAATGTTTATGTATAACAAATCCTTCCTAGCACATACGGTAATACATCAATCTATGAGTATTTTTATCACTGAACAAACCCAGCATTGCATAGATGTACATGATTACTGAACATATAAAATCTTGGAATCGACAAATCATGCGAAAAAAACACTTATACTTAAACAGCCTCGATAGTGGAAATAACAGGGAAGCCCTGAAGATAAGTGAGACATCTTTTATATTTTAACATGATATAAAACTCGGCAGGAATTCTGTTCAATGTAGATATAGAACATATAAAGAGAGATCCACCACTATTATTACACCTCGCACATATGTAAACTAGTTATCTATACCTAAGAACAGACTTTCCTTTCCATTACATACAAAATATTCAGGTTTTTCAATATCAGAAAATCGCTCAGAACCACAGAAATGTTTTACATAAATTCTGACTATTTCAGTCGAAAAAAAACACAACTCATTACTAATATAAAATGAATGAATAAAAATCAAATCTTTCAATGCCAGATTGTCAACACTAGAGCAAAAAACATGGGACAGAAATTCTGTTAATGATGTGAAAACATGGATTTGTAAGCCTGTAAATTCATTATCTACAAAAGTTGATAATGCTGTTATGAAGTTTTTGCATAAACGTCTGCAAAGTACAAACTACAGTTTTCCATCTTCAGTTTTTTGTCAAATAGCACTAACTCCATCAAACCAAAATCGCAGTTACAATAATTTGCGTCAAAACATAAAATTATGATGTCATGAATGTTTACGCAACATACGCAAAAACCGAAGGAAAACATTTGATGTTTATGAGTTTCAAGTGGAAAACAATAAAACCAATTAAACTAAACACCAATCATGCGGCTTTATTTCTTTTTGTAACAAATTCTTGGCAATTAAACAACATTATTTCTTAACATGAAAACAAAATTGAAATACATAAATAATTAAAGAAATATGTTAAGTAAAAACTTAATGCTCAGCTAAACTTAATGCACCAATACTAAACAACGCTAGAACTAGTCCAATGTCTCAAAGATTGTAGTATAAGTCAAATGATTAAAATTATAAAATCTTGCAAGTTAGTAAATGAAACATCACATGTCCTAAACTGATAGAAAAAAACTTGTGACAAACAAGACATTCAGACGACCTGTATCAGTTACTTTATCTTTTTTAACATTCCAGTTTGAAGGAGAAAACTGCACATTTATTAGATTCTATTAAGATTTGGTTTCTTATATTTTGATGAGAACTTTTCCACAATATGTTACACCAATGAAAAACGCTTGAAGTAAAATGAGCTTGAATCTGGTTGAATATACAGACAGTGAAAACAATCTTTACCTAAAAGGTACAATCAATGCTGCCGCTATCTATTGCATCAATTTCAGTTTATAAAATTATCACTATTACAAGGATATGGCTCCAAAAAACATTAATGGACAGACATACAGATGCCACAATCTATGATCCCATCACTCTGAACGTCAAAGATCCTTCAGGTGAGGTGAGCTAAAATATTAGTAACTTTTTTTGTAACAGCATTTTTTTGCTTTTAGAAAATTTTCGAGATTAGGAAACTCTATGATACATGCAACATTCTGACAAAAAATCATCCCAGATGAAGGTGAGTAACACTGGATAAATAAAATCTACTGACAGAAAGATTCATTCAATCAACAAAATATCTATCAACTGTGATAACACCAAGAAACAAAAAATCCTTTGAGTTTTTGCACACTAACAACATCACACCATGATGTGTTAAAAACAAAGTAATGCTTTTTGCAGAGAAATTTGTATGAAAGTTGTGGTTGGGTACATGACCTGAAAGATCATGGCAAAGTATGAAGAAATGTAAAAAATACAGTCCTGACTTGTGCCCATATATTCTACAAGCCACCAGTAGAAACACCTCAAGTGTGATTCAAAGGTGGGAGACACACGGTTTCATGTGCCATTACCTTCAGTCAAATCTCTATGGAGAAACATGTGACTCTACCTTGAACCCATCACCTCACAATCAGCTCTACCATATAAGCTAACAGGTCTCAGAAATAATTATCTCTGGTACAACTAGAAACATGATCATATGGATACAGTTTACAAGACACAACTACATCAGACAATTTTGGCTACCAATTATTGTTTGTTTGAATGCAGGGAATGAAGATGTAATTTATCAAGTATTTACGACACAAACAACCTAACTCTGCAAGACATTCAGTCACCAGTCATAGGCAATACTAAACATTGGCATACACCTCTACAATGCCCCAAACAACCCTTTAACAGGTAACACACATCATAAAACCTCACAATTGTAATACATGATGTCTAGAACATGCATTTTAATGTAGGCTCTACAACAGTACAGAAGCAGCATACAGTGACTTCTTCCTACATTCTCTGTAGTGCATTCCCCGGAGTTATAATCATGAATATAATAAAGGCTTAATGCATCATCTGTCTTCATCTACAGGTTAACATAACAACAATTATCTCAGAACAAATTTTCTTATTTGAAACATGAAAACAACGCTTAATATTGAAGCTCTTGGGTGACTAGGATTTCATATTAGAAGCATTAATTGGACAGGTACGTTTAATGACAAATTGTATGGAAGGAAAATGATACCGAGATATTTCCTCATGTAAAAAAATGTGAAATCTGAAATTATACATTTGTATTTGGGAATCAGTATAATAAACAGAGTTGCTGACTGTTTGATACAAAGAGCAATTTGAAATTGACCAATGACAAAACATATTTCAAGACCCAGGTCTTTGCATTTCACAACACAGAAGACAAATAGCAGCAAACCAATGTCTCCAACTAGCTGACTTCAAGGACAGTTTTCGCAATTGACTAATAAAAATGGTATATTCAGGGTAGTACAAAAAGTCAGTGTCTGAGTGTTAAACTGATGATGAGTTGTATATTTGCAGATATAATGATTTTACCAACAATAATCATTGCATGGTGTACAAATGATAATTAAATACATTGATAAAATCAACATCATCATATAAATGCATTTCACACAGTTAGATGCCACAAGTCCTTGAATATCACTTAATTGAGAGATAAATAGAGATGAATAAGACCACACTTTAAACACTGCATATTCACTCACTACAGGTTCTGACAAATTAGGGACATGTTATTATATGGTCAGCATAGAGTAGGCTCTATCAGAAATGACCAGAAATATCATTATTAAACTTTTGTGGTTGAAATTTTACTGAACTTTGAGAGGTTAAATGGATAAACTAGATATTGAAAGTATTTAATATTCTATACGTTACAATATGAACATGTATAAAATATATTAGCTTTGCAATGTGCAGCTGAACTGTTTAAAATGATAAGTTTTCACATTCCTGTGTTATCATACACTGGGTTTAATTTATACACAGTTTTCTATTTTCTTTTCCGCACTCGCTCACAGTTGGTGACTTGGAAAATGTTCAAAATATTTCTAAATAAACATTTTCATTTTCTTTTTTTTAGTAATTTAACTAAAATGATATCAGAGTCACAAACGTTAACAAAATTTATGACGCCAGTAGAGATATCAAACACTCTATAATTCAATTTATGATTTCAAGAATATTTTTCAAGTAATGCAATATATTTATCACTTCTTATAAAAATTAAAATGAATGAAAAATCTTCCAATGAATACAGAAATCAATTCTCTTTATGGTCACATAGAGGTTCTGTTTTCAGTAACTGAATAATTAAATCTATTGATCTTTTACAACAACAAATCTCAATCAATTTATTACCCTTGATCATAAGTCAATATTCATAGACAACAATAAATCATGATGGATGTATGTAATGGACATGATTGATCAATTAATTGATTTAATAAAAGTAGTAAAATTGAAGTGTTTAACGCAAAATACAACATAATCATTCCTTGAAAGGGAGATAATCCAGGGTGTCCTAAACATAAAAACAAGGAAGATAATTCATTGTTAACAATCCCGAACATAAATAAAATACAGAAGAGATAATTCATTGTGTACTGAATATAATACAAGGGAGGTAATTCATAATTGTGAACAAATGGTTGAAATTGATTGACTTGTTTTAAGTATGTAATCCACATAAGTTGGTCTGTGAGTCAGTGAAGCACTTTTATTTATATTTATGATTACCCAACCAACCCTATTTTTTTGGTGCCAACCCGTAAGCTTCTAACAGGAAAATCCAAAGTACAAAAATATGTGGGAACAATTGTACCTCCAAAGCAAGAAAAGTATGTTTAGGAAAATTTTAAAACGTTTTGTGATCTACCATATTTTGTTTGGTCAAATAACTATGAACATGTGTTTTAGCCTAATCTGTACATCTCATCTATCATCATTTCATTATATTTATATTTTCAAAGCCAAGTTTTTCTTTTTTCTTCAAAGAATCCATCCTAATATTTTGAACATTTTATTTTGCATAACTGACCTATTCTCACACACATACAGAATATTAGTTGAACATTTTTCAAAGAATTTCATCTATGTTTCTAAAAATAAAATTCATATTTTAGGTTTGAATGCGCATCCAAAAATACAAGCCAGATGTCATTTTGAACATTGAAAATAGTTTTAGGAGTTTAGGATGATAATAATGCTACCAGTGAATGAAAAGTTCTAGTTTTTACAGCTGTAACATATAATACAACTGTCAACTTCTAACTTGAATTCATGCTATGTAAATAAATTCTTTTATTTTCTTCCAAGGAGGATGAAATATCTGTATAATAAAATCTGTAGATGAATTCTGTTGAGTGCGCAGCAATTAATCAATCTTAAAAACAAGGTTAATAACAAAGAAACAACACGGCCAAAAAAAATAAACAAATTCTACATTTTTCATTGATGCAGCTGATGTATCCAAGAAAAGTAATGACCCATAGAAGACAAGAATTCTCATCAAACAAAGACATTCATCCCACTGTGACAGATTAGTAATAAAACATAACGTAAGGTGCAAATGAGTCACCTTCAGTATTTTGTGTAAGAAATAATCTGTAAAACTTTCTACCCTATGCATGAACGATAACATTATAAAACTACTTCAATCCGTCATGTAGCTTTTCATGGTGCTTTTTCACAATAAAAAAAGCAAAAGAATGTTCAAGATATGCATAAAAATGTCTCTCTGTAACTAAGATGCTAACATTTGCAATTTTAATTAAATTAAAATTTTTCAGGTAAGTACACCATATCCATTAAATAAAGGGAAATTTTAACACTACTAGTACCAAGCTAGCTACACCCGACAGGCTTCTGACAGATATTATATCTCCGGCATAGCATACCATACAACACAGGCTTTTTTTAACTGCACAATTATTCACAAGAAACAGTAAATAATACACCCAGAATAATCTTATCACTCAGTAGATAAAGGAATCATTAAAATCAAATGATGAATGGCAGAGGATAAATCAGTTTATCCCAAGATTTTTAGGCCACATGAAAAAAATTAACCAAAAGGTCCAGGTATGAAGAATTTAACACCACATTAAGTATTAGGCCAATTTCAGTGGGTCAGAGTTAGAATCATAAACAAATTAAGCTCTTCATCCTGGTCTAAAACATAGTTTTAAAACAAGTGATGTCGGAAACATAAAGTAGGGTTTTGAATAGACACGATTCCATTTCCAATATTTTAGAAACACATACATAGATTCCACATATCTGTTTATTATCATAGCAGAGACTTAGCCAGTCAGATACAGTAAATGATAGACAGATAAATACAACCTGATGATAACAGATTATCCATAAAACCAGTTAATGATTCTACATTATAGCACGTCTCTACAGAAATACACATTCAAGGGAGGTAATGCATGAATGGTGTCACATCAAGACAAACAGACTTCACTCCCTTGTTTCAGATGTACTTTTGTTTCAGATGTACTTTATGGCCAATTATGTGATTCCTAAGCTTTTCAATAAGCCTAAGTAAGTTATTATGTTATAACAGTCCAATTGCACATTAAATTAGTTAAATTCTGGTATAACTGACACTGAAATGATTAATACAAGAAGGAAAAGGACAGATACATCATTCCTGGTGCTGCAGCAGTCCAGCGGGTTACAAACAGACCACTCATCAAATAAACACTGGCAGTCAACAAATAGCACTAATGTGTGGTGTATTGAAGTCACTAATCAGTGCCTAAAAAATTTGTAAAATACACTTACAAAATGAGTATGTTCAATTTTCTGTTAATAATGATTATGTAATCAAGTTAACAATGTTTACAAAAACTATGGTCTATGATTACATGTTTATTTGTCAGTAAACCATCAAAAAACTCTAGACTCTGTTTGGCAACTTCTGATTACAATATCATTAAAACTTGACCAATTAGCTGGCTTATTTATGGTTTTAAAACTATAATCTAGACATGAATGACAATACATTGTATATAACCACTTGATTTCTTTGAGATTAAACATTTCAACAGTAGAATACATTTCCCAATTTCAGCCACAGGACTGTACCAGACAAGGTCAAACACTGGGCACTTTGTTTCCATCAATTTTGAACAATAAACATTACTTATTTTCCAGTTTACCAGAAGTAAACTTTAATCTACAATCATAAACACTATCTAATCTGTATGCTGTCTGTCCTACACTGGTTCAATGCTTCACCATCAGAAAACAATTATCTTAGAAAATGGTCAGTTATTATCAAAAGCTGGCAGGTAGATCAGTTTAAAGTCTTGGAACAAGTTAAACCGATTGTAGATAATAGTTGTAGTGTTCATGTGAAATGATAAAACTTAATAATCAATGCTCCAAGTCTAATTTATCCTTATGAGATGTTAAAATTATTGTAATGCCAAACATTAATTTTCTATCAGAAAATGACAACATTTAAGAATTTTCTGATGACAGTTTTCAAACCGAGATAGTGTATTTTTTAGACAGAGAACAGAAAGCTCCGAATTCTTCATGGGATTTCCCATTATGATCTCTTTGAGAATTAAGAATTTCTTTAAAAATTGGTTGATGTTAGTGAAATAAACAAAACAAATTTTGAAAATAAGACAGCTTTTTCGTCAGAATCATAGATTATATTCAAACAGATATTTTTTTTCACCATGACCTTGACGTTTGATTGAGGTGAAAAACAGGTCACAGAATATTGATGGCGATAGGTAAAAGTATTTGTTTGATATTTATCAGACACTGATGGCAGTGAGTAACTTAATGGAGTCACAGTGACTTTAACGTTTGACTTATTGATCAGAATACAAGATAATCAGCTGACCACAGACAATCATCTAGTGAGGTTTGACCACTTAAATAGACCAAATCTACATCTAGTCAATGATCATACATCAAATGTGTAATAATCATACAGGACAGACTCCAGTGAGCAATACATCGGGCTCTCTCAGTCTTTAAATAAAAACTATTTACATTATACCCAGTAAATTCAATTGATATAAAACAATTTTTGACTGCAAGGACAACAGGCTTGAGATTGCTTTCAAAGTCATAAGACCCCCACCTTGGTTTTCAAATCATGCAGGAAAATTAGCAGTTACTTGTGGGTTGAAGGGGAGCAGGTCAATTAATATAGGTATGTAATGCTAGGAGAATTCACTGTTGATAATGCTTTATAATGTATTTATACCTCATCACAGTATTATATGTGCTGAGTGTAACAATAGACTAAACTAAACCAGAAGCACTGGTTAGCTATATTTAGTTCTGCCATATTTTGCTGAAATACCGTAGATAAGCATGTTAAATCTAATGAAGACAAAAAAACTGCTCAAAGACAATCATGCATCTTTTATGAAACCAAAAAATTGTAAAGGAGACAGAAAACAACAGACAGAAATGAGCAGTACAATGCAATCCCTCTAATAATGGAATAAGCTTGGAAATGTGTATAAGCATTGTTTGTTTATACAGGACAATTGTGAATATATTCACACCTACACAAACACAACATACATTAAAGTCAGGACATATCAGTAATACAGTAATTAAACTGGAAGTTTCATTACGATAATCTCCATTTCTCAACACCCATTGAAAACTGTTTCAAAATGATAACATGGTTAACAATGAATCCTTGTTTCTACACTAAGAACACTTCATACTGAGATTACAGAGTAAAGAACTTATTAAAGAGCCTGATATAAGCTTTCCTGAGAGAGGCAAGAATAGTTACATTAAAAATGCACTGGTCAATTAAAAGTAATCTGTCGAATTTCAAATTTATTAACTAATCATATCTAATATTGTTCACAAACAAATCTTAAAATGTGAACAATGACTGCAAGAAGTCAGCAATATTTCAAGACTGCATCATGGAAACTAATTCCAGGATTTGAATTAATGAGATTGAAATGTCAGCCTTAGAATGTAGCATATATTGCCTTTGGCCAATTTATAAATGTAATACAGAAACAACAAATAAGACGCTTCGGTTTGAGACATTCTGCAAAGCTTATGTTACCCAAATGACTGGTGGTCCAAATGATGTTGGTTCCAAAGAACCCCTGTTAGGGTACAGTTGAGTTGCAATTGCTCAAAATGTTCTAGACCTTTGACTCATTTTTGGTTTAACACCACAGATAAGTATTATGTCACTTAGTTTCACAACGCATTTGTTAAAATGATGACTGAGGCCTTTGCTAGATAGCACAGAAAAATAGTCTGAATTACAATATTACAATCATGCATAGATATATCAACAATAAACATACAGTGCTACACTGATGATAGCAGAGACCAGGGCGCTGAAAAAACGAAAATTTGCCGGTCCGGACCGAATTTCAAGTCCCCGGACTGATTTCAGGTATGAAATTTGTTAAAAAATCGGTCCATAAACGTTCTATAAATTTCGGTCCAAAATCGCTATGTAATTGCTGGCAGGGACTACTTTATTTTGCCTTTAACTTGTAACAAAAAGTTCATAATACAATTATACTTACATCCAAAAGAAGACGTACAACATCTGTTTTTCCAAATAAGGCAGCTTCATGTAGACATGTTCCTTGGAGTGTTGTCCTGTTAATATTCATACCACTCTGTAACAACAATCTGTAAACATACAAACAATATACATGTACTCATTAATACAATGCAATCTATGTAATATTGACTTCTTACACATTATATAAGCTCACATACATTAAAAAAATATGTGAAAATAAGATTGAAAATCATTCATTGTAAAATAACAAGGGAGGTAAATAATGTATAGACAAATAATAACGAAGGTAAATAATGTACAGACATATAATAAGGGAGGTAAATAATGTACAGACAAATAACACGGGAGGTAAATAATGTACAGACAAATAATAAGGGAGGTAAATAATGTACAGGCAAATTATATGGGAGGTAAATAATGTACAGACAAATAATAAGGGAGGTAAATAATGTACAGGCAAATAATATGGGAGGTAAATAATGTACAAATAACAAGGGAGGTAAATAATGTACAAATAACAAGGGAGGTAAATAATGTACAAACAAATAATAAGGTAGGTAAGTAATGTACAAATAACAAGGGAGGTAAATAATGTACAGACGAATAACAAGGGAGGTAAATAATGTACAGACGAATAACAAGGGAGGTAAATAATGTACAAATAACAAGGGAGGTAAGTAATGTACAAATAACAAGGGAGGTAAATAATGTACAGACAAATAACAAGGGAGGTAAATAATGTACAGACGAATAACAAGGGAGGTAAATAATGTACAGACATATAATAAGGGAGGTAAATAATATACAGAAAAACAACTAGGAAGGTAAATAACATACAGACAAATAACAAGGGAGGTAAATCATAAACATGCAAATAAAAAGACCAGTAAATCGTGAACAGACTACAAGGAAGGATAAAGACACAACAATACAATAATCATTCAAGGAACAAAATTACTGCTGTATAAACATTAATACTTCCACCACATGAAGAGCAAACAGCTTTGAAATGTCTTAATAGAAACAAATAATACTACATGATACAAATCAGTAAACAATAATACCCCCATCATTGATGTTAAAACATTTGGAAGACATGATGACAGATTAAATGGATGAGATAAACTCTGACGTAGAATGTTAAGAGAAAAACTTTCATGCGCATGTTTCACGCCTGTGATCTAACTGATACTACAAACTCCATAATTATAGAAGTTTAGCTGCCAACAGACATGTTAAAGTCTGCCAAATTCCATATATACAGTATTTCACTGTTTTAATCATTATGTAAAACATCTCAAAAGAATGAAAAAATCTTCCAAAAATAACCAAGAAATAGTTTAACAGAACTGCAAAACATGTATCAGTGAGGATAATTTTCTTGTATCTTTTTGATTCTTGAACACTATGATTTTGAATTATTCAATCATACACACAGCATTTACCAGAATGCTTAAGAAAAATGGTCACCATGGAATAAGAAAAGACAGAATGATGGTCTAGAACTGGCTTTACAGACACGTGATCCAAAGGTAACATATTTGAATCCTAAAGAGCAGGATTTTTTTCCACAAATGTTTCTTTCCCTGATTTACTCTGTGTACTGATGAATAATCCAGGAAGAAGTCATCAAGAGAGATATGTCTATAGTTGTTGAATTCTTCTCAAAACAAATGAAAAATAAGTAAGAAATTCTACATACATGTAAATATTCAAAGGCGATTACTAGCTCCACTAGCTTGAAATCAAAGATTTTAATGTTTGATTACTGACCAATCCAAAGAAGTGCTTCAAGGTGAAATAATCATAACACCAACCAGACAGACAAACAGACAGACAGACAGACAAATAAAATATATGCCACATGAGACATTATCACAATTAAAATGAAAACAAGACAACATGCATACAATATTCTACCTTTTCTTTTTATTTCTAGGTGACAATCTTTCCTTTAATCCAGCAAGTGACAAATTTGGCAAACTTGGCATACGCGGTAGACTTAAACGTTTACTGGGACTCGAACCCGAGCTGGCTCCTTTACTTTCCATAGTTACATTAACACTATTACATAATCCTATATCTATCTATGGAAATGTACATATTCACACTGATTTATCGTCTGCATAGAAAGCCATTCACTGTTGTAGCACACTTCATAAATTGCCGATAAAAGTAATAAATATACTGTTTGCATGTAAATAATCATTTATTTACATCATTTAAAACATGAATAGAGAATTGTGCAATTTCTGTTCATAAAAACCATCTGACATTTACAAAGATTACAAATCAAAATTGATTGAATATAGTCAATCAAAACATGAACAACAACGAAATCCAATCAATCAGTGATAATGAATCTTCCCAGTAATAAAACTCCAGGTTGGAACTTTATGAATGTTTACAACACAGAAACAAATAATTACGAGAAGCAACAGGTGCCCATTGTTGTATGGTTTATACACAATCAGTAATGTATCACCTTTCTCCTGGGATAACATAAATATTTTTGTCTTTCCAGTTTATTAACCTTTCTGGCAAGAGGAGATAAGTATCCAGGAACCATCAATAAACTGCCGAGAAGACAAGACAGAGGGTTAACTTATCTACAACATCTTCAACCATTAGTTATTTTCCAGCTAGTGATGTTCGCCACGCCACGGATGAACCAAAGTCTACATGACACATTGGCTTCCATTCAATAATCAGTCAAACAAAACTATGGTATACACTGTGTTTGTTTTCCACTTATACCAATGATTACAACAACTGACACAATCATTTCAATAAAAACAACACTACTCATTCCCCCCCCCCGCCATTTTTGTAACAGAAATCCATTTATAACCAATTCTCTCACACATAAATAGCACAATTAGGTAAGTATATTTCTGCCACACACTATGTGAGCAAGATAAATTATCACAACTCCTTAACACTAACAGATTACCTAACTTCCTATCATTTAGATTAAAAACCTCAAGCAAGATGCAAGGAGCTGAGACTATTCTTCCTAGAATCGTATCAATGTCCATAAACATCATCATAAAACACTACCCCCTATGGAATCATTATTCACACATTGTCTGATTCAAACAGAACAGTTTTACACCCACCAGTAGAAGAGAAAATTTCCAAGTTGCACAAACCTTGAGCAATATGAATTAATGATGCTCTTCGTCATCATAAACATTGCAATGATTGCAATAAACTCCACTAACTCTGTGATAACGATAATTATTTGTCCAGTTTAAAATCATGCCATCACATTTAACTATCACAATGCATCATATATTAATAATACATTTTGAGCCAACTAATGACATAATTACAAATTATTTACAACTGGTATTAAAAAGTCATGCTGTTTTTCTAGAGGTAAATTAAGCATGACAGAGCAATGCAAAAGCTTACATAAATGTATATATTTTATTACTTCATTTCTATTGAATCATAATAAGTTACAACTTCAGTAATACTTGGAATAACACAATACAAATTTACAAAAATTTCTCTTAACCACAATAAACAGTCTCAATCCTGGACCTATTCAGAGAATGGAGCAATATCATTGGTCAATTTTTAGAAAGTAATCAGAAACAACAACTTTGTGACTGGAGTGGAAAGACTGCAGGTCCCCAAAGTCAAATTCCTATTGGCAACCTATTTGCCTAGTCCTGAGTGGAATTCAAACCCACAGCAATGAGTTTCAAGTCAGCAACCATGACCACTCGACCACAGAGTGTATATATATGCTATACAGAGGTTTTTTATGTCATTGAAAACAAATAAAGCTCATCACTTCAAATTGGTGGGAAATGTTGAGTAAAAAATCAGGTGGAAAAATGTACACAAATACAGAAAGAGGGACATATTTAAGCCCCATAAATATCCAAAATGAGGGCCCTGAATATCTTTGTACTCTGTTCATAGTATTTATGTGATAAATATTGATGGAATGATACAAAATACATTAATCTATAGTATAGATGAATCATCAATGTTCTGGTCACAAGAGAACTGGACACAGACAACATCATAGAAACTAACATGCGATAAACTCATTTCTATCTAACATAATTACCACAGTCTAAACTTCAGACAAGATTGTGAATCCAACAAAGACTTTTTTGTTATAAGTAACTGATTTACCTAAACTCAAACCACATACAGACTGATATGTAACATGCGGACAACTATGGCCCTTTAACACAAGCAAAGTATCAAAAATGTTTGCAATTATATGCATTTCATTTTCCTGTTTTATAAATAAAGAAAGAATTTTAAAACAAATATAACTATTTAAAGAGAGAGGATGATTAATCTCTGCAAACTGAAATAAGGTAAAGGACGATGCTTACAATAACCCCTGTCCCATCTTATCTGATAACTTGGCTCTTTGAAAATTAAGCCCCTAAATATAGAATCTCAAGGTTACAAACAAAGGCAGCAGTTGATTACAACAAAAAAATCTAAATTGGCAAGCATGATACATTGCACCTTTGTTATGATTATGCATAATTTCTACAAAATGTAAACAATTTTCTTGGTGGGAATGTTTAACAAACATACGTCAAACATGCTCTACACACCTGTATGTAATAATCAGAGCGGATGTTAGTCATTTTAGATAAAACATCGTAACTGATTCTGTACAAAACATGTAATCTAATCACAGAAACCAACATGTTTCTGACCCAATAAAATCTAATAAATTATTGTAGAATAACGTTGTGATGCTTAAAGATAAGTTGCCTACAGCTGACAACATGTACAGGTTAAAACCATCAGATCTTTGATGAACATATTAATATATAATGAAAATGGTCAATATTATACATTACACACAATAAAGATACCTATTTTACCATATATTCCCCAATAAACTTGTCCCAGGGGACGTGACATACTAATATTGTGGTGTAAGAAGAAAGCTTCCCAGAAGTCTTTTACATATGTCTGCAAAACACTGAAGTTAGTGATTAAATAACAGCTTCTATGATTTGAAATGTTATTAAATTATAACATTTATTACACAAAAACTGTCACTGACTTTTGACATTTTCCCTTACAAACACACTCACTATGAATTCTTGCACAGTTGCAACTTGCTTGCTTTAACAACAATTAATGCAGACATATACGGTCATCATATAATCCAACACCAGTCTACCATGACCCTAATGTTCACAGAAATGCACCGGCAATTACTGGACTGAAAATACTCTGTTTAACACTCATTTAAATACCAATACCAGAGGGGAACTGCATTATAGTGGTTTGGGGTTTGGTAGACACAATCAGCTAACTTAAAAATCAGTGGAGTTCTGTAAAAGATCTGGACAAAAACAATAGCAACAGTGAATCTGTGTGTAGTTTATTTACTATTTTACAAGAAATAAAATGTATGCAAAAAGAAAAAATCTCAATTTAAGAAGTTGTACAGATAAGGGCATGTCTACAATAAAATCTTTATGAAAACAGTTGAGTGTTTACTATATACCTCAAAGACTTCTGCGAGTAAAATAAGCAAACATGATTAGAGAAAACTTCACTCATAGATTCCTAAACAACAAACAATAACTTTGACAGTAAGGTAAGTTGATGGGGTGAAGAAGTTCAAGGTGGAATTTTATATTTATCTCTCAGATATCTTCACTGCCAAATATTGTATCTGTATAACCATTATATGAATCATCAAAGTTCTCAACTTCTCTCATTTTTTTTCTTGGAGGTAATGATATCACACCAACAGTCAGGGTCATTTGGTGACTTTTCCAGCTAAAACAGTGGAGGAAAATCCATTTGTTGGTTGCTTAATATTATGATTCCACATCAGTCAAAGAGAATTTCATTTAGCACAAATTTAAAGTTTAAAACCAAAGCTAGTCCATGATGATCAGCATTGTTAGACATAAATCAGAAAACTGGGAAGATCTTTCAATATAAATACATGTGCCAGTATTTGTCTAAAACTAGGTTAAATTCACAAAATGAGTCATGGTTTCATCAATAAGAAGTTTCTTTGAAGGATTATAGAATATTAACTTTTACATCATAAATATCATGAAATAAATGTAATATAAGTTCTGCAACTTTAATTCTGGTATGATTCCCAGTGTATCAAATAATTGAGTGTTGGCATGGACAAACTCTACATACAGGTAGCCAGCATACAGAATCATGATTGATGTACTCAGTAGATTTATCATCCAGATAATTTCAGGTATCTATTCTATGATAACGTTTATGATAATAGTTAATGTACAGGAATGTTTCAACTTTGTCTACAAGCTGTCATATCCTGAACCTTGAAATCTTTTATTCTCAAAACTTCAGAAAAATGTCTTGGAAGTCTGAAACGCCCATTGGCAAATTTGAAATAAACATAATTATTTGAAAACTGTATCAGTCTGTACATGTGAGTAATAGTATGACCCACTGTTCTCATTTTTACAATACCAACTGACACATATAAAAAATATAATTACAAACATACCAGCATCTGCAATCATGCCTTTTAACCATAGGTTTAGCTATCTGTAGACACCAGTTACTAGAAATTTGAGTGATTTCTTAAAAAGTTTCATGGTGTTAAACAAACTTGGTCATTTTGGAAGTTGTAACCTCTGTATATGTATATATATGTGTGTGTTTTTGGTCTGTATGGCCATTTTAGGCCTAACACACCATTATACACTATGCCTTCAACGTGCTAGCCTACCTGTGCTTGTAACAAACCTAGATGCAGTTAAATTAATTGTTCAGTTTCATCTGCTCCATGTATATATATATCTGAATTGAAAACCAAGCATTTAAAAATGATTTAATAAATTAAATGCTTGACCTCATACATCAATGTGACCTTAATTGACCTTAGAGCTAAGTTAGGGTAACAATAGCAAAAAATATATAATCAGGAACAGACAATCATCATCAAACTTAGACCAAGTGAATGTGTATGCTGATCATCATAATTATGTCCAAGTATGATGGCCACATGTTTGAGCAACCCGGAAGTTACAATGTAAACAAGCTAATCCTGAAATATAAATGTCAGTGAACAAAGAATTGAAGTTGAACAGCCCAAAAAGCACCAAGTGCACATGAGATTTTGAAAAATTCACACATTTTTATGATTGACAAAAATTACCTGATAATATCACTGTGGCCATTTTTCGCAGCAAGATGAAGACATGTTGATTTACTCTCAGACATATCACTGGGTGTGTCAATCAACAAAGGGGAACATAGATTACTTCTCAACAATAAATCAACCACCTACAAAGACAAAGAAGATACATAACATCATTTAATAAATCTCATTATGTAATTATCTAAAAAAAACTTGGGTTTTGTACTGGAATTCAAACTCAGAGGTGGACGACAAAACACTAAGAACGTTTTATCTTAGGTCAATTCATCATGGAGAAAATGTATAACACCTGAGTCTTGCACTAATAACTTGATATTCAAAACTAAACTAGGTTTCTCATTCCTCAAAACTTGTACTGAGTCCATGCATCATAAGTGTAGAAAACAAAGTGGATAAAAATAGGATGCTCAATAAGCTTTGTAGCTCCATGTCTTCTAGCATCCAATTTAGATTTATGAGTGATTGAGAGCACTGAGTGTTGAACTAAAAGAGCTGAAATTAGACAGTTAGTTAAGACTATGTGACAGGATTGACAGTTATACTACAAACCCTTTAACATAAAATCTGATTTGTGCAATTTGAGTAACTTAATGGCATTAATTCATCATTTTAAAGCAAAAAACAGATCAGTAACTAAATTAAACAGGCCTCCATGTTCAAGTGATTATTGTCTATGAATTGAAATCACTAGCCCCTCACCACTTTGAGTTAGAATCCCACCTGAGACAAAATTTCACATGAGAGGAAGCTATCCAGCTAGCTTATGGAAGGTTGGTGGTTCAACCCAGGTGTAAGCCTAGGGTCTACCTCTAATGTTAAAGTTGGAAAAGTCACCAAATGACCTTGGCTATTGATGCAACGTTAAACTCCAGTAAAAAAATAATAAATTTGTTCTAGTTTGGCTATAAGATGATTAAACTGAAATAAAATTAATTTATAGACTTTAGATAACACGCACAATGAGAACCTCAAAATTCGTTTTTTATACCAAGGCCAAAAACTGGAAACATTAAACACTTTGATAGATAACAACTGAATCTATCAAAACTCCTTGACACAAGTATTACATCACTCGACATTGAATTAACACCATTTGAACTTTGTACACATTATGTAGATCTACATTCAAGCTTTTCAGATAAATTGAGCCATCTAAAGTTTTATCATAATTGAAGGTAATAAATGTTTGCTTGGAAATAAATCTACAGACATAATAAAGATTGTAAAGATGGCATCCACTGTATTACCATCAATATAAATATCAGAAAAACTTACCCTGTATCGACCAAATTCACAAGCAAGATCCAATGGAGATTTTTTATCTTTATTTTGAACAATAGGACTAGCTTGATGTAGCAATAACAGATTTATCTGAAACAAAATTTAACAATAAAACAATAGATTGTACAGAAACATTCTACAAATTATATGCAATAGATTTTAAAAAAGATATGATGAAGAGTTATGTTATGTTATGTGATTACGTAAGTTAATGAGAACATAATTGTCTTATTAATGATGACAAGACACACAATAACAAAAATGAGCTAAATAGGTATAGAGCTGACAGGAAACCTGAAATAAAGTCTTCCAAAATAATTCGGGGAGTGATGACTTTGTATCGAAGGGAGACAACTCCCTCATTATTTCATATTATTTCCAACTGGATTATGTCCCATAACTAAAGAGATTTAAGTTTTGCGAAAAACAGAAATCAGCAAAATTATAAGGCATGTTTTTAGTTTGCTGGTAGTAAGAAATTAAATTTTGTATTTGACAGATTAAGTTTTTGCCAATGTCTCCAACTATTATACTTACAAGCATAAATCCAACCAAAGGGAAAGAACTCCTTTACCCAGATAAGATATTTTCAATGGATTATTTCCCTTCATTTACACAAGCAAAAGAATCCCAACATCACATTTTTGTAGCCTCTGTGTACCACACAGGTATAATAATGAGTCATTAAGACAGAGGAAATGCGATGAAATGCAGTAAAAATTGTTTGGCAGCTGTTGTAAAAAGTGATAGTGCTTAAAATTCCATTAGCACCCCTCCAATGAACCATTTAATAATGGAATCCCAACATGCTGATTGATAGATAGATTATCATTGTACACATTTACCTAGAGATTAGACTTGGAGATTCTTAGGGTAATAACTTTATAAAAGAAAATATCATTAAAGCCACAGATCTGCTTATTTCCATCTCCAAGAAGCCAGCAACATGAATTTCGTTGCTCCAAGACATGCATCTTATATGCAATTCTATAATTTGGTTTTCACATCTAGAGTAGTATTTTAAAGGCATTTGACAACAAAAACATATTTGTAAGACCAAATGTATATCTGAACATGGTCTAATTTGTTAAACAGATCGTTTAGCCAGGAAATAAAAGTTTTACAAGCTAGTTTTAAAAAACAGAAGAAATATATCTGTTTTTTATTATTATCTGACTACAAACATAATTATAATAAAAGTCACAATTAAGTCAAAAGTAAAAAAGACCATATTAAATCATAGTACAATAGCATTAGCTTCAAGTCATACACAGCAATATAGAAAGAAGCAATATGGCTGTAACTGTGTGACTTCAGATCTGAGTCTGATCATCAGACAATATATATAATAATTAATGAAGATCTTAAGAAGAACCCTACAGAGAATAAATGTGACAACAAAGCTGACAGCATACAATTCAAAGAATATTTGACAAAAACACAAGGCTATAAAAACTGTAATAAACTAAGCTTAAGATCATTCTTAGAATGTAGCTATGTCATTGGTCAATTCAGAGATTGTGTTCAAAAACAACTAATAAGATGCTAGAATAGCACAAAATAACTGGTGTAAGTAGAATGACTTCATAGAAACATGACCATCACTACTGATGGCTTATTGGGTTATGTGTAGCATAATGTATTAGCTATCTGTAGACACCAGTTATTATAAATTTGAGCAATTTCTTACGAAGTTAGGTAGTGTTAAACAAACTTGGCAGAGAAGCTGTTATTTCAGAAGTTGTAACCCTTGTATATGTATATATATATGATATATGTGTTTTTGGTCTGTGTGGCCATTTTAGGCCTAATACACCATTATACACCATACCTTCAATGTGCTAGCCCCTGTGACTGACGGTGCATAATCAAAAGAATCCCTTACACTGAACACTGATGTCCTTGTATCGACTTGGGGGACTTATTGGTCACTTGGGGGACTTATTGGTCGAGTGTTTATGGTCTCTGACTAGTAATCACTAGCCCCTCACAGCTGTGAGTTTCAATTTCACATGTAAGGAAGGTATCCAACTAGCTTATGGAAGGTCAGCAGTTCTACCAAGGTGTATGCCTAGAGCTTTCTTTCAATGTTAAAGCTAGAAAAGTCACGGAATGATCCTGGCTACCCGCGCGACATTAAACCCCAGTGAAAAAAAAAACATTAGTGACAGAAGGTTTCATTTCGTACATTCAATGTTTACAATATACATGTCTTGTCTAAGTCTAACCACAACCTAAGTTAAGTGTTTATGAAATAATATTTAAAGGGTTAAGACAAACATAAAACGTAAACACTTCTGTACAGAAACAGAGTTACAACAGTTGTGCAACATGGCCACAATTTAATGTCAATAAAATTAAGATTAAATTTTACATCTGAAATGATCTGTGACATTCTTAGTGTAATCGTACAGAACTGTAGGACTGTGTCAAGCTTCAAGGATTTATCTCACCACGACATAACATGACACTGATTTGAACCCTGTAATCCTCTTACAAGCATGATATTTTACAACACATACATACCACAGCCATGTACAATACAGCCATGCTGCAATCTTTTATGTTAAACCACACATATAAATACATATGATACTATGATATCTGAATGTGATCATACAATATTTTGACAATATATCAAACATCATGTCTGACTAGATCCTAGAGGTCTGCACACACAAAGAAAATTATCACTGTGTTATTCACTTCACTTGTTACCAGATGTATCCAAATAAATTTTCCAACAGAAAAATTCAATTTATGATCTATGTGTAAAAATAGTTTTATCCTAATTTGAAATCTTTCAATAATGTTACACTGGTCAGAAATTGATCAGTGAACATAACCTGGGCTTTACACGCAAGAACTAACATTTTGCATACAAAAACCAGTGTATGTGTGTGTGTGTGGGGGGGGGTTATAGCATTGAATATATTATGTGTATGTCATCTCATTATGATAATCATTTGTGTCAAATAATTTTAAAATCCTGTGTCTGATAGTTATGATAGTTACAGAATGTTATAAAAGTTCAAAGGACCAAAGAGACTGTGACCTTTATGCTGACATTACTGTTCTGTGACACAACACATTGTCCCATTATTATGACTATTTGTGCCAATATCTTCTTAATCCAATCACTGATGTAAAGTTATGAGCCTGACATTAAATACCATGTCTGGATATGCACAATGTTAAAAGGACCTTGACCTTCAAACTGGCAATATGGTACATATGTATATAAAATGGACATGTCAACTCATTATGGTGATCATTTGTGCCATATCATTTGAAAATTTTATTACTGGCAGGTAAGTTACCAGCCTGACGTAACTGAATGTTATCTCTATACTCATGTAGGGAATACACACAAAGTTCAGGGAGCCACAGTGACCTTGACCTTCATGCTGGTGACATGTTTCTTGGACTAGACAAAGTTATGAGTGGGATATGATCAAATACCATCTCTATATTCACATAATGAATATATCACTGTCACCATGATATTTGCACTAGTAACATGGGTCTTAAACATGACATGTTAAACTGCGGTCAAGGTTCAGTGGTTAGTGCGCTGTAACCCAGAGATTCGAATTCCAGTCACAGCAGGTCATACCCTCCTATGAAAATTTGACAAAAATGTCGATTTTCCTCCATAATTATGTGGAGTAGTTGCCAGCTCCTGGTACATGACTTTTGAAAACACACGTGCGCGTGCATCCACACACACACACGCAAAACATGTGTGACACTATATGCATAAAAATTCTAATAATTCACCAAGGAGCCCCAAAGAAATAGAGACTATAAGTGTTACTTAATTGTGCCTTCTCAATAAGGTAAACTTTGTTGAAATAATGACACTAGTGTAAGTCACATAACAACTAATGAAACAAATCATTGTAACAAATCACAGTACATAATTATATACTTGTATACATACATTAAAACATGATACAAGTTTACTATAATGCTGTCTGCCCTGAGGTGACCAGTTTTGTGATGTACTTGTATACTAGTTCACATAAGATAGATAAATTCAACCGAAACAAGTTCTTATCAGCCTAACATCAGTATAATGTTTATTATGTACATACAGGAGGGCAATTACCTTTCAAACTTATCAAGCTTGATTTCAGTAAACTGATCCAATAAGAGGTAGTAGATTATAGTTGTATTCATAATGTGACATTATATTGTTCATATTGTAACCTTTAACAGATTTTTTAAGCACAAAAGGTCAAGCTAAATTCTCATGGTGGTCTATATGGTACAATGAAGTCACCATCTATATGATTGAATTCTGTAATGATTAGATATAGTCTGGTACTGAGGCTAAAAAAATGCTGACAGACATAAAACTGAAAACTAAAAATTGGGTTTTAGCATCTTCAAAACACAAAATTTTAAGTTGGCTTGCAATAATCAGAAGTGGCAAAATGGTGATATTCTAGTTTATGCTTATATATTATCATCACATCTGAGTAAAAACAATGGGATCTTGAACTTCAACTTTCCAACCTTATTTTGTGTCAACAAGCTACATGAATATGACAAGTTTTTGACATAAATGACTGGGGAGGACATTCCAGAGACTGTGTATGATAAGAAAGGTCATTTCCTATCACATTTAATTTAGGGATCAAAACAAACTGACTAAGCATGTAAAAATGCATTTATCTAAAGACAAACAATGCTGAATGTATACTGGTGAACATCCATGGCTCAAACTTAAGACCTCTCAAAAGAGTCTTACATGATTAAGAGGGAGTGCCAGCACCTGGGTCATCAGATTGTTACATACAGTATGAACAGTCACCAAAGGTACAGTGCTCTTCTGGCAAGCACAGAAATCTAAACAACAGATGGAGGTTGAAAGTTCAAGTCTAACCATGGGCAGTAATCTGTAATTTTTCTATAGACTTCAATATTCCTGAATGATGAATCAGTTCTTCATAGAAGCCTTGGAAGAAGCCACATTGAATAATGTTATAAGACACTGTTTCATGCATGTAAAATAAAGTGTTCAAGCTGGACAAGTTTGAACTATTTTTGACTTTACAAGTTAATGTTATATTTGACAATACTTAAGTCTCTATAAGATAATACAAGAATGTGATATCCCTCATTAAAGTACAATATTCAATAAAAATGCTTCTCAGTTCATGGTACGCTAAAATATAGAATCCAAGGTTTGATTATTCCATAGTCTATATTACATATTTGAAAGCCAAAAGCTGAACTAATTTCTCACATGGTTGGCTGCAGTTAGTTCCTAAATCACAAAAAAAGAATAAAGATCTTACAAGCCACCAGACAGTGAAAATGCCTTAAATTCAGAACAACGAAATTCTATAATGATTTTTTACAAATTATAGGTAACAAGACACTTGATCTCTCAAACGCTAGGTGTAACAGTACAAGATTATGCAAAAAAACACATTTTCTGTAGGTCATTAAGTACTAAGAGTATAAATCTTTATTCTAGCATAAAACACGCACAAATTAACCTACAACTTATTTTCATTGAGCTAAATATAGGCCAGAAAATCAAAACTGATTGCCAAAAAAATTGTTTTCATACAAACAGCTGTTTAATAACACATTGCAATAAATACCAAACAATTAAGTTATATACATCAAACTATTAGAGCTGACGCCAGCTTTCTGTGAAGGGTGCATGAGAGTTAGAATCAACAGGCAGGTAAGGGCACTGCCCTCAAAGAAAAAACGGAACTTTTGGGCGTGTACTTCTTCATTTTATGTACTTCTTGGTGAATGACTGCAAGTATGTATAAGTTATCTATGAAAGTATTATTATCAAATCTAGAGAGAGATCAATAATTACAGGGGGGGGGGGGTCGGGGAAAGCAAATGGAGTGGGGGCTAATAGAAACTAAACCTTTTCATACAAAAGCCTTCCTACACAGTACATGCAATCAATAGTTTGGAACCATAATAATAAAATGCTATTAAAACCTATATCACTTTTATAATGAAATACCAACATGCAATAAAAAAAATTCCCAGCAACAGAAGTTTGTTGCCATTAAAAACGGAGTATAATGTTCTTAAAGTACAAAAAGCTATAACTGCCATTTACATTGATGATTGATATACATATCTTTCATTTTTAGGATGAAAAAGAGTTAGTATGTTTAAAAAAATCAGGGTAGATAGGGAAAAAACCGTTTCATATCATTATTTTCCGAACATACCTATTGAGTGAATACAAGGTACAATTTGCCCAGAAATATTTCCATGCTTTGGATTTAGCAAAGGATAGGGACTGATTGGTAACCATAAACAGTATTATTTTTTTCCTGGCCTTAGCTTGGAGCACAAAAATCGAGAATTAATCTAACAGCTTAACTCAACCTAATGTGTAAGAATGGAGCTAAATTACAACCATAAATTAAATGGTAGTCGTTAGTAATCCTTTTAACTAATTCATCTTGAAATGTCACAACTACAATGTATCCAAGTAACTGATTGAACCCAAAGAATCAGAATTGAACCAAAAGTTAATTGAATTCAATCAAAGGAAACCAAATACTCCTGAGCTTTCACACAGCTCAAGTTGTTCCATAATCTGTCATTAAAATTCATTTATTTTACACAAATTGTGAAACAAGTCTTCACAGCTTACAATTACCACCAATGATAATTTCTTCCTAATTTAATAACTTGTATTTATACCATACGCAAGCATTTTGAATCATGGTTTACACCAGCCCAATGTATAATTTGAACACATGACCTTTGAATCAGGGGTCATTTGCTCATCTGCACCTAACCCATTGTATCTACAAAAAAGTAGAAAGCCAAAATATGGCTGAAGTTTCTCAATGCAATGCTTTTAAGTACAAAATGATCACCTTTAAGACCTAAAGTTCAAAAACTTGCTCAAATGCAAAATATTGATGGCTTTTAAAATGAAAAATAAAACAGCATGAAACATACAGTCTGGACAATGACAGATATATTAGATCTAATTTGCATAGTGATACTTTGTTATGGATATTTTTTTACTTAAAATTCTTGAAAATTTCAATTCAGAACACTAGACAAATCAAGGCCTGTACTATGGTGACAATGTTTTAATGTATGTGTTTCAGCATAGATTGTGTTTGTGCAGGTTGTGTGTTTTTTTCATTCATTTATGTGCTTGTTATCCTCATGTGCAATATTATGCAGTCATTTGTAAATGTCAATGTGTTACATCATATTCATCCCCACCTCTCGTCCTATAACTTGTTATTCATGTTTCATGCCATACCTGGACGTACCAGAGTTAACCCATGTATGATCATGATGCGCATTACCATTTACACTTAAGCCATAAATCATGCTACATTCTGTTGAGTGCTGTTCATTAATTTTGTGTTCAGTACCTTTGCAATACACCCAAATTGGAATATTTAGAAAAGTCCAAAGAGTGAAGTATAACTGTACCAAACATGGTGGAGATTCAGAATAACCTGTATTAAATCATCATATATTGTAACTTACCACATCAAAATGACCGTGCTGACAGGCTAGATGTAATGGTGTCTCCCCACCCATAGCCTGCTCATTACATGGTGATTTCCACTGTACTAAAATATGCACTGGCTCCATCTTGCCTTGCCATGCAGCATAATGTAATGCCACCATACCTGTAATGAAAAAGAAATATAAATGTTGTACTAAAAAATAACACTTATTACTATTCACCAATACAGAATACTAAGGATGCATCAATAAAACCACAATGTCTTTGTCAATGCAGCATTTCATACAGACAAAGAGGCAGTTATATTGTTTGATCACATTGTATCAGCTGCTATCAAAACGAGAGAATTGCTGCCAAATTATTCCAAAAATTTTAGAGAAAGAAGACCATGGAGACCGGACAACATTAATCATCAGGTGTTCTTGGAATCAGGTTATTTTTATGTATTTTGTATCATGTAAGCAAACAACAAACAACAGCTGTTGCCGTATTATAACTTTATGCATATCTTTAAATATTAGCATCATAAGCAAAGGTACAGTAACAATTTCATTTTATACAGGAAGAGTGGAATACTCTGTAACAAAAGGGTGGCTCAGGCAGACAAACATACAGACAGTTGGTCAGATACACGGATAGCAGAACAGACAGACAGCCAGACAGAATATTAGACAACTGGACAATTTTCCTTCAATCCAAAAAAGAAGATTTTACTCAGACAAATGTGTTCCATGTTTTACTGACTTACAATTACATGTACTGCATACTGGGCTGTAAGTCATTTTCCTCACTCCAAATACCTTGCTATACAATAGCAATGCAATATAAAACAAAATTAGGTAAGATAAATTGTCTGACATCAAGCATATAGACGTGATAGATTTATTTATCAACAAAACAACTTGCAAAACATATGTTACAGCAAAATACTTTGCCAAATCAAAGTATAACTTTGTATGTAATATCTCTGACATCATCAACCCTCAGTACCATCCCCTGAAGTTACATCATTTATTGTAAGAATAACATGTTATCTGATCATTATGCAACTTTCACATCTTCTAAGATTGCAATCATTGTTCGAGAGTCTTACATAACCATGAAATTTACTTCTTACAATTTACTTCTTACAATTTACTTCTTACAATTTACTATGCAGGATGGAATTAAGGAGAGAACAGAAAGTTTCAATCTGTAAGCAGTAAATTCTTAAAACTAATACAGTCACCATATCAAACAACAAAAAAGGGGCCATAACTATGCATATAAAATATTGAATATTATCAATTAAGTGCAATGTCACACTTTCCACAAAGTTTGAAGAAGCTTACAAGTTAAGAAGTCTATTGTTAAGACAGACAGAAGGACAAACTCCAGCACTTTTTACAATTTCAATGACAACAAACGTTATAACCTGACTTAACTGTTCAGTACAAACAACAAAGATCATGACTAAAGATGTTCAGAATACCTATAGTTCAGACAAAATTAAGATAAACAGATGGACAGACAGACAGATGGCAAACAGACAGACAGACAGACAGACAGACTCCTAATTGCGCTTTAATATCATTTTTCATCTACCACATTTAAGAGCTCAATACAAAGCTACCTGATATCAACAATTCAAAATGCCAAATCATCTAAGTTCATTTTTAAGTTGAATGTAAAGAGGATTAACATTTCGATCTTTGCCCTTTTAATTCTAATGATAATAGTTTAAGAAGTAATCTTTCCATAGACAAAACATTCACAGTAACACATCAATACATAATCACATATTTCCTTAAGTCTTCTAAACATAACAATTTAATCTGATTATTTCTTTAAAAATATCACTAAAGGTTTAAAATATCAGACAATTAAACAGAAGATTACAATAAAGATAGCGGACGTTTTTATGATACGATGACAATAAATAACTATAAAGGATTGAATGGAACAGTTCAATATTGCACATTGAGTCAGTATTTCTACGTTGATCGGTATTCCTGATAGGTTATCAATATGATAACTATATCGCCTATGTAGAATTTTAGGCGCAAAATTTATGGCAACTTTTTTTCACCAAAAAACTAAATTAAGGCAGATCATAATTCTTTGTAAAAATTCCTTTGATGACAAATTTATTTAAAGTAGACTGTCTCAATTTCTTCTTACAATTGTACCTTTAACCCTGAGCAAGAGCTTTTTTCATGAATGTCTAATAAGTCTTTTTAAGTCTTGTATAAAATTCAGTTTCATTCAGCCGGTCATGGACCAATATGTCAGTTTCATACATGAGGTAGGATATACAGTGAAAATAACATTATTTATACTGGCCTTAACTTTATGAGTATATCTGCTGTAAGAAATATAGGGAACATTTTTCTCACACTATTTAGGGGGCCATGACTCATCCTTATCTTAGTTATCCCTTTTTGAACATTAACATTTTTTCAGCAATCTTGGTCTCTGAGGGGTTCAGTAATCTGTGAGATAAAATTTTAAATAATGATTTATATGTCATAATAGATACATCAGTGGGTAAGATGTTCCATGTATCAGATTATGAAATATAAGTACACAGATATGTCAAGGGTTTGTGCACAAAAACATTGTAACATCAGTTTTAGGTACCTTGAGAAACAACTTAAAACCATAGAATTAACTGAACCTTCAATACACAAAATAAATAGCTAGTTTTCTCTTTAAAATCACGGACCTTTTTAGGTCACTAAATACATAAGTATTTATGTAGCCATCTATTATTTATAAAGAACATATAACAGCCAACAGTCATGTTTATCAACTTTCATAGAGCATGAGTCAGAGCTGGGGGGAGTAAATTCCTGATTTTGAAAAAAAATCTTCAAGACCCAAAACATTATAATCATTCTCACATCTATGAATAAATCGCTGGTCATACAGCTAAACATCAAACTTTAGCACTTGCTTAACATTTATCATGAAATGTCTTGTATAGTTCTGACTTCTGTGTTTAACAATGTATTTTCATTCCAAGTAATTAGCTAACATCATTTTTTTGTCAAAGTGTATGAAATTATGAAAACAGCATCACAAATGTATAGTTTAAACTAAATTGTATGGTTGAAATTGTTTGAAAACAACATAAAACAATTTATAAGGATAAATAAGTTGAGATTCTGCAATAGACTATTATCAACTAAACCCAGGTTGTCCAAAATTTTGCTTCGAGACACTTGAAACTTGAGCTGATGAGAGTCCACTGTAAATGTTGATCTTTTAGTAAAATATGTTACAATAACATACAGACACAACTATCAGAATCATGTCATACATAACCAAGGTTGTAAATTTACAAATATAATTGTAATGTATATATGCAATGACCATAATTCTATTATTATAATATATTGACTAGACAACTGAAAGAAATTCTTATCAACAAATATTTACCTTCAGTATTTATCTACGTGAAATTAGATTTATTTTTGTCCATGGTAATTCAATAGTTCTTTTCAATATTTTTTTTATAAGTTCTGACCTTTAGATGAAGAAGTTAAGTAGTATTTCTATATAGGTTAAATTTAGACTAGACCACAGTATAATTTGATCTTATGTGAAAATCATGAAATAAACCATGACTGAATTGCAATGTTTATTTTGGTAATTTTGTCATTTCAGGATTATAATGCTGACTAATGTATCAAATAGTTGAAATCGATTATCTGTATAATTATGTAGTAAATGCAGTATTAATTATTGCTTCAATGATAATTTATTACTTCAACATTTTTCTTGTATATGGATTCCATTTTAAGGTCATAAAGTCATGTGTCAAATTCTACCAGTTGAATCAAACTGACACGCTTACACAGAATCTATTACACTGATAATTTGGCTTTACACAATGAATTGATCATTTGATATTGTCAGTAATTAGAAGGACTAACATTTGACATTTCATGCAAAAAATATGAATGTACTCGAATAAACAAATAAAACAAATATTTAATACATTAGATAAATTCATATCATTGTAATAAGGTACAATACCTCACTATTATGACAGTTCAGTGGATGTCAGGTTATAATATGATGGACATGATGCCACTGTGTACTGTATTGTACAATTATGCTTCATGCTGCCTATAAACATAGTACCTAACTTTCATACACCTGACGATCAAGGGCTTAAGTTGCTTCATTATGCAACAATACAAAAAATAATATTGTTGCACCACACTTTGAAAAACCTGACATAATTAAGTTACCATACAGTTTTCCACTATACAAAAGAACATAAGATTCCATGTTGACAGAGTGTGATGAATCAGGTAAATAATGATATATGAGGGTAAATGTTAATTGGATGTACAAACTGTGATGATTGTATTTTGTTTTATTACATGTTCAATGATCATACATACATCTTACAGAAGTGACCCTACACATCACTGGTATCTCGATCACAAACCTTCTGAACAAAACATCACAGACCTTTCTATTCCTTTGCAGTAATTAATTACAAATAAATATTAGTGCTAATATCTAGAGCTTCAAAAACAGGCCACAAAACACAAGATTTTCTACAGATTGAGTTGGCATTGTTTTATATCCAGATGTAACACAGAGCATGGTTTATAATCGAATCAGTGCTAAGGTTACAGAAATATTTTCCAGCCATGCCAAACCTTTGAAGATAATACGATAGGCATACATTTCTAATTACAACAATGTTAGCATGATTTTCAAGAATCTGTATGTAACTAAGTTGAAAGTTTATCATAATGTGTAAAATATCTTATTTCATTCAGACATTGTTCAATATACTCATCACCCAAAGAACTCCCTGAGATCCGCAGTCCCTGGGGCATGGTCCTATATCTTTCCCCTTACTCCCCTGTCACCAAATTTCTTCCCACAGCTCTGTTTCATTTGACCCCCAACTCTCTTTCAAAATCCTTGCTATAAGAGTCTGACTAATCCAAACCATCAACTCCTTCCACCCTCACAAACCCATTAAAATAAGCTTATCTGCCCTAGATGACCCCAAACTACTATTCTGCCCAGCTCCTGACGACAGCCCATTTTGCCCTTTTCATCTAGCTACGCTCATCATTTCCCTCATGACATTTACTCTCCTGTTATTACTACATAATGCAATCATTTAACATACAATGAATACATAACACCGAATGTTATCATTAAGTTTCATCTATAAACAATTCCTTAAAATTATCATTAAAGATATTTTATCAGATAAAACTAGATGCACAGGTATATACTACTGGGTTACTACTTACCCTGTCAAACGAGTCAATCTCTATGTACTGTACCGGTCAAGTATACATATCTCAGGTATTTTAGTGGTATAATGAATATATAAGGTGAATTTGACCTTAACTAACTAAATGTGACAATAACTCTGTGATCATCTTTATGATAACCAGGCCACCTGGTAAAACTACTGGTCAACTGAACAAAGAAGAAATGCTGGCTCATTGTACCATCCTATCAAATTGCGACGTTTACAATAAGTAACATCTTAAGCAGCCATGACAATATCTCAGACCACACATTTTGTTTAAATACAAATCAAGTGATTGCATGTCAAACCATGCAATATGATACACAAGTTAGAAATTCTAGCCTCACTATAACAATACACGTCAAATCATTAAATCAAAACATAACAAAAACATTTTATTTTTGGATTGTCTGTCCATCAAGTATTAATAACCACAGTGAATTTAATCGTTCATCCCCCCCCATTAAATAAGTAGCACTGATGTTTACCAGAAAAAGACTACATGCAGTATACAAAAACATACTTCGGTCACATCAGTATAAGGTGACAGTCCTAAGATGGACATACATGTACATATGTTTGGTTTAAGGTGAAGGTCACAAAATGTGGACATGAACAATAATCACATAGCTTTGTTTGTTAGAATGTTTTGATGCAAGTTGATTTAGTGATAAATATATACATGCAGTTGTTAAGGTTACAGAGCTGTACAACAAGGACACATTATTTGATAAATGCTATTGCTTTAGGCAGAAATGTTGATAAAACGTAAGACATACATCAGTATACAAAAGTCGCAATTAGAATCAAATATTAACTAAGAGTTTTAGATAGGTTGCAGTGGTTATACTGTGGTTATTTTCCTCCCATGCCTTGAGCAATCCATCTCTAAACAATATACCTACTGTGCAGTTAGCTGTGTCACGCCTAAGTCAATTAGGTTATGTTATATTTAGAAATGTTTTCAGCCTCCCAAGTTTATTATACAAATCTGCTATCATTCTAATCTGTTTCAACAGTTTTATTCCATTTGATAATTTTGGTCGTAAACAACATTTTGTTTCTTCAAATTTCAAATATAACTAACTGGTACAAATTGAAAATGATGAATACTGAAACCAAGCATTTTAGCCTTATATCCAACATACCAGAACCACATTCCTTGAAGCTCTTTAATGGAAACCAGATGCAAAGAAAAAAAGTCAATTTGGGCACCATAAGAACAGCAGCATATTTTCTACAAGCTGTAACAAAGCAGGCATATGATCAATGAAAGACTTGCACTTAGAATGAATAGTCCCGGCAGTTTGTACTGCCAGCAACTAAGTGTTGACTTTCCTTTGATCAGGAATAAATAATATTTTCAGCAAAATTTCTCACAACCAAATTCTAACTGTGTGACCTTTACCAATTGCATTATGGTACATCTTTCAAAACAAGCACATAATGTTCAGGGAATTGTAATAAATGTCAAAACCAAGTGATTACTTAAACATTTTTCTATGGATGGGTAAACTTAAAATAACCCTAAATGTTCCTTTTGTGTTTTGTAAGCATGGAAAGGGTGCCTGATGAGCTTAGTCCAAGATTCTAGATACTTTTACTAAAACAGAGAAGTCAGTTTAAAATATGCTGAAACAAATGTGTGTAATACTACGGTGTTTTGATATGTAGTGATTAAGGAGTTTATCCTTTATTTCTTACCTTTGTTATCTTTAAGGTTCACTGATGCTCCATTTTCTAATAAAAGTTCCATAATTTCTGTATGCCCCATGAGAGCTGCTTGGTGAAGTCCCGACATTCTAAAATACATGTAGACACAAATATGTGAGTGTCAAAATGGGTTTCTTATGGGACAACTTGTTCAAATCCGATAAGTTTGTATTAGTTGGTTAAAATGTACACATGGTCCTTAAAATACTAATCTAAACAGTAGGTAGAGGCATAAATTACCTAAACTTTGCTTCGGAAAATCTCAGAATTAGCTTTCTCTATACCTTATCTATTTTAATGTCTACAATCAATGTTAAGGGGATTGCATAAATAATATAAGTTACACCTAAACGTAGATTTGAAAAATGAATACAAACAGTGCTGGATACAGGATTTTGTTGGAGGGTATAAACGTATGCATGAACCATAGATGGGGATTCAAACTCCATCTAGCTAATTACAAGTATGAACCCCAGATGCTCTAGAAGGCTAGATGTTTTTGAGGGAGCACTGATAACACTGCATTCCCATTTTAATCCTTCATAGATATAAAATGCCTGTTTATTAATTTTACATTTACAACATTCTCATCATGACACAACAAGTGTCTCAATCTCCAGATGAAGTAGTATGACAGCAACCTGACTACAACAAGTACCAGGTCTTGGTATACCTTCTATTGGTTTACTCTAACTGGACACTAAGCATTTATCCTCAACTATTCAAAGCACTGAGCTATTTTTAGACTGTTACAGGCTACATGAAAACAATAAATGACAGCTGTTGCTTCATCTTTGCTTTTCCTGATTACTGATGGTTGTACATAAATCAAATCAACTGTTATGATTAGCTTTGTATCAAATGTACATAATCTAACATGGCACAGGGTGACATGATGGATTATCAACCTGTGGAAATAATATTTACCTTGGTAACTAACTGACAGTTTTAGGTCGATAATCAGCACAATCACCCTGCAGGCCATGTTACCTTTCTGTTATTTTTACACAAATTTATAATTGTCATCATATTACAAAGGGTAAGAATAACACAACTTAAAAGTTCATACTGATGTAGGAAATTATATCAAGTAATAATAAATGACACAGATTAAACTGAAGTTGCAAGCCTTATATTCAACTATTTGGTGTACAAGCAATGCGCTATGATAATGTCAAGGTATAGTACCCTACAATAAACATACCCATCTCCATCTTGGTAGTTCACATTCACTTTCTTACTGGAATTCCTGTGTTCTGAAACAAATAATAATAAAATTGAACAACAGAATGAACTTGGCATTCCTTAACGTGATTGTTGGGTGCAGAACACAATCTAGTACATATATTTCAGATATTAACAGGAATATGTAATCTTAAACAAGAAATCATGTTCTGATTAACATAACTTAAAAATTCAATTTACAGTTGTGCAAGTTATTTAACTTAAAACAATGATTGTGATGAAGTAGAACTCCTACATCAAAGATGCAAAAATAAATATGAGACCAGTATTTTAGCAGTATAAATTAAATGTATCAAGAATTGGACTCTACCAACAGAAAACAAATCATAATTGATTTTTCATTTGTTTTTTTTACTGTTCCTTAAAATTTATATAAGTCAACAATATTTTAGAACTTGAGCTAAATCACATTCAAATTGACACCATTTTGGTAAATTGGTAACCAGCACCTCAATATTTCTATAAATCAACAGGGCATCACTTAACTAGTATAATATAAAAAATAAAAACTTTTAAGATTTGACCTGGTGACCTAGTGTTTGACCCCAGATGACTCATGTCCAAACATGTCCAAGATATCATTCAGACAAACATTCTGACAAAGTTTAATGAAGATCAAATTAAAACTGTGACCTCTAGAGAGTTAACAACCCCAGACACCAAACCCATGACATTGAATCATCCTAAAAGTTCAACGGTGCTCTATGTGCTCAGGTGAACTAAAAACTTACATGAGGGTCCTGAGACCCTTTGCTGGACACCCCGTAGGGTACACAGCTAAACATATGGCTCATTTCTTCCAAGAAACTGACACAAGGCTAAAGCTTTAGTTTTTTTCCAGAAAACTCAGTCAAAGATTAGTAATAAGCCAGAACTTGAGATAAATGACAAACAAGAGAAAAGATGGTAAATTGAGCAGGAAAAAAAGAGCATTAAGCTACAGGTTAATACTATTAACATAAAACAATTTGTTTACCAACATTCAAGGAGATAATACACACAATGTTACTGATAAGCCATACTGATAAGTAACTGTAAATAACTGTTTAGTTAAGTGATAAGCCATCTCAGTAATTAAGAAAATAAAAAACAATAATTAAGCTAATCAGAAATATAACTGGAGAAAACAGGTGGGTCATAGATTGATACCAGATGATATATATATATATATATATATACTCTGAATTATCACTACACATAACTAGGTCCTGATGAAAAATGGGGAAAAACATTAAAACATTGTTTTATCAAACATTTTATAAAAGGAATTCTCCTAACCGACACAATGTTTTTGTTGTAATATTATATATACTACTCTTTCTTACGAAAATTATATCTTTCTCATGAAAATTATAACTGCAAAAATTCTTTCCTCAAAAGGCAACAACCAACAAAAATGTAGGTTGACTTGCTTTGAGTATGGTGAGATGATTGTTTGTACTAGTTTGATGATTAAAATACCAATAAACGATTTAAACAGTATTATACTACAGTGACTACTGTAACTTCAATGGTAGATAGTTAACCAAAAATCCCTTTATTCTGCAAACAACAATCCACTAACAAATGTAGTACACTTTTTGAGATGTGAATTCATTTTTGGGATTTCTGATCACCATGAAGTTAATTGTGAAAGAAAAGCTTTACAATCAAAATTGAAAAGTATAAGGATAGCACTTTCAGTACACCATACATTATCTGTACTCAAACACATAAGTAAATTTATTCATCTGTATGATTCCTAAAGCAGCATATGTTTACATAATTGCAAATATTGTATACATTATATAATGTTTGTCTAGCCATCTTTATCAACCTAGATCAAATCAGAAGATGAAATGCCGGGTGGCCAATTTATTCTAGATTACAAAAACGTATCAAACAGTGAGATAATAAATTCTATACAAGACAGAAACCACAGGATTTCTATGCATTATACATTCATATTGAAATGGGCAGTAAAGATGAACATATCCACAATGTTAACTTTATATGAATGTATTGAAGGCGCATCAAGTGTTGCAACATAAATAAAATGAAATGCAAACAAAATTATGCAAATAAATGTGTTTGCAATGGTTATAAATTTAAATTGTGCAATTTATACAAATTTTGCACTTAACCAGTCAGATATACATAAGTAAAATCATCATACATAATATTGACATTATATCTATAATATATAGTTCTAATTGCACAAATTTGCTTCAGAATTGCTGTGAATTTATATGTAGTTAAAATTGAAAGTTTTGAAGTCACAGTCAAATCTTTGAAAAATTAAAAGGCAGATCGAGAAAGTGTAATATGGCTTCCACACAGAGTTGGCTACCCTTCAGGCATTTATTTGGTGTATTGTATAAATAATAAATAAATACGCCCTAAGGGAGTGGTCATTATTCAAATTATGGACTTTATTCATAGGTGGTCATTAACTCAAATTTGATTCATTAAAATAAATTACGTAAATTTTAATATTGTTCAATTTTTAATATTATTGCATCTTTGAACAAGAGGGCCAAGATGGCCCTTTTTTCACTCACCTGAGTAAAGATTGCAACATCTATGGTTTCACTGTGATTTGACCTGGTGACCTAGTTTTTAACCTGAGTTGGCCCATGTTCAAGCCTATTAATGATATCAAAAATACAAACATTCTGACATAGTTTGAGGAAGATCCAATCAAAACTGTGGCCACTAGAGGGTTAACAAAGTTTTTCAATGATTTGACCTGGTGACACCAGATGGCCCAAATTCTAACTTGTCCAAGATATCATTGAGACAAGCATTTTGACAAGGTTTTGTGAACCTCCAATCAAAACTGTGACCCCTAGAGTGTTCACAAGGTTTTCCTATGATTTGACCTGGTGACCTAGTTTTTGACCCCAGATGACACATGTTCCAATTTAACCAAGATATCTTTAAGACAATCATTTTGACCAGGTTTGGTGAAGATTCGCACAAAAGTGTGACCACTAGAGCGTTAACAATCCCCAGGTGTGGATGCCAGAGAAGACTGACTGATTACTTTAGCTCAATGATCACTATGTGTTCAGGTGAGTAAAAAATAATACAATAAAATATAATAGGTTATAATTGAGATTAAACTCCATAAACAGAGAATAATAAGTTGCAGATTCTGAACACTAACAGGTACTCCAAACTTGTAAATTTATAATACACTCAAGCTTTCAAGGTTTTATGTTTTAAAAAGACGGAACATAAAATTCTTGAAAATAAAACATTTAAGAGAATCTAGATTAAAGTTCCTTAACTTTATTTTGACGAAACACGATTTACCGCCAGCTGTAAGGCAGTATTGTCTGTTATCAAATGAAGTTAAGTGCAGTAACTGCATTCTTTGGCAAAACACGAGTTTTATACGTTTTTGTAACATCAGAAAAACTACCAATATATTTGATGTTCTCTAACATCATGTAGGAAATATCTATCTTTTTAATGCTTCCATCGTTTCAAAACAACAAGCAGTTATCGTATCAAAAATAATTGAGAGAAAGCACAGAACTCAGCATGTGTTTCTTATCAAGTGATTATAAATATTCTACCTGGGAATAGAAACTAAGAGTAAGTGAATTGGTTAACATTTATTTTACTCAGGATAAACGATACATCTCAGAAGTAAATCACCCATAAGTATAATACTAAATACCAGCTGTTGTATATAAGTTCAAATACTGAGTGCGAAAAGGCTATTTAATATAAACTTTGAAAGCCATTTTCACATACAGCACTTTAATGCAAAAAAGATAAGTGCCATGAATATTTACATTGGCCTGACTCAATAGTCATCATGATTTAGGCAAAAAAATACCATTTTTCCACTCACCTAAAAAAATACAGGGTCAGTAAGGTCAACAAAATTTCTTCTTTTCAAATACATTTTTTTAAATCCTGAGATATATTTGGAATGAAATGAAGTGATATCACCAAGAAAATAATCCATCAAGACCAAAGTCTAGGATTGGCAAAAAATATAGAGTCCAGTGGGTTAGTGGAAACCATGCATGAACTTTTTATTCTATATTAAAGCCTAACATATCATTCAAAAGGGTCTAAGTTTCATAATAATAAGAATTTTGAGAAAAGTCTTATTTTGCATTCTTATAAGCAACGAAATCAAATGGTTGAGAACAAGCTAAAAATTTCATTCTTAAAACTTATGGTTCTGAGTTTATGACTAACAGTAACAAAACATTAAATCATTTCAGTCAATTAATCTGAATTTAATGAGAACAAATTGCTTCTAAAGTAAGGTATGGGCACTCATCATTCTTTAACCAAATATTTATTTAAGTGAAATTATAAACAATATATGAGAACATATATTGACCTTGGGAGATAAATCTAAAGTTTATTATCCTGGAGACGATGTCGCAAGCTAAGAACACATGAGAATGATGAATGTATATTCGAAAATCCATTTATTCTGAAGAAATATTACATTCGTTCATTCATTGATGATATGAAATATACCATGATAAAAGATAAACAATAGTATAAGATATGAATAAATGCTGTGCATATCTGAATTCTAAACTTTAACCACACAAGCAGACCATATAAATGCTTAGAGCTTACGATAGATGAAAGCAAATCTTAGTAAAAACTAACCAATAGATCATCAATGAACTGTACCATTCAGACTTCAATGAGTCACCGAGTTAAACTTAGTGTTCAAAATCTATTCAGACCCAAAATAGTTTAGCTTCATGTCCCCAGAACACAGTACAAGTTGCCAGAACACAATAGATGATGGTTGGCAGGTTTTTTCTGGTTACAATTTGTCGCAGTACTATTTTTGATGACTAAATTATGCAAAAACACCAAAAATATGGAACAAATTCTGGGTCAGCAAAAAATTAAAGGGTCAGACAAGGGCCAAGAAACAGAATGAATATCTTTGGCCTAACTTCAAATTTGAATGAAAGGGTGTAGTTTACCATTATCTTTGTAATCAAACACTAGATGGCTTATATTACATCAAACTTTAAGCCTAGAAGTAATTGATTGTGTTTAAATCGACATTCTACACTGACCATTGGCGGCTATGATCAATAGTGTGACAATATATTTAGCATTTATAATCCAGAAAGTAAACTTGTAACATTTGTTAAACCAGTTAAAGAAATACAAAGTGTTAACAACCAGAGATTTCTCAAAGATAACTTGGAAATTATTCAACTTAGCTTGAGGAGCATTAACCATTTCAATACAGTCCATCACAGTGCTTTGATTGGACTTTGGTTTTATTTATAATATGGAAAAATTGAAATAAAAGGATTATGTCAAAATAATGTCTGATAACTAAAGAGAAGAAATCAGTATTTTGATGCAATACCAAGATCTGCAGTCTCCATAGATAACCATCCAGTCAGGTCAAAGTTTAGTGGGGCATTTGTTTGGCCCAAACAGCATTTTGACTCTTGAAATCAGTAAAATAAAGCTTCCAACTCTTGAGAATTTGTACCTAATGGTCAAATTCAGAAGGAAATTTTGATGAATCTTCAAATTTTCATCAGCCAAGGCTCATATTCGACCCTTAACTTTTGACATCCAGTGAAAACCCTGTTCATACATGTATCATTATACTTTGATGGCCATTGAGTCATCTGCAAAAAGTATAAAAGTATATAAACATGTACTACTGAAGGCCAGCCAGTCAGACTAAAAAACAAAAAAAGATGATCACCAACAGCAGGCTTCCCAAGCAGATTTCAGCATTGTGGACAGTTTTTGGGCAAATCCTGTACCAGTCAAATATCCCCAGATTCACATTCATCATGAATAATCACCTGTTTGACATCAGATGCTATAGTCCAAATTACCCAAGCTTGCAACAGTTAACAATGGACAAAAACTTAATTTAATATAAACATATTGGGGATTAAACCAAAAGGACAATGAGGATATAAACAAAAAAAAAAACAGGGATAGAGAATCAATGAATCTTACAAAAAGACATACAAATATCAAGCGACAAATCAACTGATTGTACAAACTATAGATTTACAATCAATCACAGCAGGGTGAGTAAGTGCAACGTTTACCTTTTAACTTCAAATACACAGTTACACAATAGAATGTCATTTCCAATAATGTTATTGAGACAATATATGTATCCAAATAACAGCCACAAATCTATATGTATAAGTTGTACAGTTAAGACATGAGATTGGTCGAACTATGGACATTAGTTATGAAGGGCGTGATCATTCATTTAATCAACTTATCATTGACATAATCTCCTGTTCAATTGACTAATAATTTAATTAAAGCATGGAGACTAAGATAAAACCAAGGTATTATCACTCTAAGTGTTAATTAAATACAAACAAACGCAGACAGCAAAAATTTATTACCAATTAGTAGTAGTAATTTAAGTACTCAGGGGCATAAACTCAAGTGGCACAAATATTGTCACTACAGGAGTATGATGGAAGTCAAATGAATAAATAAATAAACATTACACACACTAAATAATTAGTAAATAAAGCCTTGTATAATAGTTTAATGTCAAATCTAAATACAGATGTTGCATTATCATTCAATGCCGAGTGTATTTAAATTTAATTTCATAAGCATTGAAATCTCTGATTTATTTTACAACAAAATGACATTTCAGACTAAAAGTAAAATTATTTTTAAAGTACTATTTTACCATTTTTAAGAACTGTATATTATTTCAAATAAAATACTGAAGTAATGTTTGTAAACTCTTCTACCATTGAAGAACTCAACAGACAGTGACCAATTCCCCCATATGTAACTGAGTCAGTGAACCATTGGCCAAAATCAGCCCATAAGACTGGACTCCCCCACCTCTTCAAATTGGAAATGATTCATTCAAATGAATGCAAAATTAACCTCAAAATTGATGATCAGGAATATTTTACTCTAGTTTATAGATATGGGAATAATACTTAAATGCCAATGAAAATAATTACGGACATTAAGACTAAGTCTCCAGGTTTATTTGTTTTCAAAAGTTTTAATACTTCCTTTATTGGACTGTTATTGCAAAAAAGCTAAATCACAAATATTTATAATGTATTGCTTTTAAGAAAAAAACATTTTCAGTATATACAATTACATAAAAATATCAGAGTTTAGCAGTAATACACATACATTAAAGCAATTATTTCCAAAAAATATAACTTCTGAATGATACTTAACCAATAAAGATTAAGTTATTGTTTTGCAAGTTTTAATTGATTTCTGATGTCAACAAGGAGTCAAGCCCCATCAAATGATAACAATTAAGGGTCACCCTAGCCAGGTAGAAGGTTAAAAATTTGAAAATAGAGCATACAACTTTATGCAAATCATAATTGACCATAGAAGAATACTACATACAATATAAGGTTAATACACTATACATACAGTATATGATGAATTGTTATTTTCATGAACAAAGGCGTGTAATTACATACTTGTGTGACATAAATGGACAATAAACTACCAAGATAATAGCAGTGGACTCATTTATACAATTATGTTGTATCATGATGTTATAATGATATTATATGTGCTAGTGTGTTGTATGCTTGCAAGTATTATTGCATACAAATGACTTTAATAAGTAGTCAAGTCATGCAATAAATGAATCCATTGTACGCAATAGATTTCCAAACAAAATGTGTGCCAGGCATGAAATTTTAATTTCACAAATAGTAACATAATTTCAATTTCTTGCTAAGAATTAGGTTCACAAATTTTTACAGAGATAGCTAATAAGAAGATTGTTCATTGGCATTAAAAAGTACAAATATAAGAAGAATCATGGTTGGTTATTATCTATATATAAATATAATTTTATTAAGAGATACATATGCATTCAAATGGCCAAATTAATGGGATCTTTTCTTCATAAAAATATTTCATAACAATGGAAATATATATGGACATGATTGGATTGATAACAATGTCTATCATATAAATTTATCATTCAAGTTAGTCCAACTAATTAGACTGTTTGTGACGGCAAGACATTTTTTTATTTGGCCCCGGATGGCCCTTCTGTATTCATTTATGAAATCAGGCAACTGGAAAGCCGAATAAGTAAGGCTACATTCAAGTATGCCAAACATTTATAGTTAAGAGACACAGTCAACAATTTTACTAAACAACCCATATATTACAAGTCTTACAAACTTGTATGTAAACTGCATCATATACATATTAATGAATTTTATATCAACTAGCATTACATGATTATTAGAATGGCATTTTTGTGTTAAAATTAAATATGCAAACATGGGAAACTTATCACAAGGACTGAGCAAATTATGCAATGAACTGATTTTTTTCAGCTCTACGAAACGGGCATGACCATACTACACCAATAATAAAGTCAGTATGTCCTTTATTAATAATACAAGTTCCAAATCATTACAGGATAGAGTTTTCTAAAGTCAAATTAATCTAAACAATAACCTATAAAAGACTATACAGGAAAAGTTTCATAACAAATAAAAAATGACATCACTTGCAAACATTTACCTTACTCATACAATAGTCCATTATCGTTACCCTCAGGGCAAACTTCGTGGGAAACATTCAATATATATGACATGATGTTTGCTTTAATTGAATTACGTTCGGGGTAATACAATACACACGTGTAAATACGTCGCAAAAATTTTAATACTTACTAAGTTTTAAAGATGACCTTCCTGACTTGTGCAAAACTTTGTGCAAAAAGTGTACATCACAATTTCGTACGGCGAATATCAACTCCTGGTCTTTCCCCATTTTAGATTTGTCAACACTTATCGCGAGTTTAGCGCTGTCATCCGACGTAAACAAACGAATATATATTTCTCGTTAAACCAGCTTTAAAGGTTTCTACAGGTTACCTCCATATTCTACACAATAACATCAACACACTTTGAAATTAAATCCAATAAATTCCGTTATATTTCCACATGAAAGTTAAAAAGAAAGCAAAAATATCACATACAAATGTGCACCTGGCCTAACACCCGTAGGGTAAACAATGTATATTACCTGCGCGTGCGTAAATTTTAACCAATCAAAACACGCCATTCATATTGGCTTCGCCAATCGGAAGATATTATCTAATTGCGGGCGAGATGAGAGTTATTTTATTTCAATAACTCATATTTTAAAATGCTTTTGAATGTTTCCCACGATCTGAGTTTTTGAATTTGTAAATTACTTATGTCTGCCACATAAATGTCACATCTTATACATACATATTTCTATGCGGAAAGATAAAATGTAGCGAATTATAAGACTTAAGTGTGCGAGTCGGAAGACAATTAATAAAATTATAGTTTCTAGATTGGCGATGTTTCGAACCTTTACACGTGTTCCGGAGACAAACGTGATTTTTTCACGCACATGTCTAACATCGAAGAGAGCTTTTCCCTGGTAATGCAATCTTAGAAAGGATGTATCCAGACTATTAGTGAAGGGTTTTATCTTGCGCACATCTGTGATTTGGTCCTAATTTCATGAAAATGTTGTAAGCAAGAATAATTAATACGCAGATAATTTGTGCCCGACAGCTTTAAAGACACTATTAATTAATTTATTGAATTGAATTTTATAAGTAAATATTTCTAGAGTCCATTGAAGTGACATATCGGTTACAGGACCAGAAAATTTATGGCGTCCAAACACAATTTTATTTGTAAACAAATTGCATAATATTATAAAATATTTTCTACAAGTCACACAAATACATAATTCATTTTTGGCAGCTCAAAAGATATTAATGGGACATATCTACTACTTGTTGGTAACGTTTTTGGTGTTCTTTGGATATGGTAGAGGTCCCAAGCCGACTTGAAAGACGTTTATGCTGGATAGATTCTTCTTGAAAACTACTTCCGACACTATGGATATGTACTCCACACCAAATGGTAGAGATTTGTGACCTTTCTCAGAAACACGAATATGAGTGCTCGTTTTCACATAAATACATGTAGTACGGTTTTACCTCCCGATATTGTAAGTACAACCACTCCAACGTTTCATCGTAAAAGAAGTTAGAAATACCATAATTAAGTAACGCGAGTACTCGAAAAAACATTAACGTGGACTACCATTGTAATTACATAACACAAAGTCTGTATCAAATCGCTGGTTAAAAATAATGCACAAAAATGTACAAACAAGCATTTTCTCATAGAATGGAACATTTCATTCAATTTCTGTATTACTAACTCGATGTATTCAATCGAATTTGACAGTTATAAATGTGTGCATTATGAAACCCACGTGGCTACGTTTCAGGTCATAGCTCAAGTTACTGCGACATTCAGAAAACGCATGAATCGAATTAATGGTGTGTAAAATTCAAATACGTTGAAATAAGGATGAAATTGTTTCAAAAGTTAGATTTTACTGAAATTTCACGCGTAAATGTTTACAACACGAGTTTAAATTACATCAGGGTCTTCAATTTGAGTAACCGTGATTACATGTATTGACATGTGTAACAACTAATCAAATTCGCACGATTTGCACGACATACGCAGTCAACACTGAAATCACGAGAAACTCGTACATGTATGAATTCATGTATTCCGCAATTGTTTTTAATTATATATACTCATATTTAAGCGCTTGAACAATGATAGTACTTCTTGTTAATCAAAATGTAAAACTGGAAGCTGTCCACGAGCGACGAACGATACATTTTTATGGAGCGGATTTAAGAATTATAGCCGAAACAGTGGCAGTGGATGAGGGCACAAGTGCTCAGGATATAAATGAAATGAATAGTCCTGCATCTTATATACTGGAAACTTGCGACTTTCTTTTATTACCCACGAGATTTCGCACACATTTACAGACAGAGTTAAGTAAATTTCGTTTTCACAAAACAATATACTGAATAATACCATACAAAGAAGCATATTAAAACAACGAATATTCATTCCTATTTGTTACACCTGGACAAATTATTGAACTGATAAGATGGGACATCTAATTTAACATGTCTAATGAAATAAATAGGCAAATATAGATGAAAACTCGCGGGGGGAATTAGGAGAGAATCTTACTCCAAGAACAGGCAGGTTATAAAGGGAGGCTAATACGGTAGAATTTTGTGTATATTTCTTTTTACGATTACCTCCCTTGTGTTGATTTTCCGACTAATTTACAGCGCTTACTTTACAAAGGAATGAGAATGTGATATGAGATCAAATTCCCTGCTATTGATCGGTTGTTTAGGAGCTTAATATAAAAATCATCTTTTTACATGAGGTGTAAATCGTACTATTACTTCAAAAATACCATTTAACACGCCAGTGGTGAGAAAAATCAAGGTTCGGTATAGAACATGGACTGCAATACTTCTCATGAATCTAAAATTCAAAGCAATAAGACATATATAAATTTTCAGATAATTATTTACTTAAACATATTTGATCATTTCAGGGTATTTATACCATAGCTGAATGCTATCTCTTCAATAAATTAATTTCATTATTTCAGGGACCAAAGAGTCGCTGATAATTTAAATTGCTATCTGTCTCGTGATAATTTTAGATAATATTAATAATTTGTCATTGTTCACTGACCTTGTTAAAATTATGTTTGATTTGGGGAGTGCACTGTTTATAAGCAGTGTTTCAGTTTATAATGGGTCAGCTGACCCTATCAGGTTCGTTTGTCAGCAGTGTGCAATTTAGTCAAATTGTAAGAGAAAAAGTCTCTTTAGTCCGCGTCTCAAGATCTCGATCTTGTGGTGAATCATTGAAAATCAATTTGCAGCTTGCAAATAAGTGTTAACAATTAACCAAGTTGGCTGTGAAATGTGACCCAAATCCTTAGTCTAGATTACCTGCCCCTGACACTACGCGCGTTATAATCGAAGACTATATCACGCAGGAAATCAGACTATCATAATTTTCAGTTGCCGTTCGTTATTCCTCACATGAACAGATATTGATGTAGCTCATCGTAATAATTCGTTGACTCGGCACATTTTTGTGGTTGTACTTTAAACAATACACATTAATTGCCCATGATGTAGTGACTGATTAGTACTCTATAGGCCGGCATAGAGTACACGTCAGTCAGGTGTGACGATACCATATGTTTACATGTGTACCATTTATTAAACAGGACAATAACACACGCCGTGTGATTATTATTTTAAGTAGAACATTAACGACAACGATAAAGATGAACTTGTTAACTCGTGATTGTGCAGGAGAGAACTGTTGTCCCAAACCTTGTAACTTATGATATGAACATAAAGCACACCTAACGAGTAAATCCCATGACCGTTAAGATATTGAAAAACCAGGCTTCGCTGGTGTATAAATGTGTGCTAATTTTACATATGTGAGTTAGTATGATATTAAGCACACACTAACCATGTCAGACACAGATCATTTAATAAACAGAAGCCAAAGTGGCAACCATGGTGGCAACCATGCTGAAGGAAATTTTGACAGAATATGGCGACCAATATTGGCAGAAATGGTCGGAGTCACTTTATTTGTATTTGTTGGTTGTTGTTCGACCGTGAGTGGAAATATTACTGGGGTGGCGCTAGGTCATGGATTTACGATAGCCTTACTTATCATGGGGTTTGGAGAAATCAGGTTAGCTATCTTTATATTTTACTACATCTAATGTATAGTAAATTCGGATATGTTCGTTGTAGCAATACATAAAACAAATGCTTTGTAGGCGGTACTTAACAGTACTTCTTCATGCATGCAACTGAGAGTATGAATTGGACGAACCAACACGCGTTATTCCTTATTAATATATAGTATATTATAAACACTATTTTTGTCTTTGTCGTATATTTTCATTATGTATTGCGTCTACTCATGATAAATATCTATAGATAGCTGTGATGTATTACAGGCAGTAGTAACGGACCTATGGTGGTAAAGATGTAATAAATTGTATTTAAAACGCCAAAATTTAGCCCGAGATTACCTCAGTTGAAAAACAAGTCACAGAATAAGACCCCGTTCAGCTGATATATAATATTTTGTGTTTTTAATAGAATTTACTACAACTTCACCATTACAGGTCCGTTACGTCTGTCTGTTTCGTGTATTATTAGTGTCGTAAGCTTAGCAAATACATTTATAGCATAACAGACCGCTTTAATTAAAACTGCTGTGTATATTTAAATATGCTCGACAAAAAGTGGATTTGTCACATATATTTAGAATATTATATGTTCGGGCAGCCAAACAACTTTCGGGAGGCCGGAGTATGACCACATACTGTTCTCTTGATCGAATCGATACTGAAGTTTAAAAGACATTTAATGATAAAATGTAATAATAAAATTACATGTGTATTCATTCAGACTATGGATGAAACACACGTATGTATAGTGTTGAGTATTATTTTCTTACCGCTACCAGTTATTTCTTACTGTACATAGGAATTACCAGAGTACCCACTAAATATTTTCATTTTCAACAACAGATCCAATTTTAATGAAATTTGGATATTAGCTTATTTGATATTATTCAGGCATAAAATGATTGATCATATATACTGAATATAACTTGCATTAGCAGGGATACATGTAATTAAATACTGAATACCACGACGACGTGAAGCTGTGATATAATATAACGTAATGTATATTCTTTTGAATGGAATGATAGATTATATACGATATGAAAATTAAACTCTTCAAGATATCTAAATGTAAGCATGTATGGTTTGAGAAGAATCTCTGCGGAAACTGTTAAGTTATTTCAAGTACTCAACTGGTTGTCTCAGTCAGATGATTGTAGGACCGACGGTCGAGAACATGACAATTTAGTCTCTCCATGTGATATTTTATATAATTGTTTAACTGAAAATGTTGCAAATCATGTATAAAATCCTGATTGTTGATGTAATGTTGGGGAACAGGTTAGCACTGATACACTATACAGGGTCACTGGTTGAGTCAACTGTTTGCTGTATGTAACAGAAATTCCACCAATATACGACGTTAAATTCAAGTAAAAAGAGTCTCTTATTCCCAATAAATCTAGCATTTTTGAGCAAGCACTGGTGTGTTTTACAAAATGCAAGTAATTGTATATCAGCAGTGTACTTCAAGAGTTGAATAAGTGGGATATTGGCTTGTCAAAATATCACGAAGAACGAAAGCATTACTGAGAAACTAAATTAAGACCTTTAAGATAAGAGATAACAACTGTATGTTCACGATTGTTTTCCTAATATTAAGTCACCAACAATCATTCTTTTTCCAGGTTAACATTTTATCTAGTACACATTTTCCTGATATACATGTAGTCTGTTTCAAATTTTCAGTGGTGGTCATTTCAACCCAGCGGTTACACTAGGGGTCGCTCTGTCGGGTGGTATGCCATTCTTTCTGGTTCCAGGCTATATGGTTGGACAGACTCTTGGAGCCATTCTCGGCGCTTCATTTGTCAGAGTAAATAGCATTATCTTGCGCATGCATGCATGCATAGTCAAATATTTTTGAATGCTCGTATGTCCTAATAATTGTTTAAAATATGAACTACGGTAATTAATTTTGTCGCAACCGTGTTTACAATCTGAGGCTGGTTATGCAACGCTGTTTTGAACAGCTTGCTACCTTGGATTGGTGGAGGTTTGAATGCAAAACAATAAATAAGTCAGAGATTATTTTGGGCATATGCCTACTTTTAGTGGATTTTTATATTTATTTCGCTGCACTTGTTTTATTTTTGAATTATGTTGATATTTGTCTGCTAGGCAACATTGCCGAGGAACTTGTACCGGTATATTAATGGAGGTACACATCAACTTGGGCATATAAACATTGTGTCTGGTGATACTCCTACGTTTGCTGATGTGGAACCAGGCTGGGCAATACTAATTGAAACTGTTCTAACGACAGTTCTCGTGATGACAGTATTAATGGCTGCTGTAAATCCTAGAACTAAGTCATCATTAGCACCACTAGCCATAGGATTTGCAGTCGCAGTAGACATCATGGGAGGGTGAGTTTTCAGACTTGGCAATTAATGGGATAATACATTCATTAATAAACCTGAACAATCCAGCATTTAACTTCACTGGCATGTGATGCGCCGAAGCTCTTAACAGAAATGTGCAAGAGGCTAGAATTTTTTTTTTTCAGTCGTATGTTTTCTGTTCTATGAAAATTCAAACTAACTTATTTTTACAACTACACTTTTACGTGAAACTGGTTTTAATTTTACTTACAATAATTTTTCATGACATTTCTTATCGAATTTATGAGAAAGTGAAAGCCAGGTCTTGCGCAAGATAGACTAAAGCATTTTTGATTATTAAGGCAGCTCTCCACTCTGGACTACTTTACTCCCAGAATGAATGCATCATTTACATAGAACATATCGCAGAAGGAACTTACGAATATTTTTGAAAACAATTTATACATTCATCATTTTAAGTGGTGTGCTAACCGGTGCTTCAATGAATCCTGCTCGTGCCATTGGACCTGCGATTGTTTCATCAGCTATTATCAGCAATGCTTGGACATATCATTACGTATACTGGATTGGACCCACTCTTGGTGCTGTACTGGCAACATTGTTGTACAGGTAAGTAATTGTTCCACCCCAATAGGGTTCATATTCATTGTTGTGCATATGAATGATCGAACCTATAAAAAAGACCGTGGCAACATTGTACGGGTAAATAATTGTCTAGTTCCAAATGCTGCACTCGCATCATTATAATGGGTAAATGCATGTATTACTGAGAACCCATTTGTCCCAGTTGGAAGATCGCAAGAACTTTGATGGAGAGAACAAGATAAATTCAAAATTTCGTATCAAGTTTTACTGATAACATAATTAGTACATCGTACATTGTATCACTGATCTTTAATTTGAACAGTAGGTCATATTACTATCGTATAATATAAGTCAATGTTTGCTAATGTTTATCATTTTTATCTAAGATAAAAAAATGAAAATAATTCAACACCTTTTGATATTGTCATATACAGTACTTAGCCAATGCACATATTTTATAAAATGAATAAATTAAATAGCTGGACGTTTAACAGCTCAACACGACGCAGCGCAATTATTTTATACCATTTACTAATTTTAATCACTATTGTAGATAACATTACTTATTCATGTATAAATCATGTAAAACTAATTATACATTTCAGATTTTTATTTGCAAGTCAAAGTACGAGATGGATTGCGAGAACGGAAAGTTTTTAGAATGGATGCGAATAAAGATCTTCACGAATTATTATATCCAGCTTGAGTCATTGTCACTTTTTATTATATTATGGCATAATATTTTTATGCTTGCTTTAAACATACAAGATTGTTCATGCATTTCGTATGCTTTGTAATATAAACTGTGAAAAGATTTATTTGTATGAGCAATTGTTCATTTTTCTGTACAATATTGACCACGACAAGTGAGTAATGCACTGCGAGTTGTTTAAAGTTAGTACTAACTGGTCAGTGAGTCAGGACAAGGGAGGTCATTATTACCGACATTGGCACAATGGAATTTACGAGTTACGTCCCCTGGTAAAACGTGTTAACGTGATAGAAGTTTGGTGTTGTTTCAGTGAAACGGTACTGTGACAATTTATGCACATTGACCGATGACTGATTATTTCAAGTACTGAATACTTGTGGGCACTCGAAGATGTAAGAAAATATAAGTAAACCTACTGATGCAAGGTGCAAGTATAAATGTACAAGACACGGGTGATCAAGTTTTACCAACTTATATCAACAGATCTTTGTTCAGTACTTTAAGATTAGTCAGTATACACTGACAGAAGCAACGACCCATGATGGTAAAAGTGTAATAAATTCTGTTTAAAACTTCCAAATAGTATACATATATATACCAGTTGAGCAGGTTCGTGTTCTGTGACATTTTTTTCATTAAGGTAATTTTGCTTTAAATTGGGTGTTTTAAATAGAAAGTATTACAGTTTTACCATCACTGGTCAGTTACTGCTGCCCTTGGCTGTATGTATCACTTGTGTATATCAGGCTACCCTCAAATTATAATGAACAATCATGTTTGTCTGTTGGAGAGAGTGTGCTATGTGTATCAACGGTTATAATAAAATCAGTCATTTTTGTCACTGCAGACTTAAAACTAGATTGGTCAATACAACATACCATGTAAATCAACGTACAGAAATCTAACACTTTATGTATTATATACAATGAAATGTAGGTGTTATCATAGTTGTGAATCCATATTTAGTAGTCGTTTCTTTCAAACCAACAACCATTTAAGGATTGTAACCCCCTGTTCTAAAATCTGTGACCTTTTGATTGTACTAAGCTCTACGGACTGATTAATTGGACAGGCTGTTTCTATGTGTGAGCAGCTCCTGTGTACAGTGTCTGTTATTTGTTCATATGTGTAAATATATTAAATGTTATATTTTATGTAGTATTATGTTAAATATAAATAATTTTATACATTTGTATGTTACGTTGTATTAAAGTTCTGTCTCTTTAATGTTACTTTTGACTTCATTGATCAGTCAGTCTCAACACTGTGAAATTATATCAAAGGGACCACATTTAAAATTCATTTTAACAAATCTTTAAACTGCTTTCATTTGTTAGTAATTGTAATAAAATGTAAACTCAGGATGTATCAGGAATTTAAAAACTTTTTTATTTACTACAACACTTGCTTGAATCATCAGATGATCAGAAAAATGTCTCAAGCATTAGTTATACAGCAAAATTACGGGTATGCATTTTGAATTTTGCTGTATGTATACTATATTGTTTGATGTTAATCCTGTTGTTGTTTAATGAAAATGAAGCTAAATTTTAACTTTAACACAGACTACACATATTTCTATGACATTAGTTACACTATAGATTTTGCTCTATGTTTCTGAAGACTCAAGTGTTCATGTAAATATAAAACTCCATCAATATCATTAGTACTCCTCAGGTTAAATATGATTACTTTTGAATGAAAGGAATGTCTAGATTTTGTAAGAAAAACAGTCCCTTTAATGTTTGAGTAAATGTATGTATGTATTGAGAATATATATACAAGTGTATACGTTGTTGCATGTTATTGCATATAATAACTTACAGACTATAGAAATTGAAGAAGTCTGACAGTTACAGATGTGTGTTGTATTTTTTACACTGGTATCCTATAGTAACTTCTTCAGCAAATACTTTTGACAGACATTCTTATCATCGTAAAGAAATACTCTCTCAACATAGTCGTGTCTGGAACTGTTTTTTTTTCTTTTTTTTTGACATTAAAAACGGTTTATTGTTAATGACAGTTAACTCCTCATCAAGCCTTGATTAGAAATTAACCGTCTATGACAACTGTCTGACACTATTATTATATTACTTAATATTGTTTGAATTATAAAAATGAAATCTCAGAATGCTGTCATGTCCTTGGCAATCTCATTGAAATCATACCCATCATTTATTTTGCACAGCTCTCCATGGGATGGAAAATTAACATGTAAAAAAGCAAATAATTGAATTTAATATTATTGAGATTGCATAATTGATTAATTTTAAATTGTAAATCCCAAGCAACCTATAAGAGGAGTGGTTATTTAGCCAGATATAAATATTTGAATTTGATTTTGAAGAGATTGTATCATTGGTTAATTTTGAATTGTAAATCCCAAATAACCAATCAGAAGACTGGTTATTTTGACAGATATTCAAATCCGATTGGTAATCCATACGTTGAGTAAAAGTATTGACAATGAAGAGACAACCAAGACAATGAGAAATTAGATTTATGAATGATTATAATTTTAGGCAAATATATCAATATTTCAATAAATATAAAAATAAACAAAAATATGGATAATTATATGCTTAAATACATGTAATATAATCCAAACAAAAAATATTGTATACACACATATGATACAAATACATGTATATCTAAAAATACATACAAAACATAGGTTTTGTAGAGTACAGTGGATAAAAATTATAAATCCATAAATGCATTAATAGAAGGATAAAAAATGCTCTGTAGAATCAGATAATATCTAATATGAATACAGTCCATTCTTGTTTAGTTATATCTTCCACACTTGCTAGGTTTGTACCACACCTCACATACTAGCCTTGTGTCAGAACTGCTCTTGATAACTTGACAATCATCCACCTCAGAATCATGACATTTTTTTCTCTTTCCAAACGCAATACTGGTATCACTGTTGGACACTCTGGGTGACACTGCAGGTATGAATCTCTTTGGTTCATATGGCTCTCTTGATGTGAAGCCACAGAGCTCAGCTACTGGGTTATTAGTACGGTTATTGAGCCAGCGACTCACATGTACATTAGTTGATTCTACTCTCTCAAAAGGACAATACAAATGTGGCCGTCTTTCTAGGCGCTCTATCATTTCTAATGTCATTTTTACAATATGTGGGTATTTCTTTAATCCACCTGTAATATGAAAGAATGTATGATTTAACGGTATGTTAAAAAACACCATAAAGTGATTACAAGTCCCATTATCAAATTTGTTTTTGTTTTCCAGTGAAGAACACACGCAGTTTGTTTCACTAATAAAAATGCACGCAATTTAAAGAGACACACCTTCAGAAGGATATTACATTATATAATTGAATATTGATGAAAAATTACTTAAAATCACTTTAGGGGCAGGATATGTCATGTACAAATGTTATTGTTGTCCATATTTCATGAATATAATGAATGTAAAACTACGTCAAAGCTGAATTAAAACTAAATAACAGCATACTGAATGATTAATGTAATACATATCTTCAAGTGTATCTGAAGGTGTAAGCATGTAATGTAGTAAAAAGCACAACATTTTCAACCATTTCATGCCTCCCCAAACCCCCTAGAAAGCCTGTTACTTTTCTATTTATACCTATTCGACAAGTTCCTAATGAGAACACTGCTTAATGAGTTGCCTGATTTACAAAAAAATAAATCATTTACCATGGGTCCAGTCCTTTAAATTATCCGGAAACTATAATGTAATAATGTTCAGGAAAGATATTATGAAAGCATTCACTTCTGTGAGGAAACGCATTCCATTAGGCCTAAAAAATGAAGAAGTTTGTTTCCGGTTACCCGACCAACCCAATATTTTAGCTGCTGACTCATAAGTTTTTACTGCATCCAAATCATGGTGCAATATTGTAATTTTCACAACTCATTAATACTACGGCAGACATATTCCAATACAGTGTTGCTGACATATGTGAAAAAATAAATAAAATAAAAAAACTACCAACTGACACATATTTCTTTGGGCAGGTACCCGGTAACTGGAAACAAACCTTTTATTTTTTAGGCCTTATATTGATATTTGTACTTACGTTTGAATAACAGGTCATAAGATCTTTTCAAAAGTCTATCATTCTCTTTCAACCTCTCAAAGTCAACTTTCTCCATGTGTAAGTATCTATGAACCTCCACATCTGAAAGTAAAAGTTTTTAGTAACCCTGCATGTTTTTCTAAGTATATAACTTTTGTATATGGAATTTTTAAACTGAACATGAAAATATTAAATAATTTTCTGTATTAATATTTCTGAACAATAATCAACTAGCGTGTGCTGTAATTAAATGACAAACTTGTACCTTGCCTTCGAGAATTTATCATTTTGAATTCAATTTTCAGCTATATGACCACATGACTCTTCAACAAAGGTCAATATAAAGCATAAGGCGGAGACCTCTTAATTTTTAAGTTAAAATATGAAAAAGCTCAGAAGTTATGCCTTGGATAATATTGGAATGAAGAAATCATAATAAAAATAATAAACAGGATGGTATGGTATTTTAAAGATTATGAGTCGCTAACCAAATATGCCTTCTTCCCATGACGATAAGACTGTACACATACCCTTGGTAGAAACTTTTTCTGTCTTTTCATGGAATCTAACAGCTATTCTTTCAAGGTCAAGTATATCGTGATCATCAAAGTCAAGGTCACTTTGTGTAGTTGAAGAGTAACTAGCTATGATTCCATTTTGACCATAAATATTTGTTTTTTCTGTACTGGCCGATTTCTTGTCTGAAATATAATAGAATATACGAGTGTCTCTGTTTATACATATACATGTACCTCTGTACGTATAATTATCACTATGTTAAATTAATTATCTGAGAATCAGTAGACAGAATGCAAATGCAGCAGAGCTTTTTTGGTCTCATACCGTCATAAAAAACCCTGTAAAATTGTAGTTAGCCTTACTTATTCGGCTTTCCGGTTGACCGATTTCATAAATGAATTCGGACGGGCCATCCTCTCAGCCTTACAGAGAACTGCATAATTATGTGCGGAAACACAAATTACGTAAAATACATCAGTAACTGGTATAAAAAAATGTCTCCCCGTCACAAACAGTTTAATTAGTTGGACTATCAGGTAGTCAACCAAACAAGTTTTCCTGCATACCAATATTTATTTTCTCACAAGAAGCGAACAAGTTTTCAACATGAATATCATATATTGCTCATCACAAAACTCGCGGTACCAGATATGAAAATCAGAAAAGAAAGTATACTATTTAATAACCCTTAGCGAGATTAGTGATGACGCGAGTTTAATGATGGCGAGTATACATTGTGAATATGATTTTGATAATGAAATTCATTTTGCATGGTTTAGGATAAAAATAATGAAAACAGATACGACATTAAACCAACAAGGAGTATTTGGAATGAAAACAATACAAGGAAATCTGTTTGTATCTCAGCTGATGAACTGGTGGGAAAGTCATCATCCAGGCAAGAATGCTAAAATAAAAAAACAGCCTTAAAAGCCATATTTTAATGACTTTTTTAAGTTTTAATCTCATAACCATATGACACGTACCTCGACGTAAACTTGGAACACGTTGCAACATTTCTTCAGAAACCCTACTTCGCATAATCAAATAAAATGTGAGAGCAAATTTTTACGCGTGTAGCGCCTTCTGTGTTTAGTTATGAAATGACGACTCTGTTGCTTCGAGACGGGGTTGTGAATTCTTGGAACGTCATGACGTCACAAATGAATGTCACCTCGTAAATCTTCGACAAAGCTCGGCTCTTTACGGCATCATTCCTTTATTTATAGATCATGTAAGGCTAGACAAACGAACTTAAAAATTATGGGTACTTATTATGTTTCAAGATAAAACCTTGTTAATTTCAACATCGTCATCCACATGTAATTAATATAAATCCGAGTTTAAAAAATGTTTTATCTATTGAACATTTATGAAAACAATTGATTTCGTTAAATCTGATCGGCTATCTACTCATCTTGGCGGGTCAATTAAGACTATCAAAAAATGTGTTGATTATTATGTCTACATAATATCTATAAACAAGAGTGCCAGACAGTCGTAATTTTCACACGAAAAAAATATCTGGAGAAGATTGGATATGAACTGAAATTTATTATTTTTCTGCTGAACCAGGGCGTGTTCAAGAGTGCCAAAGGCAGTTTAGCTGGCTATCGAATCTAGCCGAGATATTATTATACGTCAATAAACATTTTGACAAAGTTTGGTGAAGATTGAATGAAAACTGTAGCAACAGTAGAAAACTATCGAGCCGCCAGCCGCCCGTGTTCCCATAATAAGTCTCATCAAGAGGGGCCTTTAGAATGGGGTCTAGCCCTTTTTATATGTATTATACGATATATATGGTGTATATCAGAGACGTAGATTACATGTAATATATACGTCCCTGAATATATCTAATGTAAAAAATACAAGGAAATACTTTCTAGACCAATCATTTATTTTCTTTGACGCATCAGTTTCTCGAACTGATGTGGGAGAATGTAGTCACATACATGTATTTTTTTTGTAATTTAATGCGTGCGTATTGACTATAAGATTCTATATCACTACATAATAAGAAATCTGATATTCGCCAAGAAACCCACGTTATTAATGCTTTTATTCACAGAGTTCTCTCTGTTAGACATACTTTTTGATACTAAAGATCGAGAGATAAAATCGTGTCTTAAGATTTTATTAGTACAAAAAATATAACACATATAAAAAAGCAATCTCGCTCAGTGAATTACCTACGGTTGCTTATACCATAAAGGGAGGTAACCTAAATGAGGCGTTATGAAAAAATACGAGGTCTTTATCACTTTCAAGTAACTTTTTATTACAAAAGAATTTGCACTTGATCAAACTGTATAATAAAGATACCACAATAACAGAACGTTTACGCAGCACATTAAAGAAAAATAATAAAACAAACTGCATGTAATATGAATAGGCAGTTAAATTTCACCTTAGAATAGTAAGCACTAATATGGTAGCCTTTAGCCCAATACAAAGATGTAACATATTAAATACAATGTAAATATAAAGTTATACTAAGTGTGTTGTATTTGTATTTTAGCTTAAATACAGACACATCAAATATTGTGACAAATTATTGATAAATGGTTGTAAAATGTGTAACTTGGCAGTACATGTATAAGGTAAGAAATTTCAAATACTGTCGGGGCAATTTATATCACGGAGTCCAAATTAATAAATCCAGAGATGTGAGGTAGGATACGAATCTCAAGTTGCCTAATTAACTGATTATTCTAACAACACTGTGGTATGTGACGAACATATCGCCATATTCAGCAGAACTATTGACATCAATCATAGACATGGAATGCCAGATATCCACATTCAAAATATTTCTTTATGATTTGAAGAAAATGAAAGTGGCATCGATAGTGTGGTTCTAGATGTATGAGAATGGGGTAAAAATAAAACTGAGATACAAAATATTGCGATCATTTATACTAACACCTGACTGGCTAATTTCTGGTTTGGCTTAATTGTCAGTTTTTCAAATCTTGAAAAAGGTCATTAAAGGTCATCAAAGGAGAGAGAAAAATGAGACCTTTCCACACAGTTGGCCTGTATTCAGAGGTTTAAATGGTTTATTGTACATTGTTCCCACCGCAGAGCAACACATTTCGGAGTCGTAAAAAAGGTTGTTTTTTAGAGAAAGTTGTTTGGAGGGAATTGATACATTCCCGACAGGTGTTTTTATTATGTGTATTTATGCCTTTTACTGTCGCTTCTTGGAGGGAATCGGTCTTTGGAGGTGACTTTACGGGAGGGAGCACTGTATCAATAAACGTGTTAAACGAGTGGCAGTTGTTAAACGGGAGGTCGTGAGCTCAAGGTTGACTGCATGTTAATGTACCCAGACTTTGTAAGACATGTTTGAAAATTCCAAAGTGGTAGGTTATGGACGAGTAATTTTTACGGTCGTACCTGTAATAATAATACAATCATCAGAACAACAAAAAATCAACAACATGTAACCAGATGACACGTTAGATCATAACACTTAATAAATTGAACAATATAACCGACATTAAAGTACACATATTATGAAAATTGAGGAGTTTTTACAACAAGAACGCCATAAGGATTGTTGCTGTGCATAAAATGATTGATACAAATGTATTAAAATGTTCATACAAGAAAAAAGATACAGATAGCACTAACGCCCAAATGTGCTTCTTCAAAGCACAAACAAGCAATTATAAACTAAGTGTAATGGCACTGAAAGAACATCACAGTTTGTAAAATGATTCCAATAGTAAATACCATGTATGTTTCGATGTTTGATAATTCATCTTATATAGAGTGTTTATGTACATATTAAATTCAATCCGTTTATCAAATTTACGCAAAGTGCAGTACAGACAGAGTCACGTATTTTCCTTTTTTACTGTATAAACCATTACGAAATTGTGAGCTTTCCGAGCCACCCATAACTGTTTTAAGGTTTTGTGGAAATGAACACTTTGAATAAGATCTAAATCCAGAAGATGCTTAATGCGGTTTCCATGTTCGTCAGAACTGATCGCGATCAGTCGGTTAGGCGCTTGACACACGTAGAGTTCTCCTTTCTCGCCAACAGACACATCGTTAGGAACACCGTCCTCGCCAAGGCGTAGTCTAGATACGATTTTCCCATTCCTCATTAATGATGTCACACATCTTTTGCCAGCATCAGACACAATGAAAACAATGCCTTTATCATGAGGGCTTACGCTGATATGCCTTGCCAATCTGAATAAAGATTTCGGAATAGGAAGCGAGAGAGGAAAAAGTTTCTTTCTACTTGTAGTGGAACTGATCTTATGCAAAGTTCTGCCGTCATAAGAAAGAATTCTTACCTCGTTATCCATTGCAACAAATATCTCACCTTCATGATACATCAGCCCGTAAACTTTTTTGTCTAAACCTATGGTTCTTGCAACTGACAAGGTATCGTATACAAGAAGGATATGAATAGATCTGTCTGATGGACAACTGACAGCTGCCTCATACTGTTCAATTGCTGTCACATCCCAAGGTGGTGAATTTAGTTGTATGAATGCACGATACATTCCGTTAGCTTCAAATAACTTCACGTTAACATTAGCCTCGTCTGTAAGAAGAATACGTCCATCAGACAGAGAACACAGGCCTGTAACAGAACAACATTTATCATCATTTTGACTTCGAACATACACTTCACTTGTAAGCGTAATTTGAGACTTAGAGACTTTTTGGTCAATTGATACTGATACTATATCCTCCTCCTCTTCTTGTATATCGTTTAAAGTATTAGATGCAAGTTGCTGATCAGGTTCTGAATTGTTCAGATTAGCGTAAGGAGATTCAACAAGAGGGTGTCTCGCGAGAGTTGAATCTGAAGAAAAATGTGAACCACGTAATTGACTGTGCTTGTTGCTCTCGCTCAGTTTAGTGTCAGCTGTGTTTATGGCACTGACACGTTTCAATGGTTTTCGTCCCGACGACCTTTTAGTCTCTTCGTCACTGTTGTATGTATTGTCCTCGGGATGAGAACTTGTGTCCATTGATGTAGGTGTTACATCAACTATAGATCGTGCATTGGCAAAATCATTGGCTAGTTCATCAGGGTCAAACGGGTGAACAGTGGAGGTTTCAAGACATTCTAAACCAGTTTGACTCGTACGCGTAACAACTCTGTGTTTCATTTCAGATTCGCGGGAAACCAACGGAACTGTAGAAATGTCATCTGCCTCGTCTTTAAGAAAATTAACGTGTTCGCATTTTCTATGATACAAAGCTGCACACACACTACAAAATTGAGTATCGTGGTCTAAACATTCAAATTCGACAACACGATCCTCGTGGGATTTGCACATTGTCCGATCAGATTGTATAAGGCGTGTAGTTGGATCTGACCGCATTTGTTTATTTTTCATTTCATCCACGACTCCTTTAAGCGCAAAGTTAACTGGGAAGTTTTCCGCCCACGAGTAAGGGTGCATCCCTTTAAATGGTGGTTTTGTAACAGCCTTACATACAGCACATTTAAAACCTCGATCCTCGCCTGGTTTGCTCACACTTGTTATGTAACTGTTTAAACATTCCATACAGTATGTATGCATGCAAGGTAAGGTCCTCGGATCAGACAATAAATCCATACAAACTGGACACGTGACATGTTCCTCGTAAGATCTCCGCTGTACCGAGCTCGCCATTATTATAACGCTTACTTCTCATTTAAAGATTGCTCCAACTACTGTACAGTAGAGGAATGGTTGGTTAAAAACACGGCTTATTATCGGAAAAACACATTTGTGTTTGAATAATCCAATAAACGTGGTGTTCAGAAGTAGAAAAAGTCCTGTTGGTTTAAATTTAGAAACTTCAACGTGTTATGTTATTGTAACCTCAATAATCCTCCTTGTATTGTATTTTATTTTCTTTTGTAAGTTCATAAAGCGTTACACACATTTGAAGTAGTCGTTGTAAAAATACCCACATCTCATTCGTCGACCTGTGATGTTCGCGTGTGAGGATGTCATATGATACTAGAGCTGACAATGTTTTATATATGTGATCATTATCGGAGAACATCACTATAGAGTTGTTAGTAACTTGAATTAATACAGTGAGACAGCTTCCGTGGCGTTTGAGCTAAAGCATAGTCCAACTTAGCAGACGTTCGCAACAATTCATTTGTAAATGTTCATTTAGGTGTTCATCATAGTTACAAAACGGTATATCATAACTAAAGATTCGAGTAACTTAATCGATAGAGTGTTAGGTCTATTACCCCACGTTCGTGAGTTCGAAACCTGGGTGCAGCACATTTGGTTGAAGATATTGCGTCTAAGCCCATTCATCCTCCACCGGCGATTATTTAAGTAGAAAAGTTGGCAGTTACTTGCAGAAAACAAAGTTAGTACTGGAAACGAATCCAAGAAAACCGGTTAACTGCTCATCGGTATTTTACTGATATACAGCTGAAAGCAGGAGTAACACCCGAAAAATAAATTGAATTATATCAGGTTTCCACGGCTGACAACACATGTAATAAATGCTCCTGGCTAATATTCCAGTATCAATACACTCACTTAACAATCCCCACTTAATTACCTGATAAGTAAAGCGAATGTTGCACAGTTGTGCCTTTGAGTACAAAAAGGTTTTGTTCTCCGCCGTCTTTCCAGGTGTGGTTCTTCTAGCTACATTTGTATTTTAGTTTGTCGTGTAACGCCACTGGTACTTGTTAATGAAATTCTACTCAGAATATAGCATAATTGGCTTGTTTTTGCGTTTTTAGGATGTCTACTCGCATATTATCAGGAGATATTTTTTGAGCGATAACTGTAAAGCCAAAAGTTAAGAACTTATTGAGTCCGATTCATTTGTTCCCACATATTCTATTAACAACTATATTTCACTAAAACTGTGTGGATCAGAGATGGACGGTACATCTTGACCCTCGTATGTTATAACATCAGTCATGTTGTATTAGATCCATGTGCGACATTTCGATTAACAATCTTGCGTTCTATCGATTAAAAAACAGACACGAATGTACATGTACTTGTAAACTGTAAAAAACGCCGCACTTTTGTGTTAATATAAATTGATAAAACGCTTTCTTATAATGATTGTAGAAGTCGTTTGATTTTAATGGAAAGCTAGAATTACTATCCACGGAAATCTTCTGTGGAAAATTTCAATTAACAATTATTTGTCTCGCTATGTCTACAAAGAGGATAATATGATGGTTTCATGTTTTGCTAATTGAAGTAAAATCAATTCTTGGTTTTCTTTGCAGACAGAAATAACGAATAACATAATGATATACATGTATAAAGTACATGTATATGCTTTGTGTTCTGTTTTAGTCCGACAGTCTAAGCTGGATGATGTTAGTGCTGATTTAATTAAGGACGACGATGGCGATAAATATAGTGATAATGATAGTGATGGTGGTGGTGAGATAGTACATGATTGACATACTTACGGTAATGATAAAGGTATAGATGGTGGTAATAAACATGAAAACAAAAAGGATGATGATGATGATGTTAATAATATTGATCATCATTGTGACAGTGATGATTGTGATAATGATGATCGTTCATCATAGTGTTTTTTTTTGCTTTCAAAATTTAATCATATATTTCCTGGCGACCATCTGGTGACATTATCAAGGTGTGCCATTGTAGGTTGACTTTATCAACGTGTGGTTCTGTCTGATTACATTGCGCATCAGAGCACGCATATTTGGGATGGGGTAATCATAGGCGGATCCAGGGGGGGGGGAACAGGCGTACGCTCCCTAAAATTGCCTAAGCAAAGTTTTTTTTCTATCTTGAAATATGATATTTCCATGAAAATATATATAAATGTCAAAAAATGTTCGCATGCTACGCGGGCAATAAGTTACGAGTAAAGTAACACAATGACATAACGCACAGTTCACAAACAATTCCTTCTCATTTGTTTGAAGATTTTAACCTTGATCCAATGGCTGTTTAGAAAATTGTATGATAGATCTAGATACTTTTCAAAACATCGTGATCTACTCTACAATCTACTGAAATTCGACTTTCAAACTTTGCGTTTCAACTTTGTCCTTTCCGTATTTTATTTTATCTTTTGGGCTGATTTTAACTGTCAATACAAAAATGGATGCGCCGAAACTTCAGAAGACGTTGACAAGTGTTTTAGCAGAGCTGCAACAAGAGCATCTGGACCTTTTAACAGGCGGTAACCTTAAGCACACAGTAGATTAGAGCTCTCGTACATTTTATTGTATACCCTGGGAAAGGATAGGTGAAGTTCTGGAAATGCGCCTGAATCCCTTAGAAATGACTTCGCGCTGAACCTACCGGGGGCCCTGGCAGCCCCCCTGGTCCCCCAGCCTACTTGTTCAGTTTCCGCCCCCAACTAGAAATCCTGGATCCACCTATGGTAATTTTCTTGGCATGGTAAGATAGCAATGAATAGTTCGCTTGGCATGGTGAAGTAGCGATGGATAGTTTAACAAGACACTTAATTTGATTAACGGGGATCATCTAAAAATTAATCGAAATCTTTCGAAAGCTTTGTTTTAATTACTTTGCTGTCGTAACATATTTGGGTTTTCCAGCTAATATCATGTTTTATCTCTTTTAAACACACTTCTTTTGTGCTTGAGGAGAGCAGCTTACTTAAACAATACTGCGAATAAAAGTGTTTTCTGTCCAAATCGAAACGGTAGTATATTAGACTGTACAATACACGTTAATTATTGAATGACCCTCGCGTCGCGCTACTTCTTGGTCGTGAGTCATATTTCTGCCCGAGACACTACCTGAAATTAAGGTAACTGGCCGGTTTTCTGCGGCGAGCTACATGTAAAACGAATTTAGTTGTTATTGCGAAATATTTATTTAAAATTCATTTATCTAAAAAAAATTCAACAACAGTTTGTTCACAGTTAACTCCGTGCGACTCGATGGATGATTACAAGCGATTAAAATGGCTATTTTTCGATGTTCTCATGCAAGAGTGTTATTAATACCCATTAGAACCTCTTACTGTCGAAACTTGCGTTAAAAGGCAGGAAAACATCCACCAGTCCAATAAAGGTTACCAATGGGGTTAAGGCAGTACGTCGACATGTTCGCATGAAAAATAGATTAGATGTTTATTACAATAATTTTTGAAACGACAAAGTGCATATGGTAAAGACTAAGAGATACGACGAATTATGTTATTTTTTCCAGTTATTACAATAAAGTTTTCGAACAGTTGCTGTATCAGGTTTTATGTGCACACAACTCGGATAATTATTGGTGCAATGCTTTACCTTTTGCTGCGATTTGCAGCAATTTTTGTACTTGTGACATTGTTAAGTTTTGGTATAGCGTGACGGCATCATAATTCGGATGTCATAATTAAGGTGTGATACAGGCGGGCGACATTATCGAGGTGTGATTTCTCCATATATTGTCAGCATTATCATATTAATACTAAACCAGTAATTAGAAAAAAAGAATATCCTGATGTAAATTTATGAGATATTTGCGTGCAATGAGAGGCTAGAATATATTATTTATTTGCGTTCGTGTCTAATTATTGTTCACAATTTGTCTCGGCTCATATGAATTCCCCTGATCCATTTAATGAATACAATCTTTAGACAGTTTGTTTGTAATTCATCATTAAACAAAACTTGTTTTCACATTTTTCACCCACAACACGAATCATGCATTTACTTCGTGTAACCCCCTTTTAAAGTTGTACTTTACAACTATATATTCATTACAAGTATATGTTTGCCTGGTTTCGGGTAGGATTCCTGTGCTAGTGATTACCAACCAGAGACCACTCTACTACGTAAAAATATATGCATTATAAATATATGCATTACAAATATATGCATTACAAATAATAGTTGGTGTTTTAACACGTACATACTTTGGTAATTCACGTTGGTATTGCGAGGTCGCATTCGACTGAACAAAATTGACATCCGATTAAAGAGACGTTTCTGCTTCAACGTCTTGAATTGAACAAATCGCTTATTGGTTAATATCTCCTTATTGTTACAAGGTCCTATCTGCCAATTTGACATAGTTAGAGTTACATGTATATATGCCGTTGGAATAGTCTCAAAAAGATCTATCACCAGCAGTAACACTTTTGATGCGTATGATTATTGAGGAGTTATTCGCAGTATTACAAAGTCCTATCTCCAAAATAATTATTGAATTTAGCATTTCAAGGTTCTATTTCTACAGTTCAATTAAAGTGAGCGAAAATGGTCACGAGGTAACAAAAACAATAAGGCTGCTATGTGGAAGGTGGATCACACTATTCAGGTAAAAACTTCATTTTTATGACTTTTGTATAGTCTATTGATAAAAAAAACATATACATGTACCAAAATAAATCTTAAACACAAAAATTGTCAAAACAAGATTTAAATCTAGATTGCTGAGGGAAGGCATCTTGTAAAACTATATTTCTGTGTTGGAGTCATGTGGCAACTACCCATTATTTTAGCTCATATCATACTTAACACAATAACAGGTCAATGCATAAACCATTTAATATGCATGTATGTGAGGACTACCGAAGAAAATATTATAATTCAGGAGCAGTCACTCATTTTACAGTCACCTGACCTGGTGTTGGTACAATTCTGTAGTGATTGTAGGAATATAGGCCACTTTCAACAGCCTTGCTGTTGAGTTAACTCTTTAGCGACGTGGTTGAGTTTCCGCCTACAGTGCTAGGGATCCTAGGTTCGATCCCCGGTCAGAACAATGAATTTTTCTCGCTCCTAATTTACTATAATTCTAAGATATGTTTCTATAGGCAAGCTCCTACAGAATGCGAAAAAAACTTGCAAAAGGCTTTAACAAACTATTCGAATATTGTAGTATCTTACTGGAGGACTTTGAGTTTGAGTATCCATCACAGTTGGATGAATCTGCTCTCAGAAGAATGTGATCACAGCAATAGAATTAGATGTTTTATATACATGCTGCAGACATAAGATGTGTCAGTGCGCCAGTACTTAATCTCATATTTGCTGGGCAACTTGAACGTTTGTGAAATATTCAGTCCTTTGAGCTTAGCTCGCGTTTTAAAAAATGGTTAGACCTAAGTATTCAGACGTCATTCTGTTGTGCAAGGATGATTCATGAACTCCCAGCATTAGTGATGAAACGATAATCGGATACTATCGATTAGCGGCGTGAAAACGTCTGCCGATTCCGATAATCGATTGCAGTTTTTCATAATCGATTATCGGTCTATCTCATTTAGGCGCCGTAACTAATTACTGATGCCTCAAACTGAACACACATTCCAGGGAAATCACTCGCGTTGTTTAAAAAAAGATGGCAGACCGTCGATCGAGATGAAAAACAAATATTTGACCTCCCCCAAGTCATTTGATGTTAATAGAGCCTTGTTAATGGTTCATATGGATAACAAACTCCATTCACCATGCTTATATGTTACAATACCAACTAGCATAAAGCAGAGGATGACTAAGAACCAAAGGGTACATAAATAGAATCACTAGTGGTCTACTTATGTTACACTACTACACTAGAACCGATTATATAATCAAAAAATCGCATCGGATGTTACAACCGATTCCAACCGATAATCGATTATGATTTTGAACCAATGCAACACTACCCAGCATGCAACTAGATCATTGAACTTCAGCACCACTCCATATTCTAAGGTGAAATGTATTCATATTGATCAAAACATTTCACATACTATACAAAGTGTCTATGAAAGATGCTTATACGTTGGCGTGTCTCTGCGACGTCTGGAATGGTCGGTCACTAATAACATTAGCATGCTTCCAATGGTGATAAAATTAACAAATATACCAGTGATTTTAAAGGAAAAGTAACTTGACATTATCAGCATGCCTCAGTATTTGCCAACAGTAGACAAAGACTTCTTAATCACTTAATGTGATTTGATATCATTAATGCTCAAGAAATAAGTTGCAATGACAGAGATTAATCTGATGCCTAAAAATTGTGCTTATGTTTGATTGCTATTTTCAATATTAACTATACGTTTCTCCTGGTCATATTGATGATACACGGCAGTGTCAGTGGGGCTTACATGTATAAAGAACTATACAGATAAACTGTAGTATGTTCAACTCTTTACTTCTTAACGATCTAACCTGTTACAATATGTCATATAATAAGTGTATTGTGACATACCCTCAAAAAATTGCATTTCCAGTTCACATTGTTGCACGTTTCTCCTAATCATGTCGATAACACAGGTCAGTTTAAGTGGGACTTACCTGTATAAAGAACTACAGAGAAAACTGTAAATTGCTATGCTACACATATTGATCAAATGATATCAAATAATATGTGTATTGCAGTCATATTTAAAAAATGTATTTCTAGTTATTTTTACCAAGGAAAAAATAGTTTTAATAACATATATTGTTGCCACACACAGTCTTGCAGTGGTTCTATATACATGGTTACAAAAAAATGAGTTGCAATATCACAACAAAATTTCTATGTCCACAAGCCTTTGTAATATTATATAAACTTTGATTTATTATTTATTAAAAGTTCTATCTCAAACAAAAAGTATTAAATCAATAGTTCAGTAACCAAATACTAATTCGTTGTAAAAGACTGTATCTAGACACATGTAACAATGTATTATCCAACAAAACCAAAAAAGCTTTGGTACGATTTGTTTAAAATATTGTTCGAATAGGTCAAAACCTTATAAATGATTTTCTCAAAACGAACTGATTGGCAGAAGGGACCTTGTAATGATAAGGCGACGTTATGTGTAGTATAATGTATTAGCTGTCTGTAGACATAAGTTATTAAAAATTAGAGCGATTTCTTTACAAAAGCTTCGTAATATTAAACAAACTTGCAGAAACTGTCATTTCGAAAATTGTAACCCATGTATATAAGATTGTATACGATAAATATGTTTTTGTTCCATGTGACCATTTTAAGACCAAATTCACCATATTACACCATCCCAACAATTTACTAATCACCCGTGCGTACGACAGTGCGCTTTCAGACGATTCCTAGAGAATGACTAAGACTGTGTCCTGTATACTAACATTATAGCCATGATTCATATAAGCAATACATATGTAACAAAACGAAATCAAGTAAATTAGCATGTGTCGTAAATTCAGTCTTTGTCATTGATTATAATAAGTTCATTTTCTCTGCATTTTGACTGCAATGTTAAGACCATTAGTTCATAACTAGATTTTCACTGCATTTGACATCATTTTTCAACAATTTTACAGTTATATACGGCGATCGGTTCATCTAACCAGTTTTCCTGAACTGTACACTAACCAATACTAACTTACCCTTCCACAAATAGCTGCCAACTTCTACACATATGGAGAAAAATCGACATTTTTGTCAAATTTTCACATAAGGGTATAATAAATATTGATTATGATTGGTGCGAATTGTACATCAACAATTACATGAAACAAACTGTCGGCTACCTGATTCAAGATGAAACATTTGCTAGTGTGTTGTGGAAATTATTAATTCAACATGGGTTACATATTATTTGAGTTTATAAGGTTGCTGCTATGCTATGATTATTATACAAAAATGAAATACTCATATGCTATAAAGGTATAAATATAAAAAAGTAGTGATAATTCATGACATTTGATCTCTGTTCATTTTGTTTCTATCAATTCGTAAATGACATAAAGCTACATGATATACTTTAAAAAGTAAATTAGGAAATCACGTGTATTTCATAAATTAACACACATAATTTGACTTTGTGACTTTTATTTCGTGAATTTTCGAACAAACCCATTTATTTATCCGAGAAATGGATTTTTCTTCATATCATTTATTCTGTATTTTTAGCAATTAAACTTGCATTTTCAACAAAGAAATCTGTGGATGTGTATGTACAAAGGTTATCTTAAACTATGGACTAGATACATTGTAATGTAGAGTCCCTTTCTTAAATCGATCAGTGGCATTTGATTTTTCAAGTAAGCCTTGTGCGACGTTACAATAATCAACATTCATCTATGTCTACCGCAATAAAATCGTAATAAATGAATTATGAGACGGGAAATCGATACAAAATTTGATACTTGTAAATCCTGTCTGGTTTCCATTACGAAAACCCCAGTAAAATCCAACAAGGATCTATTTGCAATAACTAAGAATTGCGTAAAAAGGTTTTTTTTTAATTTTGTGAGTAGCAATAAGAACGACCATGAATTGTTGGAGCATACATCTGCACCGCCATACAAATGAATTGGAACTCAAAATAATTATGGCACTCATGTTAATTTAAAATACGTACGTACGGGAAAATGACCTTTACTAAATTAAATACGTCATTGATAATTTTCAGGAGTGTGCCGCGGAAAGAAATAGTTTTTTCTCATTTTCGTCAATAACCAAAGCACTCAGAGTCATACAATTTTAGATTTCTGTATTTTTTCTTAACTTTATGTCTTTTTGGTAAAAGGTAAGGGAGATAAACCTTGTGGCAAAACTGCAGTCGGAATATCTCCGGCATTACCGCCTGACTGTAACGCATGCGCATTGTGGTCGCATTCCTGACAACGAAAGCAGAGAACCTTCATTTCTGCACTTAGACTTGTCAAAATGGCAAATATTGAAATAAAGGAAGGGGAATTTACTTCCACCATATATGGAATGGTAAGCATTCATGATTGAGATTATGCCTTGGTGAAATAATAATCAAACGTAGGTTTGCCATACCGGCTACAATAAAAGTTTTTATTCGTTCTCGAGTTCGTTCGTGCAAACAGGTGTTCTTATCACCTGCTATTTCGTATTATATTCTCTGAGACGCTACTAATATCGGTCTGTCAAATGACAATATCTTTTCTTGACAACAGAAGTTATGCTTAACAAAACTCGTCTATGTTGTATAAATAATTACTCAAATAAATGCTGAGAAAATTGGCTAAGTATTTCTCTGTATCACCCCAAAAAACTCTGTCACAAATACCGGTTAATATGTCATGTGGTTCCAATTATGTGAAACAGAAGATGAATGCTGGTTCTTCTAATCCATGGTGTGTATAACAACTGAAACTTAGACATGACATAATGATTTTTAACACAGACATGGTATGTTGTAGAGTATTGGTTACTTTGGTACAATTTATTGCAATGAATCTTTATAAATATTTTATGTGTTCAATTTGAAGGTTCAGAAATGTATGAAACTCTTAGGGAATATCAAATATTTCAGACATTGTGCCAACTTTTGTTTTGTAAATACATGACATTTTTAAAAGTATGAGTGTTGTTGTGTGATGTTTGGTTTATTATTTTATCATTATTATCTAAAGTGAAATTCATTAGTCATGGAGAAATTTATGAAGTATCCTTGTGGGAATGGATATGATGGAATATAGCCAACATTATTTTTTTGTTCTGTGTATCTTCAGATTCGTGATTCAAGATTTAGTGAAGCTGTACAAGTTTTGAATAATCAACTTCAGACTCATCAGAGGGTAGGTTTCCTTTTACTGTTTAATACACACACACGCACTCGCATACACGCACACGTCCAGTCAGTAAATAATAATACACTTGAGATAAAACCATAAGTTTTAAGCGTCAAAATCTTATGTAGCTTTAATGACAAATTTGTGTGATTCAGGTATACAGTATGCATAGTTATTGTTCAATATCATTTTGCATCCTTTTGTTTGTTTGTTACCATTCTGTACAGATTGACAAATTATGGTCTTTCTGGTATTTGGTTTGGTTATTTTCCTATTATTCATTGCAGTCAAGAGCAGCTCTCTCTCTACTTGGATATTGTTACTATCAGATGCAGGACTTTGTAAATGCATCAGATTCTTATGAACAACTTTCTATCATGCATCCAGAAGTTGAGGAGTATAAGTTGTACTATGCTCAGGCTTTGTATAAAGCTTGTTTATACACTGAAGCCATGAAAGTTGCCTGTCAGATAGATAACCCAGCAAGACAAGGGGAAGTAAGTCAATCAGTATCCATCTTATTTAGTTAACTTCTTGATGATCTTTCTTGATCTGATAAAGCTAATATGGTACTTTTTAATTAAAAAATCATTCTAGTGGAATATATTTCTGTCAAATATCTTAACAGTAAGCTACAATACTTAAAAGCAGTCAAGAATTTATATATTTCTTCCCTTTCAATTAGTTGTGCCAATATTTACGAGTTGAAAAATTACTTATATTTACTTAGGAAATAGGCATCTAAGATCTAACCAAGTTCATTATAATTGCCAGTTGGTGCAAAAAATGACCTGTTCTCAAGTCCTGACTGTCAAAATAAGATTCTCACTGATAACATTTTCCCTTATGTCATCATTTTTGTATTCATCAATCTGGTGAGTGACACATTCTCTGTTACAAATAGACTGTCAGCATTTAACCTTTAGTCTCATATTAAGAATACATACTTTACAGAATTCTGCCTTCACACATATTTTCATTCTTGTTCTTAAATAAATGATTTAATGATAATTAAATATGGTATGTATTTTAAGGTTATTAAACTTCAAGCTGGTATCAAGTATGGTGAAGAGGATTTACCAGGAGCTAAGGTAATGTATACATACATGTTCGTAGATGTGTACTTAATTTACTCTCATATGGATTATTCCCCATGCTTTATCAGATCTCTTTGAATAATGCAGGAGTTGTTATGGATAATTGTCTGTAGAAACTGATTTTGTACAGGTTTCTACTTTTCATTGGTTAATAATATTCAAGTCCATTCTGTATAGATGCAGAGGTTTGTATTATTATTTTTATGATATTGTAAGAATGTTTTTTCTTTTATTCTCATACTTATGATGAAAATAAATCTCTTATGTCTGTCCAATGTCTAAAATTAGATGCAGGTTTTAGTTTGAAAACAAATCTAAGATACACATATTGCTTGTCAGTTTGAGATGTAAAATTTATTATGTGTGTTTTTCACCATTATACAGTCGCAGATGAAGTGGAAGAATAAGTTCAGGAGCCTTATATCATGTGACTTAGATGTATGTATGAACATATGTTTATTTCAGAGTTTGGTTGAACAATGTCCAGCTGATGACCCAGATACTGAGATAAACCTTGGATGCTTGCTCTTCAAGGTAAATTACTTATACTTTTTTACATGTTTAGTGACATGACAGTTGAGTGGACCTGCTAGATTTATGTTGGCCTGAAATCATTATGAATACTAAAATCTCAGCATTTAAATCTCGGTTGTTGAAGTAATTTACTCTTTTGATTCTGAGAATGATGTTTTAAGTTTTATTACTGATTTATTGTATTAGATTTTTGGTTTAATTCTTCACCTTGAAATTAATCATGAATTTGCCGTTATCCTAAATTGCATCATTTACTCAGGTGAACAGGAGAGTCCCACTTTAGCAAAATTTTGTAAGACAACTTAAATATAATATTAGTGTATGAAGTACTTGTTCAGTTCCCATAATCTACATTCTATTTGTTTGCAATTAGATTTGATTAGTGGTAAAAAATTAGTAGGTAAAAGGTTAATAAAGTAAGAAGTTCATTGTCGATCGTTTTCTGGATGAAAGTTAATATTTAAAAAAATAAATAAGATTAAATTGTGCACTTTTTATTCATACAGTTGGTAAGTTGTGTTAGTTATGTCCTGTAAGTATTACTGCTGGGGTTTGTGTTGTTATTGTTTTAAGATGTTAATGACATTATTACAGTTTGTTTAGTTAGTTCATATTTTAGAGTATTGGTCAGTTGATTAAAATGTCAGAAGTTTTGGGACCTGTATGTGGATCATGTTGCTCATAACAGTTTGTCCAAAAATTGTTTTGATTCAAGTCTATGTTTCAATGCTGTTATGTGGTTGGGTTATTTAAGTCTGCATTTATAATCAATTATGTTGAAAATTATAATTATGTCTTAGGTCTTTGTATGGATTTAGGAAAAGAATCTGCTTGAAGTTATCATGTTTTTGAGAGAAAATTTTGACATGATTAAATTGAGTTTGCCTGGTGATAAAATATTTTGAAATGAAGTTTTGATTGTAGATTATATTCTGTCTTTGTGAATTGTCTTATTTGGTTTGTTTTGTTCTTTCTGTTCCTTAAGTTACATTCTGTGTGTGTTTCTAATTAATGGTATGAGAGGGACTTTCAATTTTATTAGTTCTACGTTTTTTATTTTCTATTTGTTAAATAAGTTTTTTGTACAGTGTTGTTAAGAGAATGTAATTTTAGGTGTGTATATATGTGTAACGAGGTGTAACATTGTTTGATCATGTGCTAACTTTGATTTCATGGTTTATGATGAGAATTATATGTATAACAGTGTCTTTGGCAGACAAAAAACAAAATAGAATGTCTATATTTTACAAGAAATGTTTATGTAAGCTGACAATATCAAAGTACATGAAAGTAAATTTTTTAAGATCCAATATGCCTTGTATGGTCCTTTTTGCCCCAGCTTGTTCACAAGAAATTTAAAGATAAATCCAACTGCTAGGTTTTAGGTTTAATACACTGTCAAAAATAAGATTTGAGATTCCTGACCAAATCTCAGTTTGTAACTTATGACCCTGGAGTCTTATGTTGAGAATAATTATAATGTATTATCTATATAGAATGAGTACACAAATCACTTCTCTTGGTGGGGATGAGACTTTGTTAGTTAGTAAAATATTGAGATTAGATAAAACAATGTTTCTTATTTTGTAGGAACAACGTTACGAGGAAGCATGTAACAAGTTTACTACAGCTATACAGATACTAGGATACAAACCAGATCTATCATACAACATAGCTTTATGTCACTATATGATGAAACAATATGCTCCTGCTCTCAAACACATTGCTGATATCATAGAGAAAGGCATCCGAGAACATCCAGGTAATATGTTTCTGTCAGGCCAAAAACAATAAATACCTGGTTTTTGCTAACATCCCCAAAAATACAGTGCAACCTCTTCAAAGCAATATCCTTTGGGCGAGGCAAAATTATGTTGTTGTTGAGAGGTTGTTGCTCTAGAGAGGTTAAATTAACAGTTAAATCATATAATTGGAAAAAAATCATGCTGTTGTTTAAGGGAGTTTGTTGCTCAAGAGAGGGCTGCTCTAGAGAGGTTCCACTGTATAGGGTCAATTGGTCAGGAGAACGTTTTTTCTAATTATATAAATCAGGAATATTTTTTATGCCTCACCATATACTTGCCATGATTATTTTAAAGGCTATTATTGCCCTGTTTTGTTTATTTTGATCACAAATACATATTTTAACACTTCCTATATTTTATATTTAAACAGAATTGAGTGTTGGTATGACAACGGAAGGTATAGATGTGCGTAGTGTTGGTAATTCTTTGACGCTTCATGAGACAGCTTTGGTTGAAGCCTTCAACTTGAAAGCAGCTATTGAATATCAACTGAAAAACTGTAAGATTTACTTCAATATTTGCCAAAAATGGCCAGATTTAGCAGACAAAATAATATCACTGTCATTTGTTTACAAGATAATGAACTTTTAGTGTGGTATGGCAGATTTTGTCTGACTTGAATAAAGAAGAGATTTATTGTTTTGTAAATTTCAATAGAGTACGCCATAATACAGAATATTAGTGCTAAGAGCATAAAAATTTGTTCTACATTATAATGCTATGTACTCACTATCCAGATGTGATGTACTCAAGCGATTAATGACACAATTCTATTTAGTGATGAAACGATAATCAGATACTATCGATTAGCGGCGTGAAAATGTCTGCCGATACTGATAATCGATTGCAGTTTTCCATAATCGATTATCGGTCTATCTCATTCAGGCGCCGTATGCTAACTACTGGTGCCGCAAACTAAACACACATTTAAGGGAAATCACTCGCGTTATTTAAAAAAATGATGGCGGATCATCGATTAAGACGAAAAAAACAAATATTTGACCATCCCTCAGGTTATTTGATGTTAATAGAGTCCGGTTAATGGTTTATATGGATAACACACTCCACTCACCATGCTTATATGTTACAATGCCAACTAGCATAAAGCTGAGGATGGCTAGGAACCAAAGGATACATAAATAGAATCAAACACTAGTGGTCTACTTGTGCTACATTACTACACTAGAACCGATTATATAATCAGAAAATCGCATTGGATGTACCAACCAATTCCAACTGATAATCGATTATGATTTTGAATTGATGTTGCAACACTATTTCTATCTACATTGACACTAGGATGTAAAGCAGCTTTGATGTGCCAATAATCATCTTAGAATTGTCACTGTTATTATTGGAAATGTTTACTATGTGTTATATCCCATTATGTACGAGATCTTGTCTTGGCAGGAGAGAACTCATTTTTATTGTTGAATTCTTAGGATCTATGAAACTATTCTGTTCTTTTCTGTTCTGTAAAGTGTGTATCAAAAAACTTGTTTATTCAAAATGAATTATTATTGTATGAACTGTATGAATATATTGTATACATAAATTGTCTGGTTGGCTCAGCTATAAGAATGCAGAATTGTTTATGGAGAGGTTTTAGAAGGTCACTTTGAGGCATATGTGTCTGATAATCTGACTGTAGGTATTTCACCTCAAGACATTTGTCTACCATTCTTGATCCACATATCATGGGAGAAAGTAGGCATTTACTTATAAATTGTTGGGCAAACAAATTTATTTTGATAGGGGAGAGACACTGTCAGCCATACATAACTAAAACACTGTTTGTAAATGACATTAAATTCAATGCTGAAGAAGTATTAGATATCTATCATTTTTTAATGTCTATGCTTGTATGTACTTACAGTTGAAGCAGCATGTGAAGCTTTAACTGATATGCCTCCTAGAGGAGAAGAAGAACTAGATGCTGTATCATTACATAACCAAGCTCTAATGAACATGGATACTGACGCTACACAAGGATTCGAAAAATTACAGTTCTTATTACAACAGAATCCTTTCCCTCCAGAGACATTTGGCAACTTACTTATACTTTATGTGAAATATGAGGTAAATGTTGTGTATTGAATAATTATCTAAGACAGCAGACATAAATAGAAAGATTCTAATTAATTCTTGTATGCTAGAAAGATGGATGTGTTGAGTATAATGGCAACTGTATTTTATAGGGAATGTTTGGTAACTTAAGTAGCCAGAATAGATGTTTTTTTTTATTCACCAACAACAGCTACACTAAAATACTTTGGATGAATGATGCACATCTTAACACTTACAAACAGATAAATGTTCAGTTACTTCTATGTGCTTCATAGTTTGTGCACATCATTTGTATCCATTGTGATTGTGTCAGTGAATTGTCGACAATTACAGGCCTTCAAGTGGAACCTTTAAAACCTGTATAAACCTATAATTTTGGCTCAAACCTTTAAAACCTTTTAAAATTTGAACCTATAAAAAGCCTTTAATTTACACTGAAAACCTATATATTTATTAACTCAATTTGTCATGTATTGAAACACTCACCATTTTAGTGTATGCTTTATACTTGTCCTTAGGATACTACTCAGTCTGTTATTTTGAGTATTCCAGAATGCTGTCTGATCACCAGACCATTGATGGTAGTCAGCTGATATGTTCCTTCATACTTACACCAGGGCTTGATCACATTAATGGTCTGGTGAAATGCAGTATTCTGGAGCTCCAATTCATGTCTATTGAAAGATGTTCAGTGATCTCTGGTTGAAAATGGATATGATATATTCAAGGAACGAAAGTGTGCTTTTTTCTATCACCTTACTATGGGTCAAAAAATAGCCTTTTTTACTCTTTATTTTCATAAAAAACTTCTAAGAAGCCTTTATTTGGCATAGTTACAGCCTTTATAAAAACCACAATCATGGTTGCTCTTGTATATCCTGGATGTTGTTCATAAATTCTATTTCATCAGTATAATAACTTATAAATCCTAAATTAATCTTTTTATCAATAGGCATGTCATTTTGGATCGGATCATCGAGTGCAGGATTGATGATCAAGAAGTAGCTCGTATGAAGATCGTATTCCTTCTTGACAGTTTGATTTAAAATAATGCACGCAATGTCACTTGTCACTATTCTCTAATGCACACTTTACATGAGAAAGTAGGCATGTGCAGAGTAGGTCATTACTGGTTGGATACCCTGGAATGCTGGTTACATGAACTGTCATACCTTACTGAAATCCTGTTGATAAATGATGTTAAACATTTTACACACTATCTAGTGTAATATTCTATTTTTTTACAGTACTACGATCTTGCTGCAGACGTACTTGCTGAAAACGCTCATCTTACGTACAAATTCTTAACAACAGTAAGTATACATTTACATGTCCTTATATTAAACACAATGCAAAGATAATAATTTAACCAAAATGATGAGTTACCTACTTTTTTGGATGTTTTAACTTTTATTATTTTGCCTGTTTTGGAGAAAAGTCAGACTACTATGATTGCTGGGATCATCATTGTTGTTGTCGTCGTAGTTGTAGTCATCGTTGTCATGCAAAAACTTTAATGTAGCCCATTACTCAAATACTTTTAAAGATATCAACACAACACTTGAAATACTTGAATATCATGACATGGTGAAGTTGTAAGACAGGGGGCATTATTCTGAAAGCTATATTTTTGAGTTATGCCCCTTTTTATCTTAGAATTTTGATCAAAATTGCTTATTTAGTAGAATGATGTAAAATGATGTCGGCGCTGCTCTGCGGAGCTCTAGTTTTCATTCTACATTTCTGTGAACTTTATCTTGATTAATGTCATGTCTTATTTATTTAATCCACATATGCCAAAAATTCCAGTGGATTAAAGAGAATTAACAAACTTGGAATGGCACTGACTACATCATAGCTCTAAGGGATATAGTTCTTATATGATTTTCACACTTTGATGCAACTTTGGCATATTTGATTTTTAACACAATAAATAATCTAATGAATAAACTATGTCAAAATCATAATTTATCTGACGTTAATGCATGTTTGTACTTCAAGAAATATCATATATTGTGTATAATTCTGTGAAAATAAGCATATTGTTATTTTGATGGGTAATTCTAGATTACAGGACGTAAATTTACTGATTTAAATACAGAGATGATTCCACTTGTGTTAAAAACAGTTCACTATCACTATGACTAAACAAGAAGTGTTTTGTGTTTATGAATCATGTCTGTAGTACATATGTGATACTGCAAATGAATCATGTCTATAGTACGGATGTGATACTGTTTATGAATCATGTCTGTAGTACATATGTGATACTGTTAATGAATCATGTCTGTAGTACGGATGTGATACTGTTAATGAATAATGTCTGTAGTATGGATGTGATACTGTTAATGAATCATGTCTGTAGTACATATGTGATACTGTTAATGAATCATGTCTGTAGTACGGATGTGATACTGTTAATGAATAATGTCTGTAGTACGGATGTGATACTGTTAATGAATCATATCTGTAGTACATATGTGATACTGTTAATGAATCATGTCTGTAGTACCGATGTGATACTGTTAATGAATAATGTCTGTAGTACGGATGTGATACTGTTAATGAATCATGTCTGTAGTACATATGTGATACTGCAAATGAATCATGTCTATAGTACGGATGTGATACTGCAAATGAATCATGTCTGTAGTACGGATGTAATACTGTTAATGAATCAAGTCTGTAGTATGGATGTGATATTGTTCATAAATAGCTTCAAACCAAATTCGAGAAAACAAAATACATGTGAACTTGACTTAGCCTAAATTAATTATTCAGTTATTACATAATTATTAAATCTGAATATTTCAGTATCTGTATGACTTTCTGGAAGCTGTGATCACAAGACAAACATCACCTGAAGAAGCTTACAGAAAACTGGATGAGATGGCCACAAAACAGACAGAAACTCTTCGTAAACTTACCAAACAGGTTGGTTTGTAATAATTTTACTTTATAACTCTGAAGATGTAAGGTGCTAGAACCTCCCTGTGTAACTAAGTTTGGAGAGCACAAGATCTAGGGTCTTAGACCTATATGAGTCTCTTGTTTCGTCATGACAAAGTGACTGGAGATGACAGTACAGTTCTGTCATTGTTCTCCCTCTTTCCAGTCTTATAACATGTGGTAAAGTAGACAGGGACTTACAGGGTGAGTGGACATTTAGTTAGATCTTGTAGATAAACCTGGAATATTAGTACGGTCTATTGTCTACTATGCTTATTAGAAATATTGTTAAAATGTGTTTAACTCGCAAGAGTAATTAAGATGTAGATTTTTATGATGGCAGGGTTTCTGTTTTGTTTTTTGTTGGTCCTGATGGGTCACTAACTTGTAGTTTGGTGGGTGAGATACAAGACATAATTATGCCAATGTGAAGTGACAGTTTTAGTGCATAGTAAAATGTGGAAGACAGTTGAAGAACTTATTTGCAGTAATCTTTTTTTAACATTACACATAAGGAGCCTTTTACATGAACTTCCTTGCATAATAAAATGATGTATCAACAGAGTCTGTATGATGTGTTCCATCTTTTCTGCTCACCATGAATCTGCCAGATCATAAGAGTTTTTGCAAAAACTTGGCAAACGCAAGGTATTGTTGTCATAATCCATCACTCCTTTGAACTTGGTCTTGGCCATTGAGAGCATTCTGTCTGTCTAAACGCCAATCAACTCTATTGTTGGCTCTGGCAAAAATTCTAAAATAGTAGACAGTGTTGATTTGAATGTCTCGCCCAGTTTTCAGTATTTTTATGGTTGTGTATTGGACAGTTGTATATTGTATATTGTTTATGAATAGAGCTTTATTTCTTTTTACATATAAAATTTAACTATCATAGCAATAATAAAAGATTGAATACAAAGTGTGGCAAATTAGACTTGAAAAAAGAGCCATTGGGAAACAGTGTATCTAATTCTGTTTATTTGTTGTCTGTATGCAGATTTAAATGTTATCTTTGTAATAATGGGAGCTTTGTTCTGGTCCTGTATAATCTTATCTCAATAAAGTTATATTTATCTCTGATTGTCCAATCCCATGTTTTGTATCTGTTTGATAGAATTCTATGGTATCCTTGAGGTGATTTATTCAAACAATGATATGCAAGCTTTACTTTACTCGTACTTATGTAAGTATGGCTGAAAGTTGGCACTTTGTTGGTATTCAGAGAAATCCACATAGCAGAAAAATTGTGATCTTGATGAAGTGTTTTAGCAGATACTTGTAAATTGTTGTTTTTCATTTGTAATATTGTAATATTTAATCTGCAATGAAATAAAATAACATTCATACATTTTATTAGTGATAAAAATTCTGTCTTCATTTTTAAGAAAATGCAAACTTAAATCTGCTTATACATACATCTGGAACACCCAAATGTGGTATGGATTAAAATAGTTTGCATATAGGGATTATCATTATAACCTATGGGGAGTTTTAATTTGCTTCTTCACTCTTAATAAACATTGTTGTATAATTTAGTATTGTCACACTAGCACTGTTGTATAATGTGAGCAATATATGTGTATAGTAACACAACATTAATGGATTAAGTTTTTGTGACTAAGTCATAACTCTTCTTTGAAGCCAGGAAGTTTTTATTGGTAGTCTTGACTCAATCTTTTCCAATCATACATCACATTTAGGCTACCATAGTAACACATTATTTCTATGAAAAATTGGTGAAACGTTTTCTGATATTGTTCTGCTTTTATGAGATATATCTCATCTGGAATGATGAACAGGGTATCTTATTGATTTCTGTCCATCTATTTGGTGTGTCTGTAGTTAAATAAAGAATATTAGCATTTTCTTGCATTGTTTTAATTTTACCAATCAATGGAGCTTTTTTTAAACAAAATGTAGACAATAACACTCTAAATATAAGGAAATACTTTGCTTGTAATTTCAATCCTTTCTTTATGATGGCCAATCCTATAGGTATAAAATTTGTTGTCTCTAAGCCAACCATCCATAGAAGTCTTCATGATGTTTTATTATCTTGGTACAGATGGAACATTTAGTGAGAACAGTAAGTTTTGTATATTGATGGTGTTATATACCATCATACTGACCTGAGATATTTGTAGTGTTATCTGACTTTGCCAATATGAGTGAAGATTTTAGCTTCATATAGCAATGATGGTGTTATAACTGTAAGTTGATGTAATTTTATATGTGTGAAGTTTGGAAATTTACTGATCTACCAGATAATCAAAAGTGAAGTCACCTGTTTTTTTTTTTTAATCCTGCATCACCACTCTGCTGTAAAAATATTTAAGTCTTCTGTCCATTTTCTGTTTATTTCGTGTGAAAAACATGTTTGAGTTGATATAATCATTTATATTTGTACACATATAGTTGATGTGATATCACAGTTTATATTTGGAGTGAACTTTGTGCTTTGTCTTGATCGTTATCATAATATCTCAAAGTCATTCGCAGTCTGACTTTTGACTATGCACTTGACTTATCAATGATGGCAGCCTGAACTGTTCAAATCTCTTACTGCTGTCTTCGATATAGGTGGTAAATGCAGTATAATTAATGTGAATCTGCTTTTATGAAGTCTGTAGTTATTTGAAATATGCACCTTAGTTCATTCTTTTTTTTAAACTGCTTGCTATGTGCAGTTTTATGTTGGAGATGCTAAATTACCATCTGTAGTGTTTTTGCTTAATTCTGGTTTTATTTTAAGTGTTGATTGCAAGTTTTTATGATTTCTGTTGCTAGAATATTGATGGTACTTTTTGTTTTGCAAGATTGAAATAGTTTTCTCAATAAATCACTGATAGGCCTGAAATGAGATGTTTGATTGTTTTGTGTCCATAGTTTGGATTATGACAGTTTTACAAGTTTAAGTATTCATGGGGCTTAACTGTGTGGTGTTCTCTGTTCCTTTGGTCAATGAATTTGTGTTTGTTGACGCCAAAATGAATTTGTGTATGATTTTTACATAAAATGACTAAATTGCGTGCAGGGCAGTTAAGTTTTGTACGGTTGAATTTGATGCTATAAGTAAGTTTTTTTTGTGTGTCAAGTTTGTAACTGAAAATGAGGACTTATTAACAACATTATTGGTCTGGTGTGATGATATGAAGGGATTGTGTGAACTTTGTTATCTGAATATCATTTTTTAGTATAGATCTCAATTCTCAATCATGTTATCAAGGTGCTATGTTTTATCCTGTTCGTGTAATGAGATTGCTTTAATACATTTGTGTTTTCAATTATCAAATCATTCCTACAAATTACGTCACAAAGATTCTACACCAGTCTCCAATTTCTTGTTCTAAATTGTATTTACAGTATTGTATGGACTTGACAATGTTCTTTCTTGACGTTTATATTCATTTACCTGTCATTCTCTGACGTAACCATATTTAATTTGACCTGTCTATGTTTCTATGTTCTAACTTTGATCATCAGACTGGTTCAATATGTCTTCTGTGTTTTATGAGTCTGTTTTAGTGCTTACAATTAAGTTATCTGAGATATTTATGTAACATTTTGTAAGTTTGGTGTGTAAAGACCTGGAGTTATGTTAGGTGTGACACATTTTGGTGGAAGTGGTTATGTCTGTGGCTATTCATCCTTTGCTGCTGATCATTCATGTAGAGAAGTAGGCAGTTACTTGTGGAGGATGAGGTTAGTGCTGGTACAGAAACCAGGAAAACTTGTAAAGTAAACTGCCTGCTGATATATTAATGAAATGCTGTTAAAACGGACTCAAAAGAAAATCACAAAAATCTTATTTTGTCTTTATATGGTGAAGTGATGGAATTTGTTTCTAAACCCTGTAGCTGCGACATGCCAGTACAATCCTCACTTAGATTGTTATTCACAGTGGCATCTATTTGCTGCTAGGCAGCATTAGAATATAATCCATATTTACAGATACATGTAATGTTATCAATACTTATACTACTTAATTCTACTTAGTGATATCTAAAAAATTGAGTGTATTCTTTCAAATTTATCTTTAGCATGGATAAGAATTTATTTCCGTTAAACTTCTTTTAGAAGGGGATTATATATTTTTACTGTCTCGTTTTTGTTCAGTGGTCTTGAAAAACATTTTTCTGCGTGTTATACTGGAGTTTAATATTAGCTCTCTCTCTGAGATGTTAAATGATTGAAGTTTTTTGAGTCCCTTGAGCGTAATAATTTCTTCACCACTGTGGAACATATTGGATGATTGAAGTCAGCACAGCAAGAATATTGTTTCGCCCTATAGTTAATCTATTTCCTCATTCCAAACACTGTGAGAATCACAAATAGGACTCATGCCTAACATCCATCTCATCAGCTTTGTTTAAACCCGTCTTAAATAGTGTAGTTACCTAAAACATCATTTAACCGATAGTTAATGAGGAACTCGAACAAGTTTTAGAAATGTTTGCCTTAAGGCATTGTACAGAATAAAAACGTTCAAAGTTTGAATGTTTATTGGGAAAGTTCTCTTTATGCACTTTTAGATCAATAGGCTTTGTTAAAAAAACTCTCAGCTGTTTCTGTGAGAAAGGACAGTCAGATTTTGATTATGTTTCATTTTTTTTTGATCAATGGAGTTGTAAATGTTTCAATTTAATGTGTCTTTTCATTTCTTCAACAGTATGTGGTCTGATGCCGCTCAGGTCTTCATGAGTTGTTGAAGTTTTTCACTGTTGGTACTGAAGTTAAAATTTATAACAATGAACAGACTTTAGCTAGAATCATAATTCAAACCTATTGACTTTTATGAAGACATAAATTTTGAATGAATTCTCATGTTACCATATAATTTTTCTAAAAGCAAAGATTTGATTAATTTATTTTGGCGCTTGCTTATATATTGACAGACTTTAATGTGGAAGATGTTTTACATTCCTCATGAGGGTTAACACACAAGGAAGCTTTAAATTTATGATGTTTTCTATCATTGGTATGGAAAAATGTTTTTGAAGGAGTGTATATTGAATGAAAATGTTGTGTTGGATTTTTGGTCAAATTATTCTGAATTTGTAAATGAATATATGCCTAGATCTTAAAACTTAATCTTGTTGATGCCACATAGAATCCAGCCTTGCTATTGGTCAACTTTGAGACATTGTTTTGAATCAACCAATCAGTATCAACCCTGATATTGACAAATATATTAATGATTTAAGGTATATAAAATATCAGAATATGGTTCAAGCAAATAAACTGCTGCATACATGGTAATACAAAACATTATACCTGAATATATTTTCAAGGTACAAGAAGCTCGAGTGAATCAAGATGATGAATCTGTAAAGAAAACTGTCAATGAATATGATGAAGCACTGGAGAGGTAAACACTGTTATGTAAACTTAATTATGACCCACACCTAGTGAACTTTGTAGAACATAGATGATTTAATGATCATAGTGCTACATTTTTATCTAAAATATTGCAACTCTAGTAGTATTTCTCCCATCTCTGTTTCATACATTATGTAGACATGGAAGCAGCCCATTACATCAGGGTGTGATCAACAGATTTCCACAGATTAGATTATCATTGGTGTGCTTTGTATAGATTGTATAAATCTCCAGAAAAAATCAAGGGGGTATGGAAGGAGTCAAATTTTTTTCATGCTACTCGTCCTGCAGGACAACCAGCTAAGAATTTTAACTAGTTCTACAGCAATTTCAACTTGTTCTTAATTTCGAGTGCCCAAGTTGATTTGTTGAGCCTTGCCAATCCATTCGCACTAATGTTGATTCATCATGAATGCCAGTAGAATTACCAGTACTGGTTAGTTTGTTGGTTGTTTTTAACAAGTAGTTGGGAATGAAACTTACCTTTTGAATTTATTTGTTGTACATTTTGCTTTGTATTATTACATTGGTTTTGTATATAAATTTCAGGTATATTCCCATCCTTATGCAACAAGCAAAGATTTACTGGGATATGGAGAATTACCAACAAGTGGAGAAAATTTTCCGTAAATCTGTTGAGTTCTGTAATGAACATGATACATGGAAACTTAATGTAGCTCATGTTCTTTTCATGCAAGAAAATAAATTTAAAGAAGCTACAGGCTTTTATGAACCTATTGTGAAGAAAAATTATGACAATGTAAGTAGACTGTACTTGATTTTTGGTCTGGTTGGTAATGATAAAACTGTTGTGTATTTTTATGCATGTATCTAGTCTTAAACTGGCTCAACTCCAGATTGACAAAAAAGGTAATGATTATAACAAAATGTTACAGTCACTTTCACATTAAGTGTCAATCATTGATATAAATTTTATCTATTTTCTGTATATAAATATGGAAAGTCAGTACAGCTAAATTAAAACTCACAGCACTTTCCTACAATATGACAAACACTGTTGTTATTTCTGAACAAATTTTAAGATCTAGTGTTGTAGTAAATGAACATAACATAAGAATCCTTGACAAAGCTTCACTCATTTTTATTATGATCATCAAATGAAAGGAAAATTTATATATTGTGAAAATTAAATCATAAATCTTGTGTCTTGTCCCTTTAAGCAGAGTAGAATGTTAGATTATCATTGATTTAATTAATCATATTCCCAAGTCATCATTTAATGACACTTAATCTACTTTAACGACTAAAAATCTCTAATTGATTTGGAACGTAGAAAATACTACCAATCTTTTTTTTTAAATAAATTTCAGGAAATGAATCTGATTGATTTCATTTGATTGGACTTTTTTAAATCAATTATTTCATTTCATTTGTTTCAAATTTTGTAATTTTTCATGGTAACCATGTAATAGAAAGCTGAGATTATTGATTAACTTGTGGCAAATTGCTCGGAGAATGCAGACTGATTGTTCGTTATTGGTTTTCAAAATTAAGAGGATGATTATTACAAGATATGAACCATTTCATTGTACTTAATGTTTTTGTTAATTTATAATATGTCCGTTAGCTGATAATTTCTGATAATGCTTAAGGTGTTGTTAATTTGAAATATTGGCTTAATGTATCCATATTGAAGTTTAAATTGTTCCTCTCCTTGATTGTAGAATATTTGTGTTTGTTCAGGTGACTGATAGAAGAGCTTTTAACTCAAATGCCTGAAGCTGTAGGTTATATTTCATCAGTGTTATACCAAAGATATCAAAATGATGTCACCATCTTCCTTGCTTCTGTATTTGTGTCTTACATTTTTTGTGTGTTTCTATGTGTTGGGTGTGTTTTCGGTTGACCGGTTCATATTTTTGTGGGAAGATTTTTGTACCAGTATGTGTTTTCTTTCTCAGAATCCTTTGATCATTTGTATACATTCATCATTTTAGAATCTAGTTAGACTGATAGTAGAGTTATATTTATATTATACCCACTTTATTATTTCAGATACTGAATGTGAGTGCTATAGTTTTGGCTAACCTCTGTGTAGCTTACATCATGACCAGTCAGAATGAAGAGGTAAGGAAAACATGCTGACATTGTACAAATTCATTAAAATGAAAGTCATTGTTTGTGTTACATTCTGTCCAATTCTTTGTAATGATAATAATATAGTAAATAAAATGACAAATGGCTTGTAAAAAAAGATGTCAAAATGCCATGCTCATCAAGACCAAGTATGACCCAAAAAAGTAACACATTTTCATCCAGTTTTTTGTGACAATTGAGGGTCCCTTAAAAATATAAGACTAATATAATTACAGGGAATTACAAAAATCTGAAGTGAAGATACAACTGATCTGTCAGTTGTGTCTCTCTCATACCATATTTAAGGCTCTCATGTACATAAGTGTTCTGAAATTGCAGGCTGAGGAATTAATGAGAAAAATTGAGAAAGAAGAGGAACAAGTGGCTTATCAGGACCCAGAAAAGAAGATCTATCATTTATGTATTGTTAACCTTGTCATTGGGTAAGTAGATATAATGAATAGAAGTAGATTCTTAATTGATTGATTCTTAAATCAACACTTATTTTGTACACAAGCCAACGCATCCTTAACATGATGGAGTATGTTATCAAGTTACGGTGGAACCTTTGAGGTCAAATAAAAAATCTCAGTATTGAGGTTGTCTCATGATCAGATTGAAAATAAAAAGATGAGATAGTCTTCATATTGAAGAGGTATTTAAGTGAGGTTTTACTGTATTGGACTGGCACTTAATACAAAGCAATCCTGTTTTCTGAGGCTTACTCAGATACTGAGACCCCTTAAAATATCATTTTAATGAATCTTGAAGCTTGTTAAGCTCTTGTGTTACAATGTAAGTAAATGTTTGTACACAAGGACTAGTGTTTTATGATGGATAAGAGCAATAAAAAAGCTCTCTGGCACAGTTCCATAGATTATGATTGATGGAAACTTGGGGATATGATACTACGTCTGACATAGAGGTTTTAAGGCAATGTTCTATTCAGCATTTACAAATAACATTTCTATTTCCTATTTTTATCCATTAATTGTGGTAAATATTGATGTTAGATTTTACTTATGATGATATAAGATGCAGTTTATATGCAGTTTTCAAGCTTTGTTTTTTAATTAGTCTACTCATTTGAGCTAAAAAATGTTTCATGAGGGCCTCTGCATTATGTTAGTATAAAACTTCCTGTTGTTTCTTGTCTTACTTATAATGTTTGTATTCTTTTCGTATGACAGAACATTATACTGTGCTAAGGGAAACTATGAATTTGGTATATCTCGAGTCATCAAGAGCTTGGAACCATACAGTAAAAAGCTAGGTACCGACACATGGTATTATGCTAAAAGATGTTTTCTTTCCTTGATTGAAAACATGTCTAAGCACATGATAATGATGAGAGATTCTGTGATACAAGAATGTATTCAGTTCTTGGAATGTTGTGAAAGTAAGTTTATGTTCTACATTTTATTACATATTATTTTCAAAAATCCACCAGTGCATAGAGACCAACTATCTGTTAAGAACTGTGGATTTTTCCTACACAAGCATTTATAATTTATTTGTAATCTTTTTGAAAGACTGCCATCGATAAAAAACAATTTTTACTCTGCTAAAGAAGGTCTTTGTGGACAGCTTTGATATAGTATAGCGTAAAAGAGAGGTCTCTCTCATTGGTCCAATTTCACAAACAGTAATCCGCCAATTCATTTAAAAATTGTTTTGGACAATTTTATGTATTTCTTGTCGTAAAAGTAATACAACCATAACATCCGTCCTACTATTTAATAAAAATGTTACACATTTCTTTTGCGTAATTTAATTATGTTTCAAATGATATACTTGTTAAAATAGAGAAAAATAAGAAAGACAAGCTAGTCTTCTCATTTCTTAGGTCTGAATAGAAAATTTTGAATATTTGAATCATGAAATGGTCAACTTTTTCATTTCACACTTCACAATGTCATGATTATTTTTAAAGATACATGAGCATGATATATATTCTAAGGCCCAGCATTGATCATTGCCCATCAATTTTCTCACATTGTGTGCCTTAGAGTGATTGATTGTTATATTGCCGTCAATCTGAGCTGTAGAGTGATTAATATTAATTGTCACAACTTTTTTCTGTTGTCATAAAATAGATGAGATGAATGTCTTATAGAAGACATGGTAAATAACTAATTTATGTGTTTGTTGCCATGGAAAATGTATGTATGTTGACTTTGCTCAACAAATGATATGATTTATTTATGATTATATTTACAGTGTATGGTCGTGATGTCAAAGCATTGATTGAACAACCTTTAGAGGCGGAACCAATGCATCCTGGGAAAAATACTGTGACTTATGAATCAAGGCTACTGAAAGGATTATTGTTACAGCTTATATAAAACAAGTAGAAATTTAATGTGATATCTAGACTTCTAGAACAAAAGCCCCTCTGGTCAAATTTAATCCAGGCCTTAAATTTGACTGCTGAAAACACTTCATTTATAGAGTCATTTTTTGGATTATCTTATGTAACCTTGGAAACTGGATTGAAATCCTAAAAAAATAAACTATGATTGTTTTGTTTTGAACAATTTTGCTGTGTTGCATTTTCTGAATTTTGTAAATTCGAAATATTCAAAATGTTGACAAACAATTTCTCAATGTGGGCATTTATCATTCATAGTTTTGCTGCTTTTATGAATTTGCAACTGGTTCTTTACAACTTATTTTTCTTTTATGGACAAAACATGTTTTGCTTCTTATTTTCTCTGTAGTTTATAATTCTCTGTGGAATTTTATGGATGTCAAATCAATTTGGAAACAAATTGTTAATTTACGCAACAGAAATAATAAAAAAGACAATTATAAGAACAGATTTTGTCCTTATAGATAGGTAGAAACTTCTAGCTTGCTCTATGAATCATTATTTGCATTCCGACTTTAATATTGTATCATATAGAAATTGATTCATTCTTACATATGTGATTTATATTTATTTATGTTTTTGTATTAAACCATTGACACTGGAATTTTTTTATATGATTCTATTACTGTACTCCTTAAAGATAATTACTGATATTCAAAGAATATTTACCCCCACACACATGCACACTTATGTGGAATATTGGTATTATTTTACACCACATTTCACATACAAGACAGCACTACACAGTCATTGTTCTTAGATGGATCACAGAACATACAACCAAGGTGAAAATTAGTGCTTTTAGAAAGTACAACCAGATACAATTACAAACTTTAAGGTCAGCACACTTGTACTGCACATGATTAGATAATTGAAGTGTTAGTTAATATATTTCCATGATGTTCATATAACGTACATGTTTGACTGTGTAATTATAAATTTTAGATTTTAGATATTTTAGAGCATCTCATTCTTCTAACATTTTGTCTCAACTTCACATTTAAGTATAACTATGATAAACATATCTCTCTCAGAAGAGACTTTCATATCAGCTTGAATCAAATGAATTTTTTCACCCTCATCTGAAGCTAGTTATTTACATTTATCCTTGTCTATAGCACAAAAACTTTCACTGTGTTTGTCTGAACAGATTAGTGATTAAGACATAAATAATTAAACTGAACATGTAGTGCCCCTTGGGTATTTTACCATAGATTCACTTGGTTGGAATTGTATTGCCTCGTGGTAGATATATTATCAAGTTTACAATAGCTTTATTTAATGAACACCAGAGTTTGCTGTCAGATAGTAATGTTGACCACTCGAACAATGTGACTTTAAACTCCCTTTTAGCTTTATCTCAGTCCCGCCTTTCATTCATATTTATTTAAGGTATTCCCCAGTGAAAATGACAATGAAATTTCAGCGAATTCATGAAATCTCGGTGAATCACACCAAAATGATTCAAATTTGGTAATTTTTCAGTGAAATTTCAATGAACATTTTTCACTGGGGTTGTCGTATCTGCTCAATGCTACACAAAAATAGTAATAGTTTTTTCCTTGATAGCTACCCTAAAGGCTTTGCTTTACCAAACATTTTGAAAATTTTGTGAGGGTTATTGCCCTTGTTGAAAAAATTAATTTCAGAAGATATCGCACAGTGACCAATATTTTTCTTCATTAAATTAAATTGATACTGTGTTTTAGTATCTTTACCGTGATTTCCATTGAAATGGATCTGCTTTAATCTGTGAAAATTGACTGCCAGCATAAACTTCAATGCACATTTAAAGCAACAAAAACTCAAAGGATTTGCATGTTTTGAACCATCTGATGGAAAATCATTTTCTGTCATAGAAGACTGTAAAAAGTGTAGAGGTTTCCAAAATCTGTCCGCTCCATTTTGAGATCGTAGTTTTTGACATTCGGGGCTTTAAACCTTAAAAAATTTACATATGCCGATGTCCAGACCTATCTGTTGACAAAATTTGTTAAAAACATTTTTCTACATGTATGTTGTTTTCATTAATTGAGCTATAAAGATATGTTTGGTTTATACAGCTTACATGTTCTGTATATCTGAGTCATGTAATGTAATAAAAAACTTGATAGAGCTGATGGTATTCTTTGCTGACCATTCCAGTTGTTGCTTAATATCTTCTGTTTACTGTCTTCATTTTATTGTTATCCATGTTGTAACATGTATTCATAGGTTTATCCATGTGTAAGTTGGCCACTTATGTGTTCCTTGTTTGTTGCTCCATTGGTGTGTTGGTCCTCTTTGCAGAGTCTGTTGTATTTGGTGAAGCACATTTCTACATGAGCAGTTAGGCTGTAGAACTTTAAAATCAAAATGCAGAAGAGAAAAAAGATTCAAAGAAGAACACATAGCATTTCACCTTTATAAAAATAATACCTTCCCTAAATCCAACATGTCCAAACTCGCCAAACACAATTATCTTTTTCTTGAATTATATTTGAGTACCTACCGCATTTCTCTGAAGCGTGTGATGCAATCAGTTGTAACAAGTTATCTGTCAGATACATCCTGTATGGTTCAATTGATCACAGCTACAGCCAGTACGTCTCGTCATATAGATGTTTGGACGATGTTTGCTTGATGTTTGAACGAGTGTCATAATTCTACGATGGATATGTCTGATTTGTATATAGACTTATATAAATTTCGAATAATGATTTACATATATAGAAGCTCTCCCATTGTTTATTATGGTAATTTTATTTGACATTATCGGTCAAGAATTTACATAGATCGTCGGGGAATGTATTTATTTATGTAGATAGTGTCAATATATCAGAAATTGAACACAGCAGGAGTATTCTTGAAGCTTTGTTAACATCGTTAGTGTCTTGTTTCCTCGTACCGTTTATTTTAGGCTGGCTATAGCTAAACACTGTGATCTGATTAGTTTGCTGTCCACCTATATTAGAATCTATTGATCTGATGGCTTATAAATGTAATGAAGCTGAATTTATAGAAAAGAGTATTAACCACTTATTTTGGTTGTGAACCTTAGCTTGTAATATGATTGTGACATTCTTGATCTCATCCGAGATCAAGAATGCCACAATATGATCAATTCCTATCTGTTTTCGTATGAAATGTTTTTATGGTATTCATTAGCGATGATCAACAGCCTGAGTCATTTGGCGACCATTTCCAGCTTCAGCGGTAGAGGAAGACCCCAACTGTACACAGGGGTAGAACCACCGACCTTCCGTAAGCTAGCGGGACAGCTTCGACACACACGTATAATTCGTCTTGGATTCTAAATCACAGCGGTGAAGGCGCAAGCGATTACTTGACAGAGACCATGATCACGGAGCCCCCTCGATTGTATACCCTAGGCATACTAGTATATAACGAGTTATGCAGTTCGCTGTTCATTCATCCTGTGAACTTCTACACTGACTACAATCATCACTCATTAGTCAATTAGACCCTATGTTTGATTAGTGTTGGGGCGAACAACTACAATCATTGCCCCGCGGCGAAGATTTATATAGTGGTACGCTAGTAAATTATAGTAATTACTGGATCTAATAATCTCATGTATACAGTCATGTCTTATAGTTTTACAACATTGGCTCTGCCATCAACGTCATTTACACAGTTTACAAAGCCATGGAGCTATACCAATAATTGTGGTGTTGGTATGTTATAATGTAAATATGAGGTCATGCTAGATCCTATATTTTACTTTATGATTTTCTAAGATAAAGACTAGCAGATAGTTTTGTCATAAATGAACGCGGTTCCCGAGTCAGTTTGAATGAAAGATGTCGGTTTTGTTTAATGACTTTGGACAATGGAAATCCCAAATAATAATTATACACACACACACCAGTTCGTTAATAGTGGTTATTATCTTAGACGAGTAGAGTAAAAAAGAACAATACTATCAGACATTCATTTGTTCCGCTCACGTACATTGTAGGAATAAAGGAAATCTGTAAGGGATAAGTTAAAGGTGTCCAGTAGTTTCAATTATGATTTTTTCCATTTCTGAGTTCGCTTTCTCAAATCCTAAGATTCAAGATTAAGATAGTGTTTGGTCTCCCACTTTGGGCTCTCATTTTACACTCATTTACTTCTCTTTATAATCTGTGCATGCGTGTCATGTTTTATGAATATTAAATTCAGAATTTTCCAGTGTGCTAGCTGTTTGTTTCGCGCTATTAAGTCAATATGGTAACGTATGTTTGTTGAAAACAAACAAAAAAGTTGCAGTTACTTTCGGAGAACAAGGTTTGTACTTGTGTAGAATCAGGGAAACTGGTATATATCTGTAAGACTATTGATGATATGCGTAAAACTTGTAAACAATTTATTAATTAGTCTATGTAGTTAAGGGATCAGTACGTCTCTCCGGCTGGAAAATTAGCTGTTCGTAATGCTGACAACATGATACAGGGGAAACATTCTATGAACGAGTGAATCCAATTAAATACAATCTGCTTTAGGTTAAATTGCTTTTTCAATCCCATCGTCAATATGTATTAACCACAGTCGAAAATAACAAAAGCAAATGTGTTGGCATCTGTCGAACTGAGCGAAATCATGGGAATGAAGAAAAGACCGAACAACAAAATCAATATTCTCTTCTTATTGTGAAATTGGATTGTACGCTGTGAAAAAGGGCCCTCAAGAGCATTCGGTCAGAGATAGATTTAATTAAGCGTTTATTTCTTTAGCAGCCAAAGTGAATGCAAAACACTGCAAATTCCCATAAGAAATTAGACAGATTATCGAATTTTAAGCTTGTCTCTTTCTTTTAGAAATCGTGACTGAGAAACTTATATTTAAATTATTCCCCGTAAGTGAGTGTTCATGTATACTTCTCTTCATCACGACATTTGGTACGAAATTATTTACCGAAAGGATAAAAATTGGATTGAATAATTGATTTAGGAAGCAATATGATTGATATGTTTTCACACTGCTGGGTTATTCATTAATTCATCCAATCAACGATTGATCGCAAAATAGATATGAAAATATATACCATATGTACCGAATGATTCCAATTACAGGACCATGTATGACAAGTTTATAAATGTATTCCACATGACATACTAGTATGTATTTCATTTCAAGTTTTTGATCTAGTCATTGATAGTAATCCTCACTGCATACTTTTATTTGTAGAGTATATTATGTACACGTGTGGCAGGTAGACGTCCGATATAGTCAGTTCCAGTCAGTGTTGTGTTTTATGTATCCTAAACTAACTGCAGTGTAAAGGGAATGCAAATATTACAAGTTCAGTCCACTAACCACTGTACCACGGCCGCGCCTGTACGTCTGTAGTACGGACATAGACATTCACATACCAACTTTCATCATCCTAGGTTGTTTGATTATTGCGTAACTGCAGGATCCAGATGTTCTGACCACATTTTTACTAATTCTGTTTCCATAGCAACCAGAATACTTGAGTTATCGCGGTATCCAGTTTTGAAAGGACAGACGGACGGACGGATAGACAGACAAACAGACAGACGGACGGACGGAGGGCAAACCTATAGTACCCTCTGGTGTGAACACCGGTAGGGAACTAATTAGCGATATGATGTAGTGAACACTTCCCTATCCATCATAAAATCAAGTTTCTAAAATTAAGCTCATCAAAATGGAAATAAGATTTTTTTAAAATATGAAGAATGCTGATTCTTGAAATTGTTTGTCCGATGAAATGCATGTCTTATGGTACACAGTTGTATAACACAAAGTAGAATATTACAAGAACAGAACAGAACAGAACAGAACATACACCTTATTTTGAAATCACAGATTACAGTCATAATACATTTGTAATAATTATGTAAAAAAAGCAACATTATTTTGCATGGGCAAAGTAGTGTACAAAACATGGTAAGATGTTATAACAATTACAGTGAGGGTATTGTATGTAAATAGATATGAATCATTGTAAAATAAAACGGAAAGATGGCTGAGGAATTAAATTAGTTGTCACAACTATTCAGCGCATCATCTTTTCTGTGATATGCGCTAAATATTGTGTCCGAAAAAACTCTAGGAACAAGGATTTCATTCACCAGTAAGGTGCTATGATTAACAATCATTATGTTTGTGCAAAATAAAAACACACGGGAATTTTGTGGCAACTGTGCGTAATTACTCGCTAAATAATATGTCATGAATGTTTCATTCATAAGTCTAGTTATAAGGTCTGGTATCATGAATTTCCCTCACAAGAAAGAGTTTACGGTATGCAATGGTTTTAACTATTTTACTATAACGGAGACATTTTTAGCGGGTATAATTTATATTGCTGAAGTGGTTCATATTTTTGTGTTTACTAAATTTTGTGTGGATTATTTACGACTTGTGGACATAGCATGGTAAGTACTCTCGCGAATGATTCAATTGCATAAAGATATTTCTAAATAATTAGTGTGTAAGAACCACGGACAGTTCATGGTTTCATTAGTAAGACTATACGCCTCCACTGTTCTGTATTGTGTTTCGCCTGTAGGATATGTTTGTGGGTAGATCTTTTCATGATGAGTTTCATAACTGTGCCTTGTTGTTCACTAGTTTTTAAGCGATTTCCGCCGCTCACATTGATATACTTGTATAATGCCATACATGTAAGGTCATTGGTCCAGTAAATTACCAGTAAATGCTTAATAAATTGAACATGTTTATGCATTAAAGAAATCTGTTGTTTAGTCAATAGCCCACAGTATGAAACGCCGCCATTAGAGTGTGTTTTTCATCTATCCTCTTATTAAATACAAAACTCTTTGATTTCTTTCTTCAAGAGAATTTTATTCATGATACATAACTATTGTACGTGTATATCTTAAGTTTGTTTCTTTATTGAACTTGACCGTTTAAACATAATTTCATGTACTGCAACCGCATGTTTTATAATATAATCGAGTGACTCTTTTCGAACCTGATTTCCTAATAATGTGCTTTTAATCAAGTTTGAAACAAATTTGTCTGTAAGTCGAATATTGCAGTTAGTTCTCGTGTGATACATGTGTGATGTATCTCAACCATTCTGTCCCAAGATCGTTTTGAGATCTGGCTACGCTAATTAAGCTATTATCTGGAATTACATTTTTTACTTATGTATAAATGGCTGTGATAAATACTTGGTTAAACATGACACGTCAGAATATTATACAGATGTTTCATCAAAACGTGAAAACTTCACGATATGTTAGGAAGCATCAGGTATTGGTTTTTGTGCTGTTTGGTTGTTGTTTGTACCAATAAAATTGTTAAATGTTGACAGTATGCAAAATCTACAGGCTTTGTTAGGACTACATAGGATTGCTTGACTGGAGTTTTGGTGCCTCATATTAAGTCATGTCAATTGATTGGATGATAAATGTTCAGTCGATATCATATACTCCTATGTAATTCCCGTTTAACGCGGGCAATTGTCAAATGCTTGCGAAGAAACATATTAGGTGTGGTAAGTAAACCCATTAACTCCTTCGCCAGTTAGGCCAGTTACCGGCTTTAATGAATGCAGTATTGCAGATTGTTGAATGGTGTGATATTCAACATTCATAAAAAAGATAAAATACTTTTATCACATCATGTATTACATTTTACCAAACCGTATTTTATGAAATGGGCTCATTTGTTCATAGACACCTTTCTCTGCGTCATATTTTTATCATAGCAGTTAAATCTATAATTGAATTTTACTGATCTATCACTTCGATGTATTGGTTGAAACAAGCCATTACGAAGATAAATATGAGCTTACAAGGATGCTGCGGTGCGACATGACCTATCTCTGAATATTTGCATTTGTTACAGACACGCAAAATAAATATAGTTACGATAAATAATTTTTATTTGAGTTCGTATGTGATAAATATTGTATGAGCACCAATGGTGACAGGAAATGTAACATATCTGAATGACATAGATGCACTGACAGCACGATGCTTTTTAAGAAGTAAGATATCCGCCCACCGCGAATAAAATTCGAACTTTATAAGACAGTCTGTCGCAGGGATTTTTGTTCGGAATAATAAATCATACAGTAATTGCTCATAGCGGTGTGTCTTTACACATTTATAAATATTACTTCGTTGGTTCACACGACATCCCACGTAAAACTTCAGCGGGAATATAATAGAAAATGCAAATTGTCTTTATTATTAGAAGGCATGGTACCTATGGTAGCTTATGTAAAAATTCTCACATTAACTATTTCTCGACGGAAATCAAAGTTTGATGATGTATATGGGAAGCTTGTCGGATAGTATGCTATATTTACTAGATGAGGCCAAACGTTTTCGTAATAGTTGGCCATTGAAGATGGACCAAGAATAGGGTATCTATTGTTGGATTCCAATCAAAATGACGTCACTACGTCAAAAGGACGGTGTGTGTGGCATAGGGCTGATGCACACCAACGTCCAGGAAATGCAAGATTACTCTTCGTCCCTCATTCACTAAAAAGGGAGTCACTTGATTCTTTCCATATTCTCATAATTTTATACTGAAGCGAATTAATGATAGCTTAAAATTGTCAAATCGAGAAAATAATGGAATAAGTATTACACAACTTCATAATCTGCCCATATATTATTCTTCACACCAAAATAGTTGGGATACAAAAATATTCATAGAGAAAAACTCATATGTGGTTGAAAATTTGATCAAGAATGTAAGATGATTTCTAGATGACTTGGTGATTGACAAATCCAGTTGTCGATTGATTGTAGGTAAAGGAGATAAAAATCCTGTTTTGATTTTTGAGGATACATACTCTGATGAGATATCTAAATACGTCCACCGAGACCAAGGTGCGAGATGATAAAACATTAGTCTGGTCAACCGGCTTGAATAGCAATTCTGATCTTAACTCCTGCCTGACAAACATTTATGTTTGGAATATGTGTATGAATGTCGTCATCAAGAAAAGAAACAGCTTAAATTTGAAAATTCTAAAATCCCGAAATTGATACTTGAGCTTAAAGATTATTCACGAGTTCCAATACTTCGGACCTAGCACCCCCAAGATATGTCGCAATGTATACTTCCAGTGTTCATATTTGTATTTCCACTTACCAAACAAATCCACTCTATACTCATTTTCCAAATTATACATCACGAAGACCTATCTATCCGTGATTTATTAAGAATCAGGTTCGACTGATTTGAATTGAAGTGGACATTTCATTAAACTCATTTTCCAACATATTCTTCACAGAGGTATATTCGTCCATCGATAGATTAAAATTCAGGTTCAGCTAATTTGAACTTAATTGGACAAGAACTGAAGTAGATTTAGTGTTTGATGGTTTCTGAGATGTCAGTATGTAATATCAAGGATTTTGTTAAAGAGGATTTTTTCAGATTACACGTTAATGGTATGCAATTCGTCCACTTAGACTAATGGAAATGCTTCAGAAATGTCTTTATATAGATTTATGATAAATAAATGATGCAAGGAGATAGGTTTCGTGTTTATGTGATCGTCTGACATAAAAATGGAAATAATCTCGATCATGGCACGATACGGATTCTTTATTGATGTTTTGATAAGTAATCATTCTATCAATTAATACGATGTTTGTATGACAGTAAGTGATGTATTTGTTGTACAGACGTTCTTACGTTTTTTCTTATTACTGTTACTGCGCTTTACATTGGTACGAGTTTACCTCTGCATAATATCACGTTTACAATGAATTACCTCAATATAATTTTGTGTTTGTGTAATACAGATGGGAAAATGATTTCTAAAAAACCACATACAAAAATCCCACCTTCCCTTAAATATTACATGTCTTAAAACCCACCAGGCCACCCGATACAAAGGAACATACAAAAAAATGGAAGACACAACACAGTCTCCCGATATTGAACAGTTTGTACCAAATCTACAGAAGGTTAAAACTAATTTAGTGGGTCCAACCTCACAATTATACCCGTGGAGACAAAATAATGGCAATACAGAAATACAAAAATAAAAGATAGTACATTCAACAGTAAACTTGTATAACTTTTCCAAATGCGGGAAAAATTGTTCTAATTAGTAGGATGTTGTGTGTAGTGATAACATTTAGAAAATGTATGGCAAAACAATGACATACATAATTACTCATATATCCCGTCTTCTATTTCTGAACTCGAACTATGTAATCTTCATATCAACAAGATAACACAATGTTTAACATTTTTTTTGGATATCTTTTCATTCTGCTAGTTCTTCTTACTTAGCTTCCTAAGCTTGTTCATTTTATTTGTCTTTACTTTCTCAGATTTGTTTCGTACTTGTGTCATTCTCTGTTAATATTGTTTTATTATAGTCTGCATGTGATTTGGCATTTGTTCGAAATTCGTTTCCTATGTACTCGTATGAAACTATGCGCATCACTTAAAGTCATTTTCATCGGCGGTTTATTAAGGCACATCAACTCTTGAAGTACTGTTGTAACTTACGTATTTGTACATTGTATTGAATACTGTAGAAACTTAAGTACTAGTATTCCTATTAATCTTTTACCCGACCAATATCTTTTATTTTACTAGCTTGCAGCACAGATTGGAAGTATTTTGCTTTTTAAGACAAGTTATCATAACGACGACATATAGACACATTTTCACCCCCGATTCGCGGAAAGATTTATCACTGCTAAACAAATAACGTCCTTGTTTGTACTATGTCTCAGATACTTCAGAAATAAATGCTTAAATAAATGAACCTCTGTTGGCAGAGTGAGCGATTTGTTGTTTCCACAGCGTACATTTCGAAATCGCAAAACGTTCGACAGCTCGGACCGTTTGTTAATTGATTCCATGTTCTTTGATCTCACTTGATGTCAATTTATTAAATAAATTGGACTGACTCCCAGTAGTCAGACCTTTTATCAGCGTCGTTGGAGACTTGATGTCAGTCTGATTGGTTCCGTTAACACAACACAAAACTACTGGTTTGGAGGTCGTGTTTTTTAAACCAGGAAAAGTTTCAAGGTGCACTATGTCGATTTTTCTGAAACCTTACTACATTCAATCAAGTTGATCAAGTCGTTATAGAAATATCCCTTTGTATCATATTGCCATCAAAGCAAACTGCTAATTCTAAAATCGGTTTTGTGTACAGAAATTTCTCCACGGCTAAAGAGTAAAGAGTATTGGATGAATTTTATGGAGGAAAATGTGAACATACAGAAATGTTTCGATGCTGTATGACCTAGCTCTGTACATATACTTTTTATAGATTTTATTCAAATGAATCTAGATGTAAAAATACCCTAACGTTGTTTTTGTAGACGATAGATATTGAATGAGCACAAATTGTGATAAAAACCTTCCCCTACAGAATGACACAGATACTTTGACATTGCAAAAGGTTTTTAAGACGTAAACATCCGCTTATCGGTAATGAAATATTATAGATATCAGACAGGGTGCCGCTAGCTTTGTTGTCAACCCGGAATGATCAGTTTAATCACGGCTTAAAGCGGTAATTGTTTTCACTACACGTATAATAATACTGATATATGGTTCACACGGCGCCCGATGTTAACTTGCAGTGAGAGATCGAGAGACAAAAAAACAACGTTTAGTACTGAGACAGGGTAAATGTCATGTAATACGCATGTTTTATTACACTACTCAGTATGAGATGCACAGATCTTTGCACATGTTTATCGTTGTAAAAACTAAAGGACTACGTGGTACAGAAAATGTCAACTTGTCTATTGTAATATTTTATGGTTGTTTTACTACTTACGTGGTGGTTTTCCCGGGATAATGTAAATTTCCTTTGTTTTGTTTTCATAACATGTAGCGTCCTGTCCTTTGTAAGCAGTTGTATAGCGGTTTGTATGAAACGTGCCGTTTGCCTTGCAGACTTGCTGCTTGGAAAAAGTGGGCATAAGCCATGTTGGCGAGTTCGGATGTCTTGCACGGTGCTGTGAATTTCGGAGGAATGTATGCGATGTTGACAAGTTTGTTTCTTTGTGCTTTTGCATGGCTCGATGTTCCTGCAGAGTCATGTATATGTTAGTATTTGCCGTGATGGAGCGGGTTTGTACTGTGTGTAGTAAGTTGGGAATATATGTTTGCGGTGTTTCTGTTTTACTACAATTGGCACTTTCAAGGCCTACGTGAACTTAGACCACAAAGTCATAAAATATTAGCATGCCACAACAATCAAGTACCTGTTTATTATAAATACTGGATATTTACATCTTTATTAATCGAAGTCATTAACAATTCATGAATTGTCTGCTTTGAGACTATTTCCGTCTTGTACTAGACAATTGTTTGAATGCGGGAACCAAATATAGCTACAATTTCCTGTATTTATCTTATTCATCATAAATCAGCATTTAAGATTATTGTAAATTGCTTCAATTACTCTAAGGAGAAAACTTGTATTTACAGTTGTGTAACTAAATATTATAGTTACAAAAATATCAATTGATTTAAGGATATATCAAAACTGTACAATGACGGAACAACATTTGGTATTTCTTGCAACGTTTTGAAACATATTACGTAGCCAACACTTTGTATTTTGATTAGCCATTTCAGTTAAATTTCTATAATAAAAAGAGCGAATTTCTAAATCAATCGGCGGTTCTACTGCGTATTCTGATGTATTTGACATTTGTGGCTAATGAATAAAATTGAACCAGAAGGTTTTGTAACAATTAATGTAGAATTGGGGTTTCTTCCAGATATCTTAACGCATTATGTGTTTCCATATTTTCAGAAAATAAAAACTAAGGAAATGGTTGAAAATGGTAGTGATTATCTAAAAGCTAACTTTAAGGTGTGGTTAAACACTGTTATCGTTATTATATTTCCAATGTATACATACATAAAAACCAACCCATATATTACCTTACGATAACACACAACATGCGGTTACATTTAACCCACCCGATTGCGATCTTGAAATTGTTCGGATTAGTAATGGGTTAAATTCTTATTCTTGTTACATGCACAATTCGATTTTGTAATACATGTACCTTCTAGACTACGTAAAATCTCAGACTCATTTTTTTTAAGTATAGGATACGTGATAGGAGAGAAGCACAAAAGCATTGTTGTAACTTCTATTTAATTGGACTTCATAATTTATGATGAACGTGATCATTTTTTGTAATTCCTGCTGCATATTGTCAGTATTGTGAACTCTATAATCCTCAGAGTTATCAGCTTCGGGTGTCTTAACATATCAAAGTATTATCAACAACTAATACTCGGATATTGGTAAGTTAACCTTGAAATGTAATCCCGGAAATGCTTTATATCAGTAGAAAATAATGGTAAAATATCCATGATAAGTTGTTATGAAGTCTGTCGCTTTCTTATACCAGACAATATGATCACGTGACTCTTGTATGAGGAATGATATATTTCGATTAAATGAGAGATTTCCATTACTATAAGTAGACGAATTGTATTTATCAATACATAAAAGGTATTGTTGTTTATTGGTAAAATTCCATCTGTTCTGAAATAACTTCACAAAATGCTGCTTACATGAAATCCATTAGACGTTTGGATATAATTCTCATCTTGATTGTTTCTTCATGACCCAGACTCGTCATTCTAACATAATGTAATCCCTGACATGAATTATTACAAAGAATCGCATAATGCAACCAATGTAAACAGTTATTTCAAATAAGGCCATTATTAAAAAATGTTGGATGTTTGTTATTGCGTGACCTAAATTTTTAACAGTGGGTATGAGGGCGTTTTTATAGCATTTTATGTTTGTACTTGTACCCCAAAGGGTGAAATAAAGACCAGGCCGCGGCCGCGATCCAGTGGTTAGTGCACTGGACTTGTAACCCGGAGATACGGATTTGAATCCCGGTCGCGGCAGTTCATATCCTTCTAAATTGACAAATAGTTACAATAAGTCAATAAAACAAAACAAATAAAGACCGGAACAGATTGCCAAGATTCTTAAAACAATTTCGGGTCGATGGACTCCTTTAAGGATTGGTGCGTAACTACAAACTAACATTTTTAAGGATGGCTACGAGAGATAATTTAATTTAATGATTTTTAAAGGAACTCAACATTTGATACAAAATCATCAATGAAAACTTGTAATAAATCACTTTAAGTTCATTTATAAGCCATCATTTTTGATATATTGCACATATCACATTTTAGTTCAACTGAAGTCAATTCAAAGTTTGTTTAAGCACATTGTTACTGAGGGACTATTGATATTCTTCTAAATATCAGAAAACAAGACACCCGTGGTTGTAAATAAATACAACACTCAATTTGGATTAGAAATTTAGAGCCACCAACACCTTATCAATCAGATTCGTAGCAAGAAAAATATGACTAAATCTGGAAATAATATCCTTTAAACTACAAAAATAATTGACCTGGAAAATAGTGTACTTAGTATATAGCCGATCATATACATGTTTAGTATCCAAGTGGGAATACCGTATGCACAAATAACTGTAGTTAAACAGCAATAAATGCTCCACATGGACGTCCTGACGTGAGACATTCATATTGATCTTCATACACGTCTGTAAGTATCACAAATAAACGTCACTTGATCTTATCTTTTTGTGAAGTCAACGAGTAACGGCAAGCGGGAATGAGTCTTAATTCTTTTATTTTGATATTCGTCTAAAGATTCTGATAACTGTCTGATTTGACACCAACTCTGTTACCAATTACAATTTGGATACTTTAAATATAATGTCGGTTTATTTTGTTCGTGAAACACTTTATTTAATGAAATCATTTCATTTTTAAATTGTACGAACGTCTGCATCATGTGAGCCTGGGCAACATAGTATTACTTCAAGATTTCCATGTTGTGTATCATAATACTGCTCTTGTATTTTCTGCCAGGAAAATAAGACGTATTAATGTTTAATCCGTCTGGTCTAATTTTCAAATGATTTAATACTGACATTTGGGTATTTTGTTGCATTACATTGTCAGAAAATAGCAATAAAATGATGAGAACAGTCGTGCATACATGTACACAAGTTTGCATATTTATTTAATTTTGATTAATGGCACATTCTCACTAACAATCACTAAATCACTAACTTTTTTAGTTTTGGATGATCTATGTCTAATGATGTGTCGTGAAGCTTGGTTAATGGTAGACTAAGGAAAAAGATGAACGTTTTGATCATGGTATTTTTTTTGAGAATTACTTTCTGGTTTTAGACAATACAATATAATAGTAATTTTCAGGCTATAAAGTCTTGAAAATTTAAATTTGTATATTAACACATTGACTGTTTAAATGCTGTTTATCGATCACTGGTTCGTCCATAATGTTCTTGTCCTATTTCTCTGATATGATGACCAAATTAATCCTTACCTTTCCAATGTAACAATTGTTTCATTCATGATGACCAAATTAATCCTTACCTTTCCAATGTAACAATTGTTTCATTTATGATGACCAAATTAATCCTTACCTTTCCAATGTAACAATTGTTTCATTCATGATGACCAAATTAATCCTTACCTTTCCAATGTAACAATTGTTTCATTTATGATGACCAAATTAATCCTTACCTTTCCAATGTAACAATTGTTTCATTTATATTTAACATCTTTTGTTGTTATCAACTCTGCTGCGAGTGGTATGTCTTAATTTATCATATACATGTACTATAATTAGTACTCATATTCAAGCATTTCTGTGTAGTGTGTTAACTGCATTATACAAATACGACGCAGAAATGTTGTTGCAAATTTGGACTGAATTTTGATTAATCCGGCGTACATTGAATTATTCCTAATATTCTCCTGTTGGAGCCGCTGATAATGACGAATTGAATCTTCTAGAAACTACAAGTAATTTATTGTACTGTTATCGATCTTAAATTAACGTTTGGTTCTAACACTACATTCCAAATTCACTAAATAGAATAAAATCACAACATACATTCTTTATGAACAATACTTGTAAAAACAAACTGAATGCTATTTTGTTCATAGATCAAAAGAGTAGATGGCTGTATTTAAAATTCAAGTATCGTATTGACTGGAAAACAAATTCTTATTTATTCCCACTGTTTACCTATCTATTTATTGTACGAACTATTATCTGAACATCACGTTAATATTTGGTCATGTGACTATTATGGTAAAACACAAGTGTTGTAGAAACGTTTGCATTCATTCTATCGTGTAAACTAAAAGTTAATTTATCAATCAGCCGACACTCTCAATCTGTAATTCGATCAATCAAATAAAAGGGGTTTACGAGTTTCCTTCAACATGTCCATCATAGATCTTATTAGATGAGGACTACCTTCTCTGAAAACTGTTTTTACTGTTTTTGGTAATTATCCAATGTAGCGCAATATGGTTGCCTTCACTTGACGCTGAACGAATGCTCTGTACACTTATGTCGGCAGCGTATATTTTGAAAAATCGTGTGGGTCATATTTGTTCGCTCTTATTACATTGATGTTACTCAAACCAACATTAATCAACTCGTTTCTTGTTGATTTTTGCGGTTAAGGTTGTTACATATTAGAGAGGGATTTAAAATTTCGCTTTGTAGCACGTGGTAGTTGGCAGGATTTGTTTACAATGTCCTTGTATCACAATGTCATCATCGTGAACAGCTTAATTTAATCAAGGGGATATACAGAATTCTGACTGTGGTGCACCAGTTTTTGAACATTTTGTTTGTCTTGGTACTAATGTATTTTTTAAGTACATGTATATTCATAAGAGTAGTAGAGTAAATATCATTGAGATCATGATCCTAGAGTATACCTATTTAGACAGTCTCCCTTCTCAGATTTCAATTTTATTCGTAACTTATATCAGACCAGTTTCTTTGTAATACGTTATGTTATTATCATATAACTTGTATACAGAGTAGTATATGAATGCTCTACATGTATATCATAAACTAACTTTAAAAAACTTACAAAGTGAAATTGAGATTTGAGCTTGGAAACCAATATAACATCGGAGCCAGTGCTGTTGTTTGTAATCTTCGCTACGTGGGCTAATATACTACGTATTGCAAACATGTTACATACAATTTATACTTGGAGACAATTTCTTAATATAGAACCATTGAGACGTTGTACTTCTTATTTCCTTTATCGACTTGTCAATTTACCGTATTACTTATCGCACTTAAGACTATTTCTAGATTAAACATTTCTGATATGCATTCATCCATAGATTCAAAGTCTGGGTCAACATCGGAGGACGGTTTGACAGAACTGCAGATTTAATGTAAGTTGTTTTTCGTTGTATCAGCATGTAATATTAATATGAATGAACGAATCTGTGCAAAAAAGTACCTAGATCTTTTTTTGTCAAAATGGAGATAGGTCCATAATTTACCCTACCTTTTATTGATCATCGTTGTAACATACTGATAATCGACTTACATTTCTATGAAATGCAATAATTCTACTTGGAGAATCGGAGTTTATCTGTATTGTACATTTATGATATATGAATATTATCGTGACACGTGGTAGATTCTTTGTCGATGAATTTTATGCAAGCAGAATTAACTCTTCTGTCATTTTATATAATGTTTGACAGTCAGTAAGTGATGTTTTACAGGGCTAGTGGTTTACTTGTAGAAAGCATGTAGTGTTTCTTGGGTATCCGTTTTTATTTCGTGACCCATAAAGCTGCGTGTGCAGTTGCTCAGTAATAGCTTACGTATTCTGTATTGTACCCCGTACGTAGTGATGACACATTCGGTAATTTCAAGCATCGGATGTCACTTATCAATTTGGCAAAACATTCAGTTAAAGTATACAACACAGCAAAAACCCCATTACGCTTTTATTTCTACTGCCAAAATTGAGTTATGTTTTGGGAGTTTAATATTATGCTTATATTAGTACTTAGTGCGTTAAATCGGGAATATATACAGTGTTTCCTGGGCATTCGTTCCTACTTTTTGTTTGCATGTATACTGGTTGGGTATCAGACAACGTCTTCTGTAAAACGTTTACAATTGCAGCTGGTGATTGCCATAGTCAGAGATTATTCATAGATATGTTTTGACATTTCATGAAAGCACAAACAATGTTTTCAAAACCCAAGTGATATGCTCGGCAATTCTTAAAATTCTTAAAATATATATATACCATAACAATCAAGTATTTGTTTATTATAGATGCGGGATATTTACATCTTTATTAATCGAAGTCATTAACAATTCATGAATTGTCTGCTTTGAGACTATTTTCGTCTTATGCTAGACGATTGTGTGAATCAACGTATAAGATTATTGTAAATTGCTTCCATTACTCCAAGGAGACAATTTGTATTTACAGTTGTGTTACTAGATACTTATAGATATCTAGATGTAACCGATCATTGATTTAGGAATATATTTTTATAGTTTAATCGTTCAATGACGAAACAGTATTGAGTGTTTCATGCGATATGTTATTATTACATTAATTAATTTACACAGTGACGCACAAATGTTTTTACACGCGACTTTCAATCGTTGACACAACGTGTTTTGATACATTTGGCATTTAATTACAATGAAATAAACATACACAGAAACATTGTTCACATGTTCATATTTATATATCAGCATTTATACAATTATGTAAGTGCTGTTAAAATTAACACATAAAATTAACAAATGTGGTATCTACCACAAGAGTGCACTGCTGTCATTGGTATTGCCAATAAGTAATCAAACACACATTATGTAAGACAGAGAAAATGATGAGTGACAAACTTTTATTGTCTAACAGTTCTACCTGTTCCCACTTCATCTGATAGGTAGAGCGTTAGGTGTATGGTGTATTGTGGGTTAGAACACTGCACGGAATATGTTCTTTGAGACGATTTGGATGACGACTTAAAAGCAAAAAATCGTTTATTTTTCTATTAGATGGTTTGCCATTATTCTGCAATAATTTTAATCGATCAATCAAACCACCAGCTGACTAAAATCTCAAATTCAATTAATCCTCTAAATAAATCAATAAAATCAATTAGTATTTAATCTCTGTATTCATCAATCAATCATTTGTTTATGTTGTAAAGGTAGAATATTATTTAGATAATACCTTCATGGGAAATTATATACATAAACTAAATTAACAATAATTTCTGTGAGTATTGTAAATACTAAAGAGTTTGCATTTATTTTTATTTTGGGTACTAGGGACCAAGTTATACGTTGACAAAACATTTCCAATACCCGATTGAAATTTCACAATACCGTTTAGACAACTTATGGATTTAGTTTTCTATAATTGTGCCTCGTTCATTTGGCAACAACTCTGTTGACTTAATGCTTTGATAAGCACTTTTGTCCCAAAAGGGGTATAACTAACGATATTTCTAACAAACATTTGTGTTTCGACTATAACCAATTTGCGATCAAATAGTTTGGTATATTGTATGTACTTCTTCCTTATTGTTCTTAATGCAGCACATTACCTTCTGCTATACATAGTATGTTATATACTGAAAACTATTTTTGTATTATATTTATGTTGTGTATGTCTTTTGACTTCAATACTAAGTACTTGTCTCAGAATGTTTTACATATTAGTGTTGTGTTTGTAAAGGAAAAACGCTATGAAATTAGTTAAATCAATTAAACGTGGTGGTATGTAGAGATCTTTTTCCCGTAGCATATTCTAGTGAAATCGTAGTCCGCAGGACCGATACAGATGCGGTGTAAATTTTTCATTATAAGTTGTTTTAACATTTGGCGACCGTCCAGCTTTAACGGTTGAGGAAGACACCTGGCATATACCTGGATAGAACCACCGACCTTCCGTAAACTAGCTGGACAGCTTCCTCACATGTGACAATTTTGGTACTACAACTTAGTGGTGAGGGGATTATGATTACTAATCACATAGCATAACCACACGACCACGGATGTCCCCTCTAAATGGTTTATACATAGACCTGGAAACTAAAGGGACAGAGAACTTGTACTCTTTCCTTTGCCTATGTCGCGATTTTACGTAACACACAAGACTTCGCGAGATGAGGGAAATTCATACTCAGAGCTAAGGAATCATATTGGTTTCTTTATATTTTTACAACAACACTTTCATAATAAATGGTTTCAAATTGAAGGCTGTGTCATCAGATTAATCAGTTAGGTATTAATTTTTTTCATTGATTGTCAGACAACATTTGTATTTATCAGTTTAAGGTTACACAGTAGTGCATATATGAGCGGTCATGTGTGGAGCCTCGTTGCTGTGTTTAGATGTAAGCGTTATATAGTGTGAATTGATCCCAATACACATAAAATATTTCTACGGATTGTTTAAATCAACAAATGAACCAATATGATTTTTATATAAATGAAGGAACGAACAAATGAATAAAACCCTTTATGGAAACTGTCGCTGTCTCACACAAGACGATGTAGCCGCGGGACTTTCCTGTGAAAATAATTACTTAATATTTAAAGGAGAAGTCTCGATTGCTCTAAGTAGACAAATTGTATTTATTCATATATGGAAAGTTGTTTTTTGGTAAAATCCCATTTATATATTGATAATACTTCACAAACAGCTACCTACATTAAATCCCATAAAAAGTTGAATAAAATTCTCATAACGACCGTCTTTTTATTTTTATACAGACATCCTTATAAGAAATGTTTTTGTTTGTCTGTTTTGATCAATATTTCAGATATATGCTGGCTGGCAGTTAACCTAACCAGCTTTCCCGGATTTGCAACAGTGTTAGCCTTGTTCTTCGCAAGTAACTGCCAATTTCTTGCGAATGTCGAATCAGCGAAAGAAGGCGAATAGCAAACAGTGATCTCTGACATGAGTTAGTATAAAGAAATCCGTAATGTTACGGAGACGGAATACTGTATGAACAAATAATTGTATCGTTAAACAACAATAAATGCTTAACATCGACGTCCTGACGTGAGACCTTTATATTAATTTCTATAATCATTTGTAAGTATCACAAATAACCGTCGGGTGATTTTATCTGATGAAATCAATGAGTAACAATAAGCTGGAATGAATACCAGTTTCTTTATTTTGATGTTCGCCTATAGATTCTGGTAACTGTCTGATTTGATACACTATCTGTTACCAATAACACTTAAGACATTTAAAATATACATTCTCTTTCCATTGTATGAACCACAGTATCTTTTGTGTAAACACTTCAGTTTTGAATTGTCGTACGAATGTCTGGAAGCATAGGTTACATGATATGGCTACAATATTTCCATGTATCACAATAATGCTCAGGTATTTTCTGTCAGGAAAATAAGACGTTTTAATATTTAATCCGTCTGGTCTAATCTCCAAATGATTTAATACTGACATTGGGATTTAAGATTACATTATATTGTCAGAAAACAGTGATAGAATAACGAGAGCAAGCATGCATACGCAAGTCTATGTATTTATTTTGTTACGATTTAAGTCATGTTCTTGTGAACATTATTTTTTTTTTGATAATATGTTTTATATATGTTGATGTGTAATTTTGCGTGCAATGAAGATTGGTCAATGGTAGTCTATGCGTTGTTTTGATAGTTAATGTTTGTATATATTGCCTCATTGTTTAAATGGCGTTTTTCATCCACTAGTCCTTCCATAGCATTATCTCTTCCTGTTCTTTTTCTGATGACCAAATCAATCCTGAATCCTGACCATTCCACTAATGTTTTATAACTAATGAACAAGTATACAGTTTGATAATATATTATATTCTCTCAATGATACTCGATCGTTACAGTTAAGTGTGTCAGCCGCATATAGAAATGCGATTTAGAAATGATGTTGCAAATTTAGATTAAATGTTGGTTAACCAGGCGAACATTGAAATATCCCGAACATTCTCCTGCACTAGATACCGGTGACGACTTCATTCTGCGTATTACGCATTTTCTATTAAAATATCAATTTTACGAATAACGAAACGAGAACTTATGTTTTACGTACTACGGTACCCCCCACCGGCCGAGATCAAAAGGTAGATGGCAATGTTCAAATTCAATTATTGTAACAAACATGCTTTAAGAATCTTAGATACCAGCAGTATTTTATAGGACTCTACTATTAGACTAACATAAATACACTCTTCACATGACACTGATCAAATGCTCTTTGGGATTACAGAGGCAGCATAAATTCGAGAATAGCTTCATGTTGTTTGTTCTCTCCCCAGTCAAGCTAGTTCGCCGAGATATGCTAGTATTAACTCATTTGCCTTCGTTATGCACAATTATAGTTAATTTTCCTACTGACGATGGAATTGGAACGGCAATATTGTACCTTGTAGCAAGTATTTGATTGGATTCAGTCGTTCATAGAAAAATCCCTTCATCATATTGTCAACACAGCGAAAAAACTAATTTTGTTATCCGCGGGATATGCTTATCAGATCATTACAATATTTGATCTACTTGTTCTTAAACAAGTTGTGAAGATAAATGGAATCTTTAAATAAATTTCCGGTGATACTTGACCCAGCAATCACGATACACATTCGTTTTGTATGTTTGTCAGACAAGTGGAATAAATATATACGTACAGACCTATTTCGAGTAGTGTTTGTTCACAAATCATAGTAACTGCTTTTTTCATGACAAATTGACTTTAAATTTTCAACACAACCAATTGATTTAATGATCCAGTATAAAGGATGGTTCATCACTTAAAAATAACTCTAACAAAGTTTCTTGGTTGAATACATGACACATTTCATCGACGATCAGCGACAGGAAGTGTCGTAAAACGTCATGATTTCTATCGTATGGCTTGAATTAGAAATCAAAACGTTTCATGGTTCGAACGGCTGCACAACTTTCACACCATCTTATCAAATTGCTAAAGGTCTTTAATTCTTATTGTGTCCGTATTCAGAATAAAAGAATATGTAATCGTATTGCTATATTTAGCTCAATACAATGACCAGTAGGCTATTCACAGATTATGTAATTTTAATTTGTCATTTCTATGCACGAGACGTCATTTCATTTTTGTTCAAATATAGCATTTAATTGACTAACACTTGGACATTAATATATAAATATATTAAGGGATCATTAAGGGATAACATACTCAATCACTATGTAAGTTATTTCCGCTTCGAACCGTACCATCACGTGATCACGGATACAGCATTCCTTCTGGTATCATTTATTAATCATAATTTTTTATCAAAACTCCCAAAGTGTTTCCATTACTGTAAGTAGACGAATGGTAGTTCATGGAACTTTGGGCCGCGGCCGTTAACGGTGGTTAGTGCGCTGGACTCGTAACCGGGAGATCCTGGTTCGAATCATAATGTACAATATGTAATTAGACTATTAGACTATAAATAGTATGCTAACAAGAATCTTTTCAAGAATTTAATACACTTTTATTGAAAACAATGTTGTCACAAATCCCGATTTAAGGATGCAATAAGCATGACATATACCTACCCCATGTACGTATATATTATCTATTTCATTAATTTTATTTTCTTATTATCCATTTAATTTTATTTAGCATATATTTTAATGGTTACATTATTCGATTGCAATTTTAATTTATACTATGTTGTCCATCTATATGTAGATAGGCATATTTGCATTTAGCATGACTTGAGTCATTCCCTAAGTTCAGTACATATTATCGGATTATTTCGTTAAATGTGGTACTGGGATAAGTTGCGAATATTGCGAATTGATTTCAACAATATTTCATCTATATACAGATAAGGATGTCCAAGGTAATAAGCTTGAAATGTTGTTGATATTCTTACAAGAGTGAGGTATAAATGCTGATTCCCAGAATGTTTTGTAAGTATTATAGAATTGTAAAATACTAATTTCATATGATAAGAAACACAGCTTTTCTTTGGTGTGAAAGGTAATTTTTGTACATTAAATTACAAGCATCTCATTTCGGAAACTATTTTGGAAACGTAAGTAAAAATAAGGTTGTAGAATGTAGTAAGATTTGTAACAAATACCAGGGTGTGCATGATGTGGTGCCGACTAGATTGAGTCAATACAGGGTATTATTTACAGGGATTGCAGACTAGTAAAGGCGTTATACTTCTTGTTTGGTCTGTGTTTCATGCGCTGTGACCTGGTCTATTGTTCTTAGTTGTGCTCGTTGATGAATTAGTGGGCTAGAAAATCATAAGGACGATAGCATGACTAGAAATCATACAATCCACATGGTCTGTTACATAGAACTTTTTAAGAAGATTGGCACTGTAAAATTACCTCTTTATTTTACAAACAGTTATTGTATCCATAATACTATATTTCTTACATATCTGCTCAATGCTACTCAAAACGTTTTGCAATAAAAATGTTTTCCCATTTATCGTAATATCTTTTATAGCTATCATATATACATATGTGTATTGAAACTGTGTTTTTGCACCTTTTTATCGTAAGTTTTCATTGAAACGGATCTTCCTTTTTCTTTAATCTTTAAAAAAATGGCTACTCTCTGAGATTTAAATGCAAATTTAAAGGGATAATAAGTCAAAGAATTGTCATTATCTCGAAAATATTCATGCTTCATTATTTCCTATCAAGGAAATCATAAAGGTTAAAAAAATCTGTCCGCTCCATTTTGAGATACTAATTTGGGGCATCTTGGGCATAAAACGTTCAATTTCATATTTAATGAATTAATAAATTACCAATACACTACAAGTATCTAAATATATCAGCGTAAATATATCAATGTCCTTTAACATCCCAAATCATTTGTTCAATAACATTGTATTCTTGTAGTAAATAATTTTGTCGCGACCATCTTGATAGGAAGACATATAATTGAACATTATATAATCTGGGAATTGTTTTGATATGGAAGCAAAGTTTCCCAAACAGAATTGTGAAAAAGAAAAGCTCAGGATTCGATAATCTCACTAATTTCTTGTGGGAATTTGCACTGTTTTGCATTCATTTAAGATGCTAAAGAAATAAACGCATAATCAAATCCATCTCCGATTGAATGCTCCTGGGTGCCTTTTTCACAACGCACAATTCCGTTTCGCAATACGTTAGACAGACTAGACAATCAGTTAGCTGATGTAGTGTTGGTTGGTCTGTTCTTTATTCCAATGAATTCTCTCAGTTCGACAGACATCAACTCTGTCTTTGTTTTTGCGTCTGTGGTTAATGCGTATTGACGATGGGATTGAAAAAAAGCAATTAAACCCTGTAGCAAGTTCTTTTTGATAGGCTTCAGTATTTATCCTCCTCTTTCATACTGTCATCATACTGCTATTTCTTACAATGCAAAATAACAAACGGCTAAGTTTGAGGTGTGGGAAAGTTGTGTCAACATAATTTACTTTAGTTCACTTTAGTTTTATATCACATTACGATGTTTCTTTTGCGTTAAATATAGAAAGTCTTTATTATTATTGTAATAATTATTGGAAGATGATAATTAAGCATTAAAAGTATCTTGCAAGATCATGCCATAAAAAGATAATTTACCATCAAGATGAGTTCTATCTAATCTACGGAGCAATTTTGAATTCTTGAAAAAAAACATTTACATGAGTTAAAATGTATTGCTGCAAACATCAGACACATCACATGATCATGACAAAAGCTATAAATGATATTTTCCTTAATGGAAAGTGAATCCATCTTTCGGAAGTATTTTCCACCATCCCGTGTGAACGAATTTCATTCGTCACGAATTTATATATCGCCAAAGGTTTTGTTGTATAGTAGAGAAATCTTACTTCTGTGCTGATACCACACTAGATGCGCATACTTACATTAGTCTATTATATTCCTGTATAAATTCCACATCCTTGTTTACGCAGACTAATCATTCTAGCATGATTTGATCTCCGACAAGAATAATTTTGACGGAATTTCTAAGTGGCGAAAGTGAAATGAAGTAATTAAGTAAATCGTTATGTCGGAAATGGAATAGGAAAAAATGAAGATAATTTCAAACAGCTTCACAATAGAACTATAAATTAACTGGAAAACTGTCTAGCCCATTGTGTACGTGTTTAGCATTAAGGCGAAAATTATACACACAAACTACAGTAACACTGCTGTAAATGACTTCACATCGACATCTTTCAATCTGTTATGAACGTTGTGTATATGGAATGTCGTACATGTTTTATTATGTAAACACGACTATCTTGGAGTATTCCATAAGACATTTGTACTTCTTTCTTTTTACATTTAGTCTGTAAATATTGTATTATCACATATTATACTTTTTTCTTGTGTTATCGCAGATATGCTGGCATTAGTGCCTTTTTCCTGCCATAGTCATAGTTTTGTGTCAATCTTTATTAAATCCCTTTTTTGCACTTAGAAAAACCTAAACCAGAAGGAGCTTTCGGACAAATATGGACAACTGGATTATCAAGCAATATTTTATGATAACAAATAAATATGAATGCACAGGACTACAATTCATGTGTTCCTCTAACATTCTGATACAAACTTGAAGGTCAGCATTTCCTGAGAGTAATAGAAGTGATATGTATCATTTATTAAAATACCCATAATAATGTCTTAGACACCGCTCCTCCGACAGATAGACGGACCGGAGGCCGTGTTTTGGTATTTATTACTAATTTGTATTAATATATTATGCATTATATTTCGTTTGTATTGATAACGTAACGAAGCTCATGAACATGGAAAACCCCTGAAGAAATGGTCTGATTCATTGTCCTGACGTTCTACGCTGTAATTGGTCCATTCTGGGATGAGCAGGGTTTGTAACCATTGTATCGATATAGGCCGCTTTAAGTCTTTTAGCTCCATAGTGTATCGGGGCATAAACCTCGGGTACTCATTTTTGCCCTGCTGTTTTTATGTTGTTGTGTGACTGATGGAGAGAGCCGGGCTGATTGTTTGGAGGACTATATTGTTATGATAAAGTTGGCACAAGCTTGGTAGCTACATTACTTTGTTCATGTTATTATTTGCGATGTTCCGCTTTGAATATGTAAAATTGCGTTTGTTGGCTATTAAAATCTGGTAAATAAGATGAATTGTTTTACAAGTGATATTTCTGGATATCCATGATTTGCGTTCTATTATATTTAATTGTGCATATTTACCAAGAGCTTTTATTTGAAGAACTGAAAGCAAATATTACGAACACCAGTCAAACTCACTCGCAATTGATTATAGACAATGGATATATTTTAAGTAACGCATTTTCAAACATATAAAAGTAAGAAATACACGATTTTCTCTTTTCATGAATATTTATCTAAATCCCTGAAGTGTTATTTCGAGGCGTTTTTCTATGTTCCTTAGACTATAGGTCATTGTGTAAGGTTAAATCCAGATTAATTTTCGTGATTATCAGATTCGGGGACTATTTATTTATGAAAGCCTTGGTAAGTTGATTTGAATTCATCTCAAGTTTTCAATTTTGATTTTAATATCGAATGCATTAGTTGTGTTCTGGCTATTTTATCGTACGCTCTCCTTGCTTACGTTACCAGGCGGGTGATAGTAGATCCAATCATATGCGATGTATTTAAAAGATTTATCAAGTGGTAATTTCCAAGACATATATCACCTGAACATTCACTGAACTAATTAGGCGATCAATCATCCGCATCTCTCAATCACTCATTCAGTCTACTAATCAAATAGTTGCTTAGATCTTTTCTTGAAAGGAAATAATTATAAGATGACGCTTATCCTGAAATTACTGAAATATGTTCTTAAAAACTTTGGCTGAAAATTTCCGACAAAGTCCAGCTCTAACTTTCCTAAAATGTTGCTAATTTCTTTTGGGAATTAGCGCTGATTTGCATTCATTTGGATACGAAAGAAATAAACGCTTAATTAAATCCAACACTGGCCGAATGCTCTTGGGGCCCCTTTATCAGCATACACTCTGATTTCACAATACGTTAGACAGTATAAAGTATTAGTTAATTGATTTAGTGTTGTCGCTGTCCTTTTTTTCTAATGGTTGCATTCAGTTCGACAGATACCACACTCAGTTGCCTCTGCTTTTTTCGGCTTCATGTAATACATATTTACGATAGTATTGAATAAAAATCAATTTAACCAAGTTGCAACTTGCATTTAATTGGATTTAGTCCTTAATAGGATCTCTTCTTGTGTCGTATCGTCGTCTTATGAAACAAAGGAGTTAACATCTGATTCATCGAGCGTTCTGATTTATTACCATGAAATACTAGTTCTAACACTTAACATGGTAACAAATGCGTTCTTCATAAACCGTTCAGACGCAATGTGACCCACCTTTCACCATACACATTAATCAAGTAAGTTTGTAAGACATATTAGATTGATGTTCATTGGGAAATTCACACGACAGTTAATCTAACTAACGCTCCTGTATAACATACCAGTACAACATGTTCCCCTATTATTTCCTAAGCGTTATCTACTTCTTCACATGATTTCGATGGTAAGGGAATATGAACTGTAAGAGATGGTGGAAACATTCTTGTCTTTCAGGGATAGTATTATCTCCTTCGCAACACTCAGGTAGAATATGAGACAAATAAAATGATAGCTATTTACGACCTCTTATGTCTTAGTTTCATACTATTCTCTCTTCATTAATAACATCACATATAACCGTGCAGCGTCCACGTGACGATTTATATAAATTGTAGTACTTAACTCTTCTCAGTTCGTTAATGACTGGAACATTTCTTGGAAGTCTGTAATCCAAACAAGTCCCAAGAAATCATGATTGCATTGTCATCTTTAATCTGAATGACAATGGCAAAGTCCACTATATGCGGACTCGTGTAATTACAATTGGTCATATCTTAGTGTCCAAACCTATAAATCATGGTCGACAACATTCATTTCCACTGGACACGGGAAACGGCAGTTTTCAGTATGTGTCCGGTAATGACAGAATTTACTATTGGATTATTTCCCTCGCGTTCCTTTATCTTAGAGAGCCAATCCAATAATATTGTTAAATGTACGAACATCCTTAGCAATATACGGAAAAGCCGCGATCAGAAGACATTATTCTGGACAGAAATATCTTATTGGATGTAAGAAGTGTGCGTGTCGCGGAACTTTGTCGAAGGATACTAGATAATTAAGCAGTTTATCGCGCGGATATCTCTGTGAATGTGTCAAAAGAGCGAAATTGGAATATTTAGAACAGAACGGAAACTTCTGTGTGAGTAAGATCTTTGTTTAACAATTGTATGAAAACAGTTCAGCGTGTATTTAAGTGAATGTTTGGGAGATATTTATTAAGTATATGGAGGTTGGATAATTATTGGTGACCTTAAAAGTTTTTCTGTAAATTGATTTGGAGGTACAATGTATCACAACATTTATATTCTTCTGTCATTATTTGTTTTGTACGAACTTCATCATATACTTTTAATAATTTGTCTGTACTTACATTTAGTTCTGTTTAACATTTTTCAAAGCGACTCTAAGTTCTGATTTTGATGTGCTGGCAAAGCAAAGTCTTTCTTGAAACATTTAAATTAACTTATCGATTTTAGTTTTGAATACAAAACAACGATTTTTAAAACCTAATGATGCAAAAAAATATAATTTAAATGTAGCTTTGCACAGTACACCTTTATTTAACCTCGCCTGTTGTTACAAAGAAGAATTACGTAAATATCTCGTAAAAACAAATATAGGAAGATGCTGGTGATGCTCGGTTTCTTAAACATGGTCTCGTTTCATACATGTACCTCAGCAAAGTTTACAATTTTAATGTTGACAAAGATATTTTATTCTTTTGATTTTTTTGAAATAGTTTGCAAATATTAAAGATAAGTGACAGAAATGTGCGACAAAGGCAAGAATTGAAGACAGTTTAATGGGTGTTATCTGAGATAATCGCCTTTGAAACGATCCCCATCAGTATTCTAGAAGCTGAGTTACCGACTCTTATTTGGCTACAAAGGATAATAGGCACTAATGTATTTATTATTCATTTACTTACATAAATTATTAAAGTTATCAGGGATCAACCTTCTTCAGCATGTCATGTGTTTGGGATGCCTTTGTTTGGTATGGGTCTTTTGATAGCCGTCTCATGTCTGAAACGTTTTTACTTGTAATCAACAGACCAGATAAGTTTTGATCTGTGTCAAGGTGTATAATCTCAGAGTTATAAGTGTTCAAAATGTCTTAAGCGTTTTCGGTACTACTAAAGTCCAGCCTAGAACTACGTCGGCTTAATTGTTTATGTAATAAAATGTGTAATGTTGACTGCATTACGAAACATGTGCTAACATGTGTTATATTGTAGACAGTGCTCTAGATATTTCATTTTAATTACCTCCGAGATAAGAGTATACAAGACTTTTATGTACACTACTTTATCCAAGTCTGACGACTTTTGTCATATCTATGTCCATTTATTCATGTGTTTTATTGCTTCGTATGGATTTATTTAATTAGTATTGTTCATCTAAAGCTACTCGTGGTTGTTCGATCGGCGTGTCAAAACCATTTAATGTATAAGAAAGACCACAAACAAATTCTAGCTTATTATGCTTACAATCGCATCATATCAATCATATCGCTGAAAGTCACAAATATCACGTAAGAATCAGATAGTAAAACAAAGTACATAAGAAAAACTCCGAGTATTGGCTATCAATATTCGGAACAAAACACCTGATCCATCAATTATCCACTTGTCAGTTCGAATGAATATTCAGTAAATGATTTATTCCGTCTAATCAATCATTAATTTCAAGCAGATGTTAGATTTCATCTTACTGTTGCCATTATTTTTTCAGATACAGTTTTCGTGTGACGCTTTGTTTTGTGGTGCACATCAATTAGTGTAAATCTGGCTTCTGCTTCGCGGTAAGTACCAATAAAACAACTGTGTCTGGACCAGGTTTAATGTTCTTTTCTTGACAAAACCGAGTTTTCTTAATGGTACCAATGCGCTGTGCTAACAATGTCATCTCAGTAATTGTAAAAAGGACGCTAGCGTTAATATCGTATTCATCAAAATCTGAGACATTTAATTTAAATATCGCTGTTTTATTTGAAATCATTATTAAAAGTAATTTTGTTCTAGAACGAACTAGGGAAATTGAAAATAGGTAATTGAATAAGAAAATAAGGCAATGAATATGAATAATTTAATCAGAAAAGTAACCAATTAATTAGGAATAAATTCAAGACGCACTGGAATAAAGATTTTCAATATTTTTTATCTGTGGAAAGTAAATTATGTTTTTAATATGTCTTATCTCTGTTTTTTTGTATTAAGTTTGTATTTTATAATTTATTTATTTATTTCAGAAATCTGGTTGGTATGGAGAAGGAAGACTTAAAACGTCAGGTGGAGATGTTACGTATACATAAAGATTTACAGAGGATGTTTGTATCCGATGCAGTTAAGGAGTAAGTTTTTGTTTCCATATTTTTATGTGTTTTTTTATGTGTTGGTTTCAATGGGAACCTCGGTCTGATAAATTTTGAAACAAAAGAATTCTTTTACTTCGCCCCAATCCAGTAGATAAAGGAAGCGAAGCGATTATGATTGAAAAACACACATGCGTGCTCCAGTTTGCTATGTGCTTTTTTCTTACGTATTTTTATCAATTCTCTATCTTCGTTTGAACCTTGAATCATGCGTACTTTGTATTCATTTCCTAATTCAATTCTTTATCTGGTTAGAATTTCCAAAGAAACGAAAATTACGAACGATAAATAAATCCCTACCCTATCTTTAATTGAAATAGTACGAAAATACTCAGCACTGGATTTACAACTGATCTCCCTATTGGGAACTTTAATTACTATTTTCAGAATCTATTGTTTTCAACATCTGATCTCACGAAAATCTCTATCCAAGTCATACTTTGTAAGAACAAAGGAAAACGATCTATACAGAACTCTGGCATAATGTTTCACAGAAGTATAGACTGCCAATCACATCTAGATAATCCAATTCTTATTAAAACAATAAACATAATATAAAGCTTTATAAAGCGGTAAAGGGAAATGTAGTAAAGCAAGTCCTCTACACAGAAATCCTTGTTAGCATATTATGCTATTTTGGGGTTTCCTCCGTTGTTAAAGCAGGTAAAATCGTTAAATGAACATGGCTGTTGACATTAAATACGGGCAATAAGACTAAATTAAACAATAACAAATGTTAATCAAATCATGATTTCGAGCTTCAAACGAATAAGTCATCATAAACGAATATTAATGACAAACCTTTTCTGGCGACAAATTCAATTTTCTTCTTGTGACACGCTTACACTTCAATCAAACATGGCAGTTTTGATCAGAGACACCATTTTCAATCGCGACATAGTTCTGACATCGATACAAGCCATCTCACTCAATCACCATAACCTATCATCACAGAATTACAACACATACACTACACTGCGACAGTCATCCGAACAGCAAATATTCATTTTATTTGTCAATGGGCAGCATTCAGTACTCGCCGGGCCAGTTATATATATATATATCCCAGTGCACTGCACCTGTTTTCCACAGTATTTCGCTTAGATATCTGGTGACAGTAAACCTAACTAATGTTCCTGGAATCTTTTTATGTACGACCTTGTTACAAGAATCTTCTCTAAATGAAACGCCCGAATCAACGGTGGAGGACGAATGATTTTGGTACAATGTATTTATTCAAATAGCCACAGTGAACATGTACTTCGACGTTGGTTGGAACTCGCGGACCCAAAGTTCGTAGGCCTAACATTATCTGAATGGTTGTAGGCAGGAGACTGTTGACCGAAATGGAACGGATTTGAAAATTGGATATGGATTACGTTTTCTGCGGATATAGAGTCATTTATCTTACATATTGTGTTAGTACTACCAGAGTACACACTATGTTTACAGATGTGCACTCATTGTGGAGAACATTTGGTTTGGTCAATTGTTCGCCGTGCTTAATTGAAGTAGATTTGATAAACGATGTTAAACATAATAGAGGCGAACGAACACCAAACAAGCAAAAAGCAATAAATGGTTTTCTAAAGTAGTATATTGTTGTTCTATTGTTTGTTCTTTAATTCATTGCAACATCTTCCGAAATGATATCAATTTGCCTACAGATATAATTGTCTGGTTCGACCTCTATTTCGCTGAATATATATTATTCTCTTGCTAGTAAATGAACAATTGTTTTTTGGCGACCTTCCCATTTTAGGAAATAGTTCTTTTTTTCTCATAGACTACCATTGATAGATAAGTTCCCATACCCAGAATCATTAGGTATTTATGAGAATATTAGACCCGTGCCTTTTTGTTTGTCTGTGAAATTATTTCCGGAATAGGAAGTAAAATCTAAGAACAATGCTAACTTGCATTTATTTGAAAGACTTGGTTAGAATTTTCGAGGCAATTTGACAATAAATTTGATTGTAAATGTTTTGTTTCGTGGTTTTGTTTTGTTAGTGGCCTTTCAATGTCGGTGAATGTAAAGTATTATGTTAGATTTCCAAGTTACGCTATCACTTTGCTATGAAATATTATTTTGAATAGAAAAATGTGAAATCGTAAAACTGATGCATTGTACCGCATATTATATGCATCAGTTTTAATTTGTTATAATTTCGCAATAGTTGCGACAGATTGGGGAATTACAATACGTCTTATTTTTGTCTGGAGTAAAGAATCTGACAAAATATCATAGTCGTTGAGAGTAGCGGCACAAGATTACTGTGAATGTTTTGATTGCTATAACAGTATCCGCGTACAATGGTTGTACCTAATTTAACTGAACGTAATTTTATTTATTCGCTTTATTTCAAAATGCATACAGTAGAACACAGTTATAGTGAACTCCTTGGGACTGAATAATTTCTCCAATATATTCATGTTTCACTATATCAATCGGGGAAAAGTAAATACTGCAATAGTGTTTTACTGTTTTTAGTATGAAGACTCCGATTGAAATATATTTTTTCTGCAGTAATATAAACTTTATCTTGTATTCCAATGACGAGTTTCATTGTGTGATAACAATTACATATTAATACTAAACATAGATTGACGTATACATAGTGTACATACGGAGTCTACTATAACGTTTTGATTTTACAAAGTCATTTATCCTATCATATGATATCTTATTTTAAACTAGTACAAGTGTATTTGAAAGCCATGTCGTCATACGAAATGTTGATTAATACAAACTGACTAGATGTACAATATCCATTGTATTATATACATGAGACTATATGGAGTTTTTTTACACTGATCGTTATTTAGATTACTGTCGAAATTATTAGTTTGATTTTAAACATGATGAATATATACATCAGACTCATTTTCAGGATTCTTTGAATATTAATGTTGATTGGGAATACGATCATAGAATATTTAACGATATAAGTATAGTAACGTGTGTAACAAAATGTACAACAAAATGTGTAACATATTACATTTGAAACCATTCAGTCGTGTTTGACATATGAGTCATTTTTTAACAAGATATATAATATTAAACAGAACATTGACACGTTCATTCATTCAGTTTCACTTGAAGTAATGAAGCTGAGCTCAGAAAAAATTGAATAAACTGAAATATTTTTCCTTTATTTCACATTCTCTACAGCAATATAATGGACACAGTGAAATGTGGATATAATGAACTGATATTTTGGGTCTACATTATTTCACTACAACCTTGTTTTTCTGCATATCCATAGTATATTCCACATTCACAGACAATAGTTACGTGACAAAAAAAACGTCATTAACTTTTGTCATTTAGCTACAAAACTTTGTATAACAATAGAAGGAAACTTTATTGTTTTGTGATCATTTATCTTTGCTAATATATTCTATCGTCTGAAGATGTTAACTGTACGTATTACGAGTTGTTTACCTGACACCTTAGTATGTAACTTCCTTAGAATAGCAATAATTTTAGTAGTGGTCGTATTAAAAGAATCGAATACCCATGTTGAATTATTGCATTAATTAGCGATTTTACAAAACTTATACTAGTTTCCTTTAGGTAATGGATTTGAATGGTAAAAAATTTGTTTTATTCGATAAATGTTATTTTTTTTATTTCAGTATGATATGCTTTATTGACCAAAGTGTAAACGAAGACGGGCTTATCGTGCCTCCAGATAAGAAGAAAAATCCCTGGGATAATTCCAAGAAATGTTCCATATTGTAGTTGTCATAAACTGCCATATTGTTTCACATTAGAGTCGTCATCTTAATTGTTTAACACCGTATTTTTAGTTTGTATTATACACTCTAAGATTTCGTGTTGTTGTTGTTGTTAATATGTTAGCTTCATCTAAACAAGGCATCTGCATCTCATTGTATTAAGACTACACGGCTCCCAGTGGAACGATTGCAAAATTATGAATCTTGTATTAATGTAAAATGCGTCACATTTAATCCCAGAATAGGAATAAAAGATCATCGTAAGCTTAACTCGTATAAACACCTTAGATTTCATCATGATGCTTAAATAACTATCTAGACTGAAAATATCACAAACTTAATTGCCCTCTCACATTTATGTCTATAGAATTTCCTACATTTTTTTATTTTTGTAGAGATAAAATTATTCCATTGTTCAGTTGTGGAACATTCTACATTAACACTGTATGTTTGTAATTTACAACTGTTTGCTTGTTCACCTTGTAATTTATCAAATGTTATGGTATCATTTATACTTATGAAGTAAATTTATTTTTATTTCTATTTTTTTTTGCTATTTACGAACGCATAAAATTTGACAAGGAGGTGAAAATACCAATGATGATGATACATGGTTATAAGACAAACTCTGGGCATAACGATTTGGAATTATGAACAAAATAAAATAAAATACTACACCCGAACGTAGCGAACGATATCCCCTTGTTAGCAAGCTGCTATCGTTAAATTGAAAGAACAATACACGAACAACCATTCTCTGAAAAAGAATTAACAATTCATGTTTTCCAACTAAACAACAATAATGGTAATAGATTTTGTCCGAATATTAAAGAAAATGAAAGTTTGTTGGACAAGCGGTGGTATGAAGATTGAGTTGAAGGTGTTTAACATCAATAACGCATCAAACATTCCATTTTATCTTTTGATTTTCATTTTAACATGTTTATAAAGCCATTTACTCTCATCAAATGGTGATTAATTGATTTCATTTATAGGAATAATTTCATCTAATGGGTTATTGCTCTCCTTCGTCATCGCCCGCTTATCCCATTACTGCCATATATCAATACGGACGTAGTGACAGTGAAAGCGAAGAGTTGTAATGGAGCGAGTTGATGGTCGTGTGTCAGTGGGATTTTATCAATTATGTTCAAAGCATCAGTCATTTATTCACCTCTCTATGCGTTCTCAATGTGGCAATATTAACCTTCTAGTGAAGAGTTAGGACACTGATTTATACAGTTTTGCAGTGAAAGGTATAGTTACGTTATAGTCAAATAAGTTGTTGTATACATATAATGTATGAGGAAAAAAATAAACACAAGGCCATCACAAAATCTGTCTTTGTCTGAGATGTTTCTTTCGTGATTACCACATTTTTAATGATGTCCTATTTTATTCGCCGTTTATCCATATTTTGTAACATGCCAGACAAAATAGACGTGTTTACGGTTACATGACCGATCCTATTTTTTACGCCCTCCCTTTAAGTTTCTAACGGCAAAATCCAGACTACAATATTTGGGAACGAATTTTTTCTCGTATTCGCTCAAAAGGTATCTTCAGAAAAAATATAAATTAATTTATGCCAGCAGACAACTTTTGGACAATAACCACAAGTATGACTTTTTGCCTGAACTTAGGCTTCATAACATACCGATAATATCTTGTAAATTGTTCTGTGTAACTCGTTTTTAAGATTTTCAATTAAAATTTTAATTTAATTGTAAATGTAAGTAAGTAGTTTATGCAAATACTATTTGTAAATCCTATTTTGTAATGTATGTGTTTATCAAAATTTATATAAAAATGTGTTTCATTACGTTATGTGTCTTTGTCTATGTATTCCATAGAGCTCAGCGATTAGATTTGAACATCAACCACTTTTAAGTGCTGTGAGGTTAAAAATGGTAACCATTACCAGCTTAGACGGCTTATCCGCCTCTACAAATGGATCAGGATACAACTCTACGATTGGTTCATTTAAACCTGTCCTTGGCAATAACCACTAAAAGCTTAAAGGTGAACATTACTGTTTATAAAAGTAAAGGCAGTTACTTTATTTGCACATGAATGTATTGAAGTGATTTATTTCTATTAAATGCATTAATTGGATGTGAGATGTATCTCAAAATTCCGTGCACGTAAAACCTTCCAAGTTTACAGGAAAAAAATCGTCTGTACGTTCTCTTATTTTGCCAATAGGGACGTACGCTGTCAAAGTCTCTTCATGTTAGCCGGATATTAACTTTCGTGCTTCTCTTTATTATTCAGTTGACGCTTTTTAAGTTAGGTCATAACATGGATGTTATTAAATGTATACACGGGGTTACGTATAGATTAAAAACGATAATTTGATTGCCTTAATGGATTAATTATACCAATAACTTCGTTTTTCTACATTCCAAGTTTATGAATTAAAGAAAATGTAAGTGAATTGTAATACAGCCATCCAAAGTTATCATGTGTCACGGTCCTGAGATAAATAGGAAAGGAAATGATAAATACCATTTACCAGAAAAATAGAAATGTCCTTAGTTTTCGATGATAGCTGTAACTTAGTATTTAATTGTATTTCGAGTTTAATCCGAATGGTGTCATTTATTGCAGCGTTCAATTAGTTCATGCATGTATTTATTACATGCAGAAACAGAATATTCGAGACGATGTGCATCATATGATAGTACAGTGCAACTTCTCGAAGGCAACACCCTTTGGGAGACGCAAAATTATGTTGTTGTTGAGAGGTTGTTGCTCTAGAGGTACAATTATTAGTTAAATAATACAGTTTGGGAAAAGCCACGCGATTGTTGTTAAAGAGAGGGCCGCACTGGATAGGTTGCACTGTAGTTGATAGAACAAGACATCGTTGCAGTAGAGCAGATGATCATCCTGTCAAACCCACCTCTCTACACCTAGATCCGTTGCTTACAGACCTTGCACATTTCAATTGATAGACTTAACTTTCTTTCATTCATAATTTCTTTTTCTTACTGGGCTTCAACTTAGCACCAAGAGCCAGGGTCATTTGGCGACTTTTCTGGCGTTAACGGTGGAGGAAGACGCTTGGCTTACTCTTGGATAGGACCACCAACCTACCGTTTTAAATGATCATCCTATTTGGGAGTCGAACTCACAGCGGTGATGGGCTAGTGATTACAAGTCAGAGACCATAATCACTCGGAGGTCCCCTATCATTCCATTCCTAAAACCTCCCTACGTACAATTAATAAATCACTGTACACTGTAATTCACCCAGCCGTCTATCAAAAAACCTCACCTACATGCATTCCTATGGTGAAACTATATCTCTCTGTTTATTTTCTTCATCGTCACTGTTGCATTCATTCATTTACATCAGCAAGGTGCCGACAGCAACTCATTCCAAAAGACTCTATTACCTTCACACGAGTTCAAGGATTGCAGTCGTTTTGTATTTGAACAGGAAATTAAGTTGGGAAATTGTTGCCAATATTGATATACACCAGTAACTTTATATTCTCCTCTCTTTGTTCAAACGTTCTTAGTTATTCATCCAGCAATCACACTTGACAACATCTCGCGTGAACCTGATTATCTGTCCTAAACAATCGAATCATATCAACCCCCTGTTTCTTTAATTGAGATTTTTTCATGCCAAACATTTCATTTTAATCTTAAATAAGAAATAAATTAATTCAATAGACTAACCATTGATAAATATCTCATTTTATCTTCATTTGACATAATTGTCATATATTTTAATTGACTATGACTTCTGTAAATCAAATATTGAAATTTTGAGAACTTGAATTCTATAACAACAATTGTCAATTCAGATAAATAAAAAACGTTGCCAGGTCTTACTGAGTTACTTTGAGATTTAAGTTTATTATTGAACCAATAGACACTGAAGCAGACCATGGGAATATTTAAACACCCATACAGGCAATCCCATAAAACACATAATAGCGTGAATTAAATCAGGTAACACATAAGCACTGAGTAGGACGTTTGTTCATCGTACATAACTGAATAAACTGTTCATAAACAGTAATAAGTCAAATACATACAAACATAAGCGAACAAGAATGCAATTCTCGTCTGACATAGATATCTTCAAATCAGTAGCCATAACACTTTCTAACTTCTAATCAATCTTTTCTTCGTGTTTCCCGGAGAATGTTAGGAACTGTAATCAAACTCCACAGTTAATCAAGACACAACCGGATAGTTGGTTTACAATATAAACAAAGGACGAAAGTAATTGTTATTTTATGTTTTCTGAAATAATATTGTGATGTGAATGTGTTAATCAGGTCAAACTATATTGACTAATAGTATATTTAGTGTTCATATTCTGGGTATGTTATACACGTTACATAACATAAACCAATTCACCTTTTATTGGAATGGAGAGCAATTTAGTCACAATAGAAACCATCTATGTTACACCAAAAGGTTATTGCCCGGACTTAAAACGAACCACGAACTTCAAAAATATGATTACTAGTCATCAATGAATACATTGTCTCACCACACGTCAGTAAGCCGTTGGTACATCCACTTATTTGTTTACATCATAACTTACCAGACTGTTTCTTCCAAACGTACACAGAGAGCCTTTTGATTACCCTAACACTGTCAGTAATTGGAAATAAGTATGAAAACAATATTAAATTATGTTCTTCCTATAGAAGTAATTATTTACTAATGAAACAGAAAATGACTTTTTGTATACGTTCAGTCATGTATGTACTTTTACATTTTCCTCTAACAAATTATATTATCAAGAACGCGAAGCGGCGGCTTAGTTCATAAATACATAAAACATCTACACGCCAACCATAAAATGGTTCCTGACATAATATAAACCCAGTATTAAACTTCGCTGACGTCTATAAGTTTAACAGGAAAACGTTAGGAAACAGTTTCTTATAATAGAACAGGAGTGGAATTTACAGGAAAATATTGAGTTGTGTTGGTTTTAGAGAATAGCATCTTGAAGTAATTTTTACAATGATTAAATTTCACAAATTCATCATTTTCAACCTTATTTTTGGTACAATTGTCATCAGCATTCCTGTAAGCAAAACCATTATCACTAGATGATACAACGCCAGTATCACAAACACTTAATGCTATTATCATTGTCAACACTGGCGGCAAGTCAATTTTTTCACTGAGGTTTAACGTCCCACCAAGGTCTTTTGCGACTTTTCGAGCTTTAACGATAGAGAAAGACCACAGGCTTACACATGGGTAGAAGCATCGATCTCTCGTAAGCTTGCTGAAAAGCTTCCACCAAGTAAAATTTTGTCCCGGAAGGGATTCGAACTCGACCACGGAGACCTCCCTTGCGGCAAATCAAACTTTACTTCGAGAAATGTGGCTGTCCCGAATATGGTCGATGACTAAGCTAGTATTTTTCAACTATTACGATTACTCATACTTTCGGTTCAGATTTATTTCATTTATATTCAAATATCATACGTTGTCTAATTTACTATTATCATGTATAACTTATGGTTTTACTAGTGTGGTACCCGGCATGACTTAGATGCAACAAATGAACTGAATATGAATAAGTTATCGCTTATTTTTAAATCTACGTGTCCGCTTCTTGCATTATATTTCTCTTGCCCAGTGTACAACTGTATTGGAATTGTAGAGGAACTTAGCACGACAAAATTCCCCCTGAAGTACATACACACTACATGCTTGATTTTGTCACTTAAAATTTGTTTGGCGCCTTGGATGGGTAAAAAAATTCTGTACGCATCCAGCGTGCAAATCATGGAAAACATCCTCAGACATCTGAGGAATCCCGTTGTTGTTCAACCTTCAACGGACAGAACTTTTCCAATAATCATATAGTGCAATTTTATCAAATTTAATGACTAAGTACAGCATAAAATTGGCCTCATACAGACCATATTCATATCAAACCAAGAGATAATGTCTACATCCAATTTCCTTATTTCAGCGTATAACAATGATATCAATTTATTCGCTTGTCATCTTAGATTTAATCATGTACGTTTACAATACCATGATTGATTGATTCGCACAATTCATTGGCCCGGAAATCTTATATGGAATCATTATGTCTAAGTAACATTCGCCCTTATCTTCTTAGAAACTCATCTCATTGATCCAAATTATGTTACGGAGAATGGTTATCAAACTTAGCTCGATATTGAATAGTGACCTTTGAATCTTCGAGATCCTCTTTGATATCATAAAACAAAGTGACACTACATCAGCTGTTTTCTGTCTTATTTTTATAGTTAATGGTGACCTGTCTCCATTTTTTATCTGGTTGCGGTCTTCTATCACCGCTACTTTTGTACCTATATACCATTTATGGGGGGGGGACAAAACAACTGATATCTACTCATTCTATCTCGACCTTATGTTAAATATTAATTGTCATATATTCGTAGGATGTTTTAGTGGGCATTCGGTACGTTCGGTATTTGGTTTAATTCGCATGTTTGCACCGAACATACATGTTTGAGAGTTTCCTTTTAAATGCTAAGACTTTAAGTATGGCCAATGAAACTTCTGGGATAGGTTTAACTAGATCACCCACCACAGCTAGCGCACGAGCAACCGTTGGCATCTTACTTTCTGATGTATCTATCATTTCATATCGCAATCATGATTATCGTCAGGTCCAAATAACCACAAAATTGTTTGAAATATCAGTCTATTATGACTTAAAATTATACACATAAATGTACATCTGAAAAACTCGAAAAATGTCACACATCAAAGTCTACCGTATCTGATGGGTAATCATGGCATGTCATAGTTATATATGATTTCATTAAACACGCTGGATTTCTTTGTCTGGTCGCTGGAAAAAAACTATACTGAACAAAATCAGAACTTCCCGTTAAGTTTGCTTGAACATCGCTGCATGAGAACAAATCGGAAGATTCAATGTTATGCGTACATTTAATGAATATTCTATGTTGATGTTCAAATAATAACTAAGGGTACATAGACAAGAGGGCCATGATGGCCCTGCATCGCTCACCAGAATGAATATTAATTAACTTGTTACTAAAAAGGTAACGATTTTGTCCAAAAACGCATTCATTACATTCATTTCTCATATGTAAACGCGCAACCCGCCATCACCACGACGTAAACAAATCGGATTCAACCGAAGAAAAGGCATTCCCGCGTCGTCGTGTCCAACGATTGCAAACACTTTCCCAAGTGAGACTTTTACACACGATGACGTTGCGCTAAAATGCATCCGACGATAGGATCTCGCCCGCACAAACCGTGCCCCAACAGAGATTACAGATAATTTGCCCACTGATTCGGTTACTATGAAGCCCAGGTGTAAGCAGCAGAGGCAGTGCTAGTGCCGAATTAACTGACTCCACGTTGAAACACGCGATGGTCCGTGACATGCACGAGGTTTTTGTATCGTTTGATTAAACTCCCAACATGCATTGCAACTTCTTCCGTCGACATGACAGCAGCAAGCGTGCAAATCTCGCCTTGGCGTATATTATTGTGTATTCTTAGCACACTAAAAGGCTACGATGCAAAAATGTTTATTTCTTTGCAAGGTCTTATGCATTTTCGATCGCTTTATAACAATGTCAGCAAGACAAATAAAACAAATTGATCAAATACCACACGGAACATGTTGAACAATGTAAACACGTTCAAATACAGTTTCTAGATGTCGACGAATAACAGTGTAAACATAAATACTAAAATACTCATGAAATACAGGTCAAGGCACATAATTATTACCTACTCACTATCATAGCACAATAATCTCGTTAACCATCTGCCTCTTAAACATACTTTGGACTCTTCCAAATTCAAAGCTAATATACAAAACATCAATTTATTTAAGAAAATTGAGTTATTTTTTCTGACAGAGTTGAAAACACTTCTTTGCTACAATGTTTTCAAATGTCGTCTGCATCAGATGCGGGGAAATTAGTAATTATGTGGCAAAGTGTTAAAACAACAAATACGTACAAATCGGGAGTTTCCTTTTTTGTTTAGTGTTTATTGATCAACCCGTTGTCTATATTTGCTAAACTGGTCAACAACGAATTGTAATGTCGACCTTTTTATTTGATGTTTGATAGTTTACGTTTGATATTTGGAATGAAAAAAATATAAACTAATAAAACCTATATCAATGCCAAATTTCTTGGTGATCTATGCATTGGTTCATGGGAAGAAGTTCTTTTAAAGTTATTTATATAGCAATCTAAGGATGCTAAAGATCAAGTTAGGTGATAATCCATCCACTGATTTATGAGAAGAGGTCATTTTAAGATACTTCTATTTCTCTGTCATCATCAACTTGTTTATGTCGTATTTTCACGTTTAATAAATCTGTGTACATTATTTTTCATAAACTTCAGACTCACCTTATGAAATTATCAAGACTTATGTGTATGTATTATCAGTTACACAGGACGCAATCGTCACATGTTTAATGCGAGGTGAAGTATCGTACACAGCAGTCAGTATTAATTCGTTAAGGTTCGACAAAACCATTACTTCTGTATGTATGTATACAGTGTATGCAGCCTGGATTCTAGTTGGTGTTTATGGTGCGCGCATTTTCTTATGATATTGAATCTAAATTGTCTCTATCTGTGTAAAATTAAACATATAGATATACTACACAAACTTTTCTGTACAACTTCGTTATTGTGTGCATTGATTTTATTAACAACATGCACGCGAATTTCCTCCAGAGAGCATCACAAATTCCAGTTTTTTTTTTACATTTAACTGTATTCGAATCATGAAAATTTTTAACAGTGGAAAGAAAATTGTTATTATTACATTTAAAATGTTAATTTTAACTTGTTCGTGCTATTACCTGAAAACTCTCAATCGAAATTAGGTTTCATTTGATTTAAACAATCAAATTATATATGAATTACTTGTGAATAAGTACAATGAAATTTACAAATTGCTAAACAGCGATATTTTATAAAACCACAAACCCGCTAAAAAATTCAAAAATGAATTCGAATGGTCAAAACACTCAAAACTAAAGCATTAGAATATTATATTTGAGAATTTTATTAGAGCAACCTCTAAAGGTAAAAAGGTTAGAATTCACGAGTTTACTCGATGCTCGATGTTTGGTAAACGACCTCCAACAATGTTTGACTTTTATTATTATCACAAAGTCCGGAGATTCATGCCTGACCCAGATTGTTTTAACTGATTTTTAATTAAACTCACGCGTGATTACGATATAAAACTGGTTTGTGCAGTCCAGTATATAGTTCTAATGATTTTCAGGTGCGGATTATGACCTATTTGAATCAATAATTGAAGAATTTTGTATGAATCAAGCGGACTGGAACAATTCACTCATCTAATCTCTTTATCGCGCGTGTAAATGTTTTAAATTGTTTCGGAATAAGTCTTCGTGCACTAATTTATTTGAAACCATGTGTTTATCATAGTTTATGGAGACGTTTTTTGATACATTAATCCCCTCTTGATAAACGTTCTTAAGAACTAACTAAAGAATCATACATTTATAATACATTTATTATACATAACAAGTAGTTTATATTTGATTTACATACATTCAGGTGTGCCATGATACATGTACACGTAAAAATCTTTTATTTCGCATTCGTGTATTATTTAAACACAAGACAAAGATTGTTTAACATGATATATTCAACATAGTTGCTACAGCATTTTTTTCCAGCGAATTTGCCTTATGTCAATAGACCATTTTCAAAAACTGTTCATTATCTTAACTAACTTAATTCCATTTTCATTTCTTTAATTTCTATCATTTCAGTGCAGGCGTCAGAAATATACAAACTTGTCTTGTCTCACTCAGGGACAATGTATTTTAATATAGCCAAGAATACATAACCGAGTATAACAAATGAAGATTTAAATAGTTTATAGTCTGCAGAAGATAACTCTTTGAGTAATATTTCAAACATTGCTACGTATACAAATGTCCCAGCAGCTATCGACTGTAGCACAGCGGAAGTAGTTTCCCCGGTAACACTTATTTGATTCTCATCTGAAGATATAGCGATCCCGAATCCAACACCAATAGGGGACACTAAGGCCATGTACAACATCGCGGCTACAAATTTACGCCGAGTTGTGCTTTCGTACATATGCAGTCCCATGCTGAAGAATATCAGAACTTTATGTAGTATCAAAGCTATGAGCATAGACCAGATATCTTCCTCATCATGTAGCAGTCCCAAACTCAAACCGTCAAACACCATGTGGATTGACAGAGCTACAAGCAGCACTATGCTTTGAATGGCAGTCATTCCTTCTCCGTAAACATCGTGGGTGTGATGTGATCCTTCAACACCTTCACCTTCAACAGGACCAGGATTAACGACATCCTCAACCGTGTATATAGTAGCATTACCGTTTTGATAAAATTCGTTCAGTCCAGTCTCTTGTATTACGTTGTTTTCATACACTTGCGTCCTCCTTGTACTGGTGTTTGGCGTATTCCTCCGTCCGTGACATGTTGTGACGATTGATTCTATTAATAAAATCAGTAAAAAGCCAATCCCCAAAAATAGTTCGGTCACTGGATAGTCGGTGACCACATGAAGTAACTCCATCGCTTCCTCTGTCTTTTCCTTTCCCTCAGGTAACAAAATTAATAGCGAAGTAGAGATAAAGACACCTCCAGAAAAACAGTTCAAGGCACTTATAACTCTTTGGAATCTTGCCATTGATTGACAACGAGTTAAGAAAACCTTTATAACAACGTATGGCATAATTAATCCACTCAGGGAAGAAAGCAAAAAAAGTATTCCCATGGACCATAACTTAGCTGTTTCAACCATGATCAGTCAAAATGTTGTACCGACTGGAAACAATGTAATTTCAGCTATGTACGTTCGATTGAAAATTTTCCAATTTATCCTCAATCGGTTATACGTGAAATGTGAAAATGTGAAACATTTACATTATGATTTCCCATATCTGCGCCTCCGGTCGTAGCTATCTAGGACACTCATTCTATATTTAACTTTTCAGGGGTAACGCATGTCCAACAAAGACAGATATATCTCCATACACCAATAGTACTCTCACTTCTAATCTATAAATTTGTTTGAAATTAAGATAACATTTGCACCTGCTAATTACAAGTACACTGGCGGCTTTGAACAATGGGTAGAAAGTTCGGTATATGACCTAGGGTTTGTTTATACGACACAGAGTTGACATTTTGTGTAGGACTAATCGTCCTCCTTCGCTCAATTGTACATGTAGAGAAAGTAATCCAGAATCTAGGACAAGACAACTGGTTAGTTTAACTACCCGCCTGTATTTAACTGAAATCCTGTTGAAAACGTGCATATAACAGGACACGGCATGTTAATTGTTATTAAAGTACATGTCAGCGGGGTTACGGCTATGGAATTTTTTATGTCAAATATAAATAGTTTAGTCACGAATTTATGTCGTTAATTTGCCATCGAGATCAGATTAATCAGACGAAATGGAATACAAATATTGCTTGATTAAATAGACATTGGAGAGGCATAAAGGATGTTCAATGTAAGGATAGATAATGGCGATATCTTTGTTTGAGAACATTTATTGTTGTTAAATTTACGGTACATTTTGCCCACATAAAGGTTGTAAATAAATTGGCACAGGAGGGACAACTCTAATAGCAGTACCTAATTATATCTCGGTGAGTTTATTCCCTTCTAACATTCTATAACACAGTCTTCAGTTGATCGCTCTTCTTCTCGCTAGTGTTTTCGTTAGTATGGTGTTTAACGTCAATTATCAACAGTATTTCGGTTATGTATCTAGAGCTGTGGACGAATCCATCTCCTTGATTAGGTAACTCCTCACTTGAACAAATCGTGTAGTCTCCCCATGCCGTATGTAACCGAGGTTGGAGACAAAATATACTGGATGCGGTATCTTTAGTCAAATTGTTTCAAATAAGTAATGGCATGGGGTGCGGTTAGAACCCTCGATATTTCGACCGACAGCTCTGCAATATTGCTCTTATATCAACTGGATTCGTGCATTAAACTTAATACCTAAAATATTATTCAAATTGTGTATGCCAAGCAAGGACGTCTAATTAAAACACATATTGCTTTTGTTGTAATCCACATCGGAATATAGATATTGTAAATCTGAATTCGCATCTGAAGTTAATTACCTGAAAATGAAACAAATTTACATTGGGCATATTTCATGAAATTGTATGACTTTTCATTGGAGTTTAACGTCGCACCAACAACTAGGGTCATTTGGCTACTTTCCAGTTTAAATGGTGGAGGAAGACCCCAGGCTTATACCTTGGTAGAACCGCCGACCTTCCGTAAGCTAGCTGGACATGTGAAATTTGGTCCCGTTAGGGTTTTGAACTCGCAGCGGTTAGAGGTAAGTGATTACAAGTCAGAGACCATTACCACTCGACCACGGAGGCCCCAAAATTGTACGACTTACTTAAGTTATTGTGATTGTGTAAAACATGATTGTATGAATTATTGCGGCGTTGACATAACGACTGTATCGATACCTTTACATCAAAATTTGATCCAATAAAATTTCTATTCTTATAAGTAAGATAAAATGGTAGAGTACATAAGTATTTATTGCAACTCATCAACCAAAGACTTTGACAAAATCTAAGAGAATTTCCCTGTCAGAAAATATACAAAAATGACACTCATTAACAATTGTTATTTTTTAAATGTCATGAAGCCACCAGAGATAGAATACTCATTGTGCACAATGATTTTGGTCAGCAGTTAGCAGTTAGGAACTGCCGTTAGCTGTATAACTCTGAAAATATTGAGAGGTAACATTATAGATATTTTTACTTGTGGGCATTTGCATATCAAATCCCTATACCTATCATTCACTGCCCCATATACACAGGAAAGAGAATACGGTATTAAAAGAGCATGTCTTCTGTATAATTCATACAACGTGACTAAAACTATTGAGCTTGCTTGAATATTTTTGTATAATATTCCATATTTTGACATTCAATATATATTGAAGATCCACAAAAGAAGTAGAAGGTTGAAGCTGGTTGAACCATTCAGAAATGCTTAGATATTACATGCCTAGTTTAGAATATTCTACCTATGAGTTTAAGAACTTAAGATTTCTTAAAAAACTCACAAACTTGAACAGAATAATACAAAGGTTTACGAGTTATCAGTAATACACTTCATTGTATCACTGTTAGCTTAAAACAATTCAGTTGTTACAGAATGAGTACAGAATGCATCCACTAGTGTAATCACTTTAAAACTACGGTTTAATCCATGTAACAATTCAGTTGTTACAGAATGAGTACAGAATGAATCCACTAGAATTATCACTTTAAACCTACGGTGTAATCCATGAATTTCAAAAGACTCCTCAAAATGATCCATTACCTGAAGTGTATTAGTTGAATTCGAAATCCAGTTTTCAGATTACTCCCAGTCAGAAGTGACTTCGTAGTGTTACGTAGATATTGCCCCATGTTATTGCTAAGTAAAATTAAGTTTGATGTAACAGTTAATTTTCTGGTCTTATCTATCTTGCTGTCTCGGGAATGATTTTGGCCACTGACAATAATAATTACGAAATTTTAGATAAAGGCTGTTCTCTATTTTCCGAAAATGTCAATAATTTCATGAGTTTGTATGAGAAACAATACAAATCGCCATTGCTAATTCGCAATAAGTGCACAATCCAGTCACAATAAGGTGTTCAAATCATCACAACTTAAAATCATGCACGCGACGAAAACATCATGATGCTTTGTCTCTTATAAAGGTACCTTGAGAATTTTAAGGCGCTTGTTACCATGTATCCATAATTTTAGCCTGTTTTTATAATAAACACGGACTCTTTTATATTCTATAAACACATATTTTTACCATGGAATTGTTCAACCTTCTATAAAAACTCATGATCATACTTTGAAGATGTTTAACATATGAAATAATAAAAGCGTATTTACATTAACAAAACAAAATATTACATGCTCATAATTTCTCCATCACGTACCTCAAATGTTTACATTTACGAATCAACTGGGGTGATTATGGATAAATCAACGTTGTCAAAATCACAACATCCGCTTGTACATACATTTATTTTTGAAAGGTCTAGAACATCTTACATATGTATAGTTTGTATATTTTATTCACAAGAAACTAATATAATATTATATATACTCCAGACTTAAATTGTCAATAACGATAATGCGAATATAAAGTATGCATATACACGTTAAATACCGCATTACATTGTCAATACAGTCAATGATTCACAAAGTCTTGTAGTTTATTGTCACCAGAAATATTTCTGGAATTTTATTTTAATGTTTTTAGTTCATTGACGATTATAAATACGCAACGTTTTGTTGTAATTTAATAAAAAATAAAAAAGATATGAATTTTGATTTCTCATCATCAACGCAATTGTCATATGTTTAATACGAGGTGAAGTATCGTATACAGCAGTCAATATTAATTAATTAAGGTTCGACAAAACGATTACTTCTGTATGTATACAGTGTACGCAGCCTGGATTCTAGTTGGTGTTTATGATGCGCGCATGATATTGAATCTAAATTTCCTCGGTCTGTGTAAAATTAAACATATAGATATACTACACAAACATGTCTGTACAACGTTATTACGTGCATTGATTTTATTAACAACATGCACACGAGTTTCCTCCAGAGAGCATCACAAATTCCATTTTTTTACACTCCGGTGTATTCGAATCACGAAATTTTTGAACAGTGGATAGAAAATTGTCATTATTACATTTAAAATGTTAATTTTAACTTGTTCGTGCTATTACCTGATACTCTCTCTCGAAATCAGGTTTCATTTGATTTAAACAATCAAATTATAAATGATTTACTTGTGAATACGTACAATGAAAGCTACAAATTGCTGAACAGCGATATATTTTATAAAACCACAAACCCGCTAACAAAATCAAAATGGAATTCGAATGGTCAAAACACTCAAAACTTAAGCATTAGAATATTATATTTGAGAATTTTATTAGAGCAACCTCTTAAGGTAAAAAGTTCACGAGTTTACTCGATGCTCAATGTCTGATAAACGACCTTCATCAATGTTTGACTTTTATTATCGCAAAGTCCGGAAATTCATGCTTGACCCAGATTGTTTTAACTGATTTTTACTTAAACTCATGCGTGATTACGATATAAAACTGGTTTGTGCAGTCCAGTATATAGTTCTCATGATTTTCAGAAGTGGAGTATGACCTATTTGAATGAATGATTAAAAAAAATATTTTTGTATGATTCAAGCGGACTAGAATAATTTCCTCATCTAATCTCTTTATCGAGCATGTAAATGTTTTAAATTGTTTCGGAATAAGTCTTCGTGCACTAATTTATTTGAAACGATGTGTATATGGAGACGTTTTTCTATTTTTGATACATTAATCTCCACTTGATAACCGTTCTTATACAGATATCAATGTCAGATTTATTGAACATCATTTAGATATAACGGTTCTAAAATTCATCATTTTATTACAAATGTTTTAAGAACTAACTAAAGAATCATACATTTATAATACATTTATTATACATAACACGTAGTTTATATTTGATTTACATACACTCAGTTATACCATGATACATGTACACGTAAAAATCTTTCATTTTGCATTCGAGTATTATTTAAACACCAAATAAAGATTGTTTAACATGATATATTCAGCATGGTCGCTACAGCATTTTTTCCAGCGAATTTGCCTTATGTCAATAGACCATTTTCAAACACTTTTCATTATTTTTACTAACTTAATTCCATTTTGATTTCTTTAATTTCTATAATTTCAGTACAGGCGTCAGAAATATACAAACTTGTCTTCTCTCACTCAGGGACAATGTATTTTAATATAGCCAAGAATACATAACCGAGTATAACAAATAAAGATTTAAACAGTTTATAGTCTGCAGAAGATAACTCTCTAAGTAATATTTCAAACATTGCTACATATACAAATGTCCCAGCAGCTATCGACTGTAGCACAGCGGAAGTAGTTTCCCCGGTAACACTTATTTGATTCTCATCTGAAGATATAGCGATCCCGAATCCAACACCAATAGGGGACACTAAGGCCATGTACAACATCGCGGCTACAAATTTACGCCGAGTTGTGCTTTCGTACATATGCAGTCCCATGCTGAAGAATATCAGAACTTTATGTAGTATCAAAGCTATGAGCATAGACCAGATATCTTTCTCATCATGAAGCAATCCCAAACTCAAACCGTCAAACACCATGTGGATTGACAGAGCTACAAGCAGCACTATGCTTTGAATGACAGTAATTCCTTCTCCGTAAACATCGTGGGTGTGATGTGATCCTTCAACATCCTCACCTTCAACATTACCGTTTTGATAAAATTCATTCAGTCCAGTCTCTTGTATTACGTTGTTTTCATACACTCGCGTCCTCCTTGTACTGGTATTTGGCGTATTCCTCCGTCCGTGACATGTTGTGACGATTGATTCTATTAATAAAATCAGTAAAAAGCCAATCCCCAAAAATAGTTCGGTCACTGGATATTCGATGACCATATGAAGTAACTCCATCGCTTCCTCTGTCTTTTCCCTTCCCTCAGGTAACAAAATTAATAACGAAGTAGAGATAAACACGCCTCCAGAAAAACAGTTCAAGGCACTTATAACTCTTTGGAATCTTGCCATTGATTGACAACGAGTTAAGAAAACCTTTATAACAACGTATGGCATGATCAATCCACTCAGGGAAGAAAGCAAAAATAGTATTCCCATGGACCATAACTTAGCTGTTTCAACCATGATCTGTCAAAATGTTGTACCGACTGGAACCAATTTAATTTCAGCTATGTACGTTCGATTGAAAATTTTCCAATTTATCCTCAATCGGTTATACGTGAAATGTGAAAATGTGAAAATGTGAAACATTTACATTATGATTTCCCATATCTGCGCCTCCGGTCGTAGCTATCTAGGACACTTATTCTATATTTAACTTTTCAGGGGAAACGGATGTCCAACAAAGACAGTTATATCTCCATACACCAATAGTACTCTCACATTTAATCTACAATTTTTTTTGAAATTAAGATAACATTTGCACACTACAAGTACACTGGCGGCTTTGAACAATGGCTAGAAAGTTCGGTATATGACCTAGGGTTTGTTTATACGGCACAGAGTTGACATTTTGTGTAGGACTAATCGTCCTCCTTCGCTCAATTGTACATGTAGAGAAAGTAATCCAGAATCTAGGACAAGACAACTGGTTAGTTTAACTACCCGCCTGTATTTAACTGAAATCCTGTTGAAAACGTGCATAAAACAGGACACGGCATGTTAATTGTTATTAAAGTACATGTCAGCGGGGTTACGGCTATGGAATTTTTTATGTCAAATATAAATAGTTTAGTCACGAATTTATGTCGTTAATTTGCCATCGAAATCAGATAAATCCGACGAAATAGAATACAGTTATTGCTTGATTAAATAGGCATTGGAGAGGCATAAAGGATGTTCAATGTAAGGATAGATAATGGCGTTATTTTTATTTGAGAACATTTATTATTGTTAAATTTTCGGCACATTTTGCCCACAAAAAGTTTGTAAATAAATTGGCACAAGAGGGACAACTCTAACAGCAGTACTTAATTGTATCTCGGCGAATTAATTCCCTTCTAACATTCTATAACACAGTCTTCAGTTGATCGCTCTTCTTCTCGCTAGTGTTTTCGTTAGTATGGTGTTTAACGCCGATTATCAACAGTATTTCGGTTATATATTTAGAGCTGTGGACGAAACCATCTCCTTGATAAGGTAACTCTTTACTTGAACAAATCGTCTAGTCTCCCCATGTCGTATGTAAAACACGTTGGAGACAAAATATACTGGATGCGGTATCTTTAGTCAAATTGTTTCAAATAAGTAATGGCATGGGGTGCGGTTAGAACCCTCGATATTTCGACCGACAGCTCTGCAATATTGCTCTTATATCAACTGGATTCGTGCATTTAATTTAATACCTAAAATATTATTCAAATTGTGTATGCCAAGCAAGGACGTCTAATTAAAACACATATTGCTTTTGTTGTAATCCACATCGGAATATAGATATTGTAAATCTGAATTCGCATCTGAAGTTAATTACCAAAAAATGAAACAAATTTGCATTATGCTTATTTCATGAAATTGTATGACTTTTCATTGGAGTTTAACGTCGTACCAACAGCCAGGGTCATTTGGCTACTTTCCAGTTTAAATTGTGGAGGAAGACCCCAGGCTTATACCTTGGTAGAACCGCCGACCTTCCGTAAGCTAGCTGGACATGTGAAATTTGGTCCCGTTAGGGTTTTGAACTCGCAGCGGTTAGAGGTAAGTGATTACAAGTCAGAGACCATTACCACTCGACCACGGAGGCCCCAAAATTGTACGACTTACTTAAGTTATTGTGATTGTGTAAAACATGATTGTATGAATTATTGCGGCGTTGACATAACGACTGTATCGATACCTTTACATCAAAATTTGATCCAATAAAATTTCAATTCTTATAAGTAAGATTAAATTGTAGAGTACATAAGTATTTATTGCAACTCATCAACCAAAGACTTTGACAAAATCTAAGAGAATTTCCCTGTCAGAAAATATACAAAAATGACACTCATTAACAATTGTTATTTTTTAAATGTCATGAAGCCACCAGAGATAGAATACTCATTGTGCACAATGATTTTGGTCAGCAGTTAGCAGTTAGGAACTGCCGTTAGCTGTATAACTCTGAAAATATTGAGAGGTAACATTATAGATATTTTTACTTGTGGGCATTTGCATATCAAATCCCTATACCTATCATTCACTGCCCCATATACACAGGAAAGAGAATACGGTATTAAAAGAGCATGTCTTCTGTATAATTCATACAACGTGACTAAAACTATTGAGCTTGCTTGAATATTTTTGTATAATATTCCATATTTTGACATTCAATATATATTGAAGATCCAGACATTGGTAGAAAAGAAGTAGAAGGTTGAAGCTGGTTGAACCATTCAGAAATGCTTAGATGTTACATGCCTAGTTCAGTGTATTCTACCTATGAGTTTAAGAAATTAAGATTTCTTAAAAAACTCACAAAGTTGAACAGAATAAAACAAAGGTCTACGAGTTATTAGCAATACACTTTACTGTATCATTGTTAGCTTAAAACAATTCAGTTGTTACAGAATGAGTACAGAATGGATCCACTAGTGTAATCACTTTAAAACTACGGTTTAATCCATGAATTCTAAAAGACTCCTCAAGCTGATCCATTACCTGAAGTGTATTAGTTGAATTCGAAATCCAGTTTTCAGATTACTCCCAGTCAGAAGTGACTTCGTAGTGTTACGTAGATATTGCCCCATGTTATTGCTAAGTAAAATTAAGTTTGATGTAACAGTTAATTTTCTGGTCTTATCTATCTTGCTGTCTCGGGAATGATTTTGGCCACTGACAATAATAATTACGAAATTTTAGATAAAGGCTGTTCTCTATTTTCCGAAAATGTCAATAATTTCATGAGTTTTACAAAAAAGAACAATACAAATCGCCATTGCTAATTCGCAATATGCGCACTATCCAGTCACAATAAGGTGTTCAAATCATCACAACCTAAAATCATGCACGCGACGAAAACATCATGATGCTTTGTCTCTTATAAAGGTACCTTGAGAAATTAAGGTGTAAATACGTAACGTTTTGTTGTACTTTAATAAAAAATAAAATAAGATATGAATTTTGATTTCTCTATAATCATCAACTAGTTTATATCGTATTTTCATGTTTAATAAATCTGTGTACACTACTTTGTATAAAGTTCTGACTCACCTTATGAAATTATCAAGACTTATGCGTATGCACTATCAGTTACAGAGGACGCAATCGTCATATGTTTAATACGAGGTGAAGTATCGTATACAGCAGTCAATATTAATTAGTTAAGGTTCAACAAATCGATTACTTCTGTATGTATAGAGTGTATGCAGCCTGGATTCTAGTTGGTGTTTATGATGCGCGCATGATATTGAATCTAAACGTTCTCAATCTGAGTTAAATTAAACATATAGATATACTACACAAACATATATGTACAACTTCGTTATTACGTGCATTGATTTTATTAACAACATGCATACGAGTTTCCTCCAGAGAGCATCACAAATTCCAGTTTTTTTACACTCCGGTGCATTCGAATCATGAAATTTTTGAACAGTGGAAAGAAAATTGTTATTATTACATTTAAAATGTTAATTTTAACTGCTATTACCTGAAAACTCTCAATCGAAATTAGGTTTCATTTGATTTAAACAATCAAATTATAAATGAGTTACTTGTGAATACGTACAATGAAATCTACAAATTGCTGAACAGCGATATATTTTATAAAACCACAAACCCGCTAACAAAATCAAAATTGAATTCGAATGGTCAAAACACTCAAAACTTAAGCATTAGAATATTATATTTGAGAATTTTATTAGAGCAACCTCTTAAGGTAAACAGGAAGAATTCACGAGTTTACTCGATGCTCAATGTCTGACAAACGACCTTTATCTATGTTTGACTTTTATTATCACTAAGTCCAAAGTTTCATGCCTGACCCAGATTGTTTTAACCGATTTTTACCTAAACTCACGCGTGATTATGATATAAAACTGGTTTGTGCAGTCCAGTATATAGTTCTCATGATTTTCAGGCGTGGAGTATGACCTATTTGAATGAATAATTGAAATGTTTTTGTATGATTCAAGCGGACTAGAATAACTTACTCATCCAATCTCTATCGTGTATGTAAATGTTTCAAATTGTATCGGAGTAAGCCTTCATGCATACATTATATGAAACGAATAAATAAGTTCTTTTAATCACTCGTGTTGATTTGTTCCTGGGTAATAAAAAACATATGAAACTTCGGTGGTTTTACTCACGTGTAAGTCTGGGGTCTTCTTCCACTGTAAAAGCTGGAATGTTTCCACATGACCATGCTTGTTCGTGCAATTAAACCCCAGCGATAACGAAATAAAAAAAAACAAATGCTCGTGTCCTTAGAGATCTGAAACAATACAGATCCGCGTTTTCAATAAATATAAATCGTTTATCATAGTTTATGGATACGTTTTTCTATTTTTGATACATTAATCTCCTCTTGATAAACGTTCTTATTCAGATACCAATGTCTGATTTATTGAATATCATTTAGATATAACGATTCTAATATGCATCATTTTATTACAAATATTTTAAGAACTAACTAAAGAATCATACATTTATAATACATTTATTAAACATAACAAGTAGTTTATATTTGATTTACATACATTCAGTTGTACCATGATACATGTACACGTAAAAAATAATTTATTTTGCATTCGCGTATTATTTAAACACAAAATAAAGATTGTTCAACATGATATATTCAACATGGTTGCTGCAGCATTTTTTCCAGCGAATTTGCCTTATGGCGACAGATCTTTTTTCAACAACTTTTCATCATGCTAACTGATTTAATTCCATTTTCATTTGATTTAAAAAAATGTATTATTTCAGTAATAATCAGAAAATGTACAAACTTGTCTTTTCTCACTCAGGAACAACATATTTTAATATAGCCAAGAATGCATAACCGAGTATAACAAATGAAGATTTTACAAGTTTATAGTCTGCAGATGATAACTCTTTTAGTAATATTTCAAACATAGCTACGTATACAAATGTACCAGCAGCTATCGACTGTAGCACAGCGGAAGCAGTTTCCCCTTTGACACTTATTTGATTATCATCTGAAGATATAGCGATCCCGAATCCAACACCAATAGGGGACACTAAGGCCAAGTACAACATCGCGGCTACAAATTTACGCCGAGTTGTGCTTTCGTACATATGCAGTCCCATGCTGAAGAATATCAGAACTTTATGTAGTATCAAGGCCATGAGCATAGACCAGATATCTTTCTCATCATGTAGCAATCCCAAACTCAAACCGTCAAACACCATGTGGATTGACAGAGCTACAAGCAGCACTATGCTTTGAATGACAGTAATTCCTTCTCCGTAAACATCGTGGGTGTGCTGTGATCCTTCAACACATTCACCTTGAACAGGACCAGGATTAACGACATCTTCAACCGTGTATTTAGCCGCATTACCGTTTTGATAAGATTCATTCAGTCCTGTTCCTTGTGTTATGTTGTTTTCATACACTTGCGTCTTGCTTGTACTGGTGTTTGGCGTATTCCTCCGTCCGTGACATGTTGTGACGATTGATTCTATTAATAAAATCAGTAAAAAGCCAATCCCCAAAAATAGTTCGGTCACTGGATAGTCGGTGACCATATGAAGTAACTCCATCGCTTCCTCTGTCTTTTCCCTTCCCTCAGGTAACAAAATTAATAATGAAGTAGAGATAAACACGCCTCCAGAGAAACAGTTCAAGGCGCTCAAAACTCTTTTGAATCTTGCCGTTGACTGACATCGAGTTAAGAAAATCTTTATAACAACGTATGGTATAATTAATCCACTCAGGGAAGAAAGCAAAAAAAGTATTCCGATGGACCATAACTTAGCTGTTTCAACCATGATCTGTCAAAATGTTGTACCGACTGGAACCAACGTAATTTAAGCTGTGTACGTTTGATTGAAAATTTACAAATTTATCCTCAGGCGGTCACACGTGAAAATGTGAAAATGTGAAACATTTACAACATGATTTCCCATATCTTAGTCTCCGGTCGTAGCTATCTAGGACACTTGTTCTATATTTAACTTTTCAAGGATATCGCAAGTCCGAAAAAGACAGATATTTCTCCCTACACCAATAGTACACTCATATCTAATCTACAAATTTGTTTGAAATTAAGATAACCTTTGTACCTGCTAACTACAAGTACAAAGTTTGGCCCATGACCTTGGGTTTGTTTGTACGATACAGAGTTGACCCTTTGTCTAGGGCTAAACTTTACATGTTGATAAGTTTACTCTCAAATGTGCAGAAAAAAATTGTATTGGTACAGAATCCAAAACTAGACAACTGGTTAGTTTAACTATCCGCCTGTATTTCACTGAAATCATGTTGAAAACATGCATAAAATCAAACAAGGCATGTTAAGTGTTATTAACGTAAATGCCAGCGGGTTTCAGGATATGGAATTTTTTTAGTCAAATATTTTCCCTGTATATATAATCTTTGTTATTTTGAGGCCAATTGTTGCAATATTTCCTCAGAAGCAGCGTAGTTATCGTTGTTTAAAACTATGTAAATTACGTGTGATATTGGTTGACAGCATACAAAATATATCATTATTTCTTTCAAATCACTTGCAACGGAATCTGTATTCTGGGTCTATTTATGTATACAATTATAGTTTACTTTTTAAAACTAAAATTAGTGAAACTCGATATCACCAATTAGCCAGTTACGCTACATTTTAAGTGTCTTAAATAGATAAGCAGCTGTTTATTGCAGTAAAAACTCTAATATGATTCTGTTCCTAGCTCCCTTGTATATGTTTGACGGTCAAATGTTCACTTGTGTATGGTGGTTATCTCCCTTGTATATGTTTAGTTGAGCGGTTGTTTAGTTTAAACTGGTACCCATTGACTCTGGTGCACAGAGAAAACTGGTATGGCCAAAAATTTCCTTGCCGCTGATCTGTCAATTGCGGTCTAAATCCGGGCAGAATCCTGCCCGTGGGATCTCGCGAGACTTTTCGCATTCGGAACATCTCGCATTTTTTCGCTCGATGCATATTTCACGCGTAGTTTAAAAATATATCAAAACATCAGGGTCTGTACATTATGTTATGAAGAGTCACTAAATTTAGCATTCACTGTTTTATTTTGATTAAAGGCGCAATTTGTATCTAAAGTATTCAGGCATCGATAACATCTTCGTTTATAAATATTCAACAGACATACGGAAATCCCCGATGTTTCACGTATAGACAGCCAATCACATGTCTCAAACACATTGACCAATCAGAGGGCCAGATAATTTAGTTCATACCTGTTCCTTTGGTGCACTGCAACATGGAGCGGGGACCAGCTTATGTTTAGTTATGTATGATGGTTAGTGTCGCGGCCGTGGTCCAGTGGTTAGTGCGCTGGACTTGGAACCGGGAGATCCTGGTTCAAATCCCGGCCGCGGCAGGTCATACCCTTCCATGAAAATTTTACAAAAATGTCGATTTTCCTCCTAATGTGGAGAAGTTGCCGGCTCCTTGTGGAAGGGTAAGTTAGTACGGGTTGGTATATAGTCCAGGAAAACTGGTTAGGTGAACCGGTCGCCATATATAACTAAAAATTGCTGAAAACCCAGTGAAACAAACAAGTATGATGGTTAGCTCCCTTGAGTATATTTACTTACTCCCGTTATTTACTTAGGTACGGTGGTTAGCTCCCTTGTATATGTTTTGTTGACCCGTTGTTTACTTATGTACGGTGGTTAGTTCCCTTGTATGTGTTTTGTTGACCCGTTGTTAATTAGGTACGGTGGTTAGTTCCCTTGTATGTGTTTTGTTGACCCGTTGTTTACTTAGGTACGGTGGTTAGTTCCCTTGTATGTGTTTTGTTGACCCGTTGTTTACTTATGTGATGTGGTTAGCTCCATTGTAAAGTTCCATCATGCGACCGTGCCGATAATGCATAATTAGACCATTTTTTTCTTTGTCCCGATTTTCCTTCTATATTTGAATCGTCGCAGGTTCCGATAATGAGACCATCCAGTTATTACCTATTAAGAACACTTTATTCGGTCCCAATAAGGGGATTTCAACGTATTTTAGTCCCGGTAATCCGACCAGTCGGACTGTTTAATTGTGCGAGGGTGCAGGTGTGTGAATCGTGATCGTTATACAGATATGGTCTGAAATGTGATGATCATATACTACGTTTCAATAAGTGTAGATCTATAGCATAAGAGTTCTGGTACAAATTGATGTATACATTTTGATTTATCTATTTCATTTGATGTCATGATTCTACTAGATATGCTAGATAAATGGCTGCCTATTAAATGTTCACATGTGCTAATACATTTTTACATATTCACTTGTAGTGCTATTTATTTTATGTTTGTAACTTGCCAGAAGAAATAAAGTTTAGTCTTGTTATTTTGTAGCATTTTGTGAATTCGGGATTCCAGCTGACCTACATCTTGACCCAGAGCCTGCCAGAAACTATGAGAAAATGACTTCTCACACTTCCAAAACGAAGATTGTTGTCTGATTCAGAACTCGAATAAAAATGAATTGATTGAATCATGTAGATACAATGTATTGTAATAACATGTACAATATAATGGTCGTGAAAATAAGTGACATTTTGTTTTACTTAAAGTACACTTTTTAGTAGGCAATAGTAGCTTTTCTATACTATCTAAATATTCATATGAGTCTATTTGATGATTGAAGTTATAAGCATGGTTATCTCAGAATCCAGTATTGTTCGATTTGTTTACTTTTTAACATTGCTTGCAGTTGACTCTTCACTTAGGAAAATTGTCGCGAAAAACTTTCACCATACTGTCAGTTGTATTTTACCTCATGTTTTCAACGGTAATATGGATCTTTATTTAGGTATGTCATAATATTTTAAGCTTAATATATATGTTATGCATATGAAGTATTTCTTGGATTTGTTTTGGGACTATTTGTTTTAGTCTGCGGAAGTACGCTATGGTTGACTATATTTACTATTTTTGATTTTGATTGGTTTTTGCGTGTCACGCGATCTAAAGTTTGGTGGCGCATATTTTTAAAGTAAATTGTTTTCGCGCACTCCGGGCGCTTTGTTCTTGGTACTTCGTCCCTGGCGTTATATTCAAACGGACACTCATGTGAGGGTATTTTTTGTTACGAGAAACATTGAATTATATTATGAACAATGATTAATTATGCTGAGAGTGTGAAGGAACATATGAACATACCTATGAGTTTCAAATACTCAGTACCTGCTAACTTTATCCAAACGCTAAATACAAATAAGTAAATATTACATATATATTCTAGGTGTTAAATTGCTGTAATGATTACTCTATTACATGCTTAACATTTCAGAAATGGGAATAACATCAGTTTTGTTAATCAATCTATGCAAGAAAATTGTATACCTGGATGTTTTGAATGGTTTTAATTCCTCAATGTAAGTCAATCATTATGATATAGTTCATAATGTCTGACAGAAGAAAACACTGTTCTTTGGTAAATGGTCTCGCTTTTGGGAAGTTAAGTTGCACTGACTCTTAAAAACGCCTGATTGACTCTTGAGAATTCCATTTTGACTCTCGAAAATTTTACCCAAAGGGTCAATGACTCTTGACTTTTCAAGTCTAGTGAGCGCCCTGGTCTGTGTTAGGTGAAATCTGCATTACAACGATATCAGCTTTACAGTACTCTACGAGGGTACTGAATAGCACACCAGTTACAAGGAGTTCACCTTTGCAGTTAAAATAGTAATCATGGGACTGATCTAGGGCAATGTTCTCATTTTGTATTTAAAAAAATCTTAATCTTGTTCCGTATAGCCTCTTGAACAATCATTTCCCTGATTGAATATGGACATTTTACCTAAACCAAGTAGTTCTACCGGAACAGACTGATGGATCGGGTGATGCTCTGTTATGATGAAATGGAGACGAAACTTTGACTTTGTTCAGTTATATTTTCGTCAATGCTTTTTGTTCAGGGTTAATTTCAGATAAACAAATAGCTAAGGATTCTGGAGTTTTTTTAAATTATTAAAACAATTGAAGGAATGTGGATGAATTAAAGAAGTCATGGTTGACAAAGGCTTTCTCATCTCCGATTAGATCTGGGAATCGCGTCTATAACTTAATATTCCAGCATTTGGTCAGAAGGAGGTGCAATTCAGCCAAGCTGAAGCTAACTTAACAGAAACTATAGCAAAGCGAGCTGTGCCATCGAATAGACATTAGTCTTTGTACATGTCCCGTATCATTCAAATTTGGTCAGTGTCTTGTTTTGTTTCATTACATGAAAGGATTATTAATTAGGTGAGTAAGTAATTATAATTGCTCAATACTTTTTTCAAATCATCTATTCATATAATATTATTTATACTTGGTAAAACAGCCAAGTATAACCGTTGTACCGCAAGTCTTACCACAATTTACTCATGACATATATATATTAAAGACATAATAACTACAACAACGTATTCAGAAATCAAAGCACTGAAAATCTATCTGATCGATTGTCTTTGAACAACATTGACAGTACACAAACTTATGTTAATATATTCTTTTTTACCACTGATGATCAATTGAAAGACAAAAAATATGGCCGACGTTTTAGAGTTCATCAGAAGTTAATCTTATCAAGACGTACAACATGAAGTGCTTGTGATTAACTATTTTAATTGTAATTGTCGTTGCTCAATCTTCTTATGTCAGTCCGCGTCCGCCTTTAAATTGGGAACATTCAAAAGACCACGTTTTCCGTCCAATTGTCATGGAACATTGAATGGTTGTTTCATGACTTCTTCACTCCTTCTGTATATGAATCATTTGGGTAAAATACTATGACACCAGGTCCTAGATAAACATTGTGATAATACACCACAGATACCTCCACAACATTTTGAGAAAAGTAACAAGTATTAGCATTTCCAAAAATGCTTGGAATCGCTGTTCAGTCAAGTATAAGAATATAATATTTCTGGCTTCATTTCTTATTGAAAGTTTGCAACACATTCTATATTTACGACGATAATAAACTGGTTCCCGTTGACTCTGGTTGTCTTATGGCAGCAAAATATCAGTCAGATTATATTTGAATAATAACATGCGCGTATATGCATGTGTGCATGCGTGTGTATATGTGAGTTTCACATCTGAATCTGTAGTGCATGTTTTATACTGAGATCAACATCATAGCCAGTGGTGGCTCGTTTTATTTTATGTCAAGTATTAAAATTGATTCAATTGTAAACCAAATAATACATCTTTAAAAACAACTCTCACTGTTACATTTGTGTATCATTTGATGTATTCATCAGCAATTTTGATTCAAGTTTATTGGCATAACCATCAATCATAAATTGCCTTCGGCCATTTACAATTGTTTGGAAAGTATTATGGCAAAGACATAAAATTCAGTTGAACGTAAAGGAATGAAATATAAAAAAGGTTACAAATAGTTATACATGTATTCTTAAGTTATTGCAATTTAAAAACCGTCCACAATGAAGTTTTATATTCATTTTCACAAGTAATTAATGTATGATATTTTGCAAAGTATATTTTAATGCTGCCATCCAAAAAGTGGAATCTTCCGAAATTGTGCTGTCTTATAAGATGGTAAGTAGATGAGTCAATATATTTTCTGCAATTCCTACATTTCATGGAAATATGTTGTTGTTGTAGTAGTATTTGGTTGTTTCAAACATGTTTACACTCTATTGGTACACGTGTTCAACTTGAAATATTTCCGTGATTTTTTTCTACTCAGATCTATTTTAATTGATAAGCATCGATATTTGAAAAGAATGCTTATTAAGGAACGCCCTCACTGGTAAAGTTTACTTGAACATATTCTTCATTTGTACGATTTTTCATCAACATGATTTTTTGTTTTAACATCAAGTTTTGAACAATATTGTACCTGTCAAATATAACAGAGAATGTTGACCAGAAAGTCCAAGAATGTATGATAAATAACATAATATTAAATGTTAATTAATGTCATTCATTTAATGAAACGCAAGATGAATATGTGTACAGAATCGACAATACAATGTTTATACGAAACAAATAATTACAATATAGTACTGTAGATTATACAACAACTATGAGCAACTACAGATAAGATCTTTCACAAATGTTGTAATAAATAATTAATTAATCAGTCAATAATGTAGCAAGGAAAATGCACTAAAACTTCTAAAAGAATATTGTACAATACTTCCACCATTATAAAACATTTAACCTACTTTTTGTCTGTAATCAACAAACACCCCTACTGAACAGCCAAATAAAAACTACTGATTGCATGACATACTGATTATAAAATTCAGTTTTTATATTACCCAAAAATCTCTGTACAAAGTCACCTCATTTTAGCTGTAAAAATAAAAATTCTATTAAAAAATAACAATTGTTTTACAAAAAAAAAATGCATAAATATTCAGCATCCACTGTGTCAAAACTTGTTCTTAGAATATGATTTTTATTACCTCCCTATATTTCTGGATACATTCTTTGAACAGTTTCTAACATGAGTAAAAATCAAAATTGTACATAGTTAATGAGTTCAGACAAAGCATCTAGCAATGGAATAAAAATTGAAAAATATATGAAATAACAAGAATATTATTTAATGTAAATGAACACATTCAGAAACACGCAAAAAAGTTTTACTACATGGTAAAATCTACAGGTAACAATGATATTTAAACAATTTTTTTAAATACTTTTAAAACAATTATTTATTGTTACTCAGATCACAAGCTCTTATCAGTAAAATACTTATAACACATACAACTCCGAGGTACATTCATACATGATACAATAAGACAATACAAGTTGTGTCCCTTACATTACTAATATGTGACAATTACATCAGTACCAATTTTGGTTATTTGAGTCTAAGACAAAAAGTATTTGCTCTACATTATACCATATACCAAATTAAACAGCATTAAATTCTACAATAAAAAATGTAACATCTCATATTCTTAAATGAGTAATGTTTTTTAAAATGGAAAGAGGAAAACAGTGAAAAATAAACAGGTGCTAACGCATTACACCCAACAATGGCCATTTTTAGGGTCTTAAAACCTGCCTAACTTTTTCTACTCAAGATTTTTTTCAAGATATTTTGGGAACACTTAAACCAATATGAATGTGTTTTCATGGTCTCATTTATAGCAAATTGAATAAGTGGTTTTAATGTATGAACTTGTACATCTTTTTTTAAATGACACAAATACTGTGCAATAGGCCTTATATCAAAAATACTTAGTAGAGTTCACTTACAGGAATCTGTTCTTTGTTCTCTCAGTATTGGCAATCCGGTTTGGTCGGGAGTATAGTTGATGTTTGCTGTCAATTGATCGTCTTGATTCTATCAATCATTGGAACAACGCAGGGCAGCCATTCTCATCTGTTGGAATAATAAACATGTGGTTATTGTATAAATATTGGATAATGAGATCTACATTCACATTCATAGCTATGTTTGTATTTTTTTCCATTGTTCGCATTATCTGGGACATATACATATATTGTTTCCAGGTATTTAAATTAACAGATTACCTCAAAAGAAGAACATCTATATAACAGTCAATTTCACCACAATAAAATCTGGATCTGGATGAATACACTACATAGCCTTGTGGTATAAACGTAGCGTGAGAGAGACGTGTCAATAGTCCAACTAATTAGACTGCTTGTGACGGGGAGACATTTTTTTATTTGGACCCGACCCCCACAGTCTAACATAGAACTGCATATTTGTGTGTGTGGAAAATTCCCAATTAAAACCCCTTGGGCACGATAACTACAACATCTGTGAACAATTTGAACTGTTCGGTAGATAGGAAATACGTTTCTAAACTCATACAAGTACACATTATTCCAACATACCTTTTCTGAAAAGTGCACTAACGTTTTGTTTCCCTCCACTATTTCTCTATGGAAAACGAAACCGGTGTAATGGCGGACAACTGCTGGTGTCAAGCTGATATCTACCGGTGTCATGGTAAAGACATCCTAGCCACTGTATTTAACCCATACATTCCGGAAGTAGTATTTACACAGCTGATTTAAATTTTGTATGTGGTGAGTACCGTTGTGGTGAGTGCAACGATTGTACAGAGTGAAAGTTCAGAAACATCACGATATGGTAAAATATATGGTATGGCATGGCCGCTTGAACTGCGACATGCTACCGGCAATTTTAAGTCAAATATTTGAAAGTTGGCGTTAGATACTGAGACGTTATGGCTCATTGTTAAGAATTATTGTTGTTTCTATCAATCTAAGTAAGCTCTACCAGTTACTGATGCATATTTACGTAATCTGTGTTTCCGCACATAAATAATGCAGTTCTATGTAAGGCTGTAAGGATGGCCCCTCCGAATTCATTTATGAAATCGGCCAACCGGAAAGCCGAATAAGGAAGGCTAACGTGTCAATAGTTATTAACACTGCTGGAGAGTTCTTCTGAAGCTCTGACTTGTCTCTGTATAAACAACAGAACTGCTAATTTGTGTCAATCATTACATCGATTTTTTCCTTCTTTGTTTGGATCAGGTAAACGGACCCGTCAAAATCGAATATATAGACATTTTCCCCAATTCCCAACCTAAAAATTCACAATTTTGGCATCAAACTGCGCATATTTTCCCAACTGGACCAGACCCGGACTATCAAAAAATACTTGCAAAAAACAGTGATCAATGATTGTCCTGGGAAAGAATGAATGTTTGTTTTAATCACTATTGTAAGTTAATAGGCAAATTGTAGGGTGGGTATAAAACGCAGATAATATAGATAACTGAAGTAGAGGGAAAATGCAGACAACAAAGAAATAGAAGGATATCGGAAAACACAGATGACAATGATAAAGAAGGATACTGATATAGCAGACTATATACAATTGTGTGTGTTGGGGCAAACAACAGAATATTAGTATTGTTCATAATGGAAATATAATTTCATAAAGAATATGGAATTATTCATACGAAAAATATCGAAATACCATTTATTTATTGAATTTCAATAAAAAAATACATAGATTATTAAATTATTCCTATGGAAAAATCGATTTACCATTTGTTTAAAAGAAAATATCATTTATTGGTTTAATGAAACATGATATTAAGGCAACAAAATTAAAAATCGAATTATCATTTTTTTGTTGGTTTTATAATATTAAAGAAATACTGACTAAATGCGGCATGGTAAACATTAGTCCTACTATTTGACTGTTTTCGGTGATTGAATGGCCGGATCGATTTTATGATGCCTCCTTAGATGTGTGGACATGTTTTTTGTTCCACCAGAACTTGTCACAACAGCCTTGCAAATATTGCAGAGGGCCTTCTTATCGTTCACTTTAGAAAAAAAAAACCCTAAACTTTCGACTTTCGTGCTGACATTTTAAACAGATGAAAATTCTAATGTAAAGTCATCATAGTCGTTAGTTACGCATTTATTAGGTTGTCTCCCTTCGTATCAGTACAGCTAATACCCGATAACCGTACCGTATTGAAAAACGGAAAACCGAAAAATACCGATTTACCGGTAGCCTACTACTAAACATGACTGATGCGACAGCAGTTGTCTCAACGTCAAATGAATCAAATAAAATTACCTGACTATTTAAGAGAAGTACGTCAAAACAATTGCGCATAAGATAGCTTACTTAGAATCATAATAGCTGCGGTAGACTGTAATTCATACCTTTCGTATCATCCATACATCCATACATTTCGTACCAACAACAGCCCTCGTTAGTAAAAGTCTGCTTGCGGAATTTGACAAGTACCCATATTGAAGTTGTTAGTATACAGTCCAGGAAAACCTACCGCCGTATATGTCTAAAACAATGTTGAAATACGACGTAAAACTAATGAAAAAGGCAAATTTGCTGTGGCCATCGATGACCCATTAGTTTAATTAATATACCCACTTAAAGAGAAAACTATTGTGACCTTCGGTGACCTATTGAACTTTATTATGTACCAACGTAAAGACAATCGTAAGTCTACTGGGGTCATCGATGACCTATGAATGCAATTGCGCAACTTTAATATAAATAAGCTACGGCAATCTGTGACATTTTGTTGTCAGTATTACATACCAACTTAAAGACAAAAATAAACAGTGGCCACCGATGACCGATGCTGGACACTAATATTAAACTAAGAGACTGATCCATTGTGTTAACCTGCGATCCATTATAGCGACTATTCTCGCTAATTTGATTGTGGCATTCGATGACCGTTGAAAAATCCCTACCTCCATTGTATCATACACATACAATTTCAAGTAAACAGCAACATAATTTAGCATTATTTAATCTGTCGCCGATGGCTTGTCGTCTATGGAAAAAGGCCTCATGCAACTATCTTTGGCAACAGGTTAACTGCCACAAAATTGGATACATATTGGTTTAACACTACGAGATAAATGACAGCTTCACCCATAAAAACGATCGACCTGGCCTAAATTTAGTAAACTTAATATACCCAGTGAAAGGAGTTCCAATAAAGTTTAATAGCTGAATTTGGAATTAAGACTCGAACTATGCTGATTTGTTTTCTTTCCGCTTGTTTGTTCATTTGCTGTCCCTTCTTGAACTTGTGTTATGTGCGGAAACTTGTCGACTGTACAAATGTTTATCTTATCTTATCTTATCTTATCTGGGGCCTATATACATATGTGTATACTTTTACATAGATTGAACCGATGTGCAGACTTCACATATAATATGCTCATATTTACGGTCTGTTCCATAAAATGTCATATTGCTAAAGGCACCAATTGGTTCCATGTTTTTCTTACGTATATTAAAATTCATAGATTTTGTTGACTGGCTCTAAGCGAGCCAGATATTATATATGCCACATTATATTTGAACAATGCTTCTCCGTTTTACTACAAGTTCATATTACCCTCCTTTTATATTTATTATTGCATTGTTTTCCTTTAGTCAAATCAAGTCAGGTTTGAGGCCCATTTTTTTCAAAGTTGCTATTTTAGAACCACGAATATCATTAACTTATCGCAGCTGGCACAAAACATTCCCTGATACTCTTACAGTTTTCATATAAACTGTGTATAAATTGATGTAAATAGTATCCATTAATTAAAGACAATGATAAATGATAGAAATGAATGATTTTTAGTTGTTCAAGCTAGTGGATTTGTCAGATTATATAAGAAAACTGATGATTTAGCCGCACATCTAGAGAAATTAACCGTAGAATTAGGATTTTACATTGTGTTGAAACATCTATGAAGGGCAAAGATTTTGGTTGACAATTTCAAGTTTCTGGGCTTTGACCTTCTGTCATTATTTTAGTATTAGTATTTTACCCCACTATAAAAGACTGAAGAGACACCACCAACAGAAGCTAAGATTCTCATAATAGCTTAAAATTGATAAACAAATCTTCTGTTATTGATTCAGCATTGTTTGGTCTTCATACAGGACATGTGCAAAGCAATATACCCGAACATAGTAATATAACAGGGCATAGTAATTACTACCACGTTGACAAGAATCATAAACCAAGGTATGTATAACCTTGACTGGCTTTAAAAATGATCCATTGACTCCAAATGGAATACTACCCACTTTCTGGATACTTCTGTCTTGCAGTAAATATACTTAAGTAGCAGCTCATCAGACTTAGTGATATCTAGATCAGAACTTATAACCAAATTTCAAGTAGCCTAGCCACATTTTATATCAAAACTGACATGAGAACTGTACATGACAAAACAATGTCACAATTTCTCTATCCACATGTTCAAAGTGTTAAGTAAGGCCATTCTGTTATTAATTTGTTAAGCATTGGGTGCCAAAGTTTTGAACTCCCGTCAGCAAAACAACCCCAATCTTATTCAAGTTCACAGTTTCTTGATTGGATTCTACATCTTCCAAGTTTATTAGCCATAATTTGCAAATCATGTTTTAGGCAGATTGTTTTAAAGATTGGGATCTTTTTTAAAATTTAATATTTAGGATTCTAGTGTAGGATACGGTGACTTGCAAAATCAGATTCAGAAATGTTAGATTTCTGAGTTCTGAGTTTAAATTAGTCAGTTGATTGTTGCTCTTTCTGTTTAACATGATGTTTCTGTTAGTCTACAAATTGTTTTTTTTTCAAATCGAGTTTGTGTTTTTTAGCAGGCAGCCAGATAGGATTTGTAAACTGAGGTTGAAGCTTAAAAAATAAACAAGACGGCCATGATGGCCTTTCTTCACTCACCTGAGTAAAAAATGCAACATCTCAGGTTTCCATGTGATTTGGCTTGGTGTCCTGTTTTTTGACATGAGTTGACCAGTGTTCAATCTTGTTTAAGACATCATTGATACAAACATTCTGACAAGGTTTGGGGAAGATTCAATCAAACTATGATTTCTAGAGTGTTACCAATGTTTTTCAGAGATTTGACCTAGTGACCTAGTGACCTAGTTTGTGACCCCAGATGACCCATGTTCATATTGTCCAAGATATCATTAAAACAAACATTATGACAAAGATTTGTGAAGATCCAACAACCCCAAGAGTGGACGCTGGATGCCGGATAGTGACTGACCACTATAGCTCCTTCAGCTCTACATGCTCAGGTAATCTATAAAACAGAATGGCCGAATGGAGTTCTTCAATAAACACCATGTTACAGATACAAGTCAAATATGATAGTTTAAAAGATTTATTTAAAAGCACAAGTTGACATCAACAATTAGAATCACATTAATCCTTCATTATCATGTATGTGATGGAACAATCAGACTGGTTCATTTGGAACAAATGACCTGAATATTGTATGAAAAGTATCTATTGAAAACCAAGTGTAATAGTTCATAAGTTTTCCATCACTAAGAATATCATCCAAGCTGAATGCAGCTTTTATGATCTCCTGTTGCATAGATTTTAAAGAGTCTTTTCTCTTTCATTATACAAGGATGTCTTTGCTAGTTACTGGTTCCACTGATAATTTCATTAATGATAGAACCATTAAGTCCAAGAGTTCCACCCCTGTAAGTGAAAAGAAAAACAGACAAAATAAAAGGCTATCAATAAGATTACATATGATGCCATCTAAACAGAGTTTTTTTCATATAACACTGTTCATAAACCAGATCAAAAAGAAAGCAACTATCAGTCTGAATAGCTTTTCAGTTGTATTGTCTCATATCTATATTATCCTGAAAAGCGTACATATGTTAATCATTATTATCATTAAACATCATGTTTCAGCTATAATAAATGTTACAATTCTGTCTCGCATGTAGATAGTAAACTGGGATATATGTGGGATATATTAATTTTCTTGGCAGGCACAGTTTCAGCACCTCCCTACCTCCTCTGGTCAATACCACCTGTGGAGATGTGAAGTTCCCCATGAAAAACCAGGTGGATTTTCAGTGTGTGAGTACATCCCTAATCAACATGGAGAAGTGTGTCCTGATCAAAGCAATCACATAATCAAATGCGGTATGATGAAAGGAAGATATGGATTGTTTCAGCACATTTTAGACTGGTTTTGAAAAGGAAGGCAGTGGTAGAGAAGTCCGTATCTTCCTTAAAGAATCCAAAGCCATATACTTCTGAGAAGACTTCGTACAGAAAACCAAATGAGCATAAGCGAGTGAAAAAGGAAAAGACAAGAACTGCGCGCGCGCACACACGCACGCACGCAAATCTGGCCTTATTGTGGGAACCCATACTTAGGCACTTCTCCAGATAAGGTTTTTGACAATAGTGTATTTGGCGTTATTACAGTTAAATATCCCTACACAGCCAGAAATATGATCAGAATTGCCAGACAAAAGACTTTAGTCTAAAACAGCTGCCACATGGTATGAAACAGATGAAAAAACAACTATTTCTACCAAGAGTTAGTGTCTAGTACTTACTGTTCATTACAAGAAAAGATATGCACATTCAAAATTAATACTTTGACAAATGCTTCTGTGAGGAGCTAGTTAAACAACTTATTTTTATGCTACTTTCTTTACACTCACAGTTCTTTACAACCTAAATAATACTGGCTGAATGTTATAGCTAATAATGGAACAATCACAATTTGTTATTTCATGGATATACAATTTTTTTTAAATAGATGCTGGAATAATTGGTGTGCCATCCATGAACACTTGTAGAGATCATTTTTATTACATGTAATCTGTAATAGTGTAGATATGTATACATCAAAATTGTTATATTCTAGACTAAGGTTGAATTTTACTGTTCACGCTAGTTTCAATTGTACAATTTTTAATTACAATTATACTTCTGAACTGTTGTTTATGAAAATATCACAATAACAGTGACTGTTAATATAAACACATTTATATTTACAAATTTTATCTGAATTCCTAGTATTTCTTTATATCCGAGGTAACACAATGATGAGAGGAAGAAGAAAAGACTAGTTTCTGTACAATAAATCTAATGTTTTTGAGTGAAATATTCGAAATGTTGTTCACCCCGCAGGAGCCTACAAACTGGTTTCGATATTCATACATAAAAAGGCATGTCAATTATACAAACAGATAACCCGACAAAAACATGGCGGATGATGTGCCGCCCCGTAGGAGACTCTTTTGAAGTATTTTGGTCCGCCGTGTTTTGATGATGTGGTAATACATTCTCCTTTCGGATTGGTTTAGAGTAGGCGGTATAAGGGAAGAAATGGTCAAATTTGGTTAATTGTATGTGTCGCCGTCCGTGTTATCAGACACAACCATGTGTCTGATAACAAAGCAGTTAATCTTTACTCAACCAGGTCAGGGCGGAATGTTTTCCCAAACAAATACCTGAATAATCCCATGTCGCATAAGTGAGATAAAAGATGTATTGACATAGAACTAAAAACTCATTTATCACGGTGTTTAACGTTGTTTGTATTAATTTTATAATGGTTTATATGTGTCTTATTCAAGTGTATTTGATTTTGTTATTCATAAACTAAAACTAAATGAAAATTTTCACTTATTGAATATTATTAAATTGTATCAAGCTGATCAAAATTTAAAAAAAAACAAGGGAGGTGTAATACAGGTATTATGTTTGTTTGTTTGATTGTTCTTATGTGACATTGTCACTGGGTTTTCAACAATTTTTCAGTTATATACGGGACTGGTTCACCTTACCAGTTTTCCATTACTGTATGCTAACCAGTACTAACATATCCTTCCACAAGGTCAGTCTGGAGTCAAATTTCCTTTTGTATCGTATCGAATGTAAGTAATATAATGAAGATTCATTTGTGGAAGGTCTTCCGAGCGTATTTTTGTATATTTTTTTGTTTACAAGAAACTACTAAGAGTCCAGATTTAGATCGCAAAAATAAATATTATATACACTCAGGGGTGTAGACGGTTATAAATAAAAAATCTAAAAACGAATTTTTGATTTCTGTCATCATTTTGAATTCACGAGTTTACCGATTTCATTGAAAACAAATCAACCCAAAGTTTGTTTTGCAGGCTTTATTGTCAAACAATAAACAATATTGTCAAACAACTCGTATTTTCACGTTTAAAAGATTTGTGTACATACATTTTATATGAAGTTCAGACTCACTTTAGCAAATCATTTATCCAGACTTATGCGTATGTACTTATCAGTACAGGACACAATCGTCATATGATTAATGCGAGGTGTAGTGCCGCACACCGCAATCAATATTAATTAGATAAGCTTCAACTAAGTATTTAAACTTCTCTCTATGTGTGTGTGTGTGTGTGTGTGTGCGCGCGCATGTGTGTGTGTGTAGCATGGCTTCTAGTTGGTGATTATGATACATGCATTCTTCCTATGATATTGAATCTGAATTGTCTCAATCAATTAAATTCATCATATTGAAGATACATATCAATCCACAACATTAAGAACAACGATCGTCAGCAGCATCTGGTTATAATTATCATTACATTCTACATTTTAGAAGCTACACCAAACTACAGCCACCAGAATCATATTAAGACCAAGGATATTTACACATATATTTTAGATCATAATAGTACTATGATGCACGTTCAAGGAAAAAAGAATTTATTTTGAATTCGAGACTTATTGAAGCACAAGAAAAATATTATTCAACATTATTCAACATACTCAACATTGTCACTACGGTATTTTTCCATCAAAATCGTCTTATGTCAACGGATAATTTTTCAAAAACTTTCTATTATGTTTACTAACTTAATTCAATTTTCTTTTTTTATTTTGTATCATTTAAGTAAGTAATTGTACATTTATTTTGTCTTTTCTCACTCAGGAACAATATATTTTATGATAGCAAAAAATACATAACCGAGTATAACACAAAAAGTTTTAACAAGTTTATAGTCTGTAGAAGATAACTCTTTGAGTAATATTTCAAACATAGCTACGTATACAAATGTCCCAGCAGCTATCGACTGTAGCACAGCGGAAGTTGTTTCCCCGGTAACACTTATTTGATTCCCATCTGAAGATATAGCGATCCCTATTGCGGTCCCAATAGGGGACACTAAAGCCATGTACAACATCGCGGCTACAAATTTACGCCAAGTTGTGCTTTCGTACATATGCAGTCCCATGCTGAAGAATATCAGAACTTTATGTAGTATCAAAGCCATGAGCATAGACCAGATATCTTCCTCATCATGTAGCAGTCCCAAACTCAGACCATCAAACACCATGTGGATTGACAGAGCTACAAGCAGCACTATGCTTTGAATGGCAGTCATTCCTTCTCCGTAAACATCGTGTGTGTGATGTGATCCTTCAACACCTTCACCTTCAACAGGAACAGGATTAGCGACATCTTCAACATTGCTGTTTTGATAAGATTCATTCAGTCCAGTTCCTTGTGTTATGTTGTTTTCATACGCCGGTGTTCCCCTAATACTGGTGTTTGGCGTATTCCTACGCCCGTGACATGTTGTGACGATTGATTCTATTAATAAAATCAGTAAAAAGCCAAGCCCCAACAATAGTTCGGTCACTGGATAGTCGGTGACCACATGAAGTAACTCCATCGCTTCCTCTGTCTTTTCCTTTCCCTCAGGTAACAAAATTAATAACGAAGTAGAGATAAACACGCCTCCAGAGAAACAGTTCAAGGCGCTCAAAACTCTTTTGAATCTTGCCGTTGACTGACATCGAGTTAAGAGAACCTTTAAAACAACATATGGCATAATTAATCCACTCAGGGAAGAAATTAAAAAAAGTATTCCCATGGACCATAACTTAGCTGTTTCAACCATGATGAATGTACCGACTGGAACCAGTGATATTTGAGCTATGCACGTTCTGTCTACCACTTTATCTTTAAGCGGTCATACGTGAAAATGTGAAACATTTACAACATGATTTCCCATGTCTGTCTCTCCGGTAGTCGCTATCTAGAACATTCATTCTATATTTAACTTTTCAAGGATATCGTATATCCGACATTCAAAGACAGGTTTATCTCCCTACACCAAAAGTATACTCACACATGTCTCACGTTATCTGCGTAATAGGATTCGGTCAATATTGTTTCTATTCAGATAAATTAAGGATTTACGTACATTTACAGCATAACTACTGTAACGTTGCCATCTAGAACACAAATCTGTATTAAACTTTTCAAGGATATTGTATAGCCGACATTTAAAGATATCTTATATCTCCCTGCACCAATGACTCACTCACAAATGTGATACATTATCTCCGTTATAAGATATATACATATATGTATCTGCAAATATTTTTTTCTTTTTATTACGCCAGTTAGCTTCCATTGCAGCCAAGTACGAGTACAAGAAAAGCTTGTTGTTTGTTGTAAGAGGTCATATAGTATAATAATTCAAATACCCCGTCTTAGCTCCTAGTGTTAAGTCCTAACACCTAGTGTTAAGTATGTGGATCTTAGGTTCTATCTAAGATTATTCGTCTGCCATCGCTAAATTATCAATGTAGAGGAATTGACCGTTACTTGTGCAGAACAAAGTTTGTATCGGTACAGAGTCCAGTACAAGATATCTAGTTTAACTATAATATTTAATTGAAATCACATTGAAAACAGAAACAGACAAAAATTCTATTTTCATATAAAATAACCCAGTTTTTTATGAGGCAGTTCGCTTGAATATTTTTATATGTTTTTTTGTGTTGTCATAGTTTTGTACATTCAATTGAAAACTATTATATAACGTACACCAGTATTGAACATGTAATTGTGCAGACTTTGTCTATGAGTACCTACGAGTACGCAAATAGAAGATAACTTATTGGAAGCTTGAATTTTATTTCTCATAGCTACCTGAGCATCATGAATTCGGACCCAATTTTAAGTAAATATAAATTAGATAACAAAATCATTACCGGTATCTTTACAACACTGTTTGCAATAAATGGATAAATCAATGAAAGTGTCGTGATTTTGTAACGGTATTGAGAACAAAAATGTTATTAACTAGTAATTACCACGTGTTATATCTAAACTTTAGTTCTAACTACTCTAAAATAACTGCATTTTTATAGCTACTAAATGTTTATGGGATTTATTATAGATGAAACATTCAAAGATGCTTCGGAAGTGAATCCCAGAAGACATTGTCACTGTGGTTTAACGCCGTTTTTCAACAATTTTTCAGTTATATACGGCGACCGGTTCACCAAACCAGTTTCCTGGACTGTATACTAACCAGTACTAACTTATCCTTCCACAAGGCACCGGCACCTATTCCACATACGGAGGAAAATCGACATTTTTGTCAAATTTTCATAGAAGGGTATGACCTGCCGCGACCGGGATTCGACCACTGGATCACGGCTGCAGCCTATTAATTTATGTTTTAATGTTGTGTATGTCTACACAACGGGCGACTATACACATACAGGGAGTTAATCACCTAACACAAGTACTGTCAAACAAAGGGTCAAACATATACAAGAGAGCTTAAATGCATCCAGTGTAAGGACGTCCTCCGTATAAACCGTGCTCCAGCAGAAATTACGGATAATTTGCCCTCTGATGAGGTTATTATGAAATTTTGAAGGCCAGGTGTAGGCAGCAGTGGCAGCGGTAGTTTGGAAATACTCGCGCAAACGCGTGCTAGTCTTGACTCCACGTTGTAGGAAGAGGAACAACTCTTACAGCAGTACTTACATATCTAGGCGAGTTAATTCCCTTATAATAATCTAAAAAACACATTATCCGGATGCTCGTTCTTAGTCTCGCTATTGTTTTTCGTCAGTATGGTGTTTAACGCCGGTCATCAACAGTATTTCGGTAATGTATTTAGAGCTGTGAACAAAACCAACATTCCCTGCTCTAGTCTCCCCATGTCGTATGTAGCAGAGGTTGGAGACACACATAGGATGTGGTATCTTGAGTCAAATTGTTTATAAAATAAGGACATGGAATGCGTTTAGAACCCTCGACATTTCGATCGACAGTCCTACACTTTGTCCTAATGTTAACTGGAATCGGAATTTACACTTAGTCACTAAAATATTATTCTAATTATTTATGCCAAGCAGGAATGTCTAATTCAAAAATATGTTTTTTGTGACGTATTCGTGTCATTTTTCTGAGTGCGTAATTTATTTTTTTTTGAATATAAACATAGAATTTAATCTTAAATATAACGATGTCTATAAACACTGAATTCATTTATTTGTGATCCTAATTTTATACATTATTATTAATAATCACCGGTTGACGACATTTCACATTAGACTATAGTTTGTTAATTGAAACATAATAATGACATTCACAATATAGTTTTTTTTCAATTTTTGCCGCTGATCTTTTTTTGTAATTTAATTCTGTCACTTTTTCACTTTTTTACCTACATGGAAATAATGGAATCAGTCAAGCAAATAGATTTTCATTTGACCACTGTGACGTGAAACATTTTACACCGAGTTATTTCTCTCGCACATGTATAGTGGTTTACTGAAACAGTAAATTCAGGAATTCTTTGAGAATATTATATTTTAAAGTAATAAATACAATGTACAATATCAGTTAAATGTAACAATAAACGAGGTGGGACTGTTGGCATGTATAGCCCGTTTATTCACGTGGGTGGCTGAGCTATTTTTTATTATACTTAACGCATGCACTATATATAACTTGTTAGACCTAGAGAATATTATTTGTTAGATCATCATTCGTATATCACATCGCAGCCAAGGGAAGAAACTGTTTCAATATTTATCAGTAACATCCTCTGTCGGAAAATTTGATTTGAAATTACAATACATGCGTTTGTTTCATTTGGTCAAGTAGTGATCAATACTTATCAATATAATAAAACTTGTACAACATGTTTGCTTTTAAGTATTGTCACTAAGACTACTGTGCCACAAGTTCCGTTCGACAGTGAGGTAAACATGCTTATAATAGGCATATCTTAAAACGTATAAATAATTGAAGCACATGCGGATATTCTAAATGTAGATCTAAACAAAGTATGATGTTCATGTGGGAAACTACTTGTCTTAAAGTGCTCTTATAATATCAAATTATTGACTATCAGTAATGAGGTCAATTAAAGTAAGTGGTCAGACTCTCAAACTTACAATATACAAGCATTCATTCCCAAGTCTGGAAAACGCCTTCATGTTATAGTAATCTTAATACAAAGTGAAATTAAGGTTTATTTAAAGATTTAAATACAGTATTACTTTTACTAAAACATTGTCCTATGTCTACAGATTTTTCCCAAGAAGTATTTCTTTGTGTTAGATGCATACTTTATAAGGGTTCAGTTAAGATTTCATCTATATTGTGTTTCCATATTCATAAAATGTCCACAGAACTGGCATTTAAGATAATATTTAGCATTAACTTTTTCATAAGTTTTTCCTAAAATGTCAGTCTGGAGTCGAGTTTCCTTCATGCGGTGTATCGACTTAGTAACATAATTATACAGCTTTATTAAAGAAACAACAAGCCTAGAACATCGTACAAGTTTAATTTGTACATTTTTGTTACTTAAATAAATATTATATACTCCCCAGAGGTAAATTGTCGATAATGATAAGGTGAATTATTGTATACATATACATGTTTGCGCGGTGAATACCGGATTACATGTAACATATGGTCAGTGACTCACACAGTCGTGTGATTGTGGTTTATTGTCGCTAGAAAACTTTCTGGTGTCGTATTTTAATGTTTTGAGTTTATTGACGTTTATAAATACTTGACGTTTTGTGTAATATAATAAAAAATATTGAAAATGAATTTTGAGTTCTCTGACATCAATTTCAATTTACGTATATACCGATTTTATTGCCGGTCAAACAACTTATTTATATAGCATTTTCACGTTTAATAGGTCTTAGTATATGTAACATTTAAACATAGACATTTTATAACATTCAGACTCACCTTAACATATGATTTATCAAGACTTATGCATATGTACTTATCAGTTACACAGAACACACTGTTTATATGATTTATGCAAGGTGAAGTACCTTCAATGTAAATTAGGTAAGGTTCGTCTACACCATTACTTACATACGCATGTATGCATCGTATATAGCTTAGGTTTTAGCGGGCGATTATGATATACACATTTGTCTTATGACATTGAATGTAAATTGTCTAAATCTGTGTAAAATTAAACATGTAGATGCATTATACAAACGTAATATGTACAATACAACATCGTCATTACGTGCATCGATATTACTAACAATTACTAACAATATGCGCGAGAGTTTCCCCCGGAAAGCTTCACAAATTACAATTTTTACACTTCGCTCCATTCGAATCTAGAAATCTTTGAACAGTCGATAGAAAAAAATGTTATTACTTCATTTAATATGTTGTAACGTGTCGCTTCTGCCCTCTATCAATGCATGTATATATTGTCGTAAACTGTCGCAATTGTACAGTAAATATTTCAATTTGATCTTGTTCATGTCATTAATCAAACTGTAAATGAATTACTTAATACGAATCAAAACAATTAATTTACCAATTACTAAACGGCGATATATTTTACAAACGCCCCATCCCTTTAAGTTTTCAAAAATTAAATCGAACAGTCAAAACACTAAAAAATTAAACAATAAAATATTTTAGGAGCAACCTTTCAAGATGAAGAGATTAGAATTTACAAGTTTATTCGATGCTCAATTTTGAATAAACGACCTTCACCAATATTTGACGTTTACGATTATCATAAAGTTTGGAGTTTCACGAATAACCCAGGTTGTTTGACCAATTTTACATAAATTCAAGTGTAACTACGATATTAAACTAGTTTATCCAGTCCAGTATGTAGTTCTCATGATTTTCAGACATGGAGAATGAACTATTTGTATCAATGGTTGAAGTATTTTGGCATGAACCCAGCTGACTGGAATAATATACTAACCTATTCTCTTTATCGTACATGTAAATGTTTTAAATTGTATCGAAATAAGTGCACTGATAAAAAGATATATATTTTGCATTTTATATGAAACGAATTATTTCAGGTTCTATTAATAACTCGCGTTGACTTGTTCCTGGGTTATCAAAGACGTACGTCAAGATTATGTATATCATTATAGAATCTCTGTACCGACAGGATCTGTTATCGTCATCCCTTTTCGGCTCTCTGTCCATTCTTGATCATTGCTAAAACTTAGTGCTCCTTACACAGACATTTTATGTAATCGCGACTTTGGCTTAACACAAGTCCATCATATTCTGGTAATATTAGTCAAGAACAGAAGTTTAAAGAATTCACCTGGTTACTCAAGGCCTAACGCAAGAGAGCCCTCTCAAAGCTCGACATATTCTACTAGGGTTTAAATGCACTCGTATCAATGTACTTGAGGCTAGAACACCCGATGTTTTACGATTTTTTTGACAAACTGATTCAATATCTAATTATCAATCCTCTCCATAAAGTGATAAAATAATTGCCTAATAAAATAAATAATATTGTCGCCTTCAATATCATTTACACAATCATTTGGTTAAATGCATTTTTTCTTGCGAAAAAATGAAGATGAAGCCTTACCCATCTGCAGAAATTATTTTGTTAAAAATTATCTGGGCCTCCGTGGTCGAATCGTTATGGTCTCTGGCTAGTGATCACTAGCTTCTCACCGCTGTACGTTCGAATCCTACCCGGAACCAAATTCCAAATGTGAAGAAACTGTCCAGCTAGCTATGGAAGACCGGTGGTTCCACTTGGGTGTAAGGCTGCGTTTTTCATCCACTGTTAAAACTAGAATGTCGTCAAATGACCTTGGGCGTTGGTGTGACTTTAAACCCCAGAGAAATAAAAATTATCAAATGATCGTGTTTCATTAAATATAAATCGTTTATCATAGTTTATGGAGACGTTTTCCTATCTTTGATACATTAATCCCCTCTTGATAAACGTTCTTATTCAGATACCATTGTCTGATTTATTGTATATCATTTAGTTACAACGATTCTAAAATTCATCATTTTATTACAAATGTTTTAAGAACTAAATAAAGAATCATACAATTATAATACATTTATTATGCATAACACGTAGTTTATATTTGATTTACATACATTCAGTTGTACCATGATACATGTACACGTAAAAAATCATTTATTGTGCATTCGAGTATTATTTAAACACAAGATAAAGATTGTTCAACATGATATATTCGACATGGTTAAATGATTTAATTTAATTTCTTTTTTGTTTCAAAAACTTTCTATCAGTTCAGTACAAACGTTGGAAAATGTACAAACTTATGTCTTTTTGTCATCCAGAAACAATTTCATTCTATTAAGGAACAATATACTTAATCATAGCAAAAAATACATATCCGAGTATAACACATAAAGATTTAATTAGTTTAAAGTCTGTAGAAGATAACTCTTTGAGTAAAATTTCAAACATAGCTACGTATACAAATGTCCCAGCAGCTATCGACTGTAGCACAGCGGAAGTAGTTTCCCCGGTAACACTTATTTGATTCCCATCGGAAGATATAGCGATCCCTAATCCGACACCAATAGGGGACACTAAAGCCATGTACAACATCGCGGCTACAAATTTACGCCACGTTGTGCTTTCGTACATATGCAGTCCCATGCTGAAGAATATCAGAACTTTATGTAGTATCAAAGCCATGAGCATAGACCAGATATCTTCCTCATCATGTAGCAGTCCCAAACTCAAACCATCAAACATCATGTGGATTGACAGAGCTACAAGCATCACTATACTTTGAATGGCAGTCATTCCTTTTCCGTATACATCATGGCCGTGATGCGATTCTTCAACACTATCATCATCTGTGACAGGATCACCATTAGCGACATTTTCAACAGTGTATATAGTCACATCACCGTTTTGATAAGATTCATTCAGTCCAGTCTCTTGTGTTATGTTATGTTCATACGCTGGTGTTTCTCTAATACTGGTGTTTGGCATATCCCTCCGCCCATGACATGTTGTGACGATTGATTCTATTAACAAAATCAGTAAAAAACCAAGCCCCAACAATAGTTCGGTCATTGGATAGTCGGTGACCATATGAAGTAACTCCATCACTTCCTCTGTCTTTTCCTTCCCCTCAGGTAACAAAATTAATAACGAAGTAGAGATAAACACGCCTCCAGAGAAACAATTCAAGGCACATAAAATTCTTTTGAATCTTGCCGTTGACTGACATCGAGTTAAGAGAACCTTTAAAACAACGTATGGCATAATTAATCCACTCAGGGAAGAAAGTAAAAAAAGTATTCCCATGGACCATAGCTTAGCTGTTTCAACCATGATCTGTCAAAATGTTGTACTGGCTGAAACAAATGTTATTTTAAATGTGCACGTTCGATTGAAAATTAACCACTTTATCCTCAGGCGGTCATATGTGAAACATTCACGACATAACTATTCATACTGTCTCTCCGGTAGTAGGCTATCTAGAACACTCATTCTATATTAATCTTTTCAAGGATATTGTACAGCCGACATTTAAAGACTGGTATATCTCCTGCGCAAATGGCCTACTCACAAATGTGTTACACTATCCCCGTTATAGGATTATATATCGGTCAATACTTCTTCCTCTTCAGACATTAACGATTTGCGTATTTATTTCCGTTTTTGCTATAATCTGCAAATTTGTTTGAACTTGATACAAATTTTGCATCTGCTAGCTACCGTAAGTGCCAAGTACGAAAATAAGAAACGTTTGTTGTTTGTCTTGGATTAATAGACTACTTCAATACAATGAACGTTTTATTCAAGCAACATTATTTTGAAGGAAAAACGTTATAAAATACAATACTAGTATTCCAAATACATCGGCTTAGCTCTATAGGTATAGTGTTTAGTCTATGGACCTTAAGTTCGTTAGTACGACACAGATTGGGCATTTTGTCTAAGGATTTTCGTCCTCCATCGCTTACTTATCCATGTAGAGGAGTTGATAGTTACATATGCTGAACCAAGTTTGTAGCGGTACAGAATTAGGGACATTGCTGTAATTTTCCTACATCCAATTAAATACGATCATATAATCAGTACTGAACTTGTAATTCTCCAGTATGTGTCTATGAGTAAATAAATCGAAGAGAATTTTATGTATAATTTCTTAATACTCATAGCTAACCGAGGATCATGAAGTCCGACTCGAGTTTTTGTAAACAAAATACTGAAAAAAGGATAAACAGTCACTTCCGTTATCTTAACACTGTTTGCAATACATGGATAAATCAATAAATGTGTCGTGATTTTAACGATGTTGTGAGCAATAAATGTCATTAATTAGCAATTACCACGTGGTATATCTAAAATTTAACGACTCTTAAATAACATTTTTATAGCGACTCAATGTATACGGGATTTATTATAAATGAAATGTTATATTCAACTATTCAAAGAAGTTCACTCGAAAGATATATTTAAGCATGACTGTGTACTGAAATGACAAAACTTTAGCTAAAACAGATAAGCAGTTGTTATTTCAGTAACAACTTTGGTATAATTCTATCCCAGCTCCCTTGTATATGTTTGACCCATTGTTTGACCGTACTTGAGTTAGGTGATTACCTTCCTGTATGTTTTTAGTCGCCCGTTGTTTAGATATACACAACATTAAAACAAATCAACAATGATTAAATCCGGGGAGTTCACTCCGATGTCTTGGAAGACTTGTTTAAGGTGTCGTAGCCAACGTACTGCAAAGCATCTCCAAAGGTTGCCTAGCAACGGGAATCGAGTAGATGGAATGCGGTTATCAGAAGGGGTCAATACTTTGAAGGAATATTATACAGGTATGACACTATTTGATATAGTTTGTTCCCGGTAAAACCATTATCAGAACTTATTGGATAACCCACGTATAAGTGTTTACAGTCTTATGCTGAAGTTAAAAAAAAGTGCTAGTGATAGTGAAAAGGTTGTTTCAGAATGATCTTTTTCTCAAATAGTGTTTATGCGGAAACATTTACCACAATCATTGAAACACGAGCTTCGTGACCTACATGCTTTATGTTCCAAGATTTGAAAGAAGTAAATCTATTTTGTTATCTTATCTTATTCTTTAAATTATTTGATATTTACATAAAGATAACAAGAATAATAACTCTCTAATATTTATTCAGGAGACACGGATACCACGCATAGTTCACAGCATTTCTCAAATCGAACATCTATAGTCCATTCTTCCAGCACTGGAAAATATATGAAATATTCAATTAAGTACGGAATACATATACGAGGCTTGAGAATATTTAATAGTTATCAGTGTAATATGTAAACAATATGATGCACCAACGAACCTTTGTAACAGTACACCAGGCTGCTAACTAACCGCACTAATTCAGTTTATATCCGTAAGATCACAAGGTACGGGTGCACTCATTATATGGTGTATTTTTTTGACACCATGGATTCTGGACCATTATGACTATGTGCGACTTCAAAAATTCCTCATAATTGTTACCAATATCTAGGTGTGCTGAAGACAGTATATTTTTGAGTTATGACTACCGTCATACTTGATACATAAAAGAGGTCTCTACAGATAAATTATGCTTATCTGTACTAAACTCCCCTTTATCTATATTACAAATTTAGCGTGTTTTACGCGTGGATATCAAGAACCTAAACTCAAATTGTACTTTTCATCATGACACGTTCAAAATAACAATGACATCAGCTAAATTAAATACAAAAAAACTAATTGTGAAGTGGAAGCCAGGGCCGAGAAAAAAAGATAACTAAAGATCTGTAATACACATTTAAATGATTGAGCTATGAACCAAATTTAACGTATAAATTACAAATACGGTTATATAATACCTTATGTATTAATACTAATATGGTGATATGACTTATTTTGTGTGGTTCCAATAGAATCCAAGCCTCATGACTGCCTCCGATAATATCGCCCATTCTGCATCACCTGTAATGTAAAATACATAGTAATCACGCATTAATTAAAATAAGTCTCCCTGAATTGTGCGGTGTGTCTAGGGGTAGTAACAAATTTCCTAAAGGCTCAAAGTGTAATATCTTCAAATGATGCGAAATGCAAGATTCGGATTTTAGGCAAGAAATATATCTATGTAACTAGTTTCTTAAAAAAGCACAGGTTACTCAATTTCGAAGAATTTTCTAAGAAGCTATACCAAGATGGCGCAGGTGCCATGGAAAATATGTTAATTGTTGTGTATTTCAGTGTATGTACTAACGGCTTACAATTAACCGTCTCTTGACGAACGACATGTTACACAAGAAACCCACCTAGTTGATCTCGCACGAGATGTTCCAGTTTAGACATGTCTCTGGACATTAGTACTGATTCATACTGATCCATAGCCTCCATGAAATCTTTAACCATGTCCTTTACACTCGTACACAACGTCCAGAGATTTCCTCCTGACAAATCATGGACCATATTAGGCATCATCATATCTAAGTATTCTCTCAGCATATCTTCTAGTTCAACACATAGTTTAGAACTTTCTATCATGGCGAATCTGAATTAGGACAACACAGGTGATTCGAATAGTTTAATAATGTTTGAACTGAACAACTTAAGCATTACATTTAGATACCATTATTATGAAAAGCATTAATGTATCAGACTTTTACATTTAAACTTATAATTCATTAGATCACCCAGTGTTTACTCGGACCTTTACATCTTAATCATTTAATGCAGTGTTATCTTGTCTTCCGTTGTCGCGTGAAATATGGAAATATTGAGTTGTTGTTAGTGTACGATGTATTTGTGAGTATCATTTTTTACTTAGTTTGTAGAGAATTTCACCTGGTCTTACAATGGTTTGTAAAATAAAAGTCAAAAGTCAATATACTGACACCTCACCAAGTGACAACTTATCTTGCGAGCACCTTATAACAAGCTCTAGTAGGTTATAATAACTCTATTTTAACTAAACTTTGATAATCAGACCTCAATATCAAGATCGTTTCCATTGGTTCCGAAGGTGATTTAATTGTATGAGGTTTTACTGTATACGCAACATGCAGTGTACGTTTTGACAAGTTAATTATTATCTAACTTTTATAGTCTACGATTACTGGAAAGACTTACTCTTCTCTGAAGAGTTTGATCATGTCAAGATGTGCGTCCATCATATCTTCCACACCAGGACAATGTATGTCCCACATATAGCCGCGTACCGTGTCTAACAATGAAGGTGCATAGTACGCGCTGGTTTTATCCGTATTAAGCTTGAAATATTCCTCCAGTCCTTCGTACAGATTGTGAGAGGTAAAAGCAACATCTACAAGTTAAGGATACATCATTAACTGACAATAATGTATAACAAATACTTGAAAATAAGAAAAATGCTCTGCATTTATTATCAAGTTCTGAAATATTGTAGTAGAATTAATTCATTAAGATAAGGATCTGGAAAATCAGTAAAAGAACCAAAAATAATATTTTTTTAATTAAATCATTTGTAACCTATCAAAGTTACATTGTATCAATTGATTTTATGATAAGTTTATTACTCGACTTGATGGTCACTAGTGACTGAAATAACACTTAGAAATGATCGGCTGTGTATCACAATAATAATTTCTCTCGATTCAGTGGTCTTTTTCACAGTGGATGTATTTGAAACGTACCCACACCTTAATAAATCGTCTATAAAATAATGATCATAGCGAATGATCTAGTAAAGGTACTCAGTTACAAAATTTGAGTAGTCTAAGCTCAAATCTCAATTTTATTCTCGAATTATTTTTAGTTGAATATACATGCATATCACTGTTTAATGTTTAAATACATATCCAAGATCAATTGTGCTGAAAATGCATGGGTAGTATCACCAATTTTCGTCGTAATTAACAATTTTTACAAAATATGATACTTTGAGTTTTGGAGACTCAAATAAAAGGCTGAATTTACCTCTTAATCCGAAACCGACCAGAAATTCCATTGTTTTGTTAAACAGAGTCTTTTCTAACATTTCAACAGCCCGCATAGCTATGTCATCTGTATATGGTTTAAGTTCTGGAGAAATTTTTGGAATCATCTCAGTAAAGACACTACGCATGTTTTTCTCTTGGAGATAGAAAAGTTGATACTTTCCATAATACATCATCCCTAAAAATAGTTTACCATGTGAACTAAAATTTTAAAATAATTCTGATGAAATATTAAAGCAGATTAAAGATATATGTATATATATAAATGTACGGTTTAGGGGCCAATAAACGTGCAGGACCTGGGTCTAAGAGCAGTGTCGCTTGGTTTTGGATATTTAATATTTAAGGTTATACAAGACGCTGAACTACAATAGACACTGTATTTAAACATATGATGTAGATATTGTAATATGCAATAGCTTGTTATTATTTCATTTACTAATAAATCTAAGTTAAAATTCGTTATCGACTGTAAGCACTAACGGCTATTTAATAGTTTTGAATGTTTAACAAATCAATCGAGACAACGAAGGGAGATAATCAATTGATGAATTTATATTACTATTTAGTAGAGTTGTTTCCGCGTGTAAATAAAAGTTATATTGCAAACATTTATGGTAAACATTAAATACGTGCATTTTGATAAGTCACGTGGCATTGTAGTTGACTGGAACTAAGGAAGCAATTACTACAAATATACTTACGAACTATGTACATATCAACAATACTGGCTGGACATTTCATCTTTTGATGGAACACGTGTTTCATGACGTATCTTGTACACAGGAGGGCTGTCCCCTTATGGTCTTCTGTAGCCTCGAATACACCATACATAGTCCTCTTCAAATCATCCATCTTACAGTCAGGAAATTCAAAATAATCTAAAAATAAAAAAAAACGTCATGTGCGTTCTCACGCGACTTAAAGTGTCACAAGATGTTGCAAGTGGTTACAGAAAAACATTACACGAATCTTAACCAACTATGAAAGACAGAATTGTTATGATTAAAGTTTCATGTTTTACTTATGCTCTGAAATGACTATTCGCAGCATACAAGAGTACCGTTCAATATTTCGATGTCCAATTAAAATTTGAGGTTCTGTAAATCAAATAAACGAGTGTATAACAACTGTCATAAATTATACCCTTAATATCTTCGACATCCATGATCCAATTTTTGTCAAAGTGGTCATAGATGAGATCTCTTAAATAATGACTGCCTGGAAACAAAAACGCTTCTTGTATGTTTGTATACTGTCCTTTGATCCATTGGGTGTCAGATGTTGAGTTTTTTGTCATTATATACGCCGTAGCTGGTTTCCATGAATACGGCGTGGTAACTTGACGTGGATTCTCGTTTACATTTCTATACCCCTTTCGTTTGTTGAAATGTTGTTTGGATTTTACAGTCATTCCTAAAAAGAAATCCTAACTAGTAATAGAATGGAAGAAATACATGCAAGCGCAAATGAGCTGTGTATGTAGGTGTTACTCTTTAATAAAGCATAAAACTGCACTCATTTTAAAGTTTACCATAGGTTTTCAAAGAATACATATATTTTGAATTAACTTCGCAAAGCTTCGTACAAATACTTAGAACCATTGTTGGAAAATCATTTGTTATATTGTTCTTTATTATACATTTGTATATTACTTTTGTTATGATTTAACTTAATATTCATAGTTGGAAATACATAGTAAACGACACACTTGGCCCAAACCGGTGAGGTAAGTTGGTAGGACTGTTCATGAAGAGTTTAGGGGTTCATGCACTTGTCAGTATTAGAAAACTGGCCGTCTTGTACCCGTCCAGTTGAGACTTGTTAATACCGCATGGCCTATGTCATGTCACGTGTTTAGTAAAGTAATAAACATGTCTTACAATTTAGAAATACCATAATTGTCTTAGTAACTGTAATTACGAGAACCTGACATAAGTAAAATATTATTATATGCTAAATAAAACGCCTCAAAACAATTATGCTACACACATTCTGCACACAAATCTTACCGTGGCTTTGCTGTGTATTAATTTTTGAACTGAAATACTAAAGTGTGTGCATGCCGTAAAGAGCCATGTTAACTAAATGACAAATAACACGTAAACTATTCACTTACCTTGGCATATCGCCACCAATAAGAACGCTGCAATTATAAACTTCATTTTAAACAATATACTGACCAGTCTGTGTCTGTATCTTACTGTACTGTGATGCGCATTTTCAAAACGATTGGATTTTATACCTTGTTAGACAAGGGCGTGTTCCATCGAGGCCCTTACTGAATACACAATCAGATTATGATTTTAAATGCTAAAGTACATAGCAAATAGGTGGCACTTTCATGTTTTCAGTTTTAACATATACTTTATTATTATGATACACAGTATAGTTATTGTGATCAATTTTCGTGACGTGTGATTCAACCATTTTTGGTGAGTAGAATATAATTATAGTTCAGCGGCAAAAGCGATTGGAACTCGCGTATGTCTGTAGATTCATACAGCCTAAATAAGGTTAGTTCTTTTGTTGGGCTAGAAATATTCATATCCGGGTTTTAAGTTTTAGATATCTCCCGATTTCGAAACTGCATGCTTTCAGTCGGCTTTCTCAAAAGACAGAAAAAATACCAAAGCTAAGTCAGTCCCCCGAGACTGATATACAACGCAGTTTTTAAACTTTTGATCCATGTGTTATAGTATTTGATAAAAAAACCGGGAAGTTCACCCTACAGAGCCCACCACTGATTATCGTGGGTGATGTACATGTTTTCCTTGATAAGTTGGCTGAATTCATTATATCCAAAACGATTGGATTTTATACTTGACTTTATTACGTAACTTGTATTCTACACGGCGGTATTACAGTATAACAGAACAGTGATACGTTTTATGTAATAAAACACTTCACCTGCATTACAATTACTATACTGTATTTAACTTATTTTATTTCTTAAATCGGGCCTCAATTTATTTTCATGGGACGCAAGAAACACGTGCGTATTTATAATAAAACTTTGTTGGTAAGCTTCATAAAGGTAGAGTCAGGAATATACGGGGTTTAGCGTGAGATAAATATTTTAGTTATCTAGTTCTTTAACAGAAATCATTAACTGATTTAATAAATTTGACCATAAAAAGCCGGGATGATGACAGGAGATGTCTGTATATACTTTTACTGTTAGATATTTTCTTTCTGTGCTTTTTGGCGAGACAATTCATTTTATTTACGAGAAAATGCCTCTTTTTTCTAAACTCTTACAGAGTATAAAATAAACGTTTGCTTAAATCTCTTTCATATTCTGTAAAAATGTTTTTCAGTGTCTGGACTGACTAATCTGTTTTATCTCATGTTTCGTCAAATCATCAGGAGAAAGTTTAAACATCCGTACATTATCCAGGTTACCTTTAATAAGTCACATGGCTTAGGAAATCTTTACACATCGATTGTAGAAAACTTGAAATTAGCTTTTAAAACCAGTTTTTAGATATCTCGCATAATGATTGAACACATGTAGGGTTTTACACGCGTCTGTGTAGTTGTCTGTCTGTGATTCGGTTATCCTAGTCAATGCACACTCCTTAAAACTTGAAATCGTATTGATGTATTGATTATCGTTAAATATTTTCCAAGCGAATACAAAAAAATAAATGAGAACAACCGGAATAAATTATCAAACATGTTGTTGTTGTTGATTTGGAGCCCAATGTTAATCTTGATCAATGAGTACGCTGCATTTAGCACCATGTTTCCATTATTGGTTATTAACTTTGGGTAAATATTTTTGTCATTACTTTAACTTTCTATAAAGAATTAGACACACGGAATTTACCGTTAATTCTAAACGATGACTTTTATTGGGAGAGTGTGTTTGAGAAATGCCCATAATATTTTGAATAAATCCTAAAAAAGGATTCCAATTATTCAAGAGAATTTTTCATTAAAGGATGTATTAGAATGAGTGGATTTGTGAGTGGGTTAGTGGATTAGCTAGTTGAGTGAAAAATATTTTATCAAATCATTATTTTGTCATGACTGTTTACGTTTTTTTTAAGATTATGCCAGAGTACAAACGTGTGTAGGGCCGCGGCCGTGATCCAGTGGTTAATGCGCTGGAGATCCGGGTTCAAATACCGGTCGCGTCAGGTCATATATGGAGAAGTTGCTGACTCCTTGTGGAAGGGTAATTTAGCACTGGTTAGTATACAGTCCAGGAAAACTGGTTGGGTGAACCGGTCGCAGTATGTAACTGAAAAAACGGCGTTAAACTCCAGTGATAATAATTCACATAATAACAAAAAAAAAACAAATGTGTTTAATGTACACAGTCTCAGTTTACATGAATATAATACATCAGTAAATAGTCAGGTTTAGTGAATATAACAATGAAATGTATGACTCGATCATAAAAAGTAAGTTTTTTATGACATGTGCAAAAATGTACTCGTCATTGTGTATTAGTGTCCACTTTCAAGAAATGAATGATTTTGTTAGAAACGAGAATAGGTTCTGATTAACTTTTTCTTGTCTTTCTGTTTGCATTTATTTGGTGCACATAAAAATACTAGTTGGCCGTGTAGTCATTGCGTTGTTACATGGTCCTGTGGTTTGTTAAGAAAGTGCCAATGGCCCAGTACCTCTGATTTTAACCCTCAAGGTTATCTGTTGGGTTACCTCTCCCTTAGTCTTTGATGATCCTACATCAAACCACAAGGCAGTGACTGTTTTCTGTCAGGGTTTTCTCCCTTAGCATTTTCCTCTCCCGAGGCGTCCACAAGGCAGTGGAGTTATTTGACCCATAACTGGGGGACTGTTCATGGGCATCCGGGCTTGTCCACACACCGGTGGGCCTTGCATGCACTCATGTCTGGGGACAGACCACCTCCGAGTCCCCTGTAGTTCGGCCATTAAAATGAATTACTAAACCCGGAACGGTTCCGGGCCAAGAAAATCAAGACTCGTCATTTGTTCTTTACGACATATATGTATATATGTATATGTGTGTATGTACATATGTATACGTATTCATATATGTATACATGTTAGTTCATATCATATACAACATCCCAAAAACGTACCAGTCCCTTAATTTGTTGACAAATGACTGAAGAATAATATGTCCAATACTGGAACGCTACCGTTATTTTACAAGTATAAAGTAGAACTATGAAGTAGGTATTATTCTAATGCCGTCAACTTCCGCTATACAGATAGACAAACTAAGTGTATAATGGGTTGTCATGCGTGGACTGACAACTAAACAAATGATATTTACACTCATTTGGTTTGAATAACAATACTCGTTTGTTTGTGGTTCCTGTTGTAATAATGGGCCTGTTAGAGAATACTCTATCACAGAATCATCAGACGACACTTAAAATATCATTATTGTAAGTATGAACCATTTAGTCGACATTATCGATAAAGAAAATCGTTTTCTTCTGAGGATTGATTTCTCCGTCGTTATGAAATACCGCGGAGGACTGCTTTCAACCACATTGTGTGCGGATTATACTTTGGCGATCAAAAAAAACTAAAAATTGACGGATATATAAATTGAAAGATGGATATATCTAACATAGCTGTATTTATCGTATTGTGGCGAGTTTGTTTAGCATCGATGCGAGATTTAACATTCATCAAAGACTCAAACATGCAAAACTTCCGTTGTCAAACTTCAACCAGCGACATTAATGCCGTGAGAAGCTCCAGTCTGTGTGGACTAATTTGTTTGTCCAGTAATTCTTGTAAAAGTTTCTTTTACAATCATCAACTTCAGACGTGCTCGGTGTCATCCGTTACATACAGTTCAACGGCAAACTGTGCTCCCGAATCCGGCACGGTGCATTATCGAAGAAATGGTATGCTTGCTCAAATTGTGTTTTTAACCTTTTTGACGCATTTTAATATCTTCATACTAGCGTGCGTCATGATCAATATTCACTTGTGTAATAGTATGGTGCCTAACTCGTCACGTTTCCTGTCAACGAAATGTAAAATTTCAGCATAAAACATGATAAATGGGCAGCGAGACGTAATTTATGTTCCAATCTTATCGTGCTGGACAAATCGCATTGTTTGCTTTGTGATATAACATCAGATAACGTCACTTAGACATATTAACGTTCATGTAAACTTGTATAGAGGTTTCGGTGATTTTAAACATATGTAACTCTATATGTATCATACTAGATATGTATATGTATATATACTCTTGACCTTTTTCGTTTTAGAAATTTCAAATGTTGATTGTCGTAAGGTGGTTACCATGTGACAATGTATTTGTATACAATAAAGCTAAACACGGCATTTGTTTCAAACAGAAATTTAATTATTGATTGCAAGATATCACCCGTTGGTTTATGCTCCATCATGGCGAAATACTATCATTATATTACTGATACATGTACATTTATAATGTTTCAATGCGTGGAACATCAACATATTAAATCTTTAAAAACCTTCACAAATTTTGGACTTATGCGATAATAAGTTAGCACTTAATTGTTTTACACATAATAAATTTTAAATACGGGGATTATATGCAATATCTATGATATGTACAATGTGTAATGATAGTGTGCTCAGAGTAGATCGTCTTTAAAAGCAGAATAATTTTGTCTTTAACGGGAAAATGTGTCCCCCCCTAATTTTAATGGTCACAAAATGAGGATGGTTACGATATTATGAAACAATAAGAATAAAACAATTACAATGGGAATATCTATACCTATCTAAAGGTATTAAAATATTAACAAAATGTATATGTCTTATATTAATATAATACTAGTGACCAATCACTTGAAAGCAAGTATAGACAACCCCATTTGTGTTCGTTTATTCTGAAGCCTATATATACAAAATGGTGGAATAAAGATAAGTCAATGCCAACGACAGGCTATTTTTTTCATATAATAGTTTATATTAGTTTCTTCCCTTCTTCAATCACGACGTGCCCTTTTAAAAATAGTGGCTGGTATCGGTTCAATTTCTAAACGATGATTTTTCCTTCCTATCATCTGATATAGATATTGATATTATGAAAGATGGCATTTGATCGGTAAACAAAAACTATGTCCTCGAAAAATAATCACGAAACGTAACAATTCACACGAAAACACGTACAGAAACTGTATGTAATTTTTTAGAAAGTTCAGACAACGTAAGAGATAAACGCTCAAAATACTTGACCAAGCCTGAGGTATTTGGTGGTTAGCAACTGTTCATGGATGAAAACCACCTCCTACCGGGTTGTAGATGAACACGTAACAAATGAAACACTTGACTTTAAGTTGTACACTGTTATTTTCTCAGCGGTATTTTTACAAAAGGTGTGTATAATACAGCGTGCACTGTCGAAGTTGATTGCGGGATGAACAATATGGAGTGTCTCACTGGTTTGTGTAAATGTGTCTCGGGTTATGATTCGAATCACGAACTGCGAGCTGCATTCTGGAACGCAGTTTGTGATTCGAACTGCGAATTGCATTCTGGAATGCAGTTTGTGATTACATGTTACATGTTTCCCAGCCCTAGATAAACATACATGTCAACATTGTTTTTTGGTGATGAATACAGTAAAACCTCGTTATCTCGAAGGGCCATCGGAACAGACTTAATACTCGAGATAAAAATGGTGCTCGCAATAACAAGGTATTTGTTTGAAAATTATACACAAGTAATAGCCAAAAGATTAACGGGACTTTAAAAACTCCTCGAGGTAAGTCGGGTGATCATGATGTCGATGCTCGTGATAACGAAGTTCCACTGTACTTTAAATCGTGAAATGTAATGCATCAGAGTGCACACATACTAAAGTATGAACTTCCTTTTATTACACAAAGTTGTTTTCACTTCTAAGTGCCCTAATAATGATGTAAATCGTGACCGTGGCTCAGCGGTTATTGCGTTGGAATTGTAACACGGCTTCAAATCCCGATCGCAGCAGGCCATACACTTCTATGAACATTTTGACAAAAAAAGTTGCCGGCTCCTTGTGGAAGGGTAATTTACTACTGGTTATTATACCGTCCAGAAAAACTGGTTAGATGAACTGGACGCCGTATATAACTGAACAAATTTTGAAAAAAAGCGTTAAACCCAGCGAAAAACAAATCAATCATGCCCCTTTTCTGAAACGAAGTATTTTTTGTGTGTCTAGAAGTTGATCATGAAGCGTTGCATTCTTCAAAAACATTCGAAATTAGGAATTTCATTTTTGTAAAAGATCTTACTTTGAGAAATGTGAAATAGTTTCAAGTAGGGTATATGGTCAACGTGGATAAATAAAATTACCAGGAAGTTCAGAAGTGTTCAGCATCTTGTTTACGAATGTAGACACTTAGCTACGGTAATTATTTCTTTCTTCTCAGGGATTATTGTTAGGTATTTAAATGTTTAGCCACTTTGAATTGAAAAAAAACGGCATTTTTTTTCTTTCAGCGTGTACATCGTCGTACGACGTTTATATAAACACCGAAGTTAACGTTGCTTTCACCCAGCCTCCTGTGACCTCCTTGCAAGATTGTTTGGATAAATGTACGCAATCAGTCACGTGTCGAGGAGTTAACTTTTGTTGTGCAAGTTCATCACCAATGTGTCGTCTAAAGGATGGTACGCCGTTAACAGATCCTGACAGCGTCATGGTGTTATCAGGCGTGGATTATTATATGAGACATTGCCCTTAAAATGAGTAGACTCTTGATAAATTTGTAATTTTCAAAAGTTGAAATATTAATCATGTCTTTAAAACGTATGGACTTCGTCAGACAGATGCTGCTGTTGCTGAATACGATGATGGTATTTAAAGCTTGCGAATAAAAGATGGACAAAAACCGAGCTTCATCTACAAAACATTCTTCTTGATTGTTATTTTCTCCTGTAAAGACTGTGTTAGGCAGGCAGGCAAATCTACGTATTAAGGCAATACGCCTTTATAATTATTTGGCAAAAAATCGAATGCCTTCAAAAAAGAACTTCATACCAAAGTAACTAATTAATGTATGAAGCTCGAAACCAGTTTGTAGGCTCCTGCGAGGTAAACAATATTTCGACTATTTCACTCAAAAACATTAGCATTTATTGGTCAGAAACGAGTCTATTTCTACCAAAAGAAGGATTTTATTTGATAAATATTTAGATATGAATGCTAGTTTAATTCATCATGATATCCTTTGTTTCCTCTGAATGCGATACTTCGATATTTTAATTATGTGTTTTACATACGCTCTTTCGGGGTGCTTCATATCGTCGTTAACTGGTCCCCGTTCCATGTCGCAGTACACCAAAGGAACATCGTCTCTGTACAACCAAAGTCAACGGGAACCAGTTTAATATCGTCGTTTATAAAGAATGTGTTGCAAACCCTCAATAAGAAATGAAACCAAAAATTAATCCTTTATTCATGAAATCTTTATTCAATGTTCTATTCTTAGCTCTTATACTTGGCTGAACGGCGATTCCAAGCATTTTTGGAAATGCAAATACTTGTATCCGCGAACAGATGGTAGTCGACGATATACAAAATCCCGTAGCTAATGTAGAGGGACACAATTTTGTTTAAGCGATGACATATATACAAATTTTCGTATCGATCGAATATTTCAACTGGTCGTCTTCATAACTCATAGCATGATAAAAACCACTGAATTTAATGAACTTGGTTTTTCAAAACAAATAAACAGTTGGATCAGGAAAATTCAGAAAATTTGACCGAATTTGTAATCTCACAAATTGAAGTTGTCTTGTTAATTGACATCATACATGGTCCATTATATGCTGAGTGTATGTCTAGTCTTTAATTGACGACATTGGTCACGGTAACTAGATAGGCTTGTGACACGTGACCCCGGTTATTACATTCGAGGTTATTATTCTCCCCTGTCGATTTAATGGAACCCTTCCTCATGGGTCATTTTTGAGGTTGGATTACTCAGTATGTCTTTCTTACCTGGCCATTCAGTTCCGAGTATCTGGACTGAGACGAGACACATGTACAACCAAAACATTGTTTTTGCTGAGACACACGTTTTATCTGTCTGCTGACCTCTATCTCTTTTCAGAGTCGTTCATTTTCCCTCTCATACATCTCTTTTAACGTCTCAGTTTTCGTGTAAAATAAGTTTTGCGCCTCATTTAATTAACCAGATTTCAATTACATATGAGTGAGAAGTAAATATAAAAGACATTCTGTCAAATATAAACCTTGTTCACGGAAATTAACAACTAACTGCTCCACATGAATTACTTGAATCAGCTTTACAGGGAACATGTTAAGCTAAACACAATTTCATTTTCTTTTCGTCTAAAGTGCATAAATGTTTGTATAACGTTAATGGGTAGAGACAATCAGACAGAATTTTTTTTACAATTAACATGCATGTACGTGTAGGTTGTCTGGGAGCATTGGTAATGTCAACTGATTGTCATTTATAACAGAAATATTGTTGATAAACAGCGATAAGTCAAGATCTATGCACTAGAACACGATTATAATGAATGATACCGTCCCTATAAATACAAACTTACTCACTCGGTGTTGGGATTCAATCAATTATTCAATTAACAAGTTTCTGAACAAAGAATCAGCAGGCATCAAATGGGATAAGGCTTTAGTATTTGGCAGGATAACGTTAACAGTTAAGTCGACATAGTTTTTGTAGTTACTCGTATGTTGAAATGGTTGCTGTTGTACATAGCTCCGTGTTGGTGGTTCCCAATAGTCAGGGATATCACCATTCGGTTCACACACACAAAAATACTAACATGATAAAAGTAAATTGAACGTTATGATAAATATGTGAGATGGGCAGGTGGGATAAGGTTTACTAGTTCTTCATTAACCAAATACATAACCTCAAGCTACGCTGCACCACACGAGTGCTCCATATAACGTTAATATAATTCAACGCGGGAATTTCGTGGTTGGACCAAGCACGCATACAATGTACAAACAAATCGTATGTACTACCGGATGTTGAGGTTTTGATGATCATGGTGAGCACATATACTGAAACAAACACACTGCATACTTTGTCCTAAAGAGAATTGTCAATGTTCATCAGCATCGTGGGTTTGAAGACGTCGTTCATGAGCAATTAATCATTACTAATCAGTGGGATTTACTGAAAATATGAATGAAACATGATATATACTAATCAGTCTGTCTACCGCGTGTTTACCTATAAGTCAATGTTAGCATTGAAGGGTTTTGAGGGAAATTTATTACAATAAACTTGAGACAGAACTTACAATATTTCAAAACCAGCCAACAACAGTCCTTTCAGTGCTTTGATGTATTATGTAATATATATGATATGAATATTATATATTCCTAAAAAAATACACATTGTTGTCACCTTGATCCCGTCTTATTTACGTAGATAACACTCAGCAAATGGAATTACTAATTTCAATCTATTTTCGAAAACTAATGTAAACTCGCACGAAGAATAAGACGAATTTAGGTCATGGTTGCGTTTTTTTTGTTTTGAACATTCGAACTATCTAGTCATTACAACTGCGTAAAATAATCTGGTTTTCCGAAAACGGCGTCACACGAATTTTCTAGAAACGCCGGTAAGTAGAGTATATATAAACCCAAACCAACTCTTCCGCAACATACCACTGCTTTCTTATCTCTGTCTTGATAAACGTTGAAGGTCATAAAACGTTGATACTGTAAGGTAAGTCTGAAAATCTTGAAAATTCATAAAATATTTTTTAAATATAATTATGATTTGATTTAATGGTTTTATTTGTAGTTTTTATTTCTGAATTTTGTTTCTTATTTATTCATCTTCAAGTGGCATTTTATATGATGAAAAGTAATTCAATATTTGTATTGTTTTTTTTTACAAAATGCGTTTTGTTAGAGACACTAAATAAAACAAACGTGTCTGTGCTTCTTGCTTGACTTTGACCGAATACTGCCGGTCTAACAATCCAATATTGTCAAAATGTATTTTACCTTTATATAATTTGGCTGTAAGTCTCATGCTGTTGTTTTTATTATTTAAAATGCATACGAGATTAATGAGGCATCAAATTACAAGAAAAAGACAATCCGCGCTGTTTTTTTTTTCAAATACAGGATTTGATGACGCTTTTTGTTTTTTATTGATTTCGTCTTTACCGACTAAATAACATTTTTTACTGAAAACTGTATTCAATTGCATTTGTCTGCCAATCCTTGTATTATCCTGGTTCAGTATTAACAGAAGGTTATGTTTTTATGCAGTTATTTATATTTTTGAGTATCCAAAGTTAGAAACCATTCGTTGAAAATTACAATGCAAATGCAATTAAGTTATTTTACTTCTTTGACTAGCTTTGGTATGCTTAAAGTTATTGCGAATTCTGACCGTGGTCGACTTTATTGTACGTGACAGTTCGGCGTATTCAATATTTATCTTTCTATGCAGAACATCTATCCTTACATAGTACACAATTTAATTTCACATTTTTGAATGATGTACGTTGTACTATATGTTATAGATATGTCTGGACAAGGGCAACAGTATGGAGGAGGGGCATCGAACCCCAATAGTTCACAGAACCAGGCAGATTTGAACAACCATGCGAACCAATGTAATCCAAACCACTCGACCTATCAGTAAGATTATACATTTATCTATTTAGTAGTTGCTTTATATCTCTCGCGTTCAGCAACAGTGGTCAAGTTTTTTACATTTCGTGGACATTTGAACTGATCAATGTTTCGGTTCTTGCCAGTAGTCATGTGCTCAACTGATAAAGTGACTCTTTTAAACCACCTTGTGTTATCTAGGAAGAAGAACCAGTACTCCATTCTTCAACAATTTGTTAGCAACTGACTCTTGTAAACCACAATGTGTTACCTAGGAAGAAGAACCAGTACTCCATTCTTCAACAATTTGTTAGCAACTGACTCTTGTAAACCACAATGTGTTATCTAGGAAGAAGAACCAGTACTCCATTCTTCAACAATTTGTTAGCAACTGACTCTTGTAAACCACAATGTGTTATCTAGGAAGAAGAACCAGTACTCCATTCTTCAACAATTTGTTAGCAACTGACTCTTGTAAACCACAATGTGTTATCTAGGAAGAAGAACCAGTACTCCATTCTTCAACAATTTGTTAGCAACTGACTCTTGTAAACCACCTTGTGTTATCTAGAAAGAAGAACCAGTACTCCATTCTTCAACAATTTGTTAGCAACTGACTCTTGTAAACCACCTTGTGTTATCTAGAAAGAAGAACCAGTACTCCATTCTTCAACAATTTGTTAGCAACTGACTCTTGTAAACCACCTTGTGTTATCTAGAAAGAAGAATCAGTACTCCATTCTTCAACAATTTGTTAGCAACTGACTCTTGTAAACCACCTTGTGTTATCTAGAAAGAAGAACCAGTACTCCATTCTTCAACAATTTGTTAGCAACTGACTCTTGTAAACCACCTTGTGTTATCTAGGAAGAAGAACCAGTACTCCATTCTTCAACAATTTGTTAGCAACTGACTCTTCTTTAATAATGTTTAAACTTCGTTTTTCTCGGATATATTTATGATATGGTCGTTGATTAGAATCTTAAATGTACAATGCAGGGGCTAATACAGGATTGGTTGGCGGAGGGCGTAAAGTCTAGATAACGTATAATTTGGACACAATCAGCATATAACTGATGTTTCTTTACTTACGTTTGGCAGATTTTAGGGGGTGCTACGCCAACTCCACCACCCCCCTATCCGCAACTGCAATGGTACTGCTTAATCTCCCTGTGTAAAACTTCTCTCTATATTTCAGGGGTTACAAGTCAGGATACCAAGGTGAAGGGTCACGTGCTGATTTGAACAACCATGCGAACCAGCTTAATCCGAATAATTCACGGTTCCAGCCGCCCAAAAACTGATGTAGAGTAGTACTCATTAAAAGCCTGCATTTTCATTGAACATTAACAGAACAGAATACAAGTTTTGATTTATATTTCTGGATGAGTGGGTGTCATGAATTCGACACAAACAACCATAAATTCGTCAACAAAATGTACTCACTACTTCATTGCATGAACCAACATAATTTATAAATATTCGAACCGATCATATTGATGGCTTCATTATCCTGATCTCCAGCATTTGGCGTGACTAATAGAAATGATCAAATAATAATAATACATAAATAATGGGAATATAACAATACCACAAGACTGAAATAGTTGAATAACTTTGCTTTGTTATTTTTGTTTATTTAATGGTAATTGCTCTTACAGTATTTCTGTTTAAATGTAGGTAATACACTATCTGTGTATCTTTATGATTAATCGTACAATAAATTGTTGTTATAAAAGTCTCAGATGTGTTTATATTCATTACAATTAAACTGTCTTGATGCAAAAGTAAAATGTATCGTATTTGTATTGAGACACAAACATATCAGATGTACACCTGTATCTGAATATGAATATAATACTTCGTTAATTTAACTGTTTTGTGAATTGTACCTGCGAATTTTAAGTTCATCGTAAGTGTTTCGTTTTGCATAAGTTTATTTGAGCATCAAATTTTGCGTAAAACATGACATACGGAAATTGTACAAAAACTGTATAATCACTACAATAAGACATGCATATAGTTAATTATTTTTTGATTCAATAGGCACTAAGGCCCATGAGAACAGCACATTAATATACATATATACACAGATGCTTAGAAATATACGGACGTAACAAGTTGGCTGAGAAATGATAAAATCTTACCTTAGTGTTCATTACCAGATAAAGTATAAGCGGAGAAGGTGGGCAATAATACTAATAAATAAAATAAAAATGAAAACTATAGGTGTTTACATTCATACATGTTTTATGATAGGTTCACGTAAATGAGACAAAACAAGATTGGCTTTAAATAGTATGCACTATGAAAGTGTGATAAAAATAACTATAGTTGAAATAGTAGAAGAATGTGCACACATGTAATTAGACATACGAGGGATATTCGAAAAGAATCGCTTATTTCTATCTGGAGACTTCAAATGTCAAGTTAGCCCCAAAGTGCTCATTTCATGCCCTCGAAGTACTCCCCGTGGCTAGAAATGCCAGGTTTCAGCCGATGTATCCACTTCCTGAATGCGTCACTGTACGCTGATTTGGGCACTGTAATAAGGTACTGATGAATGGCAGATCCAAGTGCCTGTCGGGACTTGCATTTCCGCCCAGCAAGAAATGAACAACAAAAAGAAATCACATGGGACAAGGTCTGGGGAATACGGGGGTGAGGCAAAACAGTTACTTTTTCTTTCTTCAAAAAACGCCGAGGTATGAGCGGGGGCGTTGTCATGTAGAAGACGGATATGTTTAAAACCAGTGGCAAGGCGTTTCTGATAATACTTTTTTCAGTTTCATCAGTACTACGTCCTTGTAGTAATTTCCGGTGATGCTTTTGCCATTTTCATATGCACTTTTATTGCGACTCCTACACCAGAGAAGAAAATTGCATACAAAACCGTTTTACACTCAAAGACCGTTTGGCAATTATTGGGTGTTGCTGTGTTTAGTGGCCCAGATCTTATTGCTACCCTTTCTGACGGGCTCAAAATAATTGACCCAAGTTTCATGACCTGTTACGACATTGGCAAACTGCTTTTTGTCATATTTTGGAAACATTTGAGGCAGCATTTTGGCCGCTTTAACCCGTTTCCTCTTTTGCTCGTCAGTCACCAATATGGCATCCATCTAGCAGAAATCTTTCTGACTTTCAAATGCTTCTCCAAAATAAAGTGAACCGTTGATAGTGATATGCCTACCTTTCATGCAATTTCACGAACTGTAAATCTGGCATCTCCTTCAATGATTTCCTTTATTTTGGAAACGATCTCTTTACGAGATGCAGATTTTGGCCTACCTGATTTCGGCGCATTTTTGATGGACTCTACACCTGACTCAAATTTCTTTTTCATCCGCCTAACTGTGTCATAAGACACACAAGAAGGTCCATATGCAGTAGAAAGTACATTCATCAGCTGCTTCAAAGAACAACCAAGTTTTGAGCGAGCTTTGATGTAAGCCCGTGTTTCATCTTTCTTGCCTACGCTTCTACCAACCATTTTAACTACAGTGGTCAATGGCTGCGTGTATTCAAATGGCAAATTTTATGTCTTACACTTAGTCTTACATGTACATTTATACACCGTTAGGTAGATATTGAATAACCGTAAACAGGCATGTATTGGCTTGTATCGAGCTTCATGTGGATATCGAGATAGAGGACAATAAGCAATTCATTTCGAATATCCCTCGTATATTAGGTATTTCCTACTGATTCGACAGTGGACAATCAAACAGAACTTATAAGCTGTGTATGTAAAAGTATGTAAATTAAGGAAATAAATTTAGGTATTATTCTTTGCAAAAATGTGACACGTATTAAGCAGTAGTGACAAATTGATACATGACTTAGAAATTTAGTCAATATTGTTTACAACAATGTGACATATATTACACAGTAGTGACAGGATTTATATATATATATAATATAATATAATATCCTGCAATGTTTTATACTTAAACAGTCATTTGTTGATTATGATGAATACTAAGATGTAACTATTTCATGTGTTAATACGTTAAAACATTATGTATATGATACAAATGACAGTCTAATTATAAAACATTGCAGGAACTGATTTGATTAAACGGTGATTTGTTACGAAGCGGGGTTTATTGAGTAAGAAAAGTTCTAACATAACTTTTAATGAAACAACCTCAAGTTCTTAGTACGACTACATGTTAACTGTTCGGAATCTAAGCTCCGACTCTCACACAGAATCTGCTCAGAATGAATATACAAGCGATAAATACATCCCTCAAAATCTCATCACGTGACATACATGTATTTCACATATTTGGTCATCTGATCAGGGCTACCCGTCTATCTGTATTATTAATAATGGAAAATTCTGCTGACCACTGTGTACAAGAGATAATATCAGCCTGTAAACATGTGGAATTAATTAAGAAGCAGAAGTAACCATTTACACATACAGAATATCTTCATTTATAAATCTGTAGAATTCATATAATTTTGTTGCAGGTTATAAATATTTGAAATGTAATAAGTAAGTGTATAAGTATATCTATATAGACTTACAATTGAATATAGTTTCGTACTTCAAAGCTCTAAAAATATACACACCCAGTATCTTAATGACGGTCTCATTTTGAGTCAGGAATAATTATACTAATTTAAACATGCTAGATCTCTTTCAACTATTTATATACGTATTGCGTAGATCATTATAAAGAATAAATTCTAAAAGCAAATGAAATCCGTCCTCTAACACACATGTATCTGGGTATAATTCAATGTGTCAAGGTTTTAAAGATTCGTATAACTATTGTTTGAGAAACAGTTCGGACAGGTGACGTTCAATGTATTAGTAAACACCGGATTAATTCATGCATGCTGAACATAACAATGGTACAAAACATAATAATATAAAGAGGTTTTGAAAAAAATGTTGTATTCTTTGTATTGAAACGCAAAGATATGCGTACAGTTATTGTGCGGTATCGCTCTATTTTGTATCTTTTAATCGATACTCCTCAGGAATAAAGTACTGATAGTATAGCGCACACTGTGTGTGAACCTAATCATATCAAATAAGAACATATATATTAGAATATCAGATAAGTTGTTCAATACAATAAGAAAACTTCAACAGTTTAATATACCGAACCAAAAAAGAAACTATCGTGAAACTTTAAAGGGACTGTTTCCACATAGGTGTATATTAACAGTTTTTGTTCGTATTTGTTATTGCACTATGATTCAAAATCAATTCATCAAAGTTCATTTACAGTCTTGCCTTGTCCACTTGATGTGCCCATTGAAGCCTGTCACGGCGATGACGATCTGTTAATACTGCTCCGACGTGCACGTTAATTGTTCCCAGCCAAACGATTTCGTACTGTTTGAGCGGAAATCCTGGGGTTATGAGTACCTGGTGTGACAGACGCTGCAGCTGTCGCAGTTAGAAAACGATTTCGTAAATGTTGGTTTAAAACATAGCGGACTTGCGCCGGCGTGGTCACATGTGGTCTACCGCTACGTGGAAGATCTTCCGTGCTTCCGGTATGTACAAGCCGCCGTCTTAAACTTCTGACTACACAGATGATCCAACGTGCGCAGCAACCTCTTCCGTTGAAGCTCCTGCCTCCAGCATCCCAACGGCTCTCTCTCTTAAATGTTTAGCAATTCGAGCCATCGAAATTTTGCCCAAATTTTATCTATACAAAGTTGTTTAGGTATTTTTATGACTGTTGTTGCCAAGTGCAATAATTTGCATTGAAAAAAGTTTACTCGTGTAAACCAGATATGTCCATCCCGTGCGTGCACGTGGAAATGGATATCGCATGATATTACATGATATCGTTCGACATGAGGTGATTATCTGACCGGTTTCCCAAACTAGGACGTCAGTGTTAACTTCTACATGTACTCATTTTTCTATAATATTATTATGTGTTTTACCTTACAAGTTTCAGACCTACTTTGCGAAAGTTTCTTTTTGGGGTCAGTATATATACGCTAGGCTGCTGACAATCGAAAAATAATCAAAATAGTTAAGTTAGTTTTTTTTCACTATTCAGCGTGATGGAATGTGAACATAAACAAATCAGCGAACTAAGTTGTCAGATTATCCACTTATCAGTTAAGAATTTCAGCACATAAACAATATTTACATACATCGTTATTTGTTAATTAACTTCCAAAAGTATTGGAATGACATGATGCGGAACAGTTTCAGTTTCAGCTCATATAAGTGTAATATGTATATCAATGGTGTATAGATTTCCATGTGGTGTCTTTATTTGTAATCACGCTCTTTGATTTTGTGACTCGTATGGAACTAGAAGTCTAGAACGGAAAGTCTGTGAACTCTATTTGAACTGGTTGTACTTAAATGCTTAAAATACAGTACCTGCCTGCCCCCCCAAAAAAAAACAAAGAGAAAATTTAACAATTTATGTTGAATTAAATAAATCACATATAGATACACTAATCACCACGCCATGGGGAATGTACTTCATCAGGCGTGACATAACACGATACAGAACAATACAAAATGAATTTATTTGATACAGAACAATCAGCACCATGTCACATGATACACAACAACAAGCACCATATCACATGATACAGAACAACCAGCATCATATCACATAATTCAGAACAACCAGCACCATATCACATGATACAGAACAACCAGCACCATATCACATGATACAGAACAACCAGCACCATATCACATGATACAGAACAACCAGCACCATATCACATGATACAGAACAGCGTGTAAAAGTAAATAAACAAATGTGTGATATTTTGCGATTCAAAAGCACAATAATACATGATTGCATAAGAATATTCTTAGAAACATAGAACAGCATTATTGCTAAGTAAGAAGCAAATTACATGAACAGACATTGACTGAATTCATTTATTAGCAATAAGATTCGTTGGGCCTACGGGTCCAACAGCTTTCTTGTGGGCTTCAGTCTCTTCAGGTCCGAATTCAGTCACAGGGACTCGCTCTAATGGAAAATGACCGTGATCCTTTCCACAAACAAGCATGGCAGAATCTCCAACCCCTTCCTTTTGTTTGATGTATGCTCCACAACATCTGATAGCGATTCCAATACGCCTTTCTTCACCTTAAAGTATCAATGTATTAAACTGTTAAATCATTATAAACAATATTCGTTCAATAATTTGCTTATTAAATTAAAAACAAAAAAATGCATAGCTCATGGAATTTTACATTCGCTAAATAAGACCTTTAGATATATATACAAGCACTAAGGGATAAAATGATATTACATTAATGTATAATGAACCATCAAATGATGCATTGGATAACGTTTTAAAGTCCAAGGAACGCGGGGAGAATAATGGAGATATACATGTACAAGCATTTGATAATCGGTAATTTTGAAACATCAAGGATCGTTAGTAGCAGAAAAACAACAATGTTTTAGTAAGAGTGAAAATAATATCATCATTCGAAGTATCCAGTGTAACACATCACCGCTCAAACGGCACTTCAATATTTTACCTTTTCACCACTAGAAACAAGAGACAATACGAAATGATATTATACAAAATGTCGCTTTGCATTGTCAAGTGTCGCTTCCCGTTGTTGAGCGTCGTGGTGCATGAAGAACAACAAAATAGCGACATTTTGAAAATGTTCCTTCCCAATGTCGAGCATCATATGGCATTGTCGAGTGTCGCGGTAAGCAGAAATACAGATCTCGACACTGCGAAGCGAAAGTGTGATAATGTACAGCGACATCACGACAATGTAATACAACACTCGACAATGGCAAAGTGACATTTGAATAATGTAGAGCCTTTTTAGCCATAAGAATATGCGATATTTCGTTGCATTGTTGCGATGTCACTTCGCATTGTCGTGGGTCGATCTTAAAACACGACGGCGACATTATAAATGGCACAATCAGAATTCCGTAGGAATAAGATATTACAAAGCATTTTTCATTTCATTACACCGCTGAGTTGTGGGTATTGATAAAACACTTTAACGCACTTTAACATTGTACCAATTGCAATGAAGGTAAAACTAAATAAGTATATTACTTTGGTTCGGTCCCGATGCATGGACAGTCATTATATGATGTAGAGATGCTTGTCCTGGCTTCAAAACTGCATGAGCGACTGTGGATTCGTCAACATCAACAGGGATTTCTTGTCCATAAAGTAACATTGAATTGTCAGCAAATGTTTGTTTGTGTTCCATTTGACCCTTAAAAGCCATAATACGGAGGGTATAGAGGACATTTATAATTATTATATTTATTATATTATATTATTTATATTTTATCAATATAATTCATTTATATTTTATTATATATGATTTATATCTATTTTTTGTGAGGATAATACGGTGATACTATAGTTATAATTCTTTTTGTTGTTATATGCCTCTCCGTGTCACATAACTATCACAGGGTCCACAATGGAAATAGGAGTCCACTTTTTTGTGTTAACCCTGTTACTGGTGTACATGACATGGACTTTTTTAAAATTATATTTTAAAGATTGGTTTCTCATAATTTATACATTTCACCAAGTTACATGCATCACCAAAGCTGAAATATGTCCGTCCGTCCGTCCGGCATCAATGAATCCTCTTCAAAAAAATTAGTTTAAAAGTCAATCCAACCATAATAAATATAGGCATCGTAAAAATGTTAAGATTAATCAAGGAAATATGCAGTATTGTGTAAATTCATACCTTCGTATGACTTCCTTTTGAAAACTGAACGCATCCATTGTCTAACGTTGAGTTTGTGAGAGCTACCCAGACAGTTAAGGCATCAGGTGGATTCATTCCTTAAATGCAACACACGTGTATTATCATTATACTGGATTGTAAAATATCGTGCAAGTCTGGTAGTCATTGCCTGTAGCCAGTACTTACTACGGAGCCCCTAAACTGACATTCTTTATTTAAACTGGAACATTCTTTTTTGTTTTTACGAAATTACATTTCATAAATACGAAATATGATTTCTTTTATACGAATTATTATTTTGTATTCACGAAATGTCATTTTGTTATTGCGAAATAATAATTCGTATTTACGAAATAATAATTCATAAATACGAAATAAAAACAAAACGAATGCTACAGTTAACATAAAAGTGTAGGAATATCAATTTATCACTATGTGCTCCGTAAGTTACTTATGTTTAGTGGTATCCAACCACATAAAAGTAGGCGTCTACTTCGATTCGTGCATAACTGTCTATGCGCGGAGTATCGTCATTTTCTGGTCGTGTATGTATGCTATAAGTATATAGTGTTTATAGATTTTCTGTGCCATCTACTAGGATATAACAAATCATTATTAAACCTAATGCATTGTTTGGATTTCAGTAAAGTTTAAACAGAATGAGCATAGTCCCATTTAAGTATGACGAGATAATTTACAATAGACAATCATAAACACGGCTTCCATAGGCGGATCCAGGATTTCTAGTTGGGGGGGGACTGAACAAGTAGGCTGGGGGTCTAGGTCCAGGGCGAATTGTACGTTATGCCATTGTGTTACTGTACTCGCAACTTATTGAACGTGTATCGTGCGAAAGATGTTTGACATTTATATATATTTTCGTGTAAATATCATATTTGATGATAAAAAACACATTAAACTGAATGCTACCAATAACTACATGTGGAATAAATTGATCAAATCAACCCATTGTTACTAGCACGTACTGACTGATTAAACCACTGACAAGCACTAACAAGCTGATTCCCTAGTTTCTCTCTTACCACATAAACTATATAACTAAAAATCTTTTGTCATTGACAAACACTAAAACACAAACACATACACACAATCACATAGTAACTACAGAACACTAGAGGGCATGGAGTGGAAGTAGGCTCATATCCAACTTTTGCAAGTCAACAAACACACATCTGCTAACTAATTCGAAGCCAATTCAGCAAAATTACCGGCGTTTGATATTTAACATACCAACATATGTAGCGTCCTGGTGCCAAGCACAGATCTTCCCCGTACCTGGATCTTTTGGAAACAAGTCCGTTGACCAGCACAGTATGTCCGGTCCTGAAATGAATTTAAGGACTACAAAATAATCTTTAAGCTGACAGATAAATCACAATCCAATGATTGTTTTCTTCACGATTATAAATGTTATGTAACGGTTACTAAAAATGTTGGCGAAACGAAATTCGAGCCTGATTTTCAAAATTGTCCAATTTATTGTTACTGTTAAAGCCATTCATACTAACTTCACTTTATGTACTTATTACATTACAAAATTCTGGTTTCCGTTTCATTGTTTTTCTCGCTATGTGCCAACAAAAAATTTATCGACACAAGAAGTCTGCTAACTGTAATGTTTATAATGTTGGATTCATGTCGATAGAGTCAGAACAAAAAGATTCTTATCTATTGTAGAAATGATACATGACATATTCTTACACTAACACCGGTATGTGTTTTTTTATATTCTGATTATACATGTTTATAGGCGGAGCATACAGAACATAGCCATTACATTAATTCTTCAAGTATTGACTTACCGAATATTTGTGTGACGACATCAACAATCTTAGGATGGGTCGCTAATTTGTACATCCATGGTAGCAACAGATGAGATTTGAATCTGGAATAGAACTCATGATGTAGTGATCAGACTCCGCAAATCTGTACTAAAAAGCCTAATACCATTGATATCTTATATTGTTCAATTGAATACATATAAGGATGCTTACACATAATATATTCGTGAGTGTACATTGTATAAAGAAAGATTGACTTCATTTATTGCTATTTGGACATAACAACGTTAATTTTTATGTATATAAGACAGTCAAGGCTTTTCATAAACATGAATAATCTGACAAAAATATTCTATCCATGGAAGCATCATCAAACAATTAGAATACATTGTGCACTAAATGTCATATATACCTGTATATACCAGTTATCCGCCCTCCAAGCTGTTTTTCGTATTCCAGAAATGATTGCAAATAAAACTTTGATTCCTCCTCGGTTAATAAATCTAAACCAGTCAGGAATCCATCTCGCATAAAATCTTCACTAAACTTGTTACTCATCATTCACCTGCTATCATAAAATATTAACAAATACTTCAATAAATAATCGGTGTCAGTGTATAGTACAGTATATGGGACCCTTTTAGTCGAGTAGTTACGGTCTGTGACTAGTTATCACTAGTCCCTCTCCGCTGTGAGTTCGAATCCCAACCGGAACCAGACAAACTTCACATGTAAAGAGGCTGTTCAGCCCACAGGGGGCTAGCACATTGAAGGGATGGTGTATAATGGTGTATTAGGCTTAAAATGGCCACATGGACCAAAAACAGCTAAATTACAAATATACATGTACAAAGGTGAGAACTTCCGAAGTGACAGCTTCTGTATCAAGTTTGCTTAACACTACCTAACTTTTCAAGAAATCGCTCAAATTTCTAATTACTACATTAAATATCTGATTCATTGTTTTGAATTGGACAAAGTGCTTACTGGTTATGTGTAGTACAATGTATTAGCTATCTGTAGACACCATTTATTTGAAATTTGAGCGATTCCTTAAAAAGTTACGTAGTTTTAAACAAACTTGCAGAAACTGTCATTTCGGAGTTGTAACACTTGCATATGTATATATACAGATATGATATACGTGTTTTTGGTCCGTGTGGCCATTTTAGGCCTAATACGCCATTATACTCCACCCCTTCAACGTGCTAGCCCCCTGTGGTTCAGCCAGAAAACGGAAGAATGGTGGTTCTACCCAGATGTACGCCTGAGGTATTCATCCGCCGTTATTAAAGCAAGAAAAATTGCGAAATGACCCGAACTGTAGGTGCAAAGATAGACCGCAGAGAAAAATAACGAATGGTGTACGACCAATAGTAATATATTTATAATTAAACAAGGTTCAATAATAAAGAGATCACAAAATCTTAATAAAATCAGATAAATTAATCAAAAATGGTTCGATCTTCAAATACCACAAGGACATTTTCGTGAAATTATAAACAGCTTCAAAACACCTCTATAATAAATACAATAGTCGTTATGAAATAGTCACTAGAAATAATTAATGTACAATATTTTATTATGAAATACATACGAACATTACTACAAGTAGCAGATCCGAGACAAATAGTCGCCCCCCCCTCCTGAAAATGCGCAAATATTATCATAAGATCATTTTAAACTACGCCCCTAATGACAAAACACAAACAAGTGGCGATCTAGTTGAATTAAAAGCGATACTTGAGTGAGATCCTGTTGTAAACAGTCGTGTCTAATAAGCCGACGCCAATAAGATGTCAAATTCTAGAACATCTAAAATTAGAAAATTTCTGCATTAACTATTTACATTATGGCAAAGGAAACTGTTAGGGTACAAAGTAGTGTAAACACCGATTTAATAAAAAAATCTGCAATAAACAAACTTACCGCTCCGTTCTCTAGCCTTTATTTGTCGAGTATTTGTATGAAAAACTGCTAAATCAACATACAAATTAACCGTCTATGATGTAAGCGGTCAGACTGCTAGTAGACAACTGTAACACACGCTGCCAATCTCCTCGTAGCGGTAACGTCCCCTTACCGTCAGCATTGCGTGTGGTATAACACGATTTTTACATAATAAATGGTTTACTGTCATGATGCTTACGTGAATAAACGTATTATGTATAAGCCTTTGTTAATTCAACGCATATTTACGTTCCATGTTATTGGAAAAGACCAAGGTTTTGAGACACATTTTTCAGTATCATTCTGGATTGGAGTTTAACTCGGGTGTCTACTGACTGGCCGTTTTATGCATATTCCAGTACTCTCCCCTGCCAAAGAGTGTTCTCCACAGTCTCACTATTCTATTGATCCGATTTAAAAATGAGATGATACATCATCAAGTGTCATTTTGAATTTTATTGTAGTTGAAAGGTAGTGTATCTATGACATGTAAAGTATTTAACGCGCTTATCCTGACATGCTTACTAAAGTTACAGATCTAGATATTTTATCGTGTCTGTGGATAAATGGCTTATTAACGTACACAGCACTAAAACAGTTATTTGTTTTGCGAAGTATGACTTAGTTTAAAGAAACGGATAGTTTATAGAAACTAGAAATTCCGAAAGTCTTCGGAACATCACTGATTTGTATTACATTCTTAAATAACTATTTTTTACTACATATAAATGGCTGTTACGTCTTTCGAAGTATCAAGACTTTCAATTTGAATGTGAAAAAATACACTACTTTTTAGCTGGAATGTTGATTGAAATATTTACTGGATGTCATGTTGAGAAATGAAGCTTAACTTGATTTTTTTTCGACAATCATTTGTAATTATTTAATGCTTAATTTACACTGCTCTGTATTGTTTTTATGTGACTTATTGTCACTGGGGTTTAACGCCGTTTATCATTTTTGTGAGTTTCACCTCAGCCATGTATAAGCCGGTTTGCGAATAAATTGGACTGAACCTGTTTTCGACAATATAAGACCTCTACGGAATAAAAAAAGATCCGTTTATTCTTGTGTTATATTAGAAGTGTGGTGTCCCTTTACCAATCTTTCACTAGCAGAACGTATGTATTTTACGTGTATGTGAAACATTAAGACCAGTGAGTCTTGTTAAAGTGATTTGAGTGAAAGTGACATTGAACAACTTACAAATCATTATCAGCCTACTTGTTCTCATTTTGTCTCTTTGCATGTTGAAGTATGGGACCATGATATTTATTCGTGTATAATTACAACAAGAGTTTGATATTGTCTCATGTTTGTTAAATTTGCTCAAATTAGATAGATCAATGTTTGATAATAATGCATTTCATATTCATTAAATATAGATAGGTAGATTTTGTGTTCCTCCTTTTTTGGAGAGCTCTTATGAAGTATTTAATATGCACAATTAAATCTCTCTTAGCAAAAACTTCAATATTAAGAGCAACTTGTTTTAACGATTATTTATTTACAGAGTTATTTTCAATATTTCCTTTATGTTTAATTTGATAAAGAGACCACCTCAACATAATGACAGTTTTCTTCGATCCAAAAAGATGACCTTAAAATGGAAACTTTAACGTAAATGATTCAAAGAACAAAAAATGAACAAAACTCAACTGCTTGAATAATTTTATACACACAGATACTAAGCATATCATACGTTTCCATAGTCTAATAGCTCTTCATATAAATAATAGTTTTGGGAATTCCTCCTGTTATACTTACGAAACAAACTACATATGATACAGAAATAGATTTTTAGATGTAAGATACTTAACTACATTGTATTAAAACTCTGTTTCCAAAACACAAAATCACGAATAGTAATAATATTTAGTGTTTTTTTTTCAATATCATTTTGTTTTGATATGTATGTAGAGTGATAGTTGGCTCTGTTTTACACATTCAACGTTTCAAAAGCGAAAAAAGCAAATTGTTTGTGAATATTTCCAAATTGGCATCATTATACATCAAATTACACCATGAACTGAAAGAGCTTGTAGAGACGAACACAATGATGTAGAAATCGCAACTTTTTGCCAAACAAATGGGGACAGAGCAACGTAACATTCAGGCGACCATAGATTAAAACTTTACCCTATGACACTATATTTTGGTGTCCATTTTATTTTATTTGTACTCGATACCTGTTCTATTATTTTTAGAAATAAAACAACTTTGTAAATCTCATCTTTTTGTGTCAGGATGGTACGTGATGAAGATTTCACGTTAAGGTATACACAATTCAACATAAGCCTTATTTTACAGTTAATTGTCGGTAATGTGAACATACCCTTTAAAAACCCTTAACTCATGGTCTTGATTTAAATCTGGAAACGCCTTTTATTTCAGAGACTATCATGAAGTAAAACAATCACGAATCGGGGTTAAAAATACTGTCTGTTTACTTCAACATTTGTTTTGTATGTTGTGAATCGTCTAAAACACTTGCTGTGCGAAAATAAAACGCTGAAATTGAGTATGACATTACGTGTAATATATTTTCACCAACCATACAAAATACTCTCACAGTAAACATTCATGAATGCAACTTGTATAGTTTCCTTCTTATGGTTTTCTGTTATCATTCTGGACTTCATGAACCTTCAGGAACAAGTTGTTAACCATAGAATTACATGGAAGAAAGTACTGAAATCCGTCTTTATCAATGGCTTTTACCTGCTTGATCTCTCCTCCCGCTGTGTTTTCTTCATTTATCGCTTGGACTTTTGACGCGTTTATAATGTCATTGGTGTTAATATATTGTGTATACTTCGTTGTAGCTGTAAGTATTTGTGGGCCGTATGTAATATTCAAAACTAAAGTCGCTTTCTGAAAAAAAAAACAGTAGATTTAAAATATATGATGCTTATAACATGTTTTGTCCAATGTTTTATACAAGACCTAGCTAAGCTGTTAGAAAATTCTTTAAACAAGGATATTAGTCATAGATTATTCGGCGTAGCTGTCTAATATGAGTTTTGGCCTATAGTTCTTGGCATGACGTATCAGTGATTCAGTGGGAATTCCTCATTTCATTGGATGATTTCATTAACGCGGAAAATGGCGTGTCGATGATTCAGAGGAAAACTTTTCTTCTCTTGGATGAAATCTACGAGCGTGGAAAAATTCAGGCCACGTCAACTTACTGTGAGACTGTACATTGTTTAATGTGTACTTATTATGTTTGAAAAATTTACAAAGTAAACATGTACCAAATTATATTCTTAGGCGGTTATACACTCGTTCTTGACAAACATTTTACATTTGATCTTTGGTATGAATTCAGGCTCTGATTGTGTGGTGTGAAGAGCATTTATATTCGTTCACAGATTAAAGTACTTACTAATATTTAGTACAAATTGGAAACCTAACTGTCATAAATGTGTATGCCCGGGTCCCGGATGTTACACATTTGCTTTCAGGATTATAGTTCCGCATACATTAAGTAACCTGCATTACAAGGCATATGAAATTGTCGATTTTTGAGAATACTTATAAGAGTACATTAACCATCTTATATCATTGTATTATTTTCATATTATGTGGTAAAGGATACGCAAGAAAGAACTGATGCAATTATTTTCAGAACTAGCTAGCATATGAAAGTTCGATGGTGCCATCTAGGTGTACGTCTTGGGGTCATCATCCACCATTAAGTAGAAAATGGCCAGGTTGTTGGTGCGACATTAAACCCTAGTGAAAATAATGCACCCGTTGAACAGAAGTTTATATCATGACTTGTTTTAATTTCTTTTAGGTACATTATGTTGAATTCTGGTGTCTTAAATCATTGTGATGACTAGTCGTATCACTGAATTTTGTGATTAAATACCGCTGAAAAATGCGATTAATAGACAAAGTGTATGAGAGCGATGTAGAAGAAATTTTCATTGGCAATCTGGGTACAAATCCCGGTCGCGGCAGGTCTTACCATTCTATGAACATTTGAAACAATGTCGATTTTCTTCCATGTGTTCAGAATTTAACAGCTTCTTGTGTAAGGATAAGTTAGTACTGGTTAGTACACTGTCCAGGAAAACTGGTTAGGTGGACCGTTTGCTGTATATAACTGAAAAAATGTTAATAAACGGCGTTAAACGCAGTGAAATAAAACTATATAACTAAGTATGTCCATACTACACTAATAATTCATTTTTTCCTGTCACAGAGGCTTATTTACATACTTTTGTATCCTTCATAAAGGTCAAGTTGTAAATATAAACCAAGGTTTACTCCTTCTGAAGTAATTGTTCGGACAAGGATTTTACATTAAATGACCCCATGACCTTGACCTATGACCTAATGAAATTAAACTCAACCGGAGTTATCTACTGGCAATGTCCTTACCGAGTTACATAAACCTAGGCCTATTCCTTCTCAAGTTATTGATCCGACAATAACAGGACGCACGTACAGACATACTACCCCATCACAGTACGCACGCTCCCCACTTTTTAAGGGTGTAAAAAGACAAATTCTCGAAGTATTCCGAACCCTATTTGATTTCAAAAACTGGACATGCTACTTTCTTGAAACTTTTAAAGTATTATTTTAAGCATACTGATGTTGCCGATTGGGTCATGGATTCATGTACATAATTATTATATTTCATAAATAATTGCTTCATATAAAATGTTAAACCTACGTTATCTGCCTCTAAGGTTGCTAACAAACTGAAATCATTGGTAACGTCTGAAGATATGTTCTTTGTATATATAGTGTTCTCGAAAGCAGGATTAATGTTGCTTCTAGTTGGTTGTACTGTTACCGTTGTTGAGTCTCGACTGTATGGTAACGTAGAGATCAAATCTTCATTAACTATTGTCATCTACAAAGGTATGAAAATTATTCAACTTAAAGAAGAACAAAATGTTACTGATAAAATAATACCATCAATGAATTATCACTAGAATAAATCTAGGTAATGTAGAATTGAAACAAAAGCCAATACCACTATATTTATCCAGTCATGTAAAGAATAAAATCTTCTGCTTCACTGTCTTTAGTGTTTTGTGCAGGCAGGAGAGCTGATACCTAGTTCTGATAAATTTATCAAATGAGTTTTGTTTTTGTTTTTATGTGACTTATTGTCACCGGAGTTTAACGCCGTTTCTCAACAATTTTTCCGTTATATACGGCGACCGGTTCATCTAACAAGCTTTCATAGACTATATACTTACCAATACTACCTTACTCTTCCGCAAGGAGCCGACAACTTCTCTACATGTGGAGGAAAATCGGCATTTTTGTCAAATTTTCATAGAAGGGTATGACCTGCCGCGACTGGGATTCGAACCCAGATCTCCGGGTTACAAGTCCAGCGCACTAACCACTGGACCACGGCTTTCGCCTTTATCAAATGAGTAATTACGGTACTTCCGATGTACCAAAAATAATGTAATTGTTCTTTGAAGCAAGGATATCCTCCAGTATCTGTCGTACTGAACTGAAACAAGTCTTTAGCTTTAAAAATTAGTATTAAACTTAATGTGGATGTGGATAAACATGAAGTGGAATATTAGATATACGAGTATATCATGAATTACAATATACAGTAAAACCTCGATCTTCCGGGCCGTTATCAATAATCCCCCTTGTTTTAAATTCATTCTGAGACGACCGCAGTATTAAGACTGATTTGTTTCGGCAACAAATGTCAACTTCAGAGAGAATTTATGGGTCACAGGACTGTGATTGTCGCTGTGTAATACATAAGTATGATTATGCATAAGTACAACGTTCAACTAACTGACGAAAACAACTGTAACAATTTTAACATAATACATATCGTCCTTGTTTCTGAAATAATCCATTTTAGTGATTGCAGATGTTAAAGGATGGCGAAACGTAACATAAAAACGCACAACCTATATTTTAAATTTACTTCTAGATATCTTCGTTAACGTAACAATTAGATATTTATACTATTTACGTGGTTAGAGATTGATGCCGTGTAATTTTTGAACAACTCTTCCTAGCAATAAATAAGAAATTTATTGATAATGAAATGACAGAATCGTAAAACTTACGAAATTAAGGTCCATATCACTTGAAGTAAATGTCATCGTCGCGGTTTTAAGGGTCAGATGCTCAGCTACACTCTTTCCATAAATCGTTTGATCAAAAACTGGCCCATCAGTACTTGCCAACAAAGCTTCATCGTAGGTAAGTATCAAAAATACTTTATTTCAATAAGACTATATCGACTGTAAGCATTTATTAACTTATACGGAATGTGACTGCAAGGAGTTACATAATAAAGAAAGTGAACAGCATAAAGTCAAAGCTGCGTTTGCGATCACCTTCGAATGAAGGCCATCCTGTGAATAAAGGTCATTCGTTGAAAAAAACTGCCGCTGATAATTTAGAACAAACTGACCTCCAAATAAAGGCCATCTGTCAATAAGGCCATATTTTATGTTTCCAAATGGTGACCTTTCTTCACAAGATTAACTGTAGATTTGTTTATTACCAGAATTAAATGTGTCCAGACACTAAAACCGAAAGATTTGTTTCTTACATAATCAAATTTGTCCGGACATAAAAACCGAAGTAAAAACATTTACAAACACTTTATTTTCTTACGTTGCTTTAAGCTTAATAGAAAATATTTAGTCTGTACAAAATAACTCAAATTGTAACTTATCGAACAGAATACCAACACGTCCAACATTACCTTTTGAGTAAGCTGATGCCATCACAAGATTCAAGATGACACCAATCAACCACCAAGTGGCCAATGTAGAATGCGCCATTTTGACAGAGATGCAGATATTTACAGCCCTTGTCCGTGAAAAGTTTCGTAAGTCCAATCTTTTAAGTCTTAATATAAATTACACAATCCAATCAGGCCCATACCATTGAAGATGATAATGATATTTATTGTAGATGAAGAACTAATTGATCTCCACAAACACGCTTCAAACAATGTAAACAACGTAATACAAAGCTTGTTAATTATTGTAATATATCTGTTCGAATGTAGACTTAATGTTTGTAAATGTTATAATTATAACATTAAAAAGCTTTGAAATTTGATGAAAAAAAAATGGCGCCGCAAAATGCTAATTTGTCTCCAAGTTTGTCCGTTTAATGACGCATGACATTACGTAAGAGACAAAAATACACAATCGTCACGGACTGAACGCGATACCATAAATCAGTAAAACAGTTTTGGTTCATAAGACATTTCCATAAATGAATTACATCGACCGCTGACAGTTAACATTGCAAAATGGTTTATCTATTGTCTGATACTTAAGCATGTAAAAGTACCATCTCTACTTTTTAGAAGAAGTTTTAGTACAGTCAGTACCTTTTGGTACAGAAACAATTTTCATTGTGCAAAAAATCGACTTTTATTCATCGAACTTCATACTACTTGTCAAGGTTGGTGGTTCAGGTCTATAAATAATCCAGTAGCTAAGGGAAACATATTTAACATCCTAAACATTGGCTTTTACATAGGCCCATAAGATATTTCTAATAACCTATTTAAGTCATCATACGCACAAAATTATGAACATGCCGTTCAGGAAAACGATTTTCTTCAATTTTGTTTATTCATACACAAGACAAAGCATGGTTTACACATGACATTTGTATTAGCTGTTCATCTGTTGTGTCATCAAGAATTATTTATCAACTAATTAACATTTGTTTTCTATACGCGTCAACAATTCAGTTTATTTTTTTTAGATTTGCTAGTAGTCTTTTTTGTTTGCATGGATGTAATTTTGAATTGAATTGAGTAACACGTGCTTGTGTGTGTTAAAATACTATAGGGTATGTTTTTGCTCTGGGGTTTTACATCGCACCAACAGTCAGTGTCATTCGTTGACTTTCAAGCTTCAACAGAACAGGAAGACGCCAGGTCTACACCTGGATAGAACCATCGACTTTCCGTAAGCTAACTAGGCAGCTTTCTGATATGTGAAACTTGTCTGGACCCGGGTGTGATACGAACTTACAATGATGAGGGGCAAGTAGTTACTAGTAAAGGACCATAACCACTCGACCACACATGCCCCTCCAGGCGTCTTTGCATCACTTGATTTAAAATGACACTATATGTGAGTATATTTACGTTAACATTCAGCATGTTAAATAATGGATAAGATGGATGAAGAAAATCAATCTCATTTTACTTCTGGAAATTGTCTTCAAACCTCGATGTTCTAACCAGTACTCAAATCTCAGCATTCAAATCTCAGATCTCAAAATTCATTTTTTAATGTTTTGAGTGGTATTAAGATTTAGTTTGGGCTCTGTATATTAAAATGAATGCTAAATAGATTTGTTTTGTCAATTTCCGATAAAATTAAAAGCATGCCTGTTGTCTGGCAGCACTTAATGTCTGGGTGTTGTTTTGAATGTTGTCAAAAGCATTTTAGTTATACGCTTGGACATTTAACCTGACAGGTGTTCCTGTATCCGTACTAAACACTAATTTTGTTCTTCGCAACTGCCAACATCTCCGATTCACTCGAAGTAGACGAAAGCCTAATACATGTCTTCAACTAAATCGTCGCAGACAATACGTATAGCGCCCTAGTTCGACCCCACTAATCCCAGATCCACAGACCTAATGCTCTCCCTGTTAGCTAAGCGGACGGACCTGAATAGTTAAAAATCACGATTTTTGTATATTTATATAATTTAAGTCGCCGATAATAATTTCTCAGTGCTCTTGGTTGAGGTGCCCGTAGAAAAAAAATACCGAGACGTTCTCTCTGCTGAGCTTTTGTCTATGTATATGTTGTTTCATTTGTATGTCATTTATAGCATGAGATTTGATTTTGTTAATCTTCCCACGTGCACTTGAACCATGGGCATATAGAATTCGACAACGACTTTCGGTTGGTCACAGTTAGGCTACTGATAAGTCATCCCTATTTCGTCGTAAGTCGCGAACCTTTCTATTATTCCAACACGCGAGAGTTTGCTCATTTATTATTTTATGCTATGATATATAACGTGTTCAACTGTCTAAGGCTTAGGAAAAAATAAGTTTTCTCACTTCGTTACTCGTTATTGATGTGGGTCATTGGCAGTCTATTTTAACACCGAGGTTTCAAAAACACAAATTAAATTTGATTTTTTTTCAAAACTTTTGAAACACCCCTTTTATTACTCAACTTTTAGGAGTGTGTTGGTAGATAGGTAGGGATTTTAAAATAGTTTTTGTGAACATTATATGCTTGTACTGAAATACTTTTATTGTGCATATACAACCAGCAATTAGATACAAGTAAATATACACATTTCTTTACTAAAAATGTTAACACTGAGAATGTCTATGAGTGCGGGACGATGTATACTCAAACAAATCAATTTATCACTCAGTAATTAATAACTTCGGGGTTTTCACTATGTTCCCGTTGTGTGCTATTTACAGTATTCCAAATACAGCTACCGAGAAAATGCTAACCAGCACTCACTCGTTCCGTTTCAGTATCCAACATTATGAGGTACACTGCATGCAAATCAAGGTTCGGCTTTTTCATTTTGCAGACGTAATGCTTGTTGTTTGGACATTTCATGCTTGCAAAATATACACTATAAACATTTTGAGTCCCAGTTATATAAGCTACTGAAACATTTTAATATGAAATGTGCATACAAAATAAACAGTATCGTGAAATGTTTTTCATTTGTTTTCTTTTTTCATGAATATAGGTAAGAAAAAGATTTCTAGAAAACAAATGCCAGTAAAACATCCCACTTTCCCACTTACACTAACACTCCCCCAAAACCTTCAACCCAAAACCCATCTAACACACAGGACCTCGCAAGAAATAGAGAAACAACACAGTCTGCGGGGAGACTTTGGAACGGTCTGCAGCAAAGCAACAGTGTCATTTCATTTTGTATGCATTACTTAAATATATGAAATTTGATTGAACGTTTATTTCTTCAGTAAATCAGATTTATTTCCATTTATCTTCCACACGGTACTGTAAAACAGACACATTAATATAATAAATTACAAGTTTAATTGCTTGGCTGTCTTTATAATTTGTTTATAATGATAATACCTTAATATACACATATTTTCTCGATTTTCACGTGGGAAACATGCACAATTAATCAGATAGAAACACAAAAGAAGGATTGATAATGTCGCTGTTTGTGTCTAAACCTTAAATCAACGTGTTCATTATTTAGTCAATGCTAAATTTTGTCATTACTAATTAGTCATTAAATTTAACTATATTTAGCACACTACTTTTTTATATAATCACATAATTAAAACTGATAATATTTAGTGGTAACAAATGGTATGAAAATGTTCAGTCAAACACAACCTTGTCACGCTCGTTTTTCAGGTGTGGATACTTCACGTGAATATCGTGCACGCCATCCGATAGTAGAGGTGTTCGATTGGTTTGTGTCCTTAAAATAACTAGTTTGTGTCGCTTGGTTAGCACATTTGTCGTACCTCGATTTTTAGGACGACTTTAGCAAATCAAGTATTTAGTAATTCAGTACTTAATGTCTTAACACCCCAGTTACACAGACCCATCGGTGATTGATCGCTAATTTTCTAGCCAATCATCGGCGGTGTATCTGTAAGGGTAAGACTTGACTCTAAAGCGGCTTAATGTTGTTCTGTTATGATAGTCATCATTTTGGTATAAACTATTTGGAGGCAACCAAATTCCATCAGTATTAAAATACCCGATCCAAACCATATGTACTTACAATAGTAACGAAAACAAAAATATTGTAAGACACTATTCCATTGGCTGTCATGATGTTAGATTATTATATCAGAATATATTCTACGATGGCGCTTCCTCGGTAAACTGTTGGTCATCATTTTGCACCAAACTATGCATCATGGAACACTATTTAAACGCATATATAACAATAAATACCCCGATTTGTTTTTCATCTACCTATTTTAATGTAAGCATAGGAAATTAATATTTTATTCAGCTCATGAACTTGTCTAGCGTTAGTTGTATTAAGTTTGGGTTAATCATAGTATGATGATCATGTAATGTGTCGTTTGTGAATATGTGGTTGTTCGTGCTCTCCGTGAAAAGCGCGGAGTTGAACTGTCCCTTTTCTAGCTCATTATAGTGTCTACTTTACTTTTGGCATGCTACAGCGGAGGCAAATTTTTCTACTGCATACTGGAGGTCTTTGAACTGTTACCAGTAAACAGTAAGTATATTTACTAAATAATAAAGGCCATTATGTTTCATTAGGAGTTAGTTCGGCGAATTGGTGTTTTCGACTTTCAGTTTAAATTTAAACCTCGCCAACCAGAATAATTGCCTATTTGTGCAATTCGACGGTCCCCGTCGAACAGTATGTTGGATGTTGTCATTGTTATTTAAAATCAACATAATTTGTTTTTAAAATTAATGCGTTGTTCATTATTTTACATTTTTGTTTAGTACATCATAAGATCATTTAGCACGTAGCCGATTTTGCACTAACAAACAATATTTTATTTTTTTTTGTATTTTCTAAAATTAATGAAAATTGATCTTAGATCAAATACCGATCAAGCACTTACTATTGTTATTTGGACACGAATAATAAGCTGTTTACCAATTTCGATTTAAAACAAGCTAAACACCTGTACGATGTCCAATTTCCTGTCCTAATGATCGTTATTCGGCGCATTTAAATTTCTCGATTATGAGGTAAGTTCAGATACTAACTAGCCCGTACATCTAGCCCGTGCATTCTTTTCTACTGAACACTTAAGTCACTTGAAATATTCGACATGGATTGACAACTACTGTGTATTGCGTCAACCTAACGCAGCCTTTATCATGGGATTCGAACACACAGCAGTGAGGGGCTAGTGATTACTAATCAGAGACCATAACCGCTTGTCCGCGAAGATCCCTATTTTAATGTCTAAAAAAACTTAACGCCTGCAACTTCGGAGAGGTGTACCAAGTTAGTGTTTAACGGTTTGTGGTTCCTATGGCAACATTTTGAACGGGACTTGGTCTATGTTTTCACCGGCCTTGAGTTTTGAAAATGTTATTTAGTGGATTGGAAAGTATCCGATTTATGCTTGAATTACTCCGCATGTAGTTTATTATATTTGTAGACAATTTGGATGAAATCAGTCAGAAATCATGCCATGAATTCATGAATATCAAGAACTATCATTATGAAGGAAGCGAGGAATCAAATTAAAGTAAGAAGATTATGACATTTGCATGCAGCGCATTTTATGACTAGAATATTTGCGTTGTGCGTAATTCTCTACCAGCATGCTCAGACAACTAAATAAAATCATTCATAATGGAACAAATTGAAAATATAAAACCTATTTAGTGCGTTTCTGACAGTGGCTATCTCGATATTCCCAAGATCGGCAGGATTAAGCGAAATAACAGTTCTATTTTCTTTTAAGTGCGTGTAGTCCGGTAGATTTGTCAAACTGTCATCTGATCTGCGAGTACAATACCATTGATAAATAACCATAAATTGCAGTTATGAAAAAAAGGTATTGGGAAATTTTCAGTTCATTTTGAGGCAATCGTTCTTTTCATCATTTAGTAACAAAAAGTAGCAGAAGTTCATGTAACCTTACTTATTCAGCTTTCCGGTAAGCCGATTTCATAAATGAATTCGGAAGGGCCATCTTCTCAGCCTTACAGCTGCATATTTATGTGCTGAAACACAAACTATGTAAACATGCACCAGTAACTGGTATAGCTTACTCAAATCGAGAGAAAAAACAATAATTATTAACAATGAGGCATAAATTCTCAGTATCTATCAAAATTCAAATATTTGATTTAAAATTTTCGTAGCGTGTCGCGTTCAAGCGGCCATACCAATATATTTTACCATATCGTGATGTTTTCAAACGTTCACTCTGCGCAATAGCTGCATTAGATGCGCGCACCAATTACAAAATTTAAATCAACTGTGCAAATACCACATCCGGAATGTACCCGTAATGGGTTAAATACAGTGGATAGGAAGTCTTTACCATGACACCGATAGATATCTACCTCGACACCGGCAGTTGTCCGCCATTACACAGTTTTTCGTTTTCCATAGAGAAATAGTGGAGGGAAACAAAACGTTAGTGCACTTTTCAGAAAGGTATGGTTGAATTATTTAAACTTGTATGAGTTTAGAAATATGTTTCCTATCTACCGAACGGTTCAAGTTGTTCACGGATGTTGTAGTTATCATGCCCAACGGGTTTGAATTGGGAATTTTCCGCACACAAATATACAGTTCTATGTTAGACTGTGACGGTGGGGGCCAAATAAAGAAATGTCTCGCCGTCACAAACAGTCTAATTAGTTGGACTAAAGTGACTCTGGTGGACTAAAGTTTTTGCTCCCATAGGAAATTGGATTTGACATTTGTTATTCAGAATAATATTTAAGATTTTAGGATTGACGGATACGGAATTTGATTTCCTTCGTGATGGTATATTTGTTATTTTATTCTGATTTACAAACATGAAAATATATTTGCATAATAAATTTTCACATTATTTTATTCACACATTTCTTTTACTCTTATTGATTGTAGTAGTATAAACACATTGTATAAACATGCCTATCCATCTACCTGGTCACACCTGGTAGGTGATATATAGATGTCTCTATTGTTAGTATAACTGTTCATGATTGTGTCTATATTACGTACATTACCATGTGATTATAGCGTTTGTGTAATCATTGTAGATCCTATTTTGTAAGCTAAGAAATTTAAAGGTGGTCTGTTTCAGCAGAAAGTAAACAACACTTCTTGTATGCTTACATGTGCTCAAATGTTTGATCAATTGTTTTGATTATTCATGATATATTCATACAATCAATACAAGATTATCATAATCTTATTCTATTTAATCTCTTCATTACTACAAATTGATGTGAACCAATCATGTAATTCCAACCAATTATTTACTAGCTTTCATGTATCAATAAGAAACAAATTGTATTGATCCATCAAAATTTCAAGATGTTTCATGTGCCTATAGTTTTATAAATTCCAGTGAAATTGTTACAGACTGGCAGACCATGATCTTTTATCAAATGAAACATTCAAGAACTGTGCCATTATCTGTTCCCATTGTTTTTAAAAAAGCTGACTCCTAGACTGTGATTCTAATTAGTGGAGATGTCGCTATTAACCCTGGACCTGATCATATCAGAACAGAAGAAGATGGAAATGATTGTAGTGAGACGTGTAATATTATAAACTCTTGCAGTATTTGTAGAAAAACTGTGAACAAAAATAATCGTGTTTTTCTTTATCAAAATTGTAATCACTGGGTTCATAAGAAATGCTCCTATCAAACAAATGTTACAAAGAACATATTTCTTACATTTCTTCACAAAATTTGAATAATACTTTACTTGTGTCTTTTATGTGTCTAAATTGCATATATGATGTGGGACACAATAGTCAAAATGCAACGGATTGTTCTTAAACTGTTGTGAATGACATAGATAGTCAAGATTCCTTGCACAGTTAAAATGTTGAAACTTTTTGTTTCAAAAAATAAAGATTTGCATTTTATTCATTTAAACGCAAGATTTATCCTACCTAAGTTAAGACTTTTATCTTCAATGCACAATTTTACTACTATTGCTATTACAGAGACTTGGTTAGACTCTTCAGTTAGTGATAGTGAAATAAGCATAGATGGATATAGCTTAGAAAGAAAAAATCGTAATAGACACGATCGAGGAGTCTGTTTATACATTAATAATCAAGTAGCTTTTTCTAAAAGATGTGATCTTGTTCAAGATGATATTGAAGCTGTCTGGGGCGAGATATTTCTTCCTAGAAGCAAGCGTATTCTTTACATCTATACTATAGACCTCCCAGCCAATCTGACTTTTTAGAATGTTTTGAATCTATACTAAAAACAATTAAACTGATACTGAATGGTAAATTCTTGGTTATTTTAACATTTGTTTTATGGATAAAAAACATACCTTGTTTAAAAGGTTGGAAAGCATATTAAATTTGATTGGCCTAAAGCAAATTATCAATTCGCCAACCCGTATCACTGATACTACATCAACTTTACTAGGCCTTATAATTTGTAACCACCCTGAAAAAGTCATACAATCTCGCACTTTGCCTGTGATGTTTAGTGATCAGCTACCTGTATATTGTACTAGAAAGTCACCCAAAAATGTTTTAATCAGCATAATAATGTTGTCTTAAGATCCATGAAAACTTATTCTGCTGAACGATTTATTCATTAGGTTGAAATCTTGCGATTGGTCACCCATGTTTTTGGCCAAAAGAGTTGAAGACCAGTGGATGATTTTCAAAAATGTTTTTATCAGTTTTAAATGCAGTGGCTCCAACTAAAGAAGTAAGAATAAAACAAAGAAGCGAGCCCGGGATAAACTCATATATCTTAGGTCTGAACAAGGCATTTTATATGAAATTCAAAGTGGTTTTAGAACTAACTATTCCACTGACTCATGTCTGATACATTTAACTGATCATATAAAGATTCAGTCATCTACAGGATTATATACAGGGATGATTATGTTAGATTTGCAAAAAGCTTTTGACACTGTTGATCATGATATTTTATGTAGCAAGTTACAAGCTATGGGTGTAGAGTCCGTGGAGTGGTTTAGATCATAGTTAACAGGCCGTAAGCAATCGGTTATGGTTAATAATACCATGCCAAATTTTGAAGGTATCTCCTGTGGAGTTCAACAGGGTAGTAATTTAGGTCCTTTCTTGTTTTTATGCTTTAAAAATGACGTGTGCAACAGCATTAGTGAAAAATGTAAACTAATCTTGTATGCTGATGACAGTGCCATACCTTTCTCACATACAGATCCATCTATTATAAGCAATGTGTTTAGCACTGAATTAAGAAACTGTAGCAAATGGTTCGTTGATAACAAAATACACTACATCTTGGCAAAACAGATTGTATTCTTTTTGGGTCTAAACAGAAAATTTCTAAAGTTGCTGATTTCTGTATTCAATGTAATGATCATGTCATCAAGTATTCAAACTCTGTTAAATATCTTGGTATTATTTTAGAGAACGATCTTTCAGCTACCAATATTGTCAATAATATTGTAAAAAGGTGAATGCAAATAAATTCTTTATGTATATAAAATAGTTTATGTCTTAACAACAACACTAAGAAATTGTTATGTAATTATCTGATTCAAAATCATTTTGATTATGCGTGCTCTTCTTGGTACAATGATCTTACTATAACAATAAAAAGATTATAAATTGTTCAAAATAAAGTTATATATTAACTATGTATGATTATAGAACCACTTTAAAATGGCTGATGTTACTACAAACAGATGGTTAAATGTTAACGATAGAGTGAAACAACTGAGACTCAATCATGTGCATAAATTTTTTTATGATAACTGTCCGTCATACATGAAAGAAAATTTTATTTTAACCACGGCATTGCATACTTATAACAGTCGAAATTATTTGAATTATCATATTTCACAAATGAGCACATATACAAAGATTTTTTTCTTTTATCAAGCTATTAAAGACTGAAACAGCCTACCAATCAAAATTAAATTGATAAATAAAACAAAATCTTTTAAAATAGCTGTGAAAAAATATTTAACTGAGCAGATGTGCAATGTTGAGAAATCTGATTTTGTTCTCTTTTAAATTTGAAATCCTTTTACACCACTTTTTCATGCATAATGCATTTTAAACATACTTAGATATTTATTTTGTGTTGGCTTTCACTTTAATATTATGATTTTACGCTTAGTTTATTTGTCATAGTTTTTTATTCTTTTTATAAAAAAAGAACGAATTTTTTTCGTTCTTATTAAAACAATGAATAAATTTCAATCAAAGGACCCCATTGGAAATAAGTTTTCGGACTTCATGGGCAATGGACGTTAGTGCCGATGTATAGCACACAATGGTGTCTAATAAAATTTTGTGAAACTAAAACATATGAATGACAATATATAAATATTTATTTTATGAATATTTTGGTCCATGATCACATGGTATGTGAAAGCTATGATTATTGTACTAGCACGGGAGACAACTACTGTGAGGAGTTGCATATTAAACTATTATGCGAGAGTTGAATGAATGTGTGAGATATTCGTGTTACATATTGGTATGTGTTACATTATGAAATTCCGGCCTCAATGTACGTAATTAGGCATCTGATCTTACCATGTTTTTGTCCGAGTCTTTTTCCTATAGCAGTTTAACAAGGATTGGAAAAGACTACATTATCATAATATTATATACTGTACTGGAAATAAGCTAGCAGTCTGATATAGCATTAGTTAGAATACGAAATGTATGAAGTGTTAAAAATGAAACTTCCTTGAAGCACAGTACCACCCGGAAGTAGCCAGTGTGCGGATCTGATCTCCTAATGAAGAGCTTTTAAGAGCAGATAAATCATGTCTGTGAAAAGGCCTTCAGGAAGGAAATAAATGAGTGCAATTGAGTAACACATTGAATTTGCTAAAACCCTTTCATTCGTATAATTGATAAAACCTTTAAAAATTTTATTATTACATTTTTAATACACATTAATGATCAAATAGTATTATTATCAAAGCCATAGCAACTGTTTTGCAATACGCAGATCGGCAATGTTTATGTACGAAATTTGTTTTCGAAAATTAGAGAGTAAATATCACCGTCATTTTTAAAAAAAATATATCCCTTTACTCGATCAAAGAAGAAAATGAACTAAAATAAAAATGTATAAATAAATATAAAGTAATAAAAGATTAGGTGTGCAATCTATGAAAAAGAAATAAGCATTAAAAATATTCTTAATGTGCTATTTTTCATATTTTAGTCACTTTACATCAAACTGTCCAAGTCTCACATTTTAAAGTAATACTGGTGGTAAACAAGAAGTTGATAACATCAGTGACTGTAAGTCTGTGACTGGCTTAAGAAATTAACAATTGAATGAGGTATTTTACATGACATGTATTCAATACTTACAACCTCAGTCTTATAACTATAAAGTAGTAGTACCACCGCTTTTATTTTCAGGCATCTTTGATGTTCAACTTGACTATCTAATGCCTTCAAGAAACAAATGAGGTGAGGAGCATTTCTTATGACCAAGTCAAAGAATTAGAGAAGTCGTTTACAGAAAACCGTATGAGTCAGTTGACTATTCTAGTCGGTATAGTGGTTGATGGGGAGATTAAGCATTTCAACAAGAATGAGTTCCTTAGCCAGGTGGTACACTAGTGGAGGTAATTGGAGGAAAGCGCACCGTTCGTTTTTTAAGAAAATTGCCAACAGAGGAATGTGCCCTTGTACAAAGTCCACGTGTATATGCCATTATCACGGGTAAATGCTTTGGCTGTGGGTTTGAGGCATAACCTTGGGCAAGAAAAGACTAGGCAAATGATATTTATAGAAATAGTAAAACTGACGAAACAGTTGCGGTGTGGGGAAAAGATGACCGCTTCCCAAACGAGGGGTTGGAAAATGACTATTCAGTCACTATTTGGAGACAAGGTAATCCTTTCTGTCCTACTCATCGCAATGTGAAAAATATGTCAAGTGCACTGACTTTCAATACATATTGATATAATACAAAGTACACATATTATGTATATTGCGTCCGCTCGTAAATCTTTAGAAAACAATATACATTTTGTATGAACAATTGTACTAAATTTGTAAATTGGTACTCACATGTTGTATAACATCGTTGAATAGAGACAGTGTGAAAATTAAACACCAACGCTCGCTTATTATTTCCAAAAAAGTAGTCGAATTGCTTTTTCTTTATTTACCACAACGATGGTAATACAGGTAGAAATAGATATTTTTCAGAACATTTTGCTGCTTTCGATTAAGTAGATCCATTCGTCATGGATTTTAAAACTACCGAACATCATTACCAATTATACAATAAATGTAGGCTACTATTAGCCTGTATAAATTACCGTAACATTGGATTTTTTGACTGACGCGACTTTGTTCTAGTTAAAATTTGATGTTTAAACCATTCATCTTTATGTAGTTTCTATGAAATACAATATACTTCATTGCAGACCCTGAAAAAAATGGAAGGAAGACTCCAAAATCACATCGAACGTGTCAAATGTAGTGATTCTTTGTTTGAGTGCATTCTTAGGGCTCAGTACAATTGCCATTGAAAATAAACTGACAAGTTATTGGCGAAAGAATGTAGATTTCACAAATGTATTATGTGTGTATACAGCTGCACGTGGAAAGACAGAAGCATGATAAGTCATCCGTTCATAATAGCTAAAGTAGCACGATGTACCAAGAACACCAGATAAACAAACATCTGAACTCTTGAACATGTTTACAACATCGTTTTCTAAGGGATCTTTCTACGAAGGGGTCACATGGGAAATAATGATGCGTAACAAAAGTGAAAACGTGTGTGATTTTCTTGCGTTTGACGAAACGTGTTCAAATTGTTTAACACCAATAAGGAAACTGTATAACCAAGACATCCGTAACATATCACGTGGAAAACCGCACGTCGGATCAATTATAACCAGCATATTATAAAGACTGGTATTTATAAAAAAATATACATATTTTATTAGAATTAAGACTTTTTTGTTTGTTTTACATTGAATGTAATAAATAAATAAATAAATAAATAAAAACGTGTTTCCACCACCGTGTTTGGGAATTCAAACGTCACGTCTTATTACCACCACAATTTCACCAACAGCATGTATCCAGCAAATTTCGTCAGTATTGACCTTATAGTAATTATAGAAATGCGGAATGTTCTAAAAACAATGCAAAAATAAAGCTTGTCGACAAATGTAGACGACTGTAATGCGTCATCAGAAGTCCCAAGCCGCTTGAAATGTAAAAGGTCGTACATGACATCATAAGAAAGTTATTACACCATAATAGGATCAACAGATATTTCGTGCCGCGGACTGAATGACAAGGAGACAGCCCGAGGTAGGGGTAAAATGATACATTTTTTTCTTCTCTTGTCAGCCTTGAATTATAATTCAGAGTATCATTTCTAAGTTGTCCGCTGATGCAGCCGATGTAATGAATTGATAGATAGGTACTAACTGACGTACCAAAGTACCTGATTTCCTAAGAGACTAATAAGTAATCACACAACTACATCTTTATTTAATGAAGACAGAGTAGAAATGTTTATTGTTGCTGATAAATGTGTGATTACAGGAAGGGGGCGGGTAAAAACTCCTGCAAATCCTATAATTTCACAGTACAATTTTAAGGATATGCGCGTGTAAGGTTGTACCAAAAGGATATCACTTACTATTAGAAAAATATGACATACAATTTAACAGTTTAACTAATATATTATTAAGGATAGAAGGCGTGCGTGGTATGAGGCTGTAAACGAATCAATAACAAACTACAATACTTTGGCAACTGTCTCAAAAACAATAATTCCAAGAACACTTTTGTAAGACTTCATCGAAATCATTTTTTTACATTTATCTAACTATCAAAAGGTCATTGAATCATAGATCAATTAGTGTCCCGTGAGCTTGCACGACAAACGTATGCCTCATCTGCATAAGAACTGTTGTAGAAGCGCCGTCTATTTTTGGAAGACAGCATTCTATAGTTGTGCAACTGTGCGCAGAATATTACCTTGCAAGTTCCACTTCATTTTGGACCAGACATGTCCAATAAGGTTCATATCCGGACTCGTGGAAGGCCATGGTATCACATCAACATCGTTTTGCTGCAAGTAATTGGTCGTGATTATTGCCGAATGGGGATTAGCGTTATCAGTTGTAACTCAAGTCAGATTTTTGTCGCATGTACGGGATAACGACTGGACGCAGGACTTCGTCAATGTATCGTTGAGCTGTGACGCCACGCGGTGCACCTCTCCCTCTGGTCTGTCTTTCCAAAATAAGAAAATCATGTCCACACGATCGTACTTTGGCCTCCAGAGCAATTCTGTTCTTTCACACAGGTATCCGCAAACCGTACATTACGACGTCTTTACATATACTGACATCAGTCATGAAAGTCTTTTCGAAACTTCCACTCATTATTGAAGAGCACGTCCCACCAAGTGGGCATCGCTGATGCTGTGCAGCCCACTATTGGCGGCTACATCGATAAACTGCAGTCAGACGTGTACCGCAATAAGGACGCAATAAGGTCACACAACGACCTCACTCAGACGACATCGAATGCTACGTGCGCTAACACGATGGCGGGTGCAACCTCTAGTGTTTCTTGTAGTATCTGCGAGGACGGTGAAAAGTTTGCTAACGTGAGCAAGGAGAGGATTTGTTGATCTTGACACCATGAGGTTTCACGTTGACTCATGCATGCTCATGAACACTAAAGTTCCTCGATACTTGGGCTGCGGTCAACCCTGCTTGTAGCTGCACATCTTCCTCATTTGAAAGCTTCATTCTGCGCAAGACGTTAACATAATATGAATAAAACCTCTGGCGAAATCGAGACGTGTAATTATTGATGTCCTTTACTCAAAAAGCCACAAAAACTAGTCAATGATTTTTACATAGCAACATGCACGAGAAAATCGCACTTGTCGTTGTTACTAACTGGAACTAGGAGCTAATCCTTATAGATTACACAGGGCACGTGCGGTTGCGTTCAAATAGCAAAAACATGAACCTTGTGTAAATATCGTTGCAAAATTAACGATACCGTGCCCAATGAAAAACCCGTGCAGAATATTTTTCTGGAGTATAAATAACTGCTTTGTGTATTCTACTCTTAATGACAAGCAGAATAACTGCACTATCTTTACCCATAGAAAAACGATATTGTTTATCAAAATGGCCTTTCCTTGTTTGGCGATTACATAATTTTTATGGTAAAAAGCCTTTATAACCCATTGACTCTTATAAAAAGTGTCGTTCCCGTAAGTAAAATGAGTATACATTAACCATCTTTTGTCTTAAATAATCAAAAACATATTTCATGATTGACACACCAAGACCTTAGACATTGAATGCCATTGTTTTAGATAATTAAAAATAAAAGTGGCTGATCTCTGAGTCCATCTCACACGTCAACTTCGCTCATGTGGAACTCATTACTTTCCGAAGACATACTTCAGAAATATGAATTAACACATTTTGTCCAACGTCCAGTATCATGTTTATCCGCTCAACTGTCCCATTCCCAGAACGCATTAAACAACACAATATCGTTAACTCCAAATCATGCAAAGAAGATGAGTCTCCTTAATTGCTACTATTGTTAAAACGCAGACAATTATTGCCACAGAATAAGCATATCGTCTTTTTCATAGGAAAATTATCGCCTAAGACAAGAAAGAGAAAAATATTAGATAGAGGAGACTATTTGAGCGCGTAATAAAGATGGATCATATGCGACTGGACAAATATAATACTTTCTGGCTGAGAAGATATTTTAAGATAATGCAAATCACACATTCTGTCTTATTTATGCCTAGAAATTGGCGTTATTTGAACGGATTGTTTTGGAATAGCAAGTTTGTATTTATACGTAAATCAAAAGATTCGTTTCCTTCTTTGTGCATTGTTATATTTAGACACGATCAGTTACGTTCATAATTACTTTCATAAAGTTACTAAAAAGAAGTGCGTAAATTTACCTACTATACAAAACAGATGACATTTCTGTACTAAAAGGAAGTGCGTAAATTTACACGAGTTGAGTCTGAGAGTATATCACTGCTTTAGGGTATGTGATAAATATGCACAATTTTATGCATCGTTTTAGTGTAAATTATACATCATAAATATGTTCCTATTACTAAGATGATGGAAATTCCAACGACTTTTAACAAAAGCTCACCTGATGTATTCTTCTGACCAGATCATCTTGAGTCCAATCAGTTTCTCATTGTGCGTTTTTGTTTTATTTTTCTTATTTACCTTCTCTAGAGAACACATCAAATTTTCTTTTTGCCTTCTGTTTATTTCTTTTCAACCTTTTCAATTTTTAATAAGATACCTTGAATAACAACAAACAAATTTAATACCATTTCAAATGTAAGATATATGAACAATATCTCTTACACAATTGAGGGTTTATACCCACAATGTCTAGAATTAGAATCTCAGAAGAGTGGACAGACTTTAAGAACTTTTATAATTTTCATAGAATTCCATGACGAGAAATGATCTACAATTGAAATAAAAGCAATGACATTCCCCTTAGTCACGGTCCCGTTAAATTTGCATACTAGTCTATGGGTGTAGAAAAGTTTTTAAAGACTAAATAAAAAGAATCCATTATAATGAAAACTCACAGTAAAAAAAGCGTGTTAACAATGCTTTCCTGTGATTTGACCTGGTGACCTGGTTTTGACCCCAGATGACCCATGTTCCATGTTGTCCAAGATATCATTAAGACAAACATTCTGACAAGGTTTAGTGAAGATCCAATCAAAACTGTCACTTCAAGAATGTTAACAAGGTTTATATTATTCTAGTTATTGTTATTTCATAGCATCAATAGAAAGGAACAAGCATATACAAAATTTGACTTACCTTCGAGACAACTTTCTGCTTATCAAGCATTCTACTTAATAATGATTCAATCTGTAAAATAGCTGTCCTTTGTTTGGACTTGCTTCGATAGCTCTGTACCCCACGCTTTTTTGTTTTGTCTTTCAACTTCTTTTAGGTTGTTTAAAAAGTATTCACCAGTCATAATTTTGTTGAGATTTAAACATGTATTGAAAGTTATCAATCTGTTTTTTAATACTTACAAACTTTTCTTAAATTTTCTGATAATTAGGTTGTAACACTCCAATGCTTTTGGAAGGACGATTTTTCAGAAAAGTTCCCATTCCATTCAATGTGTTCCATAACTGGTGGTGTTGCTCTTTGTACAGTACATTAATTTTAGCGTTATTTCTTGATATTTTAAAATGCAATGGTTCACTTATGCCTGCAAGTTGATTCGATGAGTCATAAATCCATCCTTTAACATCCCACGTGTGTTTTATTAGCTGTATGTTTGGAATCAATGACATCAACTCAGGAAATGCATCATGTGTTCTGAGCTGTCCTGATATTTTGCTGAACGGAGCATCTATATCTTAATGAGTATGCCCAACATACAGAAGGATATGTGAAACTGAAATGAAATATAAGTGAGTGTTTTTTGTCACTAAACCAAATGCCTACCCCTTGTACATGAATTGTTCAGTTTTATTTAAATAAAGTTCCAGTTAAAATAGGGGACAGTCACACACAACTGCGCTTGATACGAAAACTTCTTTTAAACTTTCAGAATAGACTGATTATGGGTCCCTGAGAAATATTAGAGATAATTGACACAAAAGAAAGTTAGAATACAAGCGTTTTCAATAACTGTTAAATCTATGCAAAATGGTCATTTGCCTGCAATATATTATTCAAGTAGAGCAATGTGCAGCCTAGGCTTAATGCCGTACAGGCAAATGGATTGAAAAATGCTGAAGAAAAAACATATGTTCACCTTATAAAATTCATTTGCAAAAAGAGGTTTTTACCAAAATAATAGATAGAAATGATACCAATTTGGTCTGTTGTTTTCTGAAGTTTCCATTTCAACTTATTGCTTATATGTCATATCTTATTCCATCATATGTATTTATAATAGTTTATGCTAAAGCAATGTAACATCTATGTGATCATGCTTGATCTCATTAAACTGGATGACATTTATAAACAGTTCAGTTATGCCTATGTCTTTTATCACAATGATACTGTTTACCATTTTTATATTGCCTTGATAAAAAATAATACAATGTTCATGTGCTGGAAAGCTAAAACACCTTACTAAAGATTTGCAGCCGAACCAAAGCTTCACAGAACCCAAGGACAAACTTGTTTTTATTGTCTCTTGTGTTTTTATCCATTTGTATGTATAACACAGAAGGGAGACATCCCTGAAAACAAACTTGTTCTTATTATATATTGAGCTATTATCCAATTGTAGATATAACACAGAAGGTAGACGTCCCTGAAAACAAACTTGTTCTTATTATATATTGAGCTATTATCCAATTGTAGATATAACACAGAAGGGAGACATCCCTGAAAACAAACTTGTTCTTATTATATATTGAGCTATTATCCATTTGTAGATATAACACAAGGGAGACGTCCCTGAAAACAAATTTGTTTTTATTATATCTTGGCTTATTATCCATTTGTAGATATAACACAGAAGGGAGGCATGCCTGAAAACAAACAGACACACTAAATTATAAGTACTTAATAATTCTAAGTATATATTACTTCTCTGTAGATAAAAGAACAATAAAGGCCTATTGCCATCTCCTAAGTCTTCTGTTTCTACATGTAATAATGTAAGGCTGAAATACAACTTGAAGCAGACACAGCAAATCTCCAAATATAAAGATAAAAAGTTTTAAATATTCATTTGAAATTGACTGACACTTAAACTGTGGCACACGCTAGTTGTCTCTTAAAATGCATTTACAACGACATTTTCTGAAAGTGAAAGTGAAAGCGGAAGTTTCGTGCTCAGCTGTGATATGAATATCAAAATCCATAGAGATAAAACTCATTGTATATAAAGTACGAAATCACTTAGTGTATCATACAGTCACATTATACTCATAGTGAAAGTTTCAGCTAATAAAAGTACCAATTTGAATTACTTATTCAATATATTAAAAAGTAATTGTACGACATTTCATTTGAAGGATCTTAAATGAAAGTATCCTAGTATGACAAAGTAACGCTTGATAAAATTATGTCATTAAAGTGCCATAAAGTTAATATTTACGCATACTTTACGTACTTGTTATACTCAGACACTGACCCTTCAACCAGTGTCATCCAGAAATTAATAACAAGTAATAGTGAAATGAGCTGTGGGTTCCTTTCTCAGATGGTTGTAAAAAGGTCAACATTCGATGTTACTTCTATACTGTCACACTAGTGAACAAAGGCCACCCTTGGGAAAGACAAATTGTCGCCTTTATTTACAGATCGCCTTTATTCGGTATATTCAGTTTGTTCTAAATAATCAGCGACGGTTTTTCGAAGAGTAGTCTTTATTCACGGGGTGGTCTTTATTCAGAGGTTGCTGCAAACACGGGTCATTTCTAGAAAATCGAATTATGAAATCGCCCTCGCGATGTGTACTCCCAAGATGATGCTAGTGTATGTGCATGCACCTTGTGATTTTGGTATTTAATGTCATCAGCTATGTCTTCTGTGGATGTGGTGGTGTCTTTGAACTTAAGAGTTTTACCTACGACCTTATTGATGGGTACTGTGAGCTTACCATAACCACAACACAGTGGGGTCTCCACTGTAAGTGTTTCAGAGGGTTTCCTATAGTGACTGCGGCAAAGCTGCATGAATAGTCTCAGGGGCTTCCGCTTCACAGAGTAAACAGGTGTAGTACTTTATCTCCCAAATACACATGCCAATAGAAATACATATGTACCATATGTACATATATACAACGTTTTGTAATTGTTGCGGAGAAGATCTTAAGGTGTGTATCAAACTGAGCTCAACTCTTCTGATATTTCTTTTAGAATGATCTCGTCCACCTCGGTACAAACCCTGGTTCGTATATTTTTAGTTTATTATGGTGGAAAACATAGGTTATCCTTATTTTCTAGAATTAGGTACAAGCGCTGGTTATTTTTACGAACGAACTAACCCTGATATATATTTTCCGATAGTATCGAATGACGGAAATATATTTTTTGGACAGCTCCATCCATCACAATTCTCGTTGTCCTTATTTTCTTGAATTAGGAACAAATGCTGGTTGTTTTACGTACAAATTAACCCTGATATATCTTCCAATCTGATGCCATTTTTCTTATATACCCGTTACGAACATTGATTCAGCTATTCTGGTTCATAGTCTCCTTTTCACTTAGAGCGACTGCTTTTGTTTGAAGTTACGATTCTTCTATTCTATCTCCATTACGTCAGTCTACTAATGTTAAACGATTAGAGCCTCGGCTCTTGGAAAATGGAAAAGTAAATGTGACAGTAGGTTTACTTCTCTTTCAAAGATCAGCAAGTAAGGAGTGTATCATATAGCGGGATTTACTGTACAACGATAAGCTGCAAGTTTTAACCCTTCAAGATTATCCCAATCGGTTAAGTTAGAGCTGACAGTCTTCATTAGCATTTTGCTAGGGTGCCATTAAAATGTTCAAAGAGACTGATTGAGTTTGGTCTGTATGCGATAATTTTTTTCTAAATGTAGCAGTTTAACGGTTTATTTGAACATTTTGCCTGCTAAGTTGAGCGGTGTGTATCTCTGTGGGATTGAAATACTTCTGTGCTGTTGTATCTGTTTGTTGGAATGCAGCTGTGTACGCAGAAGAGGTCCACTAAAGTATATCCCTACTCTAACGAGTAGATAGCCTACCAGATACTTTCTTTGTCGAATCTTAGGCATACTGATTCTTTTATTCGCTCGTACATAATGTATTTCTAATTTATTAATACATATCCATATTAATGCTCACGAGAAAAACAAACATTGCCGATAAATTTATATTAATTACGTTAATGACAATATTTGATTAATTGTTGAAAGTAATATATGAATGTTAGTTTGTATCAAGAAATATTGTAGCTGATATTGTACATTTGGATCAAAATTGCCAGGGAAGTGTTGTACTAAATATGTTTAGACATGCTCGATGAAATGATATACCTTAATATTTAACGGGACATTGATTAAGATGCTTGTACTTCGTTTAATCAATGTCATTTTCTATTTTCTACGGTAGATAGCGGACAAAAACCAGAGGCATATACCATAAAGCATGAAAGACATGATGATTGGTCCTAATATACTAGATCTTGTTTCTATACTACTGATATACTAGTTGTATAATTAGTGCAATATCAGCTCATGTACAAAAAATTAAACACAAGCACCATGTGCAGCTTTATATTGTTTAACAGTTATTGAAACTGACAGAGCTATTTAATAAACGATTTTTGTTTCGTGTATTCAAAAAAACATGGTAACGGGAGCATTGGTCGATAATATCGAATAACTGAAAACAGTTTTGGTTTTCTTGACAGCTCCATGCTTCATAACTCGGGTCAGGAAGTCCGTGAAAAACAGACGCGAAAGATAAACTTCTCATACTTAGTGTTCTTGTCATTTGTAGTCGTTAGCATGTCCCGGTCCACATCAAACTTATTTCTCTCTACAGAAATCCAAACAACATACTTATAAATATAAGATAGAAAGAGATCAAGTAAAATATTCAGAGTGTTGCAAATAGGAAACTTTTTTGTCATCGACTTAGCTTCGACTTCACCAAACGTCTGGGAAATTGCAGACAATGCGCAAATAATTATTATGTATGGTAATGATTCTAAGACACTATACGCTTGGTCTTAGAGACTAAATGTATTATTATGTATTATTGTGAATCTTACGTTCAGAAAGTGAACAAAGTGCCATTCCCAGTAATTCAATCAATGTATCTCCAACACTTGAACTGAGACCAATTAAATTGCCGCGCGCGACATGCTGCTAAAGTACTGTTATATCAATTGCTTACAGATATTTAACTATAAACAATTATATAAGTCACTCATTCGACACAATTTGGCGAATTTTTACTGAAACCATTTCAACGATTTACGGTGTGATTAGAGCATTTACATTTATCTTGATGCAAATAATTCTTACTTCATTTGAAGTAATTTGTTGGAAAATTCTCTTGTAATTCAACAACAAGCCTAAATTAACAAGGTAATAGAAAACTATGTTCCGCGCATATTGCAACCTACACATACATTTTAATTTTTAAACATAATGTTTTGTCTATTTATTAAAATATTGTCCCTATTACCCTTTTCCGAGATTTGAAGTGTCCTTATTGCGTTGTCCGATTTGTTTTAGAATGACCACTTCCTGCCCGATCCTGTTATACTTTCAATTCTGGTTTAGTCCAGCGAACCTCTAGAATATAACAATAATAATACACTAATATAACCAAATTATAATTACGTATAATGATAACAAAATTATTGCGTTCACTAAATCTGGGTCTTCTCCATTTGGTTATTGATATTCGAGTTAAAATGATTAGTGAAATGGCAAGTCGCGCGTTATTTTCTTTTCGGGATATTGTGTCGCCTTCTGAGTCAACGGGATAAATATACATCGACATCTATAAATCAAGTTAACAGAATGTGACTATATAACATGATGTTTCTGATATATGGCTGCGCTAGTCATATAATTGATATGTTTAATGAAGTAAATCCTTTGTCTGATAGCTTATGGTATATAATCCTGGAAGAAATGTGCTGGACAATGTCGTGAGCAACTATAATATATCGTACATATGCATATTTCCTTCTCCTGTAAATATCATCCATGTTTTTGCTATGTTAGTATAAGTGGGATATCTTAAAAGTAGTTAATTACGGTATTGAAAGGTTCCGGGTAAACAAAATCCGAACAGTGATAAATGTTTCATGCATTTTAAGTATAGACACATATATCAAACTATGAAATAAGGTGCCATGTTTCAACGATACTTTAAAAACGGATAGGTATTGACTTCGTGGAAGTTATTTCAATTATTGAACACAATAGAGGTTGAGCGCACATATATTAAATTTGCTTTCGCTTAACGTGCTTACAAATATGGAAACATTTAATGTAAATCGAACGTAATCTCCTTGTGATAGATTCATCTGCAAAATATTGATATCAAAACCGCAGACATGACACATACATCATTATAATATTGTCTGTACTCTGTACCATTATGTCTATGATATGGAACATTCGTTTATTGTTCGAAATCGAACCAATATTCTTCAAGACGTCGTTACATTTTTCATTATATCTCGCTCCGGTGGTTCAAATGATTAATTTAGTAAATCTGGTTTAGGATAAAAGTAGACAATGTCTGGGACACGATATTCGAATATTCGCAAATTTCATCTTAAAATGGAAACCTCGTGTACATCGGAATTTCAAAGTAAATACGTACAGTAGTTATTTCATCTGAAACTTGCAATATGAAGTATCAGAGTCAATAAGTACTTAATGCACCAGTCCAACAGACAACAACTACAAAATCTTGTTAAAAACAGACAATCGAAAAAGAAATCAAGTCCCGTGAATCCCGTGAATCCAATGTCTTGAAAAAATTATTTCACAGAATATGAAAGGAAATGCTTTAGATACATTTAGAAAAATGTGTGAACGAAGAAGAATAATTCGTAGCAGTACAGATGTATTATTTTCTAGATAAGGATAATATTACAAGCCATTGTTCTTTATTTGTAACATATTCATTTCAGGAATTATGGACAATTCGAAATAATTGTATTGTATGCATGACTCATTTTCTCTGTTTCGTTTTTTGTTTTGCGTGATTAAGTAGGCATTTGAAACTAAAAGTAGAAAGTCGTTTTAAACCATTTTAGTCGTTTATGGTTAGTAATGATCATTTTAACATTAAGGGCTAAATTTGTCACTGCTGACAGAAAAAGAACGATCATGAGAAAGTAGTTTGGATGTTTCGGACGGCTAGAACGAAACCTAGATGTTGTAACAATGACGTAACTAGAAATAAGACATTGGTCTTTAAGTAAACCCCTATACCAAGTGTCAAAACTACCTGTTGATAACTTAAGAATGTTAAATTTCAAGGTCAAGGTAACGTTCACCCTTCGTTGAACCATCATCCTTAATTCCTTTCGAAATTAATCGGAAAGGCAAAAGGTGAACAAACATTCCAGCAAAGAAATGCTACACCATCAAGTAGCGCGCGTCAGACAAACAATATGATTGTGCTTTGTTTGAAAACAGGGCCTGGTTGCTACAGACATGACCTTTAGCATTTGTCAATATCGGTGCATGGTTTGTTGTGCGAGCAACATGAATCTGCTGTTAAAATGACAAGAACATTTTAGTGTCAATACACACGAACGTGATATATATTTATTAAGTTTGTTTCTATCTGAGACATGTAAGTTCGATTTATGACCAATATACGCTAATAACACGCCGCGTTAATTAACTAGGTTTGTTCAAAGTCAAAGAAATAATGTTATTAAATATGGTTTGGTATTGTTTCCCATCGAGGTTGATAAACGTGCCTTGAATATAGTATGGAAGAGGGTATTAGAGCAAAACGCCAATCACGTTTAAAACAGATAACATGCACTGTACTGTTACAATTTAAGGTACAGCACTTTCAATACATTATTTAGTACTTTTATCAGAATTTAACAACATATCTGAGAAACAGGTATAAACAAAATCCAGGAGAAACCTATCAATCTAATGCGTCCTACAAACATCGGCTAGCAATATACTTCTTTTGGAGTACAATATTACATATCTAAGAAATCCATTGAAAGCTGATTTCCCTGAGAGAATACCAGGATCGGTAGTCATGGTTTCTGGACGTTGTCGAGATTTTACTTCTCAAAAATGTCAATGCCAAGCCTCTCATTGTCGAAGTAGCTTGTTCCTCCCAAACTTTTTGTCAAACTATTAAAGAAAACGTATGCTGCCATTATTGGAATAAAAATATCGTAAAAGCCAGGCTGAGATAGTTAGAGAATGTAACATGAACAACAACACGTTGTTCATTTAGTTAAATGATTCTATCAAGCAGGCATTAACTTCTTCTGTCTGCTTTAAGAATGCTCGTCCGCGTAAATTATTGGAGGGTCTTGGCGTACTAAAATGTTCCAATGCAAAAAATAAAAACGTTTTAAGCGTTTTTGCTCACTTGACAATGTCAGTGAGACAGGTGAAACCTTGACTCAATACCCCACGAGACATGTTGAACAGTGCATTGAAACAATCATGTTATCGCGTTAAACCATCTACAATCAATGATTGCTATCACCACACTTTCAATATGAAGTTAGTGAAGAAAGAGTACTTCAACAAAGTGGCTTTCGTTCACTGCGTTTTTAGTTTCACAGCCAGGGTCATTTGGCGACTTTCCCGGCGTAACGATGGTGGGAGACCCCTACAGTACACCTGGGTAGTACCACCGACTTTCCGTAAGCCAGCTGGACAGGAAAGCTTCCTCACAAGCACAGTTTGGTCCTGGATGGGATTTGAATTCAAAATAGTGATTACTAGTCACAGACTGCATCCACTTGACCACGGAAGCTTTATGAAGTGGCTTCAGTTTTGAAGTTCTGTATTGTGAATGTGTAACACTGGTGTTACTTAATTGACCAGTATATAATTCAAACATACACGTGATTAGGTAATATTTGTGATGATATAATGGAATTCTGTTACATGACACCGCTGTAAATTTATAATAGTGAATCTCAGTCTCCTCTTTAAGTGTTTTACGCAGAAACAACAGGATATTGTCCATGTGATGATTAGTTTATTTATTGTTCTCTTGTAATTTTCCCTTCTGCTTTAACGGGCCTCTGTAGGATATCGTGTCTGGTGGTTTATGATTGCGATGTATTGTTAGGGCATCATGCCAACTGATAGTGTGTTCGTGATGCTTAAAAGCAGTTTGCCTTGAAACAAATGGAATTTAATGTTAATTACGAAATACTCACCATAACATTATAAATTGCATGACAACATTATGAAATCTCTTATGGCGTCAAAAGAAATTTGCATAAGCATATTTAATGTGAAATAATTAGGAAATCTTTATGACCATAGTGCACGAAAATCTGAGAGCGCTACATTTGTTATAATATCTAACACTTGAAGATAGCACAGTTCATTATGAACTTCTTCTATTATTTTATGTATTCTGGTCAGCAACATCATGGAAAACGGTAACGTTGGATTAAAACACAAATGTATGGCTTATCATGTAGTCATATCTATATAGGTAAAACGGTCACCAAGATTATTCATATATACATACATTCTAATTATGTAGGAGATGAAGATAAAGACTAACAGGCAGTATGATCGATGTAAACAAGATTCATACATTTAAAAAAAGCGCCATCGTGGTTAAGATATGCTTCCGAAACGGGCTCAAGATCTGTCTGCATCGTACCGGTGTATTATATAGGAAGCAATTATACAGAGCAGAGTGCTGAAGCTGTACACTGAGGATGAGTTTCTCATTTAATTGTAATTGAATCCTATGCGAACTGGTGAGGTATGGACGTTGTCTGAATCTATGCATAATCGTCTTCTATACATGATACCTCAAGACAAAGTAAAGTCGTCAAGGACTTGAAAATTTTACCTCTGTTAGATAAGTTCTTGGATATCTCTAAGGTGATCAATACACGTGAGGAGTAATCACTGGAAGGCTATGAATGACCTTTTGTGTATTGTTCCCTCTATGTCTTCATTCTTCTTGAGGTTTAAGGCTATAAAGAGGTAATTTTAGGCATGATTCATAAATTAGGGAGTGCTCATACATTGTTTCTAGAAGATTATAATAGGATTTTAGGCGGAAACTTTTAATGTTCTAACGCAACAAAAATGAAAAGAAAATCTTATAATAATCTTTTATTATTTGCATTGTGTCCAATGTGTCACAAGTATTGTTTATTATTGGTCATTTACTTCGTTATTCAGCGACAACAATGTCAACTCCAACACATTAATGTTATCAGTCACCATATTGGAGAAACTCATTCCAAGTTGAATTATACAATTCGTAGAGCAAAGGCGAGCGCTTGTCTTTAGACGCTTGCGATGTTACTGTTAGCGTTGTTAAACTCGCTTCCGAAATTTTATTTGCCCGTGTCTTTTAATTCAATGAAAGTGTATCTTTATTACTTTGCGAATTGTAATATATACATGTATCTGATGTATGGCTACTTCGACCAGGTTGCTATAATAATGCTTTATATGTATATAATTATATATTTGTATAAGCGGTTGAGAAATATAATTCTTTCCGTCAAAGTAAATACAGATATATTACAATGGAAAACACATCCTGCGTAATAAAGAAAACTTTCATCAAAATAAAAGATTCCGATGTATTACGCTTTGATTAAAACCTGCTGAGCTTTGTAGAAAAAATCTAACAACCAACACTTGCAGTGTTTTATTAGGATGGTAATTTGTAAATAATTGAAACATTTACTTACTAAGTGCCCTAACCAAGCATATATCACAATGGTAATGTGCAAGACGTGTTATATCGTCATTACGTGCAATGAATATTGTGAACACAACAATTATTGTATGACGTTTAATTTTGATTTATAGCTACTCTATTCATGTAATTGAATAGATTAAGAACATCAATTATAAGAAACGCAAAAAATACAAAACAATTCGTGTGTTGTTGTAATTATTTCCAATTTGTTTTCTGTGCGTTATTATTACTTACAAAACTGTTGTTTCCATATTAGTATAACTGACGTTTTGAGATTTAAAGTAAGTAAAATACGGTACTAATATTTCCTAGTGTGCCGCTGATGTGTAATTCATCTTAAATGTAGACACATACATCACACTGTGGAATTAACTGTCATGTGTTGAGTATATTGCACGCGCAGAGTTTTGTAATACTGTTGAGAGTCAACATACGTATATCAAAATCAATTTTTATCACATTACGTGCATACGAAAATGGAAACAATAAATATATTGTAATTTGTTGTTTTCTCATCGGAATAATTCCATCGTCTTAGGTAATATTACAGCAGACAATCAGTAGACATCATTGTTGTATTGCCTGCAAAACAAAACAGAAGGGGACTCGGTGGTCGAGTGGTTATGGTATCCGACTAGTGATCACTATTGCCTCACTGCTGTGAGTCCGAATCCCAATCAGTACCAAATTTCGTATGTGAGGAAGCGGTCCAGCTAACATACGGAAGTTCCGTGTTTCTACCTAGGTGTATACCAGGGATCTTCCTCCACCATTAAAGCTGGAAAATTGCAAAAAAATGGCTGTTGGTATGAATGGAAAAATAAATCAAAATATATTCCAGTTGGCTATATAATGCTTCATACTGTATGTCAATACTATAGAGATAACCGTAAGAGCTGTGAATAGATAGCTGATATTTGAGGAGCTGTTATGATAACCATAAGGCTTTGTGAAGCATTACATTCTATATTTAATGATTTTAACGATTTCTATTTAAAATTCATTAATTAACATCAAACAAATAAAACGTCTTATGCTGCCTGTTTGATATTCCAGGCTGTCAGATAGCTGTTATATTTGCCTGTAATAAACGCTTCATAGAGGTTTCCACGGTGATAATTTGTTAGATGGTGTAAAAACGGTCGTGAATCTTGTCTCTTGTTTTTGCTCTGTTAGCGACAATGATTAATTGAGCGAAAATGGACTGGAATGAAAGGAGACCATGTCTGTTTCAGAAATACCTGGAATGGACAGCGGACTGTAAGCCATTGCAATCTAAGAGTTTTTTTCAATATAATATCGACCCTGACAAATATTACATATTAACATATCCTGTTCCGTTTCTAATATAAAATAATATTTTCAAATTTCACAAATATATAGAAACACATTGCGTATGAAAAATGAAAGCATTAACATTTGGATTTTTTCATATTTTGTTTACGACTGGCGAGTTCCTTTTCGTATCTGTATTTATCGAAAACGGCTAAACGAATTGGTATTCAATCACGTGTCATATAATCCAGTGTCGCGAACTGAGACATATATGGAGAATATCAATCACCTAAATTGCTATTTCGGTCTTATTGGAGACAATAAATACCAAATAATATGTTTAGGAAAAATATCGCACAGGATATGATGAAAATGCATTAGATGTAGGGAAAACATTTGTGTATATAATGATTGATTATTTGTGACTCAATAAATGTATTTTTCGGATAAGTAAATATTATAAAGCCATACAAATTAATTTGCTTTTATCTTTAAAGTTTTGCATACACTGCAAAGACAACTGTCTACACTAGATGTGAGTTTCAGTATATTGAATATTTAATATAGAAATCTTAGAAAAATATGCTTCCATGTTTGAAATAAAAAGTAATTCAATTCAAGGTTGTGATATGAATTAGTATTCGGTAAAGTGGTTAATTTTTGCTAGAATCACCATGCGGTCGTATTAGGATCCATATAAAAAATGTGGTACGGATTGGAATATACGGACTAATCATACGGCTAATGAAAAAAGACAAATCCGTGTCATGCCTTAAGTTTATATCTGTCAACTATAGTTTCTCAATTACGCGAATTAATGTGTATCAGGGTGTAGGTACATCCTGTATTGTCAATGTAGTATATTTTGTTGTTGCCAGCTGGAGTTTTCAAATTACAGAGCCAAACTTCATCTTCTTTACACTTTGAAGACGATAGAATTGCTTTGGTTATCAGCCTGTGATTTGTAGATTTTCTTTGCAGTCATCACTGATAACTCACAAGTGTCAGTATTTGTCTTTGTATTTCCCTTGATCCTGTCCAGGGGTGATATTTACGAAGAATCTTAAGTATCTTAAGAAATTTCTTACCCTTCACGCATTGTCCTTGAAAAAGGATAATGAGTTTCTTATCCGTCACATTGTCCTTATCATAATTTACGATGTCCTTCGGTAAAGGCAGTCTTAATTTTAAGGACAATTTCAGTTTCACCTTAGGAAATTCTTAAGACTCATTTTCATTTTCATGATCTACAGACAGACCGGAAGTCGAAAAAACGCACGCTGCTGAAAACAAATCGCTGTGAATATGAGTGAATCAAGGAAGAGAGCCCCTAATTTTTCGATATAGGACTCATTGGTTCTCGTGGAAGTCATTATTGAGCAATACCAAAAAATCTTGACTTATTATAGTAATACACAGCATAAATTCACAAATAATGAGTATCTTACTGTATTTAACCATTGGAAATGCGACTGATTCTTATCAAACAACGTACATACGATGGGGCCAGCTTTAAAATCGCTCGTGTAATTAACGATCTCTTTGTGTTTCAATAAAACAATGTACTATTTATTTCGAACAAATAATGTGTTTTTACCATTTGAATTCACATTGACTTCTGCATGCATAGGAAATCGTAAAAATATGAGAGCGTGTCCAGCAATAATATCATTGTACGTTTCAATATACTTTATTTATATGATATCATCTGATCAAGTGTTCTTCAGCAATTACTCATCTTCTACATGCAAAGTATTGACACATGAGACTGTTGATGGATATTTTTTCACAAGGGCAATTATCTTGAGGCTAGGCAATCATTGATCAATATTATTATTTAATTCTAAATATTCTTTGATAGTATTAGCTGTATTTAAGAATAGCCTTCCAATTCGAAGTGAAAGCCACGACCTCTCTTAATTTTAAAAAATGATGCGAGTAAAAGAAATGCGTGTGTCTTAATTAAACTGATTTTTGAATACCATTTGAGATTTGTATTTTTTTATCTGTGGTAGTGTCATGTATTTAGCAATCTAAATTCACGTTTAATACATGATATCTCAGAGTTGACTAGAGCATTCAACTAGTAGTATTTGTTATTGTTGATGGTACCGCCTGTCGGGTTTATTTATTGACATATATGTAATTTCATTTTCTCCCCGAGGATATGAGGTAGGGCCCATCAAACCGGCTTAATTCCCATCAAAGCAGTTTACACTTCCTGTGACTTTGCTGCTGGCTGTTCCAAGGCGATATACCTCGGGGAGATAGTGTTGTGTCTCCCATGTTTTGTTTATTTAAAAGTTGTTTGTGGTTTGGGTTGAAGGGTTTTGGGCGAGTTAAGATTTTTGGGAATGAGGTTTTGGGTGTGCTTTAAGAGATCCTTTTTTATCTATATTTATTAGAATGTCACGAACCACATCAAACAGGTAAATAAAATTAATAACGTTGTTACGGTCTATTTCACACATAAAGAAAACCGTATGGAAAAATAGGATAAATAGAATAAATTACGTTATTTTCGCGAGTGATTTCTTCCTTGCTATAAACCATTCAGGGAAGCACTTATAGTTTGCCTTAACCGAACGTCTGGAAAAATACAGACAACGTACAAGTAATTGATATAAATGGATACAATTCCAAGACAAATATCATAAACGTGTTCTCAGAGAGAAGACGTATTATCATACATTGTATTGGTTCATTCAGAGATTGAACGACGTTCTTCGCCTTGAAGTCCGGTCAAAATAACCCTAAATCACACTGGGAGTTAAAATATCTAAATTGCCACTTATAACACACTGTTGTTATAGTGATTTACTATTCGTTGACAGACAATGTAATACTTTCTAGTGGAGATAATTATATGACCATGCAAAACATACATTCTTCATTGTTTGCTTATAACTTGGAAAACTGTCATCGGAAATGGAACATTTCAACGTTTTATGTTTTCATTAACATTCTGAGTTCAGCATACTGGAAATAGATCAAACAACCTTTTCAGTGATAGAAAGGTAATTCATCCAGTCTGTTGAGGCATTTCTGATGTAATGTATGGTCTTTTCCATAAGGATATAATCCATACAAGTTAAACAGATTAATGACACTACAAGAGTCTCATTGTCTTCTCTGCTAGATAAGTTGTCGCCATCTTCGAAGCAAATGTAATCTTACCGGAAAAAAATCATATTATGTTCTGGTCACTTGTATCAAAGTAATATTCATGCTCACTAGCTTATAACACGCTTATTATACTTTACATAACGTAGTCACATTTTGCACATACGGATTGATCGATGTAACTAAATGTGGCAGTGTATGTCTGTTTACAATAATAAAACACTATGTTCTAAAAGCATTCAATCTATTGCACATTTACTGAACTGCAAGGTATGCGTATACCGGCATATTTGTGAAATTTATTATTTCCTGTTTATTAAATGTAGCCACGCCGCAACATAGATATAATGTATGTCCTAGGTTATTTAAAAGTCTGCGTCTGATTTATTTCTTCACTATTCTTGACAAGTATTTTATACGTATAATAAATCAGTTCCGTAGTTTTGATAATCACATTCCATATATAAGTTAAATATATACTAGGCAATCGTGTGTATTGCTTAACTAAATCATACCTTACCATGTTTCATGTGTCACTCTTTTACTGATGACAACCTTTGTCATATTAGTAATCTCGGTATAACAACATAAGATTGATTTAGTCAGTGTTATATACGATGTACACGAGTTTCTGAAGGCACTGGATAAATGAAATCCGCACGAATGATTATGTTTCATGTATCTAAAGTATACAAACATGTATCAAACAACTATGGGAAAATCAGTCACGAAACTCGTATAATTGAAAAGTTTGTCACGTTTATGAATACGTGTATGTATATACACTGTATATATACGTGATTCACACAACAAGCCAAACAACGCCACATATCTCTCATGTATGTATGTATATACATGTATATGTGAAATATCTATAAGAGAGGTATGTGGTGTTGTGTAGCTTCTTGTGTGAAACCTGCAGATTGATTCTGGACTGTGTTGTGAGTTGGGGTTGATATGAAACGTTCTGAACGATGAGATCAGGCGAGCTGTGATGGTTGGTTTATGGACGTTGCTTTTATGTATACTTCAAGTCTGTGTTTGCTGGTGCGAGACATGCAAGCTGACTGTAGTATTATATGTAGAAAGATGTTATAATTTACAAGTGTCATATCCTGTGACACGACTTTGCTTTCTATTCCAAGTTTTGCAATTATTTAAACTATAATAAATCAGTACAAAACTTCCATTGTCAAAGTTTAATATTTTGATACAAATTTCGATATACATGTACACATAGATATGTATACCACATTTAGAATCTATTTTATAAAGGCGCGATCATACGGGACTAGCAACATGAAATATTAATCTAAATAATATGATACATTCAATGTGTTATATCTTTGGTAAATAATGATCGTCAAAACTTTGATACAATCACAGCAAACTACGTTAAATGGTGTCTTTACAATATTTTAACATATTTTTATCCATTAAGAGGGAACATAATCATATATTCCAATTGAATGCATTTTTGCATCTATTGTCTAAAGCATCTGATATTTCATGACATATTGCTGTTCGTATGTATTGAATTGAAATTCTTTGATGCACTTTATTTATGTTATATACTGTGTTGAATGTATCCACTCGGTGCTCGCCTAAGAATTAGGTAGCTGCATACTTTCTCAGGCGAATTGTACTGCAAATGGTTGAGATTTTTCTTGATGAACAGCAACAGTGTTTTGAGTCAAATGGAAGCCGTAATGATCATTCTGTGGATGAAATAGATTTAATATTTTTACTGACTATAGCACTTTCCTGGGCAACATTTTGCCTTACTGGATGGGAATTTGTATACGAATATCCTTACTATAACATACGAGGGTTGTTCTATATATAATGTGTATTGAACAACAGCGCAATGACGCTTTGCACGATTTCATGAATTTTTACCCCTGAATAGTTCTATTCCTTTCCTACGATATAAACTCGAACCTTCAGCTCTTGGCAGTTTTAAACTTAAAGTCATTTCAATAGAGCCAGAGCCAGTCGTTGACCACTGTTGTAAAAATGGTTGGGAAACGGGTTGAGAATATTGAAGAAATTAGAGCTTATATAAAAGTTCGCACAAAACTCGGTCGTTTGGAAAAGCAGACTTTTACTGAATTGGAGGAAGTTTATGGGTGTGATAAGGTATCTTATGAGACAGTTCGTAGGTGGAGAAATCTCTCACCGTCAAAGATGCAGCAAAATCCGGTCGACCCGTGACTGTAACAGGCAACACAAATGTCTCAAAAGTCAGGGAAATGATTGAAAATGATTGCAACTGCTCAAAATGTTTCTTAACTTCAATGAAAGACAATTTACAATCTTTGTTGCTGGTGACGAAACATGGGTTCATTATTTCGAACCAGTAAGAACTACTGGAAACAAAATGTGGCTCACCAAACGCGGTAGATGGCCTGCAGTTGCCAAAAGGACCATGAACACAAAGAAGGTCCTTTATTGCATATTCTTCTCTTGTGATGGTATAGCCGTACAAATACTCCCCAGAAATAGCCCCATGCGACTTTTTCCTTTTTCCAAAACTTAAAGAGTCCTATCTGGTTGTCGATACAAGTATCGACAGGCCCTTTGCTCAGCCATCAGTCAGTGTCTCAGAGGTATACCTAAATCAGCGTACCGTGACGCATTTCAGAAATGGAATCAGATATTGAAATCATGTTTTTCAAACCGCGGAGAATACTTTGATAGGATGTAATGTTCATTTCACTATTTGAGTCGAACGCTTTTGAAATATTGTATAATACACATTACATATCGAACAACATTCGTAATGCGAAGTATAAATACATTTTGGCAATAATAACTTTTTTAGCAATGTCTGGTCGAGGGTCACATCTTTTCAGCTAATTTGAACTCGACGCTACGGCTCATAAAAGTACATTAAAGTCACACCTCTACTTATAAGATAAGACATATTATGAGTATTTCCGACCTTTATATTTCTCTATTACATGTTAGCCGGCTTATATTTCATTATTTGTTAACATACCGGGCAATGTATTTAATCACTACGTTTTAACAAGATTTTCGTGAAATCTTCCCGTTGACATGCAAAGTACTATATCGGCAGCTGTATATATATATTCTGTATCTTCAATGAGACGCAACATGACAGCACTTCTCATTCGTCACTGCTGGTTAGGGTGCGCCAAATGACGAGAATATTTGACCATATTTAGTTATCTTCACAATTATGTACACAGTACACTTTCATACTACAGTCTTCCCGTAAGGATGAGTTCACTTACTTTACAAAAATATTTTAGTTAACGCTTTAATTTCGAACAAACGTTAATCACATTTGATAAATATATCCAGTTTACAAAAACAAATAAAGTACATTACTTCATCATTGTTTTAGATCCATTTAAACCTGATGGTTCAATCAGTTCATGAGATGAATTATTAAACGCTTTTTCATGAAAGTCAGTGTCTTAAAGATTTCAGTTTTCCAATTCTCTCTGAAGTGGTTTTAACATTAACGAAGATTTACCTTGTTCGCACTTAATTAAACAATGCCAATTAATCAATGCCAATTACAGACTGTCTTGAGATGGTACGGATATTGCTTCAGGTCTCCAATTAATTAAATACATAAAATTTGTTTATTTACAAGAAGAGACACAATTCTGAAGATATATTCAATGGCCATTCAATTTAATTCTGATATAAAATGTATTAATCTTTAGCCTGTAGCGGATAATTATATTGATTGTTTTTTTTTTGTATTATGATAAATAATAGAAATCTACCGTATATTTCCTAAATTAAAGAAATATTGTGTGTATCAAGTTTTAAAAGAGAAACAGTCGAGTTGGATAAATAAACTTAATAAAATCGAGTGTCTGATATTTCTTTGTGCGTATAATAATATAATACTACAATTATTTGATTTCTCGATTGTCTGTCGCTATTGTCGTATAAATATGAATTGTATGAAAAGCTTGTATTAACCACAATATTTAAAACCTATTTATCATCACATTTTTGGGTACTGAGTTTCTTTTCTCCTTTTTTTCACTGGGGTTTAAAGTCGCACCAACATCTAGGGGCATTTAGCGACTTCTTACACTTTAACTTTGAAGGAAGACCTGCTGCATACATATTGGTAGAACCATCGATCTTCCGTAAGCTAGCTAGACATAATCAGTTTAAAAAATATTTGTGCAAAGATTCCGATTACTAAGTTTCCAAATGTATTTCTAAAGGTAGTTCTTTGATTAGTAAGGTCATTCATTCAAATGTAGTTTTATGTTCGTCGTTTCTTTTTGTGGTTTCCTTTGTCCATTTTATCACTTGTATTTGTACCTATCAGCTTGCTGCTTTTTACTCTGCGTTCTCTTTTATCAGTGTGTACTTCATGATTCGAACAATCCCATTGTTCTCAGGCCGCAACCGTGGTCCAGTGGTTAATGCGCTGAACTTGTTACCCGGGGATCCGGATTCAAATCACGGTCGCGGCAGGTCATACCCTTCTATAAAAAATAGACAAAAATGTCGATTTTCCTCCATATGTGGAGAAGTTGGCAGCTCCTTGTGGAAGGGTAAGTTATGCGTGTAAAATGTGTCACTGAATGACGAAATTTACATAAATTGCCTCATTAACAACAATGTGATTTATATTTTGACAGTGACAATTTAGACACGGGGAGCTTGTATAACAAGGACACAAGAACAGGAAACATATTGTTTATTTCATATTCTGATAAAGATGGAGGTTTTCTCAGTAAATCAGAATTAACGGCTTCTGACAGATACTGTCAAAGGCTCATGAATTATCATGTTCACAGTGATAGCTAACATTAACGTTATTGTAAAAAATCTGCTCAGCATCCATTGACATCTAGGATATCAATGTTCTGGTTAATGCCATACATCAGAGCTTATGATCAACAAAATCGTGGAACATTCGCCTTATGGAAACATACTTTATGTTACTATGGCAATAACAAGTTACTAAGGTGTAATAACTCATGTATAATAGACAATATGTTCTCTTGTGAGATTAAAGATGGGATGATTTTAAAATTTCCGTCATCCGTCGCTGAAATAAACGGGAATCCTTACCTAGTGTTGTAACTGATGTTTCTTTTGTTTCGTGTAATTACAAAACATCAAAGATGCTTTCATAGGGATTCTCAAGACATTTCAGAGAGAGAAAATTTTAATGAGAACAAATACAATGTTAACATCATTTTTTCATAACATTTTATCAGGTAAAATGAAACTGATTATCTGTAGCTGTCCGATTATTATTATATCACATATACAACAATAATGTTTGTTCTACCTGAAATTCTCCGTTCGTGCATTTATTTCCGGAAGGAAGATTTTCCCAAATTACCAGAAACAAACCCGTCCAGCAATATCAATCAGGACTTCGCAGATTATGTAACTAAGTGAAGTTAATAACTGCATGGTGACACATGGTGACGACTTATTGTGGCGGCGAGGTTTGTGCAATATAACACCGGGTCGTACTTCCTTGTTTGTATTAATAACAGTACCGCGCAGCTGACGTTGTTAGTATATTCATAAGCACAAGTAATACAAGTTAGTTCATTCTTGTTTGAGTTCGCTAGTCACCTACCTACTATAACTGCATATAAATTTGTGAAATTAAAGAGCGTTGTAAATTTATTGACAATAGTGAAAAAAATGGCGTATTCTTAGAATATGAAACTTGCTGAGGTTCCGTTACCGAGTATACTGTATTAATTCCACTAACAAAGCAATTGAATGTGTATAGTGTGTCAACGTAGATGTCAATTAATATTTCACTGTAGTTTTGTGATTTCTACAAGTAATAAATGTGAGGTTGAGCCCTTGGAACTAGTTTACATCCTATGCCATACTAAGGCAGTACCCTCTGACAGACTCTGTTTTGTCTGATATCTTTGGATGTTCCTGTGTTGATTAGGCTTTGCGTTAGTGGGTTCTGAGGAAGATAGTAGTTTGGGAAAGGTGGAATCAATATGCGCTTTTTTTCTATGAATCCTTTAGAATCCCATAGGAAGGTGAAATGTTTTGGTGAATTTTCATTTTGATTTATGTTATTCGTCAAGCCAGTATAGGGTAAATAACAAGAAGTAATCCAATTATCGCACGTGTTGTTCAGCTCAAAATAAACAATCAACACAAAATATTTAATTGTCGCTCACTAAATCCATTTCTTCAGCTCAAGGGTCACTGTCACATTCTTGGATCTTAGATTTTGGATTTTAATGTGTTTCTACTTGAACGATCAAGTTTACATACATATTTAGGCGCTGGAGGAAAGGTTAGTATAGTGTATTGGATTCTTAACAAAATACCATGGACTATCATGGGAAATACTAAGAAGAAAACATCCTTTAAACGTTCACGATAACATTTATTCGTCCATCTACTTTTTAATGTTTCTGAACATTTAAACACTGACAAATGGACAAACACGTCTCATTTATTAAAATTAATGATGATAAAACTACACATATTCTATCAGTGTACATTCTGTTGTACTAAGTTTAGTTTATAGAAGTTCTGTGTGCAAATGTAAATGTTTTAAACATATTTACGTAGGTGTCTGTTTACCTTATTGCACGGAAATAATACGTGTATTTACAATATGTTAAAATTGTCGTGTTATCATATTGTTGATTTATGTGTTTATAATAATTATTGGTGTATGATTCAAGATAGCATACGATAAATTTCACTGCAACCGTGTTGTGGAACAAGTCCTATCCGAAAGAGAAAATGTCAACAAGTGTTTGAATCTAAAACCTTGTGTCACCATGATATAGATACATGGTGTTAATTATTAGTATTATGATAATTATAAATACATGTAATTATGAAATATATGGCAATTTAAATTTTAAATATATTGAAATTTGTTCATTTTTTTCTATGTATGTTAAGAACTCGCATTGGTCACATGACCTTCTATAATTAGAACGAAAAATAGTCATACATGTGTATATTATTGACACATTTATATAAGGTTGAAAAAATATAGTTTCGATTTTTTAAGCAATAGTCAGCTAATATATACTATATATCCACCACAGTAGTAACATTATTTACGACAAAGTTGAATGTAACATGTCTCTATACACTAAGTGTCAAGTAATAGACGCTCATTGAAAATTATTGCCATATTTGAGATGATTGATAATTCACGATGACAATACAATTTGTTACGAATAGGCAGCTTAAATAATGGTACCATTATATAATGCAACGGCAGTTCAGAAAAATTATAATTATAACAATTACTAGATTTATACGAAGCTAATAGTCCTGATCAAGAGGTATAAGACAGCAATGTGGAAAATAGGAAGTTGAAATAAATATAGGGTTAACATAAAATTAGCCAACCAAAATTATATAAAACACATAAAGAGTTATTGTCCACGAGGCTTGCATTCTTGTTTTTTTTTAATCGGAAGTATTCTAGATAAACGCCGATAAGTCAGTTTTGGCACAACCGCACCGGTAACGATTGTCAATTGTATGATATCAGGCAAATACACTTATCAGATATGCATTGCTAACTACACCAATTACAACCATATTTCTACAAGCTATTTTAAAAGGTGTGGACCATCCATAAGGATCCGTTTAACTGTAACGTAGCACGGGTAATCATAATTCAAGTTAGAAATAGTAAAACACAAGTCACACAATTTAGTATTCATGTACAGTAAACTAATAAAATAAAATTAATAAATAGTATGTACATATACATACACACATACGCTCACATACATTGAATTCTTTCTACAATGTAACAGCGCGCAATCCATCAATTCAGAGACAACATTGTTCGTAAGGTCTTTCTTTCACAATTAACAACAACTTGCAAACATTCAGACCTTACATTAACGATGCCCAGTGACACTGTTATACTAAGTTCAAATATGTTTACAACTTAAGAACGCGCTCGTGATCCAAGTTTTGTGCAGCTGTATTTCTGTTCATACTTTATCAAATGATAAAATATGGGAACATGCTTACTTTTTCGATTCTAACCACAAAGTGTATTTTTTTTCATTTTCCTGTTATTTGTGAACACTAAAAGTCAAAACCTGCATTTTCAGCTTCTCTTCCATTTTATTCCGCTGTATAAAAACAGGTAGTTCGTGACTTCACTAGCCATTATAATGGCTAAGTTACAATCCGTTGGGTAAATCTGAACAACCAACCATGTTTTATCGTATAATAATAAGTTACTGATTGGTTTACTGTTTGCTTTTATAGAATAAGACAGTCGCGGATTGTGTTAGAATTAACATCAGTGAACGGTTTCACAGATCCTTGGTATATATTATTCTAATACATTCATCACATTGTTAAGAACTGTCCAATATCACCATGTTTCAACTTTTGTTCTATTGTAAACCTCCCTTGCGTTCAATTATATTGTCAAAACTAGCTCTCATTAAAGTGGGGTTTATGTTTCAAATGTTCATATCAAATTTAATTCATATTTTATTTACTCCTTTTAGCAGATGAGCACATGCTCGTTATTCTGTTTATCATGAAAGATATTCATGTTTTCTTCAAAATCATCAAATTTCCGCCTTATGACTACATAGCAGTGTCAAACATATTCGTCAGGTTTCCTCAAAGGAGCACGTGAGTAACCATGATGATTTGATATTCTTCGACTGGCGTCAGAATCTACAAAATCTGTCATCGTGTGCATTAGAGTCGAGCCATTTCTATCCCCATATTTCTCCGACATTGCGTTGACACTGGTTGGAAAAAGCGTCCGCCGAAACCGTAATTTACTCCGAAATTTCTTACACGGTCGACAGGGACACCAACAAAAAACACGAATAAAACCTTCACGAAATCTGAAAATATATTCGATCATATAGACAATATTCTTTTTACATATGTTGATATTAGTCAGTAAGGTATCAAGACAAACGTTAGGTTTGGCGGTTTTGTCATCACATTTCTGCTGACACACGAAGATTTCATTTATCAAAATGGAAAGTTGTTTTAAATTGTTTGTGGAGAATAACAGTTCGTGATGAAACTTGTGAGGACTGTCTTTATCGTATATTAGAACAGAATTATGGCGTGATTGTATGTGACAAAAGAATTTGTTTTGAAGTAACATCACATCAAGTATCGGATGAACTATGATTATCTTGTTCACTGTTTTGGAATGTCGTTCAATATGTAATTGTTCTCTGGGTAGATTTGTATCATTGAACAAAGCCAGTTTGTACTAGGTCAGCGACCCTTGTATAACAACGAGTTTGTACTAGGTCAGCGACCCTTGTATAACAACGATGATTTCAAGTTGAGAAATTTCATTTCATGATGTCATAACTTGCATTGTATTTAACACTTGTGTTAATATTCCACTTTTCTTTATTGTCGATTTTATATTTTATTTATTTATTTATTTATTTTATATATAAATGAGTTACTTAGTACTATATATATATTACTATATTACTGTATTTATTACTATATTTATTAGTATTTATTTGCCATGATCTCATCGAGCAGTAACATACGAATTATACAATGTATGCAATTATTTACTAAATAATTGACTTCGATTACTGTTTGCAGTATACAAGCGTATGTTTTTGAGTTGAACATTAAATATAGTGGCCTCCGTGGTCGAGTAATTATAGTCTATGATTTATCACGAGCCCCTCATCGCTGAGTTCGAATCCCACCCGGGACCAAATTTCACTTGAGAGGGAGCCGTCAGCTAGCTTACGTAAGGTCGGTGGTTCTCCCAGGTGCAAGCCTGGGGTTTCCTCTACTGTTAAAGCTGGAAAATCGCCAAATGACCCTGGCTTTTGGTGCGATGTTAAACCCCACTTGAATAACATTTTATTATATCTACATACATCAGGCAGTATGTGGTTAATATAAATTGCATTACTTAATTCGGGTTCTTGAATTCATCAATCAGTTAATGGACATTACGTTAAACAGTGAACTATGTGTTTAATAGATTTGAATCTGTGTTACTGTAGGTATAAATGCTATCAAGGAATTTTCTATTTGCAATATTTACGTTCGAATAATTCTTCTGTATATGCACTGAATTACGAATGAGCCAACTGCACTGGATTTTTCCGTCTGTTTATAATATACGTAACAAGTTAATTGCTAAAATTAATACCCACCTTGAATTCATCCAACAATAAATAATTGGGTTATACATAGCGTTACTCATCGCCATAAGATAAAATACGATGTACAATTGTTGTATGTAGTCAAACTTTGACATGTTGGGATAATGATTCTGTAGAACAAAGTACAGTTGCATTGGAAACCAACATATAGCGAAGATAACAACCACAGCAATCATCATCTTAACAACCTGAAAAAAATTCTCTCGTTTAACGCTGTTTTTTCAATACCTTTTCAGTTATATATGGCGGCCGGTTCACCTTACCAGTTTTCCTGGATTGTATACTAACCAATACTTACTTACCCTTCCACAAGGAGCCGGCAACTTCTCCAAATATGGAGAAATATCGACATTTTTCGTCAAATTTTCATAGAAGGTATGACCTGTCGCTAGTTAAAACAACTTACAACCACAAAATATATATAGTGTTTTTAATTGCGTACAGAATTTAAGCATAACTCTGTCCTTATTAAGTCGTGTTTGAATGTATAATGAAAACGGATTCCACAAGTTTTAATCACGAACTTCTCTCGCAGACTTTCTATTCTACGTCCCCACCAAGGTTGACTGCATGAAGTCTCTTGAAATGAACGAATGCATCAATAACTAATACACAACGCGTGACAATCTCGCACTGACATTGTCTATTTTGCAATTTAATTACACTTCGGGGAATTACTTTGAATCAATGGGGTCTTAACTTCGAACGTATTCTGTGATTGATAAACCGCTGATGATAACAATAAATTTACTCTTGCAGTTGAAATGGCACCAGTTTTGATTTTAAAGTGATTACATTATTTATCAAAACTTACATCAATAAATTAAGCATGGCAGTGATTTATCTACATGAATTATAATTAATTTTACTGAAATAGGAGCAAGTTAAAATGTAAGAAATTAGTGTATACATTTATTCCGTGCGGAATACATTTATATAACAATATGTTGACATGTTTTAAATTTCATGAAAATCAAGTGACAGCTATTTTTATAGCACTGATTTTGGCGAATTTCTTGTGAAATAAAGTGGTTTAGAATGATTAATGTTTACTCTATGTGTCTATGAATGCCTTATATCTAAGAGATGTCTGTTTACCTTCCGCTTGGATTTCACTCGATCATGTTGTATCGATGTTTCCTCTCCAATAGCCTGACTTCCCCATAACTCTACACCAACTCGAGTATAAGTTACAGTCAATGTAAATAGTGGAAATATGTAGTTAAGTATTAGCAGTACATAATTGTATCTGAAATCATAATAAAAATAAATGTACTATATATTAAAATGCACATAATAATTGGCATTTATTAGACAGTGTTATATGCAGATTTAATTCCTGCGCATCATGGTATCAATAAAAAGCCCCGCGGTAAGTTCCGACCTCAGAATAGTACAGGCTGTATATTAGATTAGCAGGTTATTTCAGTCAGTAGTTACCTGATTTCAGCTTTAAATTATTCAATATGTTATTTCAGTCAGCAGTGAACCTGATTTTAGAAAATAGTTTAATTCAGTCGATAGGCTTTTTCAATCAGAAAGTTTTTTCGGGTGATTTTTGGGATTTTTTTTTTGGGGGGGGATTCAATAATTACGTTCATGTATTTGTATGTATCATGTATAATTAATGAGTAGCTAAGTTATTTGGGTCAATAGATAAGTAGCTTAGTGCGGTGTTTGGTGTATTCAATGTGTAGGTTAGTTCACGTGTTTGGTATATTCAATGTGTAGGTTAGTTCACGTGATTGGTGTATTCAGTGTGTAGGTTAGTTCACGTGATTGGTGTATTCAATGTGTAGGTTAGTTCACGTGATTGGTGTATTCAATGTGTAGGTTAGTTCACGTGATTGGTGTATTCAATGTGTAGGTTAGTTTGGTGTATTCAATGTGTAGGTTAGTTCACGTGATTGGTGTATTCAGTGTGTAGGTTAGTTTGGTGTATTCAATGTGTAGGTTAGTTCACGTGATTGGTGTATTCAATGTGTAGGTTAGTTTGGTATATTCAATGTGTAGGTTAGTTCACGTGATTGGTGTATTCAGTGTGTAGGTTAGTTCACGTGATTGGTGTATTCAGTGTGTAGGTTAGTTCACGTGATTGGTATATTCAGTGTGTAGGTTAGTTCACGTGATTGGTATATTCAATGTGTAGGTTAGTTCAGGTGTTTGGTGTATTCAATGTGTAGGTTAGTTCACGTGATTGGTATATTCAGTGTGTAGGTTAGTTCAGGTGTTTGGTATATTCAGTGTGTAGGTTAGTTCAGGTGTTTGGTATATTCAGTGTGTAGGTTAGTTCAGGTGTTTGGTATATTCAATGTGCAGGTTAGTTCACGTGATTGGTATATTCAATGTGCAGGTTAGTTCAGGTGTTTGGTGTATCCAATATGTAGGTAAGTTCGGGTGTTTGGTGTATTCAATATGTAGAGAAGTTCGGGTGTTTGGTGTATTCAATATTTAGGTAAGTTCGGATGTTTGGTGTATTCAATATGTAGAGAAGTTCGGATGTTTGGGGTATTCAATATGTAGGTAAGTTCGGGTTTTTAGTGTATTCAATATGTAGAGAAGTTCGGGTTTTTAGTGTATTCAATATGTAGAGAAGTTCGGGTGTTTGGTGTATTCAATATGTAGAGAAGTTCGGGTATCACGTTTGTTAAATAAGTATCTCAGTTCAGCAGTGTGTTGGTCATTTCTGTCATTACATAAGTTGGTTAGTTTCGTGGCTGGATTAGCAGGGTAGAGAGGACTAGTGTTCGATACCCGGACGAGTCACCTGTTCCCCTTAGAAAATAGAATTAAAAATATCGTGTTGAAACATTTATTTCACATCTTTAATTTACAATGTGTATGGGGAAATTCCATTATTCAGCTTTTAACGCTAAATTTTCACAGAACAGTTAAAAAGCTTATTAAGCAACCATCTCTATATTAAGACCACCTCATCATAACGACCATTTAACTTCCGACCTTTTTTCAATAATTCCTCTATATGTATATTACAACTAGATAATAAAACAAATCTGCTTTGTTAGGAAAGTTATCCTAATAAAAGCTTTATTGTACTTACATCAGATCATCCTCAATATCCCACGTAAATGTGCACATGTCTGCGGGAGGCGGGATGTAATATTCCTCCGGATATGGTACTGTTGTATAATATATGATGTTAGGAAATGATAACGCTATAGAAATCATCCATATGACAGTAATTGCAGCTATAACGTGGCGCTTTGGAGTTCGTGGTCTTAGTGGGTATAATATGGCAATATACCTGAAGATACAGAAAGTATGAAGTAAGACAGAATACTTTTCCAAAAGTATTCCTAAATACCAGCACTATATGTGCAGTTACTACACAGCGCAGGTTCATTGGCACTATGTAGCACTTTTGATATGAACTATTTTAGTTTCCTCATTATTTATTTATTTTACAACAATAACCGTATTTCATTTTTTATTGAATATGTAATCCGATATGATAGATTAAACCCTACATCTGGAGTGCATCAATTGGGCTTCACCATACCTCATTTTATCATCAGAGTGTTGGTACCACCTGTTTACAATAAATAAGTAAACACATAAACAAACCCTTAAACAATAAAAAATACTTCCTCGCTAAAAGCAGGTCTTTAACATCTGTTATCGTCTTTTTCAACGATAATGTATGTTTATTTATACATTCATAGCTCACCATTCTTTTCATATTTTTAACAATCACAATTAGTGCATACCACATTTCCATAGAGAATAATCGCGAATAATCGGAAGCTGTCATTACACGTTTCATATCGTAGTTATAGAGAAATAAAGTCTATGTTCACATAAAGTAGGTCATGTGCCCCGTTAAACGTATTTACTGAAATGTGTTAAAAATCAGGCCTGTTTTCACTCGTACAATTACATGTGAGCTCAAGAATATTTTAGATAAACATGTATTGTTTTCATTCTGGGCTTAACATCGTGTTACGGTATTTTATTGCACACTTCAAATGTGTTGTTTTAATAATGTGTAGATATTTACAATAATTATAATTGAAACATGTCGGCATTAATATGGACATTTGAGTGAAACAGCTGTGCTGACATATAAAACTGGGATGTGATGGTACCTTCACCACTTAACACATGGCAAAATGCAAGCATTGTTGTAAAGACAGCAAGAGGCTTTGACGAAACAACGATGTTAATCGAAATACACTCAGCATGTATGTAGAATTACCATGTAACTGCTTAAATGTTTAAAAAAAGTCACGTTCGTTTTATGTAGATGTTTTGTTGACGATGATTTTTTCAAATATGTTTCGCGATGCCGTGCCACGTACACAATTATTCATTGGAAATGTAACAAAACCGTATGGTGTAGATGGTAGCCATATGCCAGATTTATTGTTAACTAGATATATACGATCGTCTTGGATTTCGTTTAATTTTTTTTGTATGGAAGCGTTTTCATACACTTCAAGTAAAATAACACGGTGTAAATCATAAGTTGAACAAGTGTGAATCATATAACAGTACGCAAACGTGTTGATAATGTACTGTACGAGTACATGTATATAATACATAAATCCCTTAATTGTTTTTTACATGAAACATTTATGGGCCATGTGGAATGATAAAGCTGTGCAGAATCAATAAAATCAAGGAACTCAATAACTTTATCAGGTTTTAAATCGCACAACTTCTTCATAAAAAAACTAATTAGCAGATTCCCACGTCAAAAAATTGTCCGCTAATAATCTACAATGTAACACAAATAATGTAACATTTGGAATTCGCTTGATAGATTGGTTAAATTATATCATTTTTTAATGCCTGGATTCTGAAATTAGAATTGCATTTCTTTGATATACGAACTTTAGTGCTTACAAAACTAATAAATAATTTGTTGATTGAATGAGGAATACCCCAAGGCAACCACGTTTTTTTTCTTGATACGCAATTTGGCAGTGCTAACTGCTGACAGCAAACATATTCAAGCCGTCTTATCTATTTATTTGGTTGCACTTCTATACACAATCAACCCGTTTAATCAACAATAAATGAAACAAAAATAATTAATATGTCTTGTCATTGCGTACGTTACCCCACTTTTCCGAATAATAGATGAATTGTATTCGTATATTGTTTATCAGTAGGTATATAATAGAAAACAAGAATGTTCTTTCTAAACAAAGTGTTAGATAACTGATTTACTTTGATTAATAGATCGCTTCAGTTGTATCACGAAATAAAACCACGCACTCGTAAAATGACTTAAAACTTCTGCATGTAATATAAGAGAGGGTGAAAATGCATGTAACAATGTAAACAAGTTATTGAATCAATCACTGGGCCAATCTGGTCCCATCAAAATTCGGAAAAACAACAGTTTGCATTGCTGTGCAAAGAGTATTACAATCCCATCCGTAACCAAACAAATTCCACAAGTAAGGAAGCTATCTAGCTAGCTTATGGAAGGTCGGTGGTTCTAACCAAGTGTATCCCTGGCGTTTTCCCCCACCACTAAAGCTGGAAAAGTCGCCACCCGGTTACAGCTAGACCCATGACTGATTTTGTGATTAAATACCTCCGCAAAATGGGAACAGACCGCACGACTGACCGACCGACCGACCAACCAACCAACAACCAGGGCGACGCCAGTGTACCCTCGGAAACTTCGTTTTGGGGTCAATTACCGACACTAGCAAATATCTCTCTGTTCAATTTATTTAAACCTACAGTGAAACACAATTCTAGCAGACACGTATAAAACATACACATGCAAAATATATCACCGACTTCTAAAACAAGACTTATTAATGGTATTATTCAGATAAAACCCATAAATAACTTACAAGATTTTCATTTTCCAGATGCATTTACGGAAAATATTTAAGACCCCAGGAAAAGTAAAACCACATTACCAATAACCCAAATGTATTCATTTAATTATGATTAACCCACTTATTGACGCCCTACACACATCAGAACTAAGCAGAAGCTGACGAGCGTTACATCCTGATATACTTGTGTATGTACGTACTGTACGGAGTCATGAATCATTTTATTATTAATTCATGATTAATGTTCAATATGCAAATGTTTTCCTGGTGTCGAATTAACCTCAGGCAGTATATTATTCGCTTTTATTAGCCGTATCTGCACAAAATATGCTTACCAGGCAAATATGCAAATTGTGAATACAGAGCCGTATTAGTTACATCTATGTGTAATAAATTCATTAACGATGAATAGTGACTGGTCAGGCATTGCTAACTTATGGCAACATATTCTCCGGCAAATGTTATATCATTTGTTTCGCCATTTTATAGAGTATAAAACGTGGACATTAACAAAGTTAGCGCCTACACACTGAAGACAATATACTTCATAATTACGCACGAAACTTTCAAAACTTACTCTTCACGTTTTAATATTTTTGAACAAAACACGGCTAGATCAGTTAGACTAATTGAGTTTAACAACATTTAAGGCGGTATCACAATATTCATAACTGTTTTCTTACACCACGTCTGTATTCGTCAGTATGTTTTAACCATCTGATACCAGGACATCATCAGACAACACTCGTCTACATACTGAGCGTAGGGTAACGTTATACCTGCTGACAGAACGTACAATCTTTTGGACAACAATTGATAGTCGTCCTACGGGATTATAACGACGTGACGTCTTGTCTATTCAATGTCCCTGGCTTAATACATTGAAATTGATATTTTGTATGATTATCGATTTTGGCGCAAGAATATCTCCTGTATTTGTCACATATAATATAGATAGGTAAATAACCTTCCTACGGCCATGGCGGTTTGTGACAGGAATCTTGAGATAACAATGATATCAGATATGAAACTTCCAAAAAATGTAACTTCTACATCGTCCTGTGGGCTTTAGCATTGTTTAATCAGTCCGGTGACAGAGTTTTCCTGGGATGGTGAACTTACTGAACAATAGATTCTTGTGTTCACTTTTAACTGATTTGTTGAAAATTCAACATTTCGTGGAATGTTTGGTAGCACATACAATATTAATATATCCCTGTTATAATTATATATTTCCCGTTGGTTATGCACACAATGGTGATTACTGCACATGTCTTCATGAAATATGACAACTTTATTAACGATTTTATCACATATGTCACAAGAGACGTCAGCTGAGCAATCCGATCACTAATGCTAGTAGAAAACAATCGTGATAATTAACAAGTGCAAGAAGTGATAATTAACAAGCGCAAGAAGTGATAATTAACAAGTGCAAGAAGTGATAATTAACAAGTGCAAGAAGTGATAATTAACAAGTGCAAGAAGTGATAATCTTAAATTTGCGTCATGCAAAACCGATGATTTTATAATTGTAATTCAATGTGTTTAATTACTTCTGATAAAATTCATAAATTGAAACTTTTTTAAACTTGCTTCTACAATTCAGAAAACACCAAGAGTTCATTTTAAAAATTGCTGTTCATAACATGAACTCAAACAAGATATGCAGTTCAAAAAAAGGATAATTCATTCACAAACATCGAGGCATCCCCAACACGTTCCTTTGATGATAAAGAACAAGTTAAAATGAGAAGGCGTGCAATGTACTTTCGTAGGAAGTGAAGTTAAAATTGAGAATGTAAATTAAGAACCACACGACAACACCACTGATGGGAAATTGTAATAAGAACACGTGAAAGTAGAATCACGCACACATACAGTGAGCGCAACCAGGGACTAACACCAAGTAATTAAGTATGCGAATTTGATTTGAAAACATTTCTGTTACATCAACTAAAACCGGTAGGATAAAAACGAGAATACACGGCCGCGCATGGTTTAAAAAAAGTCTGGAACCATATTGACACAATATAATGGTGAATAAAATAATATAATGAATGGCAAATATGACGTCATGATAACAAAACACGAACCATCTAACAATAGTAGAAGAAATTATATCAGGAATACATGCAATATGTTACGAATATCACAAATAAAACCATACTTCCATTTGGAGGTATTTTATAGCTCAATGCCATTAATACCCCGGACTTTGTGTAAATTTCAAATCGATAGAAATTGCTCGTAAATAAACTTGATGCATACATAATATATTATTCGTATTATCATCTAGATTATATTCATTACAATATCTGATTCAACCACTGTACATTGCAGGGCAGTATAGCTGTCATACTCCTAGCAAATTAGTTTTGTATTCGGATCGACACATTCCATTCTCCCAGTCTGTCTTAATGCATCAAAGCGCACACAGACATACGCAGACATTCTATAATCACAAAGTTGGTTGACGCTGTCTTTAAAATGACATACAGACAGTAATTTCCTGTTGTGACAAAATGTCGAATCGTCATTGAATACGTTAAATTACAACTATATACCCACGTGTCAGAACCATACTCCATTGAGGAAAAAATACATTCAATATATTTTATTCAATCAGACAGAATATTGTCACCTAATGTACACAATTTCTTCCCGATGAGTTTATGACAAGGTCAAATATTATAACAACGTCATTATAGAGATAAAGATACACTGTCTGGGCAATCGCATGCTCACATGAAACTTCTGGCGCAGCTCCGATATGGCTTTTCTCAATGTTGTCAAGTCGAAACATATAAATATGTAATTTAAGAACAGAAGTCTGTCACATGATTTACATAATGACAGTAAATGAAGACAAATAATATGCTAGACACATTGATGCTGCTGATCAAACCAAATTTGATGATTCAGAGTGACTTCGCTGCGAAATAGTTAATAGGTTAGGTATTGTTTTGTCAATATAAGAACTTTTGACATTTCCGGTGCATATAATCACGTGAAGTATCACGTGACCTCCTGTCTACACTCACCAAATATTCGTATACGATTTGGAAGGAAGACCGAATACGGTCGAAGCGGACGTTTGTTCATCACGTAGCCTGCATTCTTAACGATAAGGACATTACGTGAATTATTTTACATTGTTTTATTTCCATCATGTCCGTAGCAAAATGCGCAGACATTTATTCCAATGAATTGGTTAAAATGACTTAATTTAATCTAGTTTGTAACACCTTTATTGGCAAACTGACCAAATTTTCTCAGCAGGGTCACATGACTCATACCCATGATTCAAAGTTTTAGTGACTTTAACTTTGTTTTGGCATTGTGTTATTGTGTAACACTCCGGAAATAACCTTTGTCTAATTCAAACTGTTTTCTAATTCACCACAACTGACAACAACTAACATAAAATCAGAACCAACATCAGAAGTTATATAGTGACAGAAAACACGCGTCGGCTGCGGTGCAAGAATTTATGAAATCCCGACTAGCAGTCATGTTCTAAAATGACCCAGCCAAAAGGTCTGCATTTGGAAAAAAATAACTGAGCGCGGGTAATTAATCCACTAGCACTAGTTAAGTCGATTGTATGACGTGCACATCTGATATCATGATAATATGATAACATGCGGCGCAATTTACCAACAAAAACAAGTGATGTCTATTCGGTTCAGAATTTTATACTAAGCTGAACATCAATAGAAACAGTTTACCCTAATCAGAGCAAGAATTTCGGTGTGGTGATTTTTCGTACATTATTTTACGATAAATTAGCAAGTTTGGCGTCAGGCGGACCTGACATTGCCAACTTAATTATTAATTAATCATAACAAAAAATCTTAATTATTTAAAATGTTCTCCTAAACATTTTTGTCACTTTTGTCGCCATATGGTTTTGCGTAATAAGTTTTGCATTTTCTATAGCTCATGAAGTGCACACATTTATCGTTATTAATGCTTTTGGTTCAAGGTTGACACAGAATTTCCCATCATTTTGGATAAAAATCAGACTATTAGCAACATGCTGATATCAAACGCATAAAAGTCGAGGTATCCGAAATTGATGCATTTTGTCGACACGCGCTTTTGTTTATGACGTTTATTTGCATTAAAACTGTTCTGCCTAAAGTAAATATAACATTCTCTGGTACTTTGTAGTTTTATTCCTTCTATCCGATATAACTCTTATGTAATTACTGCTATTCTTAAGTCTAATTATTTGATTTAGTTCACAGCATATATCGGTGCTTGGCTCAAAGTGATATTTAGTGAGTAGAAAGCGAATTTTCATAAAATGCCTAATTAAATAAATTTTGTCTTTTGACATAGACTGCCATGGTCACATCATGACGTCACTATCCAGCTATCCATAATGTCTGACAACTATTGTCACTATGATATCATACACAGCATGAATCATCTTAATTGGGCCCAACGTAAGTCTTACGGCGTGACTGATATATCATTAGAGATAATGCACACTTTGATCCATGCAGTTAGGTATAACGTGAAACGCTCATGTCCAAAGTCAAGCAGCTAATTCCTGAATATAATTATCTTAGCCCTATTATACCAAATAGCAAATACGTTTGTATGTCTTTCTTTTTTATTCCATCATACATTATGTACTCCCTATAAATCTTCTAAGGGTTCGCATACTAAGGAGGCAATTTCAAAATTGATTTTGTCAACTGACGTTCAAACAACAGGTTTTGATGCTTTTTACAGTTAGAGCTAAATTGAGAAAGGAAAAGTAATTTTCTTCAAAAATGAAACCAGTGACAGGTTATTATTCATATTTCATGTAACTGCAAAGTAATGGGTCGAAAAAATTATGAAGTAAAATTACTTTCTGAAAAATGTGCCTGCAAGGCAGAAAGAACACCCTGTAATGTGTTGGTAACACACGTTCAATAATGTCGATGGTGTTGTTGATGAATGAGGTATGTAAAAAAATAAAATATTTATCAAAACTCAAACATGCAACGGCTGGATGACGGATCTTCACAATACCTCACGTATTGCGTCTATAATTAATTGATACTTCAGTTAACAATGATGAGTCGAATATCTGTAAATATGCCACATGTGGAAATATTGATTGAAAAAATATGTAATGAATACAAATATTTGTACGATGCTGTTTTTTGTAACTGAAACCTGCGCAACTGAGAATGATTTATGTTTTAATGATAACGTCGCATATTGCAAGCATTTTACACATGTAAACAAGTGTGATAAAACATACAAACGGCCAAATAGTTTAAGATCTGTTTTTAATATTTCCTTTTTCCTCAACATTTAAACTTGATTAACTTAATAATAAGACCAACTAAATGCTATGATCGATATTTTTGTCCAAATAATTGTCTTAATATCAAGGTTTTACCATACATTTATTCTATTCTTCCTTCTTTTTAACTGAAAGTTAGTGAATGTAGACTACACCAGAAAATTAATCTGGATTAGCAGAAAAAAATAACTGTATTAAATAGGGCCCATCAATACTGTCTTCATCTGCCATTGATGCCTACAACAATAAACATTGGGCCACATACGGAAGGAATCATACACGATTCATGATACACTCAGGGATACATGTATGAACTGTCTGCAAATAGACGAACATATAAACTAGAGCTCACGCGACCCCTGTGTCAAACAAACCATTCTAAAACTATTTTGAACAGAGATTTTATTTTAAGTGGACATGTCACGACAGTTTAAAATATCATATTCGCCATTTCGCTAAACTCTAGCGTAAGATAAATCCGTCTCTCGCGTGACTGCAAACATTCTACAAGGATTCTGTATAAACTGGGAAAATGTTATGTATATTCTTCAGTTTTCACTACAAGAGTATTTTAGGGCTAGAATGAAATAAGTTCTTATTTTGTGTATTCTGTTTCAAACAACACGTGTTTTAGACAGAAACTAATGTTGAAAAATAGCAAACATCGTTTCAATTTAATGTAGATCACGTGATATGTGTTTCCCTTGAAATAACCGAGTTCTAAGCATGCCTTGTTGAGCTTTTGAATATCATAAATAAAATTAAATCAAACAAATTTCATCTCGTAGACAAAGATAACTAAATCATTACAAAAAACTGATAATATCGTAAACATCTTGATTTTATCAATGTGTGAAGCTTACTTTGCTAAGAAAACAATAATGTGAAATGATTAAGGTTAATGCATCCTCAGGAATACATTTACATATTGTGACAGCAGTCAACGAATGTATACATGGTAATGTTGCATGTAACGCGAAGTATTAAAGGTATATATATATATGATGTATCGTCCGTAAAAAGACTAGTGTCCGAATTTATAAGCTATTTTCTGAACTATGAATGTATGTTAATCAAATAGCAAACACAGTACAAAATAGATAAAGGTGCATTACGGATGTTCTTAATACACCGAAATCACCAAAATATAGGCACGCATAAAACATATACAGTGTGAGCCGTCCTGAAGAAGTGTGCTTGAATATATCAGTCATATTAATGAAATCTATAAAAATAAACAGTATGACAGTTATACTTTTAATTTGATTTTGCGCGTTTTCAGAAGTGGGCCTGGAGTTGAATCTCTCTTTAGTTGTTCCTTCAAAAATTCCTTTCAGATGGCTATATGAGTAAATATAAGTCTAGGCCTCTCATTATTAGAATTTTCCTTGAGATGCTTAAGTATTCATTTGCAAATTTCACCAATTTCTGGATTTTTATTTATGGCCAAAAGAATATACACTACGTTCGCTTAGGATTAAACCTAGTTTATGTCATTATGAAGAAAAGAGTAAGAATATTATTGTTAGTGTTTGGACACTCATCTAACTGCCGAAAAATCTGTTTTGGAGTTTTAACGAGGTAACCTAAAATAACACTTAAAATCACATATCTTGTGCATGATCTTTTTAAGCACACCTCCTGACTGTAAACACTTGCAATCAGATTTGAAAAACAATATTCTTGTCTAATATAAGTGTTTCAAAATTATGACTGTTCTCATCGCTACTTGAAATAAATATCACTACGTACAGAGTAGGTGGTTTGTTTGTTGTATCTCTGTAGTTTTAAGAACACGATTTCATTCTGAGAATACCAAATAATTTTTTCATCGTGACGGAAATAGCCAAATGATCATGAAATAAGATTATTTTGCGTAGGCGGACTATATTATAAAACTCACCAATCCTGACATTTAATGCAGATTCCACGAGCTTCAATGACGTATTACACTCCGCGAGAAATTCACATAATATTGATATGCCTGACAGTACCAGAAATTTGGCGAGTAGTCAATATCAAATAAGAATATCAAGAAAGTCATGCATTCATTGTGGTGTTTATAGCATGTTCCGAGTGTTTTCCATTCAACAATATGTGCACGGGCGTTGTGCATTTGACTATTAATTGGTTGATAACAACGTTTACATTCAAGAACGTCTAGCCCCCACACCTACAAATATTAGCCAGATAGAATTCACCTATCACAGTGAATGCAAATTGCATATCTACGATAGTCTTATACTTATATATAGCTTCCGGGAACAATTGTGTATTTTTCAATAATCGATTGGTAATTCATTCCTGTTTACACTATAGTGTACTCAAATGTACAAACATGTCGTTTCAAAGTTTTAAGAATTAAACAATGAGAGAAAGTTTATTTTCTCATTATAATGAACGACTTATATAGACCTATACGTAACTTATTTGGATTTAATTGTAGAAAATATTTGTAGCAATTTGTATTTTGTCCGCTTAATTCTAGTTTGAATTAACGTTTGATGCTAATCCAGTGCATGCAACATGAACATCCTGACGTTTACGAGTGCTTGTTAAAATAGAAATTACCAAATGTCTGACAAGCCCTATTTCTGCTAGAATCTCTCAATCTCTTTCAATTTCAAACATCAATTAAATTGAGTGTTCATGAAGCGCATTTTTTTAATACACGCTTGAAGCACTTGAAAACTTCAAATAACAATTATAACTTAACAGTTGTTGTTTCAGATCAAATATGACAATCCACAGGTGCTGATATTTAATAGCTAACGAACAAAGTACAGTACCTGCATTTCAAATAACAGTCAGGAAGTTAACAGGTTTAATTTTGATATTCACAAACTTGAATTACAGCAAACCTCAATATTAAGACCACCCTTGAGATTACATGCGTTTGTCTCAATATTGCGGTGGTCTCAAAATCAATTTGAAATAAAAAGGAAATATTGATAAACTTATAACGTTGACACACCATGGATAAATGCTTTCTACAGATGGTCTGTGAGCATCCTTTTAGTTTTACTTATGGTAATTGTTAAAACATTAATTGCGGTCTAGAATTCTCATCTTGCGTTTTTCCATTTGGAAATTTTACCGACGAGTTCTAAAGCCAATTCGGAAGCTTTCATGACTGTGTGATCTTTATCTCAAGTAATGTTTCGTAGTTTATTTTATCATAAACAGTAATTGACATCTAATTTTCTAAATTTCGCGAATGCATGTCCTTGCAGCATACACGACAAGAAGATAATTGATACTGTCAGCTACTCAGCAAAATTTAAACGAGCCTCAGCTAGTTCGATAGAATATTTTTGAAATACTTCGTATGCAAGTGCGTAGTTTAGTTGAACACGTACCAGTATCAACCCTCACAAGCCAGTGCGGTCCAAAAATAATTTAGCATGGCTTACAGTAAGGCTATACACCAATAGACACCACAAAAACACATAAAACACAAACATGGACGAACAAATCTGGGGATATTTCAATACGAATGACCAAACTTTCCCGGCGGAGTATATACACTTTATGCCAATGAACAATCAGTGCAGTATTGTTCGCTTGCATCAACAGTAGTAAAAGAAAGATTGTGTGAACGCATGGATGTACAAGTTGTACACTGCCAAGTTGCCGTAATGATCCTACATCTATGACCTGCAAGTGCTAAACGACAAAACACGCTGGTATAAAGCCCTAAACAAAGAGAGGATAAAGCAGTCACGATAAGAAGAATTAAACCACTTATCATTATCCCATATGTGTACAAATTAAAAACTTGTGTCAAATATTACATTTTATATTATTTTGTCATGTAGAATTGGTCCTAGGATTTCCGAAAACTTTTCGCATGTATTTCGTATTCAATACGAACTTCATTTGTAGGAGATGTATTATTAAACTTGATCGCGCAATTAGGAAGTGGTATTAAACCGTTATAACAATATAACTGCACGAGACACAGGCGTTTGAAGTATACAAACTCCCGAGAATAATACTTGTAATTCTTTCATGGGAATAAGTCCATAAATCTTAATTTAGTGGAAGTTCAAGAACAACTATTTAATACAAACAAAGTGTAGCTAGGTGTTAACATTTGAATTAAGAATTCTAGTTGTATTAAAATGCGTGTTTTGTAGACAGTATTTCATTTATATTCTCAGCAACCATTTAAATCATGGTTTAGTGCGGCAAATTTAATATTTAGAATAAATTAGACAGTAAAACATGAATTCCAAATAACTGTCAGGAGCAATAAAATCCATTATTATTTCAGAATTTCTATATTCACATTCAGTCAATAAGGCACACGCAAATAATCTAAGCATAGAATATATGACAACTACAAGGGTAAAATATCATAGTGATGTATGTTCTATTGTCTTTGTTTCGAGTTAAATAATTGACTTATTAATGCATTGAAGTATTACAATACTTAACACTATTTTTAAATGTGTGTTACTAACAATTAAATTGCCCAAAGCACTGAGAACTAATAAGACATAGCGTAAAAAATATTTAACATTGTTGCAACGTTACTTGTCATACGTGTACAAATACAATACGAAGCAAATACATGTATAAAAAAACAATGTCAAACAACCGAAAAACGATTTGAATATTCACCTAAAATTGTTGCTTCGACATACCGGACAACTACAATATTTAAAACAAAAATATGTGTATTTCAAATAATTTGTACGTCATCGTTTAAAGAATTCATAACGGCATGTACTAAAATTGAAATACAAAGAGTAAATAAGTTAATGTTTGATATACAGCGGTCATTTATCTTTGATTTCAACGTTCAAATAAATTCATCCGTGTGTCTTTGAACTGTGTTTAAATCAACTTCTTCTCGCAGTCATTAGGTGAGACTTCCATGGGAGCGTTATTGTACTCTTCCGTTCGTACTTTTAAAAAACCGATATGACCTTGGTCCGATTTTCTATCACGACTAACGAGTTTTGAATAAGTTGAAGTTTCCCAGCGCGTAAATTAGGTATGCATTCAAAATATTCATTATATGGGCATTGTAAATGGCTTTTCAATTAGGACAGCTAATTTTCTCGTAATATTTGTCTAAAGTGATATTGATTGATAGCTGGAAGATGCTATTTAATAACTATCTAAGACGTCCGTGCTTAAAACGACTTGAACCATCATTTTGCCTATAAAACGGTGTTTTAAAATAGCTCAACTGTACACAGAACCCAAGATGCAGTGCTAGAGATGTTTTAGAAATAAATAGAGAATTAATATCAAAATACAAGGTACATGTAAGGGGTATAATGTCAAGGGCAAAATAGGACTTTAATTTCAATTAACATCATAGGAGTATTGCAATAAAACTGATACAACTTCAAAACTTCTTTACATTTTCTGATTTCACATACGTAAACTTTTTACGCGATCATGTATATAATTGATCAGGGGTCAACCATTTATTTGATTCCTTGTCCAGCTTGTTTGCGACTTTGTCCATTAAAAGTTTTCCTCGGAGAACTAGTATGTTGTCATGTTTGGATATGCTCTGTCAATGTCAAAGTCTACTCCGTTTATTCTTCTGAGTTCAGCAACTTAAACGGAATTAAGTGGGCGTCAATGTTGAAACGCATTTACAAGACTTGAATCAGGCACATTTTGTGGTTAGGTTAAATTGCGACCATAATGGACTAGAACAGAGAAACATAGCGTTCATTGTATTCAGTGGCCATTTGGAGGGCACAGTTTTATGTGCGTATACAGTGTTTGATACCATAAACTATCACGAATATTATGGCTTCGCCGGATATCTAACATCGGATATCCATCAGCATTGTTTCTGTTTTTATTGCAAATTCATCACTTAAATAACCATACTATTTTCATTGATGGGAAAATGGTCATCTGAAGTCAATTAGCTTCTAAGTGTTATGTGAATTGCTATCAAGCATTTTGTTTCAGTCTGAACATGACATATTTTAGGAAAAGCCCTGAAGTTAGATTGTCTTTTCTCATATTCCTTAACGATCCCTCGATCTCCATTAACTGTCTGCAATCTTGTTCAGTTTCAACGCGATAAGTGTCTCTCTTAAGTATACTTCTAAGAAGTTTGTTCTTTGGTATGTATAAGTGTTCGTCCTCACCTTTGTGTCCTTAAAACATTTATTTCTACATTAAAATCGGTACTTCAGTACAAAGCCAAACGTTTCCTGCTGTTAAGTCAAATTCTACACATACGATAATAACATCATAGAGTGCGTTAAAATACTTTTACTTAAAGATGTAATAGCATGTACATACATGAAACAAATTACATATTGTTATCAAGGGGTGATTTGAAGCATATTGAATAGATTGTAATGTCCTGTACTTAATGATTGGTCAGCGTATGTTTGTTCTTATTAACCATGCTGCACATGCCTGTTTCTAATACGTATAAATGCGCATATGTAAACTCGCTCTGCTATAATCCTGCAAAGCAGTACGAGACCATCTTTTAGAAAGCAAAGAACGATGAAAGCACCGACGGAGAAACACCCGATCATTAAAATACACTTTGTGCAAGTAAACAACTCCTGCAGACAAGTAAAAACGGAATGATAGTTGGTTTTAACTATGTATATATAGAGTGTAATCGGATTCCATAGTTCATCTTTGTCACGTAAATTAACATACTAATCTTCTACTTTTCGCTGAACCGTTGAACCTATTGACTGCACAATCTGAAAACTTTTATTTATTAGTAATTATATGAAATTAAATTAGAGTTTATCAATGATATTTCTAAAAATATGTTGAATTCTTCAAATGTGTTGAAAATGTCTACAGTGATGCTCAGTCAATAGAAATATGGTATAATTAAGTTTTTATCAAGTTGTACTGTTTTCTTTTGCACAATTACAAACTCTAAACAAAGCTACCATTTTTGAATTATTCTCAACACTTAATGTGGCCTCCATGTGGAGTTTCATTCTTATGATTGTAAGTCTGGAGTCACTTCCTTTAAGTTGATATTTATTCAAAACATATAATAATTTTATTGTTTAGGCGCCAGAAAAGTTAACGCGTCAATGAAGTCTGCATAAATCAGATAAAATATTCAGTACATAGTTTAGAATGTCGGTTCTGGTATTATATAATATTCCTGCGTTGGATACTTGTGCACAATTAGATGTATTCATTGCAATTCTAGCTTTCAACTGCGACTTTTGGAGTAATTGATTGTCACGATATAGATTGCATTCCACTAAAACGAATGTACTTTTTTTGAATTCTAGACACTGTATAGAAATTTAAATTGTCATCAGTCAAATACACCAGTCAATCAGCAGTCTTACTGAATTTAAATTTCAGACATTTCCGTCACTCGTTTAGAATTCTTCATGAGTATAAGAGACAACCATGATTGGTGAATAGATCTGTTATTTTTTCTATCAATAAGCTTTCTGTCAGAATGTATGTCAAGTATTCAATCCTTTTAAAAGTACCGAGTCTTAAAGTATGGATACTTTAGGTGAGAACATATTGCTTATTTATCTTAGATTCTTAATTTTGCTTGGTTGAACATCATTTAACGTTTGTCCAGCGTAAGTGAGGTCCGATTTTTTTCTCCGGTGAGGTGGTCAGTACCGATGTATGGTAGACGGCGGAAATAAGGATAAAGCATGAGAGTGCCTAAGTCGTAATGAGAATAAATATGAAAGTAGTTACATGCGTTCTTTCTGTTCGATTCTCCAGTGTACACATATAGAACACGGAAAGCTTACTGTAATTTGATTCGCATATACAATACATTTATGAATCTATTCTTACTCATGTGAAACTACAGCAAAACTTGAACATCTGGGCTTGTTAATTTGAACGTCTAGAAAAATATTGCCTAAATATTGATAATTATTTACCTTACCAGTACTCCAGGGTGTTGTCTTAGCTGTACAATGTATAAAAGACAATTATGGGGAACTTTGACTCGAATATGATATCATGTTAGACCATTTTGATGTACATGCCCAAGTCTGAACTCCACTACCTCTGGATAAACAATTAACTGCTCTTTCAATGGATCAAGTTTACCTTGCCGAAACATTGTCGACCTTCAAACTTCTTTTACGTTAATATCCCGAAATGTTGCCATTAAACCAAATTTTGTTTAATCTGATGTTAGGTGGTTGTTAGCATCAGAATTATGATATCTTTCATTTTTACCTTGACAGGTGTTCTTGGTTCGTAATTATAACCAACATTCATTTGACATCTGGAGATTTTGAGATCGGCGAAATGGGGGTATTAATTCTATATCAATGCTATATCTTAATACCACACGTGTTGGTTCCTTTAAAATTTATTTAGTAAAGGATAACATTATCGTGTACTTTACGCCATTATGAGTATATTAAAATATCTTTGATGATATTTGCAGCAGAGATTCCGATCAAGTTATACAGTATAACATAATTTGAAACATATTATTGAAATTCAAAGAACTGACCAGTTTCCTTTAACATTTGACCTTTTTAGATCTCAATTGCTGATATGTGCATAAAGCAAAACGGACAAAAACGAGTCAGACTGAATCTGTTCTCTTAAGCTTACACCCATAGGATAGAGTTCCTTACAGCTTTGTTATCGCATTGCATATTGTCTCTCTATTCTGCTCCAGTTTAAACATGAAAGGGAATCAAGCGATTTAGCGTTTGAGAACATTCGACTAGTTGCCATCTTGGTTAATTCCCCACAGGCAACGCATGTACAAACGAACACATTCATAGAATTATACGTTCACTCAATATCAGAAAGGATCATCAAGTTCTTTGTCGTAACGTAAGTTAGCCGAAGTCCCGAGTTCAGAGCGATGCTATGCTGATATGCTATAACCCAAGTGATGGGTAAACGTCTTATTGTCATGACAGCAAACCATTCCATGCCTTTACCCTCACAATTTGTATTCATTGTGTTGTCTTTGTTGGTAATATACTAAATATGCTAAAATCTGTTCTATACGCTTCATTTCCTTGGAATGTGTTTTTCACTCTCTATTTGTCAGTGTATGGAAGTATTTCTACTGATGGATTATACATTAAGATTCATTTAGTGCGTAAATGGTACTGTTTATAGGTCGACTGTAACAATCCCATTAACCTACAGTAACATCCGAGCCAAATGAGATTAGTATTGACATATGTTTAACTATTCGTGAAATAGTATTTCATACACAATTCCATAATCGTTTTATGTTTACATTATAATGTTACTATCGTAATACAATTCTCTATTTAAATGATGGGGTGATAGTTTGTGTATGATGTAATATTCAGTTTAAATCAATGTTCCTTGATTAACTTGTAACAGTAAACTGCCTGTGGACGTTTTTTCTTGGTGTGACATTGATTGTGACATGTCCAGTCTGGTAATATGGTTATGCATGAATCCAGAACGGTTTTCAAACTTACAACTTGTCAATAATCATTTCAACGCTCTAAATGATACAATGAACGAACCAAAAAGCAACCTTTGTTGTAACATGAATGACCACAGAAACAAATGTTTCGTTATACTCATGTTCTCAAAGAAAGGACGCACTAAACATGCAAAAATGTAAGAAATATTAAAATTTCATTCATGTTAAACAGCAAATGAATGTATGACTCAAGTCAAACAAAACCACATGAAATCATTCTAGACAAATGGTAACAACGTTACAAATCTACATCCTGCTGCCTTGTGCGTGTTGCTTCCTATCCAAACATGATTACAGATAAGATTTAAGCCAATCATAGCACGAAGTGTACGAAGTGGAATTACCAGCTGGTATGATATTTTTTAAATGAGCTAATAATTGGCACACGGAGCTGACGTATACGACATGAAGTGGTTGTAAACATTATATTTAGAATGAGATTCTCTTCCTCAAGATCAATAGGAGAGAATAACAGTACTTTAAATATAACAACGTATATAAATGCGTGACTAACACTTCTGCTAACTGTATAATCCATATTTGAATATAATAAAATTTCATATTCTAGATGGTTTATAGATGACATTTTGTTCCATGAATGAATGAAAACTATGTACAGATTACTAAAATGTTTTTCATCATAAATCAACAGTTTCAAAGTCAGACAATAACTGTAAAATGAACATAAAATATAGCAATAACCATGTTTTGTTTAATATGTTATTTTGCTTGATTCTAGTTGCGTGCATTCTTATGTTCTTATAAATGGAATAAATAACGGATTTGGACGAAGAAAGAATCTTAAAAGGTTTTCTTTGGAATATCCGGTGACTCACGTTTGAAAAACAAAATTATCAGACAAAAAAAGGTTGTTACAGACATACTTGCGTAAAACCTGAATGTTTCCCGTGTTTTAACCGCTCTCATGGTGTTTGTTATGATCCCCAGATGAATCATACGTAATAAAGCTATTAGTTGTACACCATTTGCTGTGATAATTGTTGAACTAAATGAGATACCTGGTTTACACATCCTGTATGATTTAAATACGACGTAAATAATTAGCAATTATATAACTTGGCTCTTCTTGTATTATTTACAAAACGGAAGATTACCTAAACACTTATCTAAATTAACACCATTTCACGCTATATGTAAGCTAAACACATCAGACAAAATTGGTTTGTCTGTTTAAGCAACATGTTAATTATATCACGGGGGTAGGTCGAGTGAAATATTTTTGAACGCCTGAAAAGTAATTATTGTGAAACTGAAAAACATACTCAGTATGAAAAGTAGGATTGTTATATTTTGCTGTGTTATAACTTGTTTTCTGATGAAACATGTCTAAGATAATGTATATACATATTTGTATTAAATAGATAAAACGTTCGTGGCGTTGAAAAGATATCACGAAGTACGTAAACGTCATTTTGTTTGACAATGAGACAAATATACCACATGTTTATTAAAAAAACATCGGTTATATACTGATATATTTACAGTTCTAGCTTTTGTTCTACAATGAATTTCCCAATCTTCTCTGTAGTCTATTTTTACAATAATTTCATCTAACGTAATATCAGCATAAATAAATTACAATGAAACAAGCGCATTAAACTTTATTGGAACCAGTATTCTGTATAAGATTAAAGGAAATTACATTCATTCATTGTCTAGGATCTCGTACTCGAATAATTACAAGCAATACTTTCGCATCAGTTGATTAGATTTCGTATATATTCCGTTTTCATATCACAATTTTAGATAAAAGTTCATTGACACTTCTTGCTACATTTTAACGTAAAACATGGATTATTTACTCATACTATACGACCATTATTGATTTAACGGATGATCACACCACGGTATAGATAATTATGTTAATGTTTTCATAACACTTCTTTTCCACTAAACTGGCAATATTCTGACTGGACACATACTTGTCCGGAGTCATATCATGAATGCTGTGTTTCTATTCTAAAAAAATAATGTTTCGGTGTACAAGTTGTAGGCTGTAGGCATCATAGCATAACAATAGATGTTATGCCAATAGACAATAGAAACATATGTTCCTATGTGTTGGGTGGGTTTTGGTTCGGGGTTTAGGAGAATGTGGTAGTATAGGGAGGCCAGGATTTTGTCGTCTTTTTTCTAGAAATCCTTTTTTTATCTTTATTCTAGTGAAATATAAATGATTTTGTACAACAAAAAACATTCTGACTTGGGCGAAGTCGACGCTCAAATATTTTTGAACATTTGAAAAGGATATATTGCAGTACGGTAGTACCTACTTTAACACTCGCGTAGGTGTTAAGGCGTGAAATTCTAATTACATGTTACAATCACCACAATAATTAGATTTTGTTCAGGGTACTTCAGCATAACGTGTGTGTTCTTTATTTCATGTCAGGATGAACAAATGTTCTGGTCGTACCGACTATTCAAGTACTCCTACGTCAGTTTCATTTCCAGATATATATAGAACATGGACAGATTGGTACGTGCTAATTAACGACACATGTGTCGATTTTTTAGACTGTTAACAATATATTGGGTAAATTAACTTCTCTAAGATAATGTCTGTCGTTTTCAAGTTTGGTGGCTTTGGAAATGATACACTTAATATTGTTTATTTGAACAACAGACAGCTTGGGTCTCCAGTATTTAACATTTACATAACAAGGGAGACAGTTTCGTGATTCGTGAAAATAATTTTAAGAAAGAAAATCAGAAATCGAACATGGCAATGATTTGAGCTTACAAACCTATTACCTATAAATTAATAGCAAGTTCCCATGCAAGCATTTCTGAGCCAGCCTTGTAATGTGTAAAAAGTACAAACAAAATAACCAGAGAATGTCACATGTAAAATTCTGAATTGTTTAAATCCACGAGGTCATATAAACGGAAGAAAATAACACAAAACAAATAGCGAGCTCAAATATACACACCATGCTCGGAAGGAATCACTTTATAACATTTGCGAACAGCGGCATGACTCTGAAATTTCATTACATGAGTTTAATTCACGAAGAAATTCTTTGTCTCATCCTAAAACTAAAAAACAGGCGAAAATTCCAGTCGCCTTTGAGCGCCGACTGCTGAAAATGGACCCTAAATATGAAAACTTCATTTTGTGGGACCTTGTAGTATGCATTTTATATGATTCAAAGAGTTAACACGTCAAAGTTCAATGGCATTGTCTACCCACTACGTAGTGTGGTATCTGTTCTACACGGACATCCCGCCTCGTAAAACCGACCTGGACAAAATTCTCACACAATCAACACAATAGGACCATAATTATGCAAAAAACTGAACATTTAAATAACTCATTTCACTGGGCAAAGAAATATTCGGCAAATTTGAAAATTATTCAAATTTAATTTGAATCATTTAGACCTCTGCAATATTCGATCAGTGTTTACTCTGCAATATTTGTGGTCGTGTTTGTCTGTTGTAATCTTCGAATACATGTTTTACAAAATCATTTTAAATTGGGCATGGATTCAAAATTGTATCCGTCTTTGTGTGACGCAGACGTACAAATCTTATTGATCTAAACCATCATCTGAAGAACAAATTCAATCATGATAAAATAAATATTGCAAATTTGTATTCAAACGATTCCATAATAAATTTTGTTAAACTATGATTACATGTTCGTGCATACATTGCCTTTACCAGTAAAACATTGCCTTTACCAGTGAATCAGACAAAATGAGTCAATCATACAATTAAAAGGCTCTTCCATGACTGTATAGTGGTAATATACCAGGATCATGTTGAACTGTCATCATACAAACATACATATTGCGGTATTACTGGAAAACAAACGTATCACTATCAATGACGTCGTACGTTTATATAGGATGGCCAACATTTCGTCCTTTATCTATACGTTCCACAACAGAACGTTTCAATCACAACCACTCTTCAATAAACATCCGTAAAACTCGATAATAAGACCTCTGTTTAGACCATTCTAAATATCAATTGGCTCATTATAAAACAGGGATGTTTAATTCATTTTAAATGTATATTTAGCCTTTTAATGTTCATATCATCTCTGGACATCACTAGTAATAGTGGGGCTTTAGTAGGAATACTTCTAAAAAGTGTCTGGGGAAAATGTCTAAAATTTGATTACTATTCCAGTACCTGATGAATTAGTTTTCTTCTCATTTGTTACGAAGGAAACGCGATTTCAGTTTTTATCGGATACTGATAGTCATTTTATGCCGCACTTAAAAAAGGGATTTTTCCTTTTTAATAAGCCTTTTAATTTAAGAGAAATAGCCTCATTAAAGTGAACGATTTTAATTTCAACGATTAAGATTGCTCTGTCATTTTGGAACGTTTATTAAATATTGACTAGAATTTGGACAAGAAGCGTACATTTTGATAATATTATATCTGCACTAGTAACGTAAATCAGTGTTATACATTTTAAATATAACCAAATGTAAGCTTGTACAGAAACATTTCAAGCTGATGCAAGAAACAGCTGCTTGAACTGGAAATCATTTTTTTCAATTTCGTCCAAGGAAAGTACGTTTTATGTTTATTTTTACTTTGTTCAGTGTTTAAAACGTCGCTTATTCAAATGGTTAACATATACTGTAGTTCACAATATGTCACTTTTATGATTTAATCACATTTATGTCTGTCTGATGTACGAATGCCTTCCGTGTGATTTAAGAGCAGACAGGGATTTGTGCAGACATCCTGACGGTCGTTTCCTCTCCATCCTACACACATTATACACAACCGTCTACTTTCTTACATAATGCGTAACGACTACTAGCTGAAAGAGGATTGAAGATAAAACGTACAAAAATGTAATTAAAACAGAAGCTCTAGTTTAATAATATGTCCACAGAAACATTACTATACGACGTTAAAGTGAATACAAACGAGCCCAACAAACCAATCAACAATAATTCCAGACTGATTCTCACTAGAGAATGATACAATACACACGCGTGCAATATTTTGTCGAAATCCCAAACTATTTTAATGAAGGAATGAATTACTTTCATGTGTCATTGACTATATTAATATCATTACATTTCACCTGATCATAAAGTCATTGAATCTAAAGATACAGTTACGTGTAGTTCGTCAACGGTTATTCAGAGCATACGCAATGTTTTACTACATTGACTTTGAGAGAATTTCGATGCACATCTTCAATAACGCTTCCATATTTGTTACTTGAATTCAAATAATAAAATTGCTGTTTTATTTCTTAGGTTCTGACACAGCTAATGCAAAGTAAAATTGTACTACTTTAATTAATCTTAACACAATGGAATTCACAACCAGCCAACCCTTTGGATACAATATCAGTCATCATCATGATCGGCTGACAAATTGTACCGCTACTGTAGTTACAAGGCCGTTAGTGTAATAACAACAATCTTTGTCATGGAAATTTTTAGTGTCAACACTGTGTTCGTTGCAGATTTGAGCAGTCATTTTAACAGACGCAATCGTCTTTAGATTGGACCTCTTAAAGGTTACGTAGATCAATAGATCATTTAATCGTAGGTATACGGCTGGGTTTCGAGTTTGTGATAATGAACAAACACGAACTCGTGAAATTTGGCATTACGATATCTACATTAGTCACATGTATAAGTTCGTCCTGAAAACTCCCATAGAAACTTCATACAAAATAATCATTTCCAAGCTAAAACATCTATCATGTTGACAGATAATGCAATGAATTGTGCTTACATAATATCTGCGTTATTGTCTATGGGAATGTACACAATTACAATTCGTATTATTATATGACAATTCATCAAAACCCCTGATTTATTAAGAATCTATAAACGGTGTTTGTTGAACGCTAGATAGAACACTTGTCCTAAAAGAGCATCACTGTACGGTAAGCAGTGGTGTATGTAAGACATCATTAAAGAACACTACTGCTGAAAATACTACAGTAGTAGTGCACAGGACTTGAAAGGATTCGCTGTGTTTTTGAACTACAGACTGTGCTCAGTATCATTTTCCACTTTTGTTGACTCAGTTGATTTACGCATGACATAAAACATTAACAAATGGATTTTAGCGGGTTCCACATCTTGTTCCACTACCAAACATGCAATATTTTACCCAGTGTCTATCGTACATGATCATTTCGTTTCGTATACAAGAAATCTGACAAAAATCCCTTTTCTTGCCTGTAATTAATTCTCATGATATTATTAATATCTTTTATTATGAATTTCCCGCAATATAAACAAATTGTAACACATTGAATAATTTAAAACGATGCTTTGTTTTAAAATCCAAATTATTAAAGAAGCAGACTTTCTTAGTTGGAATTTTAAAAAGAATGTCTTAGGCGTACCTGAAGTAGCGAAATGTGCGTCATTTCCATTGATCGTTTGTACGAGAATCCACGCATACTTATCAAATGAATATCTGATTGAAGCACTCATTGAAACACTTAGACATTTTGATGATTAGTGTAACAACGATTACATTTTATTCGTTCACTTATGTAAGAAAATACATATTATTAAAAACTGCAGATAGTATTTATCCGGATGAACGGGCGTGATTTAAAATATAGACTTCAGTATTAATTAGTACGAACATAGATAAGTCAATAAAATAATTGATGGCTGTTAATTGAATATATCAACACATTTTCATTCCTCCTTAAATATCGTGTGTTGGTCGCACTATGGTTTACCAAGATAAATAGTAAAGTAATTTTGATTCTATATTATGATTCTTTTACTAAACATTTATATTTCACATGGATTTAACCAGGGTTATTTGGCTACTTTTCCAGCTTTAAGACCCACACGTACACCAGGGTAGAACCACCGACATTCCCCAAGCTAGCTGGAGAGCCTCCTTACGTAATATTTAATCCCGGGTGATATTCGAACTCACGGCGATAAGTGGCACGTGATTAGTCAGAAACCATAACCACTCCACCAAGGAGACCACCAGCAAAACATAAACCCTAAAAGAGCAGATGAATTGGTATAATCCTGTGTTATGACCTTAAAAATGAAACATTAGTCTGGTGGTTATCATAGGAAGATTTGTAACAAATTAAAACTATGAAACTAGCCGGCATTATGAAGCTTAATTGAAATGATACTATGAATTCAATTTGGCGACGTATCATGAAAACCCACTTAAATCTGTTAAAGTCTAATAAAAAGATGCCGGTTAAAAAAATACTGAGTACTAAGATGTTGTCAATATGCTGAAGGTCATTATATTATAGATCGGATCTGGGATAAGACATTCAGAAATCTATATTAAAACTTCTCAGACCTGATCATCTAGTCTAGAAGGATAGTCGGGAAAATACAATATAACTCTTTACGAGGAAATTAGGATGGTAGGATTTTGATGCTGGGGCGTGACTGCACTTTAATATTTTGGACTTTCAGTGTGTGAGTAAATCTCATCAAGATAATTTAACATAACTGATAAAAGGTTAAATTTCTATGCAACGTCAATTGTCAACTTGTTATGGTAGCAAGGCTTTTTTGCACTCATCTACTAAATTTGTGGTTAGACATTATTATGTAAACAAAAATTTTCAATAATTTATTCATTTTCCTCTTTATAACACTTTATGATAGAATTTCCCAACGTCATGGCGTATTAAGTAAAATCCCGGGTATAATGGGTTTGTATTGCTGAATAAAAACTATCGGAAAAATTGTTTTTAAACCAATCACTCATTTAATTCGTCTTTGTACAGTAATTAGACAGAATTTATGCATGCATACTGCATTTGCATGACTGTGAATTAGTTCTAAATGTACACCAATGTTACGCGTTACAAGTATTTTGCATTATCCATAAATTACGTTGCCGTTATCAATTATGCTTCTGTCAGATATAAACTTCTTATAATACGAAATTAGTTTGCACAATGCCATCCAGTAAATTGATTGTATCAGCTTATTGTATGGAAGGAACTCGGGCTGTAGTGCAGGATTATACTCACTGTTCATTTGGTGTTTGTTTTGAAGAATTGAGTGAAATTTCTGTTTTTTTTTTATTTGTAAATTTCATTTGTTCGTTAAGAATATTTTACTGTGACCTTTGATAAAAGACGCATTGGTTCATTTGGTGATATTGCAGTCTCTGCGGAAATGGGAGATTTAATGCATGTGGCATTTCCTTGCAATCCGTTTTTACTTTCGATTTGTCACTCATGTTTATTTTTGTGATGTCATTTTTGTCCCGCATTATGCAGATTTTCTTCACATCGAGTTGTGTTTATTTTTTAGTTTCATTTTCCTTTAAATGCCACAGCAGTTGTTTTGGCATCATTTTCTTCCCCAATTTTTGTTCCTTTCATCGTAATTTTTAGAATTAATTTTTACTTCCGGTAAGAAGTTGTTAGGTCCCTATTTTGATTCTTTGTGAATCCTCCTTGAGAAGTAAACTTTGTAGGTGCAACATTTTTATTGTAATCTACGAATTGCCGCATCACACTAAAGTAGATTTTCTGATTTTGTCCACCTTGTGTAATTGACATGATTACACGTTTCCTTATAAGTCGGATCCACTTATTATTCACCTCATATGAATCGTAATCATGCATTTAGTATAACTCCGGAATAAGTTTGAAATAAATATTGAATTTAGATTTTTTTTCAATGGGCTATAACGTCGCACAACAGCTTGTGTCTTCTTGTAGCTCTAACAGTAGAGGAATACCACTGACCTTCCCTAAGCTAGGTGGACAGCCTCCTCACATTTTAAATATGATCCCGCATGTGGCTCTTACTCACAGCGGCGAGGGGCAGTAATAACTGCTCGGCCACGGAGACCGAGCAATGAATTTGATATAGAACATAATTCATTGAAGTGCAAATAATTTATGCAATGTAAACACTCAAACGTACCACCAATTCAATTTGTTGCCCATAATTTTATGTTGATGTTAATTAAACATTTCGCAAATTATATTAATTTAATATTAATTTGATATTAATTTAATATCAATTTTAATATGCAGTTTACATATGGCAAATTTCCGGAGAATATAACAGGGATACTTTGCAGTGTACTTCACGTCTGGTGTTTAATGTAGATCTGGTTAATCATTTTCACTACCTTTTTCATTGCAGGGGGTTAAAGACATGAAAGAGTTTATGGTCATTTCTACATAAATCCCTGTGGGATAGTTTCTGTTTTGCCTAGTAATTGCTCTGTTTCTTTTCGTTCCAGCTTCAGTGAAATATTGTTGACTACTTATATACAATACCAAAATTATAATTCTTAACGCTTTCCAATATGACGTATTAGTTCGATATCTGACGTCTATTATTTCACATCCATTACATTTTATGTCCCGAAGCATATGTCACTATATCGTCCGCTCGTCCTTCCGTCCCCTTTTGTGTCTCAACCATGGTCTGTAGCACTAATACCAAGGTCATATTTATGGTCATTTACTATGTATGGATTCTGATGCTGTAAATTTGTGTTTTGGCTGTAACGTCTTAAATCCTTGATGGATTTTTAAATTATTTGTCTAAATCTCTTATCTGACTCTGACATTAAGGGCTAAGGTCAAGGTCATATTTAAGGTTATTCATTATGTATGGATGTTTCGTTGAATTCTGTGTATTGTATGCTGTCTGTTGAAACTGGTGTTGAAAATGTGTTGCAACTTCGTGGGCATATGTCATATTCAGTGGCAGTTCATGTTTTTCAATGGATTTACCGTTGTTTTTCAACAATCGTCCAGTATTATATTCGGCGGCCGGTTCACCAAACCAATTTTCCTGAAATGTTTACTAAGTTAATATTACTAACCAGTACTAACTTACCATTCCACAAGGAGCCGGCAATTTCTCCACATATGGTGGAAAATCGACATTTTTGTGAAATTTTCAAAGAAGGGTCTGAACAGCCACGACCGGAATGATCGTTAAAACGGCTTGAGTGACATCTATACATGCATGTAAATGCTGGAAATAATATAATACAATTAGATTGATCTCAATACTGTCCCGTATAATTCATTGCCTTTTTCCTAGCTTCCCATCTTTATTTTAAACTCTCTCTTATTCATCGATTAATTAATTTGCGTGATTCTGGATTCTTTGTCATATTTGTTCAATTATTCGTTAATTATTTTCAAATTTGTTTCTTCTTTCAGAGTTTCCTTGTTTAAGAAAATTAGATTTAATCATTTTATCGAAATACGGAAGGAATCAAATATGTGTAGCCGTTTTTCTTGGGTTTAGGACAAAGGGCAACTGCGCTCTGGTATGCTATAGTCGTGTACAGAAATGTTATAATCGTCTATCCGATTGAATGTTGTATATGATGTAAAGAGTTCAAGAAGTGTTCATGATATGTTTATAACATCTATGGAAATACTCTTAAAATGCAAATAGTATAATTTATTCTCTTATCTGTATCTATACCCATTTAATTATGTACAGGCCCTGGTCAAGTGGTTAGTGCTCTGGACTTGCAACCCGGAGATCCGGGTTCGAATCCCGGTTGCGGCAGGTCATACCCTTCAATGAAAATTTGACAAACGTGTCGATTTTCCTCCATATGTGGAGAAGTTACCGGCTCCTTGTGGAAGGGTAAGTTAGTACTGGTTAGTATACAGTACAGGAAAACTGGTTAGGTGAACCGGTCGCCGTATATAACTGAAAAATGTTGAAAAACGCCATTAAACCCCAGTGACAATATGTAAACAAAAATTATATACACCTACATAAAGTGAACGAATCGTGAATGAGACAAAAAACGAACCGTGACATGTTTTTTAGATAAAAGTAATTTGTTCAGAATATATAATTCATAACCTGAAAGTAAAGGACATTGCAAATTATTCACAATAATTCGAATACATAATACTCATTGTTCTTAATCTTTTTACATAGCATTGGTTTAAAGCAAAAAGTTACTTAACAAGATGAATATTGAATGAACATCGCCAGGGAAAGTAAACTTTCACATTTAACAATGTCCATTAATCACGTGAGCGCGATTAGGTAATTACCATATTGACTAAACTAAACTTAAATTGACTTAATAATTTATAGAACAATTTTTCAATCTGGTTTAATTTATTCGGACATTGATCTAAGCTTTAATTTGTAGTATGGTAAATAGCACGCCTTCCTTTGAATACCTTGTTATATTAAGCGTAGGTATGAAATTAAAATCGTCTATCTTGAAAGTTAATGTGAAATCACATCTTCAGAGTGGGACATTTTTCGATAATAGAATAACTAGAACTTAAAGAACAAACAGGCCTGGTTACTTTGGTTACTTTGATGCATATAAAGGTAAAGTCAACAACAATGGAAATGCCATATGCATGCGACAAGGTCGACCTCCGCTAATTATTTTCGTTTGAAAGAAATATTTAAATGCCCTGTGGGTGGGCACAAAAATAATTGCATATGATGAAAAGCAACTCTAATTCCCCACCCGGGGCTTATAAAGTAAAAATACCAATGTTTGAATTGTTTCTTTTTGCAATGGGCTAACGAACGGATGTAACCATGTGTTAGCTGAAAATATCATCTGAATTTTGTGGATTTTTCGCCATGTTCGCTTAGACAGCTACATTAGGTGTCGGCATTTATTTTCATTTTTAAGTACCTGTTTCATTCGTAATATGCTTATTTTGTTGTTAAGGTACGTACTATTAATATCCTTAAAAGTCACGGTGCATCTTGTGAGACCTTGTCAGTTCATTTAACTATAGCATCTTCAGTGTTTTATTGCAACCTGTAACTATTGAACGTAATGTTAAAACTTCATAACTTTTTTATAAAACCACCATATATCCTCGGAATTATCAACTTTAAGATCCAAGAATGTGTCGTCCATATTCCACACCACTGGATATCAGATCGGACGTCACGCCGCCGATGTTATCGGGTGCTTTCTGGTATCATGTTTATACAAGTCATTACAGAACATATCGCCTCGGCGGATGGCTCAGAGGTAATTATCACAGCTTCTGTCTAGTTGTTCCATATGTGTTAGGTAGAGATTTAACTTATTAGCTTCCAGACACAATTAATGTCATTGACTAATTTCCGGAGTTTCACATTTCACAAATAATGTCAAACGTACGGACTTCGTGTGTATCTGTGGATAACTACAAGGTTTATCAGCGATTTCACCATGGAATGAAATATATTTATTGTATAATACCAGACAAATAAGTTGCTCTATGACACAATACAACTTATTGTTGTTTGTATTTTGGCGAGGCAGTCCGAAATAATGGAATTATTTTCGTTCTAATTTATATTTTGTATTCAATAGTCAGAGCCACTGACATTCGCATTTCATTTATTCAATCAGATACAATGTACACATACTTTATATTTTTTTATTTTGATATCTCGTTTCTTTATCATTTCTGATTTCACTTCGGAAGCAATCATTTCCATGGAAATACTGATGATTATCATTATGTCAAACAATGACATATATAAATTTCAGTTACGTCAAATTGTTTCTAGTGGTCTCAATTTGTTATTATATTCTCTATTACAATACTGCATTTACCTCCAATTCACTTATCTCAAAATTTCGTTGTTGTCAAACTATAATTTTATCCCTATGACTCTAATTAGCATGTAATTTGAATCTTTTATCTCAAAGTTGGAGCTGATCGGCAAACAATGAACGCAGTCACACCTATCCATGATGATAGTCCGTTAATTGAACTAAAGTCTCCATGAGATTCACTATCACGTGACAAACAGTGACCGTAAGTCTAGAGTATCATGATAATCGTAACAGATATTCAACTGTCAAATACAGCGAAGGTGGGTTGGGAGGTAGGGTAAACAAATACGCATCACATATAACTTTAACCGCAGTTTGGCTTGAAAATTTAGTACAAATACTCGCCACTTCTAATATTGTTAGTTTGCGGTCTTAGTATGACGATGTTAGTTGGTAAAAAAACATATTCAGACAGCGAGTGGACGTTGCGACAAACGCATTTCATTTTACATTGTGTATGGAAAATTTACCCCATCCGAAAATATGTGAAGCTATCCGCGTCCATTTCATAACAATATCATCATGCATGAAACATATATTTATATTACATTACCGTATATCTTGTGAAGTGTCTGAAGCTGGGACAGTAACTATTATCATTATTATTATAATGAATTGACACATATTTTTGTCTCTATGTACATACTTCATTCTTCAAGCAGAAGGCAAACATACATACAAATAGGTTTGACAAAATACTATCGAATTTTATAAAATGTCAAAATATGCATCATCCATTTATCTCAAATTCTGGTTATCTCAAACCAATTACCATAGTCCCTAGGAATCCGAGATAACTAGAATCAATTGTATTACTTTCGCTGAATTCGAAGGTGAACCTTTTTTTATAATTCATTAATCCATCAATGAGAATAGCTTGTGTTCGCTTTAATATTAATCGTTATCCTGGTATTTCATATTATAGCCCATAAAATAGTGATATTACATACATAAGTCCAATTTAGATCATATCTTAATTTTTCATTCATATTATATGTTCAAAGCATGATTTAGAATCGGTAATTCATCTGATTGCTGATATTGGTATTAAAGTGTTAACACAACGGTTACACTATCAGGAAGACTTTAAGTTATGCCGTCACGTATTCGGACTTTGATTGATTGTTTGTATCGAAAACACCAACATTGTGAACCACTAACTGCTGCAAAACACAACTGATGGTGAGTTTTTGTGAAAGCTATTGCCTGGTGACTAAAATAACAAAATTCCCTTTTCGATGTAAACCGATTAATCATGTTCTTTCTTGGAAAGAATTGAACATTTATCAACTCATCCGAGGATTCACGAACTTTAATTGATGTTCGTGTAGATTCGGGTTAAATGCTTAATACCCAATGCTATATGTTAGGTTTGGGTTTAATATTTGTTTCATGTGACATTGTCACTGGGTTTAACGGCGTTTTTCAACATTTCTTCAGTTATAAAGGCGGCCGGTTCACCTAACCAGTTTTCCTGAACTTTATACTAACCATTACTATATTTCCCTTCCACAAGCAGCTAGCAACTTCTCCATATATGGAAGAAAATGTCAAATTTTTGTCAATTTTTCATAGGAGGGAATGGCCCGATTCGACCTGAATTTCAACCCGGATAGCCGGGTTACAAGTCCAGCGCACTAACCACAAGACCACGGTCACGGTCTTTTGGGTTAAAAGCTTAATACCTAATGGTATATGTTGAGCAAAACACGGGCGTAATTATATGTGTTACCTGTAATCAAAATTGCTAAATAATTAATACAAATGTTCATACGATCCTTTAAAACAAGACGGCCATCCTTTATGTTACAAAAATATCGAATAGTTTGTAAAAAGCATAAATGTGTTCTTCTGTGCTATTTTCGTGGGTCATTTCTTAGGCTAATATATAGCAAGAATTTATTCATGAAAGTTACAACAAACATTTTGATTGAAGAATTAGATATAAAATGAATTTCAAGTACTCCAAGTTTCGTCTTGATACCTTCAAAGCATTAACTATCCATGCAATTAGCCATATGAATGCTTAGAGGTTACTGGTATTGCATGATCTCTGGCTGACAAAATTATGGTATTTATTTTCTGTCGGGTTTAATGACCGCCCTATTCAAGTAATTACGTTTTTATGGCTATTACATCAGTAAGTGTTCCGTCATCTTGCATTATTCAATAACTCCTTTAACATAACGTTTAGCTTCGTTCAGAATGATTTGATTGCCTTTTCTGTGGTTTGGGTATTTGATGGTCACATAATAATGTGTGTTACGCTTGAAACTCAATATCAATTAGTCTGAAGCTATTCATTTGGCAAATTATTTGCTGCCTGTTCGTCAAAGATGAGTTAAATTATGCATGTGTTTTCAAGTTTATACATTTTGCAAATATCTTCTGACGGAGCTTGATTTTATATTCAGTTTGTATTCCATTGATATTTCCACAGTCTGGAACTCTGTCTATGAATGTCGATTTTGTGAACTACGGCTGACAGCTTGTCTTGTATCTGTGTTCTGTTTGGAGAGGGGGATGGTTGCCCGATGTCCTGTGATTGGACAATTTTCATTCATTTTGACACAAGTTGGTTATATATTCATCAAATTAACTTCAACACATTATACGGTTTCTTAAATACAAACCGGTGTGTATAACTGTTAATCGCTAGCGTAAATTATTGTCAGTGGCAATCTACATACTTGTTCTTTGATTTAGGAAAATCCAGACACGTGACACATTAGTTGAATTGGGAACAACGTACATAAGCGAGATTAGAGCGTTTTGTGACATCAACTTTCCCTCAGCCAACATGATAGTAATTTTATTCTGATATAATATGCGTTTATCGTTTTCTTCGTAAATTACTGACATTTGTACCAAATCATCCGAGGAATCACATATTTATACGACTGACTTCAGGGCAAAGGCGTATATTGTATTTAACGTGTGTACGCGGGTGTAATTTATTGTCAGATGTAACGTGATTGAATAATCAGACATTCTCATACAATACAAAGAAGGTTGGCAAATCTAATCTAAATGTTTATTGCAATTACAAAAAATTGTTAAACCAGATCAAACAGGTAAATATTTATTATGTTCACTTCTAAACAATAATCACTATTTTGCCGTTGTTCGCAGAATTGACCGTATACACTGGACGTATGTAAAACTACTTAAAACAAAACCACTAACATTTTGAATTGTACAGACTTATATATAAATTATAAGTATATAATATAGTATATAAACCAAATACATGTAAATGCCTTTAATACGTTAATGCTCTAACTTCTCTTCCAAAATATAAATATCTTTATAATGTTGTTACAAATCGATGTAGCGATACTATTCATCGTTTTTTTCCACATTAAAACCAAGCGGCTAACAGCATGTATAACTGATAGTTACGTAATTATTTGTATCAAAATGTACATTCCCACATGTAAACTGGTATCAATCATAAGAGAAACATGAATGCAATAAATAGTATAAAGTTTACTTTCTAATGGAATAAGTGTCTAACTTATTGCTAGAAATGTTGTTTAATCAACTCATTTTGAAGACGTCCTATATAAGAAGTACAATACCCAATTTAGAGTAACGTAAAAATGCAAATTAAGCCAACTGTTAAAGCAATAGCATCTAAAAATGATCCACGTAACATCGCGATCTTAAACGGCTGGAACCTAATTAATTAAAAACTGATTCTGCAGAAACATATTCATTATGATGCTGTTAACTAAATAGATCTCGTTAAGAAACACAATCACGAAAACATTCCATGACTTATCTCAAATAACATCAATAACTTCGTGACAGACCTATTAAAAGTTTGCTTCAATCACCAAAAACTATTTGATGATAGATACTGTTTACACAAAGCGCATAAATCATTGCCATAGATAACAACAACAATCAGAATGAATCTCGGGAATACTTTACGTTCCTTTTCACATCAATTTTGTCAATCGAAAGATCATCTAATCAGACAAAACGAGAACAAAATCATCTCCTGATAGATAAGATGTTGATTAAAATGAAACCTGTGTTTGGCTGAATCTGATCTAGCATTAAACGGGCATCATAACACTATTGATAATGAAAAGATTTTGTTTATGTTTCAAACCTTGATTAAATAAGGTTACAAGAATATAAGTTTACGTAATCGTATCTCTTACATGAATCCGCACCGATTCTGCTTTTACGAAAACTACAACAGCAAAAAACTTTCTACAAAAACTGCTTGTGGAAAAAGTCTATCACTTGAAATAAGATTTGTTATAGGAAATTTAAGTATTCATGAACTTGATTTACATTCATTGAATGTTGTAATCTTTGATACGATAAGTACATCTTAAAGTAGTTATCTCAGTGCGTTTATCTTTAAAGAGTAAAATGTGCAAATTACGGTCCTAAAGTCGTGTAGAATATATCCAGAATTTATTCTGCTAGGCAAGGTTAGCTGGAATATGCCGGGCTTAGTTTCGTTTAAATCTAGATGTTCATAAGACTGCAACGATCTTGTACGGTTAATGTTCCCTGACTGTGTCTGTATTACTTTCATCTGTTAGTGAGATATAAATCTACGCTTTTGTCAACAAAAAACTAGCGATAAACAAGCAAAACTCAGATATATTTTCTGACTGTTATATGTCATTAATACTAACTTATGTAAATGGAAATTGGCTTTTAAAATCTCATTAAAGCTGTTTATTGTATTTATTTTGTCTCAAAACTAATACAAGGATTGTTTTGTTGTTACCAGTAAAATAAATCTGTCGATTTGCTTTTAAGGGATGTTGGAATGAATATAATGTTGGGAATAAATGGGTGAGTTAAGTGCCAAAACGGAAGTTTTAATACCCTCTATTTTATCAAGTGTTATTGTTGGGACTACGATTAGGAAAAGTAGCATTATTGCTCGACTTTAATACTGACTAAATGCTGACGCCTTCTTTTATATATACTGTAATGAAACTGTCAAGTACTAACCGATGTATGGTTTAACAGCTTACATTACCAGTACATAAATGTAAAAGTGTTCCTGAATGGACCATTTTGCACATATTAGTAAAGTAAGAATGGCATTAAGGTTTTTTTTTAAAAAAAATACAAGAACATGTAGTGATTGGCTGCAAATTGTGTCGATGCATTGTTGCGCTTCCTGAGCTGTAATAATGTTGTATTGGGAGGCAGAATAAAAATACAAGTCATGTGTATTATTCTGTTCTAGTTCCGTTTTCGTGTGGTTCCTAATTGAATCTGACAAAAAAGGTATTGCTTACATAAAAAAAAACGGTTATGGTACATTAAGAAAACAAAACCCTCATATTTATTTTTCTATTGTATGGCCAAGTTAGCAAGTATTCTTATTTTTTTGTTTTGTCAAATAATGCTAACACGCCAGTTTAAACATCGTCCTATATAATATCAAATGAAATGGAGTGAAGTAATTATGCGGGAATTATGAGGGAAGTAATTTATGATCAAGAAAAGGATGCGGGATATCACTAGTACGTGCTATTAAACAAATATAAACTTACCTATCCATTGCTATGGCCATAAAGGTGAGAACGCTCACTGAGATGGTACACGTTGAAATAAACACCGTAAATTTACAGAAGAACGCTCCAAACCACCAGTTCTGGTACAGGAGATAAATAAATGTGAATGGCATGTTTAATACTGATATCAGAAAGTCGGCGATTGCCAGGTTAACGAGAAAATAATTCGTCACAGTTCTCATCCGTTTATGTGCAAGCACGATCCATACAACAATTAAGTTCCCTCCGGAGGCGACTATCAGAATGGCAACAAATGCCAAGGAAAAAACTGTCTGTTGCCACCATGGTAGTAAGAAGTCCTCGGCTGATTCGGTACGGTTTATGCTTGGTGTTGTGGAATTATCATTAAAAGGGTATCTAGTACCGTTGGTTAACATACTTTCAATGTACTGGTAGTAATACTCCTCGTCAGTTAGTGTGGTGGCCATGATGTCTCGCGCCTGCAAGTAGAACGAGTATCATTGTATTATTGCAGTAATTATATTTAATGGGAACTATTTAACAGAGACAGTGGGAATAGAAAATGACACAACGTGTTGTTATGGTTGTTAAACGGAACGTGATCAGATTCGTTAAATTGTTAAAATGTATTTTTTGCGTTATTCTAATTTGAGTTCATTCACGGGATCAGTCAATTGTGTCTTTGTACGTTTCCCTCATACTTTGAAGCTATGACATTAGGGATCTACTAGGAAAGCCTATTCGTTAATTGATCGTGGTATCTCAAAGCTTTACACGCTCATTTCCATGGAATAACCTATTCCATGGGTAATTCTAAGGCAAATAACTAGGGCATCTGTGTTGATTGTATTTTATTTAACAGTGTTGATCTCAAAACAAAACACATTTTATGAGACATTCTATATTCATAATGGTTACATTAGCAAATTAAAACGGCAGCTTTTAATTGTGGTAATGATCCGAAAAAACAGAGGTAACTCTGAATCCTGTTTCGGATCTTTTTGTCTCTTAATTTGAACACTATAATAAAATTAATTTAATTTGTGCAGGCTGAAATGAACGTAATCAAGTTTCTTGGTTTCCTCAGCGTAAAAACGAATTATATTTTTGTTGTAATTCGGACTTTAGAGAAAGTTCCAATCATATGATAAAGCATTTAGTCAAATTACATCGTTGTGTTTTTGTGATGGTTGCAGGCATAAATGTTTTCCCGTTCTATAAAACATCGTTATAGGCACAGTACAACATTTTAGTTTAATCATTTCAATACTCGTGAGAGAACAACTTTTAACAAAACCTGATTGTATCCCATGCGCTGTAACATACTAACATTCAATTTAAGCCCATTTTCATGTCAAACATTTGTTTTTATTTTCGTTATTTGTGATAAAGATTTATGTCTCGTGTTGTTATGAATTACGTTATTTAATATAACGTTTTCATGTCTTTCAACGAATTCAAATCGTAGCTTGAAATTAGATAAGTCTCAGGAAAGTGCATATTTACGCCGAACTTTGATGCTTTATAAACAGACTTCCGCTATGGCTGACAAACAGACCTGGTTCTTACGAAGATACACAATATGGTAATATAAATAAGATGCACGAAGAGCTTAGACTGGATTAAGATTGATCACATGACATCATTTACGTTAGAAATGTTGATTCATATGTTGACCAGTTGGCAAAATTACAATAAAGCGTCAATCAATCAAATAATGTTTAGTGGTATATCATGGCTTGTGATCCCGTAGTAAAGCTTAATGTTGTACAATCGTGTTTAATTGCACTTAATGTTTAAATTGCCTCTGATATTTCAAGTCTACATATTTTCTTTATTTAACTCTATTAAATATCATATGCCCTATATTCTTTTACTTCCACTTTATTCTACTTATGTTTTATTTCTGATACCCACCAGCGTTGTTTTGTTTTGAAGGCAGAATGCCCTAAACAAAAGTTTATCTAAATCAATTAGTTTTTATTTGATTCCAAGTTTAAGTAATTCCATTTTCACTTTTAAGTCATGCTATAAGTTTAGTGTTTTTTTGCCTTAAGCGTAGATATATCATTAAAAAGATACAGACGGTGCCGTACATACAGTCAATTTGTATTGTTTCTTATTATAAACGGGTCATAAATGTGTGTAATAAATTGCTATTAAGTGTTAGGGAATTTATTGTTTTTGTATAGCTCTAAAGAGTTTAAATCTCAATAACAAAAATTATTTGAATTTCACTTAGTCCCGCAAAGGGTTTTACTAAGCAATAGTCGTCAATATAAATTTAACAAATTGAATATACTCAAGAATATGGCTTTGAAGAACAAGACATGTAACAGTATACAAACTAGTAGACATTTTAAACAAGGGAGATAACTATATAGAGCTTTGAAAGATAATGCAGGTAACAGTAAAACAAGTTTTGGTGTTTGACTTAAACAATACTACTTCTATTAGAATATAATACACGCTGATCTATTTTTACGAACATTCCTCATAAGTTTGAAACATAAATAACGTCAGTAAATATTAAAAATACGCTTAAAAACAGGAGCAAACCAAATACAAACGAAACTATTCATTCATCACAAATGTTCATCGAACACAAATGTTAAACGAGACTAGATCCTCGTAAACAGCGTATTTAATAGGACAGTTTGAAACGTCTCATAAACTGGATTTCATGCACATAAATATATCACTCTCCATGTAAAGTTTATAGCTACGAAATGTAGACGCCGAAGTTTACCGTAACCTTTGTTCTCATCATTACTGATTGTCATCAAAGAAACTCCATTAAAAAGCATTTTGCAATTCACTATTTTCTTGAGCGCCGTGTTTCCGAGCAAATAAAGAAAAGACGTGATATATGTCAATAGATACTGTTATCATAACATAAATTTGTCTGCGATGCATTTACTATTCCTTTTGCTTGTCTGTCGCAAAACAAGACATGTTTATATTGATAAGAAAATACTAAACGAGTCTTGCACTGACAGTCAGATAGAAACTTATTCATTTGAATTCCGATCTAAAAGATAGATTGTCAATAGTTTGGCTATATGGTTCTTTAATCTAACACTATCATTTTCTTTTGATTGTTTCTATTGATCTCGTTAATGATCGACATTTAACCCGTCACTCTCTCCTAAACACGCTCCACGTCACTTCTGATAATTTGTCAGTTTCAACGTGCGCTATGAGGAATTGATAAACACGACCATACAATCTCCATTGAGTGTCTAATTACCTTTAGTGTTCAGTGTATCTTATTCCGCTCAATTTAGCAACAATTAAGTTCAATCACTATTTTGATATCAGTTCTTAGGGTAATGAATGCGAATCTTTCTGAAAATCAGCTACATGACTTATCGCTCTTTCGCTATCGACAGTCCTAATTGTTTCCAAATGCGTGTAATAGAAAAACTTAATTTGTTAAAATAGGATTTAACGGAAATTAGTCAATCTGCGTTGATCACATCTAATCACGTTAAGCATGTTCAATACCCATTAGAAAAATAATTCGTTTAACCACTTGTGTAAATGACAGATAATGAAAAAATGATCAACACGTTTGGTACGGTTCTTCGGATAATGTCTTAGTAATCACAGCATTAATGCATACATTTATGTAAACAAATTAAATTAAACGCAGAAATGTCAAACTTCGACAAAGTAAGCATCCACTGTAGTCATTAGTTACCGCCAATGAGGATTTAGCATTCTGTGTATGATTTTATGTCTTCAATCTGATTACTGTTGACATTTAATACAGATAATACGTGATGTAACTTCATATGAGTGTAGAAAGTTACTATAAGGTATTGCCAAGCAGTATATTTACGATTTTATCTGAGTTTTATACTTGGAAGTATAGTTCTCTATCTTGTGAAACCATAAGCGGTACTCGTTACATAGATATATCTCAGCTAAGATAGCACTTTTCTGGCAATATTATTTTGTGCAAATTTCATTCATTTACCTTTTACAACTGATAATAAATTCTTTAAACAATCAACATGATCTAACTAACATCTTTTATTTATACATAAGCTGTGGCAAGAATTTCCGAGTTTAAAAATCTGCTACCTTGCCTAAGATATGTCAATGATATATTTATTATAAGTTTAGAGAATTAAAATTTCAACGTCGACATTGAATAGATAAACTTATTCTGTCAGCATCCGCAGATAAACTAAACCCATTGCATGAATCACTTTATTACCTTCTGTATACTATCGGACAGAAAGGTGAAGCTGAAAATTTTCAAAAAAACGGAACCCCTGACCTCGGTGCCGCGGAAACAAAAAAAAACAGTAGTGTCCGGACCTTGGAAAAAACGGAAAACTTTTAACAATGCAGAAATTGAAAGAGTTGGTATATTAGTATTTGTGGTGAAATTTGGTCCGATTCAAATTGTAAAGATCAATGCGGAGAGCAGATAACCCTAATTCTGCCTAAAATGAGATTCATACAACCCGGAATAAAGATGTCTTTAATTAATCTAAATTGTAAATGACCAATTTGAAATCCCAGAATTTCAATATTGTCATCAATACATATCATTTGCCTTCATCGCCTGGCATGAATTTTTAACGATATGTTTTTATTTATTTTTCTCCGATTCTGCGCCTGTTTTTCAGCAGTATTTCATACATACGGTTAGTTTACATAACCGCGTTTCTGGATTCTGTGCCAGAACTAACTTTGGTCTCCGTAAATAACTGCCAACTAGGCCACATGAATCACTCGAATCAGTTGAGGAGAGGTCTAAGGGTTAATGTATGACTAAATTGTCAAAGAGGACATATAACAAAAGTAAGAACCCTCTAGTCACCCAACTCACTACGCATTGAGTCAAGTTGGCAGGCTACTTGAACATTTTATTTCTCACAATATAAACATAACTTTTTTACGTTTAAAAATGCAATTTTAGCCAAACCATGCATATGTTATCATTTATTTAAATCGCTTTGGAATTATATAATTTACTCTCAATAAATTTGGCAGATTTTGTAAATACGAAGCAATTATTTTGCAATTAAGGCAATTACAAAACACTTAAACATAATTAGTTAACATTGTCTTGATCATATATGTTAATAATGCTATAAACCGAATTGACGTCAGATAATTAAAAAAAATGGAACTTCCAAAGTTAATTAAAGTTTTTGGTTCATTCATAGATGTTAATTGTGTTATTATTTATAAAGAAGAATCGGATTATTACAGCTAAACTCAAGTGTTATAATAAATAGGATATTTCTTCCATGTGATTAACATTATACATATTTGAGTACACGTCTGAATACCGGCGTAGGTGATGTAAACATTACATTTTAATCCCTGAGGTTATCCTTAAAAAATTGGTTTGCAGTTAAACGACAGAAACGTTTAACAATGGGTAAGTAGTTTTTGCGAAAAAGTATGCTGATACTCAAACAGATGGAATAGGGAATGAAACAAATGTTCTTTCTGTCAAAATCGTTAAAATACTTTTTTGGTCATTGGATGTTTGAATGAGTCGGTCATGAAGCTGCAAACTAACATTTTTAAGGCTGGTCTGTATATATCGTATTTACCTTTTATTACAATTATTGTCAAGTGAAAGAAATGTCTAGATTTGGAGAAATAGACCTAAGTCTATAGCCGTGTTTTCGGTAGACAATACTTTTTTATATAATCTTGAATTTTACTGCCTACATCTCATTTATAAAATTTTCATTCCGCAAGTGCCAAAAAAAGAAACCTTGGTGCCATGATTGTTGTACTTAAGCTGCAATGAAATGTAACAATGCAGGTTGAAACTGATTAAACATTTAGTTGATTTAGAGCGGGACAATTTCATAAGCTGTCCAAACTGGATCGATCCAATATTGCGTATTATTTAAGATACGGACATATCTCAAATATTCTTATAAGGACAGAGAACTGAAGATATCAAAAAGTAAGATTACTTTGTGAAAGTATTATACAGATATCAATCACATACATTATATCAATGATACAAGTTGATATCTACGGTTCCCCTAAAGTGAAATTCGACACTTTTATCTTAATTTTAACTATCGATTTTATTTCGTTTTTACGAAATAATAATTCGTAATGACATTTCGTAAATAACGAAATGATGTTCATGTAAACGAAATGTTATTTCATTAAAAGAACGAGATAAAAAAGAATACTATAGTTAAAATAAAAGCGTAGTATGTCACTTTAGGGGCCGTAGATTATTAAGACAGATATTCCATTTATCTAAAAGGTTATATTTTAGTGGTCTTAGGAATGCCATAGAAAAGTTGCTGATACAAAGCATCTATAAACACTCGCGCAGACACAAATCACTGACGTGTTGTAATTTCATTAAAACATACCCGTCATAACACATGATTTTAATCAATTCAAGCAGATAAGACTTTAATTCAATCATTTGAAAAGTAAATCTTAAAATCTGAACATAAAGAAGGCGGGAATTTAATCAGATTTATATGATGTACTTTTTTGTGAAAACATGGAATGTTGCTGAATAGATTGAGTTTTAGAGTTTACCTTCGTACAAACAAAAATACGCCCGTAAAAAGAGTGCCTCTTAACTTTACCAAGTAGCAGTATCTTCAAACATCTGATGATTGGTGTTTCTTAACACAGGAAAAGGAATAATCTACATAATTGTATCATTTCCATATCACATATTTTGAAATTCTGCCATGACTTTAGTACAATAGCTAATGAGATGTTAAAATAGGTATAGCATGGGGACTGTTAATTCAAAGATCGCAGATTTGATAACTGGTCCAGGCATAGAGACGCGGGTTTGATAACTGGTCTAAGTATATGCACATAGGTGAAAACCTACTAAATGCACCACCTCATCTCCAAAGTCAGTTGACTCAAATATTTGAACCGATCATCAGGTGAGGAAGAAAATAATTTGAAGGGAAATAGTAAAAGTACATCATGTAAATCAGCGCAATGGCGATATGAAATTATCTATATGTGTTCCGGATGTACTGGTATTATATTTGATAAAAGGTTTTTAACTTAATGCATAAATCAAGCGAAATATAATCAAATTTAATTCCCAAATAGCTGTAAAACAAGACCAGAATTTGACAATAATTATGGAATGATGTTTTTGAGCGATTTATTATAGCCACTGCATTCCAATTATATTTGCAGTGATAACACAACTTCCAATTACCCAGATTGACTAAAACCAAGAGATGAAATTAAGACCGGCTTTTAATCAATCGTATTTGATAAAATTAACGTCGCTAGTAATGAAATTATATACTAATAAAATATTAACCTATTTCATTCGACCACCATAATAAGCAATTTGTTTTCAATTACGTTTGTATTCAAGGAACGGATTGAACAAGAAATATCAAACTACAAGTTAAACAAACCTTGTCACAAAGTTTGTTGAATATTCCAACAAAAAGTTAACCACTTCGATGTTATTTGTTTCAATTGAATTCACAAAATAATTTCCATACGTTTTAGTTTAAATTTCAATAGTCAATTGTTATTACAAAAGTGCGCTAACAGCGTTCAGATTTAATTGCCAATTGTATTAACGTTCGTCACTGTCGAAGCCCGCTTTAATACTGCGTGTCACAGAGGCATCTCACACTAAACTATCAATGTCCAATATTGTCGTTCTTTGCCGATTTCAAAATTGCTTACAATAACTTACGACGCGTAGATTTATTCTCTGTGTAGTTTGTTCTTCTCATTTGTATCGGAAGTTAATACCTCCCGATTAGACACAAGTAAATTTTGTTAATAAAAACACAAGATTGTAATTTCAACTTTTCCCTTCGTGTATCACAGAAGGCAATCTTCCACTTTAATCCTCAAGAAAAATACGTTAAACCTCATCTCAAGTATACACATAATTCATGCAAAAAACTTTGCAATGCACACAGGTGCATGAACAATGGAAAGAATTTTCCAATTCTCATATTATATTTTTCAAAATTAACAACCGTTCTAAGTCACGATATGATTCCATAATAAAAACCACAAAGCTTTCAACACAACTTGACGTATGACATATCGCGGGTATTGTTAACATTTATCATTGTTATGTAAATAAGTGATGCGGAGTCTGTGTTCAGACGTCAATCAGTCTGAAAGTATACCATTGATTGCCGTACAGGTAACGTCTAGCTACAACTCTACATCTAGACTTTCAACTGTAGGACTTTGGTTCTCTCAGAAAGTTTACTCAGGGTCTCAGTTCTCAGGGTCATTAAAATTAACTTCTAATATATTTCAAAAGTTGATAAGCACATCATCAAAGAATTGGTATTTCTGTCTACTTTTACTGAAGTAACTTCATTCAACCCATCTCTATCCAAAAGTAGGTAACTATATATATTTAGAAATTTTGTGATGTGATTAATTAAGATAGTAGTGTACAAGCTATGGCTTCTCTTTCATATTAAAATCCGCGAAGTACTAAATTCAAAACCAAATCGTCCGTACACATTGATTTCATTACGACATGATCTCTCATTATATGTATACACTGTATTGTTTTGGTTATTGGCCATAATGTCTGTTTGATCTCTGGATAAATATTCGTTGATCAATATAAATAACTTATCCATCTATGTTCGCATTATTTTCGCTCACCATAAATGATGTTTTACTGAGTTAATGCATAAAGTTCGCCATATTATAAAGTAACTTGAGGCTGGTTGTCGGACTTCTAACTGGAAACACATTATGAAAACTTCCTCGTGCTGTTCTGTATACTTCGGCCTTGGGCTTTGTGGGTAAGCCGGATTTCCGTATACTCTGAAAAACCAACTTCCATTTACATCTTACTGAACATTTCCTAAATGGACACGTAGTAATAACTATCAGACTATTTTGACAATAACATCTATCAAATATGGTGGTATTTAAGTTCGAATACCCTCAGCGGAATTAGATTAACTAGCCGGTAAGCTAACTTAGCTATACCCTACAAGTTACAATGAGAGGCATGTAAACAGATCTGATAATGTTGAGAAATTACTACCAATTAATACATGTAAAATGTTAATTATCCACTTTCATATTAACGTGCAAATGTTAATTGCATTTGGGAGACTATCAAATTTGACACAAACCTATTGAACATTATGATTAAAGGATTATTTAGCTAAATGGGTACACCACAAAAAAGAAAATGTATTTTTGGGCTAGACAAATTTATAAAATAATATATTTGCAACTCAAGACAACTCGTAAAGCTTTAACGGAAATCACTTTCCACTCCGTGTTTGATATGATAGAGGCAATGCATAAGTTTACGGTTTTCATCGCTCCGGGAACCTCACATAATGGGCCCTGATTCCTTATTAAATCAATCTGTGTTTTTCACTCGATCTCTTTCAGTGTCCCAAAACTGCACAACCCGCACATCACTCAGCCAAATAATTCACTGAAACAATACGAACATTTGCAATTCATGCAGTTTCCAGTGGAAACATTTTAAATAAATTTGAAGATCAACAGAATGTTCATGAAGAAATCACTTGAGGAAAAGATATTGCTTGGTTTGAAGGCGGTACAGAAAAACTCCCTGTTGCAGACAGTTGTGGTACTGGTGAAAAATCTTGAATAGCGGGGTGTCCTTAAAAGTGGAGCTCAATTGTCAGTTGAAGAATGTGTCTTTTCTTTAGATTGTCCCTAAAACCGGGGTGTCTGTAATTGAGGAGTGTCCATAAGGTGAGGTCATACTGCTTTGTATTTTCTGCTTAAGATATTTCTTACTGTGGATGTAAAAGCAATCTGAAATCGACAAAGAGTTGCAGACGCTAATGCGGACAAAACCTATCAGAACCCATTAGACTAAATGAATTGTTGCAAAATCGTTTATCACATTACAGTGCAATTTGTCAGAAGACCTCTGGCGTATTTTTCTTATAACAAGACCGCCGTTTTTCATATTTCTTCGTGGCGCTTGCTTCTAAAGTAACTTTGCTCTGGATAATGGATTATGATTTAAAGCCCAATAACGTATTTCTCCCCATATGCTTGTGAAATTACGACAGCCCAAAGCCATAAAAATACATTTCATTTCACAAGATGGCATTTGGTGTGAAAGATTAAAAAATGTATGCAAACCAAAGAAACGTACCTATCTGGAGACATTGAACAGACATGTTAAATTCTTTGAAAGCGTTCCTACTAAAAACGTGTTTCCCTGAAAATTGGCAGAATTTTGCAGTATGGTTTCGGCAGTAAAAATATTTCTTTGACAAACAGCTGAACGCATTTTCATACGCGTAGGTATCATAAACTAATAATTACAAAGGACCTTCAGCTTTAAATATTATTCAGCAATTGTATCGGGGTAATTTAAACAATATTTTTGCAACTGTTGAGGCATATACTAAGAGTTCTACACTCTTTGAACGCAAGAATTAGCATATATCTAAAATTTCCAGGACGGGAGTAATTTGCACAGTTAAATATGGACGTCCGTGGGCACAATAATATCTTCTGAACTTCAGAATAATTACATGTGGCCTCTTTTAAATGTTTCCAACGTTTACTGTCGTGTGTGGAAAACAAACAGTAAAGAAACACCGCATTTTATGATGTAACTGCTACTTAAACCAATGTCGTGCATTTTCTGACCTGTTTAATTTTCTGATTATATGCAATACCAATTATTGTGAACTTTTCCCATCGCCTACACGATAGTTAGTTGCAATGGCAAGGCGTGCAGTAGTCAAATTTACAAACACCCTTATTCTCAGATAAAATTCACTCGAAATTAAATAATTCGCATAATTAATAACAAAATATTATTAAAGTCTATTTTTGATTCCTGGGATAACCCTCGTATGTAATCAGGGGTTGTTCATGGAATTAAATCGCCAATGCCGCCCATATTTCGGCAATTTTGTTAAATTCCCCATGTCCTGAATAATTTGTCACACGACCATAATGTCCTTTACAGGTTTTCAATTGACTTAATATGTACTCATTAATCATTGTTGGGCATAAAAGTGATAGTATCTATGCTTGAATGCTACATATTTGTAAGCTTAAAGAACTTTAAAATATGCTGCCATGTATTCAAAGGACAATCGCTTCAATCACAGTTTTGAGTTTTGGAACAGCAGTAGTGATAATTAGTTTTCTTTTCTTCAATTGACAAGTACTCTGTTTTGTATATTTCGCCTGAACAATACGCAGGACATGCGACTATCAATGACTCATTTAAGAGAGAGAACTAGATGCCCGATATCGTACAGAATATCTGAGTATTGTGCAATATGCGATGTTATGTTCAAAACCAATCTAAAACTTGTCTCAAATAGCGTTACATAAGCAACGAATTAAATAATTTCCTGTTTATCCAGAAACCATCATTTTCACAATAAAACCGCTACCATCCTATACTATAAAGTACGCGAAAGTGAATTGATAATTTCTGTTTATATAATTAATTATATTTTTATTTACCTTTTGTTAGTAATTCTCACCGTTTTATATCCTTTACTTGATGAAACAAGGTCCGCGTGGCACTGGTGTACTGACAAAACAATAGCTGCGGTACTTGGAATTCAAAAACAATACAGTAAAATTCTTTTACTACACAACTTTCGTAATTTAAATTAATGGACTCGTTCACATATTGGTACATCTATAGAGTTGGGATATTGGAACAAAATAATTCTAAGAGCAAAAATGCGCAGTCCCTAATTAACCGCAGTACTATAATAGGACTAGATTTCAACCTACATTCGACAGAATGATTTTGTTATTATGCTATGATCACTGCTGAAATAAATCTGTGTTAAGGGGTTTCGTGTACATGTTTAAGTGCTTTACTATAGGTAAAGCTAACCGCTATTTTAGAAAATCATCATTTGTAATTTTCTTAGAGTGCTTACAGTGTTAACTTATCTCAAAAGCGCAAAATAACCAACTCTATAAAAGTATAATGGCTTAAATCTTACACTATATGATATCCATTTGAACATAGGTAAGACATATTGCTAACGGTAAATATTTTTACAGGTGTTTTGTGACGCATCGAAAGCTTGCAGTCATGTAGCAAGCCTTGAAATAAAATTGGACAGAAACAAGTATATATCATGTAAAAGGATAACAAATGAGTAAGGATGAAGGATAACCGATAATAATTGCCTAAAGTTAATTAGTGAAAGTGTGTGAGACTAATGTATTGTATATAGTGCATAAAAGAATACACAACCGTAATTGTGTTTAATAATTAAATTGAAAAATGACATATTTATGCCATAATTGCTTTTGGACGGTCTGAAGTTTATGGCTCTTGTTATCATTCAGCCAGGAATAAGGAATGCCGAGACGACGTAATTTATCATGTTAGTTGCGATTGTAATAATAACTTATTGCTTAATGCAGAAGAGACCACAGGAATAAATGAATCTTAAACTATTACAATACAATTGTCTAACATATCATTGGAAAATTAGACATTCCTCAATAAATGGAGAATATTGTATTGCATTTGTTTGTCACTTTATCCTTTCTGCCTCCCGTGTTATATTGTTTAATGTTACATTAGTCGAGAAAAATATGTTGCAGCTCAGAAAACAACTACAGAGTTACATAGACTAGACTTTTATCTACTCATAACAGTCAATCAACATCCTGTTAGTACGGGAATATTCTTTTGATCTCGCAACAGTTCTTGGATTATTTTTTGCAATATGTTGAAAGTTAATGACTGAAATAATATACCTTTAGGACTTTTTAATGTTTGCCGTAGCTTTGAAAATGTCAATAAAACGCAATCCAGATGAAAAGAATAAGTGAAATCATTCGTAAAAAATATTTGAATGTTGTTTTATTTACTTACTACAGTGTACACAATTTTCATGAGTCAGTCGAGTAGTAGAAAACATTTAAAGAGTTTCTCACACAGTACAAAAATTATTATGTTAATTTCAATATCGACTATTTAAATATACGCTGTTACAATATCAATATATAGCATAACTTTGATATAACCCAGATCGTGGTTTTCTGAAGTCGGTGGCTAAGTGATTATTAATTCTACCATTACAATCTATCTGTGTTCCCAGTTATAGTTTAATTCATGATCAAACACTTTGTTAAATACATTCAGCAAGAAGAAAGTCGGATCAGATTACTAGGTCGATAAAAGAACTTTGTCTGTTAACTGTCAGAAAAACGTAATAGTTAAATCTAGATTGTGTCACTTTCCCATTTCCACGTATAACAAAGTCATAATATATCTGTCATAAGGATATAAATATAGATACCGTGACCTGAAGGAATGAAACTTAGACTTTCAAACGTTCGATCAGCATGTCTGATGTTTGTCAATTATGGAAGTCTTAAGGAACTATTTTTGGACTCAAATTGAGTGAATGGTTCATATCGTAAATTGCTGTTAATGTATCATTATAAAATTACGATGTCATGCATATTTGTAAGGTGACTAGAAGAAAATGGGCAAAAATGCACGAATAATCAAAGCCTAAAATGGGAACACATGCGCTTAGCATGTTTTCACATGGAATGATTCGAGGCAGCATTGAGGACTATTCCTTACAACACAACACAGAATTATACTTTAGTACATTACTCGATTCACTATCATGCTTTGTTGAAATTGGTGTTGGTCTAATACATAATAATATAATGTCATCAGATAAGGCTATGATAATAAATTACCCAGTAACTTTTATGTGAAATTATTGTCCTGATAATCCGTTGATAAGCATATTACATTATACATTCATCGAATATTATCCATACTAAACTGATCCAGTGCTCTTGTGGAAATAACATTTGCATGCTTGTTTGTCTTGGTCACTGGGTAAAAGTAAAAAACATAATTATAACCAATATGACGTAGCTTCTAAATAATTATATGATCCAATGTTTTCAACATCTATATCAGTTACAAACATGTTGTTAACGTGCAATTTTCCTTCTGTATTACGCACATTTATGCAATGTAGGAAAAGTTTTGCTATCTCTAAAAATAGGTCGATTTTTTAAAAAAAAAAATGGTTTCGTCGTGAGATTTCACGGAAAATTGTCGTTTATATACATTGTTTTAAATTGTAAGAAAACCCTCGAACGACATGGAAAGAAATGATTCATTTATTTATGACTTTAGTGTACTCCTCGACAGAGTCTGCACATTCTCGTATTACTAGTTCATTTCCCCTTCAAGGACAAGCACACCCATTGATTCCGTCTAGCATTTCGGTGATTTATCGAGGTAACCTGAGCGAAATTGATAAAGTATACATAATGGGTTTTACATAACACTGCATTATCTGACATGTATATTCATTTAGACTGATGGATTTTGGTTTCTAATGTTTTGTCGGAACATTCTTTGTTTAATAGCGAAAAAATGTTTATCAGCATTGAAATACTGCCTTTAGATATTAACTCCATTAAAAATAATACACTGCAGCGTGTACATGGAATGGAATTTCTATTGTTGTTAATGGACAAAACTTGATACTTCACCGAGGAAGGCTGGTAATGTTTCTTTTTTATTTTTTATGAGGCTATTTTATAAAGTGGACTTAAGTGAATGTCGGGTTGGTAAAGCACGCGATATGAGCAATAAGCAACTCTATAAAGAAATCAATGTTTGTCCGTGAATGAGAAGTGGTTGGACAGGTTGTCGATATGCAATCTTAGTGAAAAGTATGTATTGTTGAATTTCCATGTTAACCAATGTCCTTTTACTTAAATTACTTTCTTATATTTTCGCTCGACTACATTTTTCTGTTCTTTCAAACACTTCCGCTGTACATTGTATTTTTGCCCTATTGGTGCTCTAAGTTTATCTGAGTTTTATAATGTTAATATGTCACAGATCAAATTAAAGTGCGTGTACTTTTTATCAACAAAATTCAACGATCTAAGCAAATCATAGATATTTTACAGATATTTTATGTAAAAAAGCTTTTGATACGATAAACTGGCTATGATAGCTGGAGCATTCTAGTTGGATAAAGCAACGACACTAAGCATAATTGATTTCATCTTCTCTGTTTTTATTTAAAACTTACAATCACGATGATTGATCAGATTTGTACAGTACCACAAACGTTAATGAACTCTTATCAATGCATTTATTTGGTATGTCTGTTAGCTCTCGTACTTTGATCGTGATTTGGAGATTCCCAAAACAGTTGTAGCGTCATATTTTAAACAATATTAACTTATTAGTTCACTAATCGCTAAACGTGGCATAAGCTGGGCGGTAATATTGATAGTGTAGGTGGCTTAGACTTTATAACAACATTATTCACATTTGCTGACTGGATTTAACATATTTATCGACAGGATTTTAAGACATGGATGTGGTTCATTATACTAACATCTTAATATAGAACAAATATGTGTTAGCTGCTAATTCTTGTAATTTGTTCTTTTAATTCTTTTAAGGTTCCAATTTTATCACCGGTTTCTCTTTCCAAGCATAGAGGTGTAGGAAATATCTGAAATTCCAGGGCGCAGATATTGAATCACACTATGCTGTTGTTACGACGCTAAGGATATAGTTGTGAAATGTACATTCAGTGACGCTTCGACTACCATAGTTTATTGGATTATATTTGTTGAAGTTGCAGTTTGTAATTAATACGTATTCAATTTGCTTATACATGAATTTGAAGTCATTGTAGCCTTTCGTATGTTACATAAATTTGCAAGCATGGTACAATAATAAATTTTGAATTCCAAAATGATAATGAAAAACATGGTCAATAATGTTAATTTTATTATAATTCATTAAGAACATACGTTTGCTTATGTATGCAGGTGATCTCCGGTGATTATTGAGGTAGTACCATTGGAAAACATTAGATATAAAAGAAATTTAACACTGAAAACCGGACCGTAAATGAACTGTTGCTATAGTCTTAGTGAGACGGTCGCAAAGTGAAATTTTACGGCGCATTTTTTTTATATAATTGTACACAATTTTACTAAGGTAAAAACTGGAACAATTCCTCTAACAACAACAACACTGATGTAGTAATAAAATGCCTCTTGCTTCAACTTGTGCGATTATCAGATGTCAAACATATGTTCCCAAACAATTTCTCCCTAATCCCCAATTATCACAATACAGTTTACAAAGAATATGTTCCATCTTAATGGATTTGTTTCAGTTGTTTGTTCAAATATTTTCCAATAACAGGTTTTATCGTGCCATATTTCCAAACCATAATATGCGTTTAGAAAACAAACACAAAAACTTACATAATTAGGATATAATAGGTTTATACGTGAGCGCCTTTGACTTCAGAATGCTGTATGAGGCCCCGAAGATAAAGTACCAGATGGCGTCGAACCCACAAACAGTACCAACCTCACCCTGCATGTATGTGAAGCTAGAAGTAAACTAAATTAATAGTATCTTATTTTATAGTAATAATGAAATACATTAAGCTGATTGTGCGTATCAAATGTAGAAAGACCGTTGTTATTACCTGGCAACAAAGCAAAGTTAAATTTGAAGGATTTGCTGTCTACATGGTATACTCATAAACTGGTTCTGGATAGTAATTTACATTTAACTTTTAAAGAAGTAATGCCGATCAGTGTTCACTTAAATAAATCAGACTGTTTCTGATAACCATAAAAATACACGATTCGACCCAAAAGCGATAATTACATACCCAATGTTTGTGTAACATTTTGCGAACAAATTTTACAATGAAAGCGGTTAAGAGCTTATGTATATATTTCCAGTTAAAGATTACGTTTAATATACCTGGGCATTTGCTTTATCACAGTTCTGTGAACGTTTAATCATACTTGATTTCGTATACATTTTTTTCTGAACACGTTTCACAATATGATAAACAAATCGATAAAGAGTTACCGATCATTTAGGTTGAAGTTTTTATAACACATTAAATCTGCTCAATACTAAAGTGATAGTCCATGTATGATTTCTTGAAACAAAATGCAGCACGGTACACAATGGAATGAACATAATTTTATGTCTGATCAAGGCTGCATTGCAATTTTCAGCATAAATAATTCATTAAAGCGTCTTGCATGCGTTTACTTTTAAGTGGAACGTGATGAACCATACATGAGACTGCAGCTGACTGACAAGTAGGATCATCACAGTTATACATTGTTGTTAATGTAAGCAAGTTGTCTCATAACCGACACGGTACCGGTTTGTTTGTACCGGTTTGTTCTTTGCGTGCTGTATCATATTTTCTGGTTTTAGTGTGTACATTTAGGTACATATACAGCACCATGTTACTTTGTTTGGTTGACATTACGGAAAGGTTATCCATGCATTTTGTAATTTAGTCATGATGACGGGAAACAAACAAATAAACAAATGAACCTTTAAGGGTTTTGTCGTATTATAGCCTCAGCAACAAGAACATTTCCATCCAGTACAGTTCATGCATATAACAACATGGTTTCGTTTTCAGGATTAAACGTTGCAGCCCAGTTGACTCATTGTATGTCAATTGCGTGCAATGGTTAGTTTCTGTCAGCCTGATGATTATTCATGATGTTTCAAAACAACACCGAAATGACAACACGACGGGCATTAGCTGTTAAGAGCATATTAAAAGATATACATGTACATATGCACCATGATTTATGTACAAAGAGCTTATATCGTTTAAAAATGACAGGTAATGTTCTCTAAGTAATAAATATTTTTTTAGAATGCAGTCAATAGTTCACATTGATGCAAATTTGACAATGACATGAAAGCAATAAAAAAGAAACATTTAACAGAATATCAAACATCGAGATGTTTCAATTTGCACGATTGACAGCAATAAGGCCTCGATATTTAGATTAATAACGCTAATATAACACATAAACTGTACGAAATAGCGATGAATTCATGAAACATTCACTTACATGAATTACGGTACACCCACTTAATAACATATTTTTCTATCATTTATTATTGTAATGGAACAGAAACAAAGTATTATTGCAAGCTGCTTGGTGTATTCAAGTGCTGTGTATCCTACACATCTCATACCATGATAGCTTCATATATAATTCACAACTGCAATGCAATAAAAGCGATGGTATTCAACGATATTGCAATGTAGCATGGTTGCAGCGACTAAACCATTCTATAATGGTAAACCATTGGTTGCGATGTTCATGAATATATTGCCACGAAATCGCGGCATCACGTGGTAAATATAGATTCCTAGATAAAACACACAACAAAACCCACATTCTAAAAAAATACTACTTTTGACAATATCCTCAAACCTAAGCTACCCACACCATACAACAAATAAAGAACAGTTTATTTGATAATACCACGATCAGCAAAAACGTATAATTATGACAATTTATCAATTTCTCGCTAACTTATAATAAACCAACACAATTAAAGAAGTAAACTAAGTGACATAATGTATCGATTTATGACGTCATATTGTAATCTTAAAGACTTTAATTTTGATGACGTAAACAAATAAACAAACTCCAATCACCTTGTTCGCTTTTAACTTAATCATAACGCATAAAAATGTTATGTGACACATTCATCACCGTAATCTATATTCTACTATTGATGTATAATAATAAGAAAAATACACAGTAGAATATAACATTTTTATTACTTCAAACAAAGGACACAAACGCATTAATTGTATACACAACTATACATTTGATAAAAGGGCCTGAACTAATGGAAATGCATTGCCCCACCAGCTTTGTAAATCAACTTAGGAAATGAATGACGAGTCTACATATATTTTATAAGAAGTAATTGATAATTGATCCACTCGACAACTATTCAGGAATTCAAGATAAAGAGTTAACACTTCTTTTGCATGAATTTAGCTTTCCCAGATAAAGAAACCTTTGACAAACATAGTACAGGTTGTATAATTAAATTTCATCAGGCACATTCGTGTGTGTGTTTGCGAATGCAACATCAGTTGCATAACCATAAATCTTTTCACAACGAAGTTATAGACAATTTCATTCCTTTTAAATGACGTACAGACAAAAATATGTCTATATGGGATTTATACGTGTCTTCCTGCAATAAATTTGTGTTCATTTAGACGTAACAGCTAAAGCCCATAAAGCGAAGGTATAAAGACAGTTAAGAAAGTGTCTAGCTAAGGTAAGGTTTGCCATTTAGCGCACAACTAAGATAAATTGTTTTGCTATTAGTATAGCCATAGAACTAGCCGTAAAGGACAAGATGGCGTCACAATGTTTAGAAAATGGCAGGCTGGGCCCACAAAACTAGTTTATATCTTCTGTCACTTTGCTGTTGACCACCAAGGCGGTAACCAGCGAGGAGACTGTGTTTTGTCCTCTTTTTGTATGTTTCTGTGTGTTGAATGGGTTTTGGGAAGGCAGTATTTGCGGGAGTGGTGGGATTTTTAATGTGTTTTTCTCTAGAATTGTTGTCTTATCTACGTGCATTCATCACACAATTTTCTTAATTCACATGTCCGATTACAGAAACAATGAAATTCGATAATTCATCAATATGTTTCAATATTTACTAAAGAATGCTTTTAGATTTTGAAATATGTCATGTTGAAGAATTACTGTGCATAGAACATATCACGAGAAATATAAAGGAGCCATCATACAATGAAGACAATTCATATTGAAAAACAAAGATCTGTATTAAACTAAATAAACAAGCAATTCCAAAACAGCAAATTAATTTCAATGCATAACCGCTGACAGAGATTAAGAAAAAAAATAAATCACAGTAAACCTTTACATTACTGATGCATTGAAAAAGTTCAAACTTAGTTAACTCTGACGTTAATATTCACTGAACGTAATTCTTATTCATTATGAACCTGACCATGAAAATGAAACCTGAAGTTAAATACAGCCGTGCCTTTATCATAACAGAACGGATACAATGGCAGGTTTTCTCTCTCTCCGTCATGAAAAAATGTAAGCTATGATGAATATTTTGATTTTGAATCAGTCGAACAAAATTTACGAGCACGTTCTTTTTCATCGACTATTATTGTGTTGCTTTATTCGGTAAAGTCAAACACGTTATAATGATAATGTTGCACTTTGTCAATTCGATTGAAATACTCGGTTTACATTTTTGCGACGGGTTTTTGACACGTGTAGTTCTATATTACTCGACATGACCGATAAAAATCTTATAGAACAATGTCCTACGCATCACTCAACGATAAAACTCGACTGGCTGTACCATTTAACTCTTCTAGCAATTACAATTGATTATCAGCACTAACCACTTGCTTTATACAGAGGTGTCAACTGAAAAAACATGCTATTTTTGCGACTGAAATTGAAATGATATGTTTTGGAAAGTCGTCTGAATTGTTTTAACTATAAGTCTTATTCTGGTCTAGCCGAACTCTGTCCATATGTTATCTGTCTATAAAGTATGGTTACGTATTTATTTATTTTTAAGGCATTATTTTAAGGATTTTTATACAAATCTGTAACATCTCTATAAAAGGCTGCAAAGTTCTGATCTGTTACTTTTACTGACAATATCCCATGGCTACTATATATGACTTCATTTGTCTATATAAAGTGCGCTAATTGGATCGTGGATGGTATTTTCATAGGCACTTATGTAATGGCATGATTAACTATTTATGTAGTCTAGACAATAGCATTCTGTTTTAAGGTAATGTTACTGCAATCTTGTGCTTATTTTAAGTAAGTATCTCGTTTAACTAGAAAAGGTTTTTCATCATTAAATCATGAGACAATGCAGCATATTTTACATTATATTTGCGAATTGATGCACTTTATGATCACATCTTCAGTAATATTTCTTATGTTTTTTTTTCACCTAAAGTATTAATAGATTTTCGTGAAGGAAACAAATAGGTTGTATTTATTTCATTTTGTTTTCGAATAGTCCTTTTTTACGTCGACACCGGGTTAGGTTATATCATTCGTTATTAGTGACATAATGTGAAAAATAGATAATTGATATGTTCCAGAGGATAACATTTAAATTTCAATTCATTTTACAAGAATTTTACCTCCAGTACGGCAAAATACTGTAAATATTGACTGTTTTCTCTTTGACAAATATTCTGAATTATATCATGCACACAACATCATCGTCACAAAATACTCCGCGGCAATTTTATTTCATGAGTTATCCTTTAGATAATTATCAACTTTAAACAAATTAGGAAAATGCTTTTGCTTTTTCTTTTATAGTGGTCATGAATTGACAAACGGGTGACTGCTCTTGCATGATTTGTCGTAGAGGACATTCGACAAACAAGATAGCTCTAGTTGTTCTGTGTAAAAGCAAGGTTCTCAGAGAGAATATCAAAAACCAAACTCCAAATAGAAGCAACTACCCACGTTCTCATCGTTTAAATTTTTTAATCCTCATTTAATTGATTCAGAAAAGTATTTCAAATCATATATTTCAAATAATGGCAAAGTACTAGCTATGTTTTTTGTTAACACTGATTAAAACATAATATATTGCAGTTACACACAAGGTTGAGTTTAGGTTTATATCCGTGCGTAAAGATTGGGCTCCTGTTTTACCCAGTGCTGAAAAATTAAATAAGCATAATTTATTTCGTATGCATTTTTCAAAGAAATTTCAAATTAAGTTAGATTATTTCTCAAATGAAAGATTAACACTTAAATGATATGCACCTAGTGTGAAATCTATTGCGTAGCATCGATGCACGCCATGCTGACGATAGCAAGCCTTTGATGGGTATCACCCTTGATAAGGCTATAATCTTACAGATTTTTTTTAAAAATTTAGGATATCGCCATTCACCCAAACCATTCAAGATGTCACTAAAGTAAACCAATTTACCTCATCTACCAGCAAAACCTTAGAATTTCAGAAAACGGAAATAGGAGTCCAATACTTTTGGAAATGTATATTATTCAATGTGATATTAATATATTCAATGTGCCTCGGATTTCGAATCCAATCCGCGACCTGTCTTACACATTTATGGCTGATCTAATTGGGAACTCGATAAAAATGAAGCTTTCACCGTAGGTATACACGAGTTCTCAAATAACTGATTTTCTTACAGCGGTAATTAAAAAATCAAACAGTGAATTTAACACTCTTAATAATGCATATATATTGTTGGTACATGATGCTACAGAAAAAAGTTTCATCAAAATGTTCGAAAAAAACTTTTTTTTGACTTTGAAAGCAATCATCAAGTAAATTTGGGACGTTCTTTGTATTTAAGATATTTACCTGTATATTGTTTAACATGTTGACCGAATGAGTGTCATTGAACTATCTGCCTAGGTGGACATACCAATTCTCGCATGTCCGCTATAAGTGGAATTATGAAGAAGACGACATAGTGATAAATAATAATTGATGCAATACCTTTACTAAGAGCATCCCGGTGAAAATTACGCCGTGTCTTGCTTCCAATTGGCTGGTATTATAAAAATCGCTATTTCAACGCGTACAGACATTTACAAGTTATTAATAAAATTATCTTATCTGTCATATTAACTGAAGTTCTGTCGAGTAAGGTTGTAAAGGGTCATATTTGTTTCTTCCAAGTTTTTGTACTTCATCTTTTGCCAGTGACTTACACAGCGTGACAGTCTACACCAGAATTTATCTAAACAAAGTTAGTAGATTTGTTAATAAGTCGGGTGGAGTGTAAGGCGTCATGTACTAATATTATCCTACACGGCATTGCAGATTATCAAAGGTAACATTCTGCTATGAATGTTCTTTACTCGAAAGATTTTACGAACTGAAGAATTTGTTAAACCTTAAAGTTTACGTAGTTACTGATAATCTCGTCATTAAATTATGGGATGGAATTCTGCAATTTAAAATGCTAACCTAATTACCAAACAATCGTTACAATAATAATAATCACTTTGTTCATTACGAGTTGGTAATAATGTAATTTACCTAGAACAGAAATATTTTTGAAACTTAGGCGAGCATATGTTAGCTATTTACGTATTATCGAAAAACCAAATACACCGTAATGAATACAATTAATAAAGAATAACAAAATTATCGATCGGTTATCAAAATCTGAAATATCTTCTAGACATGTGGATTCTCTGGCGTATCTCGTATATCGGCCTGAATATCTTAGTGTTGTTCTAATGGCATCAATTGTCTTAAAAACAACGATGTTATCTATCTTGTTGTTCATACCATCTCATTCTATTAAAATAGTGTTAATTGTAAGTAAGTAAATATCTACACATGATTGTTTGGTGTGTGATAATATTAACATAGCACATTGTTTCAATGGACTTAAATCTATGTAATTGTGAGGTGATTTTTTATAATAATACGAGCTTTGTCATCTGATACAGAGGTCTACTTTATTAGCCGAGTTTTGACACAAAAAAGTTACGGAATCCAAAATGTAGGAAGACAAAGAGCAGTTATATGATTAAATGTCTTGTAAGTACTTAATCAACTGAAACATAGGAGAGAATGCATACCGACATTTAAATATCCATGAAAAATAGTTAAAAATTCATGAGCAACTATAAATACGCCATCAGGTAAGGTAAAATGTCATATGTTGTTTTTTTATAATCTATTTTGAAAAAAAAATATGCACCAGGATAATTTGATGATTTTCTTTTAGCCTTCACAGAAACATTAGTTCGGAGAAATCTGGACAATGTAAGCGAAACCAGTTATATATGTAAAGACACGATGTGTACTATAAATATTTTAACTGTACAAAACATTTGGAATGCCAGTACCTTAATATAGACACCAACTCAACGTATTTTATGAGGTTTTCTTATAACTTATTCAATGCAATATTCATAATGATCAAGATATTTTTGTTTTCATGGATTTATCTTGGACCCTTTGCTCTTTCTGATATATGTGAATGAGTTGTCAAAGATAAACTTGATGATTCGGTTATTTTTAGTTTCCGGCTCAAGACCGAATTTGGGAATCACTTGATGCAATATTTAAATAATCGATAATTAACCATAGTAGCATTTAGGTAAAAACATCTGTCTGACTTGGATCTAAAGAAAGGTTAAAATCTCTCCCCCCCCCCTCTCTCTCTCTCTCTCTCTCTCTCTCTCTTTCTTTCTCCTAATGGTTACAAGTTTAAGTAAGAATTGATATAATTTACTAAATCAAAAATCTGATTTAAGTTATGATTGTGTTCCCCTTAACACCGTTCACAAATATTTAGTGTAAACCTCACTACTTTTTCAAATAACATGCATTTCGCCGTTCCAGCTGTGGAAGATTTTGACTAATCTAGTAATCATGGATATTCTTTTTAGAACTGTTTGTCACAAATGTAAGGGATATCACTCAATATCGTTTTAATTCAATGTAGCAGAACACATGGTGAATCAGTTTTTTTTTTTTAAATTCCAATAAAGCACAACGTTAATGAGTTATTTAGTTATACTCAGCTTTGATTATTTATACTCAACTTTGATATATCTGGATATATCACCATGCTAGTCTTTAACAAAGTGTTTTTAAACTCAACACAGCTTTAATCAGAAGTGAATGTCACCACTTTTGTTTCTTAATTGTAATACTTCTTATTAGATCATTATATAAACCTTATATTTCTGTATGTCAAAGGACCGCGATAGCAATGAAATAAGTTTCTCTATTCTGAGTCTTCTTTTGCCACATAATGGGCAAGAAATGGACTTACTATATGTCTTATTTAGTATCTATTTTATCTTTGATTATTAAATTAATTTTTTTTCATTAGTATTTTATTTTATATCATTAATCTGTATTGTTTCATTATGATATGGACAGTTTTTGGCAGAAGAATATATACTCACCTCAATCACATGATAAATCTATGATTGTATATTAGAAACATGATCAGGAGGAAAATCGATGATATTTTTTCTAAATGTACATGAAATGACACAATATTTATGTTGACTACAAGAGTATAAAGCAACATACATGATTACACCCACAATGTCCCAAAAGGACTCATAAGCATAAAAAGGATAACAAAATTAGACTTCCGTGGAAGACAGCTTTTATCAGACAATCGTATTGGCAGACATGTATTGTATCTATAAGAGTGTAAATGATTTCATAGAGCATAAATTCTATCCCTATGAGTACCACAATAGTAACGTTTACAGCAGCATTGTGTGTTAGGCTGAAGGCTTACAGATTCCGTTGTTAGATCAATTTATTGTCTAAATGAAATTAGTTCAACTTAGAACGTTGACCTTCGGTAGTAAACGATTCCTTTGCTTCTATGCCAGTTTATTTTAAACAAAATGATGATTAGTGCATCTGGTACATCAATAATTTGCCTGCAGTAAATGCCCATTATTAGTGCTTTTGCATCTATGAACACAAAAACTAATGCTGCATTTAATGAGTATGGTTAAACAAAAGAGGAAACACATTTCTCGTGTGAAGAAAAAACGCTCCGTCTTACATAACTTGTAGTCATCCGTTTACGATCCCAATAATTATAATTGAAGTATGTTACTTTTTTTTACAATAAGATTTATCGCTTTTTTTCATCTACTTGTAACCATACTTTGGGAGTATGGTTAATAAATCCGCTTATCAATTGAAATATACTTATTCTTTTGTTAAAGCTGAACAAGAGATTTTGCGAACTTATTTGATTTTTTTCAAATATAGAGATTAATAATTAAGCGTCGAACAATTAATAAATTAATGTGAATGTTTACAGCTGGTCACGAATCACCAGAACAACTGAAATGGCAATAAAATAATCAAAGGGGTACAATTTGTGGGAATAAAAAGGGTCACTCTTTAAATGGACGTCAATCATGAGATTTCATTTTCATTTCTAATCATTACACAATTATGCAATTAAACAAACTATCCTAAAATGGAGTTTGATTAATTAATTTCATTTTAGAACCTCGCTGAAATGCAGTGTTTATAAATTCCCCACTCATACATTTACACCACAGTAAAAGCAATTCATTAACGTAGTAGCCTTCGTAAAATAACAAATTATATTTTAAGGAGTGTGCAATTCTCATTTGGTTGATGTCACCTCTACTTAAATACCCCAAAAATACGGCTGATTGAAATAAGATCCAGTGGAAGTGCTAAATGCTAGTATTTAGTTCTTCGCAGTTTATCAAGAGTGATTGAGTCATGCACTTTGTGCAGTGTCACTACTTAAGCAACTAGTTCTGCTTTGTTTCATATCTCGTCCAAACACGGCTTTCTTGAGTGGCTAAGAGTCCCACTACTTTCCCTCACGTGATGTGATTTTAATCAAAACAATTTTTATTTTCCTTATGCAGTTTATTCACTTTAACTTTCGAAGAGAATCGAAAGTCACGGCTGAATCTCAAACCCTCGACCAATCGATCAAGTCATGTGCGTTTCCAAGAAAGCTTACCCTTTCTCAGCCTGAAAATGAGTTTGTCATGTCTGTGACATTCTTCTTTGTGTTTCTGAGTTTAAGTAGTTTCTGTTTGGGCTTTAATATGATATGTTTCCAATTGATGCAGACTAATTCTCTGACATCCAGAACTTTGATCAATGACTTTTAGTTTATAAGACGGATTTGCGTTAATTACATTAGACTTTTCAGACAAACTATCAGAAACCATTAGTGTAAATTAATCTACTAAACGCCTTTGATACAAACTGTCAGTTGAAGGACCATTACGTACTGCATAAGGTTGCAAGCAAGCAAATGACAAAGTTTATATAGAATCAATGACCATGTTGTATTCTAAGTGTCGAGGCATTAGCGAACAAATTTGGTTGCAAGTACGGGAACATAACGTAGAATTTTTACTTTTAACGTTTTACAGTAATTAAATTCTGTCACGCATCTGACTGTTTTACAATCGCTTTGAATCTATCTAAAATATGTACAGGGCATACGCACTACATTGCAATGTGTTTTTCGCTATATTTCTGGTTCCAAGAGTTAAGTTTGTTTGATCAAACCCTTGCGGTAGAAGCTCCACTTTGCTGTTTGCAAATATATATATTATATAATGCATATATTATATTCGCACACTATATACCTAAAGAACATCAAATTCATAAAATAAAACGATGTTGAGTCCTCCCAGTCCTACACACTGTATGGTGTTACTACACGATTCAACTAAGATATCAAATGGTTGTTTCATAATTGACCGATTTTGGTTTTTATAACTCTGTCTATCTAAACGTACTCGCCAAAAAAAATCGATGTGTTATCAATACCAAACAGGTGCTCGAATTGTGTCCTATCCATTTGATAAAGAACGTTTTTATCATTTATTCTAAGATGGAAATTTTGAAGATGTAATCACGGCATCATACAAATGTTCACGTTTCTGTCAACTAATGTTTATTGATTAGGTTGCAAGAGCCAAGCCCCTTGCAAAGATGTCATTTCTGTATTTTGTATTTCAATCAGGAAATGTGACATTTTTATGATAATTAACAAAATGAAAATATCGAATATTGTTCAGTAAATAACTTCTTGTTTGTTTTATCCTGATATTAAATTGGAAAAAAAAAACTAAAATTGAAATGGGGAAACTATTATATAATACTGTTATAGGCTATCGGACTTCGTGTCTCATGCAATAAATGTTTGTACGTTAAGTTGTCGGAGCCAACCCAAGGAGAATTGTAATTCAACTTTGTCTTAAATTGAAAGCTTCCTTTAAGTCTTTGCGGTGTGTACTATAATTAAAGCAGAACAATATAAAACAAACCTAGTTTTTCATCGCTATCAAAATGAAACAAAAACAAACATTGTAGACACAGCAATATCCCTAATCTTCTACAGAACCCATTTTGTTACAGCGTACCACATAATAAACTATTAATTGCAAACTGCAACATCAAAAGTAAAAAAGGAATAAGTAACATATTATAAAGTGGACCTGGGCTCTTCCATATTACTTACAACATTGGTAGCGGCAGGGTAGTACTAGTAATTAGCCCAGAAACCCTTGTGAATTTATTGACCGCAAGTGATAACAAACGTATGGTGTTTAATTTATGTTTAGCATGTTCTAATCATGGTTTCGTGTGTGGCAATATTTGTTTGATACCAAACTTGGTTGTTAATAATGAGACTTAATTGTTAACATAGATGTTAATTATCATAGCTTTTCTACAGTACATGTACGTAATTTAAGGGTCATGCTTAATAATTATTTACACATTATATGATAATTAGTCTGTAATATAAAACACCCGTAAAGTTCAGATTTAGGAACTAACAATCCCAAGTGTGTTGTTTTAGCTACTCTTGAATTCTAAAACACTTGATACAATCAGGCGGGTGACATATTTACGTCTGCTTGACGATACATCCTGCTAGCAATAATTTGTTCCCTAAAGATCTACTCTTAGTATGATGACATTTTATTGGTACCACAGGAACAGTTCAAGATTTTGTTTCTAATTTAATGGAAAGCCATTTTAAATAATGAATAGATCCTAATGAATTAGTCTTTGCATTCTTTTATAAACGTTCCTGAAAAGTACTGAAAATATATCACTGTAGTATTCAAATCTTCGGAAGTGCAATGATTAAAGCGTTTTATAAGACTAAATGTTCTTTCGGACAATTCTGCATCTCACTAGGACTGAGAGAGCGTTTTGTTCTACTGACAATAAACATTCATGAAGACGTGGAATGGGTTAACGCTTTATATTTGCATTTTATGAAAGAATAAAATCCAGCCACATGAATCCCTAGAAAATTGTGGACAATGCTAATATATTAAAATGTTCTTATTTCATTACCTCTTTGTCTATATTGTTGAAGCAGTTGCAGTTTAAATGGCGCCGAGAAAGGCTTTTCTACACGGGAAGTAAATCTAGGCGCCAACCGAAAATGTACCTCTGAACTCAGGTCTACACTATATTCATGGATAAAATAAACGTTTTGTATCACTTCTTACATAGCACATCGCTTGTATTATCATTTTTGTATTTGAATGATATGACATTAATTATTAAGATAAATCATTTAATTAGCCTCTCTTTATTTTATCATTTATTAAGTATTACAAGTAACAGAATTGGTAAAACCTAACAACGTACGTTCCGTGTGAGCATTGAATATACGCGCAAAAATCAGAGTTATAAATGCATCTTTTAATAAAGGGGAGCTATCAGTTTTCAATGTCGGGATTATTGATGTGCTGTGGCATGAGTACGGGTGTGGTAAGAATAATGAGCACCAACAGTTTTTAATTCAATTTATTTTTGCTGTTGGTTTTAATGAACGCATAACTTTTAAACGTAGATAAAAGATGTTTACTTATACGAACTTCAAAATGTATTCGGATAGAAACAGACTTCAAGACAGAAGCAATTACCCCGACCAGTATGAGATAAAATACCGAATGCTTGCAATTGATGAATGCACTATAACGAATGAAATTATATTAAGTACACCTCAAGTGAAGAAAAGAATAAAGCATGGTGTGTAAGTTGCTAATTGTTGCTAACTGAATCGATAGTGGGTTCGGGTAATTCAATAACTTGGTGGGCTAATGTATTTACACCATAAAATGTTGATTAGGTCTGATTTTACTCAAACAGAAGGTTTTACATAGATTGAAGATAAAACACTTTTCAAAGAGATTTCTATCTAGCCTTGTAACCATCATTTTTCATAGATATATTTTTCAACCACGTAATCGTAATATATCATGTACAAAGAAGCAGTCAATGAAATGCATAAAATGCTCATATGGAATTGATGAACTGTATGTGCTAAAATAGTTTGAATAAAAGCAAAACCTAAGCTTTATCATTCTTGTATTTAGCTATTATGATGTGGCGTTTTTCATTTGCTTTATTACCTTTTTCTTACAATTTGTCATTAATAATCTGGTCAGTCTGATACCATAATTACAAAATCAGGCATTATGGTCTGTTCTTACACTGTGAAATCATACTTAAGGTGTATATATTCCTCATTTCAAATTACTCAAATCCTGTCATCTTAAACTTTGTGTATAAGCATTAATCAACGGCAAGTTTCTAATATTTGTGAGGCATGTTGCAGACAATTTGCGAGACATTTCTTTCCGGTTGAAATAACTTTTAACGAAATGGTACATATGAGATATAAATATGATTCTCTTTAAAGTGCATCCTCTCCAATAAAATTATTAATAACCAGTTTTCTATAATGATAGGGAACGAATACTTGTGATATGGAAATCGTTCAACTTGATGACAAAAGACTACAGCTGATCTTCCATCTATTATGGTCAAATATACAGAAATAAGAACGTACTGTTTGCACGCGTTCGTTTATTTAATAACGCAAAAAATAATAATGAATTTAAGTTCATTTACAGAGGCTGCCCGACTCCACAAAACAAGAGAAACAACATCGGAAACAAAGATTTTGAGTTAGCAAAGTTGAATTCAATATTATTTTGTAGTTATATTATTCCGTAATAAAATCAGATCGAACACATAAACTGCATTATGGTTGACAAATCAGATTCTTTTCAATTCTAGACAACACAGACAAGATAATGCAATGAGTGTGAAGGTGAATTCACTCTCAAATTTTCATCTGTTACAATATTAATGAATTATTGATAAATGACCAAGTAACCACGCGCATTGTCAATTTGATCGTTTAACATCAGTAATTGCGCAATTTAGCCATGGAACTTGTTTTAAATATATTTGTTTTTAATGTTCGTACTTTTATTAAAACATATATTCTTTCATTGAAAGTCTAGTCTACACTGTTAGCATAAATACTGGTGAAATTAATAGAATTATATTGGTTGACCGTCGTTCAGACATACAACAACGGTACGTTTGAATAACAAAACTTCACTTTAAAAAGCCAGATCATTTGATTATGAACTTTTTATGTTTATGATGCGTCTGGTTGTGACGGAATATAGTTACAACACTGATGTCACGTAACATTTAGTTTAACAGGTCCATTTTTATTGATAAAGTCATTAAGAAAATGTTTGATTTATGCGATTTCAGAAGTCAAGACAATGGAACACAGCTATTTTAATACGTCTGTCTTTACAACAGGTGTACCCTGATAGAGTTCACGAAATGTAAACCTTCCAAATATTCTGCTAATCTACATCTATACGGAAAATTACACTTACGAGCCTCTCAAGGAAAAATGACTGCCGGTCCATTACATTCGATTTCCGGTAGCAAACCAGTCACTTAGATATACTTACATTGTCATGCTACTTTCGTGTTTTCTTTGTTTGTGACCTAGATATTGTTAATGAGTTGTGAAAGCTTTGTGTCTTGGATCATAAAACATTTATTTGACGTCGGTTCATGTACTTCATGCTGTTTATAAAGACAAGTTCATGTTGGTCATGTTCGGTGTCAGTGACACATAAAGGGACACCTCCACCTTTTTGGAAGAATGAAGGATTTACAACGGACGAGCATCTTACAGTGAAACAGTTTGAACGTCGGAATATTGGTCTTTTTAACCATTAACCGGCGTAAATACGCATTAGTTACTGAAATTGAGCAGATATTGAATATGTCTTACTTCTGATAGTTTCAAGGTATTGTAGACTTAAGTGTTGCCAAAGTCAAATAAATGTCTAACTGAATATTTTAAAAAAGATACGATAATAGCGTTTGTTTATGGCTAAGACTTATACCGATATAATGTTTTGGGTAATGCAGTATATCACAGTAGAATTTATTTTACATAGATCGTTATATCCTCTGTTGATCAACCAGAAAAGAATTCAACAGATTTTCGGTCAATCAATTAAGTGCTAGAAGCTAATATACGTGTATAATGTACATGATATGGTGTATGTTCACGTCCTACTTCGTGCTGGTACCATGGTTCTGTGTAAAAGGGAGTATTTGAGAACACGACCTTTCATGCGCTGCCTGTTGCATTTTCATTTCAAGATCTTTTGGCTTTTGCATTTGTCAGACGCAATATTTTGTTCAGAAAAAAGCGCTAAAAGAACAAGATACGAATAAATCAACCCTATACAGAATAGATCAGTAAAATTATATCATTTTTTCATCAAATCAATTACAATCGTTTCCTCTAAATTACTTGCAATGGTATCATTTATAGCTAAATTTATAGTCACGTATGGATTGAAAACGACTTTACATAACAAACCACTTACTATAAATTCAGTCCACATGAAAACCTTGTAGGTCGTAGATGATTTGTGTATGACGTAATTGTCTTGATTATGTTTCTTTTGTCACGTGTTCGCACGTACATATAGTTTTTGATGTAGAATAGTGTATTCCGAGCATCAAGTTTCAGGAAATACAGCGGTTGTGTTTTGACTAAGTTGAAAGAGATATCGTGTAAATTGCGCGTTTCCCCTATTCAAACTTCCCTTTCAAATTCCCGATAAAAAGGTTCTCCTTCCTCTTAAGCGTCTTGTAGTTGTTAAGTGGAATATCCTATTATATTCCTGACTAAATATTAATTGCTCTAATATGTAAACAGTATTCTTAGTACGTGATATTATTGGTTTACAAATAACAATGCAAGTATTTTTGCTTTTTAATTCCATGAAAGGTGATTTCTATTCAGTTAATATTTGCCAACGATTTATTGTTTAATAGCCGTTTTCGAAACTTTATTAAATATTGCGAACTTGTATATTTCCTATGACAAGGCGTTTATACTTTCATGTAACCGAATTGTTGGGGTAAATTCTTCGGTAATGTTTGTTTGAGCTTTGTGATTCATTCCGGTTTCATCTGACTGAAATGGTATCAACTTTGATACATTTCGCAAGATTTGTTCGTAAATTGGTGTAAAGTACTGAAAAATTATATTTAATTATTACGTTTCGAAATAACTAGGACAGCTTTGTTTGATCAAACAGTGCGTTTTAGTGTAGATATATAATCATGAATTGTTATTGCAATAAGCCCAAGTAAATTATTGTTCTAATTGGACATTTTTGTATCTCTTTATCTGCATTTAAGGTTGTTCTTAAATTTCGAAACACATAATGTTCTTTACAGATTCTCAAATAATTGGTCATACAAAGTAAAATATAATTCCATATCCCAATAATTACTAATACACATACTTCTTATCTATGCGTTAAGTCTGGTCTTAAGTGACTATATTTACATTTTCCAAGTACTGGGTTCAGTAGATACTTATTCCTCTGACATTCATTTTTTACATTTTTTACTGGGTTTAACGCCGTTTTCAGCGATGTTTCATTCATGTACGGCGGCTGGCTCACCTAACCAGTTTCCTGGACTGTATACTAACCAATACTTACTCACCCTTCCACAAAGAGCCGGTAACTCCTCCACATATGAAAGAAAATAGAAATTTTTGCCAAATTTTCATTGACCTGCCGTGACCGGGATTCGAACCAAGATCTCCGGGTTACAAGTGCAGCGCTCTAACCACTGAACCACGTCCGCGGCCTTTACATGTTTACAGTTTTACTCTCAAAGACGTTTGAAAAAGAATCAGTAAAATCTGACTTTCGGGTCTTTCACGATAATGGTCAGTTTAAGTGTTGTTCTTGTTGAAAAGTTTCACTTAACATATGTCAAAGTGACATTTGTATTCAAGATTATCAACGGATATCTGTCACATAATGTATGACTTGATGGGGTCCCCTTTTGACACGTGAGGGCCAATTAGCAGTATTTTTACTTCACTAGCGAGGATATTTCATGAAAAAATGACAGAGAAAGAAAAGTTAATACTTTTTTTTCCAAAAATCAAATTCCACGAAATTACGTCCCCACGAAAAATTGAACCCAACGAAAATACATGATACCACAGTATTTAGAAACGCTCCACTTTTACAAGCAATATGACTATCGCTGAAAACGTCATAATGTTGCAGTGATGTTTTGGTTCCTGAAGTGGTTGTAAGACAAGTATAATCATATAATCATCCTATTCAGAGCTAATAGTGTGGTGTATTTTATAAAACAATCAGTCCTTTATGCTACACGTTTTCGTCTTATTTAAATGCAGCAAATATAAGAAATACTATTAAAACTAGCAATACCACACTTTCCCATTTTCCAAGTGGACTTTAGTAGAAAATATTGTTGTACATTGCATTTAATTTGATTAAAAGATATGTGGATCGCCAGTTTGGCACTTCGTCGTTTTAAACTATTAGATAATTTCCTATAATTACAGAGGCACTTTTGCATTAAATTTATAATACCTCATGTATTATAAATATATATATGTATATATGTATGAGAATTTAACCAACCTTTTTCCAATGCAAACTCTAAACATAAACACCCCCACTGTAACTGATGAGTTATAAACACTATTTCCTAATATTAGTCCATTGAATGAAATATGTTCTATTATCTCAAAGATATATGTACAACCCGTTTACATTATATTGTAAATTTGGTACTTATCGTAAATACAATGACAGCTTAAATCCACTTTGTCATAGATTAGTGCAAGAAAACATCCCGATAACAACACTGTCATTTATCAAAATCTGTTATACTGCACATGCTGAGCTTTGATTTATGACTTGTATTATTCGTTTCTCCTGTTCGTAACGGAAGTCAATTTGTAGCCATAATTTCCGGGAAACGGTCATTAACAAAACAGAACGTCTTAACATCTATTTTAGTGTGTAATTATTCTACTGAGTGTAATGCAAGCGTAAATCTATATTTTGGACAGATTGTGGCAAGCGTTGAAACGACTCTACTGAATACGAAGTAATACTTTCTAAAATCTTTATCAACAAAACTCCAGAAGCAGTTTGTTTTCAAACATAATTGACAAATGTAGGCCTAAACACAATTAACTAACAATAGGTGAAAAAATAAGATCATATTACAAAACTACAGTCAAACCTGTGAACAAAGGCCATTCATGGGAAAGACTAATTGGGTTTCTTAAGTGACAGATGACCTTTATTCGTTAGTCAGATTGCTCTAAATAATCAGTGACGATTTGTCAAAGAATCGCATTTATTCGCAAGGTGGTCTTTATTCGATGGTGGCCGCAAACACAGGTTTGACTATAGGTTCAAATGAGGTAGTTTTCCGATCACAATCAACTCCATCCTTTAGATTTTTCAAAAGATATCCTTGACTAAAAAATAAATAACAATTGTACTCCAAACAATGTTAACGTTTTACTCAGATCAGTAAAGTAACTCTCTCAAACCCACATGAACCCTTGCTGGCTACCAATAAGCTAACGTGTCCTGTTGGCATTTTATTGAACAGAAAAGGGCAAGTAGACAAACTTGATACTCATTCGGATTGAACGTAACATTTCTAGGATAAACATTATTAAATGATTGATGTTGGCTATTCCAATAAATCACATTAGTACTAGCTAATTAAGTTTCGTATAACACATAATATACTCATAACTCAGTAATATTTCCACTCTAGTAACTCTAGTTTGTTTCAGACAATGCAAAGATGATTGTTGTATTCTACATTTTACCGTAAAGCATTTCAGCGTGAAATATACATCGAATGCCTTATTTATGCATTTTTCTTTATGTTACGAATAAGATTGGTTTCCATAGCGGATTTCGTGAGACAAAAACACATACCAATTGTAGAAAGTATCACAAAAATGTCATTCATTTACGGCCGTAAATCATTCCATATTATTTACAGTTGACAAAATAATGAAAAGACGAGCATGAGTGAATGAAAACATTTCATATCAGTCCTGTTATTTCTCTCTTCATGACTCTGGGTAAATACGACAACCGTTCATGATGATGCTTCTTTTTCATTTGATAAACGATCACTTTAACAGTCAACTGCTGATAAAAATGCCAAAGATATCATGCATCTTAATTAAAGACATTTACCTAACGAATTTTTTAAAGACAATATTTCAGGTATTTTTGCAACATTGTATCGGCCAATATGCGTTCGGAGTAACTCTGAATTTCTTCCTGCATGTAAAGATCAGAAGGAATGATTTCAACGATTTAATCAAATAGTGTATGCGCAAATGAAACAACTTCAAGTCGAATCCATTATGTATGCATGAGTGGCACAATAAAACATTTATGCACTTTTCGGATATGCATCCACAAAGATATGCATCACAAATAATATTGAAAACAAGTTTGCGATCGTATCTGTTGACCGACAGGATCTTAATGAAACATTCTTTAACTCAACCATTATATTCTGAGCACGAATTTCATTTTACGCGACTGACATATAATGTGACACAAAATGAAATAAGAGGCCCAGGGGCACATTCGACCAATCATGCCAATTTGGGAGAATCACGATTTAGTGTCAAATTTGTCCAGAATCACAATGCGGTGAAATGTGTTTATTATTAACTATGAAAGAGTGCTGCGGCGGGAATGCCAAATATTCTAAATTAATGCTTCCAGGACGGAACATTCGACTATGATCGCCGATACACCTTAAAATAAGCGAGCGTGTTTGTTAAGACAAAGAACCATGATCGTTATTTTTTAACATTCGTGTTTAGTAAGGCATTCTTCAAGAAACCAACATAAACAACATTTGCAAAAAAACAACCTATTAACCATTGGAAGGTTTTAACATATGGAGAACATCGGCATGGGGAAACATGTGTTATCTCTTAAAATGTGAACTTCGGTAAGCAAGTGATTGCTCTCGGAAAACGCTTTCGCATGTCGACGCCTTTGGTGAACTTCTACAAACATAACTATCAGAACAATTGGTCCTAAATCCGCACGCCATTTCGCAAAAAAATTAGAAACATGTTCCAGAATTGATTAAGCAATCATTACAATATTCATATGACGTCTCTGCTGACGAGTTCTGTCAGACAACAAAGACTTCAAGTTGTCCCTTCTCATTATCATCCCCACGAATTTGATTACGCATTTTTCTTCTTTGTTGTTGCTTAAACGTGTGTCAAGGACATCTCCATATTACAGTCCAGTGTTCATATATCTTTTTTATCTAACATGAATGCCACACGACTGAAACAAAGGTAATTATACTGTCTATAATATAAGAATATTTAACATGTTTCCGAATGTCTCTGAAAACGTTAATTGTGATGTCTTGTAATGTATTAGAATGTTTAGCATACAGTCTAGACGGATTGTTTCATGAGTATTACAATAATCATTGTCGACGAATAACAATTAGGTAATTACTTACAAACTGTGATTTATACAGCTAAAATGGTTAAGTATTTAGTGCCTTGTCTGTCGATATAGAATTACCAGCAATTTCTCTTCTATGACATTATTAAGTTATTCTGATATTATGGGAGTATTACGCAGCTGTAATAAATGGATTTCTACAAATGACCAATTGCTGTCCACAACAGCTCAATTTGGTCCCTTAGTTAATCTCGCCAACCCCATCACTCCCGTGAAACCACGGTCTTACGTGCAACAAAACAATGCAAGGAAACTTATATTACGGGAATCGCTAATTGATTAATCGCAACTAATAATTATTGTAAAATAATTATTACAAGCGAATCATGGAACGTATTATCACCAGAAATTGCGATATCTCGTGTAATTTAGACAGCCATTAAAATGTTAGATATGTTTCTATGACAAATAGATATCGCGATGTTACGTGCTACAATTATGGCCAATACGACCATGACGAATGATATGACTGCTTAAGTGGTGTTTGTCGGGATTCGGCATAGTTTTGCCATCGCTAAAAAAATAAAATGTCAGACAAGACCTGCGTAACCATGTCAGACTTCCGAATGATGTCATTCTGCATACACATTTTGCTAATTGATCATGAATATTATTCTAGGATAAATAGTCAGTTACTGTCGTTAGATATAGAATAATTTAATTTAGTGAATTCAACCTTCTAATCACACGTGAATAAATATTAGTTTTAGAAAGAATGTACCTGAAGTAAGTATAATTAATATAAGTATAAAGATATATAATTTGACAGTCATTTAAAAGTAGATGAGAGCTAATTTATTTGTGGTTAGTATACAGTCCAGGAAAACTGGTTAGGTGAACCGGTCGCCGTATATAGCTGAAAAATTGCTGAAAAACGGCGTTAAACCCCAGTGACAATAAGTCACATGAAAACAAATAAAAAACAAAAAGGAACAATGATTTATTTGTATTCAGGGCATCGACATATTAGATGGTTAGGTTTGGAAAGTCCGGTTTTTTCTCTCTCACTTTCTGCTCGCTTTGAAAGGATGATAATGTGATTTGATCGATGCTGATGCCATGCTTAAATGAAATGGTAGAGGACAAGAAAGCACTTTTGGAGAGTTCACGGTTGTTAGTAGGATAGAAATGAGTTTTTCTCTATGAATATTCTTATCCTAACTTTTCTGGAAAGAAATCTATAACCGATAGCTGACTTCTATATCGATGATTTTTCACATTTATTCCTTTTCTGAAATAATAAGAAGATGGGATGACAGTGTATAAGTACAAAATGTACACATGAGTATATTTCAGTTGTTTCTTTTACTTCAAATGCTTTGTGAACTGTTATTTGTACTACATGTATACAGAAGTTTATCAATCTGAACAATAAGTGAGCATGTGAATGCTTAATATTGATACCCAATACTCATAGCATCGCATATGATTGCTATTTTACATACTGTACCCACTATCTACAGACACGTTTTACATTGTGTAAGAAATAAACTAAGCTAGATGTGAACTGGCGTGGAGAGATAACGACTGCCACGATAAAGCTTAAATACGTCTGTCGAAGAGGGAAAGTGTGTCTGCTGAACTTTGTAAGTTTTGAATATGACGTCATTGCAGCGGGGTTGTGATTCAAGAAAAATCTACATTGTGCAAATGCCACGACATTTAAAACCAATAAAGAAGAATAGGAAAGAATAAGAGGATTATCTGTACGAATAAGCGGTAAAATACCCGAGCAGTCCCATCTATCCACTATTAAATATATATGAGATATAAGCATTAGTAGCAAGACTTATGTTAGTGTAAAGAGAATAAACAAATGTAATAGGTATATTATAGTTGATTTATGACTTCAGACGGGTAAGATAATGCTTTAAGAAGTGTTTACACGATTTAAGTCTGTAGAGAGTCTTAAGGTATTCAGTAAGAAAAAGTGCATTCAAGAACATTTATAGAAGACATAGTTTGACAAGTGTTGTAAAGACGGATCAGAATTTTAGGACTCAACTATTGAATAAGGAAATGAATTTGGAGACGTCTGAACCTCGTAAAAAACATGGTTTACAAGCCACAAATGGAGCCTGCTTGTAGGGTGAATTTGTTAGCGCCGACAATAAAGAAATGGTAACTCGAACATGAACCATTTGTAGTTGGTCTGGCGCCATCACACAAGTAAAATTTAACAAATATATTTCTTGATGTAAATTTGATTAGGATCACATTTATCGTCAAGCACTATCTCTGATTGATGAACAAAATTGCATCATAGTAAATGCTAAGTGAGTAAACTTATTATATGATAGTTGAAAAGTGCTTGTGACAATGAATGTATGGAGGCTACCAACAGGAACATCGGCTTCATCAGGTTGGAAAGCAGGAAAACAACGACTTTCGCAGATGTAAGGACAACTTGAAAGTTTGGATTTTTCTAAATTTTGGGATAAAATATTTCAATATCTTTTATGATGCATGCTCCGAATAAGGTAGTTTATTTAAAATTATAAAATTATGTCTCACTTCTCTTGCAAACCGACGCTAAATTCAACGAAGGTGTTTGGTCGCAAGATATGACTCAGAAGCATGCCCCAGACGTGTTCAATGGGATTGAGGTCCGACGACCACGCAGTTCAGTCAAATCTGGTTATAGTTTCTTGTACCAGACATTCATTTTGTATGGTTGGACCTATATGGACCGGTGTTAATATCAATCGATGTGCTTTCGTAGGTTACGTATATGTACGACAAGGATCTCTTGGCAGTATCTTCCTAAGTCAGGATACCAGGTTCAATGACTTAGAGGTCCGTTTTGTCTTGAATGCTAATGCCGGCCCAGACCATGCCTGGCTCTCTGCAATATATTTGTGTTTTTATTCAAACCTGAGAAGCGTTCATAAAACATGAACAGGGCCCGACGTAAACGTCCTTTGACATGTTTGTTCGATAAGGACTGCGAATGAAAAGGCGTCTGACATTTGTATCAGACTCGTGTGAACGATTCAGTATCGGTTGAGATGGATTTTGGAAGTATTTCCGTAGGGAAGTAACCATCTGAAAGATTGCTCAGGGCCTACATGACAATTTACCGCCTTGTTGGTTTTAAGCAATTCCCACCATGTAAATATATTCCCGTAAATTTGGAAGTGGTTCAACATTCATTGGACGACGCTCAATGAAACATTCAAGATTTTTTTACCACATGTGTTTGGGACATGCCAACCCGCTACATATTGAACCTCTATCCATTTCCTCTGAAGAAAGATTTGAAAGATTCTAAACCCTGACGTAATAAACTATGTAACTATGTAACTAACAGCAAAATGTTGTTTGTCAAAGAAAACCCTTGAACATCAAACATGTCTTCTCTGTATGTATGCGCACAAAACGTTGATTTTTCAAGGTTTGCCGGATTTGATTACCTCCTATGCTCCAAATATTTATAAAATCAAACCATACATTGGTGAATATGGTCATTTAATTGTCTTTGATCTGATGTAAAAAATAAATGTGCGGTTTTTTTTAAAAAAAGATACTGTGAGTGGAAATACAGCAAAATAAGAATGGTAGGAACACAACAAATGATTAGGACAGCAATATTGTTAGAAAAACTCGTGGATGGGAGAGAAGATAAAAAGAATGATATGTTTCTATCTGTAAAATCAAACCTTGCCATGGGGCTATTAGCGGTATAGTGCATTATATATATTGTCTATGGCTCATATCAGATCTATATGTTAATCGTTGTGATTTCACTCACATGCAACTGAAGACAGAATAAGATCCGAACATGGAGAGGGTGGTATACAAACATTGTGTAAACACTGTTTTAGTTATTTTACTTGGGATGTCTAAAGTGATCGTGTTATTCAGATGTTATGCTCCAATTCAAACAAATGAATTATTGTGACTGTATTGATTTTCCGTCTTATCTCAAATTCAAACCTTGTTTGCAGATGTAGCACTGGCAAAAATATTACTAGTTTAGTAAATGCGTCACAATTGCATCAGAAAAAACACTCCATGTCTATATTTATATTGATATTGGCAGAGATTATTGCAATCTTGTAGGTATGTTGTATAACAGCCGTGTTTACCTTGTATGAAATTCAAAATATTTGATGATGTATTTACATTTTTGTTGATGGCTGAGGCACGTTGTTGATTGTTGGATGAATTTATTTATTGTCTGTTGACTTTGACGGAATAAAAAGGTTTAAACGTTCAATAAACATATAAATCTTATGATGTCTGGCATTTATTAGTTTTCAATTGTGGAGAGAAGTAAAACCATTTTCACAAAATAAGGTATAACTTCTAATATGAGACAAGTTCCCAATTGAGTGGTGCAAACGTAGATACATATACTACACAAGAATTTTATTTTACATATTTATTTTTCTAAATCGCTATTTAGTCAGGGCAAATAATTTTTCAAATGAGATGTAGGTAAGTATCGAAAAGAATCGGCAAAACGTATGTTTTATGTGTACGTGTTGGCCTCATAGTTTGATAAGTTTTATTTCCTGTATACTGCGCTGTACTTGTTTTGTTATGTCTATTGATGTCGGGTCATTTCATTTGTAGATTATTTTATGAATGCATTCGGTTGTTGCTCTATGTGGAGAATGATATGATACTCCGACATAAAGCTTAAAGTTTAAATACCAATCATTGATTTTGACAAATTAGATACTTTGTTTTACATCACTTTACTATTTTTATCGCCTCCATTTTTATAAGATTATAAATCTGAGTATTTGAGGTCCTGTTTGTCTACATTTTCATCTGAATAAAGGCCATCTGTCAATTAAGGACACATTTTGTCTTTACCAAGAGTGGCATTTGTTCACAGGTTTGGCTGTACCTGCTATGAGCGAAACCTGCTCTGTTACATTAATACTGGAATTTCAGAAATCTTACGTATGTTAAAACAAATAAAATACAATAAAATGTGTCCATTCTGTTAAGTATTAAGTCATTGACCTAGCTGTATAGACACTGAAGACGTAATCGGTGGCCATAATAATTTCCCAATAAAATTGAATGATTATATTACGGAATTCACTGACAATCTTTTCACGATTCTGTCTAGGGAAACGAAAGATCAGAGATAGAGCCGCGACATTATCTCAACTAAACATACTGCCGATCACATTTTCTTATCCTTTAGACATAAAAAGCGTTACGCTATGATACTCCTCGATGAATATAATATTGAAATTGTAATCGGTATATCTTATAGAATAACACGTTCCTGTCAATAGCTGATAGAATATATTTGGCCACTGACGACGAACCGGAAACAACGATAATGTAATTCTACAATAATCTGGAAATTTTCTTAACAGTTTTTCAATATGATATGTGATATTTTTGTTTCCAATAGTTATGCAACTGTGTACTCAGCGATTTTAGATACGATGCAAAACTGATCCTGTAACCCACATGAACGTGTGTATAATAATTTTGTATCACTTCTTTCACTAATCTTCCTGTGTGTAAATGAACAAATGAGACGAGACATACTGTAAACCTATGCTTGATTGTGTTTTGATAATAGAATGAAAAGTTGATTTGGGAGATTCTAATAATTCCAGTAAGGTATTTTCTTACATGTTAATGCATCCAACTATGTGTTGTACATGTACTAGATGAAAATATCAGGTCTCCACAAACGCATGGATCCAGAGGTTTGAAATTTAATCGGAAATGAATTGGTAATGATGTATTAAAGTGTTAAAGTTAGGTTTATAGACAATACTAATCACATTAACAAATAGAGACATAAACCAACAGGGACTGAACCAAAACGAAGCAGAATGACAATGTAACTCCATCTTTGGGTTTGAAAGGAAGTATATTTATATTAAACATTGTTTAAAGGTTAAAAGGATAAAAAAGTCAATTATTTTTCATGCTATGAATAATGTCATCATTATTTTGATGGAAATCACGTTTCGTTCGTAAACAAAGGTTTGACTTTTCTCTCAGAGTCTTATAAGTATATTTGTCAGTATATTGTTCTTCTGTCCATTGTATTACAAGAATGAACAGGTATATGTTGCGCGACACTTTCGTATTTGTTACCTTGTTATAATTAAGTCTTTTCTCATTTCCCCAGTTATTCGTGTTGACAGAATCAGAGGTCGAAGACAACAAAACATCTATTGCCATAAACACACCTTAGCACCGTTTACATTTTGAACCTTTTCGACACTTCGATTGACAGTTTCACAATATTTGTGTAAATTTATATTAAATTTACGCATATTATACGCATATTTGAGTATAAGTAGCTGAGTACGGCAATAATTTACCAATCTCAACATCCACGTTTTGTTATAAATTGATTCAAAGAAATTTCAATCTTTACAAAGATGCATGTACATGGATACCAAGAGTATTGTCTGCAACTTCAATTGAAAGATTTCATGGGAATAATTGCATCATGCTAGCTTTTAAATTCTGAGAGACACATAATTCCTACTTCGCTTATGGCTCTCATTGGAACAGTATACTTAATGAATTAATTCAGTAAAATACACATGCTTTGTTCGGCTAACGATATTAAAATTTTATACTTTATATCAACAACAATGTCATTTGAGCCGTTACTATTGGTTTCAGGAACGATTTCCGATTTCTATGTAAGTGGAATAAACAGTTAAATAGTTAGAACAGCACAATGAAACGAAAATTGAAACATTATATATAGGAAAAATAAAAAAAAACATAAAGCAACTTTCTGGATAAGACTTATCTTATAAAGTGTTTATTCTCTTAGACCCGATACCAAAACATCATGATAAAATACCTTCGTTAGAAAGAGCACTCGACAGGACTTAATTAGTGAATAATTCTTTTTTTGTCTGCTTGAAGCTAGTGCCCTGATTTTATTATATGAATAGGTTAATGTTTTAAGGTCTTTACACATAGGACTGTAATTTACAAAATGAAGCAAATATTGGTGCTTATATCAGAATTTATTATTATCTTACTTCTTCACTTCACTCTGTCTTTCTATACCACAAACTGGTATTTATGTATATACTTTGAAACGTTATGTATTTACCTTCATTGCTATGAAAATTAATTATTTTGGCAAAAATAAGACTTGTGTGCTTTCTGTTTTCAATATCACAATAAACCATTTTGTAACATATGGAATTATAGTATTGGGCAATTCTCGTTAGGCATGTTTTAAGTTAACTAATATGGCTACGTCCTCATTATGACATGATCTACATATTTTGTTTCCATCAACATAAAAAGGAGAAAACGATGAGAATCAAGAAGACATTAAACCACATTCATTCAAGAATGTGTAAATGTTCACAATACTGTCAGACATATTTTTAATCATAAAACAACACGGTTCAGACTTAAAATTTTTATAACAAAGGTGTATATCATTGTAGGCGAGTTTTTCATAGAAATATTAAATATAAACAATAGAATCAGTATAACACTCGACACCACTACTCAATTTTTCCTCAGTCTGGGCGTTGAATAAACTGACTGAAACGTCCCAATAGCTTTGCAAGATGATTATTTGTCACGAAATACCTTGAATTCTGTTCCCAAAACAATCGTAAATTAGCAAATCGTACCCTTTGTAATATGTTAGTTGGTAAAGGTTGCGAATAAATACTGGCTATAGCTTTCATATTTTTATTTTAACGGTATAATACATCTATTAATATCAGTGGTGTAAAATAGCATACAATTTGTTACAGATTTGAAGTTGAAATATTTTGCAAATGGTTTCCCTTTCTGACTGCATGTTTAATGGATATCTCGTGCAAAAATAATTCGTGTAACGGTATTATTTTATATGTCTATCAATAATTGATATACATTGGTGAAATGGTAAATACAAAGCAGAAATTAGTTGTTAATATAACTTACGACAATTATGGTCGAGACTTTTTGCGATTATCAATGATGTGTACTAATATTTATTATTATCCTTCATTTTTATGGTCCCATGCAGGGTAAGCTTTTGGTCAGAGAATGTAGGAATCCTTGAATTATCTATATACAATAATTAAACAAAGACTTAAATTTATTACTGCATAAATGCAGCTAAAGTTAAGCTGTTGCATGTAAAATTCATCATGGAACATTAAATATGAGAACCCTAAAAGTTTATATATTTATCACTCATAATTCGTATTTAAAGATGGGTATTAATGCTTACATTCAACCTAAAGATCAATGGATCAGTAATATATTGTAATAGTCTAGACTATGCAATCGAAATTAAAGTGTTATATTATTAGATCTGTTATTTTTATATGGTCGCTTTATTATAATATACAGGAAAACATTTCTTATGCTGTTTTAATTCAGTCTTCACTGGCGGTGTAAGAACGTCACATTAACAATCATTGCCATACATTATATATTCAGCGTGTGTTAAAGTAATAAGAAATGATAGAAGAAATATAAATGTGTATGCGCTGAATTAATACAAAAATCAGTAGAGAGTCGAAATAAAACATTTTCACGATAAACGGAGAATTTAATGTATGAACACAGAGGGACAAACGCGATGGTCCAAGATGGTGTGCATCCATTTTGTATCAAAGTTTTAAATGAACTTATGCATTATCGTTATGTCCAAATAGAAATGCCAGCATGAAATACAAACGAAACGAAAATGGCTCTGAGGTATGCGTTTTTTTTTTATAATCTACCAATCATATAATCGTGTTGACAGTTGGTTAACATATTTTATTACAATTTTACTTGTATTTACTTATTCTTTTGGGTTACTTAGTGGTACCCATCCGTACCACGTATTTCACAAACTACTGATAACTTTCACAGCATTCCGTGTACATCCGAGACAGATAATACATGTCAAAGAACGCCATAAGCTTTGTATCTGTGATCCTTCGATCGACATTAGTATGCTTGATTTACTGCGCGAAACACATTTATTATGGATATTTCAATACTTCAATGGGTTTCCGCATTTATTATCTGACCATTACATATTAATGATTTACATAATTTACGTCCGCATTTGGTATGAATGGTCGAATTTTTTAGATGTTTCTATACTTTGGGTATGTTTTTGGTTGGTGCTGTGCGTAAGGTATAACTTTTGGGAAGGTAGTACTTTTGGGAAAGTAGTACTTTTTGGAAGGTATAACTTTAGCGAAGGTGAGACGTTTTGCATGCGAAATCCATTTCTTATCTTTTTCGTATGGTTTTAGGAGAAGAACTGTACTACATATAATTTAAAGTACCACGTGTATTACTTTACTACACCCGATTGAACGGTATACTGAATGAATTAATGACATGAAACATTCTCGCTTTATAGTCTAATGATATTGGAATCATTTTTATAACATCACTATCAGTACCATTAGAGATCTTATCTTTGCTTTCAAAGCAGATTTCCGGTCATTTAGTTTGAGCACGTGCAACACACAAATCAATAGATAACACATAACAAAGTTGTAAAATACTGAATAGATAGAAATAATAAACAGCCATAAAACAATTAACCGGATAAGCATTATCTAAACTCGTTAATATTCTAAGGTTCGAATTCAAAGCATGCGAATAAAATATTGATGAATAAAATTCGTTCGAAGGCAAGAAAGGCCTTAGTATGAAAAAGTTTGTCTGAATAAAGCTAGTTCATGGATTCATTTAGAACAAATCATGCTAATATAGTTACCCTCTGCAAACTCAATGGTGCGTTATAATGCAGTAATGCTTTATTTTTCTCGACAGCTAAAGGTTTGTGATAATATTCTCAGCTACATCATATACTTTACTTTGTATAATATGTAAAAAATCCCCCACACCTGTTTACTGTGTTTACGTCACAATCAGTAACTTTATTGCGCGATATTACGTTGCTACTGCGTTATATATCTGCGTGAATCACATGAACAAAACATTAATTTTATTCCTGGTGATAATATGCATGTGACGCTCGTATTTAATTTAGTTCATTATGATAAACACAATAAGTATAATTAATAGTGTAAATATTGGTGAGAGTTCATGTTGGGATGGTGGTTTTATGATGATCTGATTTTATAATGCTATATACAGGGCAGGCATGTACTATAATGTAAATGAATTTTCTTTATCATTGAGTCAGTAATGAACGTTTTAGAAAACCTGGAAACGTATAAACAAAGTACAATCGTGCTTTTCAGTGCTCTGTTGTTTTTGTGCTTATTGTTGTTTTGTAAAACAACTTTTCAGAGTTTAATGTGCAAATAAAGCAATATGTATATACTTTTTGCACGTGATATTTATAAATACAATAACAATCAGTCAAGTTTTATGTAAGCCGTCGGCCAATCACTCCAAAAAGCAAAATCCTTATCGCACTTAAACGTAAACGGAAACATAGCACTTCTTGAGCCATCATAGAATCTTAACATATACATTATCCATTGTTGAAATACGATTATCACCATAGAAATAATTTTCGAAAGTCAAATGCTAAATTACACATAGAAGAACATTATAGGTACACTAAGAGGACCGATCTGGTCAAACCTCCAACTAACAAGATAGGAAACTGTTAATGAACAATATTAACCTGAAAACTGTACGCAAGAAATTACGTATCAATGCAATCATTTAGCCATCATCGTGTAAATAGGTCAACTTTTATTAGTTTATAAGAGCAACGTAATTGAACAGTTATATCCGGAAATTACAATGACGTGATTTTGTCATGTATTTGCCATATAATAGATGACTTGATTATCAAGTGTGAAGTATGCGGAACTGTTACCAAACTTGTCAAACATAACACGGAATCCATGGAAATATTCCAACAATATGTTTCATAGGAAATAAAAACTGTTCATGCAATGTGGTGTCGATCAATATATATATTTATATATCTACATGATACTATAAATATACTTTTCTGAAAAAGAACATTCACTGCAAACGTTCCTCCGTGACGTGTATCGGACTTCATATCAGATTTTATGACTGAATCCTCCATTTCGACAGAGTTATTCAAGTGCCAAAGAAAAACTCCACTTGTCTATTACAAGAATTCATTGCGCTTGGAAATAGCGACCTTGACGTGTTTGATTAGTTTTATTACATAAAGAATGCTTAACTCGCTCGTTGCTTGTATCGGCTTGAAGCTATTCTGTCAACATTCTCTTAAAATCATCCAGAAACATTCTACAGTCTACGATATCAGCAATGCTCTATTTTACGTGCCTAACAACTGTACATCTAGAGGACCACGTCATAGTCGTACGAGAATAGTTGCACTTCAAATACATCGAAACGTCATCCACTCTTATTTAGATTATGCTTTGTACGTTCACTTTTGTTATGTACTCTCATAGTATTTTTCCTGGGTGGTTTATAACTAAGCTCAAATCCAAATAGTGTTCCCCTTCTCTAGCACCAGATGAACTCTATATAAACTGAACAATTTAGGTCAGATTATGAAGTTCATCAAGACATTAATCATTCTATTTTTGCACGTGACATATTTGAATTAGTTATTAACAAACCAACTGTGTTAGATTGAACACAATAAAATGAATGTTTGCTTTATTTTATTGAACTGTTTCAGGATTTTAATATAGTAAAGTCGAAATAATTCAAACAGATGACTCCATATCTTCTCCGTCCATTATCAGAATAGTTCTCCTGTATTTATACATCAAATCTCTTGGACTTCTCTGAGTGTTATTGTGTAACGGATTTTCCTCGTATAAATTTAAGGATAAATATTTCAAAGTATTATTAACCATAGCGTTATGCATGTACATGAATCTTCTTAAGGTTTTATACACGTAATCCGTAATGCACAGAATTATTATCTTAAAGAGGAGTAGACAGATGTTGAGAACCATTATAGTTTTTTTGTAGGTTTTCAAGACACAAAATGATTCACCGTAAGATTTTTCAAAAACAATGACTATCCTTTGTCTTATTGTCCCATTCAATTTACAGGTCTATGGGAGTTGCAAATTTTTCTTAGGGTATAGAAAAAAGTTCCATTTCAATAAAAACTGAAGTTTGAAAGACGCAAAAATGCACTATTAATGTATTTAGATAACGGAAAAAGTCACTGTAATATCTTCAGAAATCAATATTTTACATCAAAGGCAACAACTCCTATAAAATTGTCAAAATGTGTTGTAAAATGAATGAAAATATCTATGGTAACTATCAAAAGAAATAACGATACTTGGGCTATAATATTTTTATAATGTCAACATTATTATCGATATTGTTTGTTTGTTTGTTTGTATGTGACTTATTGTCACTGGGGTTTAACGCCTTTTTTTCATCAATTTTACAGTTATATACGACAACCGGCTCACCTAATCAGTTTTCCTGGACTGTATGCTAACCAGTTCTAACTTACCCTTTCCAAAAGGAGCCGGCAACTTCTCCACATACGGAGGAAAATCGACATTTTTTCAAATTTTCATAGAAGGGTTTGACCTGGATCTCCCCGTTACAAGTCCAGCTCACTACCCACGGGACCACGGCCGCGGCTCTATTATAGATGAAATACCTTAAACAGTTATTCCATGGGCAGCTACTTGTTCGTTGGAGAATAAGGTTGGTACTGATAAAGAATCTAGGAAACTGGTTTGGTTAACTGCCAGTCAATTTATGAGAAAACTTATGATGAATAAATGAAACTGTGTACCAATATTTATCTGTTTTATATTTTATAATATGACAAAGTCTAATTGATAAACATTGTCATCAATATTGTCCCATTTGTCACCATGCGTTGATTTTTGAATGAACTTCCTAATGGCTTGAGTAAAAAAATATTTGTCAATATATAAATATAAAGTCTATTCCTTACGAAAAGTAAATGGTGATAATGTACTTACTAATAGAGGTTAGTTAATTTCAGGCTATGAAATGTGTGTTGGAAAAGTGTAAACTGTCGTCAACAGCTAATTTCAAACTTACCTCAGGAATAAAATGCTTAATTGTTAAACTGCATGACATCATGTATTACTGTATTATACTAGATGAAATGTTGGTTAAAATACAAAACGGTAATGTGTTATTTGTTTCGTAAATATCACATCGATGTCACTGTATTTTAAAACAATAGTATTACCTTGATTTTTATAAAATCTATGGAGGCACGCGCTTATAGTTCTTGTATGCTTATATTTCTCGCATCACTTGGTCGTCTTGTTTTCGTCACTGTTATGATTCATTCTGAATTCGGAGCACTGAATAAGTCGATACTATAATTAATAAATACTTCGTCATTTTTTTCATCTCAGTATTTTATTGATATTTCAGATTTGATTCGAAACACGATCGAAAGGGATGAACTAGAAAAATAGAAAAGTTGGACAGATTAGTTTTACAATGAGGTCAAACAAAACATCTCATAGTGCTTAAGTACGAAAATGGAAAATGAAAACATTGCGATGTTTGCTTTACTGACGGCGGGAATTAGTTGCTGAATGATGAATATCATTTTGTGAATAAATTGTTTCGTTTTTATCTTAAAAAAAAACAATCGGTTGACATATCTGCGAATGATATTCTTTGATGTATATCTTTGTAGGCTATTCGGAGTCACAACTACAATTTATTTACAAGCAATACCAAATAGTGTATTTTATTTAGTTTAGCAAGACAATTGTACACCTCATCGTACGAAATGATCTAAAATTAGAATTTATAATAATTACACTGGACTACGGTCACGGCCTACTTCTTGTTAAATGTTCCTGTGATCTCATAATAGATTGATCCGTGTGGGTATCTTGTATCAAATCAATTGAACAAGGTTTACATGAACGAAACATCTTGCGCAATAATTGAATTCAATAGATGACATATAGAAGAATATCGAAACAGCCGCAACGTTATTGTTAAATCGTCCAATAGAATGCAAAAATTGATTCCCATCAAATGTCAAATTAGTCAGACTAATATTGCATCATAGACAGCCAAGATAAACCTTAGCGACAAACAATCATTTTTCTGTATTAATAGTAAACTACAGTCTACATTGTAATTCTTTATGTGTGGCTTACACCAGTTCAACGCAAAATGACGAAATATGGATATAGTTCTTAACACCAATGTAATGAAGTACATTATCAGTTCTTCAATATGCAGAACTTTGTCACCATCCCATCATAAATAAATATACTTTGTGTAGTGATTTAATACATATTTATACTTTGTGTAAGTGATTTGCATTGTCTGGTGTACTCTTAACCATACATGAATCTTTTATTTGACTGAAAGTTTATGGAGAACAAAGTCTATTGGATTTAGTCATTTATCAAGGGATTTACTATCCCAGAATTTTACATGAAACCGCAAAACAAGATCATGACAAAGCACAATTATGATAATGTATGTTGAAATTGATGTGGACGAAATAACTAATTCGTATCTTTTATTTCATGGAATTTTTCAATTCACACGGAATTCATCCTTCTTGCTTACTATAATACACTCCTATGAATATCAATATAGTATTTATGTCTTTATGGTAGATGTTTTTTCGGAATGTCACTGCTGTCTGTTTGTTTAACCCTTTGCCCCATAATACCGCTTTTCCCCGCATCTTAAGCAGACGATTTTTGAAAACATTGTGGCAAAATATTCCATTGTTTGTAATGAGCAATGGCTTCTTTTGCCACAATATTTTTCACTCTGTCAGAGAGAAATAACTCAATTTTCCTGAATAAATTGATGTTTTTACATTTGCTTTGAATTTGGAAGACTTTAAAGTATGCTGGTGAGGCAAAGGGTAAAGTTACATGCATCCATTAACATCTTAGTATGAAAGACGATAAAACATATTTATCGAAGATTGTGTAAGCATATGCGCAGTCAAAACCTATCAATATAGCGGACAAGGTCCTCAAAGCAATACGATTAATATAATCGTTACAGAGAACACATACTGAACATTGCCTCATCTCTTGTAACGTCGGGTGTTGAATATATTGACTATGACGTAACAGATTCAGTGAAATGACATTTTGTCACGGAACTGTACGAATTATCTTCTCGTTCGCGAATAGACGGTGATAATGAAATAACAGGATATTTATATAATAGTTATTTAATTGAACTCTATGGTGTTCGTTTGTTAATTTGTGAGTCTTTCACGTGTCAAGATATTCCCCAGATTATGTCAGAATTGTCATAACCGATTTCAAAGTCTTTCGTAAGTCAGTGTATGATTGCGTCAATGTATATTTTAAGTTTTCGTCGCTTAGTCTGCACACAAATTTAAATTTGAAACGAATGGAAAATATAAGTACGAAATTGAAAGCGAAAACGGTCCTCAATTTGCACATCAAAAGCAAAACGAGATTTTCGCGCGCGAACTATAGATGGGAGCGTTTTACCTTCAATTCTAACTCTGACGTCGACTTTTCAGCGTAAACGTACTGTGCTAAAATAAACAATATTACATGATACTGTTTACTGCTATGTTCACTGTGTTTATGAACAAGTAACACCGGTGTTTATTCACTCGATTACATGTTAATGACGTGTTAGAATGGAAATAGATCTAGATGTTTCGTGCACTGCTGTTTCATCAGCACGATTTTTCGTTGAGGCGCGTGCAATTAATCACTCAGGCTTAACTCAAAAGCGTGCTTAAATATATGAAGCAATAATGCGAGCAAAGTCATGGTCTATTTCCTAAATCAGAACACCACAATGGCAGCTTTGCAAATGACACTTGTTGATGTATTTCTAAGGAGTATCTACCATTAAGTGGAAACTATTTATGTCTTATACATTGTATAGGTTAGCTATCGCGTATGTTTGCCAATGATACTAATTTGCTTTCATTATTTTCTTAGTCATTTTCAGAATGAAGTATCATAACATAATCTTACAGACACTTTTTAATTATATTTATATTATACCATTATTGAATATGAATAAAATCCAGCTGTATATTGGTATGAATATTTTTTAAGGATTTCTATATTGAAATGTTTAAATGTGAACGAAAGGTCAGGAGAAATAATTATGAGTTTATTAAGAAGAAAGTGTTATTTAGTAACTCTGGTAGTGACAAAGACAACTTAGACAAAGAATTGACATATACATATATTTGTGTATTTCACAGTTACATGTCTGTAAAATATGTCAATATCCAGAAAAACGTTTTGCTCTTATGCTTTGCATGTTTTGTGATGGCAGTGTTCCTGGAATGTTACATTTATGAAACGCTTACGTAAAATCAGGTAATTAAAAAGAAAAAGTACAGGCTAGCCATACCAGTTTTCGATTTATTTTCGAAAAAATGTCGAGATTTGCTCGGGATTTTAGATAATGTTCACTTTGCAAAATGGGAGTGCGTTACATATTTTCTCATGATATGGATTTAATTAAAATTCTGTTATATTAAGGTTCACGCCATAACTTCATGTTTCATGATTTACTCCAGCGTCTAACAGTTCGTATGCGGAAAAAATGCCATATCATATCGTAATGTATTATAATAATCATTATCATATCGTATCGTATTATAATAATCATATCGTATCATATTATAATAATCATTATCATATCGTATCGTATTATAATAATCATATCGTATCATATTATAATAGTCATTATCATATCGTATCGTATTATAATAATCATTATCATATCGTATCGTATTATAATAACCATTATCATATCGTATCGTATTATAATAATCATTATCATATCGTATCGTATTATAATAACCATTATCATATCGTATCGTATCATAATAATCATTATCGTATCGTATTATAATAACCATATAATTATATAGTTATCGTCCAGCCAGCTTAGTTTCCATGCGCTTACTATTTTTTCTCAAATGTTCATCGAATAACGCGACATTTGTCTCTGATACTCTGACATAAATCTAGATGTATAAATATATCGTAGTACACCGGTTTAATTTTCCAATACCAGCTGTCCAAATGTAAATAGAGTCATATATTTGTTACGCAAACACGTTCCATTCTGTTGGTGCCATTTTGGGGGATTTTCTTTTAATGAATAAATTAATTTAGGGAAAACTATCCATATTCAAATATTTTTCTCATATCAGCCTATCGCAAAAAACTCAAAATTCAGCATGCAATTATTTCCACAATTCTAATTCTCATTTCTAGACATTTTTCACGCAAGGACCTCGGACAGATTAAACATTATACTATTAATACCATTACATGTTCCTACCATTTTATGTATAAATGTTACTTTGTTAAACCTGGTGACATATTGGCCCATTGGACCGGGTGCCTATATGTATTTTGAAACTTATATTTGTTAATATGTTCATGCGCATGTCACAATAATAAATAAATTATCTATCTACATATCTATCTATACCGTATGTTTCCCTGTCTATTTTTCAATATCAAACAAACACAGTGCTGATTTTTTTATGTTCTACATGTTGGTGCTCAATTAGTCACATTGTGTGATTACTGCAACATGTCGTGTAGTGCCTCAAGCAACACTACAACAACCAATAATCATCATTTCAAGTTGTTACAATAATTTGCTGGAAAGAACTTTCAACTCCAACTGGCTGTTTATTTGCAACAGATGCACAATAAATGACAATCAACACTTTTAGAGGATAATCTAAAACAGTGCTGACTTTTACAATTGGCTTTACGGACATCAATTTAATACAAATACAAGATGTAACCTACTTTGCATAATGACTTTGTTTGAAAGAAAAAAAAATAGGGGTCAGTTTCGTATTCCTATCTGGCTAAGATAGAATTTTTGACTTAAAAATCTCACCAACTCTTAGTTTGTAGTGAAGAAATGTTATATTCAATTGATGAGGGTATTTCTTACCATCTGATTTTTGTAAATGACTGAAATGTAGTACAAGATATTTCAAGTGTAAAAAGTGCTACCATAACTAAAATGTTTATGAAACCTCGCTCAGAGTAATTTTTACACTTCAAAGACTATTACTATCATTAATATCATGGTGCAAAAAAAACTGAGACCATTTTTGTTACGGGTTACGCCAAATAATATTTTTATTAATGTTACAAATGGCTATGTAGCCTGGACTTCATGAGTTTATCAACCGTTATGTTATAGACTTGAAAACAAACGAAAATTATAAGTTTCTATTGGTGAAATCGATGCCTTAAAAAGCTATTAATAAAATAAATAAAATAGCAGGTTACAGATATTATGGCAAACTTGGTTTCTAATTACGTATCACGTGTCCACACCTTTTGGTTGTACCTACAAGAACTCGGTGTATATTATTGTATAATATTATATAAACATGGAAATGTTTAATTATCATTTTTATTAACAACGAAACCATTACACATAATTGTATTATAACTATCATTTGAAATATGCTTAGCATGAACTATGGCATCAGAATATAATTGCAATAACAATAAAAGTGTGTTTTTACTTCCGGATTGATTACATTATACAATTTTAGAACGATTTGGTGTGTATGTGTTAATAGTAATGAGTTTATGACAATTATTAGATAATTGCATGGATATAAAAACAGATTAACAACGCTGTGTGTTATCAAATTTCCATGCATGTGAACAATAAATAAACACAGATCTCATGATTAATCAATTAGTTTCTAATTAATATCCAGCTGTATAAAAGTGGGAAAAGACAAGTTGAATAGTTAGTGTAAAACTGCAATTGAAGAATCATTCACAAATACCAAAAGTAACACTTGAAAGACCTTTGTCTGGATTAAAATACACAGTTTGGAATTTTATGTTCATTATTTTTTTTCTTTGAAAAATTTGGGTGAAATGCAATCAGTGAATGCTAGTCTTAGAGCTTAAAACGTTCATAAAATTTCATACAATAAAAGAGGATAAATGACGCCAGATGATAAATTTGCTTCTTACCGAAGACAAAATTTTGTCTCATTTTAGAATACAAAATAATTATACTTATTTGAAATCTCGTTTTAACATGTCCGCATGTCGTTCACACCAGAAATGATAAGTGTAACGCTTCTGTATTTAGACACTCGGAATTTATGTGGAATGAAATAACAGAACAAATAAGTGTATTCCTTTCTACACAGTGTAATTAATCATCCGTGGTGCGAATGGCCTATCTTAAACATTTCAATTAAACCAAACGCACTTGTATTGATGTACGCTACTGCTATGTTCTGTATCATTTAGTGCAATTGCTGTTCCCTGCAAAATCGTATTAGAATAAAATGTCGCGGAAAATACCCTGCTGTAAATTTATTGTCATATGTCGTCACGAAAACGCTTATTTCAAACAAAAGCACCAACTAAATTAGATATATACATACACACCTAATTGCAATGTGACAATGTGTATATTTTCAAGCACTTATATTCGGAGATGTGAGTAAATACGATGACCTTTGGTAAATAAAATGGGCTTTTATGTTAGCATTGTAATCATATAACCAACAAAGGGTACAAAGAGTCATAATGTCACGTGTAGAAGCTCTCGATACGAATATATATATATACGTATCGGGAGCTTCGGCTGTTGGTTTTATATATATAAATAAAACATTCAATCAATATTTAAAAGAAACAGCAAAACCTCGGTATCTTCACCAGATGGCACTGGGTATTATTGAATAGAATTGTGAAGTGTACAAGTTAGTAAAGATCTCCCAGAAATGATCACATATAAAAAAATCCATTCCCACAAAACACTACCAGACTTATGTGACGTGCCTTTTAACATTAAACAAGTATCCCGTCATTTTAAAACAACGCTTATGAGAGGACACGTGACATTTTAACATTTATAAGTGTCATCTATTCAAGAATTTTTATTATGATAACGAATGGGGGTTTATGTTATAAAATTAATAGAATTACGTTAAATTCTAAAGCAATTAAATTGTCTAAGGTACTATTGTATCCAAAAAGCGCATGTTACCAACGCTACTCGTGCGGAAGCACCTAGATTAAAAGCAATAAGAATCGAGTTCATTAGTTTTAATTTAACGAGATATTTTTAAGTCCGCTGTAAGATTGATAACTCGGCCAAACCAGGGGGTAGACTATAAAAACATCTTTCATTTAGAACAGAGCAAATCCAAACCCTGATTCATCGACATAAACGTGCCAGTACATAGTGTTCAAGATTCACAACAAATCGTTAATCGTGTGTAAGAAAAGGGGATGTAACTAAGTTAAAATTCATGCCAAGCCGATAATTCGTCAATTTAAAACACATCCAAAAACAAAAGCAGAGGTAACAAACTGTCCTAAAATCATAAATGTATGTGTCTACAGTGTTGTATTTGCCTGCGCTAGAATTTACGTCTTCTATAATCTGCATTTCATAATTGCCTGTTCAAGCGAGTGTTTTGTCAGGATACAGTGTATTTGCACCCAGGAACTAATGACTTCCTACGTGTACAATCAGTGGAAAATGTAAGGCAATACATTTACTAATACAAAACATCGATCACCGCGGCAGTAATACGTTATCTTAACTTACCCCATGACGTAATAATCTGACATTTAAATGAGAACAACATGAAACTACCAGGAAATTAGGCTCATGGAACATTTTATGATAATTGGAAATGATTTTAATGGTATGCATAATGTATTTCTGCGCTGGTACATGTAACAGACAGGGGTACTCGCCCGATTAACGTTGAAAATTGGTGCTAAAATATCGCAGAAGTCCTGATTTTTCTTATCATTAAGTCGTAGCCTACAGCATTATAAAATATCCTCAGTTGTGAAAACGATCACGTAATGACAGACATCAGCGTGTCTTTATCAAAATCGATGGTTCAATCTAGGAAAGTGTACTAGGAAGGTATATGGGAATAAAGATTCGATGACATATTTGCTATCACACAATATGACTTAATGAAACAAATTTCCTATTTTACCTGAACATAGTTCAAATGCTTAAAAGGCATTTGAAAGTTTCAGTACCTATATAAGGCCAAACCGAGAGATAAGCAAAAACGTACTCAAACCTCTTGTCTTCTTGTCATATCTATTCAACATTTCGGTGAATTCAGATGATATCAACACCTGGCATATCAAATTTTATATTTTTAACAAACTTTGTATATAAATATCAAGTGTAAAGATAACACGAGGATATACTTATAAAATAAATTGTATTGCATATGTTTATCCGAAATCACCCTGACCTAGACACTAAACTATTATTATTCAATAAAACAAGACAGATAATTTTCACAAACAGACTGTTCTTTACATTCGGACAGTTTTTATTAGAATAAAAGACGTTATTCTAACATATTACGGTTCAAGTTGTCAGTAATATTTGTACAAATATACCGTCAGCAGGCGATACGATTCTGTTATTTTTACGATAATACCATCACTAGTGTTTAATTATATATATTTAGCAAGACGTAGTTTACGGTCGGTAACTTCAATACAAAGACACGACGTGACCACGTTTTGTGTCAGAGATCCAACATTGTGCGGATTGTTCTTAACAGCATAGTGGAACCGTATATATTTAAACACTACTCAAAGTTTGCTAAGCATAAGGAACAGTTTTCTTCTTAATCAAGGTTATAGTCGCATTATCATTTTGAATTGTATCGTATAGTTTAGTTTTATAGGGGAAGAAATTTGGGAATTGTATTGTTTATAGGTCTCAGTTATGATCACAGTGCAATTTAGATATTTTCGTGAAATCGGTTTTTTTTTATAGAATTTGCTACATAACATCGGGTCTATTAGCAATTCGTCTTGATGACAACATGACAATGTCTTTTCTTGCTCTCAACCAGGTTCCTGATGGAGTGTTGTGGAATATTGTTCCATTCTTGGGCTAATATGGCATCAAGTTCCTGGATACTCCTCGGCTTAACAAGACGGGCTGATATACTTTGTTGTAACTCATGTTCAATTGGATTACGGTCCGGAGCCTTCACCGGCCTGTCCAGACGCTCGATACCCTCCCAACTCCATGCTCTATTTAAAAGGCGGTGATTCTGAGCTAATGGGATGCGAATACATGATTTTCTCTATTGAAGATCATCTACGTGTAGCGTCGTACGGACGGATCGCATAGAAATGATTAATCCTGCATGTATTTTGGAGGTCACTACCTATCTAGGGGACTCGGGTCCGAATCCTCAGCGGAGATCCTCAGCTGCAATTATGACCTCTCTGCTACCGCCATGAATGATGTAAGAAACTACTGGGGTTAAGCTGCTGGAAGCCTCAAGCGCTACCATACCAACAACCAGCCATATAGATGTATCTGCTTCAGACATATGCATTCTAACATTTCTGCTTGTCATATTCAACCATGAGAAAATGAGATTCATATCGAAAGTAATAGTTAATGTCCTCTAAATGGTATGGATATTTAGAAAATATCCCCACTAATTATTAAAATCAGGTGGAGAATGTTGTCTACAGTTAACAAGCAAACTCAAAGTTTACATGTCAAAATGACCTTGTAAACTCTGGATATTATCTCAATACACTCAATACTACCAATATTAAACATTCCATATATCTTATATACATCTTGCTTAATATCGTGTTATAATTTTGTGCTTAGAAAACGTTGACTGGCATAATTTCTACAATACTGAGATACCACATTGATGTCTGGATTAGAGAAAAGAATGTTCAAAATATAATAAGACACATTTTTGCCTTACGGATTATACACGTGTTCAATAACAAGCTACTAGGTGTTTTATTGTCAAACGACTTGGGAATACATCAAGGTTTTTTACTTTTACATTCACAAGCCTGCAGCTTGAATCACCTTGATTTAATCAGAGTGATAAGAAAGTGACAAGTCCTGTGGTTTCGGGAAAGATACATTTCATACAATTAGATATTTGTTTATATTTTCTCTTAGTGCTAATTGTTTAAAGTTGCTAGAGATAGCTGAAATTTCAATAAGCATGAATCTAAAGTTATTTTGAGAGGATGAACTGTTCTTGCAATTTCAATAGTAAATCCTTGCAATAAAACAAGGTTATATAGTTTTGATTCATGTATGTTAGTATGCATTCGTCGTGAAGTGAAATTTGATTTTACATCGAAAATAATGTTAGAAAAACATTTAACCTCAGTATATAACTCAGAATGCTTGAAATAAGCAAGTGATAAAAATACAACTGTAAATTATGATTATATTAATTATTTAAAACCGCTATTCAACAGCAATTCAATAACATTTTCAGTGGATGTCGTTATGAACGATTGTTTGTTTATTTTCAGAACATGAAATATATATATGTAATACTACTTATAGTAATATTCTATTAAGTATAATGTAAAAGTCATTTTTTTCACATATTTTTTTACTAAATTAAGTAACATATGCTGAATGTAGTGAAACAATCATATTGTCAAAAACAGTAACTTAATAAATCTATCTGAAATATAAACTGTAAAAAAAAGTTTTATATTTATTTGATATATATTTGTGTATATAATTAAATTACTGTTTTAGTTTGACATATATCCTTCTGCAATCGTAACATTTCTCAACATGTATAAATTATGATTGCACGATACTTTACAGTTAGGCGTTGTTAAAAGTTTGATCATTTTAGTCATATTTTGTTTATAACGATAATAATATGGTTTGATATAATTTGTTTGTCTAACGTCCTCCTTAAACAAAGTGTTATATTATTCCCCCCTTTTTTAAGTAAACACCACATTTCCCACATGTTTTGTAACTCAATAGTTTGAAGACAAATGTCATAGATTGTAATAATTATCGGACAAATTCGACACTTAATATTATCCGTATTTGTTTCCTGAATTACAGTATTCTCTGGGATTAAACGTCGGACCAACAACCAGGGTCATTTGGCGACTGTTCATGCTTTTACGGTAGAGAAGACCACATGTGTGCTCCTGGGTAGAACTACCGACCTTCCGACCTTAAGCTAGTTGGACAGCTTCCTCACATGTGAAATTTGGTCCTTGATGGAATTCGAGCTCAGCGGTGAGGGGCTAGTAATTACTAGTCCAAGTTCGTAACCACTCTTCCACAATATTCATCGTGTATAAAGAAAACATTATTAACTCAGCATATCTAAGATGATGTTTCTTCAGTGCAATATATGACAAGATGATCGCAAAATAATGCATATTAATGATGTAAATGGCCCCAACAGTCAACAACAAGTTCATCTCTTGCTAGAAGATTGGCAAATGTTGATAATAAAACAAATGTAACATTTCCAATTCAGTATCAACTGGTATATACAGTGTATATACTGTATATATTTGTTGTTGATTCTAGTGTACTTGTATTATTTTTGTATCCTTCTATTATTTAATTAGTTTATTCATTTATTTATATTTTGGTTAATATTAGGTTGAACCTTCAACCCTACTTTAACCCCCCTGCAGCTTTGCTACATACTTTGCTACATACCGTTCCAATGTAGATCCCTCCAGGAGTCTTCCATTTTTTGTATAGTCCAATGTTTTGGATGTTTTTTTGGGGGGGAGGGGGTGGAAGTATTAGGGACAGGTAGTGCTTTGGAGAAGGTGGAATGTTTTGTATGAGTTTCTTTCCATGAATGCTTTTATTATCTATATTGCTATGGAATTATTCCGTAAAAGAGTATTTTTGTGTAGATATGGAGATATGTTGTTGTTTTCGTTATGATATTTGATCATTTATCTAATTATAAACAGATATATACAGACACAACGATAAGTAGCAGATAGTTGTCAATCATATCCATCAGTTAATGAATATAACACACGACAGTTTTGTTCGTTTTTTATTACTATTGCCTTTCCGTGGCATATGTTACGGTTCTACTTTATATGAGTCGGTCTTTGTCATGTAACAGCAGAGGGAAAAGTTAAAGTAACTAGCGTGTAAATGTTCGTAAACAAAATGCTTGACGAAATAAGTCAATGGAACAGATGGTGTTTACTCGGTGTAAATTGTATTTTAACTAATAAGCAAGTGCATGCTGAAAAATACTTGTAAGTAGAATCGTGACTGTTTGCATCAAGGTTAAACACGATTAAAACCTAACTTATTCATGTCATGGATGCAAATTCCCTGGAATCTGACCTGTTTTATTTTAAAATTATAATCTCTTTCATATTCATACAAAGAGTTGTTGAAAAACGAATTATATTTTGTTGCTGCCATCATTATCAGAGAAATTATTAACAATAAATTCATTTTGGAGACAATTATGCATTTCCCAATATATTTGTGTAATAGCGTGTCGAGGAATAATCTAATACTATCAATGATTTGACACCGCATTTTGTCTTACTTGAATACAGATATTGGAGCAAACAAGAAATGTAACACCATTGGATCAAACATGAAACTATACGATAACTTTTTGTTATGCTGGTATTACTTCCGATTTGAATAAGGGTCTCTTCTGTATTGAATGTTAAGGACAACATATCAAATAAATGCGTCTAGAAGTGCGATACCTTACATTAGAAAATTAAATAAATACCTCACAGCTTCAATTTGAACGTCGCCCCTACTTGTATAGCTGCAATAAAATACACATTTCTGACACATTTATCCGTTACCAAGGCTACACATTGTCGCAAACAATATACTTCAATATTAGTTACACGTTTAATCCGTTTCTCTATACGACAGCGATATAAATTGTTTCTGTTCCAAATAAATATGTATTGCATCTGTCAAAAGTGATAACGCTTTTAGAATTAAGATAATTTATTGAAACAAATGCTTTTTTAATCTTCTTCGTTCTTATTAGGAATTGTATTTGATGGCTCACGTTTTGTTTACGGTACAATTTATCACATTTTTATTTGTTTGATATAACCGTATCTGATTGGAATGAGTGGAGTGGCGGAGAGTGGGGGGGGGGATAATCGGCGCTGAAGTCTTTAAACTGTGCGATATAACACGCTAATAAATGGCATGTTGGTATATCTGCTCCTATCAGGACATTATGTCTACGTCTGAAAACCTAAGTGTGAAGCGCGAAAATGTCGAGTTATACGCTTAACAAATTAACAACTGTGCAGGATCCTACAAAATAGAAAATTTTAATTGTAAACATTACTGACAGGGGAGTCGACCCTACGGATGATTTTTTTTTACTAAAAGGATGGAGGTGATAGAAAATTCAGTCACCGAAATACCGCTGATTTGAAATATTGTCCATTATGTTTTTGTCAAGTCAACTAGTATTGTCGATATCAGGAAGGGTATCTATGGTCAATGAGAGGTCAGTGAAAATTTGAAAACGGAAGACTCAGAACTTGTCTGTATGATAAGTGGATACACGTAGTTCATCGTTTACAAATTAATATAAAACCTCCAAAACTTTGGGCGTAAATTTTAAACAAAAATAAAAAATCAAATGTTAACATCGACTTTAGGCTGTAAACCGAATGCTTTATAGTTTTGTAATTACCATTTCTTTGAAAATGTGCGACATATCCACTTATTTATGGTGATTAGGACATAAAAAATTGATTACAACACAAATGTTTTCTTCTTAGGAATGCATATTATAGTAGCCGTAACATTTTGTTGAAAGGAGATTGCGTTGTTGTTTATTGGAATAAAATTTCTCAATAATTGCATGTATATAAAATCCAATGAACCACGTTGAATAAACATAAATGTTAAGTGCGCATTGTATTAAATACAAAACTGAACATCATAAATATTTAAGTAGTTTCTATATATTCACATCTGCGTTACAGTGTTAAGATGCAGTTTTCAGAAAAATGATACTCACCAGCCAATTATTAGTTGTAATACTAAAACAGAACATCAGAAGATATGAACTTATTACAACATCTCACATTTAATGTGACTTTTTTTCAAAACACGGCACGATGAGACTTCAGCTGTTTAGATACAGTGACTGTTGTTTCAAAGTATTCAAAAGATCTACACTATGGAAACAATGGAAACTGATGTCTTGAAATAAAACGTGCCAATATCATATTTGACAAAGACGACACAAACACCACACTACAAAGCTTATAAGTTTCTTCAGTAGTGTGTACGTGTATATAGTTCAGGTTATTTAAAATGACAATAAAACATGGGAATATTGCATGTCAAAATGTCGTTCACAGGTTTTGATTTTCGGTCACGAAATCTGGTTCGTTATATATGACACAACGATGTTTTCGTTCATTTCCACAGTAAGATTAAAATGTCCTATTTATTAGAAGTTTGTTTCCTGGGAACCTGTCAGTACATATGGGTTAAATTAGAAAGAGAAACGTGATAAAAATGGTCGACGGTTAAAGCATTAAAAGTTCGATAGTTAGAAATTAATTACCACATGCTCCTACTTCGGTTGAATCGTCGTGAAATCTACAATCTGTCATTGACATTAACAAAAAAAAAAAAAAAAAAAAAACAAAAAAAAAACAGGACATATGTGGACGTTATTGATAACAAATAATATTGAAAACAAAACCATAATGTTAATGTCATGTTTGTACAGCTAAGTAAATAATGTATTACTTACATTATGATTTCAAGAATATGAATATTATTTTATCATTATGAATCCTATTTGAGAATCTGATGAGTACTATTACGACGTCTAATAACGAAACTTACATATGTCTCTTATGGTCACCACATTTGTGCAGAGGCGGCTCAGTGCTTGTCTGAACGAACCGTATTACTGACGCCTCCAGATTGCAAAAATGTTTTCAAAAATAAAAATGTTGTTGCAATGACAATTTTCATTTCACTAACGCCAACAGCCAACGCAATAAGTACAAGAGTTAGAACCTTGTACTTCTCAAAGTTGTGACATATTGCCTGGTAACTCAGCTGAATTTGAAGCTGAATGTGTCTTTTTTGGGATGAACGTTCAGTAAATCGGTCAGTGACATACAGAACTTGGGAGATCTTGTCGCTTGCTAGGCACGTGTAAAACGTTTCACGTCATATTCAGACAGTTCCGAGGTTACGTATACCGTTAAAATGTAAGAGCAAAAATTGCAATAGTAACACAGGCGTACGTGTAATCTATCTAAAATTTTAACTTTGTCTAATTGAATCCAAATATTTAACAAAATGAAGCACAACAAAATGCCGAATGAATTTCAATGAAAGCACCATGTTACTCACCAAGAGCACATGGTGCGTTCTAAGTATTTCGGCATAATTCTTATGATATGCTTAATGGATAGGCAAATTTTTGCAGTCCATTTCTTTAATATTTCTTGGGATTTGAGATAGATGACTTAGACTTGAAAAAAAAATTCAGGAAATTTGTTCCTTCCATTGTGATGATTATTTTATTCACTCTATATTCAAAACAATATGAACTTTTATATTTAGCGCATAAGCGACACAAATATAAAATCATATTTACATGCTCCACCGTCAGTTTTATTTGTGATGTTCTTCTTGATCTTGTTCTTGTATAAAATAATAATCAAACATAATGAAATCACAAATAATAAGACAGTATTAATGTGTAATTGTCATTTATTAATAAAAACAAATAAATAATGTTCTGTAATAACTGCATTCATATCAAAACAACAACAATAAACTGCCTGGGATTTGTCTCTTTAATTATAACTTGACACAATGTGATGAAAAAGAATTATTATCCCAGGAACACAACAATAAAATATGCATATCACAAAATTTACTTTAAGGAGGTGATGCATACCAAGGTCATACAATATTCGCTTTGTGTAACATCAATAATATGAAAATGTACAAATAGACAATACGCAAGTATAAAAGCTTATACATATGTAATATCACATGGAGGCATCGTGGTCTAGAGGTAAAGCGTCCGACCTCTGATCCGAAGGTCCTAAGTTCGAATCCCGGCTTCGACGGGTTTCATTCATAAACTTCACAATCCCAATTTTTCGGACGTAGTACTGGTGTAGTGTCTAGGAAGCAGACTCGAGCGTGATTAATATAAGCAAAATTGCTTGTTTCACAATCGAGCTAAAATAAATTAGTATAAACATGCGTATATATGTTGAAATATACAAATACGTTTCCTTTTTATTGCATTCAATGCGCCGAATAAGCCCATACATTATATTTCTTCAGTAATCTTTAAATAAACATCACACTATCTTACGCCTATACAATACAATGAAAAGGTTTTAAAATCTGACACATTCCTGACCAAACTGTAATATAATAATAATACTAAATTATCTTCAACCCATTAAAACACTAAATTTACCCATCAGTTTTTATATATGGTATAATTTGATATGCACTTATACAGTTTCCTAGACAATATATGAATATATCACGGTTTAGTTGTAATATTTTTTCACATTTCTCGTTAGCTGACAATGTAGTTCCTGAATATTTTGATAAAACCGATATTTATGACATTTAGTGGTGTGTTTTACGACTTCACAGCTAAATTCCGTCATGTTGAACAGATCTGATATTTTTGTTACATGAACAAATATGTTACTTTATTAATAAAAATCGATTTCTTCAAGGCATTTGGTATCTTTTCCATGCTACACTTTCAAAATATAATCATTCATAATTTAGTGCCATTTTCTCAAATGAGGGTACTATTTATAAAGATATGTTGTATAACGTAATTTACATACACTTCCAATTCATAGAATACGTAATATTATTGTAAAATATGATATATGGTACTAAATTATACGAGGGATGTTCGAAATGAATTGCTTATTGTCCTCTATCTCGATATCCACGTGAGGCACGATAAAAACCAATACATACCTGTTTACGGTTATTGTTGTTTGAAGCAGCTGATGACTGAACTTTCTACTGCTTAACGACCTTCTTGTGTGTCTTATGACAGTGAAGCGGTGGAAAAAGGAATTTGAGTCAGGAGTAGAGTCCATCAAAAATGCGCCGAAATCAGGTAGGCCAAAATCGTTTCCAAAATAAAGGAAATCATTGAAGGAGATGCCAGATTTAGCGTTCGTGATATTGCACGAAATGTAAGCATATCACTATCAACGGTTCACTTTATTTTGAAGAAGCATTTAAAAGTCAGAAAGATTTCTGCTAGATGGGTGCCACATTTGTTGACTGATGAGCAAAAGAGGAAACGGGTAATGCGGCCAAAAAGCTGCTTCAAATGTTTCCAAAATATGAAAAAAGCAGTTCGCCTATGTCGTAACAAGTGATGAAACTTGGGTCCATTATTTTGAGCCCGTCAGAAAGGTTAGCAATAAGATCTGGGCCACTAAACAGAGCAAACGCCAAATAATTCCCAAACGGTCTTTGAGTGTAAAAAAGTTTTGCATGCAATTTCCTTCTCTGGTGTAGGAGTCACAATAAAAGTGCCTGTGAAAAAGGGCAAAAGCATCACCGGAAAATACTACAAAGACGTAGTACAGACGAAACTGAAAAAGTATTATCAGGAACGACGCCCTGCCACTGGTTTTAAACATGTCCGTCTTCTACATGTCAATGCCCCCCTCATACCTCCACGATAGTTACGGCGTTTTGGAAGAAAGAAAAAGTAACTGTTTTGCTTCATCCCCGTATTCCCCAGACCTTGAACCATGTGATTTCTTTTTGTTTCCGAAATTGAAATCATTTCTTGCTTGGCGGAAATACAAGTCCCGACAGGCACTTGGATCTGCCATTCATCAGTACCTTATTACTGTGCCCAAATCAGCGTACAGTGACGCATTCAGGAAGTGAATACATCGGCTGAAACTTTGCATTTTTAGCCACGGGGAGTACTTCGAGGGCATGAAATGAGCACTTTTGGGCTAACTTGACATTTGAAGTCTCCAGATAGAAATAAGCAATTGTTTTCGCACATCCCTCGTAACTTAGGGAAAGGAGGTTTGAATAGAATTGAGAGATGATTTAACATCCTTTTCTCTTGTGTGTTGCCTAGTAACGTAATTCACAAAAACAGCCTGTTAGTGCGAAACTGTTTTTGCAAGATTGATCTACATTTCGTGATTAATTTCGTGATCTACACGAGTCCGTGATGTATAAACAAATGTTTTATACTGTAATGTGTATTGATATAAAACAGTAATGTGTGGGACAACAGTATTACGTTTCAATCTTCAAATATCATGTATATATTATCACAAAGTGCTTTTTTTCATCATGCAATGGTTACATTTTTAGCATTCATATGTGTCGTCTACGTAATGCAATTTGACATCTAATTACATTACCTTAGTAGTGGGGCAGGTGTTTTTCTTATAATGTTGTGTTTGACAGGCAAACATGAAATTCAAAAGTGTATGTGTATATTTTATTGTAGTTTATAAGGGGACATTTCATGCCCACAGATCGGTGTGACACTAAATATATATAATTGATCAACTTTACACGATTTCGCTGTTCAGGAAAGCATCTCATATGACCAGGGCATGAATCCCTGTATTGGTATGGATTTTAAGCACATTGTAGCTATTTCATTTTCAGTCGTCTGTCCAATTTTCAAACGTTTATATAAATGTACGTCGTCTAGTTACACAATTGATTTTATAAATTATGCCACAGCGTTCTGATTGAACTTCATCTGTACTCTGTAGACAACTGAAATTCATCCACAAAACCTAGGTTATGATATCTTAGGACTAACTTACTCCTAGTTCAAGGTCTGAACAACAGGTTGATTGAAATTATCACAGTACATATGTCATAGTTGTTGACAATGTTCTGGATAAGTTTAATATCAAGCTATGAAATGTACTCTCGGGCCAATAAAACAGAAGCGGTCGTGGTCACCGACTCTCTGTACATTTAATCATAACGGGGATACTATACACGGTATAATTAGGGCAATGACAGAATGGCAAGACGCGAAGTTCAGATAAATAATCCTCAATATGGTAATACTGATACTAAATCATTGTTAGCATCGAAAATGGATGTAGATTTGTTTGTTATTTAAAATCTTATTGGTGTAAAACAGTATTGCAACTTTCTTGCAATGATGAATCCCTCTTTTTTCATAACCAAAAGTTCTTATTTCTCCCCACCTCGTATGTTGTAACTATGATATCCAAACTTAGCATATTCGGGTATGAGCTTTACCGAATTATGTATGAATTAGTGGTGTGAAGCATCGGACGCTATACATTCAGTTCAAACCAATAGTAAATGAAAAACATGTTAAGAAATTATTGCTTCATTAAAGCGAAAAAGAAAATCTCGCTTTTGTTATTATGTTAAATGTTTGGATATAATATGTTTTGCGCTGAGTTAAATGTTTGGATATAATATGTTTTGCTCTGAATTAAATGTTAAAATTAGACATTGTTAATAAGCGCTAAATAATTATAGGCGTTGATAAAATTATGTATTAAGCGGTGCACTAATATAGAATTGTCTTTGTGAAGAATGCTATGTTTATGGCCTATTTTTTTAATAGTTTCTATACAAAACCAAGGAAAATCTAGTATATAATTCTTAGACTGATATAGGTATTTTATAAGATTCTTCATCCCACTCGGCACAGTTAGAAATGCTCATGACAAAGCTAGAAATGTTAAATTCAGCGCGGAATTGTTTTGCAATTTGTCTTAAGTATACAAATCTATAATTATCCTAAACATACGTGGATATGTAGGAATGTTGGTACAATTGTATATTAGGCTTAAGCGCTGTTTAAAAACTAGTGAAATAAAGAGGAGACACATTGTTTAGATTATATAAATAAGAAAGGGATTCCTAGGGGGAAACAAATAAAAAATCCCATCTTCAACAACAAAAGTCATTGGGGAGACTTCAATTACAAACATAAATTTAAATTTGGTTTGATTCAATCATACATAATTCTGCAATTACAAATTCTATCAACGAAACGGAATAGACATTTGCCATAAGCTGTATACGACATTAAAAAGTTGTTTCAATATTTAAATGTAAACTTCCTACACTTAAGAACTTTATTTTTAAAGCAATTAAGCTAGTATACAGCTTTATATGTTATTCGAAATGTGGCATCGACAATTGCCAGATAAAAAACGCACTGATTACATTGTTTGAACTAACAGCTACATGCACTGTATAATTGAAAAACCTAAAATAGTAAGTCGTCGTTTTTGTACCTGCACTTAATTCTAAAAGAATGGGAAACTCAGGAATTGTTTCGCGATAATGTAACACTTAAATAACATAAAATATATTATCTGATTCAAAGGGGAGAAAACGAAATAGTTTTCACCCGATGGAATGTATGTATTTCTCTCTTAATGTGCACTATATTTTCATAACTGATGGGAATGAAGTATATAAGATTAATTTTTTCGTAATATGCAAAGCTACAGAAATGATAAATGACTTAAGATTGAAATACAGCTGTACTTTCTACAGGCGACATGCTCCACTAAAGGAATCATTCAATAATTATCTAAGCATACGTCTACACTCGTATTTATTATATTACTAATGAATGGGATTATGATAAATGTATCTGTTGTCACGAAATACAGTTCGTAAGAGCTAACAATACATGAACATGAGCATGATTTGAATGTGTTCCTGTGCTTCCACATTGCTTGGGAAAACACTGGCTGCTCCACGAGTATTTGGACGTATAGGTAAATATTCTGATGGATTGCAAATGAACGCATATTGTCTTTATGTATAAATTCCTAAAATTAGGTCGCAAATTTTCGAGGCTTAATAAAAAAAGGTTTTTCGTTGGCATAAAATGTATTTACATGTACACACTGTAACCAATGCGTCTCTGTGGTCACATTCAAGAAAAAAAGAATCACTTTATCTGGCAACTCCGGTAGTAATATGTTACGATGCTTACTGAGCCTCGGTGTCAAACAGAAATAATGTCCTGATATTCTGTGAGAACAACATGTAACTTAGAGTAATAAGTTTCATGGAGCTTTATATGATAACAGAATTTAAATTTGACGATATGTGAATGTGGTTGTGTTCAGAATACTTGGGATATGCGTGTCCGATGAACGTAGAAGGTCGATGGTAAAATATCAAAAAAAAGACGAAAACCTCGTAGCAAAGGCAAATCATTTCATAAACTGAACGAACGTATACTATCATTTCTGTAAGTCTTCAAAATTTCTTCTGATTTTAGAAGCTCCTAACCTCGATGATATATTCGTTTAGAGCTTAATTCAGTAATCAAACCATATTTCCTAACTTTATATTTTGTTTTTGTCAAGTGTATGCTCGGAATATTAATTTCTATCAACAAAGGTTTGAATCACATCATATCATAGAATTGGCTTACCATATGCAAGTTACAAGTTACAATGCCTTGCGGATCAACAACCGGGCAAAAACAATAACACTGATTATTGAAAATGCATTCCCAAGGTCATTGTAAATACGTGTTTGCTCACAAATAAAACTTGATATAAAGCATTCCACATCTGACAATTTTGAACACGCATTAATGTATTTATACAATTTAATAAACGAAAGGATGCTCATTGATCGTAAAACAAATTAATATCAAGTATTATTTCACATAAAGCAATATATTTATAACAATGAAAGTAAGAGCATTGTAGTCTTTATTGCAAACATTATCACGTAGCAATGTGTTCCTTGGGAAACATATTTTGTTTCTAGATTGCAGTATTAAGTAAAAAACATAATATCATTCTGTTTGTCGATGTTACGTGCAAGCTTAGAAAAAAAACAGAAAATGCAAACACGTGATGTTTTTAAACAACCATTACAGTTCAATTAAAGAATCTTGAAGCACAATTTATGCCGAAATAAACTATTTGCCACAAATCTTTATGTCTTGATTATGATTTATTAGTTCTGCTGAACTAATGTCCGGAAATCCGTCCGCAGTGTTTTTGAAATGTAGAAGTGGTGTATCTTCGCACACAGTGGTGAGTTAATGTAGAAGTGGTGGGTTTGCGAGCGCAGGGATGAGTTAAAGAATTAAGGAATAATCAACGTAATATCTAAAACAGTGTGGAATTACAATCAAACGGTAACACTGTTTGGGTTATCATTAGAGATTGACTTGCGAAATTCACAGACCAAAGAGATCTCTTTGCACACACTGTCAATCTACAAACCTGAAGTTACTCATTTCATTGCCGAATAGTTTGATTTTTGCGACTTAATAAGCAAGTTTTTTGGCGAAGAACAAATGAAACAACTGTTACAGTAAAACCATAATTTGAAAACACAAATGCTTAATTAAAATATCTATTGTAGTATGTATATTTTATCAATCTATTTCTGATGTTACTTATCATATTGTGACATTGATTCACGTAAAATTGATTTTCTATTTTTTGATCAGGAAATCTTATAATCGACGTAAGGAGTATTATAATCGAATTTTAAAATGATGAAATTCTTTTGTCAGAGCACTACAAAGACAACCGTAATTATTTTTTTCGTTTAATCTCTTGATGTTTGCACAAACTTGTGCGAAAACTCTCCTGACTTTAAAAAGACGGAATTGATATTGTAATAATTCAGAAAATAGCATTTGATTATGCGTTGATACGATTATTTTTGTATCTAGTAAGTCACATAGGATACATGAAGAAAATATGAACATTTTTACATAAGATAATTTTGTCATGATACTCCACAATACTAAACGGATAATGGAAAGCTACACAAATAAGCATCAATGAGGTTATGTATGATGAAAATATTAGTATCATTTCACGGTACAGAACCGCCCGAGACACAGCGTAAGATCATCATCGTAATATGAGGTATAAAGACTGCACACATGCTGAGACACTGCACAAACACAGTAGCCTAGCATAAAGCAGTGTCCAATCGTATTCATCCTAACATGGAAGTATGGTTATACCACAGTGTCTGGATGCAGTCAGTCTTGCTGTATAACACAACATGCAACCATCTTTATCGTAGCGTAAACCGGCTAACTTTTCCTGCCATCGTCTAATAAAAATAAAAGTGTTAAATTTCTGAATTACCTGGAGATATTCATTCTGGTCGATTTATTTCCATCTTTTTAAGAAACGAATGCGACAATACGACGATGAGAAGAGATTTAAAAAAAATGTAGAAATACAGAAGGAACACATCGCACTTAAATGGTCGTATTTGTGAGAATTACGTCTATAACACGAGCTAAAGTGTTCCAAGATTTATTGAACATGTAATGTTTTCACCTTCTTCAGTTATCGCGATCTTTGTACTGCACCTATTTTTTCTATGGTATGTGATAGTAAATCGGTAGCATTGTCATGTAATTAAATTTCTTTAGAAGTTCACTTCCTTTTGTACGTCAATTAAAATCAGAATTATTTTAATGTCTGATGATAATTCTTTTTTAAAATTAGTAATATCATAGAAAACTACAACATAATGCTTATATTAAAGTAATGATGAAATTGTCATTTTTTCACTGGGTTTAATACCATTTATCAATAATTCCCTAGCTATATATGGCGGCAGGTTCACCTAACCAGTTTTTATGGACTGTACTCTAATTTATTCTTCCGCTAGGAGCCGGTTTCTTCTACATATATGGGGGAAAATCGACATTTTGTCATTTTTTCATAGAATGTCATGAACTGCTGCGACCGGGATTTGAACCCGGATCTCCGGGTTACAAGTCCAGTGCACTAACCACTGGCTTAGGTAAATGGGTTCATTATCAATGTTGAACATAATTACCTGTTTCATAATACAAATATGTTTGAAAGCACAATATGGAGAATCTTGCAATGTTTTCAAGCAAACACAATAATTATCTGTTAATCCTGAGTTACGATGAACAACTAATGTAAATGCATGCTAATTATCAATGCCAGCCCTTTTCTCATATTTAACGTTAATGCAATTATGAACATCTGTTGTAATTATTGTTTATTTCAGTACGTTTTTGTCGAGTCATAAATCTAATGTCACATTTTTCGAAATGTGAATACAAAGTTATGACTTTTAAGATGTACTTAAACAGCACTAAAGTAATCGTTTATCATACTTTATCTGTACTTATCTCCTTCCAAAAATATCACTCGTAATCGTAATACAAAGGTACACCTGTCAGAAATAAAGATGAGATTTAGATTATGAATACAATAAATTCCCCTGAACAAATACTTCATGACGAACTAAACTGCTAAATACCTCTTCAAAAATGCATGAAAACATATATCGAACCAGGGTGGCAATTTCTTTTCCCTTTCCGACCACCTCATATCTGTCAAAAGGACTTGTTCGAGACAATTGAAATATACGTTGCATTTGTAACTAATCACATTTGTATCGCGATATCCGAAGAATAAAGTTTAGATCCATGCATTCCATGAAGCTTTATTTCGACACTATACAAGTCCTAATGTGCATTTAATGCACACAATTAAGTTTGTTTTCCTCCTAACATTGCAATTTGACAAACACCCCAGTTAAAAAATTATACCATGCCTCAATGGTATGCAGACACAACGAATTTCGTCATTCCTGAAGTTAACTAATAATGAAATTTGACATGCTGCGACGGTGGTTAACATCACAAATCTGTTTGCCGCACATCTGTGTCTTCACTTTGAACACGATATTGTAATTATCTTAATACTTGTTATAATTTAATTACCTGCAATGTATACGCTCTTGCAGTAAGGCATTCAAATTATAAAAATATAGTACATAAGCACTTCTGTTAGACACTAGTTGTCAAGAATGTCATTTTCTCGTGTTAAGAACTTGCAACTATACAGATTAAGACACCACCTGATTCATTAAGTCCACATCATGTCTACATTAGTAAAACAACAGTATTTCTACAAAATGAATTATCATAAATACTGACTAATTATATACTCACGGGCACACAACTAAGTAACGTTTTAAGCGAGTAATGTCAACTCTCCATGGTGCTGTCACACTTGCATCCCATGTTTTGTACCTCACTTATGTGTATAGAGTAGTCTCGCTTAGGTACAGGGGCCTTCGTGTATCCAGCGGCACTTGACATAGGTCATTACGAAAAATGTCCCCATTTCTAGCTGTCTTATAAAGACATTGTTTAGCCATTAAATCATGCACACGTACAGACCATGCTATGGAATCTGGTCTGCACTCCTTACTGATTCTCTTATGATGATGTGGTTTCTTAACACCAACCGTTAAATCTTATTATTCGACGCATTTATGCCCTACCCGGAACAATAACTGAACAAGAACAAGCAAATTTTAGAAGGCCAATTACTGATTCATGTACTGGTATTTTACCACATTTGAACTTAACGACAAGAATCCCTTAATTTATCCCTTAATTTAATCCCTAATTTCGTAGGAGTCCCTCTTTTCCATTTTGACTGTATCAAAATCAGTATCGAGAAACGATAGAACAATAGAAGGCTAAATATTTTTAGATGGACACTAAGGCAACGATTGATGAAAATTCACGTGTGTCATTTGACTTTTCCTGCATGCAGTTTCTTTACATTATACGAAACACTTTGAAATACTGCAAAGATAGCTGAACAATGCAAACACGGCACGTATTTTTAACATTCCACATTATTGGTTTCACTTTTTAGAAAACCTAGTATGTAAGCTTTGTGGGTTCTAACCTCAAACTGCTTGTCTGAGCGGTACTTGAACTAATTCAAAACTTTTCACTTTGTACTGACTGAACAAACCAACAAAGTGACATCATAGCATTATAATTCAGGTAAATACAATCCAAGTAGCTTAGAAAAGGGCAAAAACTTTGTGTTTCATAGTTAGAATGTGAACGACGATTATAAAATCATCGTTCGAAAAAAACCTAAAATGGTCTGAAAGCATTAGAAATCCGCACAACAATAAATTCTCATTCTCCGGTAATTGATGAGTCATTTTTTTTATTTTTCAAACAATGGCGTCTGGCTTATATACTAATACAATAAGCGGTTTGCTAAATACATTTTGTAATTACCAAGTCAAATATATTATATTTTGTGAGGTTATAACTAAAATGAATGGCAGAAACACCTGTTGTGTAGAACATGTAATTGTTATAACATCTGAAGTGTTTTCAGGTCCATTTAAATTCTTGCTAAAACAATTGCATTCCAGGTTTTTAATTAAACCATCTCGCCACAGACAAGTTTCCCATCTTGAATAATATGCGTAGATATACGGGCAAAAATGATGTAAAACACATATGTGAACGCTGTAAACTCGTAGGTAACAAGTCATTATGTAAGCAATCCTCGGAATAATGGTTATCCGATAGGATTGTCAGGTATGAAATGATTTCGGAATACGCTCCTCAGTGTCGTGGAAACATATAATTTAATCTGTCACTGTATGCTCTTTAATGCTTGATATGTTTTCTGAATAACTTTCAAAATGAGAAGCATTACATGCGCTGAATTGTCAGTTGATGCCAATAACATTTATCAATTGTGCTTTTGAATACATAAATATCAAAATGTTTCAGACGAACGGCAATGTGTTAAATTAGTTTAGATTAAAATGGAAGTTGTGTTGCTTATGGCAAATAAACCAAAGTCTTGCATTTCAATACATTACCATTGTAATCGTTTAGAAATCAGATATCTGGGTGGTTAAAGAGAGATTTAAGCAAATTTTTCTATGAAAATCACTTCATCTACATTTAAAACGGTATAAATTGGGACATCATATTTACGTTGTGTAAAAAAGATAAAAGCAGACGTGTTACAAACTTGTCGATACAAATCCTTTGTTGTTTACGACCTAAGATACTGATACTGTAGGTAACGCTATCTATACAAAGGACGCTTTGTTTGAAGTCCCAGACACACATCTCCGCTCTTAAACCTTATTACCTTGAAAGACCAATTATTGTAATAAATATTTATCTTCTGTCTGTTTGATCACGTCTATTTCTGAATGTGATAAGTAAACAATATGTAAAATTGACACCTTAGAGAAAAGTGTGTCTTACTACTAATTAACCTCACATAGAACAATTGAACTATATCGTTTCATCACAAATACAATTGTACTTCACAAAGTAAAAAGTCAGCACGTGTCAGTCTCTAAATTGAATAATTACTCAAAAGCTTTGAATCTCTCGATTTCTGTACAAAGTCCCATATAGTTCATGGAGGTTAAGGTAACATTAAAGCGATGTTTTCTGTGTGATATGGCATTTTATTACTGAATTAAATGGAAACTAACTAAGTTACTTGTGGTCGTCAGACACTCGACCTTACAGAATCTTAAATACCACCGCTAAAGTAGGCAATGTTTCATCTTAAATGAATTAATGTCTGAAACGGCTAGTTCTCTTCAGACTCGCCTCAAATTTATCACAATAAATATACTGTATGTGTGAATGTAACGACTAAGAAGGATGAGAGAACGTAACATATCAAATTGTAGCAGGACCCTCGTTAATGGAATCGATTTAAAGTCAGACTGTGTCTTCAGTTTAGTCAAGACCCATCACATGGAAGCATCCAGTCTCAGAAAAAACAACTGAAATACCGGTATGTTATAAATACAATGTTTTTGACTTTATTTTGCGTAAATCAGTTTCTATTGAATTTTGGGTAATTGCCGGATGATATGGTTTATTTACTAATTCCACTGATAACGTTAGAGCAAATCAAAACAATATTCTGATATATAAATCCTTATTTTAATCCTCAAAAAATACTGTGCCACAAAATCGGTTTGATAGTGACGTAAACATTGAGATTCTTAAAATAGAAAAACGTACATCATAAAATGGATTAATAATTGAAGCACAAGCAATTTAAATCAAGAGTGATACAAAATATTTTTGATGTAAAGAATCTTACGATAGATTCTGAATCTTCGGATACGTATTCAAATTCCAAAGGTGTCTCGAATGAAATAGTATTTGTTTTATTCTTAAAATCATGCAAATTGTATAACTTTACGAATCTAAAGAGATCTAAACAAATTATGACGATTATGTCGGAATCCCATTGTCTTATAGAACACATATTATTATTGCCGAATTACCAACAAACTTAAGGTAAACATCAACTCGTGTCATTGAACTGGCTTGTGTGCTTATGCGTTATATGCATTATTGCGTACGAAATATCAAAACAAACTGAAATTATGATGATTCCAAAATATATTTTTGTTACACATTCCACCATTTTTGCCTTTGAGACTTAGTTTCGGACAAATAACGTTTCCCTCATCTATACAATATTTTTGAAGTGCTTTCAAGCAAGTCACGTTTGCTTTATATTAAAACCTATCCTATCGGGGGAAGGAATGGTTTCGTTTAAGGATGGTTTTACGGGACAATCGGTTCGGACATTTTACACTGTACGAATAACGTCATTTATAAAGTATTACAACAACAGATGTGACACATTTGAAATACAAAGGGCGACAGACCAGACATAAATTGACAAACATCGAACAATGTGGCTTTATATCAAAATAGCAGAGAGTGGTTTTATTAACGTTTTTGCCAACTATGTGGCATATCACATGTACTGAATATAATGATAAATACCGAATGATTATGATCTAAACTGAAGTGGAAATTATCTGCATTTTCTTGACATAATACTAGATGATATCTGTACAATTACATGAAAAAACGTTATTTGTTGGAAGGGCGCATATTTAAATTATCGCCATTTTCCACCAACATTTCCCAGCATAATTGTTACAGTATTTTCTCGTTATAGACAACAAGGTTTAGTTCTGCATAATTATTGATATGTTCATTTCTGGGCTGATACGTATGTCATTTGTATAATGTACATTAATATCCTAATTCTCGAACTGGTACCGATTTTTTCACCTATGACCGCCGTAATGATTTTTGGTTACTGCAAGTATGGTCCAACACGATGATTGTGTGGCATCTGTTCGTATTAGTTACTGTGCAAATGCAGTTTTCTTTTTACGACCAAAGCATTGCATTGTTTAACAAACTTATCAACAACATTATCCACATACTTAAATACATCGTCATTATATATATCCGCTTAAATTCAATACATGTAGTTAAAATTTTATAGAATTATCAACGGGAGTAAAGAACATGATAAAAATACATTCATCATTTTTACGCTATTTCATATTATATGCAGATCATTACAGATTTAGCTCATTTCTTGGAAGTAAAATCCATTATCTTAATACCATTCTTACAGCAGCTGAGGTTATTTACAAATAAAATTGTAATTATTTGCATTGATGGAAAATTCATAATTATTTTTATATGATCTGGAAGCTTATGTTGAAGTCCATTATTGATACTTACAGTCTGACAGTTCGGAGAATTAACATTTGTATCTTTATCTTCACATAATACTAGTTTACGTAATGGTAATCATGTGAAAATGAGTGGCTATTTATTAGAAAACAATGGCATCCATTAAGTATCTGTTTCATGTTCGGAAATTCTCGGCACCAGAGCTGCATTATTTAATCAAGATGCTTTCCGAAAGGTACTCATTTTCTGTAACGTAGATCAATAGCGATGATTTGCAACGGTGTTTCCGCTTGCCCATTTCTCTTTCCAGGCCGGTGCATAATGTTCGTCATATTAAGTCACGCTTTATGTAAAATCGACAAAACTAAATTTTATCGTGTGTTTTATTTGGACGTTAGTTACATAATAGAAATATGGCCGAGCTGACTTGGCTTATCGTGAACATTTCGCTCATTTCTACGACTGTACATCTGATTTTTTTCCCGTTTCGATCCATAATGATTTTGCTTCATATTGAGACTAATGCAGACAGTTCAAAAGTTGAAATCTGAGTCTTAAGTGATTTGAGTTTAACCCGTTTTATGTTTTGATATACATGCGTGTATTTCATATTAAAACATAAAAAAGATTTACTTTCGATATAATTATAGTAAAATCTATATATAATTTATCTAAATCTGTGCTACGTGTATTATTCTAATCCCGAAAATACCTGCATTGAAATTGTTACTGTCAAATAACAACCAGCACAAACTATATATTCATTCTGCCACCATATATATGGACGGCGCGCTCTGATAGGGCGATTGCACGCTATCAGTTACATTTGCCGTTTTGAACATTAAGTACGCTGATGCGTATTTTAATCCAACATTTACATTTGAGTAATCCTTTCATCAAATGGTTGTGTTGATTATGTATCCTTAACAGACAATTCGTTAATTCTACAATAGTTCTGTAATAACATACCGGGACCTGTAGTAACACTGTAATGTACAAGAAACACAAAATATTGTTATTATGGACCTTCCGTCTCAAGCAATAAGTCTGCTGGTTCCTTTTTACTTCCTTTCCGAACATTACAACATTTTGAAATCTTTTATAAATTAAATTTTATATTAAATCATCTGCTTGATACGTTTTCTTTTTCAAAAAATCAAATTCTAACATGCTTGTTCATGTAATTTTTGTCCTGATATCAGATTCCCCTAAACTAAAGGCTTTTGTTTCATACATTAGATGCCAAAGTAAGTATGTTCAGATTCCCTGAATTATTTTTTACTAGTTGAGGATTGTTTGGTAACCTCCTTCTTCAAAAATATGCATCTAACGAAGTCTTAAAGCCAGACATATTCTCTGAATGAAATCGTATCAAAGATGACAATGTTGTGGGTACCATAAAACAATTTCCATTGTTTATGTTATTTTTTTAGCATGCTTAGTATATAAGGAACCTTATGTCTGGCTACTAGACAAAACTATGCGTTAATGCTTTCATTTTGGCTAAATAAAGTTCGCCGACACTAATGTCGTGTCTGTTTCTGACTTAATGTTTCAAATTAGACATTTTCGCTTAATGAAATGCCCGTAAGTAGCGCGTTACAAATTGTTAATAGCAAGTCATTAGCACCACATTTCTGCTACATAAATTAACGACGTGATACGCGACCTAATTTTCTTCATGGGTATTTTCTGTGTCTGTAACTTAGGGTTGAAATTAGATATGAAATGACATCCATACAAGACCATTCGAAGATTGATGTCATTGGAAAAGTATTCCGCATTGGTAGTCCTTAAATTACAGTTTATACGCGTCTATTATTTATTTATGTAATATCATTTTCCCCAGAGGTAAGTGTGAGGTTAACCCTCAAAACTAGTTTAAACCCCTGTCATACAGGCCGTTCCAAAGCGGTAACCTTCGATGGACTGTGTTGTGTTCTCCCTTATTTGCATGGTTCTGTGTGTTAGGTGGGTTTTGGATATGGTATTTTTAGGGGATGATGGGATGTTTTGTTTGTTTTCTAGGAATCTATGTCTGATCTTTATATATTAAATTATGTATTATGTTTAATAAACATGATAGATGTAAGTACTTAGTAGCTTATGCTTTACTCAGATGTGAATGTAAATTATCAGACTTACAACATGATACAGCATCAATTTCTGTGCGTAACAGTTTACAATTATACGAATTTTTATCTGTATTTTATTGACAACATACTTAACAACTATAAGTACACATTGTTACGTACATTGTTACAATATTATGTACAACTGTGCATACCATAAAACAGAAACATGCGTTTTTTTCTGGTGGAAATCTTAATTATGCTTTTATTGAAGCCATGCTCTTTGTGGACGATATTAAACATATTAATTCACGGACGAATCATTCATAGTTGTCACGAAATATTTCATATTTTACAATTCATGCCAATTATACTGTAAATGCTCGTTATAAGCCATACATTTCTCAAAGCCTTGAGGAGACCATTAAATAACGTTGAATGGCGTATTTAAATGAAGGCATGCTGTACACATCGATATTAACCTACAAAGAAAAGCTCACTATATTACACTATATTATATAAGCCATATTACCACTAGACACATACATGTACATAGCATATGAAATTAAGACCAGAAAACCTTCCCATTTTAGACAAAAGCTTTTGAAGTGGCATTGATTTTAACGATTTAATTTTCAAATCTACCCAATCCAGTACAAGGGATAACCAGCCACTGAGTTGAGGTATACGAGGCATGAGTATATATATCGCCATGGCGTTAATTTATGCAGCATTTTGGTTTGATTTTGAATAATTCGGTGACCTCAGGACAGAATAAGGTTTTATTAATTGAATATGCTACACGTTTTAATTGACATTTTAATTGAAAATTGATATGAAAGCGAATCTCAGAAACAACCACATACAAATGTCTCGCCAACGTTTTGTGGATCAAACTATTCATAAGTAGAAAAAAACCTACTTGTATCCAACTAAATCAATCATTTGAATAAAAATAACCCAACAGTAACCGCAACAACAGAATCAAATCACAGACAGCAGTTCATTGAGCTTCTTTCACAGTGTCACGTTTACTGTTATGAACGTTGTGTCTAGTGTCGAGGTTATCTTAATAAAATATTCCCGTAGTAAAATCAGAAATGGAATTACAAAAAATAGTCAAAAATGAAGAACTCAATTCAACAGTAAAACAAAGAAGAAAAATCAGATATTCCCATGGTAAGACCAGAAATTGAATTGCAAAACTTGTCGAAAAAAAATGAAGAACTCAATTCAGTACTAGAACATAGTAGAAAAATAAATTGCGTCATTTGTCATAACATAAGTTTTGGTAAAACTTCAAGAATGCGTTTGCTGTTTTTATCAGTCTCAATATTGAACTATAATAGAAGCGTTGATTAGTTCACCAGACGGTAACTAGGCTATAAAGTAATCACTATAATAACATGGCTGTCATAATATTCCTGCATTTCTCTCATACGATTAATTACCATTGTGTGCCAGTAATTCACTGGTGCACTGTTGATGTCGTTTCTTTATTTATTATTACTGTATTGATAACGAATTGCCACATCAAATGATACTAAATTAAGGCTTTGTGTTTGCATTTCGGGTGAAAATTAAATTCCGATAATTATTCAGTTTTTCTGCTGTATTTAATGTATGCTTGTAAATACGACCAGCACTTAAAAGAAATCTGGCTTTGCTGTGCTGTAAAATGTGTTAATAGATAACGCAAAATAATTGGTTTATTTTAATGAAATCAAAGCATATCTTCAGCCCCAATGTTTTTGTCATGTATCACATGTGACGTGCTAAGTGCGTATGGAACACAGCTTACATCATCAAATCAAAGATATTTCAACATTACGACGCATGTTAGTCAAACTCATTTAAAAATAAAACATCGTTTGCATACTTATTTTAGACTGTTCGTGATGTAATTATAGGTGGACAGCATTTCTTAATGATGTGGAGGAGCCTGTTTTAAGGGATGTGGTCCCATATTTTACATGAAGATAGTGTTTATCAGCACAAATGATATTCCTTGTTACAATGAACACAGCTCCTTTGGGAAACATTCACACCGATGTTGGAGATGTTCAACTGCACATATGTTGTCCATTACCAAATAAACACATTCCACAGCTGATTTTTTTCAACTCCACAAGCAATAATCATATTAAGTGTTGCACCTTTTTTTTATTTTTGTTCTTAGATGATATATTTATTGTTTATGTCTCAATTAACAAACGTGCGATCTTCCGACTAATCTAGGCATTTATCTCCGAAAGATACTCAGTCCAATAGAAACTGGTCGTTCAAACATAATTAACAACATCAAATCAAATTTATGACTAAATCTTTCGAAGATGAAAATATCCTGATCGGGAATGAAGTGGCATAAAAATTCCAAAATGACCAGATGCTGTGCAATAAAACATTTCCTGCAGGTAAATCGTGCACTCTGTTATTACCTACAAACAGTATTAGACGTATTTACGTTTACCTGTCTGAACAATTTATGCTATTAATGTATACATTATTTGCACTGGAATCCGTCTGTACTAAAAGTTTAGTGGTTTTTTGCTATATAGATTGTGATCTGATGACAAAAAATCTTGGTCACGGATTCAGCTGTTAATAATGTATTATACCGTATAATAATAATGTGTAGATGGTTAGTATTGTTTTGTAATTCCTACATAATTATATTGACACTAGTACAGAATTATCCCTGTTTTTTTTTTTTTTTTTTTTTGATTTTCGATTTTTGATTTTAATATTGAATTACGTGTCCCTGTTGTGCCAATGAAAGTTTTTTATGAATTCGTATTTTCTGAAAGTGCACATAAAGTTGTTACTTGGGATATGGGAATAAATGATAAAATAATCATTGGGCCTTTTTATTGTGTGCACGTATCAGATTGGTCGTCTTTATAGAACTATATAGTTTGTAATAAGTACAAATGACGCTAATGACATTACTGAAGGCATTTATTCGTATACACATAACCGTACTGATCCCTTAATAGAGTTTAAATCCGTTTCGACAAAATTAATCCGCTAAATAGCACATTTTACATTCATCACATGTGTATTTTACGTTAGTAATTTGCTTCAAAGCAATATTTTGGTGCCATTAATGTTACTTGAAAACCATACCATCATCAAGACCAATTATAATTACCACACATACATACATACATGTTACCAGATATGTTACATGTTCGCCATTTGACTGCTTAATCGCCTCACCTTTTTTATTTTCATTTTATTTTATTATATCAGTATTGCACAGAAAGCAAAATAATAGGCTCGTGCAAAATGCTACATTCCAAACATAGACATCAAACTATTTTTTGCCGATAAAATATTTCATTTCTCAACTTTTATCTATAGTTTACATATGGCTTGGTTTGATTAGACTAAATCTGGCATCTCAGACATAATACTTTACAAAGGATGGTTCAAGTTCAATCATATTTGTAAATATTTGCTGCTAGCAGACAACAAAAGCTAATGATTTTGTGTGTGTCTGGTACATTCAATGAAAGAAATTCAAGATGTGATCAAATTTGTGATTTCAATGAAGAGTTTACCAAATGTCATTATTGTATCGTTCAAATAGTACATTGTCTGTATTATTTCCTTAATGCTTGTGTCAAAGGGTTAAACCAATCTGTGGCCCATATCCCAAAATGATAATTGTGTCTCTGCAGTACTAAGAAGTACAATACTGGTTCAACAGAGCCAATGTAAATATTTCTTACATACTGAACAAAACCAGAATAATACTGTCTATAACTTTGATTGAATACAGGTTGGTGTAAATAAACAAGAGCATGATAGTGTTATGCATGCATTTAAAGATGGTTTTATCGTGAATATTAGGCCGTTCGTTGACGGATAATTTCAGATTTTTAATCAAGTGAGGTAAGAGTCCAAATAAAAAGCAACATGTAATATTAGGTATAACCATCTGTAGAATGTTTGACTTCAGAGCATCGTTGGCGCACAAAATTAATAACAGTGTCAATTTCTCCCCGAAGACTATTGTTCTTTTCCTTAATTAGTCTTAACGGACAGAGTTTATTGAGGTTCACAAATGGATTAGGACGACGCCTTACATGCCTGTCCGAATTATCCCAGGCGTGCTTGATTAGGTTCAGATGTGGACTTTTAGCGGGCCAGTCATCAATGAAATCATTCGACTCAAGACGTTGTGTGTCGAGCAGTATAACTTGGGGGCATTGTTATGATGAAATGTCGATAGTTTGGCGTGGTTATGGAAAAGGAGAATGTCGTGAGACGTGAGAATGTCATCGCGGTAGCGTCGGGCGATTAAACTGCCGTCAACCACCACTAATGGTAACCATGGGAAATGGCAGCCCAGACCATGACAGAACCCTGCTTAATCCACCTAATTAATGCGGGGACATTGATTGTGTTCAAATAATTCAACACTGAATGCTCTGCACTTTATTTGAGGATTTAATAAGAATAGTAAATGCATCTTGCAAGGAATATGATTAAGATATGATCATTATAAGTTCCAAGGGTAAATATTCATGTAATTAATCAATTTTGTAAAAACTGGAGAGATCCTACCCTCGATAATGTATTGGTTTAAAAGTTAATTTACTGGATGCTTTAAATAGTGTATATTTTGTCAAGTTTTTGTTCGTTAAATTACGTCGACAAAATTCTGATTAACTTAATAGAATTGGCCCAGCCATATACAAGTTACTGGTTACAAAGCATAAGAAAAGACAATAAAACAATAATTGAAAATGTATTCCCAAGGACATCATACGTTTGCGTTGGCAGGGAAATAAAACTTGATATAAAGCCTGCATCATCTGACAAGTTTGAATGCATATCGATGTGTTCATACAATTTAAGGATGTTCATAGATGCTCATAGATCGTAAAACAAAATTGTCATCTAGATTGGTCTGCTTCAAGCGGTTTGTTTATAATACTAAAAGTAAGAGCATTGTTGTCGTTATTTCCAATATTATCAAATAGGAATAGTTCCTTGGGAAACATAATTTTGTTTCTAGATTGCAGAATTAAATAAAAAAATATCAGTTCATTTGTCTATGTTATGTGCCAGCATTCAAAAGTAGAGAAAATGCATACATAGCAAGTTTCTTAACAAAACATGGCAGTTCATTCATGTAATCTTACACAAGTTATGTAGAAATAAACTGCCACAAATTAATTACGTTTTATGTCTTGGTCAAAATATATTTATTCTGTATAGCTAACGTTTGGAACTAAATCTGCAGTATTTTGAAATGTAAAATGAGTGCGTCAGCACACTCAAAGATGAGTTAAAGAATTAAGGAATAATCAAACTAATTACTGAAGCGGTGTGGAATTTCAATCAGGAGGTAACACTGTTTGGATTATCATTAGAGATTGACTGGCAAAGTTTACTTTGTGCAATACTCTCACAAACTAACGAGATCTTTTTGCAGACACTGTCAATCTACATAATCTGAGGTAACTCATAGTAGTTATATATTTGAACGAGTCTAGGCCACCCTCGTAAACTCGGCTGCTTCGGTATTCGCTTCGCTCATACTCCTAGACTCGTTCAAATATATAACTACTATACGTTATATTATAGAAAAAAATAAATATATTTGGAAATGAAAAATGAAATATTTTGAAATTTTGTAAAAATGGCATATTTTTTATTTTAGGGATATGTAATATTTTGAAATTTTGTAAAAATGGCATATTTTTTATTTTAGGGATATGAAATATTTTGAAATTTTGTAAAAATGGCATATTTTTTATTTTGGGGATATGTGATATTTTGAAATTTTGTAAAAATAGCATATTTTTTTTATTTTGGGGATATGTAATATTTTGAAATTTTGTAAAAATGGCATATTTTTTATTTTGGGGATATGTGATATTTTGAAATTTTGTAAAAATAACATATTTTAATTTTGGGGTATATGCAACATTTTTCAATATTGTCGGGAGATCAGTTTTTTGGGAAGCAAACTGTTTCAGGGTCAGATTTTAAAATTTTAAAAATGGTCAAGAGATCAGTGACAAAGTTTCTACTGGGGATATGTGATATTTTAAAATTTCAAAATGTAACATTCGACATTTTTCAAAATAATCGGGAGATCAGTTTTTTGGGAAGCAAACTGTTTCTGTGTCAGATTTTAAAATTTTAAAAAATAGTCAGGAGAACAGTTTCAAAATTTTCCAGGGAACATGTGATATTTTGAAATTTTGAAAATGTGATATTCGACATTTTTCAAAATAACCGGGAGATCAGTTTTTTGGGAAGCAAACTGTTTCTGTGTCAGATTTTAAAATTTTAAAAAATAGTCAGGAGAACAGTTTCAAAATTTTCCAGGGAACATGTGATATTTCAAAATTTTGAATATTGGTATTTTTGAAATTTTGAAATATTGGCATTGTGATATTTTTGAAAAATTAACTAGAACGGTTTTCAGATAAATATTTCGGTGGTGGATCATTTATTATAATAGTTTTATTGAATAAAATTAAACATTTCCTATTTTTTTTTTTTAATTCGGATAAAGCCTGAGCCCTGCCTTCATCGATAAGTTTTTTTCTATCAATCTCACTCAATCCTGTTTGTTTCGAATGTATGTTATCTTTTAAATTATTATATTTTTCCAATTCATCAAGTATAAGTTTAAATTCATTGTCAGATATACTACCATCGGTCAAAGCCTTCGAAATCAAATTTTTTATACTATTCAATTTACTTTCTGCAATGGTTTCAATCTTGTAATGTTTTTGTGTTTTTGTAAATAATTTACGTCTGATAAGTTTAACACATGCACCCAAACTTCCAAATACAACTGCTGCAATTTCTAATGGAAATAATATCGGAACTGCCAGACCTACACCTGCTAAAATAACAGACATCGATATTAGAACGGTATCAACGCCATCGGTAATATTAATTCCACGTTTATATTTTTTATATAATGATTTGCGTGTATTTCTTTCATCGATTAATATTTTCTCTATTTCTGATATTTTCTGTAATCTATAATTTTGTCCACCTTCGTCTCTAAAGTCTTCGTCGGATAATTCTGGATATAAATTCGGCGCCGTTGGTTGTTTCATTTTTAAGGATATTTTTTGAATTCAAATAATAATGCGGCAACGCTATTGAATGCAGATCCATTGTACACCAAACTTACAAAATTAATAACACTACCGGCTTCAATCGAAAATGGTTTATCAAAATTTATATATTCTGATATCGTTTTATGTAAAGTAATTTCACATCCTCTCAAAATTTCTCCATTTACCAATACACCAATCCTAGCTACACCAATTTGTCGTTCACAAGATAAACTAATTCCAGTTATTTGACCACGTTTCATAACAACGTAACCAACGTCTTTTTGTCTACCGGCATTTCCAAATGAAAATACTCCACCATAAACCAAATTACCTTTTTTTTCAGCAGTTATTGTAATAGCTGATTTTATATTTTCAATAGTTGGATCCTTACGGGGTTTTTTAACACCGAATATACTCATTTTTTTTAAAAAATTATATAATTTCTAATACACAATTAATTGGCAATCCATTATTATTTATTTTCTGATTGTTCTCATCACGAACACTTATATTTAATTCTGAAATATCACCATGTGTTAATTGTTTATATTCTGGATTGTCAAAATGCGTATGTACAATATCGCCAAATGCTCTATTTTCAACAGAAACAATACCTAGAATATTACTTGGTGCACCATCGAAGAAATTATATGCAGTATTTATCTGATCAAGGTGAATATATAGCTGTTTGTAAGGTGATAGGTCTATTGTTCTGGTACCATAGTGTGGATTTTTATTATTAAATCTTCTCCTATTTTCGAATCCTAAAATTCTACATAAATTTTCACTTAATTTCACTTCATTCAGAGTAATTAATGAAACAATACCATTTGTTTCATTTACGGATAATGTTATATTGTTATTTTGAAATATATCGGATATTTCCTGAAAACTATAATACCCGTCTGTAATTTTATCCGGATTTTTTCCTATTATTTGAATACGGTCGTCAATTAAATTATACCAGCCCATAGTATAAGTAGAACTCTTCAAACCAATTTTCATATTACCATGTTTATTATTTATATTTTGTTGTAAGATTATAGTCTTATCAATATCGGAAATTGTATGATACATTTTTTAAAAATAAAAAAATGTCACCAAAAGAATTTAAATATAATGATGAATCTCGTTATCCCGGTGCAGGTATATTCGACAAGAAATCAATCGATATTATAAAACAAAATATTATTATTTCATCATCCGGAAAAAATTTCAACGTATATTTCCCAAATATATTCGAAAAATATATTTTACCACATGTAGTATCAAATGAAATAGTACAACGCTGGAATACAAACCCATTATTATTTTGGCAAAATCAATTAAATTTTGCAATATGGTGTGCCACTACTGTTGTGGTATAGATTTAAACAATCATTTGAAATATGGTGGATTGACCGGATCATTATTTTTGTTTCATGTTTACTATCAAACAAGACGAATACTATTTGAATTATCTATTGCATTGCCACAAGATGAAAGTTGGAATGCATTTTACAATAGTTACGATCGTGGTGCATACGAACGAATATGTAAAGAGTTTGATGTAGATCCTAATTCAGATTGGAGACAAAATGATGGTCTTGGAATTATTTACACAACAAGTCATACAGCTTGGAAACGAACCGATTTTAGACATGATCATTCGTCCCAACATATTATTAGTAGTACGGCAACCGATCTAGATTTATCAAAAATGACATTTGGACCAGAAGTGCCGGGTGGTAGACGTTGTGGTATTTCATCATGCGAATATCTTCCACCCAAAAAAGTTCATATTGATTATATTCAACAATCAAATAATATAAAAAATGCATGGACGACATTTATTCTTGATAAATCGAACGGTTTTACTAGAGCCGGTATCGAACGTATCAATGAATCCATACGAACATATTGCTGGGCTATACTAAGTTCACAGTCCCAAACTAGAACAACTATACTTGGAACGGGAACAGCCTTCGATGCACAGAAACAATTTATTGCAAATATCGAAGATGCTATAAATAGTCCTATAGATTTACCAAGTCAAATTACAAGATATCAAAATACACTAAAATATGCACGAAGTAAAGTTGATTATGTTTATGGAATTGGATTGTACATGTCTCCCGGTGATATGGAATTACGAATTGGTACGATTCAAGATTATAACAATGAAATTGTGGTAGCCACCGATAATGAAATACTTGGATTGAATGATAGCGTGAATAATCAACCCATTCCACCGAAATATCATGTAGAAATTATAGGAACCAAAACTAAGAAATCTATTCCAGAAATTTCAACTGAAACAAAAAAATCTATACCTAAACCTGTTAAAATTAATAAAGATTCAAAACAACACGAAAAAAATAAAATTGCATTAATAGTTGGAAGTATAGTAATCGGTCTTATTTTGATATATATTCCCTAGCAGCTGCATATAACAATCCAACAACAAGAATGACCAATGCCCATATATGTTCCCCAAACCAGTTGACAACTTTTCCAGTTGTTGAAAATAACCAAGATACAATAGAACCAATGACACCAGGCAATGCAGCTGCTGCTTTTCCTGCAAGATTGGCTAATAATTTACCGAGATTGGTCAATTGTTTTTTAATCCAATCATATATACCGTCTTTTTTTGGTGGACTAGGCGGAATATTTCCACCTGTACTAATTTTAGTAGGAATAATAGATTCAACAATAACACCAACAATCATACCAACAGCAGTTACAAGACTGACAATTGTAATACCTTGTTCTCTGAATAATGTTTTAATTCGTTCAGCCAATGTTGTATCTTCGTTTAGTATTTTATGTATAGTTTCCCTGATTCTATTAATTTGGGTACGTAATCTATCTCTGTTAATTTCAATTATTTCAATTCTCGAACTTCGTTCAATTTCTAAATCTCTTATTCTATTTTCAATTCTATCTATTTGAAATTCATCATTATCAGATTTAGCCTGTTCTAATTTTTCTTTTTCTTTTGCCAAATCTTTATTTGTTTCTGCTAATTTTGCTAATTCATTTGCAAGTTCATCTCGTACATTGGTCATAGCTGTAATAATACCGGTCATTTCTCTATTTGTTATATCGGTTTGTGTTCCTCGGTCATTTTGAATTTCTATATATCGTTCATCTATTTCGATAAATGATGTTTCTATTTCTTTCACCGCAGTTTCAGCTGCATCGGGTAAATCGGTCAATTCCATATTTTCAACATCGGGTAGGTTATTTTCTGTATTTTGTAAACTTGCAACTGCCCGTGCCGATAATGGTTTAGTTGTAGATCCATAATCGGACAAATTCAATACAGTTCTAATTAACTTTGTTGCACCACGACCAATTTTAATTGCCAAAGTATTCAAACTTATAAAACCACCACCTTTTTCGGATGTAATTTGAATTTCTTTATCTCCAACCTTCAAAAATAGTGTTTTATTATCTGGTCCAAGTTCAAAGTTTGTAATATCGATGTATGATGGTTCTAATCCATATTTTTCTTTTATCATATTGTAATATTTTTCAACTATACGTTGTTTATGTTCTAATATTATTTGTATTCTTGTATCTTCGTCAAAAGGTTGGATATTCTCAATATTAGCACTTTGGTTTTGTATAAATCTATTAAATTCATCATCTATTTCCATATTATCTTCATAATCATCTCTATCATAATCGTCTTCGTCGAATACGGGATTATCGAAATCCATTCCACCTTCTGCCATTTTTTATTCTTAAAAAATGTCGGCCTACGGAAACAAATTAAATCCATACAGAAAAATAAGAGAACCTCGTGGTGTCAGAGGTATTCGTCAAAGTGTTGTAATAACAAATAATCCGTCGACCATTGATCAAAATCAACAGTTACTGGTTAGATTTCCAAATTTAAGCAGTAACGATGTTATAGTACCAGGTACAGTCAGATTGGCATTTGAAATTGAAATAAATTCCAAAGATCAGAATGCAACTATATTTCAAAATATAGGTAGATCTATAATTAAAAAAACCACAATTAGAATCAGTGGAAATGAAGTTATGTCTATTGACGATAGCGACATTTATCATTGTTATATCGATTTATGGAGATCGCCAACTGAACGTGTGAATATGGTTTATCAAGGTATCGGTAAAACTAATATGTTGAAACATAGAATTGGAGCTAAAGATGCTTCGGCTGATAGAGAAGATGAGGCTGTTGCAAAAGCATACGGAAATAGATTTTGTATTCCACTAGATTTTGAATTATTGAATACCCACATGCCATTTTATCAAGCTGGTCTCGGTGATAGACTTGAATATGAACTTACATTCAACGATTACAATAAAGTTATAAAATCAACAGATCCAGATTCTAGTTATTCGATAAGAAATATTTGTCTGGAATTCGATACCGTTTCTGATACTGGATTTGCAAGACAAATAAGACAACAGGTTGGCGGCAAAATGGTTGTTTTGTATGATCGAATACTTAGACATAGAAAAATATCTAAAAATAAATCTGATACATTATGGAATATTAATCTAAATGTTCCAGCTAGAAGTATGAAAGGTATTCTTATGTTATTCGAAGACCCAGAGCGAACATCAACACAGACCTATTACAATCCCGAAATAACAAAAGTAGAAATGACGATAGAAGGTGTCCCGAATCAGCTATATAGTCAAGGAATGAAATCATATCAGCAATGGGATGAAATAAATAAATTTTTTGCATTGAATTCAAAACAAAATAAAGAAACGAATATGGTTATAAAAGATTTATATTTTACCGATACAACATTGGAAAAATATTTAACTGATAATTATGCATTGTGGTTAGATTTGCGTTCAACAGATGATAATTCACTACATGGTTCAGGCCGTCGAATTGAAAATGCCTCCGAAGGTATAACAATACAAATTTCAAAAGAAGCTGGAGATGATGAGATGATAAATGTTTATCTATTTGTTATACAAGATGCACAAATTAATTTTGAAGATGGTAGATTTAAAGAAATTAGTTATTAAAATGGATCTGCCGAAATATCCACATTGTGCAATTATTTGTGGTCAAACTGGTTGTGGAAAAACTGAATTCGTTTTAGATTTGCTAGAACGTGAATATAGAAATGTATTTATGTATATCGTTATACTTTGTCCAACGATTCAATGGAACAAGGCTTATAAAAACCGTGAGTGGATCGGTAATATTAGAAATCCCAAAACAAAAAATATTACAATTGTAAATCCTATAATTAATAATGAAGAAAAATTACAGGAATTACTAAAAATATTTTTCAAAAAATATGCAGGCCGACCAACCCTATATATTATTGATGATTGCAGTGCTACGAAAGATTTAACAAAAAAAAAAGATATGTTGTCGGAATTGGCATTTTCTGGAAGACATGCCGAACAATCGGTTTGGGTTATATCACAACGATATAATTCTGTTCCGAAAGATTTACGCGAACAAACAAAATGGTTATGTATATTCTATACCAAAGACAGAGATAGTTTTGAAAATTGTTTACGTGAAAATGATGTCATTCCTACATTTGACGAACGACAACGAATAAAAGAAAAATTGAAAAAAATGAAACATATCAAATTAATTTTGAAAACTGACCAACCTACCGGCTACTGGATAATTGATTAAGTATTGCTAGTATATTCTAGAATTGCTTATACGTATGATTCTAGAATTGCTTATACGTATGATTCTAGTATTGCTATACGTATGATTCTAGAATTACTAGTATATTCTAGAATTGCTTATACGTATGATTCTAGAATTGCTTATACGTATGATTCTAGAATTGCTAGTATATTCTAGAATTGATATAGAAATATTTAGAATTAATATAGAAATATTCAGAATTGATATAGAAATATTTAGAATTAATATAGAAATATTTAGAATTGCTAAAAAATATACCTATAAAAATGGATGCTGCAGAAATACTTAAAGAATGCCCGGATGAACAAAAATCGAATGATCAAAATATTGAAATGAAACGTGAACGATTGTCGGCTATCGTTGCCGGTGGCAGTTGTAAACAATATTTCGGCAAAGATTTACAAATGTCCGATATCGATACAATGACACCGGAACAAATAAATAAATTATACCGTAGATACGAAGCCAGATTGGGTGCTAGTATGACGAATACATTAGGAAATGCCTTTATCGATTTATATGTTTTGGGTATATCGAAATATTTTAATATTGGTGATCCTCCTAAATTGAAACAGGATCTAGAGGAAGATCCATTCATAGATCATGCATTGACCAGTACATGTTGTGAATTGTATTATAGATATGGAATGTATCTTGCACCATTTACAGCTATTCTAACAACAACGAAACATATCGTATCTGGATCTGAAGAAAAAAGTGAAAATATTACTATAAAAAAAGATGAATGATCAAAATAACAAAACAAAAAATCCAAAAAGAATATTGGCAGGAAAAAAAGGTGCCGAAACTAGAAAATTAAATGCTGAATTAAAAATTAAAGAAAATATAAAATTGAAATCTGCCAATGAATCTATCCCTATAACAAAAGATGAAATTCAACATACAAATATATCAGAAAATTTAAATATAAAAAAATATATATCGTTGTATCTAATCGGAGTTGTCGTATTGGGAATATATATATATAAACATCGTCAACCTGTAATTCAACGACAACCTGTGAATGACCGGAAAGAAATAATCGATCCATTTGAATTTAACTAAATTTATTATATAAAAATGGCTTCACAAATAGACGGAAAACAAATAGTAAATATGTTATATCATTCGGGGGTGATAAGTATTTTAACAGTTGGATATTCTGAACTAGGTAGAAAAATATTAAAAAAACCACCACCGAAAGTAGATTTTAATATGATGGATATTGGAATGTTGACTACTGATATATTGCTCGCGATATCAACAAAAGATATGTTGGTTAAACAAGGCATTATTCCAGCCGATATTATGAAATAAAAATATTTAAATAAAATAAAATATTTAAAAAATAAAATATTTAAAATGGCAAGTGCCGTAGCTATGATGGTTGGTGGTGCAATAACAAATGCATTGGCTTTTTCTGGTAGCAATTATTTATTTTCGCATATGGGTAGAAATATCGATGAAGAAAAAAAACGACACGATGAGGCTATGGAGCAATTACAAAAAGCTCAAGTTGAATGGAATAAAAAACGAACACAACGATTAGATTTTATCAATACTAAACTGAAAAATGAACATCATGCCGGCATTGAATTCGATAATGCCGATATGGCAATGAAAAATTATTATTATATCACAGGCAAACGATTACCAGATTTACCTCCGAAACCTATATTAAGTGATTTTTACAATCCATCGGAAGACCAGAAAAATAGAGAAATTGCATTTATTGTTGGTGGTATGGTATTGACCGGATTTATTACATGGAAATTGGTTTAAATAAAATAAATAGATTCACAACCAAATGGTGAAGTATCTATTCCATTTTCGTGAATATATCTTTTATCATCAAATGGCGTCATACTTATTTTATTTACTTCATTAATATACATATTATGTTTTTTTGAATTCATAGTATACATTTTATTTATTTTATTTTTATTATTAAATAAACAATCTTTGTAATCGTTGAATTTTATATATTTTTTAATAGTATTTTTTCCAATTCCTTTTAATTTTTTTTGTTCACTTAAATCGGTCAACGTATAGGAATATGCTTTACTTTTCAAAAATACTATTTCATTCATAATTTTTCCATTCAACTCATCTTTAAATTTTCCTATTATTTTTTTATTTTTTTCCGAATATAATGGATGATCTGTTGGATATTCGGATGTATCCAAATGATCTTGTATTTTTTTCATATCATCGTAAATATCTTTAGTTTTAATCGATATGAAAACACTATCGGTATTATGAATGATCAATGGAAATCCGCAGTTGAAATTTTCAGTTTCAGTAGATAAATCATAAACTATTTGTTTTTGTTTTCCTAATGATATAATTTTTTTTATATTAGCGGATTGTTTTTTTTTAGTTATATTCAAATTAAATATATTAGGTCTATCATTATATGTATTTATATTTGTATTGTAACCTAGAGATATTACGAGATAATGTAAACATGAAAATGTAATTTTGGATTTTTGTGTAAAACCAAAGTAACTATCCTTTCCTTTTTTAAAACCGTCTCCTTGATAAAATCCTCTGAAGAAAAATAATCTATAATTGTAATCTTTATTTAAAATTTTACATGGAATGTACTTATCGCGTTCATCGGTATAAAATTTTTCAAATTTTTCTGTCATTACTTTAAAATTTCCTTTTGGAATAATTCTATATATCCTAGATGATCTCATACAATCTATTATTTTAAAATCAGTCATTGAATATATTTCTTTGCAATATTCTAAACATTTATTCAAAAGATCCAAATCTTGATTATTTAAATTCCAAGAATATCGTGTTCCATATTCGTATTTATAAATTCCACTTGATCCATCTGCTAAAAAGAAACCTTCGATAAATGCTTTTTTTTCTTCCAATGTTTTTGGTTCTAATTTCAAAAAATCTCGTTTTAAAGGTGGATTTAAATTTTCTTTATAATTATCATTAAATAGAAGATTTGTATTCAATGTTAAATCTTTAGGTTTGATAATTTCACCGGTATCTCTGATCAACGAATGATCTTCGGTAACATCAACAAATCCCAATGATGTAACAACTCTGAATATTTCTTTATTTGTTTCATGTTTAATTACAGTTTTTATTTTAGAAAATCCATCACTGGTCCAAACTTCAATATTATTATTTGGTTTGTGGTAAAATTTGCCATTTGAATATTCATATTCATCAGTAATATTTTCTATTTTATCAATATGTATTTTATTATTATATCTTAGTATCAATGGAGTATCTCCTAAAACTGAATCCGAAGCAACAAGTTCATTTTTTGGCCATAATTCATTTACAATATTATAGTAAAATTGATACATTAATAATTTGGAATAATCTAATATACACATTCCCAAATAAATAGGTTTATTAAATTTAATAGATGTAATATTATTTTCAATTGCAACAAAGTTATCATTGAATATTATTGAATCTTTGAAATTTGGTTTATTTATATATTTTTTCACTTCATCCCTATTGGTAGATAATATAATATCACTTCTACCTCTGATATTTTCTAAAGTTTTTCCATAGAAACTATTATTCATTAATTTCCATAAATCTTTTGCGAAAATCGAATTTGATTTTGTTCTTTGTTCGGTATTGAAGTTAATATATTTAGCCAACCAATTGGATTCTTCAAATGATATTGTCCTATATACCTTGGTAACTTTCATACCAAGTTCAATATAATATTTTAAAATACTATGATGTACAATATATTTATTTTTATCATGTAATGTTAAAAATAATTTTTTTTCTTTACTAACAGGTTTATCTCCTAATAAATTTATTTGATATTGTGATAATTCATCTTTATTTATATTCATCTTTTCCGGTGCCAATGGATAATTTCTAGTTTTAAATTTACAATTATTTGAATATTCTAAATCACATTCTAATATACATCCTCTGCCATCTGGTATATTTAAATAATAATCGGGGTCGTTTTCCCATTTAAAATTTCTTGTTGGTAGATTTTGCGACATAGCCCATCCATATAAATTATTTGCATCTAGGTATAATAAATATTTTTCTTCGAAGAATTCATTAAAATTTCCACCATTTTTTATTATTTCCAAACATTGTTCTTTTTCATTTTTATCCAATATTCTAATTCCATCACTATGATAGTTAGGTGTGTATTTATTGAAAGATTTAATATATCTGGGACCCAGAACACCAGAAAATCCACCTCGTATGCCTTTTTCAAACATTAACAACATATCGTAATCGGTCAATAATTCCAATTCTATATTTGTATATTTTAAACCACATTGCCAAGTTAATCCAGGGGCTGAATAACAATAACATGGATCTATTTCATGGTATTTTAAAAAGAAATTTCTAAAATTTTCAAATGCATCTGCTAATATAAGAACATCGGTTTTCAAATATAAATTATGATAGTCTAATAAATTTTTACAATTATAATATTCCCAGACCTTCTGTGCATGTTGGTATTCATCTTCCGTAATTGTTTTTTGTGTAATTGTTGAATAAAATTCATTAATATCTGGTAATTTGAAATATTTTAATTTTTCTATAGAATCAACGTATTCGTATGGGTAGAATCCTTTTTGTTTTAGTAGAGAAATATTTTCATCAAATTCACTTTTCAAAATAGGAAATTCATCCATCGATTTTGCAATATCTGATAACCCTTTTAACATAAATCTATATGAATCCAGAAATCTTAATTTTTTATAATATGATCCATATTCTATAGAAATATATTCTTCTGAATTTTTAGAAAGTAGTTTTACTTTATTATATTCATCTTCATATTTCATCAATTCTTCAATTATAAAATGGAAATCATAATTGGAACCATTATGAAAAAATACAGGAATTAATTTGGAAGATTTGCCATCTTTGGTATTACATGATTGACATGAAGCCCCACGATATTTACCTGAATAATGACAATGTTCACGTATTTTAGTTTCGGAAAATTCAACTCCACATATATAACAATTGGTCGATTCCTGAAATTTTTTTTCTTCGTATGTATTCAATTTTGGTTTTTTCCGTTCATTAATATATATATTGTAATTTATTTCATTGAATATTTCCATTATTTTTTTCATATATTGTTTTATTGCATCATAACCAACATAAGAAAAATATTGCGATTTATATATTTCCGGATAATCAGATTTAACATATATTCCATAACTATTTATTTCTTGTTTAAATATTTGATTTATATATGATTCGTTGGGATTTGGTCTATTTGTCATTATTGGAATATTATTAGATTCAAAATCGCAATATATAACAAATGGTAATTTATTTTTAAAATGATAATTTTTAAATTTAAGAATATTTTTTCCCGGTTTTACCATTACTGTTTTACAATATTCATTATCATAACATATTTCTTTATGTTTTGCCAATGTATTCTCCCTTTGAAATCCTTGTAAACAATTTCTACATATAAATGATTTATTTCTATTATTATCACACATGAAACTATCTAAATTTTTAATTAAACAATAATGAGTATTTTCGTTACTTTCAATATATAACAGATCAACTATATTTTCACTTTCTATATTTGAAATATAAATTGGATATAAAGATTGTTTATTTTTTTGATCAACCAATGCAAATACATTGATACTTAGATTATTTTGTTTTTCTACTTTTGGAATATCTTTTATTTTGACAGGGTATTCAATTCCAGTCATATTTATTTTATTTTTATATTCTATATATTTGGATATTCTATATTTATGATCGGCAGCAGGATATAATTTAGCCAATATAGACCAAAGGAAACATTTGTTATCATTTGTATTTTTGATATTGATAATATTGCTCGATTTAAATTGAAGTTGAATATAAGATGAAGCATTTTGGTAATTATATTTATATTGTTTTACTTTTATATTTTTGATATTTCTAAAAACAAAACCGGATCCCATTTCTTGAAATTTATCAATCCAAGATTCAAATTTATCTATTAGAATTTTATAAAATTTGGATAAATTATTTCGTGTTAGAATAACTTGGACAGGATGAGAATAATGACCTTCTATTATATCAAATGACACAGGATTTGAAAATTCACTTGTTATTGTTATTTTTATTTTCAAAGGAAATTCACCAATAACTATTTTATCTTTTATATATTTTGTTATATCATATTCATCTATATCGCCAATATTGGTTTCGGTAATAAGATCTTTGAATTTTTTTGTTCTCATTTTTTAAAAATAATTTTTAATTGGGTATATGATTTTTCATACAATATTCGTGTTGGTAATTTGGATTTCTGATTATAAATTCTTGGTATGATTTTTTATATTTTTCTTTATTATTTTGATAATGTTTTCGTTTCATAGGTAAGTTACATTGCTTACAAGAAGATTTAACACCCATGAACCTACCACTTGCTTTATCGTATTCATATAAATATTTATATTCATTGCACTTTGTACAAATTTTTTTTTCGCCCATTTTTTAAAAAAATCAATTTTAATATATTAAAAATGGAAAATATAAAAATATATTGTTTGCGTTGTAAAAAACATACAGGAAATAATTCGGTAGAACAAGTTACAACATCTAATAATAGACAAATTTTAAAAGCTAAATGTTCGGAGTGTGGTTCTAAAAAAAATAGATTTATAGGTGGTCTGACAAATAAATTAGCCGATGAATTACATCATAGAGTTGTAAAATCATTTCCCAAAAGACGTGTTCATGTTCATTCGGTAGACCAAACATGGGCAGTTGATTTGGTAGATATGCAACAATATTCAAAACAAAATAAACACTATAAATATTTATTAGCCGTTATAGATGTTTTTAGTAAATATGGTTGGTTGATTCCTTTAAAAAATAAAACAGGAATGGCTGTAAGTGATGCATTTGAAACATTATTTTCAGAAAGAAAACCAATATTCATTTGGTCTGACAAAGGATCGGAATTTTACAATCGACAAGTAAAAGAATTATTAAAAAATAATAATATAAAATTGTATTCTACCGAGAATGAAGAAAAATCTAGTGTAGTAGAACGATGGATCGGAACTATGAAACAACATATGCACAAATATTTTACTGCCCATGAAACTACAAAATATTATGATATATTAGATGATTTAGTTAAAGATTATAACAATACGGTACATTCTTCAATTAAAATGACACCAGTTGAAGCAAGTAAAATAGAAAATGAATCAACTGTATATGAAAATTTATATCCTGAAGATGAAAATAAAATAAAAAAACCTAAATTTAAAATTGGAGATAGAGTACGAATATCAAAAAAAAAAGATAAATTTGAAAAAGGCTACACCACACGTTGGACCAGAGAAATATTTGTAATTGATGAAATTTTAAATACCAATCCTGTTACTTATAAAATAAAAGATTTGAAAAATGAAGAAATTAGTGGTAGTTTTTACGAACAAGAATTACAGATTACAGAATTTTGATTTTTACTTATAAAAAATGTCTATATTTGGAATAAAAAAACAAAAACGACAGGATAATATTGAAAATTTATTGAATAAAATAAAACCTGTTACCGATATCGAATCAAGAATTACAAAATTTCAACAAGATGTTCACAATAACAGGAGTGGAATGATGGATCAAATAAATATTCAAAATGATAGATATAATGATCTACAAAAAGAATTCAATAAATTAAAAATACATAGTTATTCATTTACAAATATTATTGAACAGTTGCGGAAAAAAACCTATCTTATTACAATAACGGCTGAATCGAGAGGTGCAATTACAAAAAATGAAATTTTCTCACACGGAAACGGATGCAAAACCAATTCTGTTGGCTATGTTATGATGCGTCCGGGTCGAATATTGGGAATGAGCTTATCGAGTAAATGGGCTATGGGTGAAATTAGGGTTGGTATATTTATAAATGGAAAAATATTGGACGGTTGCGAAATTACACTTCATACATCCCCGAGAAAACATAATAATTTCCGAAAACCATTTGAAGTTGATGTTTCGAGTGTTATTAATTTTGTTTGTTTGCAAGGAAATGCAACTGCAGAATGCACCGTAGCGTCACTGTTGATCGAATTAGATTAATCCGTTATTTTTCAATATATCATTTATTTAATTTTTCAAAAATATCACAATGCCAATATTTCAAAATTTCAAAAATACCAATATTCAAAATTTTGAAATATCACATGTTCCCTGGAAAATTTTGAAACTGTTCTCCTGACTATTTTTTAAAATTTTAAAATCTGACACAGAAACAGTTTGCTTCCCAAAAAACTGATCTCCCGGTTATTTTGAAAAATGTCGAATATCACATTTTCAAAATTTCAAAATATCACATGTTCCCTGGAAAATTTTGAAACTGTTCTCCTGACTATTTTTTAAAATTTTAAAATCTGACACAGAAACAGTTTGCTTCCCAAAAAACTGATCTCCCGATTATTTTGAAAAATGTCGAATGTTACATTTTGAAATTTTAAAATATCACATATCCCCAGTAGAAACTTTGTCACTGATCTCTTGACCATTTTTAAAATTTTAAAATCTGACCCTGAAACAGTTTGCTTCCCAAAAAACTGATCTCCCGACAATATTGAAAAATGTTGCATATACCCCAAAATTAAAATATGTTATTTTTACAAAATTTCAAAATATCACATATCCCCAAAATAAAAAATATGCCATTTTTACAAAATTTCAAAATATTACATATCCCCAAAATAAAAAAAATATGCTATTTTTACAAAATTTCAAAATATCACATATCCCCAAAATAAAAAATATGCCATTTTTACAAAATTTCAAAATATTTCATATCCCTAAAATAAAAAATATGCCATTTTTACAAAATTTCAAAATATTACATATCCCTAAAATAAAAAATATGCCATTTTTACAAAATTTCAAAATATTTCATTTTTCATTTCCAAATATATTTATTTTTTTCTATAATATAACGTATAGTAGTTATATATTTGAACGAGTCTAGGAGTATGAGCGAAGCGAATACCGAAGCAGCCGAGTTTACGAGGGTGGCCTAGACTCGTTCAAATATATAACTACTACTCATTGCGTTATTGCGTTGATGAAGAACTGCAACAGTAAAACACATATGAAAGCACAAGAAAGTACAGTAAAATTCGTTATTACGAGCTCCCTTCTTATCTCGTGGAGTTTTTAAAGTCTCGTCAATTTTTGCACTAAGTTGTGTATAAGTTTCAACCAACAAACAAATACCTCTTTATTACGAGCTCCACGTTTAATTCGAGCATTCAGTATGTTCCGATGACTCCTCGAGATAACGGGGTTTTACTGAAATTAACGTATTACATATCGTGTCTATTTATATTTTCGATCAAACGTGTGTTACTTAAGATTTCTCAATATCTTTTGATTTTATTTATATAAAATACATTTTCCATTATTCGTCAAAAAACTGGAAGTAATTTATTTAATATTTTGTAACTTTCGACCAATTTTTACAAATATACCCTGTTATGGAAGATTTTCAAAAATCTCGAAAGTTTTTAACGATTCTAAAAATAGACATATTGCTTTCGAATCGAAAACTTATCCTACATATACAAACAGGGTGTCGTTGTTAAACATCATATTTATATACATATTTGTACATCTTTTGTTTTCGTAAACAAATATAGACAAAAAATGTGTTTTAAGTTTTGATTCAGCTTTGATTCCTATACGACTGTGATTTTGATGTATCACACATTTTATTTAATTTCGTTTTATTCCATCCCATCCATTACAAGCAGAATATAAAAGCGAATGTGTTGTTCTTTCGGTAGAATTACTGTAGTTAACTGGCAAAAAAGGTTCAAAGTAGCAAAACATGCAGATTACAGCGCATTATTAGTATTTTGCTAAACAAAATTCGTCTTCCGAATTCTGAAAAATACAAAAACAACCGTAATAATTTTCGCGTTTCATCTCAAACTTGTGCGGACACTCTCCTGTCATTAAATAGACAAGACTCAAGTTCTTCAGAAAATGGCATTTGATCATCCTTCGATATTGTTAACCTTTTTACAGAGAGATTACAAAGGAGAATTTTTAAGCATTTTAACTTTTTGATAATTATTTTATAATATAGTGCATTTGCAATCACATTTTAAGTGCATGGGCAATATTGTAGACTTTTGCGATACAACACAAATATTTAATGATAGACTGTCAATATGCAGGATTTTCAAATATATTTGGCAATATTCAATTTCTCTTGAAGTCACCGAATCGTCAACATGGCAAAATCTGCTGAACAAGATGAACAAAATTTCTATTTAATTTGTATTGAGGTTTACATAAAGTATTTTGACTCCCATAAAATAATGACCCTGGTCAGGATTTGTCGAAAAAAGTAACTCCCTTAGTGTACAATATTGACATCCCCAATTACAAAATAATACAATTACATTCACTTGAACAATGCATACTACACTTATAGTGTTGTGGTTAGAGGCGTAATCAAAGGTCGGTAACAATGTGTCTGAACGTAATTATCACCACATTGCGGTTATGCAGTCATTGCTGCATTATAACACAGCATACAGCTATACTTGTATTATTGTAAAAATGTAGTTTCCAACCAGTCAAGTACAATTTAGTATCTACAAATGTGAGCAGCCACCGTCTAATCAATATTAATGTGTTTAAGAGTCTGGACAGTTATTCATTATGATTGTTATGTTTTCTCTTTTTTAAGAAATAAGTGCGACCTGTACGACAGTTTTGTAGAAATAAAGAATAATTTATGTTCATAATTGGTCGTATCGTTCGAAGGACGTCGGGTAATGCGTTAATTGGTTGCAAGCTTTATTGAGCAGGTAATGTATTCATACTCTGTTGTCGCCATCTTTCCAATGAACCTTGTTTGAATATTCCATTTTGTGTTTTAGCAAATATAATGTATTGTCACTTTTATAAATGGAAATATATTTTTTTTTATATTGTTCATTAAATAATCAAATTCACTTTACTGTTTGTGATCAGCAAAGCTACTTCCATTTTTCATGTTTCATACGGCATACATTCTTAAGCATATTTCGGTGATGATTGTAAACAGCTATCTTCCAAGTGATTGATGTAAATTTAACTATATGTTATATAAAACAACGATGTAAAGTAAGCTGTAACTGAGGACAATAAATCCACCGCGTTTAATTTAACGTTATAAGAATTTTATGTTTCGTAATGCATACAAACCAAATTAAGAAAATGTTGATGAAGTAATTACGTTAACAGTAAAACGCAAGTATTACCTTTAAAACCCACGTTACGATAGCAAATAAGTGTAAATATGTGTCAATTATTCATGCAATGTTTTTTCACACATAAAGTCAAAGCAAATTAGGAGCATCTGTTGTGATATTGTTTCTTTCAGTATGTATTTTATCGAGTTATAAATCTAGAAACACCTTTTCCTAAATATTGATACAAAGTTATGCCGGCTAAAATGCAATTAATAGTTTAAGTACACGTTTATCATACAGTAAAACTGTGATGAATAGAGTCTGAAATCTAAACACCACTATACGAACACGTCATGACGAACTAATAACATTTTGACACGAATCACATTTAATAGTTCTTTGATTTAGACAATACAAAACAAGATATAAAACTATTCAATTAAGATTAGTTGATTACTTGTTAATGCTGAATAAACGAAAAGGTACGTTTACCTATAACATCGAATGTATTGAAAATACACCACACACCACAAACACACACGGTAAGGCGAGGTCTGGATCTCGTTCAGAATATATTTTAAGAAGAAATCATTTTTAACAATCATACATTTACTTAACTTTCTCAATATAGCTCGAAAATTAAACAAGATAATTTACATAATTTGCATTATTCCGTTGGTTTGCTTAAGGGAAAGCAATACATAATCGAACAAGCCAGTAATGTATATGTTACGTCATACTAGCAATATTTGTCACATGTCGAATATTTGATATCCGATCACAAGACACAACATTACCAAAAATGTTGACCGTACCAAAATAATATATCTAACATTACCTCGGTGTAAGGAAACGTTACTTGTTTTGGACGAAGTAGAATTGCATTTGCGTTACATTTGTGATTATTTGCATTACATGATGATTTGTTTCTGCAATGCAAAGGCCCTAATGCACAGCAACGTTTCTTGTCTTCCTAACATCACGAAACAGACGTACAAACAAATGAAGAGTTACCAATGTACCATGCCTCAATGGAATGTAGACACAACAAATACAGTCATTCCTAAAGTTAATTTATAATAAAAATTGACATGCAGCGAAAGTGGTTTAACTTCACTAATATATCTACAGCACATTAGTGTATTCACTCTATACACGATATTGCAATTATCTTGATAGTTGTAATAATTATATTACATGCAATAAACACGCTCATGCAACAAGGCATTCTAAGTATGAATAAAACAATATAGTACATAAGCACTTCTGTCAGGAACTAGTCGTCTAGAATGTTATTTTTATGCTGAGAAATTGAAACAAATGCAGATGAAGACTCCACTTAATTCATTGAGACAACATCTTGTTTTCACTTGTAAAACGGCAATATTTAAACACAATAATTTATAATAAATACAACATCAATTTTTATTGTTCTTGCAATATAAAGCATATAAATGCTCTGGACCAGGTTTCAGGCGGGTGATGTAAACACTACATGGTGCTGTCGCGCTGTTAATTATACTCCACCAAGTCACACTATCTTACAATATAATTGTCTTAATATTATTATATACTGAAACGATTAGTCAGACATCATCTGGGTCACTGAAACAACGCGGTAATCAAATTCACCGAAGCGTGTAATGTACTGAGTCATGTCTTGCAAGCGGTGGATAGCAGAAAATCCGTGCAGAATGACACTTTGTCAACAGATCTTGCCATATCACTTGATACTCCAGAAGTTTACGCATTGTTTTCCACTTTTAAAACACTAGTGGCATCTCTTACGATCATGGTACGGCCGACGGAAGTTCAGAAGGGTCAGGCCATTGCGTTGCTGATGCAAGATCAAAGGCAGCAGCATCTACGTACTTTGGTGAGAATGTTTGCACCATAGAGCGAGTGCTTGTCCGTCTTCTGAGAGAAACTGGAAGGTTTGCCGACCGACCGCGATCGGAGCGTCCGCCACTGAAAATGCCTGACTGAACTGTCGTATTAACCGTAAAATTGCAAGGTTGTAGACATCCTGACGTCGGTTTGTCTCTCACTCTTCCAAGTCGCGCGTGTCGTATGGCTTGAATAGTGGCACAGGCCCCTATGAGATATCCGAAGAGGCAATGAAGACGAGTGTTTTTCACAGTTGAGTCCCGGTTCACTCTTTTCCGTCCAGATGTTCGACGTTGTGTATACCGACGTTGTAGGGAACATTTCGCCAAAGCCCGCTTTACTAACCTGGATAAGTTTAGTGGTGCCTCAGTTATTATGATCTGGAGTAGGAAATTTCTCGGGGTTACGTCGCCGTTGGTTGCATTTGGTGGGAATAGGTCAGATGTAGGGATTAACTCTCCCGTCTTTTGGCTGTTCCGTAAGTGCAACAACGTGACCTCGTTTTTTAAACATGACAATGCCCGCCCCATTTTTAGCGAGAGTTTGGTTTGTCAACAATTTCTGGTCAACCATAACATTCGACCTCTTGACTACCCAACCTACAGTCCATTGTTTGTGGAACACTATCCTTATGAAAGGGATAAACGCCCTAACGAATTCGATGCGCATGAGAATTACCAGAATGATATACCCAATACTGATCACTACATGCCCAGATGGATTTGAATTTACGATTTAGGGGGGTACAATCAACATTACTTCAGAAATTAAGGATCCAAACCCAGTGAAATTTCCTTAAGTACGTGATCAAAGAGAGTATTCGATGAACGAAAATACGGCTCTACTAGGTATATTTTCGGATGCTGTGTTTAAATACTTTTTGGCAATGAAGTTTGAAATGTCGTGTGAATGATAGTTTTTCGATAAATGACCAAACGTTTGATATAAGCTTGTCATTAAATTTAATATAACCACCTTATTCGTTTAACATTAACAAGTCAAACATATACGTATTTTATATTGTGAGACTATGGCTGAACTGAATGGCAGAAACACCTGTGTGTAGAACATGTAATTGTTATAACATCTGAAGTGTTTTCAGGTCCATTTAAATTCCCGCTAAAACAATTGCATTCCAGGTTTTTAATTAAAACATCTTGCAACAGGCAAATTTCCCATCTTGAATTATATATACATAGGACTTGTATGCAAACAAGTTATGTAAAGCACATATTTGAACGCTTTTACCTCACTCATAGCATGTCATTATTTCAGCAATAGTTGTAATAATAGTTATCCGATAGGATTGTCTTAAATGTATGAATGGATTTCCAACTCGGAAACTGGCGGAACATGTATCTCAACGTCGTGGGAACTTATGATTTTGTCTGGCACTATATGTTATTCAATGTTTGTCTGTTCTGTAATTAACCCAACAAATAAAGTAACAGAAAACATTAACATTGTCAATTTAATGTTGGTAATATCAATATTTTTGTTAATACAAGTGTGTGCATAAACATCAAAAAGTGACTACTTTGAGCGAACGGCACAGTCAGTTTTGCAGTATTTTAAGCTAAGATTACCGTATTTTTATTGATAAAATCAATCAAATCATGATGACATTACAAAAACTAGCACTGACATTGGAAACTTTGGCGAAAGCCAGAATAAATTCAGTATTACATTATACTGTAGTTATTTAATCATTTTATGTTTAGATGTGAAATGTTTATAGAATTGAATTTGTATGAAAATGATGTTATTCCAAGGTCTAGAAGGAATAACATTCCTCCACACTTCGTCCTTCTGAAAAGTTTTATCCAAAAACAAACATCATAATGAAAACAGTCGGTATTTATATGTTAATCTGGACACACTCCAATTCTGATTTTTACTACGCTTTAAAAATAATTCTTTGATAGGATGCGTCTATTGTAAATTTTTATAAAATCAAAATTTTACAATCTTTGTCAAAATGTATTTTAAGAAAACCAGTGTCTAGAATACCGGGAACAAACATAATGAAATATTAAATTAAATGCAAAATAATTGTCTACAAATCAATCAATCATCAAGAACTATTAAATGATTGATGATTGATGCATTAATAATTGATTTCTATTCTCTTGTACATATTGAAAGATTCATACATTTATCAATTACAACTCAGATGAGTGTGTATGTTTCTTACAATTAAATGAAAAAAGATTGCAGGATGATTACACCAGTTCTTAGTTACTCACCAGTTAAGATACATATACACAATTCCATATGGATCATATACGTTCCATAACGCTCTTACATGTGGATATATATATAAATAACGAAACCATGTGGCAATCATTGGTGAAATCTTCAATATACTTACAGTCTATATATATACATTTCCAATCGGAATGATATAAATAAATGTCAAATGTTGATTTCTTCAAAGTGATTAAATTGTAAATCTCCTTAAAATAATGTCACCGTTATCCGCTGCTGTAGTACACTATATGCTAACATGACATGATATGATAGTGAGTTACGTTAACCTCTTGGAATGTTAAGGTTTTAAGGCACACAGCCATGTTTAGTAATAAACATGTCATGGTACATCCTGAGGGCATAAGTCTGTAAGTATATTGAAGATTTCACCAATGATTGCCACATGGTTCGTTATTCACGTAAGAGGTTAGTGATTGAAATAAGTGGGTAGATATGATTGAACACTATAAGTATTACATATTTAACTGTGGTGTGAGTATATTCAATACCTGCATAACTCATTTATTCTGATGTTGAGTAACTATTTTGAATACGTGTTAAATTACCCTAATTTTATCAAAGTTTTGTAGTTAAGGCATAGCTCAAATACAATTTATTTAATACCAGTTCTACACCTCTGTAAATACGTTCTAAGACATGATAAACGTGTTTCATTTGTTAACGGCAAAAATTAATACATAATTTAGAAGTAGGGGGATAATTACATACCGCATAAACAACATATGGTAATTTGAAATGTCATTAGACACCAAAGAACAAGAGATTTATAAACTTGTAAGAGTTTTGTTTGCATAAATAGTTTTGTTAACTAATTAAACAACATCACATCGTCCATGTTTTAGACTATAATGTAATATTCATATCATGATATGCATTGAGATATTTTGAGAACATAATTTTCTCTGACTAATAATTCATTACAATGATAAGCCGCAGGTATGTAGTAAACTCAAAGTTGTATTGTGGTGTATATGTGGAGATCATGAATGCCTCTTGACTATCGTTTATTGTGTATTCCATGGGTTTCTACTTTTTTAAGGGGTTGTAAACTTTTGTTTCAAAACACCTATTGCCAAAGAAAGAATTAAAAAAACCTAGTTTTCAGCTTATTTATACGTCCATTTGTTTTACTACATGATATCTTAGACCTGAGGGCGACATCTCTAGGCTTTTGACGTACTATCGTTTTTCAATTACTAAAACGTAAAACTAGGTCGCACGGTAAGAGGATTAATAGATATATCAAGAAAAGAAAAGTACTAATGTTCTACACTCTCGGGTTGACACGTTTTTGAGTCAGTAACGTACATATTGAATGTTATCACGCTTTTCGTCACTTTCTATAAAGAATATCAGTAAACTTCATATTTTAGACAATTTATGTATGGAACTGCTACCTTGGTTGATTCTTAATGTCGTCACTTCCTCCGTCCACACAATAATACTGGAAGTTAACAAATTTTGCATTTCCTTAAAATTCAAGTCTGAGGTTGGAACCTCAAAACTAGTTTACAAACCCCTATCTGCAGTTTTGCCCCTGACCGTTACAAGACGGTACACTCCGGAAGTCTATTCTGTAATATATTTATTATAAGTAATGGTCTTATCATCATACATGTCGGGTGGGATTCGGGTTAGGGGAAGGTAGTATTTTGAGGATGGTGTTTTTTTCTAGGAACCCTATTCTTATCTATAGCCCATTCTTTCTTTCAAAATAAAGAAAGGCCTTATCATATGTAATACATGTATTTATAATCGAATTTAACACAACACTATTTTTAATTACTGTAAAGTTCCAAACGATTCTGATATGGGATTTTATGCATCGAACTCTTGAGAGATTAAGAAAATTATGTGTTGTCGAGAAAATGCACAGGAATCCGCTCTTGCCTCTTGGAAGAAGAGTTTTCTGTAGTATTGATAAACGCACTTGACTTTTACCGTAGTAAACACATTTTTACCATTTCGTACTTGACAAAAATCTGTTCAACCGATACGAGGAAAATTTAACTTAGTACCCGGCGATAAGATTGGTATTAATGTTGTAATAAGTCAAGAACTGTACGCGAATTAAAATTCTTAAAGATGAATTTAGTGCTAGTAATGCTTACAGTTTAAATCGTTGTTTAAAAAATGATATTGGATAAATGTCTTACTTTTTCTGCGAATTATTATATTAACAGAAACTGATCAGCGAAAAAAATACACGAAACAGAGTTACCAATGTACCATGCCTCAATGGAATGTAGACGCAACAAATACAGTCATTCCTGAAGTTAATTTATAATAAAACTTGACATGCAGCGAAAGTGGTTTTACTTCACTAATATATCTACAGCACATTAGTGTATTCACTCTATACACGATATTGCAATTATCTTGATAGTTGTAATAATTATATTACATGTAATAAACACGCTCATGCAACAAGGCATTCTAAGTATGAATAAAACAATATAGTACATAAGCACTTCTGTCAGGAACTAGTCGTCTAGAATGTTATTTTTATGCTGAGAAATTGAAACAAATGCAGATGAAGACACCACTTAATTCATTGAGACAACATCTTGTTTTCACTTGTAAAACGGCAATATTTAAACAAAATAATTTATAATAAATACAACATCAATGTTTTATTGTTCTTGCAATATGAAGCATATTAATGCTCTCGACCAGGTTTCAGGCGGGTGATGTAAACACTACATGGTGCTGTCGCGCTGTTAATTATACTCCACCAAGTCACACTATCTTACAATATAATTGTCTTAATATTATTATATACTGAAACGATTAGTCAGACATCATCTGGGTCACTGTAAACAACGCGGTAATTAAATTCACCGAAGCTTGTAATGTACTGTGCCATGTCTTGCAAGCGGTGGATAGCAGAAAATCCGTGCAGAATGACACTTTGTCAACACATCTTGCCATATCACTTAATACTCTAGAGGTTTACACATTGTTTTCCACTTTTAAAACACTAGTGGCATCTCTTACGATCATGGTACGGCCGACGGAAGTTCAGAAGGGTCAGGCCATTGCGTTGCTGATGCAAGGTCAAAGGCAGCAGCATCTACGTACTTTGGTGAGAATGTTTGCACCATAGAGCGAGCGCTTGTCCGTCTTCTGAGAGAAACTGGAAGGCTTGCCGACCGACCGCGATCGGAGCGTCCGCCACTGAAAATGCCTGACTGAACTGTCGTATTAACCGTAAAATTGCAAGGTTGTAAACATCCTCACGTCGGTTTGTCTCTCACTCTTCCAAGTCGCGCGTGTCGTATGGCTTGGATAGTGGCACAGGCCCCTATGAGATTTCCGAAGAGGCAATGGAGACGAGTGTTTTCACAGTTGAGTCCCGGTTCACTCTTTTCCGCCCAGATGTTCGACGTTGTGTATACCGACGTTGTAGGGAACATTTCGCCGACGCCCGCTTTACTAACCTGGATAAGTTTGGTTGTGCCTCAGTTATTATGATCTGGAGTAGGAAATTTCTCAGGGTTACGTCGCCGTTGGTTGCATTTGGCGGGAATAGGTCAGATATAGGGATTAAATCTCCTGTCTTTTGGCTGTTCCGTTAGTGCAACAACGTGACCTCGTTTTTTAAACATGACAATGCCCGCCCCCATTTTTAGCGAGAGTTTGGTTTGTCAACAAGTTTTGGTCAACCATAACATTCGACCTCTTGACTACCCAACCTACAGTCCATTGTTTGTGGAACACTATCCCTATGAGAAGGACAAACGCCCAAACGAATTCGATGCGCATGAGAATTACCCGAATGATATACCCAATACTGATCACTACACGCCCAGATGGATTTGAATTTACGATTTAGGGGGGGGGGGGGGTACAGTCAACATTACCTCAGAATTTAAGGATCCAAACCCAGTGAAATTTCCTTAACTACGTGATCAAAGAGAGTATTCGATGAACGAAAATACCGGCTCTACTAGGTATATTTTCGGATGCTGTGTTTAAATACTTTTTGGCAATGAAGTTTGAAATGTCGTATGAATGATAGTTTTTCGATAAATGACCAAACGTTTGATATAAGCTTGTCATTAAATTTAATATAACCACCTTATTCGTTTAACATTAACAAGTCAAACATATACGTATTTTATATTGTGAGACTATGGCTGAACTGAATGGCAGAAACACCTGTGTGTAGAGCATGCAATTGTTATAACATCTGAAGTGTTTTCAGGTCCATTTAAATTCCCGCTAAAACAATTGCATTCCAGGTTTTTAATTAAAACATCTTGCAACAGGCAAATTTCCCATCTTGAATTATATATACATAGGACTTGTATGCAAACAAGTTATGTAAAGCACATATTTGAACGCTTTTACCTCGCTCATAGCATGTCATTATGTAAGCAATAGTGGTAATAATAGTTATCCGATAGGATTGTCTTAAATGTATGAATGGATTTCCAACTCGGAAACTGGCGGAACATGTATCTCAACGTCGTGGGAACTTATGATTTTGTCTAGCACTGTATGTTATTTAATGTTTGTCTGTTCTGTAATTAACCCAACAAATAAAGTAACAGAAAACATTAACATTGTCAATTTAATGTTGGTAATATCAATATTGTTGTTAATACAAGTGTGTGCATAAACATCAAAAAGTGACTACTTTGAGCGAACGGCACAGTCAGTTTTGCAGTATTTTAAGCTACAGTATTTTTATTGATAAAATCAATCAAATCATGATGACATTACAAAAACTAGCACTGACATTGAAAACTTTGGAGAAAGTCAGAATGAATTCAGTATTACATTATACTGTTGTTATTTAATCATTTTATGTTTAGATGTGAAATGTTTATAGAATTGAATTTGTATGAAAATGATGTTATTCCAAGGCCTAGAAGGAATAACATTCCTCCACACTTCGTCCTTCTGAAAAGTTTTATCCAAAAACAAACATCATATGAAAACAGTCGGTATTTATATGTTAATCTGAACACACTCCAATACTGATTTTAACTACGCTTTAAAAAATAATTCTTTGATAGGATGCGTCAGTTGTTAATTTTTATAAATCACAAATATTACAATCTTTGTCAAAATGTATTTTAAGAAAACCAGTGTCTAGAATATCGGGAACAAACATAATGAAATATTAAATTAAATGCAAAATAATTGTCTACAAATCAATCAATCATCAAGAACTATTAAATGATTGATGATTGATACATTAATAATTGATTGCTATTCTCTTGTACATAAATTATTAAAAGATTCATACATTTATCGATCACAACTCAGAAGAGTGTGTATGTTTCTTACAATTAAATGAAGAAAGATTGCAGGATGATTACACCAGTTCTTTAAATGATTGAAAACGTATTGCAAAAATAACAATTACAGATAAATGCTGATTTGATTTGTAATTTGGCGGGAGTAATCAACGTCAAGATAAATATATACAATTCGACATAGATCATATACGTTCCATAACGCTCTTACATATGGATACGTGTAAGCCTCAACCTTCATATATATTTGAAGAAATCAACAAGATGTAAATAAATGTCAAATGTGGATTTCTTCAAAGGGATTAAATTGTAAATCTCCTTAAAATAATGTCACCGTTATCCGCTGCTGTAGTACACCATATGCTAACATGACATGATATGATAGTGAGTAACGTTAACCTCGTGGAATGTTAAGGTTTTAAGGCATACTGTCATATTTAGTAATAAACATGTCATGGTACATCCTGAGGGCATAAGACTGTAAGTGTATTGAAGATTTCACCAATGATTGCCACATGGTTTCGTTATTTACGTAAGAGGTTAGTGAATGAAATAAGTGGGTAGATATGATTGAACACTATAAGTATTACATATTTAATTGTGGTGTGAGTATTTTCAATACCTGCATAACTCATTTATTCTGATGTTGAGTAACTACTTTGAATACGTGTTAAATTACCCTAATTTTATCAAAGTTTTGTAGTTAAGGCATAGCTCAAATACAATTTATTTAATACCAGTTCTACACCTCTGTAAATACGTTCTAAGACATGATAAACGTGTTTCATTTGTTAACGGCAAAAATTAATACATAATTTAGAAGTAGGGGGATAATTACATACCGCATAAACAACATATGGTAATTTGAAATGTCATTAGACACCAAAGAACAAGAGATTTATAAACTTGTAAGAGTTTTGTTTGCATAAATAGTTTTGTTAACTAATTAAACAACATCACATCGTCCATGTTTTAGACTATAATGTAATATTCATATCATGATATGCATTGAGATATTTTGAGAACATAATTTTCTCTGACAAATAATTCATTACAATGATAAGCCGCAGGTATGTAGTAAACTCAAAGTTGTATTGTGGTGTATATGTGGAGATCATGAATGCCTCTTGACTATCGTTTATTGTGTATTCCATGGGTTTCTACTTTTTTAAGGGGTTGTAAACTTTTGTTTCAAAACACCTATTGCCAAAGAAAGAATTAAAAAAACCTAGTTTTCAGCTTATTTATACGTCCATTTGTTTTACTACATGATATCTTAGACCTGAGGGCGACATCTCTAGGCTTTTGACGTACTATCGTTTTTCAATTACTAAAACGTAAAACTAGGTCGCACGGTAAGAGGATTAATAGATATATCAAGAAAAGAAAAGTACTAATGTTCTACACTCACGGGTTGACAGGTTTTTTGAGTCAGTAACGTACATATTGAATGTTATCACGCTTTTCGTCACTTTCTATAAAGAGTATCAGTAAACTTCATATTTTAGACAATTTATGTATGGAACTGCTACCTTGGTTGATTCTTAATGTCGTCACTTCCTCCGTCCACACAATAATACTGGAAGTTAACAAATTTTGCATTTCCTTAAAATTCAAGTCTGAGGTTGGAACCTCAAAACTAGTTTACAAACCCCTATCTGCAGTTTTGCCCCTGACCGTTACAAGACGGTACACTCCGGAAGTCTATTCTGTAATATATTTATTATAAGTAATGGTCTTATCATCATACATGTCGGGTGGGATTCGGGTTAGGGGAAGGTAGTATTTTGAGGATGGTGTTTTTTTCTAGGAACCCTATTCTTATCTATAGCCCATTCTTTCTTTCAAAATAAAGAAAGGCCTTATCATATGTAATACATGTATTTATAATCGAATTTAACACAACACTATTTTTAATTACTGTAAAGTTCCAAACGATTCTGATATGGGATTTTATGCATCGAACTCTTGAGAGATTAAGAAAATTATGTGTCGTCGAGAAAATGCACAGGAATCCACTCTTGCCACTTGGAAGAAGAGTTTTCTGTTGTATTGATAAACGCACTTGACTTTTACCGTAGTAAACACATTTTTACCATTTCGTACTTGACAAAAATCTGATCAACCGATACGAGGAAAATTTAACTTAGTACCCGGCGATAAGATTGGTATTAATGTTGTCATAAGTCAAGAACTGCACGCAAATTAAAATTCTTAAAGATGAATTTAGTGCTAGTAATGCTTACAGTTTGAATCGTTGTTTAAAATGATAATGGATAAATGACTTACTTTTTCTGCAAATTATTATATTAACAGAAACTGATCAGCGAAAAAATACCACTTTGCACTGGATTACAGAAGCCTTATAAACACCGATCCATGACTAAATCCAGTATTCAAGCATTTGTTCTACTACTAAAGAATTTAAACTCCTGACTTGAAGTTTGGCAATTTCTAAATCCCATGCTATTAGGTGAATGAGACTGTTTATGAAAGATATTGAAAAAAATTGATCGGTGTAAAGTTTAAATGAAGTTCTTCAAAACTTACAATCTGTATATTTCAGAGCATCGAATATTTCTAGTATACAACCTATCTACACTCCATACTTCATTGCCTGGTGAACTTATTGTACAGAGCCAGGATGGTTTTATTTCAAAATATTTAAAAGATTATAGCTTCTTTCTTGTTCCGAATGTAAAGCATTTTTCGCTAATGCTCGTATTAAGACACATCCATAGTTAACGTGTGAGAACTTATTGAACCTCTTGGTTTCCTCTTAGATGATATTTTTGTGAAATTTTGAAATTTTGATGAATAACCCAGTTGTTAATATTTCATTGGGTACATACTGGGCACCACTTATTGCTTTCCTTTTTCTTTAAAGCTATGAAAGTGAATACAGCCAGAGGTTCTATGTTGAAAAACAAACTAATGTCATTAAGGCATCTAATACAACTACGCGATATTTAGATGATTTACTTAACATTGATAATACCCATTCCGATAAGTCATACACGTTAATTACTCAAATTAGCAATATGCATCATTTTTTAAATCTTGACCTGGGTATCATTAACAATAAATATTTACTAAAATATTTGACTATAGAGATTACCCTAATTTTTCATCGTTAATGTTAGCCTAAGAGCATTTGTATATACGACATCAGCGTTGAGTTAAGAATAAGTGTATTAATGTTTGTATGCCATTCCGAAGGCCTGTTATCTTGAAATAAACTATACATATTTAAACGAAATCAACTCTTTCTTTCATGGACAGTGAACACTGTATTTCTAGTTAAACTTGCAGGTCGTATATATCCCTTGACCAACGCTCCTAACTGCACAATTTATGACTATTAAGCGTTGATTTCTTAAACATCACATTGTAATTATTCAGAGGATGGACTTCTATCTAGCAGTTCATGCGCCAGTCAAGAAATTTGTGCAAGTTAAGCAAATTCATTTTGTCTTTGAAATCAGCATCCTCATTTAAAGCAGTCTGCATCAGGACATATTGTTTATATTCTGTAAGTAAGATAAAAGCGGACCTGTTACAAGCATATCGATACAATTTCTTTGTTATTTGTTACATAATATTCTGATACAGTAAGTAACACGATCTATTCAAAGGACATTTTGTTTGAAGTCCCAGACATACATTTCCGCCCTTAAACAATTACCTTGAAAGACCAATTATTGTAATAAATGCTTATCCGCTGTCTGTTTGATCATGTCTATTGCTCAATGGTAAAAGTACATAATGTGTAAAATTGACACTTCAGAAAAAAATGTGTCACACAATAGATTAAATAAATTCGTGAAACATTGAACTGTACTATTTCGTCACTAATACAATCGTCTTCCATAGAGTAAGAAGTCAGCACGTGTCAGTCTCCTAATTGAATAATCACACAAAAGCTTTCAATTTCACGATTTCTTAACAAATTCCCATTAAATAGTTGATGGAAGTCCTGGTAACATCTAAAGCGTTGTTTTCCAGTGTGATATAGCATTTTATTACTGAATTAAATAGAAAATAACAAAGCTACTTGTTATCTTCAGACGTTGGACTTAGCAGAATCTTGAACATCAGTAAAGTAGGCAATGTTTCATCTTAAATAAATTTCTGCCTGCAAAGGTTAGCCCTCTTTAGATTTGGTTCTTAAACAATTCAAAATTATTACACCACTCAGCTATGGTGTAAAGATAATACATTTGCACTTTGTATTGCGTAAATCGGTTTTTATTGATTTTTAGGGTAATTGCCCGACCGCATTAGACGCTTGTTTTTAAGTGTGTATTATGATATTGTACGCTCGTGTATGAACCATTTCCGCTGGTAACATCAATGTGAATCATTCAAAATCAAATAGTAGTGTTATTCGTGTAAAAAGTGTTATCCTTGTAAAAGGTGTTATTCTAAACAAAAAACTACATTTTCAAGAATGCCGGATTTACTAACCAAATATCAACTGATAGATGTATTATCGGACTGTGTGCAGAAATGCGCAAGAAATGTTGAAAAAAACTCTATGTATGTTTATGCATAAACATGTTTTTTTATAATTCCAGTTTCGGACAATGCACTTTCCTCTTTTCAATACATATTGCCTGAAGAGAATAGCAACTAAATCATGTGTCTCTCATATAGACGTTTACAGCTTATTTATGGTTTCACTTGAATTCAGACATTTTACGTGAGCTCGATGAAAGTCATTAAACAATATTTCAGCTACAGATGGGACTCAGTTGAAATGCAAAAGGCGGAAAGCTAGACATAAACAAAATAAAACAAAAGAACAGAGAATTACGTTCCTGTCAACTTTGCGCTTAGTCTTATACTTTTGAAACAACAGTAAGAAGGGAAATATGTATGATATCCATGGAGGTGAAAATAAATCTCATTTCCTAGACATAATTCAATATATTGTATGTATGATCATGAAGGAAACATCACCTACTTGAGCTACGCATATTCAAATTACATGCGTCTCTTTTTTAAACGATAATCAGTGTTAATTGGTATCTTGCTAGACATCGCAAATATGCCTCTATAGCGTAATTGTTAATATGATATCTCGTAATTGACAATAAGGATATTTTAATAACGTTCGTTTGATATTTCTAGCATAACTGCGTAATTAACGAATGTTTCAGTACAATAATGTACAATATACTATCTCATTAAACATACAGACTAAACAATAACATGCATTGATTGCACACAAGTCTTTTCACGTGCATATTTATGATATTTACAATGGAGTAGAACGGAAACATGTCATAAACGAGAGGTCAGAGGCATATGTGAGAACCATTCTATATTACCCCGCATAAGAGATTACCAATAGTTTATCTGAGATCTGATCAGTTGTGATTTTATCTAATTATTTTTAAAAAGGTTAAGTTGGGAGAATATTTTTTTTTAATTTAACATGAACAAAATAATAGTAAATGATAATAACAGGTACTCGTTCATTTCATATTGGTAGTGATTTTTCCACGTATGGCCGCTAAATTGTATATTGATTAGAGTATGGACCAATTAGATTGCTATGTGCCAGCGGCCCGTATCATGTAATGAAGGCAGATCAGTGTAAATTGTGTTTTCTCTTACGACTAAAGCATTGCTTCAAATGTTAGACAGCGAAAAGTTTTAAAGGAGGCATCAGTTAACAAACATCAGCAGCATTACCTACATGCTTAAAATACATCATTGTATATATATATACGCTATAATTCATCATTTATTATACCAAAGAGGAGTTAAAAGCATGAACAAAAATGTATATATCATTTTCACGCCATTTCACATTATCTGTACATCATTGCAGATTTAACTCATTACTTTGAAGTAAAATCCATTATCTTATTACCACTCTTTTACTGCTGAATGTATCTTCAAATTAAATTGTAATTATTTACATTGAGAGAAAATCATTAAATGTAATCAGGAGACCCATTTTGTAGTTCGTTATTAATACTTATACTCTGTCAGTTCGGATGGTAATGACGTGAAAATGGGTGGCTATTCATTAGGATGCAATCACGGTTTAGGGTTTGCTTACAGTAAGTATTAATCTATATAATGTTCGGAAATTCCCGGCGCCAAAGTGGCTTTAATCAAAGATGCTTTTCGAAGATACTCCGTTTTCTGTAACGTAGATCAATAATGAAGATTTGTAATTTACCTCGAGTAACCCATTTCTCTCTTCATGCCAGTCTATAATCACCGTCACATTATGTAATTATTTATTTTAATTCGACAATAATTTTATCACATGACAAATGAGTATGTATCAGTTGAATGCCAGAAATATTCAATGGGGATGGTTGGCTCTAATTTTTATTCTCATTCATCGGACGTCTAGTTCGTAGATCTTTGAGTTCCTATGTCAATCAATGAAAACTTACTAATTTTCAATTAAATGAGTTGTCTAGTAGTATTATGGTGACTAATATATTATGTATACAGCGGACACTCACTGAACTCACCTCGAACACTGGTTGACTAGAATTCACTTTCAAGTCCAAAGCATTTTCACATTATCATCATCATATGTATACATTGTCTATTTCTCGAACCTATTGTCTGGTCCATTGGTCATGAAATGCACCGTATTTCACACCTCTAAATCAAACAATTCATTTTCACATCTACTAATTATCTGCACGTATCAGTTTTCTTCACGTTTTCTTTCTAATCCATTATGCTAATACGTGGAGACGATTGCACTCTTTATTGGAGTTCAAATCAAGTTTAAGTTCAACCAAAATTCTTTCTATATCTGTACAACGTGATTATCAAATATGTATACTATCAATAAGATGCGACGCAAATGGTAAGCGCCGTTAAATACATTCGTCATTACATTACGCTAGCACATATTTCATGACGTCTGGGTCGAAAGTTTTTTTTTATCATAAGTTTTGTTCTCTAGAAAGAGGCCATGGAAACGAAAGGAATTTGAAACCGAACTAATAAATATGTATATAAATTCTTCTTTTCGCAGTACCTCACCGGAGTGATCCAAGAGCTAGTGTGCATTCTTTTGGTTCTAACCATCTCTTCTAATGATGTAGAATTATTTGTGTCCAGTGGGTAAATTTGTTGAATATGTCATTTAATGACACTGTCGCCATTGGAATCCAGTAAAGTAAGTGAAAATTCACTTTATTTTTTTATAGAATGGGATTATCTGACATACCATGGCACAACTGTTATTTGATATATTTACATGTATATTGAATTATTTTGTTAGCTTTTATACTTTTTGTAACTTCCTTTTTTACGAAGTCCTAAACCTAAAATACAATACCTGAATGAAATCATATCTAAATTTAACATGTTAATGCTACAATATGAACATCAATCAAACGTTAAGAATCTTATGTCTGGCCACTAGACAAAAAACATGCGTTAATGTCTGCCTGTTGGCAAAATAAGGTTCGTTAACACTAATATCGTGTTTATTATTACTCTAATGTTCCAAATTAAACATCCTTGCTGAATTAAATTCTCGTAAAGTAGCGTGTTATAGCTTGTTAACGGCGAGTCATTATCACTGACTTTCTTCCAACCTGTTACATAAATATATGAGATGATAAGCGTTCTCATTTTGTTCATGGCTAGTTACTGTGTCTGAAACTTACAGTTGCTATTAACGGCTATAATCATCTACATGTTTTGATGTGGATGAGAGTACGACATGCATTACGAATATTGTCGCGTTTAACAATATTTTGATTGTAAATTTATAAGTAATTACTGAGAAATTTAAGATTGAAACCTTTTTATGATGGGATAGTATTATTTGGTATATGTTTTGAATAGATAATTGCTTCCTGACCGAAATGCCAACTGTTTGAATTGGTTGCTTATTACCCATCATGTCACACGTAACATAGCATTAATACATTTACCCTTTGGCTAACCATCAGGATGGGTCTGAAAAGCGTAGTTATTAATGATATATGCAATTAACAACAAGTGCAAATCCATTTGTTGGTGTACATGTCATATTTTATTATGTAATAGTAGCATATTTTATGGTAATATGTGTCTGATGACCAGCAACACATGCGTGTAAAACCGAAATTGTACTGTTAACCGCAGAGAGAGAGAGAGAGAGATTAGAATGCCTAAGTGTGCCTTGGAGAGAATCTGTTGTGAGTCTTACATAGAGATATAGCCAATAAAGCATTTAGAATTACGTTTATTAAATGAGCATAATTAAAAATGTGTCGATAGAATCCTTCACTAATGTGCAGTGAGCATGTTGGTTCCCTAATTAGCATTCGATGAAAGTTTAATACAAATCAGCGGCGCAAAGTATTTAGTTTTCGAAGCTTTGCCAAAGAAAGAAATCAGTACACAATTAGACTTCATATAGACAGAGGTCACAGAGGCCAGGTGTAAAATGATTCACTTCAATAAAAAATATCAGTAAAAAATGGTGTACAGCACAGCTTAACAACACGAGAGAATAAAAGATCAGACAGACCTCTGGTGAATAGGAAGCTGTTCCAAGACAAAACGATAAAATACTTTATGCTTCCATTCACGCTAACACCTGACGTGTTGTTATTTATCATTAATACAAGATTGGTATGCTGTGGTAAAAACAAGGCGCATATGATAATGATTTACCAATGTGTATGTTGGTGGTGCGATATGTAAAACTTCAAGTGGGGGAATGTATTTAACAATAAGTTGATTTTCTTCATTAACTTGATCGTCACGGTGCTCACAAAAAACAGCTAAATCAATCTATTAATGATGTATGTAATTATCTATAACTAACTAGATCAACCCGTATTTAATATGAAATGCTAGATAGAGTTTTTCATTAACACGTTATGAACATTTTAAGCACTCTTATAGAATGTTGTCGTCAATATCGATAAATACATCTTAACAGCATTTGTAAACACAACTATGATCTACACAAATGTTACCCGTAACAAGCAATATGTGCTTGTAGAAAAAACGGTACTAAAAACACATTCGTCTTTAACAAATGTAAATGAAATCAGTGTATATCTTCACCCTGTACATATAATGCTCTTTAACACATATGCTACAGATCGTTCCAAGGCGGTAGCCTCCGGGAGACCTTGTTTTGTCCTTCATTGTTGGAACAGTCCTGTAGCCGCGACCGTGGTCCAGTAGTTAGTTAGTTAGTGCGCTGGACTTGTAACCCTGAGGACCGAATTCAAATCCAGGTCGCGACAGGTCATACCCTTCTATGAAAATTTGACAAAAATGGCGATTTTTATACATATGTGGAGAAGTGACCGGCTCCTTGTGGAAGGGTAAGTTAGTACTGATTAGTATACAGTCTAGAAAAGCTGGTTAGGTGAACCGGTCGTCGTATATAACTGAAAAATTGTTGAAACGCCATTAAACCCCAGAAACAATTGAATGGTAATGTGTACTGGGTGCGTTTTGGTCAGGGGGGTGTTGGGAAATGGTAGTAATTTGGGGAAGGTGGAACGTTTTGTATGGTTTTTTTTCTAGGAATCCTTTTCTAATCTAATTTATCTAAAGTAACTTGTACAGACGTTACACAATGCAGACAGAAATGTAATCCGCTACTCTTTCAGCAGAACATAAAATTAAAATAACTGCCATATTGACTTTGTGTGAGGAGTCAGCAACAGTATAGAGATGTCAGATTCATGTTTTCCCATTTATGTCATGATGAGATAACAATAAATTCATTCTTAGCCACATGCTGTAAATTAGCTCTTTCCAATGCAACATTGCTAGTAAATGTATGTTGAAAGGACTGGTTATAATTTTACCATTGAGAACAAGATTGAGATATTAAGGGAAAAGCATTAGAAAGTTGGTAACTATAATTAAACTGAAAATATCATCAACAATAAGAGTACATCCACGAATAAAAACAAAAGATAATACGTCTGTCAAGGCCATACCGTTTGGAATAACACGGAATAAAAGCTTTTCGCAAATGCGGAAACTAAATATTATACTCGTGGATAAGGTTGTATGGCGGAATAATATTTAGCAAGAAGACCATTAATCCGTCAACTACTTGTCAGATTTTATCAGTTTTCATTTAAGCAGAAACTACGTCATGACAATCCTCTCAAATTGTGTGAGCATAAATTTCGTATTAGCACAAATAGCGGATTGTTCAAGTTATTTCGGAACAATGTATAATGCATTGTAAAAATAATGATTATCAAAGAATTCGTATTTATCATTTTAAATGTACATATAGACTGACACAGGCTGGTATTATATATGTTTACATTCTCACACATCACAATTTACAACGAGTTGTATTATTAACAGTTAAAAGCCATTTTGCTATGCATTAATGATAAGCTACACAATGTATCATGCATCATCACAACTAAGAAGATTAAACGTTGGGACGCAAATGTGTCAAATTAGAAAAAAAGGAAACACCATGTACAAGTTATGTACATTTTTTCATTTTTAAATCCACTTTTGGTGGACATAATTTCTGAGGCACACATATATAGACGAATAATGGTAATATGTTTTCATGGATATGGGTTCATCCTGTATCACTGTGAATAGTTCATGCGTAACAAGTAAAAAATGATACCAATAGTTGTAATCCATAAAACACGCTGACAATGTCCTTAGGGAATCATTCACACCATTGTTAGAGATGTTCAATTGCACATATGTTGTTCATTGCAAAATAAACATATCCTTACAATAAATCTATTCGACAGCTGGTTAATACATTTTCACATGCAATAAATACATGAAGTGTTGCATCCTTTTTGTATCTGTTCTAATTCTCATTTTACACTTCAATTTTCTAAAAAAAAAATAAATGTATTAAAATGTTTGTACACGCTGATTGACAACTATGTGTTTTTAGCATCAGCAAATAAAAAAAACTGGTAAGAAGATGGAATTGTGATGACCTTATAACCAGGTTTCATGGTATTCAGAGGTAGATTTGTTGCGTTTAGCATCCAGTTCGAAGCACAGACGCCATAATCATATAAATCAGAGCAGAATTCATACTTATATGCTGTAATATAATAACCGCCTGGAATTACGAGACCCGACATCAGGCTATCAAAGTAAATAATTTAATAATAAGATTTTGTGCTGATGAGAATTTTTCTCATTCATGCTGCCGAGTCACCAAATCGAATTTAAAGGGAGATTTAAACCTAGAAAAGAATGTCAGTCAGAATTGATTGTATTTGTCTGGATTTTATCTCGAAAATCAAGCATGAAATATTAAACACAAATCAAGATTAACAATTTGAAAGCTTAAATTATATTTGTACTTGTTACTACAGAACTTGAACTATGTCAGATATGAACGGCGGAAAGTTCACCATATCCTAGTTCCAAGATGATTTCCTGGTATTAATCAGATTCAGTTGTTGAATGAATCAGAGTTGGGAACAAAAGATTATGGATGAAATGTATTCAGACACTCTCCTGAACAACAATTTTCTTGTCTCAGTCTGGAATGATTTGGCCTGTTGCTCGTAATGGGACATTGTACGGTTGAGAATTAGTTTGAAGTAATATGCGACTTCAAAATGCGAGAAATTGATATTATCAGAAAAATGGATTAAAACAACCTCTGATCAATTTGGACTTCGTTCCTCATCAGACGTATTTTGATTAAACGTCTGATAAACTCTGAATCAGTAGATGAATTCTGGTTGTAAGTATGTCATTTTCCACGCTAGTGAAATGTGATATAGCAAACAAACAAGTACATATTTCTATACGCTAGGTTTAGCCAATTCAGCCTAGGAAGAAAAAGATATTTCCCACGGTTATTAAAACGTCAATTAAGAAAACCAATCTTGAGAATCTGATATTTTGTCATCACAGGTGAAGTTAAGTGCAGTACTGATTTGAAGTTCAATTTTTGCCAATGTACTAATAATGGAATTAAATTTCGCCGATAGTTTGCTTCAAATATCTTTCCAACAGGAGATATGAAGAGGAAAAATGTACGGCGTACATGTGTATTTACCTCGCCAAATTAACAATCGATCAATCCTACAATAAACGACGGTTGTACAGCTAGCCTATGGTGTTTTATGAGTTTTGACCATCACATGAATGTCGATGCATTGTCTGAGAGTAACAGAAAATCAACCGCCATACAGTTACTTACATCACTGGTTCGCCTATGATCGCCATATTGATTGGTTAGTTTAGTTCATAGCCTGGACTCATTGCTCCCATTAGAAATAGCTGAATGTCGAAACTCTATTATGCTAAGAAAATTTAAATTAACTCACGGCTATATCAGAATCATATTGGTCGTAAATATGTGCAATTCGAAGTAAAAAAGTTTTAATAACTGACCATGGAAAATTTAACATGCGTTTAGGACAAGCAAACATCGCAAGCTTGAATTCAACGCAGTAAAGTAATTACCAATAGCACGAAATTTGCCTCATAACCATTATCAAAAAAGAGAAACTGAAAATTAATAATGTTGTAAAATATATTATATGTATATAACATTCGGCAGTAATTCTTCTGTTTCATTCAAGTAATGAGCAGAAATCACAACAAGTAATTGAATATCAAATTAGAAGATAAAACCTTTCGCAATCAGCTAAACAGGTTGACCCTACACAAGTTAGAGAAAGATATTGATAATGCTGTTGTCGAAATTTATAGCTCTCAGAAGTCGTATTGTGTAGACATCTATAAGTGCGATTCCACGATCAAAGAGTTTCTTGCCAATTATTAAGTACACTTATTCCCAAGCATTTCTACATCGACAACCAATCTGTTAACAATTTGTTTACGTGATTGAAAGTTATCAATTATTTGCATCCCTCGGAGATTCGTTATAAACTGATGAGATTGTGTTAATTTGAAATATTCATCAGGCAGGTACCATTCTTACACCAGACCCAATAAATGTAAGTGCTTAATAAAAGTAAGTGCAGAGTTCGTTGAACCGGTAAAGGGTTACACGTCGATGTATGTAGTTTCGAATTTATTCAATTAATATAGAGTATTATTTCACTGTTATCGTCAGTATTTTTTTTCTTAGTTTACCACATGTATTTAGTCAGTTATACTGAAAATAGTGGATTGAAATGTTGGACTTTATTTGGACCTGAATAGAGATACGACGCTGTATACAATATGGAACCAACATCTAGTTCCTTGTTTGATGATAGCAATCTTTAAATGATCTATAGGCATTTGACTTATTATCTTTACAATCATCACATTACATGCATACCGAGCGCTTTACAATTTGTCCTCATTTTTTCAATTCCATATCTTGTATTTTTAGTGTTTGATATTGGATAGAATGTTTAATGCACGCATCAAAACAGTCAATTACTTATTGCAATATAAGAACAAACGTTATGCGTTGATTTAGTCAAAGCAGCCAAGGAAAAAACTAATTTTCTGAAAATATGCATTGTATTAAGTTCCTCAGTTGTGCAAAAGCAAGTGACTATAGTCTTTGTTTCACTACGCGCAAAATGTTTACTAGAATTGGAGAATTATGAAAACAGCGTAATCAAACTTTCAAAATCACTTTGGGTGTTTGTGAATGACTATCAAATGTGTAATAACACTAATGACAAAATTGATGACACGTATGCATCAAGAAGTTGTGATCCTGGAACAGAGTGTAATCTGCATTATTAGCATTAACTGCGCAAACAGCTTCTTTTACAACTATTAACTACATGTACATGTGCTTGCAGATGAGAGGAAACACTTCCTAATTTTTAATCTGCTGACAATATAATTGCGCTGAATGATGGCCGTAATTTAAAGACATGTAATCATTGATCATTGTAGTGTTTGTGCTGGAATGATAATTTATAATTCTTAATATGTTTTTGTAAGAAAAAGAGAAACTGAGATATTACCATTTCGAATATATGGCGGTGGTAATAAATCAGCATTGTGAAATTAGGGTCTCTTCACGGTGGAATAGTTTAATATCTATTAGTCAAGAAGACAGAAAGGAATCGATGTGGAAATATAATCGGTTGACAGAAGTTGGTTAGTATTTCGCCAGTTATCGATTTATTGGACCTGCAGCATCAACGGCTTGAAAACAGTCGCCGTGGAGATTCATTTCTAGCTCCAGTGAGAGCAGTATTGCAAAATTTGCAAATGCACAAAATAAATTAATGATTCTGGCTTTTCTATTCTATAGCGGTAACTCATTGCAAAGTGCCAGACTAGTATTCCCTAAGTATTAACTGAGAAAGGTCTGAGGAAAATACAACGAAGGGGAATAACTCGATATTAACTTGATTTTGCTCTACCAAGAGTCATAGTTTCTGTGCCCGACTTATCTCCCTTCAAACTGAAACTGGTGTTTTAACTGATTCATGGAATTACCACACCAAATACATTTCTCGTTCTTCGAGATTTGTTTTCAGAAAGAAATATTGCGCTAGTGTAGGGGAAAATGAAGTTTAAACATTATGTATATGTGTTCATTTTTTGGCATTTTCTGGAAAATAGGTGTAACTAACATATAAATTTGGTGTGGCCTAGCAGTTTTTTCAATCTATCAGGTTTACGGTATAAATTAATAACAATCACACTCAAAATGTGTTGAGGAAATCACTGTGCATGCCATTAAAATGCGGTCAGCGTCATTGATATCCGGCCTTCCCATTTGATTAACGGAGGAATTCCTACAAAAAATAAATCCACACGCTCAAAACCAGTTTGTTTATGAAATATGAGAAAACAAGTACTTCTTGTCATTAATTGCCCATTTTCTTTGGTTAGTACTTTGCGTGATTAAAAGTGCCCATAGTTTACTGGGGGCATGAGAAAACTATCTAAGTTTACACGTTCATTCCAGCCAACACATGGTGCATTGTTATTGGTCATTAACACACGATTGATATTCAATGGTTAGATCAGGAAACATCTGGTGGAGATAGATCTATGAAGATGCGGGTGGTATTGCAGGCATGAAAACTTCACAGATGGCAGTTTATTCACAATAAGCTGGCTTTCAATTCAAACGCTTTCCTAGTAGTTAAATCAACAAAATATTAATCCCATGGTCTATAGACTTTTCAGATAGAACACTTTGAAAACAGTTTTGCAGCATTTTAACACCACATTAATGACACTGCCTCCTGGAAATCATAAACATAGGAAATCAAACTATACAACAAAACTAAAGTCGAGTAAAAAAATGTGTAATACGTACATTGTATAAATAAATTTTATAAGGGAATAAAAAGAAAACATAGTCACTGCATTCAACCGCCAGTTGTTCATCCATACCACATCTTTACATCTATGCATTCCACCCATATCACACATCAGTTCAGTAACGATTCCTTGGAGTATTCAAATTCCATTCTGTTAACAATAACTTTGGTATGGATGCATTGTAATAGCTTGACAAAAAGAACTCTATGTGCAACCATTAAAACGTCATTAGAAGAATGAGTACCGTTATCACTGAAGTGTTCTTGACTTTTCATCAGGTTTGTTCGTGCTGGAATTCACCGGCGCAAAGATTGTGTTTCATGTTTTGGAAGCCGTTTTCAATAAATTCAGCTACCGCTGAGTTAGTACAGAAAAGTATTTCACTGATTAAGCTGTTTGAGAAAAAAAAACTTCAAGAGAAACAGTGCCGATTTAATGAATGACAGGCATGCTTGTGTGGATTTTAACGAGACTTTTACGATTTTCCTTTATAAGTAGATGCCATCGATTATATTAACTGTTAGGTGTAAGTTGTGTTACAAAGGCAAGAACCATTTTACAAGTACATGTAATATAGAGATTAAACATTGATACTCGTGTTTATATCAGGCATTTAATTCTACAGGATGTTCTGCGATTAACAACCTTTGCTTATGGTTATTGTAAATGCATGCTATACGTATTTTTTATGTATACTTTAACTACAAGGCATGGTATATAACAATCAATTGTTGTTGTCTAAGTCAGTAATTTCATAATGAATAAAACAGAAATTTAATCTTATATCTTATTCAGCATTTAAACGCAAGACACTTAACGAACCCCATTGAGTGGCTTTCATTACAATGACAACCGGCTTATCCAATGGTGATTAAATGCATTAATTCATGCATTGAATTAAGCATAGTAATGAGATAACACAGTTGCTGAAGGCTGTAAGTAAATATTTATGGACTTAGTTTATGCCTGTAACGGCATTGCGTGCATTTAATTCAATCAAAATACAATAAAGTAAAATTCAGTGAGAATATTTAAACCTGACTTAATTTCTTCTGTCGAACATAAAATCTGAAAAATACCTACTAACATATCCGAAATTAACAAGAACAATATGTTTCTCATGATAACACATGATTGAAGAAAGTAAGATTTTAAACATATCTACAAAGTTATCTAGAAAATTTCACTTCTACCTCACTGTTATATCAGTATATGGTAATTAACGACATCGAATGATTTTAATTCGGCCTAATATGTTTAATTAATTTAACTTGTATACACTTATGACTCGCAAAAATTATAATTTAAACCCTTTGCTTCTTAATACTGCATTTCCCCGCATCTGAAGCAGACGACTTTTGAAAACATTGTTGTAAAAGATTACATTGGTTTAAATACACGTATTTAAAGACCTGAAATTTAAGAAACAATTTCAAGAAAATAAAATACGGGTATGCCATTCAAAACGTAAATGCGCCATATGTTTGTGTGATCGCTTCAAACGCATCGTGTAATAGATATACTTGGACTCACAAGGGATTAACAATAAAATTCTGTCATATCAGTCGTGATTACAATTATCTTAAACTAAGTATTTACACAGTGCAAGTGGAAACAAATAGTGAAAGATAAGAAAGAGAAATTAAAATTAGAATTTAAGTGCGGTGTCAATGTGATGCTGATGTTATATAATTCAAACTTGTAGCCAGCATCTTGCTACAAGCATGATACAGTGATATTGTACTCTGAAACCATCTCTAGTTGATTTGAAGTTGGTGTAAAATACGAACAAGACAAATTTATTAAGTCAGTTCTCCAAAAATTATTTTGCAAATTGAACTACAACAACATGTTTCATTTTGTACAACTTGATTGTTTGGCAATACCAGTATAACTGTTTTTATAACCCATTCGACAATGCCCGATGTAAATCATATACAACACTTAAATATAGGTTCAAATAAACATATCAGAAATAGTCTCATTAATTTTCAAATGGTTAAAATACAAAATAACTTCCAAATATAGCGATCTGATCCCTAAATATCCCAAGCGTGTGAAATAAAGTCAAGCAAAAACCCCAGTTGCATTCAAACGCTTATTTTAAGGAAAATGATTTAGACAATGTGACTCAAAATTACTCCCTCCAGCATACACGGTTAATACTGGAGAACCGTACCCACTGCAGTAATTTCCGCAGCACACTGGCTTTTATTTAAATCAATTCAGTGGTTGTCTCATTCAGCCTGTTGTACATATCTAAGTGTTGAATCTTTACACGTAGTTGTGCTGAAAATATCTAGCATCGCAAAAAATCATATAACCAGGACACAATCACGTTTTACATGTATCGCAACATATATTTAATTTCCTTTAATATCGGTAATGAAACTGGTACCTTCATACTTGAATTGCTATAATATAAAATAAACTTACTTGATTCAAATCGTGTCGATATTATACAAATTAGATTTTGTTACACCAGCAATACTCCGATAACAACAGCACCAAAAGAAAAGAACCAAATCCCAAATAGTTCAGGATGACAGGATTAAGTTAAACGTGTTAGTTTAGTGCAGAAATTCACATAATACATCCACTAAAGTAAATCAGAATTTATCATGCTAATATACCACAAACTCTCAAATTTCCAGTTAGTTCAAAAGTAAAATAGAACAATCACGTGACGTTATTTTTTCTTTCTTTTCTTTTTTAGTACAATTACGAACAAATCAACGTTCGTGGTTTTAATCAAGCTCGTCGTCAAAACGATCATAGAGCTATTAATTGATCTACCAGACGGTAACTAGGCTATAAAGTTATTACTAACAATAGATTGCTGTCGGAATGCTAATGTATCATTTCCGTACTAACATTTACAATCATGCGCCTATGTTTAATTATTGTCTCGTTGTGAAGCATACCCAGTTCCTGACTTGCATGCTCTGTTTGTTACCGATAAATTTGGATCATCATTGATTTTCAACGATTAATTGAATACAATTTATGAAAATATGTCAGTATATAGATTCTAGTATTTTCATTACCCCGGTCCGTAATTTAAATTGACGCGACTGTCCTCTTGGTTTGCCATTTGCAATGAATCTGACTGATTTTAAAATTCAGTTCGTCTTTATGTTTCAGTACTGGCTTCAATATGTTTGTTATGGTTTCGGGCAGACAGATCAACAGAATGATTCATATCTTGCAATTCCTTTCAATATATATATATATCATAACAAACACTTGTAAGGAACCATTTTATAGTAAACTGATACATCGAAATATCCTTAGAGAATCATTCAAACTATTGTTCATGTTCAATTGCAAATAAACTCTTCATTACAAAATAAACATATTCTGACAAAAAAGGATAAATCTAGCCGACAGCTGGTATATCTATCCTGGCAAGCAACAAACACGTTAAAAGTGCATCTTCTTATTCTATTTGTTCTTATTCTCAGTTTACATATCAAGTTCCAACAGAAGAACACTTTTTAAATGTTTATTAAAGTGAGTCAACGGCGAAATATTTGAGTAGGGGTTTATGTTCTGATCAATCATCAAGTGTTATACCATAAGCAAAAATAGCACGAATATTGATAATTGACCTGAACAAAACGTATAACTCGCCTGTTCGGCATGCGATTCAAAGCGCAGATACAATCGTTACATTAAATGTTTGGAAATTGACAATTTCATACCATAATATAATACACGCCTGATGATGCGTGACTCATCAGCGAACTATCAAAGCAAATTAACAAATGAATGCACTTTGTGCAGATGAAATAATATTTCATAATCATAGTCAAGTCATCAAATCAATTTCGATTAAATTTTAAAGTGACATTTAATCTGAAAAGATTACCAAGCTTACTTTTTAGTGGAAATCGGAGATGAAACCACTGACTTTCGGGTCTAACGTATTTTGTTATTTTTTATCGGAATGTATTTGTTTCGTTGGAGCCCCAAACTCTTGATCAAAGGGCATGTCCTCTACCGATTTGTGTGTGCTTTGTGCTCAAGGAGGCTCAAACATCGATAAAAATCTACACAAAACCAGAAAATGCTCAGATCTGAAAAACTACAGCACAATTTACAAACACAGTGTCACAGCCAACATTAATAAATTACATAGTTGTGAAAACACCTTACAGGGGTGAAAACATGAATCGTAATCGGAAATGAGTTTGAAATAATAAGTGACTTGAAAATACCAAAATTGATAATAACAGACAAAACGAATTAAACCAATCACCGCGTACGTAAAATTATACGTTCCTCATCAGACGTAATTTGATTGGCCGTCTGGATAATATGAATTATTAGATTAACAGTGAATCAGCGGGTGAATACGACGACATTATTAGCTGTGACTGTGAGGTACTTTCCATGCAAGTAAAACAATATCAATATACGAACATATACCGCGTGTAATTATTGTCAATACAGTCTAGACGGGAAAATATTACCCACGACGTTATACGATGCGGTGAAATAACGGGAGAATGCGCGAACGGTTCTGTGATTAGACAGGAGCGGAGTACTGCACTTTGTTATTTAATAATTCACCTCTGTGTGAAAGAAAAAATGGCACCGAGCGACTCAATCAGATAAGAAACCGTTCGGCATAATATCAAATTCGTATTCCATCAGATTTGGAGATTACTGACAAAGTTATTGAAGATATTGTAGTTTCCTGTCATTCAGGTTTTTTTGTGTTTTGGTAGCCGTATACATGTAGGGTACCTCCATGCAGTTGGAAAACTTTCCAACTTTTGGGAACAAGCTTTTTGTCATTTTTGCTCGTAATATCAGAATGCATTAATGCAGGCTTTAGTTCCTTTCTAAGCACATGTTTTATGTAACAGTCACCTGTAACAGTTTTTCCAATAAAAAAACATGTAATTGAGACAATCCATATCGAGCTATTGCTCCCAAAATTATTAACTTTGCACTATTCTTTTAACTAGTAACGTTATGTACAGTTTTTCTTGTGATGCTACACTATATCATTTATATGGGATGTTTATTTTGAGCAAGGAACGAAACTTCTGTACTGTCACCTTCAAAATTGGTTGGTTCTCATTGTACAGCCATCCTAGAAATCTCCTTTGCGACATTTTAACCGTGTGAATCTTAACAACGTTTATGTCATTAAAGTATTAACAACGGTCAACAGTCAAGCTTCAAATATTGTACAAAGGTTCTGGTTTGTCTCCCTATGACCGTCATATTGATTTTGGTTTGTGGACTTTAAAGTGGACTTCTAACAAAAGCCGTTAGATAATATAACCCGACAATATTGACAAGAAGTCAGTCATGGTATCAGATATATTAAAGTTTGTTTAACTTAAGCTCACAAATTATCAGTAATATCATTTGAAAGTATCATGTAAAATGTTAAACACCGTCGGTAAAAAAAATATTATGATCGGTAAAGCGGATTATTTTCTTTACTGTTTTGATTATTTAAAATGTTCGCCAACCCCAACAAAAAAGTATAAAAATAGAATCGCCTGTTCTATGTGTTGAAAACTAACCAGGTCGATTCAACCGTAGTTAGAGAGTAGTCAGCTGTAATACATTACGTCCTGTCAATGATGTTTCTAGACCATCATCCGAAATGATAGCTATATTGTATAAGAATCTGAAGGATTGGTCTAACAATTAAACAGTTTCTTGCCAATTACTAAGCACACTTATTCCCAAACATTTTGATATAGACCACCAATTTGTTAACAATTAGTGGACGTGATTGAAAGTTATCAAGGATTTACATCCCTCAGAGACGTCTTGTAGACTGATGAGATTGTGTTAATTTGAAACATTCATGAACGTAGTACCATTCCTAACTCACCGTGCATAATTAAAGTAAGCGCGTATTGCATAGATTCAGAGGCGAACTGGGAAACGAAAACACGTCATTCAAAATTGTCTTGAGTTAGCTAAACAGATTTCGCAAGGTTGAAACAACATGTACCAGATCGGAACCTATCCATATCTCGGTCCCTTATTTGAACATTTCTGAGTTTCAACCGGACTAATAGATTATGTTGAATTTCGCTTATGGAGTGTTGCAGTCGTACACGTCAGTAACACTCAATAAGTGAAATTTAGTTTGAAATGTATAAGTAAATACTAGTTTAAGTAGTCAATTGCATTACAATACACTGGTGAAATGTGCGAAAGAGACAGAATTTAAGTATATTAGATATTGAGAATGAAATACAAAGATGGGATTGTTTGCACGTGTTTTTTTTCGATTTCTGACCCTGTCAAGTATTTATTAAGTAAGGATGTTTATCAAAATATTATGACTGCAAGAGCAAACTTGTTGTGTTCATTTATTCAATAACAACGAACAAGCAAGAGCATAAATCAAAATTTCTTCAGTTTTGATGTTAATATTGGATTATGTGTCCCAGACGTGCGACTGCAAGTTACCCCATACATTTGTTAAACTGTGGATGTACAATTTATTAGAGATTTGAGAATAATGATAAAATTATTATTAAGCTTTCATAATTTTGTTTAATTGCATTAACCTGCTCATAAATGACTACAGAGTGTGTAATAACACTGATGACGAAGTTGAAAACATTCAAGGCTGTATGAACTAGAAAGCACTGATCCCATAACAATTTTTGTCAATTCGTATGAACAAAATTAGCACACAAATGATGTAGTTCATGTTTGTGGCCGATTGTGGCTGAAAATCACAGCTTTTAGTTTAAACTTTACTGACATGCAACAGTTCCGTGTATGACTGGTGTCATATTATGATATACCATAAGTGATCAAGACTAGAGTCTAATTACCGAAAAAAAGACCATAGTATTTCGTCAGATTCCTTTTATTCTGGACTGTATTGTGGGCATACACAAAGTAGTGCAGGGCAGCTGATCAAAAGGTGCAAGGCTTAAACCCTTGTGGAATCACCTATTTCTCTGTGGCGGAACAGGCTAACTAATTACCTAATGCCTTAGCTTAGATTATGAATTATTTAAATAATGACTATGTGCACATAACAGTATTACTTCAATGTTCATTAAGAGTCATTCAATTTTCACATTTGAATTAAATTATTTTAACATTCATGTGAAAAAAGAAATGAGACAGACATCACAGAATATGGTTCATACATTTTATAAAAATGTATCATATCATTGTCACCTGTAGTTCAAGTTTTATATCAACAGTTTGGATAGTTTTTATGTTAAGGCATAAAAAGTTTTTAGTTTCAGCTAAACCTGACTGACCCTATTTTTCCGACCAACTCGAGACTTTTTTCAGGATCAGTCAATTCTTTATCTACCCATAATTTTTATTTTAACATAAGTCATACATTAAAATAAAACAGTTGTTGGAAAAAAGTTCTGTCAGCTGTGCACTAAGTGTTAGTGGAAACCAGGTATTTATTTTTTTGCCTAAGCACAGAATATAAATGAAAAGAAATATTAGATCATAGTACAGATATCAAACACCATGGAAACCAAATTGGTGATTTAACACTGAAAAAATGCCATAAAAATATTTGCATCAATATTAATAAAGATTGCAATACCAATATGAAAACTAAGAAACTAAGCCATGCCCAGAACTTTTGTTGGTATGAAATATATATCAGTAATATGTTCAACTTTTGATTAACAATAAGACCAAGTAATAGTATATTAATGTCAGTCTAATTAGAATAAATTATCTAAGCAATGATTTGATACTTCAAGTTTATAAAAGACAACTAATTGAAAGTTAATGCTAAAAAGTATACATGCTAGGTTTGTGAGATGGACTTTGTGTAAAATGTATGATGGAATAGTCTAAAACAGACAAACATTTGATTTAGAACCATGGGAATATTAATGGTCAACAAAAGTTAATTGGTTTTTGCAAGTCAGTGATTAATTAGACATGCTGCATCAACTTCATGACAGCTGTCACCATAGAGATTCATTTCTAACCCAAGTGGGAGCAGTATTGCAAATTATTGTGCAAATACTAGATATAAACTAATGATTCTTCCATCTATTTTATAGCAGTAACTCACATTGCAAAGTATTCCCTTAGCATTAGATGAAATAATAGTCTGAACGAAACATAACAAAGGGTAATAACTCCATCTTCACTTCATGTTTGTCTTCACCTTTGCTTGACTTCACTCCCTTGTAAATTGAAGTTTCTTAACTACAGATATGAAGTGAATTTTTCATGTATGATTGACATTGCCAACAAATCGTGTCATTCTTTTCAGAGAGCATAACACCTATCTCCAATTTTACTTCAGATATGGTCTAAAAAATGATTAACAAAGAAGTGGATGTTTTGACATAATGGTAGAAATAAGGTGAGGGATTTATAAGTTTGGATGCAATGTAATTGTTAAATTGATTGTTACCTTGGTTACCTTCCTCAAACCTCTCAATAATCAGTCCTGTTTTCAATGGAATTGAACTAAAGTCCTTATCTACATTTGCAAAACAAATGTAAGAATGGTATATAACAAGAAAATGATATTTTTTACAAAAATATATTTAAAAAAAAGTCCCATTTTGCTCACTAACAGAACAATCATCATGTTAAATATTTCTTACCTAAAAGTAGCAACCCTAGATTTAGAGAAGATGAACTTCAATCACTGTTATCAAAGACTGACGTTCCCTTCCAAACAAGTAATTAACACATTAAAGATCAGCAAATATCTTCCATCCATACTCTTTGAAGGATCAAGTTCATTCATAAAACCTTTTCACTGCCTTGCAGAGACTCTTCGTTGATAAAAGTATGTAAAATCTAAAACAATCGTTTGTAGCATTTGATTTGAACTAGGCTAATTCTGGTTGTGATGCTATTAGATAGCTTGAATTCTATTTACATATGTCAGGACAGATGATCATGTAATGAAGTGTACAACCAGAATGGTGTTTAATCAAAATAGCTAATCACAGTGTTCAGCTAAGGTAAACAGAATTCTGTCTGAAAGCTACTCTAAGTTATTGAGATGAAACAAATAGATTTTGTCACACTTATTCTTATCATTCATAAAGATTCACATAACACATTTGTAGTTACAAAGCATGTATGCATTTCTTCCAAGTAATGAATGTACAACGGCATCACTTCTTTAAGCAGATCTTGGTTCTAAACTGATACATCTTTTATCAGCAGCACATAACAAATATGAATTAATGAAGTCCATAAATATAAGAAGACACATCTTTGCTGCCTTTGTGAACTTATCATTTACACTAAATTTCAATATTTAGCTTAAAATAGAATAAGATCTCGCAAAGACAAAGAGGAAACAAACAAAGCAATAATTATAAATTCTCTCTTACGAAAAAAATACAAATATAAATAAATACTACCCAAAATGAGTATGGAATGTAATGTAGTAAATGCTAACAAGATACACATTTACATTATTGCACACAGATATGTTAAAATGAAACCATGTTTCTGTAATTGTTCAAACAATACCACTAAATCATTCAAATTACATGAACAATATATCAAACCCACGATGTACAGCCTTGTATGGCAGAATATGAATGTAATTACACGTATCAAACATAGATATCACAATAGATACAGTTAGGAGTGTAGACTAGTAGTCCAGGAAACGTCACGTTTACAAGAAAAGGTCATCAAAGTCAATACAAAGCCATCACAGGAGCCTCTTGTGAGTAGAATGTGGAGGCTTTAATCCATCATATGCACATAATCCTCATCGACCATTTCATGTACATGGTTTTCATTTACAGCAGCTTCCCCTAAGATATCAAGAAAAACATCAAATAACTGGGTTAATACAGAATTAGTTTTAAACGATAAATCATACACAAATTATATCCATTATACCATACAAAAGGAGCATTTGGGGTGAATGATATGATTTTAATGGGAAAAATAGATTTGTATATCACTGAAAAACTACATAAGTTTAGCTTTAGCTACAAAACTAGAGTCGATAATCTGAAAAAATATAATACAATATTCACAAAATGCAAGATTTATAGTCACAAGCAGACTTACTGGGAGCACAGGTCAAGATACAAATCTTTATAATTTAAAATTCAATAATTTTATTATAAATAAATAATAAAATAAGAGTGAATCTCAATCAAGAGTCCATACATAGATAAACCTACAAATATTAGATTTTCATGATGAACACAAACTAAAACAACACTACCGGTACCTATCCTAGAATATAAACTTGATTTAGTTATACAATATGGCCAAGAAATTCATTACTTTTGTGGAATGTTCCAGGCTACTAAGCTAATAGTCTCCAGATTTATCAATAACAAGCAATGCAAGAATAAGCACATTTGATTTGCTGTACTACATTTATACAGACTGTATAAAGTTATAACATAGAATCCCAACAGTAAATAAAAGAAGAAAACTCACTCTCTTTGGCAGCCAACAGTTCTCTAAGATCATCAACTTCCTTCTTCAATCTCTGATATCCCTAAAATATGTACAACAATATGTTACATACTGACTAAAAAATATATATGCAAGAATGTTTGTACACTAGAAATACAAATTTCATCAAACCACAAGTCTCAATATCATATAAAAAACAAATCTGAAGGTGACTCTGTCACCTCTTTCCCTCCACCTCTCTCCCCTCACTCTTCTCACACTCTCTATCAACTTTATCTCCCCTACCAGTGTCCACTTCCCCTCTCTCTCTCACTACCTCTCTCTAATGTAAGAATATCTGCTAAGAAATCCAAAAGAATGCCACTTATTTTACATCCAGGCAAACAAAATCCATTTTCATGTCAAAATATGTTTTATCATTAATGCTCAATTTTTTGTGTGCCACATTTTATCCAGAATGGGAACTGAATTATACATTTTTACTGAATATTTATGTCCCTATTACATGTTACATTGAAATATTTATTCCACTGTTTCATTTGAATTTGCATAAAATGTCCTCTCAATTGCTATCATAGAGAAACAGAAACCATTATTTACAGATTTCCTGGTTTTGTTTCCTGAAACAAAAATTGATGTACCTAATTATTCAGAATCACTGCTTAGATAATGTACAAGATTAATATCACATCAGACATTTCAGATGACTTTTATGAGTTTAAAAATGTATTTATTCTACAAAATGTCCCGATAACACAAATAACATATTGAAAATACAGAATTTTTTTATCTATTTCATACTATTTATGTATGCAAAAATGATTTTTTTTCAGGATTTTTTTCAGCAAAATCATTCTCATCTATGATACCATTCTCCATTATCAAAATTAATTAATTTTTGAAAAATAAGGAATTTCAGAAATATTCTGAGCTTCCGGCTCAATGTCTAAAATTATGTATGCCACTTTTGTAAGAAATCCTCAAACAAATATGGTATCATTTTGATAAAAGAAATTTAATTTTGGATGGTTTGGCAGTGATGTAGCATTTTCAAGAAAGACTCAATCATTTTAAATCTAGAATGTCAACTCATCAAGCTATACTTTGTAATCAACAAAGGTTACAAAAAGCAAAAAGTCAATGAACACAATAATTTTCAAATACAAAAATCATTTGATCTTTGAATGTTTAGTTAAACTAATGTAACAAGTAATTCTGTAGGGTACAATTACTGTAAAAGTTTAGAAATTTTAATCACATAACATAATCATTTAAAAACTGCCATTCCATACTTCAGTTGAAGAGTATCACATTGCCACTTGAGACTTCATTGGTCAGTTTGGAGCAAATTAATATTCATAAAAGTAGAACAGTTCATCCTTCCACAATATCTTTAGACAGTTACAGCATAAAGTGTAGCCCAGGTGAGAGGGGTTTTAGCAATGAAATGTCACAAGTCAAACAGTATGAACTAACCTCTCTACAAGTATATATGTCAGTAAAGTGTCCATCTTGCTCTTTCGCCTTAGCTAGCTCTTTGTCTACAGCAGTTTGTGATATTTGTTCCTTAGTTTCATCTGATAGCAAATATCCTGCTTTCATAAATATTCTTGATAAATACTTTTTGTAGCCCTATAATCAACAAATGCGATAAAAAATGATGTGTGTCCTTTTAAAGTGAAATATAAGAAAATAGGATTTTGTGTTATATGACAGAGGAACTCTTGGATAAAGGTAAAGGCCAAAAGTTTGGGGATGAAGATCTATATGCAAAGCAAAGTTCTTCTATTCCAAGTTTGAAAGCAAACTATGATTTAAAAATTTATGCAAAGGGCAATACATGGACAAAGAAATAAGCAAAAAATACATGAAGATAAAAATATCATTCTGAATTACTTGGGGAAAACAAGCATCTAAATTTTTTTATCAAAATAGTGTTTCAACTGGTATTGTTCAAAAACTATCTAACTCAAAAAGGCATTTTCAATTTTTAAGTTCCCTTAATCAAAATTTTAAGGCTCTCTACATTTTCAAGAGGGATGTGGCCAGGTCCCTTATAATGGGGAATTCTTGAAGTATTATTGAAGACAGGGGGATTTATGTGTTGTCTTGTTTCAATTTAGGTAATACAGAAACTCAGCTGATTTAAAATCATATTTTTTTTCTCTTCTGGAATAAGCACAACAGCAAACAAGAGTCCTGCTATTTATTCAGAATTCATTACCAGTAGTAAACATTTGTTCACAAACTTCCATGGTAATTAATTACTGTGAGAAATTTTTGGCTGCCATGATTTTGATGAATATTACAAATTTCCTTAAAGTGGTAAGGCTATTACAAAATTTCCGTAAATTGATAAGACAAAAACTAGTATTTTTACAGTTATTTGACCAAAGAAGTAAAGTAGGTAGGTCACAAAATGTGTTTTACCTTTCGTGTAACAGTGCCAGCTTGTAGTTCACCTTTTAACAATGCCCATTCTCTTTGTAATGTAGAATTCATTGTTGGATATACTAACATAGACTGCCTATGACAGACATACGGTGTACTAAAATTCATCTGATAGTTACATGTTGATGGTTCAGATACATTTAATACTTTGTTCTCTTTACCACATGAAAAATATATCTGAAATAAAATGGGAAATCTTCTACAGTTAAATAATTGTGTTGAGTATGAAACTATGAATTTCAGTTGATTTCAAAATTTAGTGGAACTAATCAATGCATTTGATCAAAGATAGCAAACTGTAAGAACCAGTTTCTTCATGATCTGCAGGTAATTTTCCCACAAGAAGCAGAAATTATAATTAGAAGACACCTGACCATGGATGTCTCATCACCTTGATCTGCTTTTAAAGCTAATGGTCCAGATTCAAGATCGACAGATCCGTGTTCAAATGACTGGGCCATTTAAGATATGGTTATTTAATATGACAGAATGTTAAAATAATTTGAAATTTATAGTCTTTAGCCTAAGACAAGACATCTAAAACACTGCATACAGTCACTTACTTTTGTTGTTCTGTGAGTGTTGCTACATTTATCTCCCTCTCTCATCACCATGGCAACAAATGTATTGTTTTCAATTTCCCATTCTTGCCACACACTAAAATCAACAACAATTATTCATTCAAATTAATAATGCACTTTACTGTAAAGGTCAACCAGGACTGTATACTAGAGTATGTTATGATGGATTTAAATAAAGGGATAACAACACAACTGAAGAAAACACAAGAACTGATTGCTTCTTTTTCTTAAGAGAAATCAATTCATAAACAATCAGATGCATGTATTTACATCTATACCAATATGTGCAACACATGAGCAATGGTAAGTGTAAAGCAAAATTGCCTTTTTCAAATAACATGTATAGAAATATAACAAACTTTTGCCAGTATGGACAACCACTTCCAAAAGCTTAAGTTGTATGTTGCTGCATTCATAAGCAATACAGAAAATTTATAACTGAAGTAGACTTTCAAAATATAGGTTCTAATAATAATAATAATCTTACCCTAATATTCCACTGTAAGGATTCCATCTTAATGATTGTTCATGTTGTGTTACATTTGAAAAAGGGCAAAATTCATATTTGTAACTAAAAACAAAATAACATTTCATTGTAGACAACTATGAACACAATTTCAACTACCGTATATTCCATTATAAACGCCCCTCCCTTAATAAATGCCCCCCTTTTTGAACAAGAGATAGCCAAAGTTTAATTTTACTGTCAATATCCATCCAAAGATAAATTTATACCTGGGTTCATTATATAATATTTCACTGATGAAGCACTTGGAGCTCAATGATGGCCCTGTACATGATTCACCATAGCTCCCTTAATTACAAATCACACAAGAAATCAAGGCATATAGCATATGCAGACTAGCACAAATTAATCATTTAATTGGCGTCTAAAAAGTGAAATTAAAATATTCAGTCAAAAGTATACTGATATTGTCCAAGAAACAACCCAAATGGAAGGTACGGAGAGTGAAATATCACACTTTAAATCAAGGGAACAAACAAGAGAGCATATGGTGCAATAATAATAGCTTACTATGGGAATGCTGAATATTGCACTCATAAAGTGAAATTAGCAAAACAATTTACAAACCTTTCATCTGTTTTTGTGAAACATTTCCCTATAAGTCTTTTAAACAAATGAGGACCAGAAAAATTGGATGGAGTGATTCTCATTTTAAGTTTAGATGCATGAGTTTCAGCAACATTTCCGCCTTGATAATTGTTCATTATCCTGTAAAAATACATAAAATTAACAGATTATCACAAATATGCTAACCAAAGCAAAGAAAATGATGCCTTTATGAAACCAGGTTCAAAAACACCTTTGTAAACAAGAGGGCCAAGATGGCCCTTTTTAGCTCACCTGAGTAAAGATTGCAACATCTACGGTTTACCTGTGCTAAAAACTCATGATTCAATGTACACAGATAGGAAAAATATGTATAAAAGATTTAAAAAAATAGGACACAGTAAAACCTCTGTATCTCTCTTACAAATGTGGTGCTCGTAATAATGAAGTACTTGTTTGTTGGCTGAAAACACAGGGGGCTAGCATGTTGAAGGGATGGAGTATAATGGAGTATTAGGCCTAAAATGACCATACGGACCAAAAACATGTATATCATATATATACATATACAAGGGTTACAACTTCCGAAATGACAGTTTCTGCACCAAGTTTGTTTAAAAAGATGAAATACCTGCTTCATCGTTTTGAATTGGACAAAATGCTTATTGTTTATGTGTAGTATAGTGTATTAGCTATTTGTAGACACCAGTTATTTGAAATTTGATCGATTTCTTGAAAAGTCACATGGTGTTAAACAAACTTGATACAGAAGCTGTCATTTTGGAAGTTGTAACCCTTGTATATGTATATATGTAATATATGTGTTTTTGGTCCATGTGGCTATTTTAAGCCTAATACACCATTATACACCATCCTTTCAATGTGCTAGCCCCCTGTGGCTGAAAATTACACATAACTAAGAACAAAATTTTATTGGATAAAGGAACAATTTTGCTTTCATACTCCTAATTGCTACTGTACTAGTAGACTTTATATAAGTGTGGACAACTGTTGATAGAAAATGTGGAATGAGACATGGACTATTCCCATGTTTACTGCGGCCAACTGAGAGATGCTACATTTAATGATCTTCAAGGTCATTTTGTTTACCATATTATTATCATTATGCGAGTCATTTGATCTGACCAATGGTCCTTGGTTACCTACCAGTACTTACCTATTCCCCAATACTGGCTACATTTTTGTTTTCAAATACCCATGGTAGGCAACCAAGGACCATTGAGCAGATTAAATGACTTGCATAATAATAATAATAATATCAAATGCTATAGATAGCATCGAACATAATTAAAACAAGCCAGCATCAATAATTATTCTTAAACACATATCTGCATATTTTGAACTACGAAGATTAGGTCATAAGAACTGACATATTAAGATTTCACACAATTTGAGCTCAATACATGTTTCAAGACATTCAATCTAACTAAGGTGCATTTGAGCATTATTGCTTTAAGCAATAATTGTGAATGCTTACCCATAAGTAGATGGTTCCTCAACTATCTTAATGGAGTGTTTTTCACCTGCAATGATATTGAATTCCATGAGTAATTTATAAAACTGAATTACTGACACAGTGACAGACATTACAATCAGTACGTTTTAATACTTGTTCCTGAAAATTTTAATTATTTATATTAATCAATTTATTATGAAATGTAATAACCAAAATGGCTCACACTAATTTATCAATGGAAATTGCTACAAATGCAAAGCAGCAAAGTCCACTAATCTGCGTTAATTGAACTCAGGTAAAAATCCCTTTAAACTGGATACTTCAAAACACCAATTCTATGTTTAATAATAATGTCTACAAGTACTATTATCCCTTGTAACCCAATTATCGGTGAATACTAAATACCGGTGATTCTACAAATAGCCATAACATACAAGCATGTGCAACTGACCGTTTTCAACGAACACTGCGCTTTGTTTATCTTGGTTCGCACCATTCGTCATCACAGAAACAGACTTAGAATGTCATTTTTGAGGGTGAATAAGCATCAAAAATCAGTTTAATTTAAAGAAAATGATAAAAAATATTCATGATTAAATCAAAAGATTTCAAATTATGTTGTTTTTCTTAGAAAAAAAATGGATTTGTTTAACAGCCATCTGCAGGTGCTCGCTTCCGTTATAAAGATACTATGTTGAACTTCCTACCGATATTTTTTCCTATCCAAAATGTAACTAAATAGAAAACTATGCATGGAAACAAAACAGGAAGTTGACAGAACACTGTAAAAAGTGCCCAGTTGTTGTTTTTGAAACATTTAAAGTTTTTGCATTTAAACCGTTACCTCAATATAACTCATTTGTAAAGCTTGGAAGGTTAACCCAGTACAGTAAAATGAGTTCTACATGATGACGTCATGTGACATTGGGAGATTTTTACTTGATCACCGGTATTTAGTATATTCGAGGAAATAGTGATGTCACTGCACAGCATTGTAATTTGTATTCATTGGGTTGCATGCACTAGATTAATGGAGATTTTGTACATTTGACTGTTGACATCTGCAAAAGAGATATGAACTGATAAATCACTCTATTTATTTATGGGAAGCGATTTGTTTTCTTTTTTCAATTTCCGGTCTAAATTTAGCATCACCGGTATTTAGTATCACCAGGATATATCTATAATAATTTAAGAAAAATAATTCATCTACTAATCTGAACATAGAATCTACCACCCATCATCAACAAATTTGTTAAATATATATTTTACTTAAAGTAGTAACTATGATACTAGTAAAGTATATAATGTAGATATTTAACGATAGTAGTTTTTATAGATTTGAGTCAATGTGTCAAATGGGTCGTTTTCACTGAGGGCCGGTTTGACCGAATCCCAAATAAATTCGAAACGTTGCTGGTAAAAGATCCATCTTCCTGTAAAAATAGATACTAAATCGACATTCATGGAAGAAATATCAAAATACGCAATCAAGCAAATAGTAAAATACCGTCAATATACAAAAGAAATGCAATCAATATTATAGCATTGCGTGTAATATTGATATGTGTCGCCATTTTGAATAACCGTCATAAGCAAATCGTAAACAAATGCGATGTAGTCGTTTATATTCCGGTCACCCAGGAGTATTATGCGGTGCGAATTGACAATCATTGAAACAAAGTCTATGGCATTGAATTATCAATTCATGCATACAATGGAAGGATGAAAGTTGATGAAAGAACGGAAATCATATTATAAAATTGATTAAGTTTTGCATGGACAAACTGGCTGTATGAAATGTCAATTTTTATGAAATCCGTTTTATGAAATGTACATAAAATCTGAGACCATTATGTGTATAATGGTGTCACAGAATGAAATTTTGTGTATGTCATAATAAATTATACTTATCAATTATTGTGTTTTATCATTTATTTATCCACTCCGGTTAATTTCACAGAACATTTTGTCCATTTAAGAAGGCGTTATTCATGAATAACACACGAATTCATTTGAAAAAACTTGAAGAGTACTATTCACCACGTGTATTTGTCTTCACTACTCTTATCCTTTGATATAATTTCATCAGTGTTAATTCACCTGTGACGCAATGAAAAGTCAAGCTGACCGGACATTACAGGTTTGGACATCCTGAGAGATGGTCAGTGGACTTGATATATTATTATCTAAATATACATTATACATGTATATATATTTGCAGTCTTCATTATTTCTACCGCTCATCAACGCCTAAAACCCACCAGTTTTCAATAATTTTTCAGTTATATACGGCGGCCGATCACCTAAACAGTTTTCCTAGACTGTATTCTAACCAGTACTAACTTCCCCTTCAGTAAGGAGCCAACAACTTCTACACATATGGAGGAAAATCGACATTTTTGTCAAACTTTCGTGGAAGGGTATGATCAGCCACGACCGGCATTTAAACCCAAATCACCGGGTTCCATGTCCAGCGCACCAACAACTGTACTGCAATCGCGGCTCTAGATATATTGACTATGCGCAAAGATACAAATATATTGTTACTAAATTACTGAACTGCAGTATCGACTGTAGGTTTTTATTCCCACTATATATATTTTTGGACATCCATCCATTTATTTGATTTTTAATGAAGAACAAATGTATTACACATACATGGATATACATGTATACTTTATAAAATACAGTAGTATTCTGCATTCTTCATACATCCGAAATTAATGTTTTGGCATGTATAGCATTTGTGTAATTAAATTGATTGTAGAATATAAGCGATACTCAACATGTCGTACTAGGATTTTATGCGATAATCCAGACAACTTGTTCGGCACAGATTTATTTGCATGGCTTCCAATACTTACCAAATAAACTTTAATAATATTTTGGATGATGAAATGAAAGTTTATAAAAAAATATTGGAAATTACCATTTTAATTTTCAAACATGGTCACCATACTGTTATGAAATTTCTCACCAGAGCGCATTCGGTGATCTGAACATGCATGGATTTAAAAGGTCCTACTGTAGGTTAAATTGTTAATAATACATACATGCATCAAGGTGTGGATACGTTTTAACGTGTTTCGACTGGATATAACTTCCTTCAATACATGTTATAACTTACAGGTTCTGCAATGGCTCTCAACTGATTCCTCACTTCCTCTTCTGTCATTGGATGTAATGGGTATTAGCTTTGTGTAATACGTAGAGATCAACGAGTTTTACTACATTCACGAATGTGTTTGGCATTTCATGTTTAGGAGTATAATTATATGATGCAACACATTCTAATGATTGTTAATGACGACTGGGTATTTTTATTGGGTGCAATCCTGCATGGGCTACAAGATTGCTCGGAAAAATATCCGAATTAAATATTCATACGGAGAGTCGAATTATTACAGTTAACTTATTAACCTCACATAACACGTGACTAAGGGGAAGCTAAATTGTACGAACAGTCAAAATGGATTACGGTGAGCGTTCCATCCGCGGATCAGATTTTTGTTACGATTTTCCTTGTTCTCCATGTGCAAAAGACGGATTTAACTATCCTGGTATTAAACACTGTGTCAATTGCGATGAAGACTTTTGTCAACAATGTTTGAAACATAGCAAGTTTTGTGTGACTCGAGGACATAAAATGCTTGATCTGATTCAGACATGTCAGCAACCTCTTAACAAGCAATGCAGAAAACATGACGGAAAGATAATTTATCTTTACTGTCCTGATCATGATTATATTGGCTGTTCTACGTGTTTATCTGTTGACCATAGGTATAGATATTTTATTTTGCCGCATTTTTCTATTAGCTTTAAACAGCAAGACACAGTGGTATATCATACACCGGGCAAACAATTTCTTCAAATTCAGCACGTGTTTTCTCAAACAAAATAGGAATATTTTTGCTAAAGTTTTTATCACAAATTTCGAAAATAAAACCAGAATAACGACATAGCATACATTTTATTTGTAACGGTGATAAACGTTGCATTTAACGTCAAAGTAACGCGATAAGTAATCCATTTCGAAACTGGATGGCTGTGATAAAGGTCGATTATTGTCTAGATTTTACTTAAGAAATTTGTTCCTTCTCATATTTTACATGTATATGTCTTTTAATATTTCTGTTCACTGTATGATGAAATTTGATCATTTAAACTTATCATAGAGACAAAAGGTTTAAATGTACATGTATTACTGTTGTACAAAATGTTGTTTCATGTGCTTGAGGATATTCCATCTTATAAGACGATAAATCATAATACATTATACACTTCTACATATGCTCAATCTTCCAAAGGTCACAACAAAACGAAGACATAACATAATTGATGACCGGTTATTGATAACCAGATAACGCCACTCCTGTAACTAATGACCCCCCCCCTATTGAGAACATTAGGGAATATATAAATGTAACACATAGAGGACGTTTATGGGAATTGCTCGGAAACAAAAAACAGATTACTGTCACAAAACATTTTTGTTCAATTATTTGTCGTCGTCTTCTGGTCTGGCTACATTACATCTATTTATCTTGAAGATAAAGGAATTTGTACCTTTTGGTAAACTCTAACTTGTATTATCATCTACACAACTAACTTACTGTAAAAAGACCTATCTTATTTTGGTTGATTTCGCATTTACTTCCCGCTCCATTCTCCATTCTCCTCATAGAGCGTGTAAACAAGGAAGTAAATGTCATGTTCTTAATATTGTGGTGACTATAATGGAGCTGGTTCATAGAGCACATTTTTTACAAAATAAAATCGTTCTGATAAATGACAGCACACAGGGCACTAGTAATGGGTCATCGGCTGGAAATATACAATCAATCATTGGTTGTAATAAATTAAATAATTGAAATATCTGATTCGATTTATTAATTAAATGAACGTTTCTAGTCATCTTCAATGTGTAATACACGACTACTTTATCTATGTATTATTTATTTTGTACTTGAAATGCATAAATTTATACTCAAATTTGACGTTTTCTAGTAACAGGTCCTGATTTTATATGCAAAATTCAACATTCAAATCTCAAATATGCTTAAAATGCAATGCAAACGTAAAACAATGACTGAATTTGTAACTGATTTAGAAAATTATGTATATCCAATAAATTTCTGTCGAAGAATTAAGATACCGACACGAGATATGTGCGAGATATGTCCTATGGTACCAACGGGCAGTACTGTTGTGTTGTTTTTCGACAAAGACGGACAGAATCCACTATTTGTTCTAGAATTACAAAATCCTCTCTTTCGTAAATATTGATACTCCAAATTTAACAGTTTTAAAATAAAATATAAATATAAAGGTTTGAGAAAGTCGGGCTAAGTTTGTCATATTGATCTATTAAGATATTGATACATTTTTATGTATAAATTAACATTTAACAAAGAAAACGTTTAATTCATTTTAATATATATCATTTTACAGGCTGTGTGAAGGCGTAAAGTTTATTCATGAAATAGAAACAGGTACCATGACAGATCTTAAACAAAACCAACTTGAGTTTGAATTAAACACAATGAAATCGAAACTTGATTTCGTGAAAAAAAAGAAACAGGAGAACATTCAGCGTCTTAAAGAAGACAGGGATTCAATGTTAAAACTAATACGACAAGTCCGGAAACAACTCAACTGTCAACTGGACAAAATGGAAGATGAATTAGTGAGCGAAGCGGAAGAGAAATTTAAAAGTAAGATAGAAACAACCAACGCATCAATTGCCGAGGTAGATTCTACTTTGTCAAAGATAGAGGAAACAATGAAACAAATGAAGATGGAACAACAAGATTTTGATGCTTTCATTACCTGCAAGGTAGGAAAACAAGACATTCAGGACGAATTTCATCCTAAAGTTGAAGAACTGAGCAATTTACTTCCAGATCATAGTCTTGAACTACACACAGATGAGAAAATACAGCTCATATTGGAAGGGAAAATAAACTTTGCTTCTATCAAGACCAAATATGACTTTCTGAAAGTGGAATGCAAGAAAGAAAAAATTGTCCGAGTGAGTGATGACAAGAATGTCTGTAAGATTTTTGCTATGTGCCCACTCCCTGATGGATGTCTAGTTATGTCCGATACCAACAATCAGAAGCTCAAGAAATTGGACCCAGTTTCTCACGATGTATCAACATTGATCAACTTAACTGATAGGCCATATGGTCTTTGCCTTGTTGATAACAAGCGTTTAGCTGTTGCACTTCACAACAGCATGATGGTACAATTTGTATCCCTTAACAAACCTGATATTACACTGGAACATAGGTTCCCTGTTGGAGACCACTGTCGAGGTTTGTCACATAATAATGGTTCGTTGTATGTTTGCTGTGCTGGATCAACTATACCTAAAGTTCACGAAGGACGAGGTCGAGTGGAAGTCTACAACCTTAAAGGTGATTTACTGCGATGTTTGTATGAAGAACTGAAGTTTCCTGTGCACATTGATGTGACCAATGACGGTAATGATAGCACAATGTATATAGCAGATGTATATCTCGGCGTGCAGGTTAGAGGTGTGGATGGGGTTATCAAAAAACGATTTTCAGCCGTTTCACATTCCAACCAACCATTTTGTCTGATAGGAAGTAAGCATCTTTGTGTTGGAGAGGCCTCTACTGGGAAGGTGTACGTGTATCCTGACAAATGTTTAATGTTGGAAGAGATGGATATGAACGACGAACCTTTCGCATTGTACTTTCATGAGAAATTATCCAGGTTGTTTATTTCCTTTTATCAGCGTGACTTCATCAAAATGTATGATATATAAATGTCCGATAGACGTTTCTACAGACAGATATAATCGTTCATCTGTTGGAATATTGATTCAATTTATACATCGAGCCCAGTCACATGTGTGTTATCTGTTTACATACATTGAATAACATGTTGATGTACAGGGCTTCATTTAAATGATTCTTACAAACACAAATAATGCCCCGTTTCAAATACGAACCCGGATTTACAGTAGAAATCAATGTTTATATACGTGAATGATTGATACAATCATCAAAACAATCACGCATCATTCTGTTTTAACAATAAATCACAATTTTATTGTACTTGAAATTATGATAAGTAGATGGTGTTATTTATGAATTAAAAACAATTGTGCGAACATTTTATGATATCGTAGGAGAATGGATGCGTAGCTAAAAACTACTTGTATATACATGTGATAAATGAGTATAGAATATACAAACGACAATGACATTGACAATTTATTATTTTTTGTGCAAATTATCTGAGGACATCTGCGTCTCTAGCTGACAAAATCATCGTCAGAGGAAAAGTATAACAATTGTTGTTTTAGTGTTGTTGACGATGACGCGCTATTGTATATAAACAATAGTGAATGTAACTGTTGAACATTACGATTAACATAAGACACTGAGAGTTGTATTTTTGATAACTAGAGCAAAATTAGCATGGTTGACACTGTCTTGTTTTATGTCTTGCAGTAAGTTTTATTAAACCAAGTGCTGATGCTGCTTGCATGTTTATATGTATTGTCTCAGATCTGTATTATCTGTGAAAATTACTTCACTTCATAGGAAATGGTATTTAATATGTGTGAAAGGTTGTTAAACAATAAATAATTCGGATACAGAAATTGTTCATAACTTTTTCGTTTTTATGTTAGTACAGAGTAGTGCATATATACGTGTTGAAATTGATTCTTCCTTCATATAGAAATTGAAGTAATGCGAAAATAACTTATCCATCTTTTTAAAGCCAGTTACTCACGTTACGCTGGCTATTGTTACATACCTTTGTACTTAAAACCTTTATTGTAATACTTATCAGGAGGCCTAGGTAAGTCTTATTGTAAATGATACCAAAAAATACGATATGAGGTAAATATATTCAGTCAATACACAGGACGCACTTACTGCGCCAATGATTTTCTTCATTACATCGGAAAACTGGATGCTGTAGGGCTGAAAAAAATACTCTCGTTTCTGGTCCCCCGACCGACCGTTAATTTTTAAAGTTCCGTACACCATTGGAAACGGAATTTTAAGATGGCTGCACAACTACGATGCTTGCTCGCTGTAAAAGTAGATAAATGCGTCCATTTTTGTATTTTATTGTGTGTCCAGTTTGTTTGATTAAGCATGAAGCTCATCAAAATTTATCAAACCAATGGCTTTGCATACATTAGCAGTTATTACAGATGACGGGTGTAAAAAATCCCTACCTACCGACCCAGTTTATTTTGATGACCGTGACCAGAAACAAGAGTATTTTTTTCGGCCTAATCTAGAGTATATGTACATACATGTATATATATATTGAGGAAAGGGATTTTCTTTCTTCACATTTTATAGGTTTTTATTTAAAGGGCTTAAATCTATTATTCTGTATTTACTGTATGGATTGATTTTTCAAACTTCGAACGTTGGACCTTTCATTGTCCATCAATGCGTTTACCCCATAATAATATCGCGTAAAAGATGTGACAAAAGCAGATTGTACTGTTATTTGGATGCAGAATACAGTTTTACAAGTATCTGAGATCCCCGTTACTGAGAAATATGTCTTTACGAGCCAGTATCTTTGTCTTCTTTTGGATTTCCCAAGACATTTGTGCGTTTTTTTTATACTGATACATCAATCAGGCATGGACTTTATGCACAAGGTTACAGATTATAATCATTGTCTGGTAAATGCATTTAGACCACAGGGAAACGCATGAAGCTGGACAAACCGAATCACAGTTGATCATGTTCTTCAAGATTGTACGCGCTTTGGTGGTAATCCCACATGAACAGTACCTTACACCATCAACAAAACCTTAAACCTTAACACTAAAGTTCATCCATCAGTTTGCATATACATCCCATCATCTGCATTCCTTATTTCCATGAACATCAGCATAGAGTAGACTCTCACACAGAGACGCTGATGTTTCCTGACCTAGTATCCTTCGAGCAGAGGCTGTCAACCCTTGCCTTTGAATTGTTCATTGTAGCTTACTAGTCACTAGGGCTGTGACGGCATCGGCCACCGTAAAATCGGATTGGCTTGTGGTGAGGATTAGAAAACCTAGCTACCTTCCGTTTCTTTAATTATATATATTTCCTCAATATATATAATTATAAACGGTTTGTACGGAAATACTACACAGAATATATACATTATAAACATTAGCGTTATTCGGCCACCGCAAAATCATTTGTCATCTTCAAAGGCTTAATTGAATCTGAGCAAAAACGTCGAGGACGAATATTAGGTCCGTAGATAACAATATTGTAGCCGCAGTATTGGATATTGGCTGTCTTTCACGTTTACTAAATAGCAAACCTTCAAAATGGCTGCGCCCATGGTTGCATCCAGTGCTACGTAAAACTGTTCACAAAACTTTGATGTAGGACTATGACATTATCATAATCATATCAAAATTTGGATATTTAACAAAAATAAACAAATGAACAGTAAGAAGAAATCTAGAAGAGGAGGCGCAAGGGGTGGTCGTGGTTTAAAATATGACAGAAGCATGGTGAAACATTTCAGTGCTGGGTTTGAAAACGATGAACGAAACTCGGATGGTAAGAGTTTGTCTGTGGGACTTCTTTATACCTTCTCATGACGAATAGCCTACTTCCTGCCCGTGTTGATCTGTGACTGTGTTGATTGGCTTACTATTTCTGCATTTCAGTTGGCCGATCTCATAAATGATATTGGACGGGTTATGTTGGGGCTAAATTATTGTCACAAACAATCCAATTAGTTGGACTGTGGGTCTTTACTTTTGAGTTTTTGGACTGATCTTGTTGATTTTTAACTAATGTAAACTAAAACTTAGGCCTATTAAAAAGGTTTGTTTCCAGCTACCCAACTGACCCAATATTTTACCTGCCGAAGTTTTTATGGCATCCAAATCTTTTTATGGGCATTAGTGTGTATTGCTACCTTCAGTTATAATATGCATTAGTTGTTTTGTTCTGTCCAATATCAGATACAATGAAGATTCTGTCCCCTTGACAGTACATCAAATCAGATGTATAAATAACTTAATCAATTCAATATCCTGTATATTATTATGTAGATAATTATATATTTAGTATAATTTACACTTATAACTTCCAATGCCCCGACACATATTTTCATGTAAAGAAACAATATTCACATGTACAACTTGCCTTATTTCATCCTCCTCACAAAAAAAAAACAATGACAGTTTGAATTGTCAACAGTTTTTTTATTATATTATTACACAAAGATACTGGATATATGCAATGTATAAGCTGTGTGTGTAATATTTTAACTCTCTTCTATTTCTTATTTAAAAAATCAGCAAAGAACCAGGGCACATTTGATTTTTTGCTGCGAATATATCAAGTATTCTTTATCTATTTCTAGATACCTCAGAGGACAGTGACGATGAAGAGGTTGATGCCACTTTGTCCTTTCCGTTGGCTATGTGGGATTTAGAGCATTGTGATCCCAAGAAATGTACTGGTCGAAAACTTGCCAGAATGGGGCTGGTGAAAACACTGAAACTTGGTCAAAGATTTAATGGTCTAATTTTGTCTCCAATGGGAAAACAGTGTGTCTCACCAGCTGACAGGTATGAATATATTCTTATATAAGATTTATAATCTTTTATGGCAGTAAATAAAGTACATAAAAGAGATTCATTTCATCTTGTGATAAATGTATGTCTTCTAAACTTAGCATCATTCAGCCAATACTAAGATTCTGTTCTAAATTTAATAAGCAAACTTGTTCTCAAAATAAATTTTCCTCTGAATAGGTTGTTACAATTTATTGTTTTAATTCTTACTTGAATAGCATGAATAGAGTAATTTGAGAAAATAGATGCGCAATGTAATTTTGTAAGTGATTGCAAATGAATTACCAAGTTCTAAATTTTTCAATGTCAGTTTGAATTTTATAATGATTTCAGTATCATCTTCTTCATTGTACATAACTGAAATACTATGTATATTAATAAATGATATTTTACCAAAATGAATGAAATTTACAAATGAATATGATATTTCTGGAGGCTTCCTTGGTAGAGTGGCTATAATTTCTGACTTGTAATCTTAGGACCCTCACCACTGTGAGTTTGAACCCCACCTTGACTGGACAAATCTCACATGTGAGGAAGCTGTCTATCTAGCTTATGAAAGGTAGGAGGTTCTTACCCAGGTGCACACCTTGGGCCTTCCTCCTTTGTTATAGCTGGAAACACTGCCAAATGACCCTGGCTGTTGGTGCAGTGTTAAAACCCTGTGAAAAGAAAGTTATTTCCCTTGGATCAGGTTTTACAAACTATGATAAGACTCTATCTGTTTACAGATTTTGTTTTGTTATTTTAGAGAGATTGTTCAAGAGCATGGCATTGCAGTTGTTGATTGTTCTTGGGCAAGATTAGAAGACACACCATTTAATAGAATGAAGGGACATAATCTCAGATTATTACCATATTTGGTTGCAACAAATCCTGTAAATTATGGGAAACCTTGTACATTAAGTTGTGTTGAAGCGTTTGTAGCTACCATGCATTTAGCAGGTGAGTTCCTTCATGTTGATATACTTAACCAATGTCTCCTTAACCGCTTTTTGGGTTAAGCCAACCACAAGCAGAATACACTTATAGGGCATTTTTAACTTTTGACAATTTTTTATCAACGTTATATATATGGTTTTATGGTTAAAAGACTTAGTCAGGGTAATTATCCAAAGGCTTTTTTGTAACCCTTGGTGTAAGGTCAAGGTATGCAAGCAATGTTTAGTTTGTCTGTAATGACTGGGAATGTCTACCTTATTCAATCCCATTATGACAAATGATGTATGCATAGAATCAATGAAAACAAATTCCCATAGATACTAATGATACTTTATTTGAAATGTGAAAAGACAGACATGTATAGCAAACTTCTTATGTCATATTCATCAATCTATTTAAACAATTTAATATTTTAATGTTTTCAAGTACAAATATCTACTTCTAATTATCATTTTTTCTACAGGTTTCCAAGATGAGTGCAATATATTACTTGATAAGTTTAGATGGGGTCAGAGTTTTCTTTCTGTCAATCAGGATTTGTTTGAACTGTATGCTGAATGTAAGAACAGTACAGAAGTTGTAGCTGCTCAACAGTCTTACCTGGAACAGATAAAACAAGAAAGTAGTGAAAATCATGTAGATTATGAAGGTACATGGAGTGTCTTAATTTGTAACCTTTTGATGGATACATTTGAGACTCTATAAACTGCAGGTCATACTTAGCATTTGAGCATTGATCACATTTGATGTTTGTTTTTGTATGATCACAAAGTATTTGCATGTGCTATGCTGAATGTCTAATAGGCAGGTTTCAGTTGAATTTTGTCAGTCTGTACATGTCATTTATGACTTTTTATTGTCCGAAATATTTTTCAGCTGTTTTGTGTTAGTTGATAAAGTGTCTACAGTTTTAGGTTATTTTTTTTATTTCAATTGTTTGTACTATAAAACTAAGTTGCTCATTGTCAAAATCCAGTTTATGTATAGGTATGGCAGAGCTCTCTTAATGTTTCATGTGTAAGTAAAAAATTTTGAATAAAAAGAAATATTCAGAACTATCTTTGTGATAAAAAACAATATTTAAAGCTTGTCTGTTCTTGATTCTCTCAGAATTTACTTTCATTCAGATATTGCATCTATGGATTTGATGAAGAAAAGCTGCAATCCTAACAGAGAAAGAAATACAGATCTACCACCCAGCAGGTATTTTTCATGTTTATTTGTGTGGATATTTTGTTCAGCATCCATGTAGTGAACTTGATACAGTGCTCAGCTGTGTGTTTTAGTGTATACCATTTCAACTCATTTTAGACTTTATTCACAATACCAGAGCCTGTTATAGTTTGAATTTGTTATTGAACAAATAATACACATAATAAATTGTGTGCAATACCAGGGCACACATTTTAATGATTGTTTCAATACAAATTGCTTTCATGTTTTAATCAAATATATCACTGTAGTTAAACACTTTTTTAGATTTTTGAGGTACCTAAATTAAAAGAGTTTCTGTGAAAACAAACTTGAATCATCAACATGAATTAGATCTGGATAATTAAGCATCACCATTAACTTCATATTTCATGATTTATCACAATTACACTATGACAATCTCTATACCATTGTATAGTACGTAATTTAATATGCATACACATACATAATGCAAGGTTTACTTGTCTTGTATTGCTTGATGGTGTTTACTGATAGATTCATTTCTAACTTTCAGTGATGAAGAAAGTTCTAGCTGTGATGATGAAGAGGAAGTTCTAGTTGACAAGTTTGGAAATACAATCAGTGTAACAGATAAGGAGAAGACTTGACAGAATTGAACTCTTTTGTCACATAAATGTTACATAATATGTAGGGGGGGGAGGGGCTTTGCCTTGAATGTGAATATTTAGTGGAATAGTGTTAAGTATCCTCTGAATAGTGGAATACTTGGAATTTACACAAAAGTCAGGATGGAATTTTAATTGCTTCCTTTCATCATATTCAGAAAAATCTATTCCAAGGAATAGTATTCATACAGATGTTATATGTTTAGTTAAATTCACATGAGGATCAAGTACTCGACAAACTGTTACTTATGATTCCATTTAATCAAACACCCAATTCCTTGTGCTGTTTGATGGAGCTGATGACAATCATCTGTTACATTTTTACCTAATCATCCGCCTTGTTAAAACGATGTGTTCTTGAAATCAGAGAAATCTTTTCCAGTTGTTTAGGTTATCATATATATTAAGGTTATATATATATATATATATATATATAAGACAAATATTCATGGAGGTTTAAAATGTTTATTTATTGTTCAAAAACTATTTGGATAAGCATGATAACCTCACTAATCTATCTATGATGATGAGATAGTATGATGGCATAGAAAGGTTTCAAAGGTACATAACTCCACAGCAGTATTTTACAAGTATTTAGGTTTATATGTGAAGATGTAAAAATTAAGATGTTTGTATTAGTTAATGGTGCCCCTTTGAACATATTCTTGTCTTATCACATTTCATTTGATACATACTAACAAATATTTATATATATTATTATGGTTACTGCATTCATTAAAATTTTATCAAAATTGGAAAACGTTAATTTTATGTTCTTCATTATGCTGTATCCAAGGCCACATCACCAAAGCTACTGGCTTTGTCAACCTGTCTTCATTGAATTCTTACACTGTCTTGCGCTTCATGACAATATTGAATCCTTTCTATTGTGCTATTTAACATGATCACCCACACACATGACACATATATATGATAGCTAAATATATATTAGTATTTTGGTTTATCTCAAGAGCAAAATTTTATTTATTCATTTATCTAGATATGGGCATTTTTTCTACAGAGCATATGATTCATCAAAGATGTTTTGTTAACTCAGTCAAAACTGATTGAAGATAATCACATTGTTATTATTTTGTATAATTTTATTTTGGGGCCTGCTTGTCGTGAGCTCGGTACAGTTGCTAATATGGGGTATGGTGTATGTCTGCAAATGCATGATTTGTATTTGCTACTATGCATTCATTTATTCGTAGAATTTCAAACTACTTGGCTCTAGGTTTCACCGCAAAGAGACATTGAGTGCTTTGAAGTACACTTGTTACAGCCGCATTATAGGTCACTGGGGTAAAAATCAATGCAATAATGCTTATCTGGATCCTACTTGTCAATAGTTTTTGTGTTAGACTCAGATCAACAAGTTAAACGTCAAGGTCACATTTTGTTGATAAAGATAATATTAAGACTCTGTTGTTTTAAGGTAAAATAGAATCATGTGTATCTGAATTTTGACTTAGTCTTTGGCCTTTGATTTACCGGAATGGTGTATTTTTGGTTAAAAATGGACTTTCCTGTAGTGAAAACAAAATGTGTTCATTGTGCCTTTCAACCAGTATGTGTATCATGTATGTTACAGAAGTTTGAACTTGTCATAGTGGAAAACTTTCTTAAACCTTTATTATGCATCAAGACTTAAGTATTGATTTGAGAATTGTTTTAGCTCACCTGAGCATGTAGTGAATGGAAATTTTGTTAACACTCTAGAAGTCACAGTTTTGATTCAATCTTCATTAAACTTTGTCAGAATGTTTGTATTAATGACCTTGTAAAATTGTGCAAGTATAGGTCATCTGGGGTCAAAACTAGGCCACCAGGTTAAATCATAGAAAAACCTTTTTAACACTCTAGGGATCATAGGTTCACCACACCTTGTCAAAATGTTTTTCTTAATGATATCTTGGCCACCTCGAACATGGGTCATCTGGGATTATAACTTAGGTCAACGGGTCAAATCATTGAAAAACATTGTTAACCCTTTAGTGACCACAGTTTTGATTGGATCTTTGTTAAACTGTGTCAAAATGTTTGTTTTCATGATGTTTTAGACAGGTTCGAACATGGATCATCTAGGGTCACAAACTAGGTCAATAAGGCAAATCTTCTGAAAACTATAAACCTTCTAGAAGTCACAGATTTGATTGGATCTTCCTCAAACTTTGTCAGAATGGTTGTATTAATGATATCATGAACAGGTTTGAACATGGGTCAACTCACGTTAAAAAACCAGGTCACCAGGTCAAATCGCAAGAAAACCATAAATTTTGCAATCTTAACTCAGGTGAGCAAAAAAGGGCCATCTTGGCCCTCATGTTTAATATTTGATTCATGATGACAAAATTGAATGTTCAGGAAACTTGCCACACATTCAGATAGTTCAATTCAATTGTTTCCTTTTCATTGAATTAATATATTGTGTTATTCAAAGCTTATGTATTTGTTCAGCTTTTTTATCTTGTTTTCTATAGACAAAGTTACTCTAGTACTGGCATTGTTATCTTATGGTTCAGATTGGCAGCATTATATGTTTGTAGTGCATTACATATGGCACAGTGACTTTTATGTAGCAATATGAAGGAAATTGTGTGAAAAGAAGTGTGATTAGCATCATCCTTGAACAAAAATGCTAGGTCAGATTATTATGCACCCTTTGAAGAAGTGGGGGTATATTGCTAGGTACATGTTGATCGACCAGTGGTATGTTGGTTGTTTGGTCGGTCGGTCAGTCCATAGACCAGAGCTTGTCCGATGAGTTTCTAGAGAAGGCTTGGGCACTCTACCCAAAGATTTGGTATGGAGGTTGGTCGTGTCTTGTAAATAATTGCTATTTATTTTGTAGATAGTTGGTTCAAGGTCACCATGTCCTTGACCACTATTAGCTTGTCCGATCAATAACTAGAGAAAGCTTGGGCATTCAACCCACAAATTTGGTATGGAGAATGAATGTGGCCGGTAGATGACCCCTATTGATTTTGTGATCAGTTGGTCAAATGTCAAGGTCACTGTAGGGGGGGCATGCATGTTTCACAAACATCTCTTGTTTTGTTCTGTGTTTATTGATGTATTAAAGCAATAAATTGTTTGAGTCTCTGGCAAACAATGCTATAAAATGATAGGCTGTTTTTTTTAATGTTAGTTTTAAAATGTATTTTCTGACTGTATGGTTGGATTTTATGTCTTTGAATGTTTTGGGTATATGTTAAAGAACAATAGTTTTTTAACATTGGTAATATGTTTTGCAATGAAATGCAGGCTGTAGGTTCCAAACTACATCATATTTGCATGTGACTTTAAAACTACAAATTAAAGTATATCACACTTAGAATTTAACTCTTATATGATTTATGTCCATAACATTTTGAGACTGTTTTCATCATGTGATGTATATTTTAATTTCGTATTATCTGTACATACCTTGTAGAGTGAGTATTAGCATTTCATCATAGTGTCTGAGTTAAAACACACTGTGTATTCGTATTGCTGTACAATTAAATAAGCTATAAAACATACAACGACTATTTGTATACATTTAATTTAAGTAGACATGACAGCTGATGGAATAATTAAGTCTCTAGCTTAAGTCTCTACTAAGATAAATGAACTCTATATATCTGGCAATTATGTAGAATCATATATCATTCATTTACTTATCAGCAACCATATATCTAATCCGATCAGAATGGCATTTTGGCAGATCCAAAATGAAAGGTGTTGTACCTTGAAGCATTATTAGGATTTCTCAGCATACTGTATGGGTATGCTAAAGCAAAATCACTTACATCATCAAGAGCTTGCATCTAAAATGATACAAAAAATGTTCTTTTAGTAATAACAGGAAATGATATTATAGCATTTCAAACTCAGTGTAATGTCTGCAAAATTCAGTCAGTTCTGAGTTTGATTACTTGCAGATAACTCCTCAACAAAAATTTCGTATATATTCTGGCAGTGAGAGAATATACCTGTACTATAAACGTAAACTTAGTTAATTTCTAGAAACTGTCTTGAAATGTGCTAACCAATAATAATTTTCTGGTCATATTTTTCAGAAGGGTTGAACTTGTATATTGTATTTTTGTATGTTAATTAAAGTACGGTCTACCTGGTCAGTTGTTAACTTTATCGCAGAACCAGCAGCCATATTCTCTTCTAGTTGTTTGAGAGATGTAGCACCAATAATAACTGAAGGCACATTGGGTTTTTGTAATAACCATCTTAAAGCTACCTGAGCAGGTGTCGCCCCTGAAAGAAAACATGAACTGTGTGGGGCAAATTTACAGATAGTATGATGTGATACAGGAATGTTGAAGATATAGACCAATAACACATTGGTTGAACCTCCAGTATTGATTTAATACCCTTGAGAAACTGTCCTACTCATTAAAACTAATAAACCAATTTGTCATCTAGTTTGTTGTAAAATATAAACTATTAACTGGAATGCATTCGGCGTACCTCTCGTGCAAGACTCGGCATACTGTTTGAATTGGTGTGATGAGATTGCATTTATTAGAATTACTTCGTGCAGTTTATTGCATTGTTAGGGCATAAAATTCCCTTCGTAAGATAGCTCAGTGGTTTGCATTGAAGAATCAAAATTCATTAATGTGGCTTTTCCTGGGAATCTGTTTTTACTCTACATAATTATATCAATGCCACTAAGGAAACTAAATGAAGTGTTGAACACTTCTGATACCTATCTGTTCGGCGATTTCTTTCAGCACATTGATGATATCCCAATATTGTTCGTTTTGTGAATATTCCTTCCAGGCTCCTAATTGACCCACTGCATTTTTAGAATACATGAATCCTAGACGGCTCTTGTCTGCGTCCGGTTCTTTTCCTTTTTCGAACTTTCCAGTGAGTAAACCTCTAAAACATATTGGTTGTGTTAATACTTAAATCATGGTCTGTCTTCCACACCCATGAAATCTTCTTTCCAAGTCATAAATCACTGTCTCGGGAACTGACTTACAACACTTAAAACATTTGTAAAAAATCAAGGTATTCATTAACAGTGATGTGTTGTAATGGTCTCTACTGGACTGTTTTTTATGCTACAATTGCATTACGTGATCTTTATAATGAATTCAGTTTTTTCAGTCGATCATATTCTTTAAGAATAAATCAATAAGAATAAAAATTAACGTTACAACAACAGCTATGTTTATATTAGTTATTCAGGATGGTCCATTGATATTGTAGCCTATATCATTGAGGTAAAATACGAGACTGGGTTGTTCAAAGCTTATCATGTTGTTTTACATGACCAGGGATGTTTATTTCTATTCCGGTGGGAAGTTTAATATCAAAATTAACAAAAAGCATAAATCATTATTATAATAAGTTATATTTAATAGTTAAACCAATAATATGTAAGAGTTTATATATTTTCTCATGGTTGTATTTACCCAAAGAGTGGACTCCAGGGTAGAACAGCTATACCTTCGTTCTTGCATACCATAAATGCTTCCAGCTCAGATGCACGTTGTAGGAGACTGTACTGTTGCTTTAGAATAAAATTTGGATGATCAAACTCTAGTTAAATTACTACTAGATAGCCATACATATATACTCATATTTATATTCAATAGACCAAATAAAAACAACCAGACAATACCCGTAACAATGATATATTAAATATCTGAACGAAACATCACGTATTTATTGAAGGATTCAGACAACAAGATTGTTGTTTATCCAAATACCCCGAGTGTAGATTAAGGTATCCTTCCAAAATTTGACAAAATAAATCGGTATCTGGGAAGCAACACAAGGCGTACCTGTAAAGACATGCACGGATTAAGTCCGGTATATTTGACTACATCAACGATCTGTTGCATCTGCCAACCACAAACGTTATTGTAACCATAGTAACGTATTTTACCATTCCGGACAAGATCGTCAAAAGTACGAAGCGTTTCTTCAATAGGTGTTGCATTGTCCCAACCATGTGCCTGAAATATAGTGAAGACTGACCAATATATTGTGTGTGCGGATGAAAGTCTCAGAAATACATTAAAGAGCGCATTTGTGATTTAGTGTAGGAAACTATTTTGTTTGTTTGTATATGACTTGTTGTCACTGGGGTTTTACGCCATTTTTCAACAATTTTCAGTTATATATAGCGTCCATTTCACCTAATTAGTTTTCCTGGACTGTAAACTATCCAGTACTAACTTAGGAAACAGTTTTAAACAATGTTTGGTATAAGCACACGATCGGTGCAATGTTTACTGAATATCAGAAAGGCATGTATATAGAAACAAGAAAATCTGGAATCCTGGGTCTGTATTCACATTAATTCTTAGTTTCCTAGATGAAGAATTTTATTTCTCAGACTTTTTGAAGACTAAGATATAAGAAATTTGTTAATGTTCAATTTAGATTTCATTCAAGCATATTCTATGAAAGAATTACATAATTTATTTTGTTATTTATTAGTTTGAAAACAAAATCTTTGTTGTGAGAATTTACCGTTGTTTGTCAATTCTGATAACTTTACATTCAAGTAGTCAAGCTTATTCAAATGCATTTTTGATTAGCATTTATTTTAATGAAGAAATTGTATTTTAGATGAATATTTGAAGGAATTAAAACTTTCATATGCCAGCAACCATTGTGAAAAAAAGAATAAATATCATCTCTTACTTTTCTATCAACATGTAAGGTATTTTTGATTTGCAGTCAATTGCATAAAATCATTCTGTCCACTCATAGTTTATTGGTAATAAAAGTATTTTATACTTAACGGAAAAGATGAAATGCTGTCAGCTCAAAAACGTCATAAAGTACAAAACATCGTCAATGATGAATAAGGTACATTTGTTTTCAAATTTGTATTAAAGTGCAAATTCTAAAGATATTTAAACGCTATTCTGGCACAAAAGGTCATATCTCTCTATTTTTATTATGCATTCATTTGAAATTCAAAGCGATTTAAAACGTAGGTGTTTCCGGACACCCTGTATCTTCATATAAACATGAAGCAATCGATATAATTTAACTCATCTCAAATCAGAATCATTCATTATTTTTGTGTAAACTCAACTTAAAGTCTTCTTTTTAACCATTTTATTCTGCATTTAACAATTGCCTGTTTAATTTTCTAAGGTGGTAAATTATTGACGATTTATGTATTGAACAATATATTGGCCAGCTTCATAAATACACTCAATTCAGATAATATGCGTTCCAAATGCAATCCAAGTTGCATTATTTTTGTTATTTGCTATAACATTACACACGCAGTTCTTGAAAATTATGAAAGCATGTGATGGTCTGTAACAGCAGAGCACACTGTATTGCTGTAGAATGTGTTATACAAGACTGAATATTAATGATCAAATAAAAATACCTTCTTTCAATTGTGTAGCATTCATTTTGAATTTATACAAAAACATGTCATGAAATTTACTTATAATGTTTGTTTCATTTACTTAATACTTGTAAGGTTATAGTTAATTTTATGCTTGCAGGTAGTTTCAATAATTATCAATAGACCATCCCAGTATAATTCTATATTCAACAATCGACACAAAAGAACACTTAAGATATAGGTGCTTGTAAATCAGAGAGACTTGAAGTACGTGCTTGCATGTGTTTGCAGCTGATGCAAACATTCAAAGCTAAACTGTGCAGATAACAATGGTCTTTCACAATAACTCAAGTATAAGGTCAAGATTTAAGATTATACAGTTTGCACGGCAGTGTTTGAATAAGAATCAAATAAAATACAGTTCATCTGCAGCTATGTTAATCGCACCAAAGTTACATCAAACACTGGCATTTGGTTAATCCATATGTAATGATATATTCTAAATGGTGAACTGTCATTCTCTGCACTAATGTCACCATTAATTGTAAAAAAGTCCCAATAAGATTCTATGTACAAAAATGTACATTGTGTACATCATTTCAATTCTTTCATGTCTTCATTTTTTTATAAAGTACAAATGCATGGGAAAAGTGAAATTGTAAGACACTAGTTTTATACAGATAGAATGATAAGCATTTGTAAAACATACTTTCAATAAATTGTAATATAAAATAATTTTATGAATTATTGTTCTGTAAAAATATAAGTACAGGAATGATTAATTTATTATACCTTATAAATTGATGCATGTTGAGATCACCAAATAGCGTTTCGTGTTTGCCTATCAATGATCTTTTGTTGTTAGTATTATACAAACTGATAGACGAAATCACGGTTGCCATCGTTGGCCTATGTTGGATTCTGATATTTGACTAAGAGAATTATCCATTGTGTTAATCGGCATTCCATTGTAGCTGCGATTCTTTCTATTTTGTTGAAGGCCTTCTATGACTGTCGATTGAATTGATTTAATTCCATTCTCCATTGTATCATACATGTACAATTACATGAAAACAGCGATGTAATTTAGCGGTATTTAGCCAGTCGTTGATGGAAAAAAGTCTTACCTTTGTCCATCCAGGATCAAATCAAAATAACGAAATTAATGATAGAAAAGTGTAAAAAAGTCAATAATTCTAGATATTAGATTTGTTTCCGAAATCTTCGTAGATAATAGTAAAATAATAAGTTCGACGCGACATCCATTTCGTTTTGTTTTTATGTAAGAAAACTATTAAAGTTAAGACATTGCGTACCATGACTTAACTTTTCAGATAAAAATCTTCTATCTAAGAGCTTTTCTTAGATTTATTTTCACTTTTAGACGAAAGTTGAGGAAAAATTATAATGTTATTAAAATTTGCGAAAACTAAGATAATTTGGATATTCTTAGATACTTTTTCAACTTATTTGGTTTGTGAGTACGGACCCAGTTCATTTAAAAGCATCAATTTTATAATGATAAAATTACGATAATTAAATCCTAATCTTAATTATGTTTCTTGTATTCGTAGACATTTATTATCCAGTTGTAACATGAGAACCTGGTATAAATCTATGTAGTCTGTCTTCAGACGTTCCAAGTTTTGTGATAAATTCCGTATGATTTGTCTTCGACTCAAGCCTTGATTATTTGGGTCCTTGTCGCCTGCCGATGTTTGGTATCGGCATTTGGTTGCCAGGACAATGTCCTCTCTTTGTCCACGACTGAAAATATACGTTATCTAGTGAACCAACCAGAGAATAGTAATTTAACCCCTCTAAGCAGCGCGCTGTAGATTAATTACTGTGACCGAATTTAATTTAGTAAGGTATTTTTATACAACATTGACCTTCTGGCTGGTCATTAAATTGTGATATGAAATGAACGACCGAGTCCTCATGGGTTGATTTAATTTGCACTAAAGTACCAGAATTAATTGCTTAGCACGTTTTATGTGACCTGAAAGTTACAACATGAAATGTACGACTGTATTACAGATAAATTCATATAGAAGTTCAATATTTTTATATAATGTGGAGATATATTTATTCTAACCTTTCCTGTTTATAAAACATTTAATTAAGAATATTATTTGACGAAGTTTATTCTTTAACACATTTATATAACTTAATAGAAAAAGAAGCTCTGAATAAAACACAACTATGCATAAAGGCGATTTTTAAAGTATTTAAAGTTACTAATTTGTGTTTGTAAACGTGCCGCTTTATTTCATTTTGTCGCTTTCCAGCCATTATCATAAACTGAAATAGAATTTAATAATAAACTGGGCGTACCTTTCCAACCAGCTACCAATAATAGCTTCAGATCTACCAGCTGAATAAATATTTGCAGTGTCAATGAAGTTTCCCCCAAGTTCTACATAACGATCAAGCAAACTCATTGCTGTCTCTTCGTCCGAATGTGTGGGCGAATTAAAGAACTGCATGAAAACAATACATTCATTTTTAATTTTTCACCTCATCCGTCATTTTATGTTACAAGGTTAGGTACAGGCGATTTCTTTAAAGACATATTATGTTCATTGAAACTAAAACATTTTCGTTATCCTTATTAATGGTATTTTGTGAACGTGTTTTGATGATTGTAGATCACGTGGAGCCCCTAAAGTGACATCCTAGACTTTTATTTTAATTGTAACATTCTTTTTTTATTTCGTTTATAAGGAAAAGCGTTTTGTAATTATGAATCAATAGTTCGGTTATATGTACGAAAAATTATTTCGTATTTACGAAATGTGATTTCGTTCTTACGAATTATTATTAAATAATAACTTATATAAACGAAATAATAATTCGTAATTACGAAATGTTATATCATAAAAACAAGATAAAAAAAGAATGCAGTTAAGAGTAAAAGTCTAGAAAGTCATATTGGGGCTCCGTAAGATTATAACTTACATCGTAAGCTCCTCCTTTGTGTTTTCCAAACGTCATTGTACCAAGACATATTGCGGAAACTTTAACACCGGATCTACCAAGATAATTATACTCCATTGATGGACTCGACATGCTTGTTTATGACTGAAAATCTACAACAAAAAGGTACTTATTTTTATTGTATATTTGCAAAATAAATAAATGTTTAGATTGCATGGTAAATAAGTTGTAATAGCACTTACAGTGAAGGTATTGTACGTAAATACATATGAATCATTGTAAAATAAAGCACAAATATAGCCAAAATAGGTGTCACAACGTAGTATTTATCACTCCGTTGGCATAACCATTCAGTTCATCATTTTTCCGTAAAAATAAAAGCGCACGAGAATTCCGTGGGACGTACTCCAAATATGCTGTCACTACCAGCCACTAAATACAGACCCAAAGCAAGTCTTTATGTAAGCATGCTATATTTAAAATTTGGTGAGAATTTGTCCATTAAAACAAAAGTCATCGAGCGGAAAGCAATTGTTGTGGCCCGCACGCCTACCGACATGCAGCAATCTAATAACAAAATTTCCTTCGGAAAACCGGAAAATAATGAGGGTTACGATTTTCGATGTTTGTATAAAGTAAAACCGAGTAAGAATTTCAGGACAACAGTGTTGACAACTTACAAAAATTAAATACAAACTTGAATATAATCATCCTGATACTTAGTATGAAAACTGGTGAAACTTTGATAAAGTTTGATTTTAAATAAAAGTTATATACAGTGTAACCTCTGAATACCGGACCCTGTTACGGACCGGATCAAAAGTCCGGTTTTCAGAGAGTTTCGGTATTCAGAGAGGTTTTAGTAATAATGTGGACCCTCCAAGTCAGTACACAAAATTTTGACACTTTAAAATGCCGGCATAAAGAACAGGATAAAGTCTGCGGTCCGGAAAGATCATCCGGTATCCGGAATTTAGAGAGTATGGTATTCAGAGAGCGTTTTACATAGGATCATATAGCGAGAAAATCGGGACTTTGAGAATCGTTCGATTTTCCGAGAGTTCCGGAATTTAGAGAGTCCGGTATTCAGGGGTTACACTGTAAATAATACGTTTAACATTACTGCAGTTGTATAATTTCTAACTTCTAAACATATATCCAAATTAATTCATGTGTGTAATTCATTAGCAAAAGATATATCACTAAATATAAATGGCTCAACATAATCATGCTATCTGGGTGGTTATTTATATGGACGGGAGTACTATTCGATTCTAATTCAAATTTTCATATAGCAATGATTCAATTATTTACAATTTGAGAATTTGGATAACGTAACTAATGAACACTGACTGGTTATTTGATATGACAAAAGATATCTGCCTTTGCTGCCCATACTGTAGAGATTATTCATCATTAATGGCCTAATCAGTGCATTCCATAAAAATATTGTCTGATCGCCAGAATATATACAGTAAAAAAAATCCTAATTAATTAAGAAACAAAATTTATTGACAATGTTTTATAATATGTAGTAAACTTACCCTTTTGTTTGAAAATGCAGAATGCTTGTTTCACTGTATGCTCTGTGAGAAACTAAATCCTCTATAAAAACAAAGACACCTGTTATGTGTGTCACGTGGGCTTTGATAACAACAACAAGCAGTTTTGAAATGCGCTTGTATTTGAACACTGATACATCGATAATGTATTTTTTTGCTAGGGTCTATAGTCTAGACGTTGAGATAAAGGTCCTTATTTCAAAAATTGTAGTTCATCAAATCTATGCCACCACATCATTTTCATACGGATGTTTCTATTAAAATACAATGGAAGGATAATCGGAAATGCACACAGTTTTGAGCTAGTCCTTCGCATGGTCAGCGATGCAACATATGACTCAAGACTTCCTAGTGCGTGTTTCTATTCGTTGATTGTGCTGTTGTCAATTCAGTGAATGCCAAGCTACTAGTCGTTATATTTAGACGTGAAAATATAATAAATAGGTGACCGACGTGACTTTATATTCTAAAACAGTATGCAGTATTTTTAATTTATGCATACAACAATTTACCCCTCAACTTATATTATTCCACAATGAAACACGCCTGGCTGTTACATTTTACCCACCCAACTTGCAATTGACCGCATTTAATTTATAAACTCTACCTGGAAAATGCACAATAAGGATATAACGTTTAATGTTTATTTTGATCGATAATAATTTTCTTAAAATATAAAATTGCTTTGCCACCAGGAGAAATTTCACTTATTTCACAATCAATGAGTCATCAATTTTATTTCATTTATTTGGTTTAACAATAATTGTCAACGGTATTTTTGTACGGCTGACAATCAGTTTACCTTATGAATGCCCCAGGATAATCTACAGATACTATGTTACCACTAACTTAAAACTTGGGGGAAATATGTTAAAGTCAATTATCGCAGAGAAACAAGTGCCCCTCTCGTAATATCTGCTTCAAGAGTACTTGGCTCTACTATCTATGCTTAATGCACGGACTTATGTTGAATGTATTTAGATAATTAATGTCATTGTTTGCATGTATTTCTCTGAAACTTCTGATGTTTGCCAACTGATGTCTTTCCTGGGTCAAAATCAGGGGTAAATTTTTGCTATAGCATAATTTATAAATATGCCAAGCCACCCTCAGGCATTAGGAACAGACCTGTAATGATAAAATTGCAATAAATTCTGCATAACATCTCATAATGCCACAATTACAAAATTAAATGATTTTTTCGCATAATTTCACCCAGTTCAACCGTTATACATACTCAAAGAAGGCGCATAACTCTTCTTTCCGGTGAAAATGCACCGCCTTCACGAAGCACAAAATAATAAAACAACAGGGATGTATACTTTAAAACAAAGTTTGCAGGGGTTTCATGTATATATTTTTGCACAAAAATGATACCAAAAGTAAGCTTTTAGGCCAACCGAGAAATCGAACAACGTTAGAATTTGACCCGATGTTTTTAATCGACACAAATATGACCACACTGAAGTAGCCTAATTTCACATTACATACTAATGCAAGGTTGTCAGCCTATTATAGGTCGTATTGACCAATAAGTCCTAAAAAGAACAAATAGATACATTAATATAAGGTCTGCAGCCGAGTTCAGAAGGCGCAAATATCCGAGTAATCAACATCTTTATTTTCGAACGGGAAATTCTTTAGCGTACACCAAATGTTACGTGATTTCTGATTGGTTTATAATGTTTATAAAGACAAGGGGGTGAACGAGTGAGAAATTCCAAAAATGTAACTTCCTATTTGGCGAATATTCTAGAAACTCAAAAGAAAACAAGTAGCCAAGGAAAAATGTTCCGTGATTGAAAATTGTCTGATGCGTTATTTTTGTACAATATTATATGTATGCAGCCAATGTCAGTCATTTAGAATTTCAAAAAAGCAATTTTCCGATGCAGAAACTTGATAAAGTAAAAGAACGTATATTTCTGTATTAATCATTTAACAAAGCTACCTACATACATGCAACAAATGCATGTGTGATAAAGTCAACAAAATATGAAATGTAATTGTGAAATATTTGGTCAAACATGTTGAATTCTTAAGTGGTTCTCAAAGTGCTTGATATTTGTTTATAACAGGAGCCTGGAACCAGATAATAATTAATGAGCTCTCCAGCAAAATTTATAAGTAAACAGTTATAACGTCAATTAACCCTAACCGAATAATCCGGATGCTCTAACTGGATCTCAAAATTAATCAAAAGACGAGACATCGACCTTGTGAATAGGTATATTTTATAACAATAGATTGAACAAAATTTCGTTACATTTAAAATTATTGTTAGTTGCATAAAGGAAGATAGCGCATTTATCTCATTGTGTGTGTATTTCTAACGCAGTAACATCCCTTTGATATTGGGCTGTTTTTTTTTCAGGATAATTTAAATGTGTATCCAACGTTCGGATATGGTTTATCAACTGATAAAATAAGTGTACATGTTCATGATGTCGATTCTAACCGCAAAAATATTTTGCATTTACGCCCTTTACCCGAAAAGTACAATACCTACTTATCCAATCGGCTCTCAGATATTCATCCTTTGTATTAAATATTTTGTGGCGTCATCAGCCATGTGTTGTCATTACGATCATGACATAATATGTCTCTGCATGCAATAGAAAGCAGCAGCATCTTAAAACATTTTAAGATCGGCCAAAAATTGTCCCTTTTACGCCCGGGCCTGGCCGAAATCGGTCAAAAAAGTGGTAACAGCGGCCGACTTTGGGTAGGTCAACCACAAATTTGACAGCAGCCGAAAGTTTGCACCGACCTAGAATTGGCCGGTAAAGTAAATTCCAAAGCAGAAAATGAAAAAAAACATCTAAAGTGGACCAGCTTGCTTAAAATTTACTTTCAATACACATGATAATACTAAAATTAATACATTTACTTTCAAAGATGGTTCTTTCCTGTACATTGTAACCGGTTTTTGATTGTTTATAATCAGACGATTCAAATTAAACCAATAATCCTTCGCAAAAGCATTACGTTGTGTTGACTTTCGAACCAAGGTGAAAATGAACAATATAACGAAAAATGTTTATACCGTGGATTCACTAAGAATTACTCAGCTAAAATTCCAGTTGTCTGCATGTGGTAATCTAGCATGTGGAACAATTTCGCTTATCAGATTAGCGCTTTACGCTTTAATCGGCGCTATTAAATATAGAAGGACTACTAGATAGTTTGTTTAATCTTTTTTTATTAATCATTTTACAAAAAATGTCCCATCATATTCATTAACTTTAATTATTTAGCTTTATTTATATGCGAAAATATTTATTTTATTTTGATATTTAGGCGGGGGAATTAGCACTTAAAACAATTACCCTTTTTACATTAAATATAGAGTAACTGAAATGAAAATTTCTGAAAAAGTCTGATTTAAGTCCGTTTTTCTCAAATCTGACAAATGAAGCAATAGATATCCCATCCGTGCGTTAAAATTCATTTATCAAGCAATCCAATGATTTCATTTAATAAAATGTTAAATACAATTTAGGCGGGGGAATTTTGAGTTTAATAAAATAAGTATCATTTTACTTTTGAGTTCGTATATCATACGGACAATTACGAAAATTACCGGACAAACTCGGTCCGAAAAGATTGTCATCGTGCTAATTAGGGGTGATAAAACTGTACATGGCACCACGGCGATAAAATCTCTGTTTTTCTGATTGTGATCAGTGGAAGGATTGTAATTTGCTTTTAAGATCTGGTTTTGAACGCAGCTTATTTTGTTGCCAATTTATGCATTCACATGGTAAGGTGATTTGCGATTTTGCAAATGTAGAACCATACAGGGAAATTGAATGAATAATGTATATAAATTTTAGATCTTTGAGCCATGTTACCATCTGTAACAGATATATAAGCAGGTGATAATATTGATTGAATATCTTTTTTTAAAAATAATTTTCTTAATGAAACTCTGGTCAATTTATTTCTAATAAAGAATGACAAGACTTTTTATATTAGACTTTATAAAATAACACCTTTTTTCTGTTTCTTTGAAATCATGTTTTTATATTTTTGAGCAAGAAAGAAAGAAGAGAGAAAATAAATAAATAAAATACACAGAAAACGTGTCTTGGGTTGGATTGAACCAACGACAGTCATCTCGCAAAAATATAGTACCTTGCGCCTCACGGCCCTGATGGCTTATTAAATATTTTGCCTGTTTTATATCTGGGACCAATATGTGTGCTTCTCAGTGAATAGAATGACTTTTCCTTCAATGACATTGGTGTATAAAAATAGGGCTTATGAAACTTTATATTTGAATTAGAGGGACGAATTTTGTCCATATTAAATGAACCACTTTCTAGGTAAGTTGATTGTTGGCGTGACAATAATTAATTATATTCTTGAAAAGGTCAGTGAATGTTCTATTGAATTAGAAATGAAACTTGCTTCAGGTTTATTTATTTTTTTTTTGAGAGTATGATAGAAGTGGAAGAAGTAAATGTAGGTTTTTACTTTAAATGCTATGTTACATATGCTATGTTGTTTACAGTTTGATTAAACGATGACAATTATGACTGTTGCAAGGTGTGAAACGCATTAATAACGGACATGGATTTATACGGTGTATATATATTATGCCCTGGAGGTACAAGTATTGACTACGGGGAGGTAAAACATCACCTAAGATTGCACATTTTCATTAATATTAATTAAATTGATGGTTCGAATATTACCAAACTTTGCCAACAGGTTGTAAATTACAAAGTGAAGCGCCGTTGAATGTTTCAATTGATTTGGTGCAACAGGGATATTACTAAACATGAAAATCACACCTGAAGCATATTGTTATTCAAATTTTGTAAAGATTTTCCTAGTGTTGACTCGGTCGTATAAAAGATAGAAAAAAAATTATGGGGCTCAAGTTGGTCTCTAAAGGCCTTCGTAATAAGACGCATTGCGTCTACGTTTCTATCGTTCCTCGGTGTCGTGGGACGAACACCCGTATGATGCGTGTATGTGGTCGCACGGTCATGCAAAGCTCCCCTGTCTGTTTGATCCTGTAAGTCATCTCCCCTAGAATTATTGTCTAATTGCACCTTTTAGATATCACCCTTTAGTCTGAAGAAATATAGAAGTAAATTATGACCGGTTTGTCTGCATTGGCTATTCCTTTAAGTTATTTCTATATACAACTATTTAACCTTATATATATTTGTCCGTAATCTTCATTTTGAAGAATCAACCTCAGTATTCACTTGTATGTAATTGTAAAGATTAAGTCATATCCCATATTATATTTTAATCAATAACAAGCTGGAAAGCTGTATTATCTGAAACTATCATGTCTTTATTCCAGGTCTGAGACTATTATGTATGTATACAGTCAATTCCCACCTCAGGTATTATACAACAAACAGAAAACTTAGGAACAAATAGAAAATGACAATAACAAGCAGTCATTCGGAAACATTTTAACACTTCAAATCTATCACATTAGCAATAGACTCTGGTCATAGATTCTGGATATAAAACATAAATGATCAGTTTAAGGTATCGCTGTATCATTTATCCGAGAGCTGGATATGTTGATCGTGATTTATTATCCTGATAGGAATAGTCTGGGGTCATAAATTCCTATCGGTAGAATTCGGAAAACAGTCGATCACTTCCGACTGTTGCCGATTTGAACTTGGTCAATTTATCAGTTCCTAACATAGATCGATGATCTGCTATGATGAAAATCTGCAGTTGTCGCGTATGCTGAACAGTTGACAACACCGAACGATAAGATATTTGTTTTTTTTCTGAACTAATATTGAAGTGATAGATGTTCAAGTAAGATTAAAAATAGGACTTATTTTGGCATATAGTACATACATGATATAAAAAACATGTAGTGATAAATAACATAACACAACATGAAAATAAATACCATGGCATGCACACCAATACCAGGAATGCCACAAGAAGGGGGTAAATCCTTATAGTAACAAATGTCGTACTTTGTAGTATTATTAAGTTTCTTTGATTCGGTGAGATGCACTTGTTAACTTCAATAATTTGATGATCTCATCATGGACGTTTTATGGCAGATTTAAGTTAATGGTAATATTTTGGTCCTCCGAAAACAGAACCCTCTTGTTTGCTCACACAAACAAAATATGTGAAGAGAAACCTCATTCTGAGAAAGAGGCACGTATGCTTTGTTTGTCTTTAACTTTCCGGCTCCGCTTAACATGTCGTCATATTCCAAACCAAAGACAGAACATAGCATGGACTGTGTTTGAATTAATTTGAGTAGATTTATTTTTCTAACCGAATGAAACAATTGGCTTACGAAAGCATCAGTAAATTGATTCGAATAAGGAAATTACATCTTATGTATCTATATTCCATAAATGCATAGAATATGAATCGCTTTTATTTATAAGGTTTGCAAAATGTTACTTCTATATTTCACTCATGATTTTGACAACAATATCAGCAACAATAGTAACAACAACAGCAGCAGCAACAAGGACAAAAAATGATCAATTCAGTATTATCAATTGGAACTAGTAAAACTTCCAAACTTTCTGACAATTCTATAGTTGTAAGTACAAGTAACATCGGATATAATATGTAATTGTTAAATTGATCGTTAAGCTTCATGAAATTCAATTACACGAATTTCATGAAAGATATAGGCCGTCTCACGTTCTGCGTTTTATAATAGTTCTGTTATGGTGTTTGATACATTATATTTGTTACTGAAGGGTAGAAGGTCCCAGCAAATGTCTCCATATCATAATCATATATCATCTATTTACTAATCAGCATTTGTATGTTCAGTCCGATCAGAATTGCATTTTGGCTGATCCAAAGTGAAAGGTATTGTACCTTGAAGCATTGATAGGGTCTCTTAGCATACTGTACGGGTATGCTGTAGCAAAATCACTTACATCATCAAGAGCTTGCATCTAAAATTAAACATAAATTTGTTCTTTCAGTAACAACGTTGAAATAATATTATTGTCTGTTAAACTCGTGTAATTTCTGCAAAATTCAATATACTGAAACACATCACAACCCATATTTTCTAGGAACTCCTGTCTGAGGTTGTCTCCAGTAGATCCGTATCAGACCTGTATTTGTATATTGTATTTTTTGTATGCTAATTAGTGTAAAAAGTAATTGGTCTACCTGATCAGTTGTTAACTTTATCACAGAACCAGCGGTCATATTCTCCTCTAGTTGTTTGAGAGATGTCGCACCAATAATAACCGAAGGAACATTGGGTTTTTGTAATAACCATCTTAAAGCTACCTGAGCAGGTGTCGCCCCTGAAAGAAAACATGAACTGTGTGGGGCAAATTTACAGATAGTATGATGTGATACTGGAATGTTGAAGATATAGACCAATAACACATTGGACAAACCTCCAGTATTGATTTAATACTCTTGAGAAACTGTCCTTAGTTTGTTGTGAAATATAAACTACATTTGTATTAACTGGAATGCATTCGGCATACCTCTTTTAATATCATTGCAGATACAAAGACCTAAATTTAAATACTATTTAAATTGGTGCCGCCAAGGAAACTAAATAACAGCAGCGAACTTGACTAAACGAAGTGTTAAACACCTCTAATACCTATCTGTTCGGCGATTTCTTTCAGCACGTTGATGATATCCCAATATTTTTCATTGTGTGAATATTCATTCCAGGCCCATACTTTACCAACAGCATTTTTAGAATGCATGAATCCTATACGAGTCTTATGAGCTTCCGGTTCTTCTCCCTTCAAGAACTTTCCCGTAAGCAAACCCCTAAAAATTGACCTGTTGTGTAATTATTTACGGCATGATCTGTCAGCTACATCTGTGGAATACTGTTGCACTTTTCAAGCTTCGAATTACTGTCTCGCGGACAGTCTTAGAACGCTTAAACACGTGTAAAAAGTATGCTATTCACGAACAGTACTCTGTATTTATGGTCCTTACTGGACTGGCTAGCTATTTTGTGCTACAATTGCATTTCGAGGACCTTTATAGAGTTCAGTTTTGCTGTCCAACAGACCCTTTAGGAATAAATAAATAAGAATAAAAACATCAGTTTTACGACGATCGGTATGTTTATATAGAATATTTGTTATTCAGGATGGTTCATTGATATTGTAAATCGCTGAAGAATAAACACGAGACTGTTTTGTTCAGAGTTTATATGTTGCTTTACTTGGACAGGAGCAAAGGAGTAAGTCTTGTTTATTTCAATGTCTGTGGGATGTTCTGTACCAATATTAACAAAATGCATGAATCAAAATTATAATAAATTCGTAAACAAACCAGTCATACGTGAGTTTTAATTATTGTTTTCTCATGGTTGTACTTACCCACAGAGTGGACTCCAGGGTAGAACAGCTATACCTTCGTTTTTGCATACCATAAATGCTTCCAGCTCAGAGACACGTTCAAGCAGGCTGTACTGTTGCTGCGGAACAAAATTAGATCGATAAAACTATTTTAAACTACTACTAAACAGTAATGAAGGCATAACTATATTTATTTTCAATAGACCAATTGAAAGCAACCAGACATTAAGAAATCATTCATACATTTTTTAATGTCTGACTTTAATCTGGCTTTGATGGCCTCCTCTCAAAAGCTGACAAAACATCAGTCGCGGTGTCGGTAAAGCAATACAGGGCATACCTGTAAAGACATGCACGGGTTAAGTCCCGTATACTTGGCTACATCAACGATCTGCTGCATCTGCCAACCACAAACGTTATTGTAACCATAGTAACGTATTTTACCACTTCGAACAAGATCGTCAAAAGTACGGAGCGTTTCTTCAATAGGTGTTGCATTGTCCCAACCATGTGCCTGAAATATAGTGAAGACTGACCCATACGTTGTGTGTGTGGATGTGTTAAGTCTCAGAAATAAATTCACGTACGCATTGGTGATCTCGTGAAGGAAACTGTTTGAAGAATATTTGGTTTAAGCATACGATTAGTACAATTTTTATTCAATGTCGAACATACATTTTATAGAAATAAGTTGATGTGTCCAGAGTCTAGTTCATATCAGGCATTGATTTTACAATAATAATAAAATTGCAATAATAAAATTTTTGTCTTCCGATTCTTTATTATGTAAATGTCTTGTATTATGTTAGATTTTTTTGTTATCCTGCTGTAACATGAGAACCTGGTATAAATCTATGTAGTCTGTTTTCAGACGCTCCAAGTTTTGTGATAAACTTCGTATGATTTGTCTGCGACTCAAACCTTGGTTATTTTGGACCTTATCGTCTTCCGATGTTGGGTAACGGCATTTAGTTGCCAAGACAATGTCCTCTCTGTGACCACGACTGAAAGGACAACGTTATCTAAGGAACCAACCGACGAATGTTTGCTACAGACAAAAAATCACTATCACCGTAGTGTTTATAAATTGATTTGAAATTAACGACCAAACGAGCCTACTTGATTCCTTCACTGACGCAAATTAATTTAAGCACTAGAAGTAATTGCTTGGCAAATTTTATGTGACTTATAAGCTGCAACATGGAACTTAATATTTTATATATTATAAATATTTTATGCAACGTATATATATATATATGTATGTATTCTAACCATTTCAGTTTCTCAACATTTTATTCAGTATACAATTGAACGAAGGTTATACTTTAACACAGTTGTATTACGCAATGGACAAAAGGAGCTCTGACTAGTTGATAATTTCTGTTTTGCCGCCATTTTTATATTCTGAAATGATACGGAAAGCGTGTTTCTGGTCACTCGACCTAACGTTACGACTCTAGAAACAAATATTTTTCCGCGTAATCCAATAATAAACTGAATATACCTTTCCAACCAATTACCAATGATGGATTCTGATCTACCAGCCGCATAGATATTTGCAGTGTCAATGAAGTTTCCTCCAAGCTCTACATAACGATCAAGCAAACTCATTGCTGTCTCTTCGTCAGAATGTGTGGGTGTATTATACAACTGAAAACAATACATTCATTCATTTTTATTACATCATTCGACTTTTTATCTCATTTTATAGCTTAAGGTACAATTATGTGTATATTTACATTACTATATGTATTTAAACTGAAACCTTTTCATGAACATCATTTACGGTATATTGTGTTCATATTTTGAGGATAGGTCTTTGCTTAGCCAATGTAGAATGCCACGTAGATTGATAGGTTGTTTGCAATGTGTGAACTAGATCCATGATGATACATGGTATCTATCACATTACACTTAACTATCCGTGAGTTCGGAGAGAAAAATTTATACTTCTTCATTTACTGTCACCAGAATATCTTCATTTCACACGTTCCGTAGCATGACCAAAATATTGATACTTGAAGTTCTTTATGTTAGCCGTAACCCGGTTTAAACCATGGAGACGAAATGCAAATATATAGATATGCCTATATGAGACCATATATTTACATCGTATGGTCCTCCTTTGTGTTTTCCGAAAGTCATTGTACCAAGACACATTGCGGAAACTTTAACTCCGGATCTACCAAGATAATTATACTCCATGGATGGACTCGACATGCTTGCCAATGACTGAAAATCTACAACAAGACGGAACAGTTGCCTTATTCTCCATCCACTTCATAGATTAAATAGTGACTTTTGATAAATGCGTCGATCCAACGTATTGATCACTAAAGCATTGTCTGGTAAAAATTTGATTAATATATACATTTTAAATTATTTGAAATTATAGAATTTGAATAGCATAAGAGAATCACAAGAAAACGTACGATACGAATGTCAAACGAAATTGTGATTAATAGATTGAAAAACAAAATAAATTCATTAAGTATTTTGAATATGAAGTAAACTTACCCTTTTGGCTGCAAGTACAATTAATTTACCCCACTATGTGCAGTATCAGAAACCAAGTCCTCTATACAAACAAGTATATCTACTATACACACAGAGTATTTGAACAATGATAATTCTGCAGTGTATTTATAGCTCACAAGATCCGATGGTTCAGGGTGAACTATTAGTTTGAGTAGGGTGATGCTCCGTCGTCTATCGTCCGTCGTCCGGTGTCAACAATTGTCTGCTGCTATGAATGTACAAATCAGATTTCCTTCCAATTGTCATGGGACCTTTTAGCTGCAATTAGCTCGATTTATACCAGTTGTCCCCTTTAAGGACTACCAGAGCTAAAAATAGAATGACCTTCAAACATATTCTCATAAACCAATGAATGGAATATCCCCAAACTTGGTCTTCAGCATTCTTACATAGTCTCATATCAGGTTTACTAAAGATTTACCTGTTTAAGGGCCACTCGAGCTAAAATACAAAAACCTCCAGACATATTCTCATGAACTAATGGATTCTTCATTACCAAACTTGGTTCGTGGCATCCTTTTATGGTTCTTTGTAAACTTTGGTTAAATAAATTTAGTGCTGAAAATAGAAATACTTTAAAATGTCTTTTCCCCATGTATTAATGGATGTACCATTACCAAACTTTGTCTGTATCATTCTTAGATCGTCACCATTTAAATTTGCTAAAATATATTTTGTCAGCCCCTTGTAGGGTAAACTGGAGCTAAAAATAGAAATAACGTAAAAACCCTTCTTTATGAATCAATCGATGGATCATCAACAATTTGGTCTGTAGCACCCTCGGGTCATCATAAATATTCCTTTGGTGGTCCTTAATCAAGCTTATTGTTCCCTTTATTACATTTATAGTACCGAGTTACCTTATTGCTCTGTTATAGTGAATTAAGACATAAGAAATTAATTTTCATCATTTATTATTTTTACAGTATCACGTTTTTTGTCAACTTTGGAGTTTTTTTAAATATTGTGTTTTGAATTGATAAATCTTAATTGATTTATTTATTCAGCAGGTATTTGTTTTGTCATTAAATTATGTAGCTGCACAATGCAGTAGTTATCATTAGGTGCAATTGTCAACACCATGATTATGTACTATCAAGAATTGACACGTATACTGTCAATAGAGGTAAACAAACACACCAAACTTTTAAAAACTACTTATTAAGAACTAGTGTAACATTGATTCTGGTGAGCGATGCAGGCCATCATGACTCTCTTGTTGTATTGGGGACTATTATCTGGACGTTGAGATAACGTTTATCATTTTAAACATTGTAGTTTGTCAAATGTATATCACGAAAGACGGGTCACGATACAGAGGAAAATTATCTAAGATGTGATTGAAAAAGTAGGTCTTGTACGTTTCGGGTTATGTGTGCGTAAGTACAAATTGTTATTTTGCTTAGTATGGATATAATGAACATGCATCCATATTATATCGGTTGATAAAGTGTATGCAGTCGTTTGGCTGTGGCTCCTAAAACTCTCGTGTAATACACTCGTGATTTACTTTTTGCGCTTCCGAACGCTTGGTACATGTTAATTCTTAAAATCAGTCTAATTCCAAGGGACGTCATTACGTTAAAATACACATTACATGAGATAAAAAGTGTTGTCTCCCGTTATGCAACTGACTAAATAATTTTACAATATAGAACTTTCTGTTCCGTCAATTGTTATAAAAATATTCCTTTAGATCTACATAGACTGTGCCACATATTCACTAGGCCAGGGTCGCACCTTTTGATTAATTTTGAGACCCGGTTAAAACATCCGGCTTAGGATTATTTGGTCAGGGAGAATTAAAAGTATAACATGCCTTATAAATTTCGTTACGGGAGGGTAATCAATCATTATTCCATTGTTTAGCACGGTAAAAAAAAATCAGGAATGGTATATTTCACAATAACATTAAACTTTTGTCTGTATCACGCTAACTTAAGGAGTTGACTTTGCACGTGGGTGCATTAGGACGGAAAAGAAACGTATGAAAGTTTAAGTTTAAATAAAATGATAACGTTTGATTATGCGACAGTTCTGTGATTAGTGGATTTGGTTATACGATATACACATACTTGTATTTTCCCAAAGTTTGTTTGATTGGTGGTTATTGAATATTTACGAGAATCTTTGTGCACGCATGCGTTCCATTAATGTAAATGAATTCATCGTTTTATGTATAATTAAGTATTTGCTTAATGTCCACATAGTTCGTAGAACGTCCTAAACATAATCAACAAGTGAGTGTATCATATATGATACGTATCGTAAAGAATTGTTCGTGTTCACCCCGAAATGTCTTGTATTTTAATGACCAGTCTAGTTATACAAGTCAGTTCACACTGCAAGAGAAATTTATCGCCTTTGAATTCACTAAAGCCAGTAAACCCCATCAGGAGAACAAATTCACGTAGTGTCACAGCAGTTTGTTACATTCATGTTGGTAGCAATAATTAACAATTAATACAGAATATACTTGTTTTTACTTTATCAATCCATATCATCTAGGGACTAGGGTTCCTGCATCGGAAATTTGCTTTTCTGAAATTCTAAATGAATGATATTGGCTACATTACATATCAGATTGTACCAATATATAGCGCATCAGACAATTTATAACTACGGACCATTTCATTGGTTATTGACGTTTTTTTTAGTTCTGAAATTCCTTCAGGAAAAATTGTTTTTACCATCGATCAATTTACAGCCGTTGCGTATCCCGAACCTGATGCCCTGTCATATCTATAAATTAGGCCATCGCAAATGTTTACCCATGAGGTTTAACCCAGGAAAGGAAACAGTTTTAAAACTATTTAGAAGTTTCGGGCAAATACGTGCATTAAGAGACATTGTTTGTTTAAACACATTGACCACAAGGCCGTGCATAAACCACAGTTAGTGGAGCTCCGGACTCTTCAACCATATGTTGCAAGAGACGTACAGGTTTCTCTGCGACTATAAACTTTAACATGTTTCAACCAAGCTTTTAGTTTCCGACATAAGTTAAAGGTGACAGAAGCTGATAGTATCTGAATATTATCCCGGAACACTGATAAGGTAGACTGACGGTCTGCCATATAAAATATTGTTAACAATTATTGTTAAACCGAATAAATGAAATATCATCAATTGTGAAATAAGCGTAAATTTCTCCCGATGACAGTTCATTTTCTCTTACCAATGCCAAGGCAATGCTAAAATGATACAAATTGCTAAGCAATAGATGTGTCCTTCTACCCCATAAGAACTGTCGCTTGCTTTCATCAGACATTATTTACCAAATCCTGACTGACAACTGTGTTGATCGGAGCATCATTCTACGTCATTTGCCACGGAAAAATGTAGAAATAATTCACCAGAAATTGTCAAGACGTTTTCACTGCTGGAGACCAAAATCTTGGTTTATATGCATCAATTTCTTTTAAATATTATATAATAATTATTATCTTTCATCGGAAATTCACGATACAAAATTATTATCCATTACTATCAGTAGCAAATGATTTAATCAATTTATTTAAAAAAAAACTACTGTAGAAAGAGAATTCTTCAACATATGTCTACTGGCGGATGATTCGATGCCAGTACATTAAATGGTATTCTTTATTGGAAGTAGTGTGTATTAAAGATTAGTATTGGTCAATGCCTTTGATTATAGAAACAAATCGTGTCATATGAATGAAATGCCATCACATTGTTTGTATACGTTTTAAGTTAAAACTTATTCTATGATGTTTAAGAACGTCTTGAATTTTGCTAAATGGCACAACATGGAAACAATATCACATACTGTCGTGAGTATATCGCTTCAATAAAATGAAAATCAACGATATTTCGGCTTTTAATGACTTGCCATAAATCACTCATCTCTACTAATAAGACAGCGGAGCAAATATCGATATTTGTAACAAGCAATGTAAACTTGTAAATTTAAATAAGGAAGTTAGAGCAGTTGTTGTATAAATCAGTCTTTGTGTTGCTGTACACTGTTAACATGATAATAAGTAAGTGGAGTCCTGGTAGATCGAAATCTGCTGAGATTCAGGGGCACAATTCGTAAGAAATATTGGCTAAGGTCGCATGTTTTAACTTAAGATTTTTGTCAGTCCTTGGTAATGGATGCATAGCGTTTATCCTGCTGATTGTGGTGGGGATCTATCGTCAGCTGTTAGAGGTAACTGTCTGTAAATGTCCTGAAGTTATAAAACTAATAACTAGAAACAGACCCGGGGTCTTTTGTTATCTCAAGAGTTGTTCCAATTGCCTTTCGTGTGCTATTGTTAACCCAATGCTATTATACCGTTAGTTAGTGGTTGCGTTATAATGCGTGAAATACGTGTTGATCAGATCTAACAAATATGAATATTCGAAAAGTCATTGACTTGTTTTACCTATAACCATCTATCAACAAGAGCGTTTCATCTTCAAAACACATGGGCATATGAAAATAGATATACGAACAATTGAACACTCTCATTATATATGTATAATCATTTGTCGTTTTCATAAATAGAAGAAAGAGGACGGTTTACGTTCAGTGAAACAATAGTCAGGAAAGAATTCATTAATAACATAAATGAGTTGATCTATCATTAAGGAGTTCATCTGACACCAATGTAGTTCTTCTTATTTCATTTTGATGTATTTTCAATTTGATTCATATGTAATATGCTGTTGATTTCTCCTTGTTTGGAAAACTCCAGTTTTTAACAATGTTAGAATATACAGGACACCTCGTTTTGCTGCCAATTGTAAAATACATTATATCCGAGTTAACCGATTAAAGAAAGATCCTATGCTTTGTGTTCAATATATTTCTCTAATTGTACTAGAATTTAATGGAAAAGGTGTGCTTAAACAAAGTATTTTCTATTTAATTTTCTTTTTAAAATCGCTATATTTTGGCGAATGTTGTCTAGACGACATTTGTCTATTATGTAAATGTTTTGCTTTCAAAGTTAAGGAGAAGAGTAACGATAAGTTTCCAACATGTAACTACCATCACTGAATAATTCTGAAATCAGCATCGCTTCCCATATTCGACAAATCACTGCAATTTTTTGATGTGTAAAATCTATACAAAATGACTTGATAAAGAACCATCCTTGAAAGTAAACCTGGCCTATCATATGTAAGCATAGAAATGCGTTTTTTTTAGTAAAAAGTTGATATACCAAATTTCGATACCATTGTCTAACATGGATGTGAATGTATATATTGTAATCCTATGTATTTAAATGCGACATTCAACCAACAATGCCGTACTGTCATTGAGTTTCATTAATTTGGTGAGATCCATTTTATAATGACAACACATTAATGGTTACATAGTGAACGCCTGGCAGTGATATTTCCCAGCGTACATATGTACTCAATTACTATTCCAGATAATTGGTATTTTATTGTCAGTTTCTGTGGTATATTTAAGTTAATGGTAATACGTACTTTAAAAGCTATTTACCGGCAAATTCAATAATATACTTTTTTGATCCTATCACCGGGAATTTAGTTCGTACTTTCCTCTTAATGCTGCATGCTTTGTTTCTGAGAGAGATTAAGGTCTTATCGTAATACAAGTAGATAGCTTATTGTGGTATGTTTCACGAACGTGAATAATTGATTCCGTACAAACGCACTTTTACATTCTAAGGTCAATATAGTAGTCTAGAGTTGTTTTGATTAATACTAAATGTTTCATGACAGATTAAGCAACATGTGTTCCTGTTCCATTCTAGATGAAAGTGTCTCAGATGTTTTAATATTGCGTTGTAATTATATTTTGCAAAAAAACAACGTGGTATTCACTTCACCATGAAACACTGGAATATCAATTTTTGCGTTTCAATCTCGAGCATTTATCCAAGAAATGAATATTTTCATTTTTTTCAGATGACCATCTGTGTTATCATTGTCTGGTCCCTCGAAAACAAGAAACCACTTCATTTCACACACAAACAAAATATAAGAAAAGAAGCTTCAATCTGTCAATGAGATACGTTTGCTTAGTTTAAGGTCAGCTTTCCAGCTCCGTTTAACTTGTCGTCATGTTCCAAATCAAAGACACAGCACAGAACAGACATTGTTTGAATTAATTTGAGTCGATTTATTTTTCTAACCAAACGTAGGAATTGACTTGCAAAAACATCGGTAAATTGATACGAATAAGGAAATTATAGCTTACGTGTCTACATTCCATAGAAAAATATTGGTCAATGACTTCGAATATAACTCGCTTTTGTTACTTTTATATTTTACTCATAATCTTGACAGCAGCAGCAGCAACAGCAACAGCAACAACAATAACAACAACAACACACAACTACAACAACAACGTTATCAGTCTGAAACTCTAAAACTCCTTAACTTTCTAACAATTCTGTACTTATACGTAAAATTGGATATAGTATATAATGTAGAATTGATCGTTAAGCTTCATGAATTTCAATATCACGAATTTCATAGAAGTTATAGACAGTCTTCCATCCTGCGTTTTATATTAGTTCTGTTATGTATGTTTGATGCTGTTACTGAATGTTATTATGTTCCTAGCAAATGTATCGATGCTTGTACTGGATGCAAAAGAACAAATTAACAGACGAACGAAATTGTATCAGTGCAAGAAGATGTCAGCGCTTACTGGTTACGTTTTTACGGTGTCAATTAGCATTGCGTCACCTTAAGCAACATCATTCAAACGGCGCTCTCAATCAACACTAACATGCCTGTATTCGGTCTTTTGAAGCTTGAGAGTAAATCCGTTGCAGTGATCACCACCTTGATCCATGTTTGTTTCGTCTTATTACGTTACAACCAGACTGATAATGTGGTAGTATGTAATGTCGTCCAATGCGTCCACAGAGGACAGCCTTACTAATTGATTATGGAACAGCGCGACTCTTCCGTTCGCGCTAAACCTAGTGCACTAATCTACGCAGCTTAGATGGTACCGTGCGATAATAACAATAGTTTCATCTATATACAAGCAGTTAGGTTTATACTAACTATGGACAATGTGTGAACACGACCATACGTAAGAGGCATATTCCTACAGATTCCATTCTCTTTGCACAAATGTTGAACAGGCTTGCTAAAGATATAAAGATTTAGACATCGTACTATTATACACATGCAAAAACTGATGCACATGGCAAACATTATATTGTAAAGACTAGATTTTAAATATCTCTGTCAGAGATCACTTCATACTTGCTTATTACAACGAGTTGTGGTTAAAAGAGTACTCCAAAGCATGTAAAGCTGTCTGAATCAAGTTTGTATCATCATATATTGTACAGCTTTAATCTGATAAGACCCTCTTTGATCTACCACTCAATCGGTTGTCCCCATTTTTGTTAATATATACTCAATTATTTTTTCTATTATGTTAGAATTATGTAGTCAGTTGTGTTTGGCAGATCAACATGATAATAATACCCGACTAGCTCCTGACAAACCCAATGATATTGTTGCAGTTTCATGTAATAATACAGAGAAATTCTTGGGCTATAATTTATTGATCAACGTGGTCTGATGCTTTCGTGTATAAAGAGAGACATTGGCTATTAATATCGGTTATCCATTAATATAACTTTTTGTTAGCACCAAATATGTCTTGGATGATTTAAAAGTTCATAACACGACTATAAAGTATTTCCGTTGAAGCTGAAGGTGATGAATGACTGGTATGTTAAGGGAATTGTGGCTAATACAAAACATGATCATAACCAGAGCACGTAATTGTTCATGTATACATTTTGTGTTGATACTAGTCTACTAGTCCCGTCTAATCATTCTGTGTAGGAAATATTAAGGAGGCTATCAACATGAAAAGTCCTGATATAGTCCTGAATGTTATATATGTAATTAAAATGCTATAATAACTAAACTTTCTGTGATATTTTTTATTGATAGGAACTTATTAGTGTGTATTTTGAAGCGAATGTGATAATTATGCATATATTGACACAGTATATCTCACCGCATAGAAACAACTAGTTTCTACTGTATTGTTTGAAAACAATATAGAAACACATTTAGTAAAGACACTTCTGTTTTAAATTCAAATGCGTATACCCTTTCGTTATGACACTTGGTAAATTGATGCTTTAAACTGATTCCAATTCATGTTTAATTCTTGGATTAGGCCCAAGTTCAGTTAAATCAGTGTCCACTTAAAATTACAAGATGCTAATATTCTGCGCACATCCCATAATTGAAATAAACAAAACATGATGAGTTATAGTACACAAGAATAACATTTAAACAACCAATTTTCTACTATCTCTCATAAAGTTGTCTTTCCATGAGACCAATTTCTGACTGTTTCCTGGTTGATTTCATCTGAATATTTAAATATACGTCTGCATCATTTACCATGTTAATGTTACCGATTTCCCTCAAACTTATGCAAATTACTGTAAAAACTTAATGTTAGGGTTACCTTGGGGACATGAAAAATGTCCTAAATGGTCCCATTATCAAGTCATCATATGCAGAAAATATTGAAAACTATTCCGGAAGTAGTCGTTTTAATGGAATGGTAAAAATGAATTGGTCGTTGAGTGAGGTGTTACTGTACTTTAATTAAGTAATCTATGATTAAATTCACTTATAAAATGTTTCAACATTTGTAAACTGAATGTCCGACTGTTCTCGTCTCATCTTGAGAGAGATAGATTAGTCACTTAATGCATAAGTCCGGCTTACGTCTAAACCTATAATTCCTCACACATTGTTTATTATTTGTTTTGTTTCTTATCTTGGTAGGTTTGGTCACACTATGGGGCCGCACGTTTTTATATCGTATTAATAGTGGCGATGACGCATTTATCACATTGTTTGTATGCATTTTAAATATCATTAAGTGTATTTCATAACTCATTCTCCACGCAGCGTATGGCGTGATTGAATGTCGTAAAAGTCATAATGTGGAGAAACGATTCCACAGGGAGTCGTCTGTATAAAACTACAATAACTTCTCTTTTAAATGGTATTTCTTGCTCATAGAAAGACAAAGTATGAATCATACCGGAACGGAATATATCGGTAAATCATAATCGATATTTGAAAAAAATGTGACAATTTATTGAGGCTTGAATTCAATTGAAATTTAACAGTGGTGTACAATGTTACGTGTTGGTGTTGGATGGTTCCTCGCTTTGTTAAAATCCTACTGACTGTGGATTTATTAGTTTTTAGCTTGTATTACTGTCGTCTGTAACCCATAAACATTATGCTTTTAGATTAAGCGAAATTCTCCTTTCTGAAAATATTTGCCAGATCATTTATATCAGACTTTTTCGATGGATGTTGTCTAGACAAAATACATTTGCTACGTTTCAATGATATGTCTTGAAATCTCACATTAGCACTACCACAAGCTGCCTTATGTCGGATGTATTCCGATAAATGATGAAATCATATCCGGTACTGCAGATAGAAAATAGCCGTACTAAAAGTGCATACAGTCAAACCTGTGAAAAGGCCACCCTTGGGAAAGACAAAATGTGACAGGTGGCCGTTATTCAGAGATCAGTTTCTTCTGAATGATCAATGATGGTTTTTCAAAGAACGACGTTTATTCACAGGGTGGTCTTTATTCGGAGGTGGTCGCAAATACATGTTAGACAGTACAATGAAACCTTAGAAAACCGAAATCCCTGAAAATCAGAATTCCGGAATCCCGAACTTTTCCTCCAGTCCCGATTTGTTCATTCCAATTACAACTAGCAAAAAGCCCCGAATACTCCGAAATTCAAAAAACCAAACCTTTTTTTCTGGCCATACGATTTTGAAAATGTAGTGATAATGGGTCACTGATTATAGGAATCTTTACTTATCAGTCGTTGATAGAAGACTTACCTTCTTCGAGTTCGTGTTTTTGGGGTGGGAGGAATTGCAATACAGTTTCGTGTTTTCGAAATTGTTGTTGAATGTTTGTTATATTGAGCTAAATGATAACATTATCATAATGACTGGTGCTGTACTTTGAATTCTTGTTAATATTATATATGCATCGTATATCACTGAACAGTTATATTGATAAATGCCAATATAGAAGACGCTCATTTTTGATTTTATTGGTAGGAAATTTTTAACATTATCATGTTTTACTGAATGATAATTTGGAAACTGGGGAGCACAGGTAAGTAATCTTTTAAAAAGCTGTATAAAAATAGAGGGGTAAACGAGGTTGGGAAATAAAATGAGTTTTACGATAAAAAAACTTTATATTCTTACATTGTTATCGCATTTTGATTTGTATTGAAGCGTCTGATAGCTAAATTCTTATAGTATGTATCTTATCACAACGTCATCCAGCTCCTGTCTTGAATTCGATAATATTCGGTCTAAAACGACAATGTTGAAATAATTACATTATGATCATCGCAGCATCTATTCCCTCTTGAATTTAAATCCCTGATTACTGTTCCATAAATTCTGCTTTGTTTTGTCTGCTGGTGTGACAGATATATGTTAATGACTCTACGCAGCTATTTCCTGACAAATCCAATGATATTGTGGAGATTTACGCGCCGTAGTATTGGATGACAAAAACAATATCACATTAATTCTACCAGTCTGCTACTTATATGTGTTCAGACAAAACCAGACCGTTCGTGTCATTTATTCATCAATGTAGGTCTTCACAAGACTCTTTAGTGTTAGAAATGTTTTTTACGCATGACAGGTGAAGGTTGGTCTTGCTTCAGACAAAGAATAAGTCAAAACAAAGGATAGAGTAACATTATTGCTCAAGCCAGTATGTCAAGACATCTTAATTTGTTTAGCTTTCAGTGCAAATCAGCATTGTTTCAATTATAACTGACCCGAATGTTGAAATAAAAATGTGATGTATATGCCCTGTGTACCCTAAAGGCATAAATTGAAATGCATTAATAGTCTAAAATATATGTTTTTATCTGCTTGAAGAAATAGTTCCTGGACTGGTTGCTGAATTTATTGGTCGATCGTTATTAATCGCTATTAATCAATAGACGGAGGTAATTGTCCTTAAGTTGACCATATTGGTCTGTCTTATACGGCTTACTTTTTACTACGTATGTTTACTGTTTCATCAACGTCAAGATAATTGTGTGACATCTTCTCTATTGGGACTAGGACTACTAATCAATACAGGACGCAATGCAGAACTTCCTTTTGATACATACTTTGCGTAATCATATTTGACTATTTGGATGTGTTGGGTCGGAAAAACTTGGGTAGTTAATAGTTGACCTAAATATCGGAGTTTTGCTTACTGGCTATATATCGTCGTAAAGAGCGGTGACTTCGACAAACACTTAACTTTTTCTTATGCATACATTTATGCAAAAACCAAAAAAACGACATGCTTTAGCATTCAGTCATTAAGAATTAAATGAATTAGGTAAAGAACAGATAAACACTTCGGAGAAAACTAACGTAAATTCAAACAACAAATTATGTATACATTCTAGAGGTAAACATCCATGTTACACTGAGGAGGGTGCTACATCGAAGGAAGCAAAAATCTGAATACAGTCATTTAATGTGTGAAATACAACAAAACATGGTAGTTAAGTTGATTTCTTCAGTGTATATCAGAGAAACCATTTCCTCTGAATTCATCATACACACATATTGATAACACAATGTATACGCGACCATAAACGCGGTGCAGATCAATGTAATATTTATTTAAAACAATTTTGCTGGAGTCTGATTTTAACCTATAAACAATTAACAATAATCAGCGTCTAGACGATTGTTTATAAAATTCCATGTTATTGTCAGTAGATGTTCTTTCTTTATCACGTGATATTAATCGTTTTAGACACCATCGAATCTGAACAATAATTGTGTATAACTGCTGTTTATCTTGTTAGGCCACGAGGTAAAAACAGTCGTCAACGACGATATGTTACGGATTTATGACTCAGGGCCTTGTAAAATACTGCTGACTAAATAATATATTGGAGCGGCTTCAGTAGTATTTATGACGTAAGATAGTCGATTGAATTAGCACTGTAACACACTTATATATCGAAATCACTTTTACCATAATATCTGAATCTTCAAACTTCAGAACAGAGGTTCTTAATATCAATATTCATTTTAATTTATGGGAGGTACAAATAGATAAAACTACCAACATGTTTTAATTTATTGATCAAATGATAGACGGAACTAGAAGTTATCATGTAAAGAGTAGACTAGTGCTATTGTTCATATGAGTTGAAATAGTAGTAAAATTGAAGACATTGCTCGTTATTCACGGCGTCCCATATCATTGCTATTGTACTTTTACTCGTGTTATACGCATGCGCAACACATATAAAGAGCATGAACTCATGAACGCATCACGAAACTCGCGCGCCCAGAGTATAACTATGATAATATTCTTGGTTAATCTGTATGTAAGACTCATTACGTATTTGTGGAGTTTAGGATAGAGCTTTGAACCCCATGGGTAGAACGATGTAAAATTATTAAATTACCTCATTGATATTACAGGACGTCTCACATACAGGGTTTTCACACAATTATTCAAACTTCCTGTTTGTGATGAAGGCATGACGTCTCCTACGTAAAGTTGAATGACCTAATCAGAAACCAGCATAAAGGTCTGGATACCAAAGCATTAACAATTAACTATTTAAAACATATCACAACATTTAATTAGCGCTTAGGGGGTAGTTTATTGTAATTTCAATACGTTTTCTTTAGCATTATAATTGTATTCGATTTCAACAACTGCATATGCATGATAACTATACTAAGGACGTAATGCTACCAAAAATGATCTGTCAGCAATATTATGGATAGTTGAGACGCAAGGTGACTTCCGTCTGGTTATTTTTCTTACATCACCCCCTTCTATAAATAACCTTACTCTGTATAAAGAAGTTGATATCATTGATAGAAATGGTAACAGTTGGAAACATAAAGCTTCTAAAACCATTAGCGATCATTAATCACTGAGCATCTTTTTCCGTACCGTCCACGATGTTATGTGTAACTATTGGTGTAGTTGTGGTAGGTAATTTTTTGAGATAATAAGAGGACGGAAAATAATAAAAAAGTACCACCAGAGAAACTTAAACATAACATTTGTTATATGTATTATGTATGTCCAACATTCGCCCTCAAACTGAAATGCCTTACAATTACTGAAATAACTTCACGCAAAATAGTTCTATTAGAAAGATAAACTATGCAATTATATACCACTGTCGAGTTATGTTATCTTCATAAAGGAATTAAAACTTCATGTGGTATGTTAAGTATGTTATAGTATATAATCGTTATACTATGACGTTTTTATCACTCTTATTGTGCTAACCTCAGGATTTACCAGGAACTAGTCATGTATTTACGTTATCTTGAATCTATCAAAGCTGACAAAACTGACAATACAATAGCACTTATTCTACATCTTTATTATATATATTTATTGAACATTAGCAGAGTACAAAAATAAAACAGAGGGTATTTGTTGTGTTAGCGCTGATGATGTAATTATCGTAATATTGTCGGACTGGGTGAAGAAATTTGAAATCAACGTAAATATTAGTATAAGTGTTATAAGGGGAACTAAATTACAACCAGATCAAGTTTTAACGTTCACCCCGATGTCAGTAAACACTTGCCCACCAACAATTTTTGAAACAAAGAAGTAAAATTAAAATATACCAAATTAAACATGGACTCCATCCCAGAAAATCTACAAATTATCGATTGCAATATGCGAAAAAACATCCCGAATACATTTATTGAAACAAGAAAGGAAATTACGAAGAAGACTAAACACTTTAAGACATTCACATATATATTTTGTACAGAAAATGTTTGTAAGTGATTCTTCAGATGATTTTGACATACATGTATACATTTGTATAAATATATATTGATAACCTGAAGCTTAAGAAACTCATTTAATTCAGTGTGCGAAATTACAAGATACGTCATTCACGCATAATAAAAAATATAAAATTCTGTCTAGACAACATCCAGTGAATGTTCAGATATTTACCACTATAACAAACAAATAAGAAAATACAGAGGGCATAAATATGTAACGAAAACAAATGACCCAACATCGCTCTGTAACACACCGACTTTGAAGTGTAAAAGTTTCAGCTAGATCTCTGACATTTTGCCTGTCAAATATCAATTGTTTGTTACTGTGACGTATGTATACCACAGTAACCCATATATTTTCCTATACACAGAAATAACATTGGAGATTATATTGTTGTTTTATATGGACGACTCCCTGTGGAATTGTTTCCTCTCAGTTTTTTTCATTTCCGTTACAGAATCACGTTATTCTCAGCGCAATGATTTATAAAATGCTATGAACTATTTCAATCTATAGAAACTCTCTGTAAAATACACTGTGTGTAACGACGTTACACCTAAAATGTTGTAAGTCCAATTGTAATCAAAATCATTCAGTTAACCATTTTTTTTCATTGATACCCACCGATGCTAACTTTTTCAGTTTTATCCAACAAGAAGCTGCAAGTTTACTTTTCCATTTAAGTCTATGAATCAAAGGTTAGTGATATATTTTGATGCTATGCAAGCGTATTATATGAATGGTAGACAGGAATATTAACGTCATCTGTATATATAAGTAAAAGAGTTTATGACATTTTTCACAAATTTTAAATCTGACGACTGAAATACCACGCCGCCAATCACGCAGTATCACCGTATGCTGTTCTTACTGTATGCAGTATGCCATATGCTGTATGTACAGTGTGATGTATAATATACCGTGCACAATATCGCCGTATGCCGTATATATCTATGCGGTATTGCCATACACTGCACAGACCATCAGCATATCTTCTACGATTGTGTTCAAGGCATTTTATCATTTCCACTTGTTGCACAAAAATAATTAACCCTTAACTACAACCAGTGTTTATAACTCGGGTACAACAATACACTTTCTGATTGGAAAGTTTTTAAATTTTTTAGTAAATGAATAAAAAATTGATGACTCAGGGTTCATTTGCGTTGAATGCATGCTGTACTTTTCTGGTTATCTCAATTAAATGATCTTATGTAGAATTAAGAGCAATCGATAAATGTAATATGTCGACGCTTATTCAATATTCGAAGAAATCAAACATGGAAGACACATAAACAGGTCTCGTGCAAAGACAAGAATATGAGAACTTAAGGATTATTGGTTCCTTAAAAAGTGGTCTGGCTTCATAACAAGCAATCAAAGTACGATAAATCATAATTATTGAGATACTTCTAGATTTAGCAGCAAGACATTATATGAAGACTAAACTTTAGCGGAAAGTAAAAACGCACAGCCAGAAAACATTGTGACAATCAACAAATTCTAGTGCACGTTATTTTAGAATTATTGAGCTTTTTGCAATCTTACAACCAAACAGCTCGATAGTCAGTGAATGTGTATAAACATATAGTACTATTGTATTTGAAATGTATTTCCATGTTCGAATAAAATTCATACAGCGGCCTGTCGCTTGAATATTCTACAAGTGACTGATAACTGAAGGGATTGAATTGCGTGCTTAATTAGCATCAATGTTAACATGTAGAGAAAGTGATATTCAATTGCGGTCAACTTAACTTACTTGATTTTACTGTTTGGATACCGTACGACTGCATTACTCCATCATGTTTTTTGTGTCATCTTTCGATATGTGTGAGTGGAGGAGATCTGGCCAAATTGGTAGTCTGCGTTGAAAGATAAAAATTTCTGTTTGCTATTTCCTGGAAATTTGCTTTGTCTGTCTCTCTAAAATTGGCGACCCTACAAAATGGCAAATAATTTTATATGTTTTCATCATTCGACAAAAGTGTGATAGAATAGACAGATAAGCTACAGATTAGCACTCAAGAGGCTCTATGTTTTGTTGGACTCCTAAACTGTTCCACCAAAAGTTAATAGCATGTCTTTAAGATAACAAAAAATGTGTTTCGAGTTAGAATATGACAGATATTACTGCAATTCCTTTATGCATTTAATTACATGTTGCAGGATATTTCCCGACGTTCTTCTAACTGGAAGTTTCTAGACGTTTTCGTCAGTATCAACAAATCAGCTTGTAGTCAATGAGCTGTTAACAGCAGAATGTCGAATTCTGTGTTTGATACAAAACATTTGTTACTTCCACCTTCAAACGAAATAGCCCATTACATATATCTCACTTTAATACAGTAGAACTAGGTTATGGTGAATCTACGGGGACCCTAATAATGAGTTCATTATAACTGTATCTTAACATAAACGTAACAATGAAATAAAAGTATTCGGGTAAATATGAATACTTCGCCGTATCCGTTTCTTAACTATATCCAAGTTCATTATAACCGTGCTTTACTGTACGACAAATCGTTACAGTACACGTTTGTCTACACTGAGAAGCTACATTGGTGAATGATCGATACGTACAAATTAGCTTCATTTGTCATGAAAGTTGGCATCAGACCATTTTGATTAGTACCGTAATTATAAGTCGTAACTCGACGTAAAAATATCTGTACTATAAGTCGAACTTTCCGGAAATAACCGGGCATCAACATCTGTCGAGGTCTTTCACATCAATTTAGGATAGAATGGTGATTGAGTAAACAACTATAATGGTAGATAACCAAACACATTGGACCAAAGTAAAGAATAAAAGTTTAATGGTAAAGTAAAACTGTTGTTTAAACTTAAATCTGTGCTTTAAAATTTGCCGCAAATTAAAACTGCTTGTAACATTTAATTATATTACAACAAAAATTATTATTAGTGCCAGTGCTCACAGACTATAGCATAAAGAACAATACAATGTTAACCGAGAAATACATTCTGACTTCCAGATTTTTATAAAAAATGACAGATGCCATAGTTCCCAAAGTAACAATTCTTGGACTTATTTATCACTACACTATCACTGGATTTGTCCAGTAAAAGTATCCGAGAATTTACATTATCCGGAGACTTTCACAGATGACAACATCACGGCAATATATTTAATATTAATAGAGTACGTAAATACAATAGGGAATAAGTGTTGTGTAAGTGTTGATGATGTAATTATTGCGATATTGACGTACTGGAGTACATGTCACCGAACGAAAGAAACAACATTTTGTTCCATAGTATATTCTTCGGATTGGTGAACTATTTTTGGTTTAAGTGACTTCCCTTCACAGATGAACTTTTAGTTAAATCTGATTTATTTCAACATTTTCCTTCTTACCCAGGAATATATAATAGTTGTTATTCATGTATTTTTATGCTAATATCTCTGATTCAATGATTTGATACAGATGTAATATCAATCGATAACATCTATGCTTGGTAAATGACAAAAAATAAGTTTATTCGATATTCAGAAGACATTAAAAAAGAATAACTCAGATAATGGTCTCAAGTAGAGGCCAGTTTGGGAGAATTTATGGTATATTGCTTCCTCAAACATCCATAGCATTTTACGAAGAGGCCAATTCTTTTGCAGAATGTTAAACGAATGCTACATGCATAAGTCATCTGTCTTTCCAAACAGACTAAAGTAGCCTTAACATAACTAACATCTCACAACACACATACCTCTAACAAAAACCCATCTCACGACACACATACCTCTAACAAAAAAGTCATTTCACGACACACATACCTCTAACAAAAAAGTCATTTCACGACACACATACCTCTAACAAAAACCCATCTCATGACACACATACCTCTAACAAAAACCCATCTCACAACACACATACCTCTAACAAAAAAGTCATTTCACGACACACACACCTCTAACAAAAAAGTCATTTCACGACACACATACCTCTAACAAAAAAGTCATTTCACGGCACACATACCTCTAACAAAAAAGTCATTTCACGACACACATACCTCTAACAAAAAATCATTTCACGACACACATACATCTAACAAAACTCATTTCACGACACACATAGCTCTAACAAAAACGCAGCAACATCCGTCACAAAGCAGCATATTATTTAATAGAGAAAAAGTGAAAATGTCTGTATGTCAAGACTTACCCGCAAGTTTCTAGAAATAGAAACTAGACTCTGACAGTTTGTATTTATTGCAAGCCTCGAGTGAATGATACTACTTCAGCAGAATGCAATAATTACCGACACATATACGGTATGGAATATCACCCAATAAGTGTATACAGCCACTTTGTCTGATGTCTGTATGTTCCAGGACGAGTACCCTGACATTTATGGAGCACTTTCTTTCCTTCGTATTAAACTTAATGTCTAAGTAGAACTTACATAATTGACACACATGACAGGAGACCTCTTGTGACTCCTGAAGTACGTGTTATCGATCTTCATCAAGTTTAAAAAATCAATCTTCCACTCTAAAATAAGTCATAATAGATTTTCCTCAGCTCGAGAACTCTAAAAATGTATGGCATTCGCCTTACTAGTTTAATATGATTTATTTGTACATGTACTGTTTAAATGAAATCAGGAAGGTGACCAGCTAACTTACAGAAGTCGGTGGTTCTATCCAGATGGTCGTCCTCCGATGTTAAAGCTGTAAAGGTCGCCAAAATGAACCTGACGGTTGGTGCGACGTTAAACTACAATGAAAAAATAATGAAATGATGAAATATAAATGCGACATGAAATATCTGAAATAAAAGGAGCATTTAAAGTAATAATTAAATGTGATATCAAACCAATTACTTTAAAACAGTATAAACATGCTGCCAAATTTACACAAATGCATATACGTTGAACCTTTTGATATGTCAAAACATAATGTCGATGAAATTTGATATATTTGATGAAATGATCGTAATGCTTTCCTAAAAATCTGCAGATACATGCCAAATAAGACTAGCATAGAAAAGCTTGTTACATTACACGATTACCCTCAAACAGATATGTTAAAATTTGTGCAGATTGAAAAAAATATTGTAGAACGTTTTGACGAATTCTTTCTGTATATTTTTATAGATTCGTAAGGCTTGCACGGAACTTGTTACACAAACACGTGATGAAATCACTTATGATTATATGTGCCGCTATGAAGTCTAAATATGCGAAAACATGTTCTATGTTTGTATTCTAAAGGAAATACTAACTTCTAACATAAATATGATTTATACACGGACACCACACCTAACACACAATCGAACACTGAAAAGTTATTTAAATCTGAACGTTCTGATCCTTATCATACAAGACAGCTATAGCCTACTTAAAATTGCGAAATTCTCTGAAATTTGACGGGCAAATCGTTACTCTATTATTTGATTTGTCAGGAAGAGCCGAGTATTTACTATAATCTAAAATCTATCAGAAATGCTGACAATACAATACCAATTTTACAGAACTGTATTTGAGTGAATAAGTGTATTCTGAGATATTTGCTAAAGTGATCGTGATGTAATCACTAATTTATCATGATGTAATCATTAATTTATCATGTAATCATTAATTCATCATGATGTAATCATTAATTTATCATGATGTAATCACTAATTTATCATGATGCAATCACTAATTAATCATGATGCTATCATTAATTCACCGGTATACAAAATTACATCTGACTTAATTTCAAAAAGAAACTCGATGATATAAAAAACGAGGATCTTGATTTTAGTGATTTATTGATATGTGCACTTTGCATTAGCTAGTGGATGTGACCATCTATCTTCTAATCTTTTAGATTTAACGTTATTCGTCCGTCTTGTGATGTCGAAATTTGACTGAATCCTTGTGTCTATAAGCAGTCTCCAATGAAGGCATTACAACATTATTTTATACTTATAACCACGGAGAATGCAAACAAGACACGACATTCATGATCAGGTTTAAAGGAAACTGAAAACATATTCCTAACTACGCTCAGCGAAGTAAAAAAATACTTGATATGACATTAATGTTAGCATATTTCTATTTTGTCTATTGATAAAGATCTGAACGCCTTTGAATGTTAGCTTTGACATTCATGTCGACCTAACCAAAGAGTTAGTTCATACACGAAATCTGTTATTGGGTCAAATTAAAAATCAAGAAAGGAAAGGTGATAGCAAATTAGACTTTTGAAATTCTTAATCTTTAGATAATAACCAATGCTGTTAATCAGAACATCTAAGTAACGTGTGTGTGACCCTTGAACTAACTCTTGTGAACTAACAATGCATGCTCGAATTCTCCTCCTCGCAGGGCGAGCGTGACGTCTGATTAAGGTGTTGGGCAGGGCTTGCCATTCCCGTTGCAGAGCCCGTGTGAGGTGGTTAACATTGTCTATTAGATTATTTGCCCTTGTTCATCGTCCAAGTTCATCTCAGATGTGTTCTATGGGATTCATATCGGGGGAAAGAGCAGGCCAGTGCAAGACGTTAACATGGTTGCGAGTCAGAATATTGACCGTCAAACGGGCTTTGTGAGGTCTTGCATAACAATGCTGAAATGTTAACACAGGCCCACTAAGAATACACATAGAATAATCCTGTGCTGTAAGGCTGCCGGGTACAACCTCAAGATCTGTCTTTAGGCTCCCCGTAATCCCTCCCCAGATAATCACACTGCCACCTCAGAACATATCCCTTCCCATGGTGCAACATCGTGTGAATGTTTCATTTCTGCAGCTATCGACTCGCACCCTCCCATCAGTATGGCTCACACGCGATCGTCCCTTAATGACGTTACACGAGGTGCACCAGATCTTGTGGGATCAGGAACTGATCCGGTTAACTGTACCGAGTACGTAGGTTATAAATGTTTCGACGAGAACAGCCAAATGGTGTACAACGTCAATTACCAAAACACATACTTGTAGCATACCGACAACCGGATTACATAGATTTTCAAAGAGCCGCGGCTTGGCTGATGAAAGTCGTTTGATACAAAATTTGTTTTTGGGCTTTGTAAGTGTAACTGTTTCTGTATAAGGAATTTTACTCAATATGATTTGAGATGAAACTGTGGTTAAAAACGGAAATCAGCGATTTGTTCGTTCATGCATGCCACACTTACACGAGATTGTCGAGTATTGTGTAGTGTATGGGCATTCCAATAATCTCTTGTACTGCGGACTTTTCGCACATGACGAATACCCATTGTAATTTAGGTTAACAAAATGTGAAGTTTCTTTTTTTTATCAGTGTACTGTATGTGTACTAGAATTAGCCGAAAGGTTACCATTTGCAGTCATTATTAATATATATGCTGCGTGCAGTAGTGAAATTAGATAAAGCATATACAAACACTTTCTACAAGCCCACTCGCCAATCGACTAATCATGAAGTCACAAACATACGCAAAATGAAAAGTACAAAATTACATTGCGCCGATTATATGCAAGGTTTACTTCCCCAGTGGCTTTAATTTACCAAACCATTTTTCGTATCGACTTTACGAAAACAAAATTTTGAAATTGTTTACGGTAGGAATTGCCTTGCAGTGTTTGTAAATTCTCGATGATAATTTCAGAATAATATAACAAAATGTTTACATAATGGAAACTTCTAGTTACTCCTATGTTGATATCGATAACACAACATTTGCATAACAAACATATTTCGTCCAGACAACATCTAACCAAATATTGAGAAACTAATAGGAAAAACGCCCGAACAGACAATATAAAAAACACGTTTATTCAATTATGTTCAAGTCCAATCGGATAAATCTATTATAACGAAAGTGTTGCTTCACATTATTGGTTTATTTCTGTTTTTTGATGTCTACTGAAAAGTGCAATTTGAATTCCTTATTCACAGAACAAAGTCTGAGAACATTTTATTAGATTTTTCTAACCAACAAAAAAAAGAAACATCAAATAAGAAGCAGGACACAAATGGTACAAAATGTACAAGTAATGCGGGAAAAAATTGCACAATATGCTGTTGATCAATACCATATCAACATTTTATTCAAGGACGGCTGACAATCTACTGACACAGCTACTTATGATGTGCATGAACGTGTTGCAAAAATTACACACTGCAGTCAGTGGAACTTAACAATGACACTACCTCAGAAATTACAAATGACCCAAAGGTACCAGGGTCACACTATCACATATATTAACAGCTTACATTTTGCAATAATGGTTATTTTATGTTCTTTATGGTCTTGAAAATAACGCTTTCTGAGTAGAAATTTATACGCACTCGTCCACTGCGAAATTTCTTCCGCATTGGACGCCTCGAGCAACATCGGCTTTATGTTTCGAAGTAACACAATCAATAGAACACATTTTAGCTTTCTCTACTTCACAATTTGAAATAAGAAACAATTCATTTTGCTGGACTTTACACTAATAGTTTTATATCTTCGCTTGTGTTTGTATTTTGTATATGATGAAGATGAAACGCTTTGGGAAAACAAGACATGTCATGCACCAGATACAATTAATGTAAAATGTGCAATTTTCCTACGGTAGACTACGAAACTTTCCTGCTCCATCCGCAATCCGGAACTATCCATTAGACTTTGTTAAATCAAGCACAAGTCTGCTTCTATAGACGGATTATCCGTTCTACAGCGTTTTAATTAAATTGATTAAATCTTTTCATCTCGGTAATAGATAGTAATCGATTATAGCCGTGTAAGGTGAATATCCGATGAGGAGATATCTAATATCCAGAAGAAATATATGTAAATAGGTCTATAAATTGGTCTCCTACTGTGACAGTATCGTAAAGATCAGTTCCTAATCTTTTATTGCTAAATGTCAATCTGAAGACTCCATCAGCTCTATTATTCCGCAGGGTTTGGTTGGTGTTTGCAATATAGAATCATAATTGTTCGAAGGTATAACACAGGGCATCTGATCGAGAGATTATGGGCAAGTTTAGTTTAAACATATTTATTCCAAGTCATCAAACATCCTCATGGACGAAATAAAACAATAAATATATAAGGAAGGGATTAGAATGAAAGACAAGATCGGGCTGACAATTATAAGTTAACACAGAACTTACTCTTATAAATTCAGAGGACGACTTTAACATAGGAATATACGTGGGTTAGAACTACATCCTCTCTAACATTCATGAGTATTGTTAAATATTAATGAACCCGTCATTAAAGGGATTAATTAAGAAATAATGAAAATGTTTTCCAAAATTGAAGGGGTTTGGTCGCAGAAGATTTAAGCCACAGAGCGCATACTCGTAACACGAGTCTTTTAATAACACATAGAATGACGGTTCATGTTTTATTAGCCGATAAATTATAAGTTTATGTTTATTATTTTAATTATATATAACCACAAAAATAATATGTACATACATTCTTTTACTCCAAAACTAGAAGTCGTACATTTTCATTCGGCTCTATGGTTTTTACTCCCCCCTATTAAAGCACGTCTTTCGTGGCGCAGTTAGCCACCCGTGACGTCATTACGAATGTGTCCTAAGTCTGTGTGATATAAATAATTTCTTTAATTTAAAATGCTAAACATTACTTGCATATTACATCCTAGTTCAAGAATGTGGGATTACATGGCAATGCATTTCATGAAATGTGAAATTTATTCGTTCCGGAAATTCTCTAGCTGTGAGTAAACCTCGATTATGGATATATTTCAGTTGGGTATTATTATTCATTAAACCGTATGAAGTTTTACGAGTCCTCGTATATCACGAACCAAGCGGTAATCTTAGAATTTCCACTTCTTGTGTGTCAATTATACCAGTCCTACTTTAGACATTACGTCTCGTACGCTATGTTTCCACTTCTCAATAAATGTCATGTTTTTGCTCTGGAATTAAGGGAACAATTAACCTACATACTGAATGCTTCAGACAATGATATTACTTGTACTTACGAGCTGATTCTCTACACGGTGTATGTGCCTGTAATTAATGCGCTTGACTTAAGCTACATCGTTCACACGACGCCGTTTGCAATTAACTAAAATTCCGACAATTTATCACCAGAAACAAAAGAATAAGTCTGTCAGATAGATGACATCACGTACTCTTATAAGTGTTATAATCGGCGTGTCTCTCTATGATTGTTAGTGCTAGTCGTCTTGGCCAGTAAAAGTTGGTAGAGATTGTGTTTGTATTTAATGTAAGTTGTTGTTAATGTCTAGGCTTAACTCACTGTAGTTAGTTAATAGTGTATGTAGTCTGTTTGTAGATGTGATGTTTGCATCTGGCATTTCTAGTCACTGTTTTCCTTTCTTCTAATGAATCTATTGCTCGGTAAAATGTCTTGATACCACAGTATAACGTTCTTACATTGATTGCATTAATCAAGAAAAACAGGCCAATATCTTGTCTCTGCATGATACTAATTGGAAAATTTCTTCTTATATTTTCCTTATATTGTACAAACTTCGCTCTCATATACCGTTCGCTACTATTATTGATTGCCCCTACATTTATATCAAACGATTTAATTGACATGATTAGAAATCATCCGTCTTTCATGTAATAATAAGCCTACATTTGTTTGTTGTTCATATATTGTTACCGTCTGATTGAGGTCAGTTGTCTAGAATTCGTTCTAAATAGTGAACAAAAAATAAAAGTGGGTCAATAAGTTCGTTTAAGCGCGAGCAACATCTATTCATGCCTTGATCGGTACAGGAATGTTCACCGCTATCTGTTTTGGTTAAACCGTATTAAATGATTTCCATACGTAATTATGTACTGTACAAATTTAGATATAGTGCACTTATTTGGAACAATTCTAAAGTGACTACCATAGGTCATTGACTGTTACATGTAGATCGATGCGAATATGTGACACAGATATACCAAAGCAATAGTTCATTGATAATCACTTTTAGTAGAGATGGGAACGAATATCAAAAATGGTACTGAGATTTTCGAATATATTCGATTATTCGTTTTTGTTCCATTCTTGTATCTGTCCGAATCTGTTTGCATCCGAAAACAGGTTTAGTTTATAGTTTTCATTCTGTGTTTGTATTCTTTTTACGACTCTTACCTTTTCATGTGTGTAATTAACAAACTGTATAATTTTAAAAGGTGCTAAATTGTTGTGAAATAAACCAATAAAAATACAATTAATCAATCAATTAATAAAAAATATAAATGAAAATATTACATTTCTACAACATCAACCGCGAGTAATCAATTTATATGAAGACTTCGTAAACAGTGTTGTTGCGTATTATAACAGTCAATCAGCATACCTTTTTGAAATACAAGGAAATCGCAGGAGTGTAGAAATGTAGCCGATAAGCTACTAAAAGTAGAATGATATCTGACGGCTCCCCTCAGTAGGGGCAAAGGGGCAACGTTCCCTGTGGTAAAAAATAGCCGACCAGAATGCTCAAATAGCCATTTAATCTTTCCGACCTCTGGACCATTTCTATACCTCTGTAAATAGGCTGAGGATATGAAATAAATTCTAAATGAGGTGTTTGCACAACGGTCAATGATACGAAAATGAACATTGAATTTCCATTGACCTTTTTTGACATGTAAAGAGAGAGTCAACAGGAACCAGCTTAGGGTTATGCCAATTATTAGGAGTAAAATAAAATGTTCTTGACTTCGATCTACCCTATTTTTCACTGACCATGCAAATATTTTCATTTGAACTATATTACCAAACTTAAAAACATATTTGAAAAGTAACTCCAACCTACCGACCCTATATTTTGGGGAATGTTAGTGGAACGTCTTGGCCTTGTCGAAACTTAATTTATCAAAAAGTTAATATGTTCTGTGTATAAACGCATGAAATGAATAGCTGTAGCAAATATTGATTTCATATCGCAACCATTGATTTCATTCTTACCATTTAATTACAACACACTCAGGGAGATCATTTAGATTCTTTGAATAAAAATATTACTGAAAACCATTGTAGTGTCTTTTCTGCAATTCCGCCGGTAACTTTAAATTCCAGGTATTTTTCAGCAAGTACGCAATCAGGTGAGGCGTGCATGCGTGCGTGCGTGTGTGTGTGATACGTTTTATACTGGAATGCTTCTAACCATGAATATTCAGAATATACCAAACTGGTTTGTCGACATGTAAATAAAAAAAGTCAACCGTCAAATGATTCTCTTGACTGCAAGTGTTTGAATTGTTGCTGTTTAAAGTACATGCATGCTCAATAATTCGTTTAAAACACAACAAAGTCAATTGTGACTTAAATGGAAAAATTGTGAATAAAACATTTAGTCCAATATCATTATTTTGTTCAGGGTTTAACGACATAAAAGAACGATTTTTTAGTTCAAAAGCCTTTTTATTGGTTTATTATACGAAGGTGTGAAACAGGTACACGTATTGTTTGTGTTAACTAACATTAGGATAGCACGTTGTGTTATTTGCAAATTTATTTGTCTTATATAATGGCACACATTTTGCTATAACAAAACAAAGATATATTTATGTCTCCAAAAACATTTTCCGAATAATTAAGATCTCCCAAGATCCTGCAGGCAGACTTGTGCCTGGATTTCAACCAAAATTAACCAATCAGCGTCAAGGAAATTTTAGGCCAATATAGTCGTAATATTGGTACACTACAATACGACATAATAAACGTTTCGTGCGGTTCATACATGAAACTCGTATTACTAAACATGAAGCCGAACACAAATGAAACGTGTTTTTTTTTAAAAAAAACACGCTGTTTAGAGAAACGTTTATAATTGTGGTAAATAAATGTAGATATATTCTAAGTAGACGATAATAGATAATAAGTACTTGCAATAATATTTAATATGTTGTGTGATTTACTCTGACAAATAAAGGACTGCATTCAAGACCCAACATAGGATGTTTTAAAGGTTTAGTCTTTTCCACCGAAGTTAAAGTATAGACTGGTTCCCGGCGTTCACTCAATAGTACCACAATCACACAACTAACAGCCTTATCAAAAGGTGTGAGGTTTGCACTGATTCACTAATCAATTGACTGAACACGATGTAGACAAACGTTTTGAAATGCATTTTATGAGCCTTTTATTCAATTTGTATACAAAATAATTTTTGATTTAAAAAATTCGCTGGTCCCTAGAATTGTTTCGTAGTCAAAGTAACACAACCAGTCATACAAGAGCGATGGTGACGCGCGTCCCTTTGATTTGAAATACAAATGTACTATAATAAGTAACAATTTTGGTATAAAATACCATGATAAGCCCCAGAGCTGACAAATTATACAATGTAATCAGAAAAAAACTCAAGCTAGGTCATCGTTAAAACAAAGCTGGTTTAATGGAAATTTTCTTTCAAACACTTTCGGAAGTGTATTATACATTAATTATTGGAATTGCTATTAAAATACCACTTGTGTTGAAACTGTTTGATATGGAATTAGTGAAGGAAGGATTAGATGGTTTATAATTTAATGTAATTCATTAATGTAGATTTTCAAAGCACTCGGGTTAAAGTTGCCGTGCCTTCCGTACATAAAGCTAGGTGAATGTTCCTTAGTACGTAGAATAATATGAAAAAAATTCCAATATTCAGATGCTCTCAATAAATTTCCAGATTATACTTTTAATATTTTACAAAGCTTATTTTATTTTACTCAAATACTTTCATCAAAGTTTATTGATAAGCTTACGTATCAAGCGCAAATTTATCGCACAAGCACTGAACCCATGTATGTTTCATAATGTCATAGTGTGCCATGTTTCACATGATCCATCACAAGCAATTCATTTTGCGATACCGTTATGGAGATCAACTCGTTTCGGAGCCGTCATTATAACACGGAATCCATTTAAAAATATAGGAACCCGACCATAATTATGCCAAGTTATCATTGATATTAGTGGTCGCGACGGTATTTCGACTGATTGCCGTCCACAGAAAAGTGCTAAAATGTATTGTTTTATCCTTGGAAGCTGCAACACGTTCTGTGTTGTACGTAACGTACTGTGTGACATTCGAACTAAGCGGTAGTTGTTGGTTTGTAGATAAAGAAGTCTGGATGGAATAAACTGCATATTGCATTTCCTGCGAATCTGTTTTTCCTTCATTAGCACAGTAATATTAGTATACAACCAGCGTTTTCATCGTTAATTGATATATCTGTTCAATTAGTGTCTACGAATTCGTTGCACAAATTGTATTTAGTTACCAATTCTGGTGAAATTAATCCGCGGCATTCTCTTCTAGTATGATATACCTTCTCATCATGTTTGTTTGAGTTCAATTATGTTTTGTATTGCATAAGCATATTATACTTCACCTATGTTTACTTACGAATTTATACGAATGATACCGAGTGCCTTGTAAATATTATTCGACTGCAGACGGTGATTAAACCACTATTGATGATATTATTACGTATATTTGTGCAGAAACAGGGACTTGACAGAATGCCTTTGAACCACGTCAAATAAATGCAGAATAACATGTGATAGATCTCCAGTTTTCTTACCAACACAAACAAGAACAAACTTGGGAATAGTTCGATTGAATATTCGTTCATATTTACGTTTATGAGTTCAGTGCAAGACGTTGCGGTAGTGTTACTGGAAAGTTTGTAATTTGTAGAATTGATTGCATCTGACTTTCTCGAACAATCCGTTGATTGCTCATTCTAATACAATGTTTATTAGACGTTTTTCTTATCGACAAATTGAATCATAGATGGGAGGAACCACTAAATATTATAATCATTATTTATAATAGGTATGAAAAAATTCATTGAAATCATAGAGTTCTTGCAAATTGTTCGTCATTTTTTTATTTTTGATATTCGTACATTATACTTCAGCAATTACAAAAATGTTTAAACTTACATTGTTTTTAAGTAAAAAATTCACAACAATTCACATGTATCGTGAAGTTTTTATACATTTGTTTTCCACTACTTTTATGAGAACGTTTGAGATTGTGAGATTTACGTGTCAATCAGCCCGGTGTTAGGTTTACCACCCGTCAATCAGCCTGGCGTTAGGTTTACCACTCGTCAATCAGCCTGGTGTTAGGTTTACCACCCGTCAATCAGCCTGGTGTTAGGTTTACCACCCGTCAATCAGCCTGGTGTTAGGTTTACCGCCCGTCAATCAGCCCGGTGTTAGCTTTACCACCCGTCAATCAGCCTGGTGTTAGGTTTACCACTCGTCAATCAGCCTGGTGTTAGGTTTACCACTCGTGGTGTTTAATATTTGCTACACTTGCAGTGGTCTTTCCAAGAGTCGTAATGATAACTCATGTATAATAGAAGGATACTAAACCAGAGACTGTTATGATTATATAAATGAAATCAATAAGATAACAATGAAGTTATAATTGCACCTGTAATACGAATGTCTTGAATTCAGATGATAATAACCACCGTGTGAAAATATCACTTTGATTAAGTCTTTAGAAGAGAAAAAATCATGAACTTCTGTTTGAGAAGGCGGACATGTCATAGACGAAGTCTCGCGGTTGTCGTTCCCTCGACGATTTATGACATTAGCGCTGGAACAAAAGGTTCCCAGTATGATGAATACTATTTCTCTGGTTCTATTCCTTTAACTTTAAAACGTTGTTATCTCACATCTGGATTATGAATGCATTAAAGTAGAAACACTATGATAGAGTTATTATGTGTTGTTTGGTGTTATATTTAGCCGTATTAAGTGTGCGATTTTAACAGTAATTGCATTAATGTATCGGATTTTGCCAAGGAAAATTGACGAACATTTTAAATTTTAAGTCATATAATCGACTTTGTGACGTGCAATCGCTCTTCTTAATAGCCCACTATGTTATATTCGATTTAATGGTGTTCAATAGTCTTAAAACGTCATCGACTTGTTGATTTTACTTTCTGCAATATTCCATTTTGTTCAGTGTGTAACTAAGAATAAGAATATTTTATTCTATATTATACGTAACATTTAACAACGCTTAAAAACAACAGACTTACGTAGGATCACGTGATCTATATTTACATGTAAGGAACTGCATTAAAGCCACTGCAACGTTCAGCTCTCCGACCTGTTTGTTTTTTAAATAAATTTTACTTCAGTAGATTACGAAGTAAACCTTTCGACAATCCAAAAAATCATTCCCACTTAATTTAAAACTCTCTCTTTCTTAAACTCGTCCTCTGTACGAGATTTTCTTTTTCCATTATCAGTTGTTACTTTGTAATCAGTACAATCTAATGACTCATCATTAAGGAAAGAGTGGACATTATCTTATACATTAAACGTATAAACTCTTCTTAGTACAATTTTAGATAGGAAATGTTAGTAAGCGATTTTATAGATGATATCGAAATAAAAGTTATACGTTTAAAACTAAGAATTCTGATGTACATAAATGTGAATTAAAAAGATTCAGTGTTTGAGCATAACAATCATCTTTTGTATTGACTTCATCTTTCAGCATAGCATATATAGTAACAACATTAAATCAAAGAGAAAACCAATACATAACGACAGTAAATAGACCGTTTTTGTGTAACTAAAGTAAGTCATCTATACTAAAGTGCAAAATCTTGGACAATACAGTACAACTTCATTATTACGAGAATCGATATCACGAGCACCCGACATATCTCGGGGGCTTTTTAAATCCCGTCAATATTTGTTTTTAGTTGTGTATAATTTTCAACCGACCAACAAATACCTCGTTATTACGAGCACACGTTTATCTCGAGCATTCACTCGGGATAGAGAGGTTTTACTGTACATATAATCACAAAGACAATGCAAGCGCTAGCATTCTGACTTATATTGCTTTTATCAAATTTAACTTTATTGCCCTCTTTACAAACGCACAGAAGTAACGTACAGTTTCTATGAGGAGATATTTAATTAAAAAAGGAGATTTTATTTAATTTTTACGTTTTTACCCAAATGTTTCTCAGAAGATTGCGGTTTCGTGTTTAAACCACGTTAAACTTAATAATAATATGCTTTGTATGATGATTTATATAAGTTCACTGAACCATGTTCTAAATTACATAAGAATTATTTGATAAAAGTATTGGAGTATTATATGTAATGCATATAATGAATTAGTGTTAGTCAGCGTGGTAATGCATGACATACACGTTCATTTTTAGAAATCACACTGAGAGGTGTATCCAGTGCAGACTGCAGTACATCCATACCACGAGACTTACCTTATAGAAATAATAAATTATATTATCAACCACAAGAACGTTTGGGATCACAGAGAGAACGGTCGGTGATCAGCAACACATGGTCAGGACACTTGATCATGGATGGTTTCAAGCTATCATGACATAATGGTTAATCTTAAGAAAAATCTGATTGTTTGATATAGATTGGGTTTTTTGTCGGGCGAGGGATGCCAAAATGATTTCGGTTGAAAAAAAAAAAACATTATCAAATTTCCTTTTCCCTCTGTAAGAAAAGTCTAGTTTCATCATTCCATGTTATCAAACGTACGCGGCCTCAAACAGTGATATTAAAGTTGATTCTTCAGAACACCAATTTTCGTTCTTAAATTGCAGAATATCAAATTATCATTAACCTATTTTATCAACTCTAAATTTAATCGATCAAATATAACTATGAATAATACAAGAACAAATCCCAGTTATTAAGAAATCAATTCGGTCTAGCTTCTTGAAAGAATCTTGTCCGTCATGTTTAATGTTTTATTGTAATATCTACCAAATGTTTCAGCTCCTTTCAAAACTACTGTTTTTTATTATAGATGTTAATGGAACACTTCAAAGCTTTGCTGCAGAATTAAAAGCAGCCCTTTATTCCGTGAGTTCTATAATGTACTGTGAATATCAGATTGTATTAGAGCATGCTTAATTCAATGTGCAACAGTTTTAGATATTTCCTTACGCGGCTTCTGTGTTCTATTAAGAAGTTCATTCAAATTCATCTAACGGTTCTGTTCTCACCATGAATTCCTTTAAAATTCTCACAAACAAATATTCTGATTTTAATGATAAGTTTGTCATGAAATATCTCGAAGATGATGTCCTGGTTTTTCTTGTTTCAGTGCTTGATTTGAATCAAATGTATCTCCACCGACTTGAAATTCTCTGCGTTGCAGTTGTATTTAATCGTTGAACTGTCAACTGTAGAAATAAAATAGACAGTTGGCAAGATAATTAAATAAGTGTTGTATTCTGCAAAGTTTCTGTATCTCGTAATACAATTAAACAAACTAGATCTTTCCGGGAATTGACCTTTCATAAATATCATGATTAAGATATTTCTGCGTTGTCCATTACAGACACATTGCAACTTGTGATTAGTTCTAAAGGCAAATGATTAAATCAAATACTGGTTTCTTACTTATGAAAGATTTATCATTTATTGTCGGTTCCAAATTATGATTAAATTTGCGTGACAGTCCGTCTGCGCCTATGTGTTTTGTTCCAGCCACAGAAGCAGCATTTATGTTACTATATCTTTCAAAGCACTAATGCCATACTTCTTGGGTTAATTGTTGAACACGATTATCTCACCACCAAGGTTGTTCAGGTAAGAAAAACTGAAAAATATTATGACATTGCACTAAGAAACATCTTTACATAAAGATGGGAGTACCAACTGAAACGCTCTTATTTCAGTATATTTATATGAAAACCTGTACCAACAAAGACACTGACTACCTGTTGGAATATCAGTTGATTTATTCATCCACAGACTATATTCCATATCTGATTCATGATTAAACTAATTCACTCACTTTTATTGACTTATCTGAAAGACGAATTGAGCAACTTACTTATCTCAAGGAAATGTACAGAGCGGCAAAAAATCATTAGTAAACAAATGTAAGTATATTTTTACATGCATGATGTACGATTTCTAGTCAACTCCATTAAATAGTGTGATATAGATATAAGAATAACCGATGATAGTAATTAATGGTAAATGAGAGGGATGTTTATTTAATATACTGAAAAAATCAAAGAAGAAAGTCTCCAATTAGTTTCATGTCGAGACAAGATGATGGGCATCATAGGAATATGGGTTCATTTAGCAGTGTTCCTGATTTATACATCCGATGTTTCCTCTATTTATCACATTCTCGTATCAAGGCATTTTACGAAGTCAAAGGTTCAGTAGGAGAAAGTAAAATCGGTTTGACTAGAAATACAAGATGTAAATGTGTAATGCTTCCATACAGACAGCAACTACAAGCTATTCTAATTATACCGATCTGAAGTACAAATATATTTTTTCACAAAATATCAGATCTGGCGCATTTTCGGATCGTATGGCTTTCATGTTTTTGTTGTAACGAAATATATGTATCGCACAATCATCTGTTTTGAGATAATGGTAAAGTATGGAAATAGTGTTAATGCAAACATTATAAATGAAAGCAAGCACTGTAATCTTAGCCGAGAATGGTATCTATAGAATAATAATAACATGCTGTCTGAGTACATCCGTTTTCCAAATTAGTCAAAATATAACATCGATGAGTGTGATTTCAAGTTCACACCGTTCCTCATCTGTAGAAAACGACAAATGAAGAAGAGCGAATGTACTGAATGAACATCAAACATGCCATCTGCAAAACACTATAAGTGAATTAACGAAATTAACGATTCAATAAGCAGATGATAATCTAATGATTAAATGATGTTAAACACTTCTCAATGGATTACAAAGCTTGCAGTAAATATTAAAATTCACCAGGGATATTACTAGAAAGAATGTGGCACTAACAACCCAAGCATGTTACAATTTGTGTGTATTGGACAGTGTTATAGAAGTACAGGACGAATGTATTCTTGATACTTCATAAAATAGATAAGGCTTGTGCAGTAAAAATGATATTAAAAAGACATGTGTGACTAAAATGTTTCTTGCCAATGAAGCAAAGCATGCTCTACTTTTGTATTGTAAAGGTTGTATTTAAAAACATTTCATGAACGAACATCGCTATTAAAATGCAACTGTACGGTGGAAAGATACTTTATGGGAAATTTACTTCGACAGTATGATTCTTTAAGTACAAACATAAGACTGTATCAGACATTTTTACAGTGTCATAATTAACAATACGTGACATACGAATTTCTACAGTATTATTAGATATGTCATTAAACTGCCAAATATTACTATTAACTAGAATCTATCAAAAAAATGACAATACTATACATACCAATTTTATAGTTCGGTAATAAAGTACAATGGAAAACATTTACTTCAGTTCACATACATAACATCATATAATCATTAATGTATTGACTCATATATGTTAAAGAAAGACACTCTACAAATTTATATACAGGCGAAGTTAAATTCTATATTTTAATCAATCTACAACAAGTGTTATCAAATGGTTAATATTATTCGCGTTTTTCAGCTTTTGATATCATCAGAATATATGTACATATTTATGTTAAGCGATGTTTACAAAACAAGTGAAAAAAATCATCAAACTAACATTTTTCTGACTGATTTAATCCATTGAACATAGAATGTATAACAAGTCATTAACGTTACACTTATGTTTTTGAGATATGCAAATAATGTCCATTTATAAATGATGATTTTGTTCGTACAAAACTGATTAGTGGCTCGATAACAACAATTATAATTCAGCAGATACTGTGAAACTCGTTAGGACATATAAGAGACTATAGCAGAGTATATTTTTCAAGGTGTAATGAGACAAAAAGTGAATCAATATTTCGCGTATGTATACATAATAAGCTAATACTTGTATATCAATTACCATCGGTTCGCCTGCCAACGATCAAACATCATTGAGTGCCCTCAGTTACTGTTTGTGTAGAAGTGTTTATAATCTGTCCCTTCATGGCATTTCATGAGATACACTAGGCTTGTGCAAAAAGAATGATATATAGATTTACTTTCACAAAATGACTCTATATAAGGTCATTTTTACGTAATGCTGTTTTCCCCATATTCTGTAGCATAAATGACTTGTTAAGTGGTAATTTCCTTAACGTGGCAATAGCTTCTCGAGAATAAATTCAGGTTAGTTTGCTATTAAAGCACCTAGTCGCTTCTCTTGTTAAGTTTGGAAATGTAGCATTAATTATAATATGCAAAACATATACGTAAGTCTAGACTCTAAGACAACATCTGCCAAACAAGAGATAAAATAAAAGGAACAATATAATTTGAAATAAAAATATATTTCTATACAACATTGTTTATTCCTAAAATTCAATATTAGTGTTGTTCAATAATTTATAAATGGTTTTGAAAAAAACTTTTTTGATCTGAAATATATTTAAATTGCATTCTACTGACGTTATCTACACACGACTGTGGGATGGTTTCCAAATTGTATCTCAAGCAAGATTGGCTTAAAGTCAATATATCTGTATACAATACATTTTATTTACATTATTCATATTAGCGCGCCATACAGTCATCTACTCCTCGGATTTTAATCTTAGGAACATATTAATGACACATGCCACGTTTGAAGGAGGTGTATTTCCTGAAATTTCTGTTTATGGTATAATATATTGAAAAATAAACTGATGCCTTGGAAAAAAAAACAAGATGCCGTCGAGCTTTTTCGTGAAGTTTGTAAAAATATTTACAAATCATATAATGTTTAAAAGACACAGTAATAAGGTACCGGTCAATCCTTCGTGTTAGGCTTATACCAAATGAACCATAAGTTTACCTCGGTGGGCGGATTATCCATTCCAAGACGGTTTAATTAAATTCATTGAATCTTTCGATGTAGATAGTAATTAATTAAAACCTTGTAGGGTTAATATCGGATGAGTGGACATATAGTATTCAGAAGATATAGGTGTAAATGGACTATGAAGGTGGCGTCTTGTAGAATTAAATTTATGAGCGTTCTTGTAAGATTAGTTCCGCATTCTTTCCTGGCTGAATGTCAAATTTATAAACAGGATGAGTAAAATAGCACAAAGGTGAATCATACTTTTAGGGGAAGATATCAGACATCTGGTTAGGACTGATTCATTCCAAATATTGTTATGTTGCGCTAAGAAACACACAAAACAGTCGTGAAGACATTTTTACTTTACTTCGATGCCCAGTGTACACCCTTCGTTAACATAATTTTATTTATGTACGGCGATCAATTAAATTTAATGCTGCCCCATCCCGGTGACAACTTACACCCTCTCGTTCGTATGCAACTGAACACGGCCCAACTGATCTGTCCTCTGAGAAAGGAGACAAATGAGTTTAGCCGCGATATTTCAATCGAAATGTCACAGAGAAACATGCGCCTTAGTGTTGTAATTCAAATTAAATCCTGTTATTCGGTATTGATTTAAACCCCCCTGGGATTTGAATAACGCAAATAGATTATACATTCTGACAGAATTTTGAAGACATGATTGTTAGTGTATGATATCCTCTGGGTAGTTTTCCACGTTTTGGTTTGTTACATTTTTTAACCATGAAATTAAAGCACGCGTTTCTTATGACAATATTCGTGCAGAGCAAAATATAATTGATATGATAGTCAGATGGTCAACATGTGTTCAGCTATCATATTAGATTACACTTCATTTCTATTTATAACTTGTCTATAATCTACATCAAATTCAACGTATTGAAAGTAATTGAACTTGATTGTTGTCCTAGATGAAATTGGTGTGAAAGATACTTTGAGATGGTAATACACTGAGATTTATGTGTTGTTTTATGGTTGTATATAATGTACATTCAAGCCTGAGTTTGCGACCACCTCTGAATAACGAGAACCTGAGAATAAAGACTATTCTTTGAAAAAACGTCACTGGTTATTTAGAACAAACTGACCTCCGAATAAAGGCCACCTGTTAATGAAGGCTACATTTTGTCTTTCCAGAGGATGGCCTTTGTTCATAGGTTTGACTGTATATGTTATTGTACAAATATTGGTGTGAATCACGTGGGTTTGTTACTATAGTACCATGTGTAATATGGTGGAATCTGACATTTCCTTGGAATCTGCTTTAACTTATATATGCTACATAATTAGTACTAACGATGTTTTAATCATTGTGTTGCATATTTGCACCATTGATGCAGATTAACAATAGTGTTGCTCTAATCATCATGGGTTATTATTGTTTGTTATAATTAATGTTCCCATGGTGTGGGTTGGCCATGTAATTAAGGAATTTAGCTTTCAATAAAAGTGTGCTTTCTCCAGTGATCATACACGATTGTTACCTAGTATATGTAAATAAAGTCCAGCCACAGACGTTAATTAGACAATCGGTGACAGGCTAACGTGTTCCTGAAGATTTGTTCGGAAACAAAGAATTGACAGGGCATTCGTTATGATATTTTCCTGCCATTTTTTATTTAAGAAAGGCTGTTCATGACTGAGCTTATTTTTCTTGTTATAAGAATACATTTGGCAACTGCCAGATCTGATCGTATTACCCTCTTCAAATTAGATTTCTATTCATCATTCTTTATACGTATAGTAATCTGTAATCGATTTTTTTTCTAAAGATTAGCGAACGGAGATTGTTTTGAATACTAGTTTCAATGTGCGCACATGATTACCTTCCCTTAAAGCAATATATTTTTGAAGGAAAATACCGAATAAAAAATAGTTGTAACTATCAATATTTTACTAAAAACGTTAACGGCGTCATTAATGCTACAGGCCCACAACCGTGATCCAGTGGGGTATTGTGCTGGTCTTGTAACCCGGCGATCTGGGTTCAAATCCGGTTGCGACTGGTCTTACCTTTTTATGGAAATTTGACGAAAATGTCGATTTTCCTCCCTATGTGGAGAGGTGGCTGGCTCCTTGTGGAAAGATAGGATAGCACTACTAGTTAGAATACAGTCCAGCAAAACGATTATAGTGAACCGATCGCCCTATACATACGAAAAATTGTAGAAAACGGCATTAAAACCAGTGCAAAAAATGTTACATTGATTGTCGAACGTTTGCAATAACGGACGAATGAGCGTTTTTTTTTTCCTCGTCGGTCTATACGCAAATTGATTCATTACTATGACGACTGTGTCATGTGTGGATTAATTCACGATTTTTATGAGGACGAATTTAGGATTATAAGATTTTCACCTAAGCCAGAGATTTACTTTTCCGGATGTAGTATATTGATTACATTTATCGTGATAGAATTTCTAAGATTCTAAACGGTTACAGAAGTAGAAAGCAACCACATGAAAATCTGAAATTGGCTGCGTGAAATCCTCCTCTTTGATTCATTTTTAAATGGACCGAAAGAAATTCATTTTTAAATAGACAGAAAGAAATTACATGCTTCATGGACTTCTATGAGAATGTGAAAATCAGGGATAATGCCTCTGTTTCTTTTAACCATCTGAACAAATTCGTGTACAAAGACTGGTTAAATGTTTACAATATGATAAATAATATTTGATCAATTGAAATGTGTAAAACTTTCATAGTACCTCAGAACATGATAATAAATGCGCGTAGATGGAAACTTTATGTTACATTTGTTATTTGTTTTTCATTGCGTCAGCATAGCAAAAGGGGCGGTTTTTCACTTTTTGTGTCATGTAATCCTCAACATAATATATGTTCTCAGCATTCTGTTAATTTGTATTTACCTTAAGTTTTTTTTACAAATAATTTTGAGTCATAGTTGATAATGCACATATCATGTTTCGTACTTTCATTTTGTTTTCAGTGTGCCGCCTGAAATATTTTTTTGTAAAAGTGACACAAAAAAAGAGACAGCTCAGGAAAGGAATGGATACTTTTCACATTCAAACCTCTTTGGTTTGAAATAATCTCTTCAATAGTCCGGTATGTAGTTGCAACTCTAGCGTTCTAACTTTCATCTTTTAAATATGTTGAAAATTTGTGAATTCAAGGAAACGTCATTTCCTAATTTGATTTCATTTTTCAGAGCGCCACATTAATTATTTCGTCTTAATTAAATTAAAGAATTCTTAATGGTGTTGAAAATTAGTTTATTTTTTATAGACAACATGTGATAATTTGTCAGAACGCGCGATCATTTTAAGAAACGTAGCCCGGATATCGATATTTTGATTCCGTGTCTCGCTTTCAAATTTCTTTTACGATGCGTTCAGTGTAAATTATAAAGAAAATACTTTCCTTGATAAAGATCTAGGTGCGCACATTAGCTCAAATTAAAAGTTCAAAAAAAGCGAACGCATGCATTCATCGTATGCATGTTCCTCGTCACTTTATATTTAGTACGTCTGGGAGTCCATTTATAACGCGCCAATGGTGCTTCTGAATAGATCAATTTGTGGGATTCTAGCTTGGGCTAATAAAATGATTAGTTAAAGTCGATATGTTAAACACTAGTGCTTATAGTACAGTGCTGTATTCAGCATTAATTGTTTGTTCTGTACATGATGATCCACACTTCATGTATCGATGTATTGAACCGAGGTACATGATTTGAAACGGTACAGGATCCTAAGGTCATAATTACAAATATGAGACATCATACATGTCATTGTTTTAATTCCCATTCATTGACGTAAATGCGCGTCTTTTTTATAAAGACGATTTAAACACTCAGGGTTTATGTTTAAAGTCTTGTTTTTATTTCTCGAGAATGAAGTAAAACTGTTACTCCTTGCAAAACCTAATTATTTTCACCATTTGTCAACAGATGAAAACATTTAAAATCAGTATCATGACATTTATTACACGGCTCCCCAGAAAATCTTAGTAATCAGAGATCAACCCTTTGAATGAGCAATCGCATCAGTTTAAAACAAAAAAACAAGAACTCTGTTGGTGACGTACTTTACCATGTGCTGTATTTATCCGTGAATCACTGTTTAACTCACTCTAATGACTCATCAATGAATGATGCGCGGGAATTACTTTGAACATTAATCACTAATACATTTGTTCCGTGGAAAGAACATATAATTAATTTCTAAGACGATTGGAAACGTATCTGATATACACATACTCGTAGTACTCAAGGAACGAACTTAAATGACACTGTGATTAAAAATAAGCATTACATTCCGTCTAGACATCATCCATTAAAACGTCAGATATTACATCAAGAATTAAATCAAATTAACATAGAATGTGGTACAAAAAGAATGTAGACGAAATCAATGAGTAACATTTGACCTGCAGTAAATCAGTGCACAGTGACTTAGACATGGTACCGATATTTTGATAATAAAGTTGGATAGTGCTCATATACAGCACTTTCCGCGGGCGTGGTACATGTCCTGTGTAAAACTGGGAATGAGTGCAATACGTTTAAAGCCGTTCGTTTCCCCCGATAGATATACAGATTTCGGCGGTTAGTGTTAATAATGGTGCATAAAAAACATTAACAATCAATTAATCAAGAAATCCATGACCATGCGCACTAACACCAAGGATGACACAAAAAAGAGCAAGCCCTTATTTCTATGACTGTGCCTTGTGGAGAAGTTGACTGTTACATACGGAGAGCGACATTTATACTGGTTAAGGCTCTAGACCACTGGTAAGAATAACTATGGATTGGCATATACATGTAACGGAAATGTTGTTGAAATCAGGCGTAAGATCCGAACTCCATATTCATTTATGTGTTCTTTCATATTTCGTAATTTTAGTTCATATACCTAATATTGATTTTGTCTTTTGGTTGTAGCTCACGAATTATAGTAAAACTCGGCTTTTTCCCGGCAAATCTAATAATACTGAGGTGATATACACGTCAAATTACGGGGGATTACGTGACTTAAAATTGTCTGGTTTATCTTTTACTCCAACGGAAGAAACCAGACAGAATACATAGGTTAATCATTTTGTTTTTATGCATATATAAGGATAAAGCCGTGTATGACTCGCATTTAAGTACTCAGAACATGTTTTGTTGGTACATGTTATACACATTTACTGCATGCAGTCATTTAGACCCGTCTGGCTTTATGATCAATCAGGGAAGAGAATGCCATTTAAAATGGGGATGATTTCGAATAAGTGCAAAGTGCTAAATACTTGTTTGCTGGGATTTTTGTATGTTATGTCGTAATATTTTATATGTGCACGCGAATCATCGCCATGGCATGCGGATCATGTATAATTTTATTATACAGTCTTTTTAAATTCCATCCACCATTGACGTTGATGTTACATACCGGACACGAATTCCGGATAGAAAGTAACGAAAAGGAAATATTTTAAAGATAGGAAAGATAGAGCAGGGTTTCTTTTACTCGACATACCGTTATGACTTGCTGATCATGTGTGGCTAATTTGTTTTTATAATCCATACAAGTTTGACAAAGTTACCAACCTGACACGAAATATGGACGGACGACAAATTAAAGACAGACGCTGCAATCACCGTATACCGTCCATATCCCGGTTAGGGCCATAAAAACAGATACTGCACGATTTATCGTTATCCCGGAACAAACTACAAACACGAAAGGAATGTTCAATAAACAAATCAGGTGAATGCTTTACGTTTCTAAAATTCTTGAAAATTCTCTAGCTGCGTGTAAAATTCAATATTGGATGTGTTTCAGACGGTTGTATTATTGTTAAACCATCATTAATGTTGATATCACGAACCTCTAGCTTATCACAGGAAATCTCCCGTCTTGTTTGTCAATTAAGGAAGTTTAACATTGGCTATTAAGTTCAATACGAAAGGTTGATGTTCTTAATAAATGTCATTTTGTTGCCCTTGAACGTAAGACTTCTTACACACAGATAAACAACCTCAGAAAGTACACCATTTGCACTTATAGTGTGATGTTCCATACCGTATACACGTCGATATTCAATGCAATTGTCTTGAGCAGCATCAATCACACGGCGCTTGTAATTAATATAAATGGTAGTATTTATCTCTATAAACCAGGGGGGTTTGTCTGTCGCTTAAACAATGTCTCATCCGAAATGACATATAATCAATTTGTTAATGCGTAAATGTACGTACCTGCCTTGTCAACAGGTGACGATTTCTAAACGACTTGGAAGTGCTTTATGTTTAATATAGTTTATTTGTTTGTTGTTGTGTTTTTAAATGAGCCATGGAGACAGCCTTATTAGTACTGTTGAATGTTTTTCCTGGGTTCATTTCCTGGAAATGTGTATTTTACATTCATTCTTAAAATCGTCTGTGTTTCTCCATAAAATATTTTGACTCTACAGTGTGCTACACTCGTGGTTGAACCACAGAATTAAAATGTTTTAGAACCAAATGTTCCACTAATTGTCATAATATCGTCCCAAAACGAGACTGTTATTGGATTCGTTCATATTTATTCTGAATAATTTAAACCGATATAAGTTAGCATGTATTAGTAGAATTCATTGTCATTGTTATTACATTTACTTAAAACTGATGAACCTAAGTGACTTCAAGTCATACAACTTGAAGATAAATGTACTTACATTTGTGAACAGATAATGTACCGATCAATTCAATTTAAGTGATTTCTTTACATTTCTAATCATTTTATAAACCTTACTGTTCGCTTTCATACAAAAACACAATTGGACTGTATATTAATGAAATGATAACTGTTCAATATACCCTTTCAGCTCAATAAGTTGAGAGGTCGGCTTGCACTCAGATTTGTGAGTTCGAATTCTTGGTATTTTACTGTGACGATATGGTCATTCGATCTGCACCGATCGTCTGATGAATGAACCATGTGCGATTCCAAGAAGTTGATATTGGTACAAAATCCAGGAAAACTGATAAGCATGATGTGATTGAATGACATAAAAAAAATCCTAGGAAACAAGCCAAACTGAGCTGTCAGCATAAAACTATAATAAATCTCTTTTTAACGACATATGTTCTCATTGTAAAATGTATGCGTTAAAAGTTGTCCACATGTAAGGCAGTAAACCAGAATTTATATCCGATAAAGAAAACATAAGCCAAATTAACGAAGCCTGTGAGAACATGGGGTGGGGTGTATGAACACTTTTCAATTGTGCATACGTAAATATACATGTAGCTGTATTTTCCTTGTTATTGAACACTTATATACATTTCTCATGTAACAAATGTTTAGGAAGTATTCAGTTTTGTAACGTTAAAATTATTTCCCATTGTTTAATAATTAATTATTAGGCTGGGTTATTCAAGTATAAATAACTCGTAGTTGTAGGTGTTCGTCTTGTACTGAATTCATGTTTTTAAAAAGAAGTTTTCATGCATTGTTTATTTAAAGGCATGATATTTGCTGGGTGAAATGTCACTGTAGGATATGATAGTGAATTTTGACTTCTTGGGCCATGTAGCTTTTCTAAAAAATCGTATACGTAATTCACGCAATGATAATGTTTAAAACTCTTGGAATTCATGCACTGGTATATAGACATTGAGAATGATAACGTTTTACCAAATCTTTAACTGCATGCACACGGAACAGTCAACGTAAACCCGAGTGTGTAGATGACACAAGACAAGGGACAAAAACTTACGTCAAACTGAAAATATCTACAGGGTAAATGTCTCATATTCGTAACAATCATTCCAGAGTCCTGTAAAGTGCAAAATTATGTACCTCGTTCATTACATGAAGTGTTCTATAGTGTAATTGCTCTCTTTGATTGGATGATATATATACGTAAACTAATCTATGATGGAATGCTTACATCATCATCACTTACAGAACAAACATTAACAGATCATTTTATCTCATGACCAAAAAAACTTGGCTACTGTATACATCTATATCTTTCTATATCTTCACCGTAGAAACAATTCATATTCTGATAATTTACTGGCGGTATTAGAAGAAAATGAAAACGAGGCAAACAATCAAATAACGCTATCAGAACAAATGCAGTACGTAGGTACTAATGCAGTCTCTTAAACTGCGGAATTCCACTTGCTGTCAATAGAAAATTACCCAGCACGCTACATAATTACGAATTCGTGTTGAAATTTAGACTGAAATATTTAGGGTGACGTACTGGAAAAGAAATCAAATTAGAGAACAAGGCGTATGCAAGAATCAACAACTTTTCAATATATTTTGAAAGATCAGCTAATGAACATCATTAAGTTTAAAACAACGCTGAGGAATATTGAGAAGAGAGATTGAATCCAATCACAAGAGGATTACATGACTTAAATTGTGAAAAGTACATCCGTTTTACTGGGAAGAAATCGTATATCTAACACCCGGTCAATTGTTCCCATTTTGCTGTATTGCCAGTAAAGTTAAGCTAATGATACTAAGTACGTCCTCATTAAATGACTTTGTTATGAATCATGTTATTCCATAAACAAAGAAGGAAAGTGTTCACAGCATTTGTATTTTTAATTACGTGAAATACGACAGACAATATCCCTTAATGAATAATTTCACGTCTTGGAATCAATAAAACTGTTTTTAAGTCTCTTATTTATTTCAGGAATATAACCATGGTAAAAATATTTGAAGTAATATCATTGTTTGTTACTTGTACGCTGTACTTATAAATGATTTGCTTTACACAAGTCATTCTACTAAGCTATAATTATCAAATATCCATTGTTGCCATTTTTGCTTTTATTACAATAGGTAATTCCATGTTTCACCGCAAGTCTTCCTGTCTATGATACCAAATCTGTCACAGGTACTTACCACCATCTGCAGCCCGATAACATTTACAATACACGCACACAATCTGTAGCTTGTCATCATTAAGAAAGATTTCCATCTATTTCATGACCATACGTTAAGGAGGTATAATGTACTTGACGAGGATGTCACAGGTTTAACAAGTGCAGGATTAATATCGCGTTTTTAAATTGGTACAGTATGGTAATGGACATAATGGTAAAAGTGTGTCACCGGACATATTTCATATATGTCATAATCCTGAATGAATTATGTTTGTGCGATGTACAGAAAGTAACAATGGATTAGATTGCTTAGATTAGATTTCTATGGTTTGATGCTATGAGTTCTACCTTTTCACTCAGACTTCCTTCCCTAAAACCAAGATACACAGCTTCCATTATCCGTCATACGACATCACACAATACTCAAAACAAAACAATAAAAAAAACGTATTTGAGTCCTTAGATTCAACAAGAACAAGACAGGACTGTATGAACCGATCTACCTGCTTGAGTATTTTCGTGAATTCGTCGCGGTAGGAGAACTTTCTTCGTTCATTGTATATAATTTAATCTTCTGATTGGATGTTCTCATACACGGTTTATATCTACTATAATGCATCAATTCACTGTTAATTCGTCCATTGAAGTCGACTAATGGTTTTGATACACATTTTAATGAAATGAACGATGCACGGCAGAGTTAAAATTATTCCCCTGCTTGTGGCAAAGAAGTATTAAATACACCAACATGGTCGAAATCTGTCCAAGAAACGAGCATGTTCCATATAAGCATATAAAAGGGAATCCTACTGTTTTACTCTCGGATATTATTAACAGATGAAAGCGCCGTAAAGTAATATATTGATCATTATCCTATGTATACTGTCTGGTTTGTTCAGTATGAATATACAACACCAGACAATTCATAATTACGTAATCCTCAGTAATTTGACGTGTAAATCACCACAATATTATTGGATTTGTCAGGAAATTGCCGAGTTTTACTATTATCTAAACTCCATCAGAAAGGCTGACAATACAATACTAATTTCAGAGAACAGTAATTGAGCACATAAATACAATTGGGGATATTTGCCTAAGTATCCGTGATGTTGACATTAATGTTGAGGCGCTGATGTGCATCTCATGAAATAAAGAACAAATGCCCATGGAAATATTCGCCAAAAAATCGTATTGATATTATTGTGCATTCTCTAAAGGCGAATGAAAATTAATTGTAGGACACGTATAGTCTTATTTTGTACTGTACGAGGTTGTAATGTGTTAGGTGGGTTTTGGGAAGGTGGGCTACTTTGTATGTGTTTTTTATATGAATCCTTTTTATATCTATATACATAAAAGTAATTTATTTACTAGTACATACTGAAATGCTGCGGTATACAACAAAATGAAAGAACGATTAATCTAGATTGAAAGTCACATTTAGATTTGCGGTCCATTCATATCAGTTTGTATATGCCATGGTTTTAAAAATTGAGGCATTTATTAACATTTTGTGAATTACTAGTTATACACCAAACCATCAGCTGACAAACAGACACGTGATAATAATGTGTCTCCAGCTGTTTTTATGCAAGGTTTGTTTTCCCAAGTGACTCTTTATCGAGTCATTTGCCGTATCGATTACACACACACACTGAAACGAATTTTAGAAGTGGAAATCGGCTTTAACTGCTTATAAATTCTCAGCGATAGTATCGGAGTTATTTTACTGTTTACATGGCATCAAAATAAATAATTTTTTTTCTGATTATACGCCAAAATAAGCAGAAATTAAAAGGAAAAATAATCAGACAGAACATATCAAAAAACTTGCCAGAAAATATACTATTCAATAATAATGTTTTGTAGTGTATAATTATAACATAATCTGCTCTTAACATGGCAGTTTTTTTATAAATTCTTTATACATATTCGTCCCAAATATGAGACAATTGAAAGTACCAAAAAGAATATTGGCCAAAAGTGAAAAACAGCAACAGTACATTGTGTAAATAACAAATAATCAATGCACTAATTAATGGAGCCAACAATTACCCATAGCAGTGAGTAACTTACATATGATACCACTTAATAGCAAACGACCTAATGTGTGACTGATTATGAGTTTCTAGTGTTACACTCACTCATATTAACCAGTAACATATGAGACAAGACTGATTTTTACCGCGGATACTGAGCTTTCTATACTGATGCTTATAAGGCCAGTTTCTGCTGTCCATATTTGTTTTACCGCCATATTAGTGTTGTCAAATGATTAATGACAGGTCTTGAAAGCTTGATACGCAAAAACAAGATTCTTCTCAAAGATTCTGTCTTGTATTATATTCAATTACTGAACCTGAAATTATCCATTGAAACTAGATCAAATATATCATCCGGCGACATCAACTGAAGGATTATTAGTTTGATAACGTTTAAATTAAATTAAGCCGTTTGATGTTAATAGTGGATTGCAATCGATTACCAGAAGTGAATATGCAATACAAGGTTATCTAACATCCAGATGAAACAATTTTAGATATATCAAGAATGTTGACTTTCTACGGCATTAAAATTCTGTAAAGTTTTATGCTCTCTTTTCTTTCCAGACATCAAAGCTAAGGATTCAGTCAGAAATATAATGGTAAATTACATAATGGTAAATCAAAGCTGCCACAAAAGTGAATCATAATTGTTAAGGGACAAGGGATAAAGACTTGATCAAACTACACCATTGTGTGTTTCTATGTTTCTATATATAACACTTACTAGATATTTTATGTCTCGTTCATGTTACCAAAAGGAAATATATATGGTTAGACATTTACATGGATTCGCAGTAGTTTTTTAATTAGCTTCGAATCATGAGCTTAAGACAAACTCATCACTTTTACAACAAAAATACTAATATGCATTTTATGTTGATGTGTAATTTGGCAAGTTATCACGCATTCGCTACGTATGGTGAACTGTCGTCCACGATGTTTTAAAATTGATGTTGATTTTGTGTTGATTCAAAGCGAGTTTCAAAACAAACGATCGATTTTTGGATCATGTGACCCGAACTTCTAATTAATACAAAAAATGCTGGATGTGTTTACGGATGTGTTTACGGTCGTTTATAATCTTAATGTGAAATCTTTGATTTGAATGACTTATGTGCCGTAACCACTGCTATCATCATACTCACGTATTTGGATGGGTGACATGATTCATGAGGTTTATTTTTTCACCAGTCGCTTGCATCAACTTTGCTAAATGATGTTTTGAGAATGGCCTATAACAGAGTGAAGTAATCTAATTTGTAAAATTAGGAAATAGTATAAATGTAACACATGGATCATGAAGTGACAGTACAATTTTTTTTGCTTGGCATATTTTGTTACACTTTTTTTATTTAACGTTGTGTGTAAATGAGATATTTAGTCCGGAGAACTGTTACCCAACCTGGTGTCCTTCCTGATATATATTTACAATAGTTTTATCAAGTTTAATTTAGTTGTCATATGCTTGAAAGCAACCGGACGTGAACCATTGGCTGCCCAATGAAAATGGATGACTACACGATTAGACATTAACATATTCAAAGAATTTGTGCAATTTCGAGTTTAGTTTAGTTATAACTGTTAAAATGAATGGTACAAACCATTGTTGAATTTATGAACACATCCCACTAGTATGTCTTTGAATGATAATTGAATTGAATCTGATAATCGTATATCATATTTTTGTTTTGTTGGGTTTAAAGTCGCACCAACAACCGGGTTATAGGACGACTTTCTTTGTTTAGTGTCGAACGAAGGCCCCGAAGTACACTAGGATAGATTCATTGACCACCTGCAGGCTATCTTGACAGCTTCCTCTGACGTGATTTTTTCTAATGGGATTCAAACTCAGGGGATTGCGATTACTAGTCTGAGACTTTAGCCAATTGACCACAGACGCACCCACACATTAGCAATGACAATTGTTTGAATATTTTCTTCTGTTTATTACGTAAAATGATCAAATACAAGATTTTTACATGGACTAATCTTGGATTATAACAAGTATGCGTCAGCCGCAGATTACTGCTTATGTCGACGTAGTATGTACAACAGAAATTTTATGTAAGTATAGTCAAGGGAATTATAACCAATGTAATGTCTGGGTCTGTCATACGAATCCTGTGAATTTAGAATCTGATATTAACTGTATGACATGTCCTTGTATGATTAATGCTAAAACAGAGAGAATAAATTTCATGAACTTCTGAAAATGAGGATGAGGAAATCAGAGATGACGCCTCGTGTTTGATTTTTTACACTATTGGACGTGTTCACTGATTGCTTTTTACGACATCTTTGCTAAAACTAAAGGTTAACAGAATAATAAATGTTATTTGCTTGATCTAATGAGAAGCATTAACCTTTTAAGTGTAGTTATCTTAGAACATGATTGCGGATGCACTACGGTTCAAATGATGTTGATTGAGCTTTGATGTTTGTTGTTTGTCTTCAGTCGTGGTAGTCATCTTAGTTAAGCAATTGATGCATTAACGTATTGGATTAAATGTTTTTTTCAGTAATGTCTTTGAACTCTCCACGTTTTCAGTAATGTAATCTTTTTCATGACATTTTAATGCCCATTCATCATATAGTATGAAGTGATTTATTACAGTTAATGGGACCTCCGTGGTCGAGTGGTAATGGACTCTGACTTGTAATTACTATCCCCTCGCCGCTGAGAGTTCGAATCTCACCCGGTACAAATGTTCACATATTATGAAGCTGTCTAGCTAGCTTACAGAAGGTCGATGGTTCTACTCAGGCGTAAGTATGTGGTCGTCCTTAACTGTTGAAGGTGGAAAATCGCCAAAGGACCCTGGTTGTTCTTGCTACGTTACACCCCTGTGAAAAATATAGTCAATACTGTTTCGTAATATTCTTGATAAGCCCGAATGCACATTTATTTACACGTCATTTTTTCTGTAATGAATTTATTCAATGCTGCGCCTTAAATATTACATTCAAAATACGTTTTGATGTAAAGTAAGATAAAAGGAAATGAGTGTCAGAACACATAATCATTTTTAGAAACGGAAGATTTTGATACTGAAACTACAGTTTGGTCACGTGACACTTCCGGTTCCGGTATTTTATTACCTTCTTAGACATAGATACATGTGTGCATTGTAGCTGAATCCGCTGTCCTACCAGACAAGTGTGCTTTATCAAATCAAGTCAAGACTTGGTCAAGCTTATTCCATTAAGTGGTAAAACACTCGTTGTTTCATGCGTTCTTGTGTACATAATCTGGTTCTTTATTGATCGCGTACATTTTAAGTGATACATTTGGTTCGTCTTGAACAATTATGGGTTAGATAATCTGCTTAGATCCGTTTCCTCACTACAAATATTTGTTTAGATCAAGTTGCAAGATTACATAATGCGATAGGTTGATCTATATACTATCTTAGACAGCATAAGAAAACTCATCGATAGCAAGCAGTTTGCATCTTTAACACGCTATATTACACCTCTAGTATTGGTTGGTGAAATAAAACACTGGGTATCGTATATCACAATTGTAATGTGTGAATAGCACTATATCATGGTTCAGCTACTAACTCAACTATAGGTGCTTTAGAACAGTTGTTGCGCGTTCGCACGTAAGTATGATGAATCGAACGATTAAATCTACTACGCAGACAGATGAAATCAATGTCTTAACATGGAGAACGACGTACAAAAAACGGACAGTTCTCGTTCATTGTTTATGTGGTTAAATGCATTATTGTATTCAGGTGGTCAGGAATGTCTGTCTATAAAATTCTATGTATCCAAACCTACGTAGCTGCTTTGTGTAATTGTTTTTTTTTCATTTCATAGTACTCCTAGGAAAACAAATGTCCGTTGTACATAACTAAAATAATATTAAAAACCGATGTTATAGCTTACAGAAGCAAGGAAACACAAGACGAATCTAACCACATCAGTTGATCTCGTGACAGCGAATAGGCGATATTCTATTGCTATGATTTGAATTCATGCATTTAATCTAAAAGCACTAGTATTTAAACTATATTACCCGATGCACACGCGTTTCTTTCTAGTTAAACTATCTTAATCTGTTCGATAATTGATTTCGCAAATTCTGCTTTGAAAGACGTTTCACTCTTGATATAACACGCTCATCTGAAATTTTCATCGTCCGTTTTTTAAGAGTTTTTAAGATTTCGTTATATCTCATCGTATTGTATTTACAATGAATGATTTACAAATGTACATGTCCATGTGTAGATTTGCATGTGATTTATTAGATAAGTGAAATCTGTATTATACTGTCTTTGTTGTGTGCGTTGATTGACGTGTAATTTTGCACTGTTATTTTTCTGTTATTGACTCTCATTTAAAGAAAATTATTGACAGTTAAAGTAGATAAGTGTTTCCTCGTATTCACTTTTTATTTCCTGTCTCATCATTAAATTTAATATTTTCTTGGATGAATGAGTAAATGCTAGACCCGTATTAAGTTGCTAATTTGATGATAACCAATATTAACATGTCAGCAGAGCATCATATTGGCTGTATTACATGTCTGTATAAATCCTAATATCTGCTACCAATATACACATGTGTATAATAATAATATAATTATATATATGCTAATATTAACAAAGAAACGCCACTCAATACGTTCTGTGTATGAATATCTCTTTCAGGCAACAGCGAGCACAAAGACGTATTATTTTTTTGTGACTTGTAATTATCAATTAGTAAGGTCATACTGTCTTTAAGGCTATTTCTTCTCTAATGTTTGATTTAAAAGTATATCAAATTTCTTTAACATATACTTGTATTTTTTCTATATATGAAGTGTTTTATCACTGATGTACTATCAATTAATGCGTCTGTTCTTTGTATTGCGAAATGTATTTGTTTTTTCGCAGAATGTATTAAGTAGACTCCGGTGTATTTGTGCAAAATGACAGTCATAGAGCAAATGTTCAATCGATTCGATTTTACAGAGATTTGAATTTACAATTTTAAATTTGAATAAAAGTCGTTATATTAAGAATTTTATGCAGAAAATTTCTTAGTGTTTTATCTTTTTTGGGTGTCGCTGATAATTTATAAATTTTCTACCAGTTTATATTGAGTTCATTTAAGTGAATCCATTTCAACTTTGGCTGTATGTCTATTTTGTATGTAATTAATGTTATACACGAAGTTCGTGGCTGTCGAAAGTCTATGACCATGTAATACAGTTGTTGGGTGGGTTTGTTGTTCTGTCCACGACTGAGGACGCCCTAAAGATGAGCTAACCCATGTAAATGTTTTTAGTGTGTGACTCCCTTCATTAGCTAAATTTTCTCACGGAGAGTACATTGTTTCAGCTTACCGGTCTTGACACTGGAATTAACGTTTTCCCTCTGATCATCAAAACAAAATCATTTTGTTTCAATAGATACGTTTTCAAGAAGAGTTCTGTCTCTAATTTCGTATTATATTGACCCTACAGTAATGTTACCCAGTAGACGTATTTATTGTTGCTAATCTACAGTATAACCTGTGAACAAAGGCCACCCTTGGGAAAGGCTAAATTTGGCCTTTATTGACATATGGCCATTATTCGGAGGTCAGTTTTTTTCTAAATGATCAATGACGATTTTTCGAAGAATGGTCCTTATTCACATGGTGACCATTTTTGGGAGGTGACTGCAAAACACTGGTTTGACTGTACTTTCGTTTTGTATACCAGCTTATTCTATTGGTCGCCATGTGGATGATAAACAACGCGGCTTGTTATCGCGGTGTTCAATGTTAATCTTAGCAAAGATATTCAAGTTACTTTTAGCAAAGATATTCAAGTTACGACAGCGTCCGTGAAACGGTCTTATCTTTCAGTTTGTCGTAAGTTTGCAAGTTACGACGAAACAGTATCTTAGTGAAGATATGTATGTGAAACGGGCCCGTGTTTCATAAAATAAAGTTCAAGCATTTATTTCATTCATTTCTTCTAAATAAACTATAAATTTAAGCCAAAGTTTATTACATTTATTATAACATTTATTAGTCGTACAAAATCTACATACAATATGTATATAAACATATAAAGTGTACAAATATACGATGTACACTTGTACCTTAAATAATAAGACAATGAGATAACCGTCCACAAATTGCTGAGCCCACATATAGTCCATAACCATTATGTCATATACATGTATATTTTTAATTACACAAAACACTTTGGCAATATTTGCTACGGGACATCGATTTATCAACGATGTGTGCGTTTTACGCTTCCGGGCAATAAAGCTATGAATATATTCAAACTGTATCATCGTCACTATCAGCAACAAAATGACAAATATTATTGTCAGAGTAAGTAACACTAAGTCATAGCTATTTCTAGGACTGTTTAGAGACTTTATACTCGTATTAATTGTGTGCAATAGTATAGATATGAATGAACAACGAGCAAGTCACCAAGCATTGGATGACATCCCGTATTTTCGCACTTACTGACGTCAAATGTGTTTGATTGTACAGAATATAATGTACTTAATTACAATCAGCTAGAGGACAAAAACATTGCATTTTAAATCGTTTTAAAGTAATGATATCTTTATAACCATTACTTAAAGCACTGTGAACGATAAAAAGCAACTAATGTTTGGCCTACTGGAATCATGCGTCACACGATATGAGGTACGATAAGAAGCATATTCTGTTCTAAACATGTGACATATACATATAATAACAATCTGTACATGTTTGTAACACACGCTGTCTGATCCATCATACACAAAAGTAAATTTATAATTGTTACAACATCATGATACGTTACAAACAAACAAATGACACTTATTTTAAATGAACGAATATTGTTACATCTCTTAGACAAGGTCTAGTGGTCATTAAATAATTTTGTTTACACTGATACTGGTCAGATAGTCAGACAAGATGATTTTCACTAGTTCCACCTGCGAAACTGTTGACCGATATTTCATATTTCTGTGACAATAATGGATTGTATAAATATTTTATTGTATACAACATTTTGAGTCTCGAACATTTTGGCCCACCACTTGATTAATATTTGTTCTTGTCTGGGCGACAAGAAGATCAGTCCGTATACTTGGTCGGCGAACGTTTGGCGTTATAGCACCACATGCGTCACTCATTTTTCTCCGAATAGAAACACCTTTCTTAGTGGTTGTGGCTAAACTGTTATTAATAAATGATGGTGTTACTTTTCTGTGTAGTGCTGGACTCATTTCTGTTGGTAATTTCGCCAAGCGAAACAGTCGAACAAATATATCTTCAATGTTAATGTTCTTTTTGGCGGATGTTTCAATGTAATCTGCATTTGGTTGACCGGCGATAAGCGCCTGTGGTTCCGAAGGATCAATGACGCGATCTTTTTCTCTGTCGCACTTATTTCCAACTAACACCATTGGTGTATTTGCTAGTTTTCTATTGGATGAACCAAGTTTACACTGACTTTTACAATCAATTATCTGTTGTCGTAGTCTGGTTACCTCTTCAAACGATTCTCTGTTCCCGATATTGAAGACCAGCATGAACAAATCTCCTAAAACAAATTTGCATTTATAAATAATTACATGTTGATAAAACCAGAAAATTTGTCTTAACAGGGACGCGAGCTTTATAAAGAACGCGAAATATCTGTAAAATAAGATGCAGGTTAATTTTACGGTTATACAAATTGCCTTGATCGTGTTACAAATGGTCATAAAATACTTAATGCAGTTGTCTGCCTAATAAATTTTGTAAGAAATCTCACGGCCTATCAATATTTTGTTGATATCATAAGAGATTCGCTAATATCACCGATAACACCCATTAGTAATTCACTTGGCAGGATAATACCAATTGCCGTAATAGAATAAATATAATGATCACACACCATTTCCGGCAACTCAGCAACCATCTAGAGAAATAGTATTCTTAGCAACTGCTGTATTTTATGCAAATATGATTTATCGAGCGATTTGGTCTACTGCAGAATTTATGTGAAGAAAGATAAAATCAATGCCTACGCAATCATACCGATAGTGCTTATGCAAAAGCAAGACATTTTTGTCATTGTTTATTGTTGATCTGGTTAAGTACTCTGTATATTCGAGGGCAAATGCATCACTGGTTCCTCTCCAGACGGAACTAAATGTAAAGGTAAACATACTAGCAGAAAATGTCACTAATCAGTACACGCCTGCAGACATACAAGGTACAGTCTGAGATACCATGCAACTACAAGTTCTGTCACTGAACCTGTATTTATCTCGTAATTTCTGTTACCTAACGACGTTCTTTAAATACACGAATACGATTGTGAGCTTACATGTTTGCAACATGTTAGGTATGACATCCTGAATATTAACTGTAACGGTATTTTTTAATCATCCGAGAACAGTGATATTGTGAATCCTGTAAAATGATTTTCGCTGCAGTTAATGTCAATTTAGTTCCATGCATCTTCGCTGCTATTTTGCGGCATGTAAATCACCTTCATGACAATAGTACATGTTTATCATTAGCAATGCATGCATCATTTGTGTTTGCAATTGTTTAGTTTGTTACAAGGGATATACGGTCGAGCGCCTCAAATTGATTAAACCCCAGCGCTATGTGTTGCAATTCCATTTATTTTCCTTGTAGTTTCTGTAACGCTTCAGTAATTTAGTACGTTTAAAGGAAAATGCATTTTAAAGGTTTCATTTTTAGACAGATTATTTTGTATATTACACGTCATTTTGTGCTTATCGTTAGCGTTTGTAAAAGGTTCATGTTTTGTGCTTTTTGTCGGTATCGTTATCCGGATTTGTGTTTGCTGGTGTGACGTGTGATAGTTTGCAGGCAGCTGTGAAGTCTGTGTTGTAAGGTAATTTCTAGTGCAAGTGAATTGTTCTGGATATCCATTTTTTACGTTCAATTATGAGGCATGATATGGGCATAGTGGCATTGTTTTAGTTCCAATGACGTATTTTGTCACCAAATGTTCTACTGAATTACATTCTATGTCATTTCATTTAGTAGTGAAGACTGTGCGATGCCCCAAAATGCTGATATTTCCTGAGATCTTTATAGTGTGTCTTAAATCTCTATAAACCTGATACAATCGTTAAACAAGTGGTTCTTTCTAGTTATACTCTTTTAATCTAATCGATAAAAACAGACAAACAGAGACAAAAGTCCCGCTTTGATAGCTATTTCTCAGCAGATATAAAATAGCTTTTAGCGCAGATATTGTCATCTGAGACTTCTAGGGTTGTTGTAACATTTGGAACATTCATCCTGGGGTGATTACTTTGTACTTTATACGATAATCTACGTACAAATTTGATTAAATGATGCGTAAGAAGTGCGATAGTAAAAACCAATACTATCCTGCCTTCGCCGTATTTGACAGTCTTATCCGGTCTACAAATTCCCGGCCTCCGTGTACTGGGGGAAAAGACGGCGTCGGAAATAAATAAAAATGACTTACATTTTTACAACTCGACAATAATATACAAGAGGTAGAGACTGAATAAACCATCATCGCAAGAAAATTGACATTTAGTAGATTTCCTTACGCTTAATTCGTGTATTTTATTTTGAATTTAGTATCATGATAAAAACATCGTATTTATATTAAATGAAAGTTACATCAATTTCTAATGAAAAACGGACAATCTTGTTGAATTTACATTCTTTAATTTGTTGACTTTCGGACTATTTATAACGTACCAAATCGGAATGATGATGCCCTATTCATCAGGTTTTAAGTATGTCATCTTTAATGAAAGCATGATGATAGCTATGACTCTGATAATGAACATTATATATATATATATATATATATATATATATATATATATATATATATATATATATATAATATATATTTTAAAAATCATTCGGTTTTACGACCGAGTATTCGAATATTGAACTTAGTATTCTATGCCATCATTAATAAGAACACATAACATTCTCTAAGTTTAGAATAATAGAATCGTATGGTTCTCACCGACTTATAAAACGCGATTGTCTTCCGATAGCCCTACAAACACTAACATGTGGTCGTTTTGATAGACATTATAGCTGCCACCAAGGATGACAAACATTTAAAAATCTGATAAAATGTTTTAGAATTATTTATTTCTTTATTTCCTCGTCTTAGAAATGGACGTTGTTTGCTTAATAATCTGCTCAAATGTTCAAATGGAATGAAGAAACATCTTGGTAATAGAAATTGCTAGAACATGTCGTGCATCACGAAAGTCTTATAACCATTAAAGGAGATTTGATTCGAAGATTAATGGAATTTCAAATAATACGGTGATAATGAAGTCTTTAAATAGATAAAAACACGTTGTCTGGCGTCCATTAACCGCTTTTGTTTTCAAGACTTGAAATTGATAAAAAAATCCTAAATCTTAACGTCATTGGTGGAACAATGGAAGTTATTCTAAATGTGGTAACCGCTTTTGTGTTGTCCAAAGTTTTTCCACCTGCGCCCAATTGTACAAACATTGGTTAACTTTAACCAAATGGTTAATTTAACCCAAGGTTAAATTTAACCATTTTGGTTTACTAATCATTAAAAAATCATTTAAACATTTAAAAAGGGCTGCCATTTTGGTACTGGTTACCGTATATTTTAAGATTTAACCAGCATCTTAGACTTGGGTTAGATTTATTGAACAAAATTTGGTTAAACTTAAACGAAATTTTCTTTAACAGGTAACCGAACATTTAGCCAAAATTTGACCAAAACTCTGATTTAACCCAGTGGTTAAAGTTAACCAATAATTATACAATTCGGTGCTGTTGTTGTTGTTCACGGTATGTTCGGGATTTGGGTTGTCCTAGTTTTCACGTCATGAGTGAATGATTCTTGCATTTAAAACAACAGAAAAGTGGATCTTGCAAACGTAATAAAAGCTTTGTAAAAACAAACTAAAAACAAGCCAAAAGTACAAGTGAATGAGAGAACAAAATCAACTATGTCTGGCACAAATTGTCTCATGAGGACAAAAAGGGAAAATGTCTATTTTATCCTTTCATATCAAGATAGATCTATTAATCTTTTATTATTTTAATTTCTATAGAGAGAATATTTAATTGTAAATAACTTAAATCAGTCTGTGATACCATTATCTGTTTATTGTATTGGTTTGTGGTAATTTTATTATTATTTCATTATTTGTATGGTCACCATTTAGTTTCACGTGAGTTTATATTCTCTCTTGCGACTTCCCAATAACAAAGATTTGCAACTGAAATAATTTAATGCTTAGCTAAAAAGAACTTTTATTTTTTTTAAGCGTGCTTTTAAACAATGTTTCCCCTGCAGTCTGGATTCCATGTGTCTTATATACATATCTCTTAAATCAAAATACGTTTAGCATTGTAAATTAATACATAACATTATCAATGTTTTTAAGTAAGCAAATGTTTAAATACCTGTGATAAATGAAAGTCTCCTCATTGCCGGAAATGGATGATTACCGGAAGTGTCGAGTATGTCGAGCCGATAAGCCTCACCTCGAATCTTGTAAATTTTGCGATGAAAGTCTTCAATAGTTGGTGTATAATTTTCGTCATATTTGTTGTTTAAGAATCGTGAAACTATAGCCGTTTTTCCAACTTTACTTGATCCTAATACAACAAGCCGTCGACAGTTGCTCTCAGGCGCGTACTCGCCTTGCTCTGCTAAAGCCATTTCCGGCGTTGACGCAGACGCTGTTCTTGTCCAGCACAAGCACCTAAGTGATTCAGATTCGTTATCGTCATCTGTCAAAGCGAGACTCCAAGGTCGACTGCAAAATGACATAATATTCATTTGTAAACAAACATTATTATAAAAGCCTTTTGTAAACTTAATTAACTTCCTCTCTTGTACCACAAAACACTAAACAGTTTTCTATTCGCCAGATTCCCTGTTTATGAACACACCCAATCACATATGATTGTCGTTCGCGGTTTATTCGTATATTCAAACACTGATTGGAATAATGCTTGAGGTTGTTCCAATAATGTTGACGATTGTTTTGATATGCTAGAAAAACACCACATTCAGGGTTTTAACGACATTTAGTAAATACCCCTAGCTATTACCTAAATTGTATGTTAGTTGATAAAATTCTCCGCGATGATTCGTGTGGAATAAATTACACTCTTGGGAAACGTACAATTTTATCCTTAATTCCAATGTTGCAAAGGAAAATAATGAGAACTATTCCACAAATATTTGAACATCATGGATACTTCATTTTGTTCTCAATTTACCAGAAGGAAAAATGGTTAGATATCCGGGGAAAGACGACAGTCAATTCAAATTTTGATTTTATACACAGAACCACGTGATAGATGTTCCGTAGTATCGGGAAAATCAAGCCTTGAGTTTTGTTGTACTGAATATATCTAACAGGCATCGAATACAGTGAATATAATTATTCACAATTCCTCTATTGATCGTAACTGAACAGGCACAGATTTTTGTACGATGACAAACAAGAAAAAAATGCATAAAAGATGAGGTTTAGCCATATGGACAGTGTTCTTTATGCGCAAACAATGTGACGTCTACAGACTGAATGTTGTAACGTACGTCTGAACACTTTGTTGCTGATAAACCAAGACGATATTTGCATAAAAGAGGCAAAAATTGTCGAATTCAAACCACTTTAAAATACCATTTATGTGTAGCCAGTTCATTAGTTGTGACAGTGACAAAAACGTGCGTTTTATCAAGAAACACTACAACTAATTATATTGGTAATTAAACAATTAAAGATATGAAATAGAAAGAAAAAAAACATTTACTGCAGAAAGCCTCTTGCTGGGAAACATTGGATGAGATCCCAAATAAATGAAGAGGGGCCGAAATTACTAAACATAAGCTTCTTATTCAATATACAAAAATATACAATATTATATATTTAAACAAAACAGAAACGTAGCTCCTAGCCGCAGACTTTTGTCATTGAAGTATAAATAAAAAATCGGAGAAAACGGAATCGTAAAATTTACGCAATTGAAAGAGATATATAAGCCTCGAATTCAACACCAAATTTAAAACCCCAAAATGAATCAAACCAATAGTTCTGCCTCACTTATTTTCAGTTCATTTTAGGAAAATCGTTATCGGCTTGATATGAAACATACTTTTTAAATATTAATAATGTTCTGATTACTAAGAACGCCTGTCACACCAAATGACCACCAAACATAACACAAAAATGTTCAAAATTTAGTGTTGGGAATGTCATTGACGACAATGTGATAATTTACTTTGTACTAATTTTTTAATGTCTCTGATTCGGTTGTTTTAACACCATCGAGTATCTACAAATATATTGCTTACTGCAAAACTAAACACAAATTACTTATAACGTTACCTAACAATATCAAGCTTAGAAGCCTTAATTGTACAAGTCGCTTGTTCATGAAGGAAAACACGTGCTCAGTTTTGTTTTTTACATTCTTGGTAAAGACGTTTTTACATCCGATCACGGCATGTTACATGTTTCTTTTCATTCTTTGTTTCAATCTTAATCAGATAATAAAACAAGTATAATGTCGAACGTTTTTCTCCCCGTATTGATACTGCGTACATGTACTGTTTTATTGAACGTTAAAAAGGTAATTCAGACCTGATCTTAATTTCTACATTATAGTATCATATCCTGTTTTGTATGCGTTCATTATTTCCATGGGAAAATGACAAACTCGTAGTATTTTGTTGCGTGCATGGAAATCAGTAAATCTGTGCGTATGACAGGATGATATGGTCATCGATCGAGATATAGAGCAGACAAGTTCGTATTTTGTGACAACCACAGAGCTGGATTTCTACGCGACTACCGGAATATCGGAAACTTAAGTAAAAAGAAAGGCCTTTCTGTGAGAATTACAGGACAGCATGCTAATAGCTGATATTGTGGCCTAGAGGTGACAAAAGCATAACAAAGTAATTGAGGCATTTGTATAGATCTACAATCAGCATCGTGTGGTCACGTGTAAGTGGTCCCCTAACAATACATTATATTCGTCATTATTTAGAATGACTCTACGTCGTACAGTGATCTTACCTTAGCAAATCTTTTCTCGCAATTTTGCACAATTTTCCAAAATATCATCTGACTGCCGGCGGGGAATAGACTAATTTATAAACGCGTCAGTGTGACAACAACGAGTATTGAAGAATATAATTAACGCACGGCTATTTATATTAGAATTCCTTGCATGGTGCATTTATTCTAACAACGATAATACCAAAGAGGTGTTTACTATCAGTCTATTATTGGTTCTGTGGTATTTTCTCGCACATTCCACCTTAAAAATTCTCATACACACTAAAATATAAAATATGATTGCAGTGTCGACAGTCTAACATAGCTGGGGTGTTTTATAATAGCATTTAACATTGCAGGACTGAGTAGTATTTGTCCAAGCGAAAGTACACATATGGGAGAATTTTACTTTCCCCAAGATACCAATGGAATCACATTTTATCACTTAATCAATATCTGAAGTCATAATTTAACAGGGATTAAGTACCATAAGAAACTATATAAGGTTTAGTCGTTTTATGCGCTCATTTCAGTCGAGTGGCATAGTAAGCGCCTGATAGAAAGATCGTTTGCGCAACATAGATGCGCATCAAATAGTTCATCGTCGAGGACAACAGTTCTTAAAGTGTTAGCCTCTTGTTGAACATACTGAGACAGGAAATGGCAAGAACAGTGAACCAAAGACGAATGACTTTTTCTTTGGAAAATGGTTGACAGATAGCAGATATGATTAGTATTTACCACTCGTTCGGCTCTTTGTAAACTACTAGTAATGTAAAAAAAATCTAGAAATAAAGACATTTGTATTTACCACTAGTTGGTACAGTGAAGAAAAAACACAACATAACACGAAATGAATAAAACCATCATGGACTGGAAATTTCTCCCAGTATCTCAATTCGCTACGCTAAAACAATTTTCCAAACCGTTTTACAAAAGCTGCATTTAGATTTAACTCGTGATTTTTGTCGTTGGACTAGTGGGGATACTAGTAACAGTTGCAGTTGTTAGTTTGTGTTGTTGTTCTTCTGTTTTGTTGTTGTTGCTTTTGTTTTGTTTTCTCTTTTTTTTTGTTGCGTTGTTGCTACTACGTTCACGTCAATATTACATCTATTATTGGTGTTACGCATTGAGCCACAATGTTTTCCAAACGAACTGTTGCTAAAACATATTTTTTCTTTTTTAATGACAAAGCTATCTTGCTCTCTGTATTGTATAATAACTCTACCAGGAATAATAAAACATTTCCGTTCTTTGATTATACAGTTTGTCGCCGTTATTTGTTCGCCAGTAATTACGAGGAATTTACTGCAGATCGAACATAACTAATTGGAAAATGCTTAAAAATAGTGAGGTGGTTAATTTGATTCTTAACTGTGTGTCGTTGTTTATGGCTTTGAACTTGGTGTTCGTTTTTGTTAAATATTTTTTTTCATTGGGTTTTATGCCGTTTGTTAACGATGTCTGTTATATACGGTGACCGGTTCACCTTACCAGTTTTCCTGGACTGTATACTAACTTCCACAGGGAGCTGGCAACTTTTCCACATATGGACGAAAATCGACATTTTTGTTATTTTTTTCATAGAAGGGTATGACCTGCCGCTACCGGGATTTGAACCCGGATCGCCAGGTTACAAGACCTGCGCAATAACTGATGGACCACGGACACATCCCTTTTGTTAGATATAATTCCATAAAGTGGATATGTTGTGTACCGTACTTTGTTCTATTCGTGGTGGATGGATGTACTACTGGTTCGGGGTATTAAGCCAAATGACAATAAACAGAATATATGTCTTTCTGTCCGACTTTTCCACACAATCAATACATTTAGCGTCATAAAATGATGAGAAAGTTATCAAAAACAAGTCGTATCAGAGACATATTTCCACATCTAAATATTCTAGATTGAATGGCTTTGTTTAACAATAAGATGACAGATCTATACATTTATAATTCTTTGATACTTCTTCAAATAAAAGACTTTCTTTATTTTTAGGTATACTTGTAACAATAATATATATTTTCTTATCATACTTGGTTACTTCATGCTCTTTTCGAGTACGGTAAAACCTCACTTAGCGACCGCCAAGTGTATAAACAGTCCAAATGTCAATATTAATGGTATACCGTTTGCAGTTTTATATCAATAGTTTGAGTAAAATCAAGTTTTTGTGAAAATGTTTTACAATATTAAAATGAAAGTTATGACAACAGAATAATCTAAAGTAGTAAAACGTTGAAATTAAGGTCATACTAAAAACTGTTGGTTTGTGGTTAAGACACGTAAACCTTTAACAGTGAATAAGTAGGTAGGCATTTTTATTATTATTTTAATGTATAAATTCCATTATTGTTTACTAATGAACAAAGCTGAGGTGATTGTATAACACAAAGGTGTCCGATGATAATCGATACACTGGACTTATTATATGTCATACGAAACAATGTTGAATAATTAAATTCTCTGTCCATGTTGATGTCATATCATTCAAGTACTTAGTTAAGTTAAAATTAAATAGTAAAGCATTATAGTGCACAATACACAGAGTGGATTGTTATTAATACAATGAAAGCATAGATAAAAAGATTTATACTGCACCAAAAATGCAGAAAATCGTTTAGAAATCCTAAGTTGAGTCCATTCAGGTATGAAATGTTTTATTTTTAAAGCAAGTTATAGGGCAAAAAATTAAACGTCAAAATAGTTGTAGTACGAATTTGTAGATACTCAAAATTAAGCTTACCGTCTTGCCACTAACATCGTTAACATAATATCCTCAGACGGCATGTTCAATAATTGAGTTTCTAAATTTATGTAATCCTTCTAAATGAAACCGCATCTATATAATGAACGTCAACATACACCAGACTGTATTCAATGTTCAAAACAAATTCTCGAGTATCTAGTTTTATAGTTTGTACATGGTGGTAAAATAAACAAAAACAATTTAATGGCATTACGCCAACGTGTTATTTTGCGGCAGTGGATTCCTTGACGTCAGGTAAAATACAAAACATCAATTTTACATCAGTATTAACACCTTGAAGTGAGTCTGGTTTGTAGAAAGCACGCACATATATAGTACATTGTTTATATAAGTGTATACAATCTGAGTACAGAACATTTAAAGATTTCCCACAATACACGTCAATCAGAACTTGTATGCGTTTTGTTTGGCGTGTTTAGATCTTAAATATACGAAATCGTTAGATTGGAACTCGTAACAACAACTTTCTGATAAGAAAACGATGCCAGCAAATCATTGAAACAGAAGGAATATGATGTTTCCTGTTAATTCTGAACAATAACTTATGTTATATATATATACATTTAGTGCCAGGTTTTATTGAGAATTTCGAAATTACTGCGACGCATCATTGATCCGTAGTGAGTAGCTGGTCCAAAGATGAGTTATCAATATATGAGTGTAAGATAGATGCATTTTCTTATATTTTCCATCATGATGTAAATAAATATCAACATTCTGTCATATTAATTATCTTTTTTCGTACCAAAGAATTTCGATGTATATTATATACATTGTATGAATAAAAACAAGGATGATTTTTGTGATTTCCAAACACACAAAAATATAACATTCATTTAATCATTATAACAAATAAATAAATAATTACGAATTCATAAAATGGCCTTTTAACTTTTTCAATACATCCGTGTTTTCTTCAAAACGACCAACATATTTCCCAACTCGGTAATTCAGCTATACATCTACGAAGGAATAAATTCGCAACATCAACCGATATTTCCTAACATTTGGATGACGCCCATGATAAATATAAGGCACCAGTTGTACTGCGTGCGATGTCAAAGTCAAATTATCTCCCTTTATTTCAATAAGGCTGTAGTAAGTTCTCACTCTTGACGAACAGTTTAGTGCGGCATCTCGCCCAGAAGCATCAGACTCCAAACTTTCATTACTACAATTTTCATGGAACTGTTTTGCAGAATTGAAACGTATATTTGGTCCTTAATTCAACGTATATGTCGTGAGAAGTGAGTGGTAATCATGGTTCTGTATATGAAGCTGTATTCAACAAATCAATGATCTCCTTAAGTATGTGTTGTACATTTACACCAGCTCAATAATAGATTAAATTAATGTAGTAAAATTAAAACTATGGGTAGAATACAATCGATATTTTTATGAAAACTAAGTGAATGTTTATCAAAGATGGTCAAATAATTACAAATGTATAGAAGTTCGTGATTGAGTTAAGGCGTGAGTTTTTTTGTGGTTACCCGACCTGCGCTAAGTTTTACCTGCGACCCTAGACTATTATTTGGCCGAGGAACGGTACATCCACTTTTTTATCTTTCGGCACAAAGATAATCTCAACAGTAGCTTTCAAGAATGATAATAAAAAAAATCACTAACCACCTACCCGATTTTCAATGAGCATGTAACCAGAAACAAAAAAAATCACGTGTTTTAGAAATATTGTTACAGTAATGACGTGTCGGCAGATTTCGGTTGTTCGTCCAAATGAAACATTTTTAGGTTGGGTTTCATATCATTTTCATCATGAAATGTACAATGTTGTAATTTTAGGAATTATTACCAAATACTATATCAGTAAACCAGTGTATATCGATATAAAATATAATAATTCAATAAAAAGTACTAAAATGAGATACACGGACAATATTTGTAACATTTAGTTCACTTGATTGATATATTTATAATATAAAAATAAACATCTCTTTACGTTACCCAGATAACAACAAAAATCATGCAGCATGTGTTTCATTGTACGGGAAGTCTACCAGTACACAGCTAACCGTCCATGTTCAGTTAGTGATTATTCAAGTACCGTTATAATTAGTTTGACGGGTGTTTACTAATGTTAACTAATATGTCGTTTTTAAACTCGATCACTGGACCTGTAAGGTAAGTGTGGTAGCTCGAATTTTCTGTGCGAACACAGAGCGCTGTTTGCGATTATATAGCCAACGTGGCGATACTTAGTGGTAGTAAGGTAGTAAAGTTCTATAGTTTTATTGGTCTGTGTGGCCGGGAATTCTAGCCTTTGTCGTATTGTTGTGAGTTAACCAGGTTTGCATTGTTTCTAAATAACAATGCTCAGTCGTGTTTCAGGATGATTGGATTTAAATGAAGAATTAATGGTTTATATCAACGCTAAGGTCTAATTTCATTCAACGTAAGTTCACTTCTCTTGTTCAAAATGTAACTTTATACATAAAACGTTGTATGTAATGTTGTAATTGCCATTAATGCCTAAGTTCAGTCCATTCACCATTTAGTTTTAAATAATTATCGCAGTTCCGTCCATCATGGTATTTGCTATTAGTGTCTTACAGAGCCCTCGTTATCAAGCAGTCATGATCTCTGACTAGTCAACACTAGCCCCACAGCAAGGTGATTTCGATTTCCACCCAAAACCAGACAAATTGCACATGTGAGGAAGCTGCCCAGCTAGCTTATGGAAGGTCGGAAGGTTCCACCCAGATATACGCCAGCAATATTCCTCTACCATTAATGCTGGAAAGTCGCCTAATGACCCTAGCTGTTGGTGCAAAATTAAACCCTAATAAAAATAATTATTGTATTGATTCATTAATCTGTAAACCTTGTTGAAAGGCTATAAATGGTTCTAGTTACACGATGAATTATCCGTATTGCTGTGTGCTAAACACATGCTTAGTGTCATAAAACGTTAAGCTTAACATATCAATGTTCCTTTTTACAAAAAAAAAACAATGGATATTCAGACCTTTAAACTGTTCAATAGTTTCTTGTTTTCAATATTAATGTCAGATTTAAGATTTCTTATTCATACCGTTGTTGTAGTTCCCATGAGATACAAACTGTTCTGTCAGAATACATGGTCAAGTATCAGTGTTACATTACCGGGTCTTTCAGACAAAAAAAATACAAGAAAGCATGAGCTTGAAGAAATAATGATTTGAATGAACTCTAGTATATCAAATATAGCAAGCTTTGACAAGTTTTAACCACCTTGCATTTTTGCTACAGACCGTTCTAAGACGGAACCCTCATGAAGACTGTGTTTTGTATGGTCCTGGGTAGGTTTTAGGTTGGGGAATTTTGAGATGGTAGTATTTTAGGGAGGTGGGATGTTTTGTAAGTGTTCTTTTAAGAATTCTTTTCTCATCTATATTGAGGAAATAATTTTTGCTATAAAATGTGAATTTTGAAGGCAGTACTATGTGATATAAAACGACCACTGCAGTCCAAAGGACATCATAAACATACAGTCATATCTAAATTTATGTTTAATACTTTGAACTTTGCAACCATAGCCTTGTATCCCTAGCAACAGTTTTATAGTATCTCATATGTATTCCTACCAGGTTGAAGTGATGAAGAAAATGTAATCATTTGTGGAACCCTAGATTGTGTGACATAACAAGTATAGTCAAACCTGAGAACACAGGCCACCCTTGGGGAAGACAAAAGGTGGCCTTTACTGACAGATGGCCTTTATTCAGAGGTCAAATAGTTCTAAATAATCAATGACAGTTTTTCAGTTATTAGTTTGTGAACTGAAAATTACCATATTTTCTGAGGGGTCAATGGATCTGTGAGTACAAAATCATTGATAAATATACATAGATTGCAGTTACGAACAAAGTGTACATAAGCAGATGTCCAGTATATACTGAAGGAAATTATTTTACCTGGCCCTAACAAGCTGAGGTAACTGCAGTGTCTGTTATTTATATATCATTATATCGTATCAAACACATTGTTTAATGATGTGATTGTTGCTATATTGGAAGAGAAAGTTTCTTAGCATGATAATATTATCTATATAATAAGATATTGAACCTCTATACTAAAAATCAATAAAGGTAATTCATTTTAGTTTCCAATATTTTTCATAGAGATTTTACATGGAAAATGCCTAATTAATGTGTCAGGTATAATAAATAATACTAATAAAATTGTAATAAATTACACATAATTGATACAAGTGTTTAAGTTTAAATGGCTATATAACACAGATAGGTGTTCCTGATATAAACTTCTGATACTTTGCTAAAATCTAAAGTTGTTTCCATGTTTCATGAGGAATAGTATTGTCTGATCGCAGGTTTAATAGGACATAATTTTTTACCAGCATCCAGCATATTAGCAATATATAAAACTGCCTTCACTGAATTGTTAATTATTAATGCCTATTTTACTACATAGATTCATATAATTTTTCTTTCAAGTCAAACTTTTGGTGTAAAGGGACTGAACTCCAGATTTACATAGAAAAAAATCATAATAATAAAAACTATGAAAATATAAGACACTTATAATAAACTAAGGTTTATTTTCATTGACAATTAATGAATACTGATAATTACATTTAAAATATATTTGATTAGTAGTATAGTTCTACAAGATGGCTTATGAGATCTGCATATTTGAAAACCTGAGCAAGTAATGATAATAGAATAGCAATAAAATTTTGAAATAATTTTGTTATATCAAATGACAGATACTTCCAGATTAACAAAATTAAATTGTCAACCTGGAGTCAAGTCCCTTTAAAGGGACATCTGAGCCATTTCCCGAAATCCTGTATGATTAAAAATTGATTATAAAAGATATGAAGAATAATTTAATGTTGTCATGGTGTTTGATGTTAAACATGTTTTAAACCTTTGCGTCATAATACCATATTTCCCTGCATCTGAAGTAGACAACATTAGAAAACATTGCAGCAAAAGAAGCCATTGCTTGTAATGAGTAATGGTTTCTTCTGCAACCATGTTTTCCATTCTATCAGAGAGAAATAACCCAATTTTCTTAAATAAATTGATGTTTTGTATGTAAGCTTTGAATTTGGAAGAGTCCGAAATATGCTTACGAGGCAAAGGGTTAAGTTATCAGCATAATTCTCAGTGTATTATGACAAGAGTTGGAATCATTATTGAAAGTTGAAAATATATGAGAACGTAATATTTTTTAAAAGGTCAACAAATCAGGATGTATGATACAAGAGATTGATCTGTCAAACAAACAAACACAATAACAGAGAATAAAATGAACTTTTAATGAACAGCATGACAACATTTATGCAAGTCATTTAGATAGATACATATTCTTGTCAACACACTGTAAGTATAAAAATCACAGAAAGATATCCATGAATTACAGTCACAAATTTTGCAGTCTATTGCTGTTTTATTAAAGAAAGCATACTCCAGTTTGTGCCATTTATACACACGTTATATGGTTATTCTTAACGAAGGTTGTTGAGGTTGTAGTTAAAATCTAAGAGAACATCAATTTTCGAGCTATTGCCAACTGTATCATGTGACTGAATATCATTATTGTTTATCAAATATTTGAAAAGATAAAACACAAATGGAATAATTTACATAAGAATGTATTTGTTTCACTGAGTCACAGAAGTCCCTACACCACATGATAACATCTGAGTGCTTGCATTTTGAATATTTTACATACACCACAATACAAATATACATATGTACCAACTTCAGTAATGTGTTCAAAAACTTTATTTCATTTTCTCTAAATATCAAAATATTCCTCTTCTATGTTTAGTTCCAAAACTTATGTCCAATCAAAGAAGATGTTTATTTACTTTTTCCACAAAAATACTCATTTGATTTAAATAAACTCTAATTTTGTGAAGTTTTGCCGATCTGGGTAAGGAAAAGCCTTTAAAAACACAAATACCTATGACATGATCTTATCTAAATCACAACTCTGTGTTTTAGTCAATTTATTATCCCTGATATAACATGTGATTCCCTCCCTTTGATAGTTGGTCAAATTACAGAAGTTGTACAAGTCTAATTAAATACATAATAAATTTATCACATAAATCATTGGATGTTAAATTCTTATCACACACAATCATAACTTCTTCCATATCAACATTTTGTTATTTGCTGGCATCTCCACCTGAAAAAAGGTGAAACAAGAACAAAATATTATGTATGGTATATATATGTTCTCCTATCTGAAAAATTAAAATATTAATATTTTAAGATTTGTACATGTTGATATCATACCAGTCCTAAATTTGGGAGTAGATAAAAAAGAACTGATCTAATGCATATTAATTCTATCTTCAAGATGTATCACTAATCATACAAATAAGTGTCCATACGCCATACATAGTACATATAGTTGTATGCATGTAATCATAGTACATGGTTTTCCTCCAAGATTTTTCACCCAAGGGTCCCGGGAACTCCCATCTCCAACATCTAAGGGGTCCCTAGGGATATTTCAGGTCCCACACAGAAAATGCCAAGAGCAAATTCCGAGTCAGAAGGGTTCTGAGGATGCGGTGGTCACTCTCAATGCGAGTCCCTTGGCTGAATATCGCGTCAGGATCGCAAGAAACCTGCATCAGGGAAATCCCTGGTAGTACCTTCAATTTCTATTAACAACATAATTTGTAGAACAGATTTTTCAATGATGTGTTGGTATATGTTTTGAATCAGTTAAACTGTCTCTTACCTTGTCTATCAGTGTGATATTATTGGACTCTGCTAAAGATTTCAAGTCATTTATATCCCTAATTCCCCAGTCTTTGTTTCTGTAATGTAGAAAATGATTAAATCTGTCTGCCATGGTACTTGTATTAGTTTTATTTGTTTAGTTTATAAATTTCATGAAATTATAAATGGCTATCAGGAAACAGGACGTGTGATGGTACAAATTATCAACCCAAGGAAAAACTATCAACTAAGATATTGCACAGGTGAAAGTTGAAAATTTAAAAAAACCTGGAAATCTTAACCTCGGTAACTCAGAAACAATAAAAACCTGTAGGGTCCAGACCTGGGAAAAACGCAGGTTCTGGAAAATTTTAACCATGACATTGGAAAATAAAATCATCGGATAATCTGCACTGTTACACTCAATATCAATTGATATTTGATTTATACAGAGAAAAAAACACTTATTGTTATAACATAATTATGAGAACACATGATAATTCTGGTGTTGCAGTATATTGATTATTATTTCAAAAAATATGGGTAAACAATGGTATTGAGGCATATTGGTAACCATTCTGAGAGAATATAATGTAAAATATGGGGTTGTAGTATATTATTATACTAGTATATAATTAAGTGATTTTAAAGAATTATAAACATTACCTTGCTTTTAATGACTTGTCAAAATTCACATTACTTTCTGGTTGTAGAATTCCATTCTCAGCATATGGCTAGAAAAATACACACATAAATGTAAATATACACACATACTGTACGTAAACATTCACACATACTGTATGTAAACATTCACACATACTGTATGTAAACATTCACACATACTGTATGTAAACATTCACACATACTGTACGTAAACATTCACACATACTGTATGTAAACATTCACACATCCTGTAAGTAAACATTCACGCATACTGTATGTAAACATTCACACATCCTGTAAGTAAACATTCACGCATACTGTATGTAAACATTCACACATACTGTAAGTAAACATTCACACATACTGTAAGTAAACATTCACACATACTGTAAGTAAACATTCACACATACTGTATGTACACATTCACACATACTGTAAGTAAACATACACACATCCTGTACGTAAACATTCACACATACTGTAAGTAAACATTCACGCATACTGTATGTAAACATTCACACATCCTGTAAGTAAACATTCACGCATACTGTATGTAAACATTCACACATACTGTAAGTAAACATTCACGCATACTGTATGTAAACATTCACACATACTGTAAGTAAACATTCACGCATACTGTATGTAAACATTCACACATCCTGTACGTAAACATTCACACATACTGTAAGTAAACATTCACGCATACTGTATGTAAACATTCACACATCCTGTAAGTAAACATTCACGCATACTGTATGTAAACATTCACACATACTGTAAGTAAACATTCAAACATCCTGTAAGTAAACATTCACACATCCTGTAAGTAAACATTCACGTATACTGTATGTAAACATTCACACATCCTGTAAGTAAACATTCACACATCCTGTAAGTAAACATTCACGCATACTGTATGTAAACATTCAAACATCCTGTATGTAAACATTCACACATACTGTGTCAAGCATGTCATGGAGATTTATACCTTACTGCAGTAAAACCTCATCTAGTGACCACTTCAATATAATGACCAATTCATTATTACAACCACTTATTTCCAGATTGGATTTCAATATTTACTGTATATTTTAACTTTAATAAAAAGACTGGTCCTGTCTGGTCACAAAGTTGGTCTTAATATCAAGACTTTTCTGACTTTGAGGTTCAGTCAGTACTCAGAGCACAAACATGAAGTTCTCACTTCTAGTTAATCATCTATCATATGAAGTACATAAAACTGACTTTCTTCAATCTTTCAACATTCTCTAGTTATTATTTGCTGATTGCACAAAACAACAAAACTTTATTTGTTGGACTAAATGCTTTCTTCCGTATGACTCTAAGTTTATTTTCTCTACATGAAAATAAAACCCTTTGATACAAAGAAATTGCTGATAAAATGTCTTATTTAAGGCACAAGACTAGAAAATAATAGTCATGTTCAGAGTTGCTTGACAAAAAGATAATGGCAGGTTTGGTCGAATGACTGATCTAATTTTTTTCACAACTAACTTCAGTGTGAAAAAAGTTATGATTTGTCCCCACAATGTATTTGCATTTTATCATAAGTAACACAAAGATCACACAACAAGTTGTTTCTGGCTTAATAAATCTGTGGTATTTTGATAAATTAATAACTATATTAATGTTCTATGTGTATGTATGTAATATTTTGTAAGTTGGGGAAGAGAAGGGCCCACAATGACTGATAGTGTCATACTTATGATAAATGAAAAATCATAATGATTGTACATACCCCATATGTGATCAACATACTTCCAGGTTTCAATAAAATACCTGCTGACTCAAACAGGCCCTGAAAGTATTGTTAGACATGTTGTAAAGAATGATTAATACAGCAAATATTTTCAACTAATCACATAATACTGCTGAACAATTGAGAGAGTACCTGCTGTAATTCAAGTAAAAATAATGTGCAGTATAACCATTAAGTGGTTACATCTGTGGAGGCATTATTTCTGGTGCATGCAAGTGATCCTTTAAAGTCCAGGAATTAATTCAACAGAGAAATATAAAAATCTAAACCCTTACTTAGTTTGTAAGTAGTATTCAATGCTGTAAACAAATACAGTTTACATTATCATTATTACTGTGTAACCTCACTAATCTGCACCCTTCTAATAAGTATAAAACAATGTAACCGCTCTAATCTGAAGTCTCCTTGTAATTATTATACAGTGCAACCTCCCTCATTTGGATACTGCAAGTAATTATAATACTGTTATACTGCTAATCTGGACCCTTCTAGAAGGCATAGTACTGTGTAACCTCGCTAATCTGGACTCTTCCAGTATTTATATTACATGTATATTATAAACTTTCTGACCTGGATCCCTTAATTATACTATGGTGAAACCTCAACAACCTGAGGACCCTGTAGTAATCATCATACTTCATAATCAGATATGTCAGGCATATCCAATGTAAATCCAGACTTTGTTCGACAAATTTTCTTCATTCTAACATTCTACTCAGTCTGTCTGGCTGAATATATGGAAATTTACGTAACTGTTTCATCAGCACATTTACTAATATTACATTACATTTACAAACTACTTACAATGGCTGTCAGGTAAGGTGATATATGGACCATGTTAGCATTGTATATCACATCAATACTGGAAGGTTTTAATTGCCCGGTCCAACTTGATATTGGCTGTGTTACATCAATATAAAGTGGTTCTTTGACATTAGCTAGTTGTAAATGTGATGTGTAAGCTGATATACTGAAATAAAATCATATTCTGCCAGTAATGTATAAACTTAATATTACCCTGATGTAACAACATAGTGAGGGTCATAATGATCCTGAACACTCTCTGGATCACCTGAAAAATTGGCCATATAATCTAGATAAAAGGTAATCAAAAATAGGCCAACAACCTACGATCAAACTTGACCTAAATTCATTTACGCATATAATCTGACCCAGTACAGAGCTTATCAGACATACAGCTGGGATCAGATGTAGTCAACTCAGTTGTAGTAAGGTGTACAGTGAGTACCATGAAAATATATTAATGCGATCTAACCCCAACCAGATAACAAAAGGCAAAAGTTGATAACAACAACAGATTATACTGAACACTGTCTGCTAAAACACACTGTACCCATGACAATAAGCATAATATGAAAATATGGTAAAACTGCTGCGAAACTTTAATGTAAGGATAAATTGTTTTGTACTGTTCATTGATTAACAAAACATCTTTTTTATTGCTATTTTCAGACCAAAACAATCTGTAACTGTTTTGGTAATGTTTATCTAAATAAGACATCTCATACTTAAGTTGAAAAGCTTTTTGAAAAATTTCTATCAAGTCTTACATAAAAACACCACTTTCATACTGCAAAATCATCTAATACATACACACCTGGAGTCATTTTGAAACACGGTATTCAACTAAAGATTCCACAAGAATTCCTGCAAAACAAAATAACCAAAATCTCACCTTTCAATATGATTCTGTTCAATATCACTCGGTTGAAAGGTCGCTCTGGTAAATGTTTGAGCAAAAAATGTTATATGTTGTCCAGTTCCTGAGGCTATCTCCAGGATATTTCCATCAAATGTCTCAGGAATGTATTTCTGTAAAACTTGTAGAATAGGTGTTTTATTTCTGTCTGCTGCAAATGCTTTTTCCATGACTGGTTTCTACAGGAATATACAGAAATTGAAATAAACATGTTTGTGTATAAATGTTATTTGTCATTAAACTGGCAAACATATGAATAATTTACAATAATTTAGTTTCTAGTAATTCATTTTAGCTTGATTGTGAAATAAGCAATTTTGCTTATACATGTATTAATTATGATTGAGTCTGCTTCCTGGACACTACACTAGTAGAAGTACTGCATCCGAAAAAATGGGATTGTGAAGTTCATAAACAAAACCCATCGAAACTGGGATTTGAACTCAGGACTTTTGGATCAGAGGTCGGACATGCTACCTCTAGAACATGATGACTCCCATTTAATGATATAAGTACAGAAATACTAAACAAGTACCTATATTTTATCTGCAGCTAAGAAAATGTAAACAGGAGTTTGGCTGTACAAGAGTTAAATCACAAGAGAGTAACACCAGTGAATAAATAACATCTTATACCATTTCCAAAATGTTTTATCTACAGTATTGTATCAACAATTAACTAAGCCATCCTAATAAGGTTAACATGAGCGACTGTGTTATCTTTGCAGTGAAATCATGGTCGAGTTCTGATGCGTTTTCAAATTCAATTACGAGTTTACTTCAATCCCCATTCATCGTTTGTATCAGTTTTTTGCGTAGAATTACTATATATTACTATATTCCATTGTTTATAAGATAATAAGAATAAATTCTTACCTTAGATCGAAGCGACACTGTTCCTATATTGTAAAATAACTTCATAAATTTATCTACCCGACGCATTTACAAATGGCGTTTAATCAACAAAGGGAGGTAAGAAGGGAGGCAAAGTGTATTCCCCGGCCCTAGCCGTACCGTAAACCGGGCCTCGATAATTTTGTTTTTACTTAGGGATCATACACCTTGAAAACGTAAAACTGTATGATTGTATTCACAAAATACGTGTGTAAGCAAAACAAGTTTACGTTTTAGAAAGATAATATCATGATGTTCAAAATTATGCAAAAGTATCAATATTTGCAAAACACGCACTCAAAATGATATACATGTGTACATACGTGAATTTAAGAACAAGAACTTTGAGAATAGTTTCAACGTATTTATTCTAGACAACGATTAACACATCAATACTTCGTTGTTAGAAACATTTAAATGCTCAGTGAGTGACTTACATGAGTTGTCTGAAGAGACGGGGACGGACATCTTATGCAGAGTACTGATGTACTATATCGTGAGTACTGAACAATTATTTTAACGATTGTTAGTTATTAACTGTGTATCGTAATTAAAGAGTCAATTAAACGTACCGGTATATCATAATCCAGTTGCATGAGTAATAATGATATAATTACAAAAATTTAAATACAAAAATGGTTTCTAATTTTTTAACACAAATTGATGCCTCTGTCCCCACCCCACCTCTCAAAATATCTCCTTTACTCTTTTCCACAATCTCTGAAAGCAGTTGGATGTCTTTTTCTTCTCTTCCTTCTGACTAGACCCACAACCTCCACAAAGCCCACACAGATATTTCCTTAAACCTTTCATATTGCTATTTCTTCTTTCAGTTTCGATCTCAATTTCAATACCATTGTCTATTGCTGGGGCCGAATCGGCAGCATGTAAAATGTTTTCTTCTTTTACCATTTTCTGAAATATGTCTTCAAGCTGTACATTGTTTTCTATTGGAGACAACCGTGCTGCCATTAAACCATCTTGCATAGCTGGCATTGGATTCACACATTGTTTAATTTCATCTTCTATGTTATCTGGTCTAAATGATTGCACAATGTCTTCTGTGACTTCCTCATTGATTTCTTCAGCGACATTCATCTTCTTCTGCACAATTGGCTTTAGTCGTTCAGTCATGGTGACAGGAAATAAATTGCCCTTGCTTGCGGTGTTATTTGTCGGAGTATTCCCATGAAGGGTTGACTCTAGAACTGACGACTTGCTGTTTGTTTTACATCTTTTGCTTTCTTTGAACATTTCATCAATTTCATGAATAAGGTCATCTGCAAGTTTAAGCTCATCTTCAAGACTGAGTGAACTCAGTGAAACATCATTAAACAAGCTACTATGTGAAGACAAACTCAGCGGTGACAGAGAGCTTAAAGGACTTCTGGTCTGAAATTGTAATGAAAGAATATTTCATTCATGGACGGAATGATTTATTGTTTTATGTGACAGAATTTCACGAATTTTATACTGAAATAACTTTATTTAGAATACAGAGACCGTATCAGTGAATTAGTAAAAAACGCAAAGGATATCTCTACTTACTGTCTTCTTTGTATCTAGTTCTGTCTGAAATTCTACAAGGTCGGTTCCATTATAGTTCTCCAAACCTCTCGACTTAACAACATTCCCATTTGTATCCAGAGTGTATGTTCCACCTGGTCGTTTGTTTATATCCTCTATGTGTGTGCAACAGTGAAAGAAAGAAAGAAAAAAATGCGAGAAAAAAGATAAAAAACATAAAACAGAAAGTAAACTACATAGCAAAATATAACTAGACATTTACTTATTTCATACAAGATTAGCATAGTTTATATAATTTAATAAGTTTTGCGGTTGTATTCATAAGATTATAAATTTTTGTATTGTTGGCTTTGTGTAACGGTATTTTTAACACTTTTTTCTAATCTGAGAATATTTTGGACAAATTAGTAGAGGGAGCTTTGTTTATTTTTTATAACTCCTAATTATTTCCATTATATGTTCGAATTATTATTAGTGTCATTATATAACATTTTGTATGTCTTAAATAATATGCTATGTTCGCCAGTTGTTGAGATTTTTACCCAGCATTTGATTATTAGTATTTGGCTGTGTATTTTCAATGGAAATCGGTCGAGTTCTCCGTATCATGTATCTAAATTAGTAGAGGGTTTTGCATTTAATATTCATTCGTGGGCAGAATTTAGAGAAAATGGTTTCTATATTTGGGCATGCGTGGTGCCCCCAGATCTCCAAAGAATAATTGAGAACGGGTAATACTACTGAATCAAGGAGATAATTTCTTTGATATAGGTAGCTCCAGTTGATTAAAAACTATAAATAAATTATGCACTGGGGACGATGCATGCTGGGCTATAAGTTTTTGAGTACGGTTCTAGCGTCCATTTTTAATAAATAAATAAGTGTGCGCCTAAGTATTTAAAACTTTCGACGATATCTTTACGCGTATTGTATAGAAAAAAGTCATACGATGTGTGCCTTCCCTTTTCCAAGATCATAATTTTAGTTTCCTTCACGTTTAGTTTAAGTTTCTAAGTGTTACAATACTGCTGTATATCATTCAAAATGGATTGAAGAGAAATTGGATCATGCGCAAATACAGCAGAGTCGTCTGCAAATAAGAGAAGAAGAATTTGTAGATCCTCCATCGTGACGACGCCATTTATGTTAGTGTTAATATTATTTAGTATATCGTTGAAATAAAATAGGCATAGTATACTACTTGCTGGATTGTCCTGTTCAACTCCTATGTTTGAAGTTATAATATCTGATTTCATTGAATGATATTTTACATAAGGTCTAACATGGGAATACATTGATTGAACGGCGTTCGTGAATTTTAGGATTTTCGTTCAGTAGTTTTTTTCCATAATAATAATCGATCTATTTTATCAAACGTTTTTCCCAATCCAAGAATGCAACATATAATTTTGTTTTTAAGGACAACGTTTTTGCAATGATGGCGTGTAAAATAAATATACAGTCCGTTAATTGTATTTATTTGTTGATTTGTTTCGTTGAAACCCGTACTAATTATCAATTATCTTTTGGTGTTTATCGGCCCATTTAATTAATCGATTAACGATTAACTTTGGGTATATTTTTGAACGTATGTTGTTAAGAGTAATTCCATGGATTTTTTTTGATTCATGAATTCCACCTTTAAATATTGGGATGATAATGCATGCTGCATGGAGAGCTGGTCATCTCTAATAAGTAAAAGGGGAGGAGTGTAGTGATTGTAGGAATATGGGCCGCTTTCAACAGACTTGGTGTTGGGTTAACTCTTTAGCGACGTGGTTGAGTGTCCGCCTACAGTGCTAGGGACCCTGGGTTCAATCCCCGGTTAGGACCATGGATTTTTCTCGCTTCCAATTCACTATATTGGTTAGATTTGCACGAAAGATCGGAGTGAGTGTGTCGTCCCAGTCTAAAAATAACTCGGATGTGGGTAGTTGATTTTCATCATGTGTATGTTTATCTGAACATGTAGTTTCAATAGAAAAATGTATGGCGTTATGGTCTGAGAGATCTGTTGGTAGCACAATTTCAAATGCAGAGATAAACTTAAAATCCTTAAAATTCAGTAGGAGATGATCAACAGCGCTCATACCGTTTTTATTATGGAAAGTAAATTCCCCAATCAATTTGTCAAGATGGAGCCTCCCATTAACTATTAATAAATTTGTGGTTTTACATACATCACTCAAGCGCATCCCAAGTGCGTTTAACAAGTCGTCTTTGTTTACTCTAGGTGAGATTAAATATTTGGTTGTAAATTTATTATATTTTCTGAAAATCCATCAAGTCTAATAAAATCGGATTCATGCGATGCTCTACTGTTAAAATCGCCAGTTATCATGACTTTGTCCATAGTTTTATGTTTCTCAATGCCTAACTCCAGTTGTTCGAACATATTAACATAAAGGCTTTGAAGTAGTTTGTAATCGTGTGGAAAATATATATGGAACACAAATATACATCTTCATTAAAATGAAAAAGAGTTTTACATAGTCTTAACAAAATTATTCCATATTGGCATTCGTCAATAATATTTAGCTTATTTTTTAAATTACCTTTGTAATAAATAGAAATTCCACCTGAATAGCATCCTTTGCGAGTGTTCGTTGTTTTATTTCCATATAAATGTTCTACACAATACCCATCGATGTTTCAGTCGTAATGAGATTTTGATGATAACCAAGTTTCGGTTAGAATAATTATGTCATGATCATTAATAATTGCGCTAAAAACAGTGTCGAAACAGATACAGAGTGTGTGCACTTACGAAATTTGATGTTCTCTAAAATATGATGCAATGTTGAAGATAAAACGTATGGAATAAACTTGTGCAATGAAATAAATAATAAATTGAAAAGTTGAGAAAGGAAGAGAAGATATTCAAGTTTGAAATTAAACAAAATGTATAGCCCAAAACTGAAAGCAAACCGATAGAGAAAATATGCAAAAATTAAGACGCTTTATCGTCTTATCATTAGAAGAATAATTTATATTTGTATATAATACGTTAAAAGTATCGTGGATTTCAAACGTACCTTTAGAATTCATGGCAGCTTCTTGATTAACAATACATTATTGTTTACTGTTGTGATGAACTGAAACTATTGAAATAAAATGGTTACAGAAATTAATCATGTGCAACATAGTAATACACGCGGTAAAGGCATAAATATGAAATTTTTTATCACCAATCACTAGAATAAAAACCTACTTGCTGGTAATTCAGAACAAATTAAATAGATGCAAATGGTGGGATATGGAAAATCTATTCCGTATAAAACTTAACAAAATCAGATATAAATTCAGAAAAGAAATATGTAAATACTCTGTTCATAAGTATTGAAAACAGATGCATTCAGGTTTTAAGTGGTTTGCGAAACAAGCAAACAAACAAAAAAAAAAAAACGTGCGATTTTTTTCATTTTGAATAGAAACTATCTAGACATTCATCGATTTCTTTGAATCTAATAATGAAAGAATCTTCAGAATATCATGTAGATGTATGAAATTATTTGTTAGTAGACAGATATTTACTAAAACAATATGTCCATTACATTTTCAGAGCATAGTTTCTACCATGTGAGTAAATATTTCAACTATTTCACCATAATGATATCATATACCAACCTATTATCTTCACCGGAAGTGTGTTTTGACGTCTCCTGGTAACGTCCAACTGCGCTCCCATACTCGGCGTCATACAAGAGCGTTCATTGGCTTATATATTTACGACGCTTCTTTCAATTGGTCTTTAACGTTGTATTGATCTATTTTTAGACGCAAAATGGGAAATTACTCAATTCGACACTACGAAGCATGAGTTACCTCTATTCATATGTAAACTGGGCATCCATACTATATGTTCATGTCTGCTTTTGTTTAAAATATCAATAGCCTGATCACTTACCCTTACACACTGGCAGTTTGTCTTGCAAACTTGTTTTGCTATTGTAAAAATTATCAGGCTGGATAAACGTTCGAAGCTATCCGTACTAAGATACATACTGTCTGTCCCGAAGACTCGATAATCAACTGAGTATACTTGTAAAATATTATCCAGATATCTCCGGATAAAAAGGCATTAGTGTGCCAAAGAGATGAAAGACAAGTGCAAAAATCGCATGCCTTGCTTATGAACACTCTGACCATTACGTTCTTATTTATTGTACTGAACATTAAAGTGCGAGATAGAAGTAAACATCGGCGATAACGAAAAATTTAATAAAGTAAATAAAATATTGCAATTAAAAGACCCTGATATAAATGTTATAATACGTTTTTGTATCTACCATTCATATGATGATACTGGTGAGTTTTCACTGACTGAAGTAAACGTAATTCGCCTTGATCTTCCTTCTGAGCCTCAGCTAATGCAAAAAAATGCAATTTCAAAGAAAAACGATTCTTTATTACTATTTTAAGCATACCATCTGTATACATTTTAAACAAATAGTAATAACAATTTGTAATAATACACGTGTATGAAATTTGAACAGTCTGTAATAATAATTGTATACTTACTAAATATGTATACTAGACGAAAACTAGTGATCATAAACCAAGTATAGGATTGTTTTCGTTGTTATTTGACAATGATGAATTAGTTATAAGAGTTATAATACATCTTAAAAAATAGTATTTCAGCTCACATCACAGAGTAAATAGGGTTGATTTAAAGGGATATCCACATACTGGCATAATAGATTTCTACCTGGCATTTATTTCATAGTGGATGAATTATATTTGGAATCAAAATAGCGATTAAGAATGTATAAACAAATCCGGAACGCCTCTGGGTTGCCTCAATATCCCCACACAATGTGATATAGAATGTTTCAAATCCCAACGCAGTTTACATCCACCAAATTCATAATAGTTTATCCTCGACTGAGAAATTTAATTTTACAGAAGGCTTCATGTTCCTCATAAAGCGAGCAAGTCCAACTAAGGGAGACTAATCACTTGTGAGTGGAACAAAATGTCTGCACAGTTACTTCCATTTGAAGAATCAGAAAAAATGCGCCAGTCAACATTTGCTCGTATACTTCTTTGCTTTATTTTAGAGAGCTTAAGTGTTAAGTGGTATATCAAGAGCGGAATGTCTGTACAGTAAAGTGGTCATATTAAATATTTAAATTATTTTATTTATCATTTGATATAATAATGTTGGCTCTTTTGATTTATTATTTACAATTATGAAGTGTTTCAGGTGATTAAATGAATGATAAAAGTAGCTAATAACAGCACTTTCTAACGTAAAATTGATTAATACATATGAACTTTTTTGAAGTTTTCTACATCACTCCTTTTATAACCTCACAAATGAATATGTATTTGCATTTGCATACTAAAAAATAATCCGTATGTGGAAAAGTTGCCGGTTCCTTGTAGAAGGGTAAGTTAGTACTGGTTAGTATTCAGTCCAGGAAAACTGGCAAGGTGAAGCTAGGTGGCTGTATATAACTGAAAAAATGTTGGAAAACGGCGTTAAACCCCAAACAAACAAACAAACAAACAAACGCACACACACACACACGCGCGCGCGCACACACACAAAGAAACAAACAAACAAAGAAACAAAACAAGAAACATTCCTAATTGTGGCATAAACAGTTTATCTCATTTAAACATGTACATAACAAGCCCTTACAGCATAATAACATTATTATTATCACATGGCTACCCGTCATCGAAAGCTGTATCGATTATTATTCTAACACGGGGCTCTCGTGGACGCTGAATTCTTTCAAACTTGTAACACTTGTATGTGAAAACATTTTGATTAAAACAAGATTTTTTTCATTACCCCCATTACCATCTCGAGGCTGAATTCCAATCAACAAATATACTGCAGAGTAAAAACAATGACACGTTCGTATTGATACATGTGTCCAAAATTACCCTGGATTTAATCGTATCTAAGACAATTGTAAACATTAAGTATGCGAGTTCTTTTTTGACTATTTATACATATATTTCTATGATTCAATAATCGAGTACATTCCATTCTGAATAACTGCTATACATGCGCGACACAAACAAACCATTTACATGTCGGGAAGGCATAATGTTAATCACAATCTCACCGGAACATGACCAAATACGGGATTTTAAACAGACATGGTTCGAATAACATGGCTGTGAGTAAAATGCAATCATAAATGTATTCTAGATTTTATTCCAGTATTTCTGGACTGTTTTGTCAGGATCAGTCTGAGATGCTTTAAATGCAAATTTATTTTATATAAACTGTCTGTTGATTAACCAAATATAATAAACACGCGACATAGTTTATAAAATATGTATTTTATTGCAGGATTATGTATACATTTGTACATGTACTATCATATTTTAACACTATTTTTATCATCCTTCACAAAACTGATAGCATTAATAAATTAAAACTTATGTCACTCTCGGCTGAATGTGACACCATTTCCTTGCTTCAATTAATAAAATATCATGGATTTGTTCAGCCGCGTATTACACAAATTCCTATGAAAGCAAATGTAATATAAATAAAGACGACAACGGCACGCATTTAAACATAGGTTAAATGTTGGACAAACAGGAAAACAGAATTTCGCAGACGGAAGGAAAATTGGTATTTTGAACGTTTTCGAAAGTTTGCATAAATCATTTCAATACCTCTTATAATGTCTAGTGGCATTAATCACAGTCTGACAGCCTCTACGCATGCTCCGTATAAACCGGATAATTTTAAATAGTGAAATTCTGTCCCAATCCTCTTACAAAGCGATGCTGTTCAGCGACGGTATTTCCTTGCATTTGACGACAAGATTTGGCTCTCTGACGTATGCCACAGCCATGTCACTGGGATTGGGGTCCGATGACCTTACAGGCTAGTCCAAAGTGTTAATGTTTTCGCATTCTAGCCAAACATATAATGGTAAGATAATTGATAATTACACAGACATACTAATTAAATGTCAACCAGCTCTAGAACGGCAACTGACACATTGTGCACACAAAATGGCTGCTAGTAACTAAGATTTCATATTGACAAAAATACATAAAACATAGATTACAGTCGATCCTTAACATCAATGAAGGAATCTCAAAATGAAACAAGTACTACATTTGATGGTTTAAGCTTGCATGCACAATAATGATAGACTGTAAATAAGAACCTCTTAAATATGCATCGATGAACAATATACAAGTCGCGTAAAATGGATATAAGACTGGATTTAAAGCATGAAGTAAAACAGCGATACTCTCTGAAGCACACGTATTCAGAATGCACAAGCATGCTGATTTAAAGGTTTATCGCTACGATCAACATGGAACTTTCAGAAAAATACTACATAACATCTAAACCTGGAGTGAAATTAATATATCTAGTGGTTAAAGTATAGGTATTGCACAAAGTTGTGAGCACTCAGGGTGTTACATTATTAAGTACAACAAATGCAGGAGAGTATTAACAAAATCTAGACTTTATTCACACAGATTACGAACTGAAGTTTGTAGATTGACTTAACCTAATTTAATGATAATGGAAAATAGTTAATTAGAAGAGGAGTCACATCATACAGTTTAATGTAAGTTATATGATTAATATAGAAAAAGTACATGCAAAGTTATTAAAGACATACGTCAAATATTTTAAATATTCGTGAAAGAAAGAATACTGCAAAATATAGCTGTTTACAACAAGACTATTTTTCTGTAAACTGAAATTAATTGTTTTACCTTTATATCGTTGTATTACATAATCATAGGCTGCATGGCTTACGGGATTTATGAAATAAGCATATGTACAATATGTAAGCATATCCTGATATATTTAATATAATAATAAATAAAAAAAATGTAGTATATCAAACAATCCAGATCAAGGATAACAAAAACAAGAAGGCCATGATGGCCCTGCATCGCTCACCAGAATAAATATTAATTAACTTGTTACTAAAAAGGTAATAAAGGTACACTTGTTGGCAAATAATAGGGAACAATAATAAACTTGATAAAGGACCATCAAAGGATACTACAAAAGAATATTCGTGATGACTGAAGAATGCCACAGACCAAATTTGGTGATGATCCAACCACTGGTTAATGAAAAGAAGGTATTTCTATGTTTAGCTCTAGCGGCCCGTAATTGGGGCCAACCATTTTTATTTGAGCAAATCTAATAGAACACTATCTAAAGATGCTAAAAACCAAGTTTGGTAATATTCCATCCATAGAAACATGAGAAGAAGACGTTTAAAGGTTTTTTTTCTATTTTTAGCTCTAGCGGCCCCTAAAAGGGGCCGACCAAATTTATTTGAGCAAATTTGAGAAAGGACTATCTAAGGATGCTACAGACCAAGTTTGGTGATGATCCATCCATAGAAACATGAGAAGAAGACGTTTAAAGGTTTTTTTCTATTTTTAGCTCTAGCGGCCCCTAAAAGGAGCCGACCAATTTTTTTGAGCAAATCTGATAAAAGTCTATATAAGGATGCTACAGACCAAGTTTGGTGATGATCCATCCATTGGTTTCATGAGAAGATGATTAAAGTTTTTTTTCTATTTTTAGCCCTAGTGACCCCCAAAGCAGTCAACCGGAAAATTATGAGCAATTTGCAGTAAGAACGTCAAAAGGCTTATGCACAGCAAATTTGAAGTAAATCCGATGAGTAGTTTCTGAGGAGAAGACCATTGTTGACGCCAGACGACGGACACCGGTGCATCCACCTACCCATCCTTTCAGCTCACCCTGAACCTTCGGTTCTGATGAGCTAAAAAAGAAAAACAGACATTAGGTTTGTATTTCCAATGTGGTTCTTGAAATTGACTTATTTCGTGGCATCAGAAAGGCAATTTAACAACCTCAGAAATAATAAATAGACACTGGGCTCAAATTATCACATATATATTTATGTAATACGCACGCTGGATTAAACTAACAAAATAACCAGGTTTTCAAATTAATTTAAATTTTATCTAAAATCTTTCACAACAAATTTGAGAAGCCTCGTATTTAAAACTTCCTGGTAGATTTTCCAGATTACGTATACATCCATTAAATGTCAATTTAAAACTTTCAGCTCTCAGCTGCAAGAAAAAATATGTTCTAAAACCAAAATAATGCTTAACTATAATAAAATTATCACTCAAATATTCAGGGGAAATTTTGTTGAACTACTAGTGTTACGAATCGGCATGTGATTACTTGATTTACTTTAGATGTACTGAATGCCATTTAATGTCTTGAAATCGAATGTGAGTATCTCCATACGAAAGTAAATAGAATTGCATTGAGTACCTGTTGTTATAATCTGATTTATATACAAATTCGTATGACTTAACCATTGCAATACGTGTTGAACAGTGGAACACTGAACTATATAGTGTTTATAAGTTATTATACAACATCTTGAAACTTGATTCCATCATTCATTGTTTTTGCTTTTTTAAATGAAGGAACGGAAGATTAATATGCTTTACTACACATAACAACGAATTTGTGTTTTTTGGTAAATGCTATAAATATTTAAAGAGATCCTATGACTGAATGGTTTTAACATAACGCCTAAATGAAATTGTAATAGTTTGCAGTCAATAAATTGGTCAAGGATATTATCATTTGTCTATGCTAATAACTTTTTACATGGCTGCACATTCCCTGCATTTAATTTTGATAAATTACTCATTCTATACTTGACTGATTATGAGCACATGTTTATGCATATAAACGATTTATTAATTTGCTTCCCTGTTCATGACTACATTTATTTTAAACAGGTCTTATTTTCATCTCCGAATTCTTCATAGACTCCGAATGCCCTCTCCATGACTTCCAGTTAAGTCCCTTGCCATATTCGTCATTCAAGTAAATTCCATTCAAGTTTGAACTGTGACAATTTCTGTACCACCATCCTCCACCATAACGGTCTGCGCAATTATACTTCTTTATACCATCATTATCTCTGTCCTTGGCAGTAAATTTCATTTGGTTGTGATAGGTTAAGCTGTCACCTACATTACCTCGGAAACCGCCAATGTGTAGTTTATATTGTAATGCCTCATTTTCTATAGAGAATGGCGCATACTCGGCATAGCCAGTCATGCCATCTTGTGCGATGAGGTCAATCCGCAGTTGATATGTATTGTGTCTCGTTAGATTCCAGATATTTTCATTCCCCAGCCAGTAGCTGCCATGTTTATCACCGAACCCTATTTTATAATCGTTCCATGTTCTGTAGAAATCCGTGAAATCGATTCTGCGTTGTATAATTGTCCAGCCGCCAGGTGGCGTGTCCATGTCACATGCTACATATATTCCCGGGCTGTTAGTACCAGCTGGGAAAATACGGTAAACACCTGAGTGATTGACTCCAATATCCCATAATTCTTTGCAATCCTTGGGTCCTGAGTAAAGCAAATGACTTACACTGTTAATACATGTACTGCACGTGACAGTTAATTATATTTATTCTTGTACTTTAGTAAATTCCCCCAAAATTTTCCTTAAAAGTGAATGCAAGATTGTTTGTGATTATGATGGTCAAATATATGTCACAATTTATACATTCACAAACCCTCCTTACGTTAAGCTAACATTATCAAGCGAACATCCAAAAGATTACGATATAACGTCTGAAAATTACATTCACATTAATCCTTACTAACGCTCAGGCGAAGATGTACAGCATATGTTTCATGTATGCTTTGATCCGGTACTATTGATTATAAAGATTTTGTAAAAATGAAAAAGGAAGTTGCTTTAACTTCACGATTTTTATTCTTTGTAATATTATACACCGTGTTAAACTTAAAGTACCTTGAGTATGTTACTGGTTTTTATCAATTAACTATTTAATATTAGACGCGTTTCACTTCAGATGCAGGGCCGATATGGAGTTCACAGCGACATTATGAACATAAAACTCGGTCATTATGAAAAAACACGTTCTTTATAAAACACTCGGCTACTTTGAGATTCGGTCATTTTGATTGGCGGTCCTGCTCGGCCATTGTGAAACCGCTGGAAATATTGTATAGTCAATTAATAAATTGTCAATAAGTAAGTGTTTTCATAATTGCCTTGTTATTGGCTTCAAACGGTCTTATTATCCCACGGACATCGGCCTTAGACTAATATTACAGTCTTCAGCCCACTAACGAGGCCATTATGAAAACACTTAATGATTAACATTATACTATTACCTACTTTAAATTCAGTTAAACTTCGTTATTTTGAACACCGATAGCACGAGCATCCAACTTATCTCGAGGAGATTTTAAAGTCCCGTCAATTTTATTCTTAGTTGTATATAATTTTCAATGTTTATTACAAGTATCTTTATCTCGATATCTCGAACACAAATGATAAAGCAATGATTTAACTTTGTTTTAATTGCCTTGATTATCTCTAGGAGTGTCGTGCTGTACTGTGTTTGCATATAATACAATATTTACGTGCCGATGAGCGCAAGTTACACAACAAAAGATTGGAAATTTAATAAAGTACTTTGTTTTTCACTCTACGTGACAAATCGTTGGCCAAATTTTTTAGTTAGTAATCAGTTCCTATTTTTAAAGACTTGTATGAAAATCGTAATGCGAATTTAATCACGAAGGCGAAAACCATAAGCATTATATTAATGAAGTACACATCTTGCTAATTATTAGTCTCAGGTACATTTTCAAACCATTTTTTTGAGATGATGGTATTTTGTGATTAGAAATATGTCATTAATATAATATTTATACTGCTGGTTGCTTCCTCGTTTTTTTTATACACGCATATTTAACACAACAAAGTAACCTTCACATTGTGTAACTCTGATGTTCCACCGCATGAAAGTAACACGATTTTCGAACGAAATATTGTGTTGTTGAAACACAAATATATTACAGAATAGAATAATTTACTTAACAAATCAGCTTAATATATTAAAACAATCAACAAACATGTATACATATATACGAGAATCCGATTTATCTCGAACATTCAGTATGTTCAAGTGACTTCTCGAGATATCGAGTTCATTACTGTATTATCTAAATTTATGAAAATGTGTAAATTGTGTGGAGACCGATTGTTATGTTGAACTATATACTACAAAACAATGAGTTCACAAGTGAACAAGGTTCTATACTTAAGAGGTTGTACTTACTTAAACATGACACAGAAACTACACTCCATTCACCATTTGGCTGACAAACTGCTCGAGTTTCTGGGCTAATCCCACCATTACAAAGAAACTGTACTTTATTTCCAACTGCTCGAACATTACCAATTATCTGTCCGTCAGTAATGTTGGGAATGCTTACACATTCTTTAATGAAAAAAATACTATGATCATAAATAGATATATTTCAATCTAAGTTGAAAAGACGTTGACGCCAGTATAAATTAAAAAAAACAGGAATCATTCATAACTTCGTAACCAAATATGATATTTGGTACCAATGTTATCGATTACGTACACTTTCATATTTCATTCAATTTTTGTCAACAGAAGACGTTTCAAAGCATGTTGTGAGTTCTTCTCGAGCGATACGAAATGTCCGCAATTGATTTTTAATGACAGGATGCACCGACGACTTGACACGTCCTGGACGCTCGCATGCCACAACGCGGTATCATGAACTCACATTTGCGCAATCGATTCCAACCTGACACTGGGAGCATTCTTGCCGAAAGAAAATTGATCATTCCATGCGTAGCAAGAAAACGGTTGCCAAGACAACCCCTGTATCGCGTCACAGCGCACTTTAAAATTGTCGCAAGTTAATTACAGACCAGGGGTAATGAACTTTGCACTCGGAACAACGCGCTGTTATCAGACACTGCGGTCAAATAAATTACTAGTATGTAGATTACGTACGTCAGCTATATGTTAGAAACTGGCAAATGGCAAGTCACAAAAAATTAGTTTTTTTTCCGATAGCTAGATAGGTTTTTGAACCTCAATGTTACGCTAAACATAGACGCGATTTGGTATGGCCTAATATTTGGGTTCATTTGCTCGACATGGGATTTGAAAATTTGTGGTAAAATTCAAATATACAGGATAAATATTTGTTAGGGGAGTCTATCAGCCATGAACATTGTTTCAGTTGCTACCTTGTGGGTCTAGGAGACACTTACTAAGTTAATTACTCTCATATACAACTACAGTAAATGTATAACTAATCATTGTTAAGATAAGTAACAATGTACATGTAGTTGAAAATGGTACATCAATGTGAAAGCGAACGTAGTCTTAATTTGGAATGTTAGGATATAACTGCGTGAATTTAGTAGTAAATACAGCAATAATTTATGGGATAATTCAATGATGATTACTAGTATTTGAGTAAAAAAAACTATTTACCAATATATTGACAAGATTTTGTAACCACATCACACGTCTTACCATATATACATCCATTCGTACAAGGAATCTGAAATAATGATATAGATTGTAAACCATAGGAAGTTATATGAACCAGGTACTTCAGCTTGAAGGTTATATGTCCATTGAAATTTTGAATAATATCTTAGGTGTAATAAGTAGCTCGAAGTAGACAATAGTCGTAATTATTCAGTTGAGAAAATGCATGTCACCTAAACTATAATCACCTACAACTTTAATTATAAACTCAAATACCAGTATCTCTTCGTTTTATGTACAAAAATATATGCTCCGTAGGTATGTAAAATATATATATATATATAATATATACAAAATATTGCAGAACTGATGAACCATGATGTAAAGTTAAAACATTTCATATTCCAATATACATTTACAATGCTATTAATTCAATTATAATTGTGTACGTACATACCTTCAGTATATTCAAGTCTTTTCTCTGGATATACACGCAACCAGTTCGTGTAAAATTTACCCTATTTTCAGTTTGGAACAGTTCACACAACGATGCTGAGCCGTGTTGGAGATACGTCAATGCTTTACAATGAGATCTAAGTGCACACGCTGTAATACAGTCATCAAGGGGGCGTCCAACATACACCTGTAGTCTAAATTCATCCACTAGACAATAATTGTAATCTGTAACATTGTACCCAAGTTCTAAACCTGAATGAACGATCATAAAGTGCGCACAAACGTCTTCGGAAATCCAAAACAGAATAAGAAATGTTAGTGGCTCCAAAATCATATTTCACTGGATCTGTAAATTTCGTGTGTATACACGAATGTAACACATGTCGAATAACACGCAATTCGCTGTCTTAAAATGAAAATATCAGACTTAAGTTTAGACGCAATATGCGTGCATTTAGAAGAGAATTTTAAATAAATTGTCGTGAAGTATCTTAATTGAAATCAACAAGTCTAAAAGGTTTCTATTTATCTAGTTCGAGTAATAAACACAGTGAACCATAACTTAAGCAAGTATCAGAAAGTACACTCATTTGGTCTGACATACTGCTCGCTTTTCTCGACTATTCCCACTGTTAAAAAGAAATTACACTTCCCAAATACGCGAACTTTACCAAACATCTGTCCGTCAATAATGTTGAGAAGGCCCACACATTTTTTAGTGTGACAATTTAACATTAATTAATAGAAAGGATCCAATGTTCCAGTACGAACCATGGTATATAAACGCACATAGGCGTTACCTTTAGGATTATTTACTATGTATACGCAACCAGTACGTGCCACATTTACTCAATCTTCAGTTTGGAACGGTTATACAATGAGATCGAAGAGCACAAGTTGTTATACATTCATTAATGTGACGTACAGCTTATATCTGTTGCCTAAATTCATTCACAAGACAGTAATTATAATTTGTAGCATTGTACACAAGTTCCAAACCTGCTTGATCATTAAGAAAATGTGCACAAACGTCTTCGGAAATCCAAAGGACTAATAACTTATTTGCTCTATAAACACAATTCACTGGAACAGTCAACCTCATATACAGATAAAACTGTACAAAAAACGGATATTTCGCTTTCTACCGAAATAAATATTTTAAACGTTATGCGATCAGATTTAAATTACAAATGTTTTTGCAAGGAAAAACTTCAGGTGGTTGTTTAAAATAAGCTGGAAGCAGACAGTTTTTACGAAAATTATGACATGAAATGAATGTAATCAACCACTTGATGTTATGTTCACAGATTATCAAAAAAAGTTTTGTATGCTATCAACTGGGAGGAACACTTAACGTAGACGGATACAAATTAAAACATTTTCTGTGTGAACTGTTTACAAAATGAAAAGAATTACCAATGCCAAAGATTGAGATGTAAAACGAAACAGAGCGGGGTATGAAGAGAGCGAAATGTGAAAAAAAAAAACTGATTTAATATTCTATGCCGCATTTTTCAAACGTACACATTTTTCTTCGCTATTTTTTGCATGAATTTCCGAATTCTTATTTTTTCGCACATTTCTCTCTTCTCCAAAAGGTATTCGGCATTCATAAAATAAAATATATGACATTGAGAACATATGCAATTACATTTTTATGCTGTTCATAAATATTACACAGCGTGTTTTCTAATCTGTCTGCTTTTATTTCATTTTCTCTCACAGAAGTCAACGAAACGCCATAAATTATATTTCGATTCAAACGTCTTCTTAAAATGGATAAAAGTTGCCTTGCAAAGTGAATTGTTAACTCTAAATTCTAACGTAGGTTTAAGATATATACGTTTCAACACACAACTTAAATGAGATTATAAGTTGTTAGATGTCCAAGATTATCAAGGTCTATGATGTTTGAAGTGTCACATGAGGCTGTTTATAAAAAAGGCATACAATACGGAGGGTTTATTATGCTGTTTAAGGGATGTTCAAGAAAGTTTCATTTTAAAATTTTAGTATGTAGTAGTTTTTATATTCAAGAAGAAATCTGTATCTGTAATATGTAGTTTGAATGTATTATTTGTGATTTAGATAGTGTATCAAATTTACTACTCAATTTCTTAAGAAAAGGCCTACATGAAGTTATGAATAGTAAGTGTCATTAAACATCGACGTTTTTCAATTCAATTTAAAAGATATTATCCTCAATGGACAATTGAATATGACGTGTCAAAGAACGATCCAGAGATCTTTCGTGGGAGAATAAGATTTTTGCAGTCGTGTTTGACTTATACGATGTATAGATGTAAAGAATCAAATGACGAGGATAACGTACGTTTCATTTCTGAGCTATCAGATAAAGTTCTCTTAAAGCAATCATACACTAAAGATACAAGCAAATTTAATCATTTAAATTAGCAACTTAATTCAACATAACTCTAAAATGTTTCTAGATACATCTGCAAGATATAAATATACTGCATACACATTCAAAACCGAAGGAAACCTGTCGAACACGATAGTAGAACACGTTGCTGGACAATATGAATCCACCAGCTAGATATTCACGTTCAATTCTTGGTTATTTCATGTCATGTATCATCATCCAGCTGCCGTCTGATATTAACTCCGTACAACACCAGCAATATAACATTGTACATGTGCCTACGGTCCTTGATTGGCCCGATACGCTACAATAGCGAATCAAGAGTAGTATATAAATACTCCTGATTGGAAACAAAGGGCATAATCAAGTATTTACAACATCATACAATTTTAGCTGTGTAACCCTCGCGCAATTTTTAAAAGCGCCCATTGTCAGTATTCAACAGTTATATTAGATGATAAATTATACGGTCTTACTGTACCGTTATAGTTGGAAAGTCGCCAAATGACCCTAACTGTTAACTGAACGTAAACCCCAAGCGAAAACAATAACTTACATCTTATGTTTCTGTTACCCGGTGTATGTCTTGGTGATATAATTTTTTATCATGTTCGTTTATCCTCCAGGATGTCAACATACTTATACATTCATGTTTGTATCAGCAGTACTTATGCAAAATGTTTATGATTTCAATGTTTGGGATTGATCTTAATCATTTACAGTAAATGTTCTTTCATTTGGTATTAGAAAATACCTAAGAAGTTTAGTACTGACTGATGTAATTGCTTAATGCATTGATTCATTCGTATAGATAAATCTGCTAAATTGACGATCTTATTGTCACCAAATTACAAAATCGTTCTGCGAGCACGACAATTTATTACATGCATTGATGTCTTTCATTATAAGACAGACATAATTTTGTGTGCATTATAAGTCTCTGACAATATTTATGTTACAAAGAACAAACTCGGCAAAGTCATCTCTGTCCACGGCTCAGCCGTTTCTATAAGAGACCCTGTTCGGATACCGCAAATGTCTGGCACAATCTGGATGACTAGTAATTTATTTGTAAATTACCGTCTCGTTGGGTCAGCTGCCTTTTAGACTCTTCTCAATATAATATTGGATATTAGATTTCTGAAATGTTCGTAATTGTTTGCATAAAAATAAATGTCAGCGATGCTGGTTTAGTCATCTCAGAATATGGATTGTTAGCTTGTTCTCTGGAGTGTGTATCACGAAGTGCTTTCCATCTTTTCTTCCACTGCTTTTGTTGGTTCTTTTTGGTTAGGACATTTTTTGCAATCATTAAGTCTTTCAGCAAATTGTCTTCTACACTTGAAGAGGGAACCTCTGCGTGATAAGATAAATGATACGTAATCTTTCTCATGGGCATCATTGTTGAATAACAATGTATCTGTGACAAATTGACGAAGGCTGGTCGTTCGTCACTTTCAAATACAAGACTTTCCTGCATAACAGACACTTAATGTCACAAACGTGATCATCTAATCATCGTTACCAATTAGGTGTTTCATGCCACAAACTGTTTTTGTTTGTGTTATTTACTCAAATTATTGGCAGCATTTGTAGTCACTGAATAGTCTTTTGTATATTATAATTCATGTTCCGTAGCTGCATCTCATTTCTTGCGATCGTCACCTTTTGATTTAGAATTCATTTTCTGTACAACTACCTTCACTTCCTAACATTTCAAATTTTCCATCAATTACTACTGCGCAGTGGACTAAGTTCACACAAATACTGAGCCACTCGCGAGTTTATGAGCGTCAAGATATTTTGTAATTGACACATTTTCTGGGGAAATTTCCGGCATGGATGATTTTACGATCAATTCCCTTTAACAGCATCGTCCAGTAATGGACACAGGACTTGTAACGGATCCATGGTATCCAAGAATTCGGATTTGGAACCGGCTAATTTTTTAATTTAAGAATTCACTTAAACCGGACACCAATCTTTGAGTATTTAATATTACAGAAAAGATATGGCATTTCGTTATATCTGAGCGAGATATTTCATCATTGGTACCCAATAACTTGACATTACCAATAAAGCTAGCATAATTTGAAACTATCTTTTCTCCCATGTTTAGTTGAAAGGTTGTGTCCTTACGTGTTGTAAACATTCTAGTGATCAATGCGGCCTTGTTCATTCAGTTCTGTAGGCAACTAGATCTTGACCAGTATTCACAAACCAACTAAGATGAAAAAAATATCTGAGAGTATCGAAATTATCTTAGTTTTCGTCAATTTTACTAACATTACAAAATTTTTCTTAACTTTCATCCAAGAGTAAAAATAAATCTAAGAAAAAATCTTAGATCGAAGATTGTTATCTGAAAAGTTAAGTAAAGGTGCGAGGTGTCTAAACTTTAAGAAATTTTCTTAGATGATAGCAAACTTTAAACTCACATTGTATCGACCTCTACATTTTACAATCAGTACGAAAGATTCTGGTGATAATCAATAAATTTTGGTAAATATACCGAACAAAAATAGAAACTATTGCGAGACTTTAATGGGACTGTCCCACATATGTGTGTATTAAAAGTTTTTATTCGTATTTATTATTGCACTATAATCCAAAATCAATTCACAAAAGTTCATTTACAGTCTGAAAATTATCAATTTCATTGGATTTTTCAATTCCATTTATGGCAGGTGTCGATTTTTTTTTGCGTTAGTAACGAGTATGCCCACTGCAAACATTGCTAACAGCTTGGCAGCGACGACTCTTTGAGTGGATGAGATTATTCATTCGAGCCTGGGTTATATTATTCCACTCTTCTAGCAAAGCTTCACTGAGCTCATTGACAATTACTAGGGGGATTTTGACGTTGCCGTACGCGTGTGTCAAGATTATCGCAAAGGTGCTGGATGTGATTTATATCCGGGCTTTTTGAGGGCCAGTCGTCTATGAAATCAATATTGTTGTTTGGCAAGAACTGGATATTGTCACGGGTGACGTGGGGTCTGGCGTTGTCTTGCTGAAACACAGAAATAACGCCGTGATTTTGTAAGAGAGGAATAACGTGTGGGACAAGGACATAGTCTCTATACTTTTGAACATTTAAATTGCCATCAATGACCACAAATTTGGTACGGTGCCCATACCCATTCCGGCCCAAATCATTACGGAACCCCCATCGCCAAAACGGTCCCGTTGAAGAACGCAACAGTCAGCGTAACGTCCATTCCTACCTTGGTAGACCCTGATCCGACAATCACTATTTGACAATGCAAACCTGGATTCATCTGAAAAAAGAACCGTCCGCCAGTCTTTCCTTGTCCAGTTGATGTGCCTATCTGCCCATTGAAGCCTGTCACGACGATGACGAACCGTTAATACTGTTCGAACGTAGGTACGACGTGCACGTAAATTTTTCACAGCCAAACGATTTCGTACTGTTTGAGCGGTAATCCTGGGGTTATGAGTACCTGGGGTGACAGACTTTTCTGACTGCAACTAGACATTTTACGCCCATAGTTTGAAAGACTAGCCGAACATTATAAAATAATTTCTCTAGAAACTTTGATCTCAATATGTTTCAACTGAAGCTATTGTTTTTGACTTTGACGAAGCAAAAACTGGGTGACAAGGAATACCAGCCTAAGTATTGTAATTTCGTACAAACCTTAACCAATTCTACAAATCAAATTGTATTTTCATCTTGTCCCGATCTCATTAAGTCTCGAATGTACAAAGTAAGTGACAAATTACACGTAATATATACTACTCAACTTTTGCTAAGCGCCAAAAGTTTCCGAGTAGTATAAAAAGGATTCATTTATTTATTTTGCATAGTCTGATTCAACAATATTTAGAGATGGTCCCCAACCTAAATTTAAGCTGTGAATGTTTTTACTTTGGTCACATTGACATAGCAAACGCTATTATAAGAAGGCATTTAAGATGTGGAGGGCTGTAGGGATGGTGGAGCAGGGGTCACACACTGTGAGGTTGGCGCGGCGCTTTGTGTACACCACACCATCATAACCAGAGTCTGGGCAAGGTACCATGAGTTTTATATTTTACATAGAATATTTTGTGACTTTGGAATTATGGAACAAATTGTTATATTATGATATTTTTTGCGTGATATTATTTTGAACTTGTTTCAGATTTTGATGTTTAAGTTGCACTGCGAATCCTATAAAATAGCATCACATGTTTTGAATTTTGCCTGGTTACTAGTACTACACGTGCAAAATGTATTTCATATTCTTCTTCATTCTAGTTCCCTCTGTCTTTACAATTTTGATTTCAAATTGAAACCATGGAATAGATTAACCATGAAAGAGTCCACCACTTTACTCCAGTCAAGCTCCCTCGCTCTTAATTCAATATCACGCGAGGAGGCTGGTTGCTTACGGAAGAGGGGAAAGCATGTTACTAATAGTAAATAATCATGAGCACTTGATAGGTTTAGATTTTCGTTCAGTGAAACGTATGAATATTATATATTTGCTGTTGTTCGATTAATTTGTTTATAATGTCCCATTTTCTGTTCACATCCCTGCCATAAACAATTCATGAATGAATGTTCATGGAATTTCATGAAGAAGCATTTAGAGCATGTCTTGAATATTTCAGGAAGAAAGCCTAAAATGTTAAGCTCTTGTAACACATTTTCTCTAAGACTTTATAATGGTTATTACCATTAAACATTTCACTTACTGAAAAAATAAACAAAGAAGAAAGTAAACTATATTAAGAGTTATGATTACGAAGATCTTATATTTATTCATTCATATTCTTAATCCACCAATCTTTTACAAATACAAACATCTACAAAATAATAAAAGTCTAAATATGGCCCCCAAATCACTCAAAACATTTTAAGCAATTACATTATACACAGGTAGGACTAGAGAATACTTAGATATAAAATGTGACAGGAACATATCTAAATCTAGAATGTTCCGTTAAAAGTGCTCTTCATCTTGCCGCGGTCGTGGTCCAGAGGTTAGTGCGCTGGACTTGTAACCCGTAGATCCGGGTTCAAATCCCGGTCGCGGCAGGTCATACCCTTCCATGAAAATTTGTCAAAAATGTCGATTTTCCTCCGTATGTGGAGAAGTTGTATTGTAGAAGGGTAAGTTAGTACTGGTTAGTATACAGTCCAGGAAAGCTGGTTAGGTGAGTCGGTCGCCATATATATAACTGAAAAAACACAAACCATATTCATCAAAGACAGGGCACACTAAATACACGTAAGGCAGAGCAAAAAAGGAGACGAGCGCCGAATGTAAACATTTGTAATGAAATTCTAAGTTTACTTCTAACTTCACGTAATTTGTACGGTCTGAAGAAATGTTCTAAAGTTGCTACCTCATAAAATTCTGCATTTGGAATTGACTATCATAAATGATGTCGTCACTAACGACTGTTGCTCGACTATTTTCTTCGTTCATTCAATATTTCGTCTTCATGAAATCGATCGTCTGTCCTCTTTAAAATGATTGTGGCTATTTTTTTTATTTTAGTATTTCGTTCATCCGAATGATTGACTTTGTAAACACTTTTCATTGCACGTAGGTCAATGACATTTGAGTTATTATGGGTCATTTCTTCATAAATTCCATGTGGGGCTGGGGACATGGCATTGTTTTGTTTTTAGACGTGATTGTTCTTGGTCATATCTTTCTGGATTCAGTTTGCCGTAGAGCATTCTTTTGCGCCCCTTGGCCGATTCCATACCCTGTATAAACCAGGACAAAACTTGCAACGTCTGTAGCTGCTTCACTTTTAAAAGAAGAATTCTGCAATGTGCCTTTGAAAGAAGAAATTTATTGTTTATCGGTAATACATTTACTTCCTTCGCGCTCGCAGACACATATGGTAGGCGATTATGCCTCTGTGGTTAATGTCGTCACGCCCTAGTGGCTAAGTAATGTCCATTGTCCAGAGTTTAGATACTTGTATATCTTAATCCATTGTTATTTGATATGGGTATATTTGATTACTGGAGAACTTAAAAGCAATGGCATATGGAGATGTCAACGATATATTCCTACATCTAGAACAAAACTAATAGCGCTATTACAAGAATAACAAAAGACCAACAACATCGCTTAGAATGACTTAATTCACATACATCTCATATGAAGTAATTTAGCACCTTTTAAAATTATATCGTATGTGTATGAAAAGGTAAGGGTCGTAAAATGGATATAAACAAACACAAAATGAGTGTAAACTACAAGCTATTCATGTTTTGGTTGCAACAAATTTGGACAGATTCAAGCATGGAACAAAAACGAAAATTTGAATATCATTTTTGATATCCGTTCCCATCCCTAAACAACATACAAAACATCCCACCTTTCCCAAAATACCACTTCTTCCGAATCCCCTATATTAAGCAGTATCAGGTGGCCTTCCACAAAGTGTTTCAATTTTTGCCACAGGTGCGAAATTGGTTGCGTCCTGGAGGTCTCTTACTTGCATAGCTGTATACATTCAGATGCAGGTTGCGGCATGATTTACACAGCCATGGTTCATCTATTTTGCAGAGATAAATATATTTAGAACTGTTGATATTTTCACATTTGAAATGGTACCACGTGCTGCAAGCTTCACAATACACTGACCGATGAGTGTTGACTACTAGTTGTAACATACTCCACAAGGATATATAATACTGCCTGAATTCAGAGCTACATCACTTGACGAGGTAATAAGTATAAACTTTACACTTCAAGTCTTATGTGAATATATTTTACAACTTGTTGTTAATAATGATTTAACTGTAGTGATTAAAAACCACTTTGTGTGTCCTATTTTACTGGAAACATCGTGCAAGTTATTCGATTGAAAGGAAATTGCTGCCTTAACCTTGAGTCACTCGGAACCTAAGTGAATGGGCTTGTCGTTTACGTATGTATGTAAACGCAGGGTGTGTTTGTATGCCCCGTGACTACTTCATTAAATTTATGTTTCATTTAAACAAATATTGTTATTTTTATTATAAACTCGATTTAGCTGTACAAAGAAAGTTTAACTGCCCGTGCACCTCCTTTCAAAGACAATCGTATAAAATCCATTGGTCAGTTGCTTTTCACAATATCATCAGCATAGGTTATCTACGACGAAATAATAAACTTTGATATCACATCTATAAGGGGAGGTCACTGTGTGTGAATTGTTCCGTATATCAACGAAGACCGGAACTTTGATTTTACTGTTCTCGATATTGTCAGAAGTGATCCGAACAAAAAAACTCATTAAAGAATTAATGCAATTTTTCAATTTTATAGAGTCGTTGTAAAGATGGAGTTAGTCGACACGTTTTACAATAACCCGGAATACATTGAAACGGTATTTAGATATGTTTTAATTAATTTCAGTGCGCATTTTTCTAAAAATTTCGGTTGTTCGAGCAGAAATCATGGGTCAAAATATTTTTTTACCAGTTCAACATGTATCAGTGTATGACTGTAAGTGTAACACTGTTGTATATATATGCGTGTGTTTATAGTATTCTGCTTGCCCGTCAGCTCGATAAGCTCAGTTCGAAGAGCAGCTGACTTGCAAGCAGAAGGTCGTGGGTTCGAATCCCGCATGGGGAAATTTATTTTCTGCCTTCTAGTATCCCTTGTAACCCAATTATCGGTGAATACTAAATACCGGTGATTCTATAAATAGCCATAACATACACGCATGCGAAACTGACCATTGTCAACAAACGCTGCGCTTGGTTTATCTTGGTTTGCGCCATCTGTCGGCGCCGGAACAGAGTTATAATGTCATTTTTGAGGGTGAATAAGCATTAAAATTAGTTTAATTTAAAGAAAATGATAATAAATATTCATGATTTAATCAAAAGATTTCAAATTTTGTTGTTTTTCTTAGAAAAAAAATGGATTTGTTTCACAGCCATCTGCAGGTGCTCGCTTCCGTTATAAAGATACCATGTTGAACTTCCTGCCGATAGTTTTTCCTATCCATAATGTAACTTAATAGAAAACTATGCATGGAGTCAAAACAGGAAGTTGACAGAACACTATAAAAAGTGCCCATTGTTGTTTTTGAAACATTTAAAGTTGAAAGTTTTGCATTTGAAACTGTTACCTTATATATAGCTCATTTGCATAGTTTGGAAGTTTAACCCAGTTCAGTAAAATGGGTGCTACATGATCACGTCATGTGACATTGAGAGATTTTTACTTGATCACCGGTATTTAGTATATTCGAGGAAATAGTGATGTCACTCTACAGCTTTGTACTTATTGGGTTGCATGCACTAGATTAATGGAGATTTTGTACATTTGGCTGTTGACATCTGCAAAAGAGATATGAACTGATAAATCACTATATTTATTTATGGGGTGTGATTTGTTTTCTTTTTTCAATTTCCGGTCTAAATTTAGCATCACCGGTATTTAGTATCACCAGTATACATTTGCGCCATGAGCGTGTGGCTAGCCTTGGAATCCTAGAGTTAAGGTCAAGAAAGGCTGGGTTAGCTTATACAACCTGTGGATGTCGCTTAATTACCATATTTTACTCTGTATAAAATGCAGTTGTGTATAAGCCGCACCCCGTTTTTTTTAAAAATCTGAAGAAATAAACATATTCTTGTGGATAAGGCGCACCCAAATTTGATGACATGCGGGTACAAAATCCGAAATGACGTCGATTAATTAGGAGCCATGCTCTATACTAAAATTTGACCAAGATACCGAACTTAAGTTTCATTTCGCAAATAGCAAATCAATGTGAAAATTCTAGTTTGTCTGCTTGTATGAAATTAGTCATAGTGCATTTTGCACCACCCATCTGTGGCTAAATATGTGCTATTTGTTTTCTTACTGCACAATAATTTGTTAAGTTTAAAATGAATTTGGATGCTTAAGTTGCTAACAAAAAGTACCACCAGAATAGTTTTTCCATAAATTTGGAGATGGCCCAGTCTATTTTAGGAGATAGCATTTTACTATTGTAAATATTTTTTATTTCAGGCTTCTGGGAACAAAGTTAGCAGATCTTCAGTGCTATGTGGAAGTCAAAATATTGTCATTAGTGGAAAGGTATTACGTAATGATATATGAATTATGATTTAGGGCTCGACAAATTTTTTCATGCCACTTGTCCTGCATTATGACCAACTTAGAATATTAACTTGTCCTGCAATTTGTACTTCCCATGTCCCCCAAAAATGATTTGTGGTAGTCCTCCCATGCATAGACTGTTATTATTACAATGAATCGGGATGTAAGAAAATTATAGAATGGACAGAAACTGAGAAAGTAGATGACCACGTTTATAACCATATAAGATATTTTCTTTATAATGTACTTACTTTATAGCTTCAGAGCAAAGCGTAGTCATGTAGATCAAGACTTCTGGATTCAAGTCTAGGGCTTAATAAGTTTTTTTCAGGCTACTCATCCTGCTGTACAACCAAGTGAGAATTTTCACTAGTTCTATAGCAATTTCAATTCATCCTGAGTCAATTTCTAATTGTAATTATGAGCGGAGGAGTGGATTTGTGGAGCCATGAAATTATATATATATTTAAGGATTATTGAAATCTGTATTCTTACATTTTTGATACCAGTTTTCATTGTTTACTTCCCTTTTACACTGTCACGTCCACTCTTAACATGTTTCGAATATCTTTTGTCAGACAACATTTTGTGACAGCATGTAGTATCATGTAAAATCCTGTCAGTACGGTGTTTTTTGGCATCTTTACAGAGTCATTAGAGTGAAAATGGAAGTAATCATATGGAATGAGACAATCTGGAATGTATTTTAGCTTGTCTCATAGTCATAATAGATCAACATTGGCTCAACAGCAGAGATTATTTTGGCTTTCACAGATCATTTTTTTGAATAATTAATTCATTATGTTTTGTTTGAAAAATACAGTTGACCTGCAGGATGAGTTCTTCAGCAATTTCAGCTTGTCCAGATTCAATTTCTACTTGTAATTATGATTGGATTTGTCTAGCCCTGTGATTAACATGTAATAAATATTGGAATATATAAGCAAATTGTGTTTAACATGTAATTCAATTGGTGTCCAATGTGAAAACCTTATTTGATTATTTCCACAAAATATCATTTTCGTATCATGCATTTAAAGAATATATTTATAAATCCTTTTAGCAAGTGTGTCTTTAAAGCACATTAAATGATTTTACAAGGTTTAATCACTTTTTTGATGTCACTCTCTGCAAGTTGTAGTGTTTTTTGTCTTATCTTAACACATACTTATCATCATAATCATCAGTGTCGAATTGCAGTGGCTAATTACAGTCTATTATTATATTTTGTCTATTCTGTAACTTCTGTTATGTATGTTTTTTTTTCTTGTGAGGTCCCTGGCCGTTGGTGTAATGTTTAACCCCAGTGGAAAAAAAAACTGTACCGAACATTTGCAATTCATGGCCATCATAACAATTTTTCATCATTTTCAGAGTATAATTATGACAGATTGTGTGATAAGAGGGGATTTAGCAAATGTTAGGATAGGGAGACATTCTGTCATCAGTAGGAAGGCAGTAATAAGACCACCATTCAAGAAATTTGCCAAAGGGTTAGTATTAAAACTATTATTATATCGAAATAAAAGAATAAAAATTAATTTATAAACCTGTGATAATAGTATTATGATAATTTGTTTAACTAATTTTATTTCTCAGATATGTCTCTGGCAACCGTTACACAAATTTTGTTGTCGTATTTCATTTTGACAAATGTCTAATCTAAATTCATTATGTGCATCTGAAGTTTGTTTGGGTATAGCAATCATTTTACAATATTTGTACAAGATTATATTACATAGTTGTTTGGTCATTTAGGACACCAACTTGTTGATCTTGTGAAGTCTTTAGTTCATCCTTGATCGACTCATGTCAAATAGAAATGTGTCATTAGCAAATACATATTGTATGTATTGTATAAATTGAATTTTTGTTAAATCAAGCTCTTTTGTACAAAAGTGACACTTGTTTCTGTTCGTTTCAGTGTTGCCTTCTTTCCTTTACATGTTGGCGATCATGTGTTCATTGATGAAGGATCTATTGTTAATGCAGCACAAGTTGGATCATATGTACATATAGGCAAAAATTGTGTTATAGTAAGTATGTAGGTAAAATTTGCTTATTGATGGATATGTATAACATTACGTTTAAGTGAAATTTCGTGATAGTCATTGTCATGCAAACCATAGTCAGTTTGTGGGACAGGATCCAGATAGACAATGAAGTTTACTTCTGTCTGTTTAAGTGTTATTCCTGCAACTAAAGGATTTCTCCGTAATTTTCTGATCTAATTCTGGGTAACAAAGATCAGTTGATTGATTAGAGTTATCAGACATTAATTATTTGCTCACAAAGACTAAATGTCACTGAGACAAAATCCTAAAGTCATCTAATATTACCACTACAGCAATTTCCTAAATTAATGTGTGTTTTTGGTGTATGATTTTTTCAAGCCTTTTTGATCCATATAAATATGAATTTAGACCTTGTTTAAACTTAAGAGCCTTGGATGACTTCAATTCAAATTGTAAACAAGTTTCTACAGCAATTTATATTATGGTATTTACTTATGATTCATATTGCTTTTAGAATAAACTTGTAAAATGAACATAAGATGTTCTACAAAAATCCTTCCAAAAGTACATCAATGTTGAAGGCATAACTTTGTATTCTTAAAAAGAAACAGAATTCATGAGCTTGACATTAATAAATTTATCTCATTGTATTTATAGTTGTAACTTTGTTATATTATTTCAGGGTAGACGATGTGTATTAAAGGATTGTTGCGCTATTGCGGATAATACAGTGTTACCACCAGAGACTGTTGTACCACCATTTACTGTGTTCTCTGGTTCACCAGGTGACATATTTATATATTACTGTGTTGTTATCTTGTAAGGAATTAAAAAGTATTCAGTTTTATCTTGTATTTAACTGTTTCTGTCCCTTTTATCTAAAGTTGAGATCATCTATTGGTTAATTTCAGTCATCCTGACAGTCTATGCTATCCATGAATGGTGTTATTCATCATTATTTCATGTCTTGTTATGAAATGGTTGCATTTGATGATCGTTGTATGAATTTCAGGACAATTTACTAGTGAATTACCAGAATGTACACAGGATTTAATGATAGATTTTACAATGAGTTATTATCAACATTTTAAACCCATTGGGAAAGGTAAAGGGAAGTGATTCATCCAGAAAGCCTTATCAGGTAAGGCAGGAGTTGTCTAAACATTATTTTGCTGGTTTGGTTTGTGTATTTACTGATTTCAATGAGGCTTGTTTCAAACATTTTGTTGCTTTTGCCCACTGTTGATAGAATTACATATTTCTTGTACACTTGACATTTCAGATGAAAGCTATTGTAAAAATTTTGAATGCTTGGAAAAATATCTTGGAGATGATGCATTGAGGGGGAAATGGGGAATTAGTTCTCATAATGAAAGCATTTATCTCTACTGTAAAATGTACTTTTCTTTTGAGTTGGCAGAATGATACAACTTTGCTGAACGGACACTGATAATTCACTTTATGCCCTCATGAGGTATATTTGATTGTAGTCAGAATTTTATCACCTGAATGTTTCACTCAGCCATCAGCAGCAAAATTTATTCTTAGTTCATTGTAAACCTTCAAGAATGTACACAATTGAAACACTCTCTGTATATGCTACATGGGTCGACTCTTGAGTCAATGTTAAGTACAAAAGTTTGTATGTGATAAATAATGTGAATGAAATTGTTTTAAGGACAAATATATTAAATTTGATATTGACATCCCCAAGTACCACAAGCACTGAATGGTGTAATGTCCAGTTTTTTGTGTGTTGTAAACTTATGTATATGTATAAAAAAAATTTCCCCAATCCAGACCCTACTGGTTTTTATTCATTCCATGACACCGAGGTTAAGTCTGTTTTATGTGACATATTGTCGCTTGGTTTTAACGCTATTTTTCAACAATTTTTCAGTTATATACTGCAATTAATTCCTCTAACCTGTTTTCCTGGACTGTATACTAACCAGTACTACTCTTCCATAAGGAGCTGGCAACTTCTCCACATATGGAGGAAAATCAACATTTTTGTCAAATTTTCATAGGAGGGTATGACCTGCAGTGACCGGGATTTGAACCCGGGTCTCCGGGTTACAAGTCCAGTGCACTAACCACTGGACCACCCATATATATATATATGTTCTCTGTTACAGGTTGGTACTGAAGTGTATGCGGTTGATGGATTTATTGTTCGAGTTCTGAAGATTATGATTGTAAACATCAGAAATCTTTGTTGTGTATCTGTGTCATATAAAGCCACTTTTATAAAACTGTGCAATATTTTTATGTTTGTAATATAAGTATAACACATTGCTTGTGTAAAATATGGTACAAACATGTTATATGACACACTGGATTGCTTTAAATATGCATTTATTATTATGTTTAGGGTAATTCATGTGGTGACGGGAGCCTAGTGGTTATTCTTTCTATTGAATTATGACTAAGATATGCTTTATGGTTAAGATTGATGCCACTTATTTGATGTTCTATAACATTTTAAGCTTACATTATCTTATTAAATGACTTATCATTGATATCCTAATCATTTGATGTGTGCTTCATGACTTTAGATGTTGATGTGTCATAAAACACCTATAAACAATCATGTTATATAAATACCTGATGATAAATTACCAATACAGCTTACATAGATACTATTGTTTATATGATTCTTACTGCTATAATAACGTAAAACTTGTTGTATTATGTGTTAGGAATGACGCTGGTATCTTTGATGGTCCAATCTTGTGCTAAATTATGATTTGTGTGTCATGTTTTCTGTGAGAAGTTGTGGACGGACTATGACTCTGTATGTTCTTCTGTAAATTTGCTTGACTTTTATTTATTTGTTGAAATTTATCTATATATGATTTAACATGCAAAATAAAATTCTGCTCTATACTGTTCTTGTTGTTTATAAAAGCTAGTTGTTTTTACTATGGCCATAACCAATGTTGCACTATACTTTGATGACTAATTCACATTAAACTTAGTTGTACAAATACAAAATGTAATTATATTTTTACAAGTACAATATCAACAAATGTCAATGTGCCTTACGACTAATTCTGGCATATATAGAACAAGCAGAATTTTGATTCAACTTGAACGTTCAATTCACGTCCTAGTTTATTTAGACTAATATAATGATGTATATAATATGATCATACATCTTCACCATAACATAATTTATACCGTGTTAAATTTGGCAAACTGCAAAGTAACTTTCTGGAGAAAAATAGTGACACAAATATGATACTTTACAAATGTTCATTATTTGAGAATTCATTATTTTTTTGTGAATTCTTCAGTAAAACTGGAAGTCAGTGTCCGTTAGCCAGTTGTCAGCTGATCGTCGTACCTTATGAATAGGCATGAACGTTGCTATCATGTAATTAATGCTATACAATGTTAAAGAAGTTTTTACGACATGCGCTGGATGAAATCGTCTGATAGAATGACTAAAGCACACGTATTTCGTACACAGAAAGGAGTTTTGCTTGCAAAACAAATCACGATTGGGATGTCATCTAACAGACAGCACAAAAATGTAGGTCTCAACTCATCGAATACGACTGAACAATTTCATTGCATTGAAAACGTAATGCAAAGAAATTTCATGCTATTATGAAAAGTCGTGAACTATTTATTGTCAGTTGGTTTTTTTATACAAATGTGTACATGTTTTCCCTCTTCACAATCCTCATGGTTTGCACGAAATTTTCTTGTACATGTATTTCACTTAATCTGAAAGATTAAATATATCATACCTCTGATGATGTGTCTTTCGTCGATAGCCAGAGACTTCATGATTATCCAAGTGAAAGATGGAAACAAATGTTATAAGTCCATGCGATGTTGAAAGTGAAAGTTAACACGACACGATGTTTGTTATAGACATGTCTGCTCATGTTTGCAATTGTTGGATATTTCGATTTACTATCAATGTATGTGCTTTATATCAATTACTTGTATATCGTATCTTTAGTAAAGGCTTGTATTAATTTCTGGTCAGTGTAAACGTAGATCAGTAAACTACCAATGTTGGACATACGTGCGTTATACATGCATTTCAGGACCAACTAATATTAGTGTGTCATTTTTTCAACAACAATTTTTAGTTCAAGAAACTCCCTATTCATGCCAGAAATCCTAGCAATCGGCATCTTGCATGTCGCACTTCAACGTGGATTTATGTCTCCTAATCTGAGGTCATACAATGTAACTACAATATACATGTGTAAATATTACACCGTAATTGTATTCTTTTCTTACGAATAGTCTAAATTAAGATTAGGGATAGCATAGATATTTCTTGCATGAACTCCATTATTTAAGTAGTAGCATACTTTAGATAAGTTCGTGTCTTAGAACAGTGCCGGTCGTGATAGCAAAAAAAAAAACGATATTAGGTGTCAAATTGCATGCTATTATTTTATCTCAGCGTATTCTTGTGTTGTCCTGTGGAAGAATAGACTGTCGAATGAATTAATGGTCAGACAGCTGGAAGCAAGACGTGATAAGCTTAACAAATCAGTTGTACATAAACAGCGAATATAACCGTCTTTATAGCGATAGAGAAATCCGCTCAAACTAATACTCGGACCCCGTCTTAAATTCTGATTCGATAGTGAACCGTTCACCATTGTGACAACAAATCATCTTCCTGGTACCTTTAGCTGGGTTAAGATACAAGAGTAACATGGGCATCATCCCTTTGGATTTATAATTTAACCATTTAGCTAACCTAATTTAAAGGAGTTTATCAGTTATTAGTATCACCTGCGAGATCCGTGTTCGAATCCCGGTCGCGGCAGGTCATACCCTCCCATGAAAATTTGACAAAAATGTAGTTTTTCCTCCATAAGTGGAGAAGTTGCCGCGTCCTTGTGGAAGGGTAAATTAGTACTGGTTAGTAAACAGTCCAGGAAAACTGGTTAGGTGAACCGGTCGCCATATATAACTGAAAAATTGTTGAGAAACGGCGTTAAACGAACGAACGAACGAATAACAAATGAAAGCATCACTGAATTCTTGCCTAACGATTCCTAAATGGCTTTCAACATAACATGACTCCATATTAGTAAAAAATAGCGTATTTCAAGAAGATATATCTTACTGTTAAGGGCTCACGTTTAACCTATCACCGTAAGCGAAATGTTAAAGACAAAATGTGGCCTTTTTTGACAGGTAGCCTTTTTCCAGAGGTCAGTTTGTTCCGAATAATTAGTGACGGTTTTTCAGAGAATGTCCTATATTCACAGGGTGATCTTTATTCGGAGGTGACTGCAAACACAGATTTGACAGTATATTGAAGTGTTACTACGGACCACCCAGTGATTGCAATAAATACGTCCAATAGGTGTTGTTCCGGTTCAAGTGATAAATCTGAAGAATCACTAATGCATACTCCATGCTGACGTACTTGCACGTAAGTGACCGTCTAGAGATAAATTTATATTTTTTATTTTTAATAATGTACAAATCTTACATGTTTTACTTAAATGACCTAAATTTACATTTTAAATTGAAGATAAGAAGAATCTAAACCGCCATCGCACACTCCACATGAAATTTAAATACAACTTTCCAGCATTTATATGCATAGAAGTTCTTTATTTATGATCATGTTTGATTTGCTAAACTATTCAATTTAAACGGATATTATATAGTGGTGATTGTTATCAAGAAAACAAATATTTGAACATACTCGTCAGATAAGTCCACTGTTACAACTCAGTAATTTCACCTCAGTTAACATTATATGTTCCTTGAATGAATGTAGTTATAACTCATTGTGATCATGTGGGGGGTGTATGACTTTTGTTTGATTCTGTTTATAACAGGTGAGTCGTTTTTAATCTAATTTTAATATTTTGGTTGCAAGAAATGATAAGATTCGAGATGGAACAGATAAGAAATATGTTAGCAGTTGTCCGGGGAAATAATTTTGTTCATGTATCTTATCTAACTCTTATGGATAAGATTTTGTAATGTGTCTTAATCTTCCGGTTGGTGGGCTTTGCAAATAATCATGAAATATGGATAAAAATTTGAAAAAAAAATATGTAAAAAATGTTACTTTTATTATTTTGATTAAACTTCTGTCTTCTACAATATTATCAATCTATGTACTTATTTATTGTGTCCTTAATATTTCACGTTATCAAAATATTTCATCAAATATATATATTAATATTTGGAATCAAATTAATGAATTATTTAAATTTTAATGCACCAATTTACCGATTTGTCAACAGAAATATTTTCATTTGTAGGTGTACATAGAGTTTTTTTGTTAACTGCAATATCATTAACATTTAGTATACCTTATTGTTATTCCATCTCATATTGAAATATTTGAATTTACTATGTATCTATTTTTGCCCCATATATTGGGGTCCAGTATACCGGTATGCCTTGGGTCTTCCGCCACCATTAAAGCGGGTCAATTTGTGACATGATCCTGTCTGTTTGTTCGACGTTGAAACCCACTATAACAAAACTGTCTCATCCATTGATACTACACAGCATTCCCAGTCCATGTTTTATGTTAAAATGTTTCCTACTCAAAATGATTGTTATAGGACTCAATTTTCGTTTCCTCTACATAGTCAAGTATTGAAATTATTCAACAAGAAAAATTGTCAATCTTTGTAACTATTCTTGTCTTGTCTGAAAATGATAATAAATACTTTTTTAAAAGGTATATTTATTATTTACCTATCAAACGATCAGTTAAAATAAAACAACCGCATTTTGATTTTTAATTCGACTGAGTAAAACTCTACACAGGGGAATGATTGCTATCAGCGGCGTTGATTTTGTACTTTCCCTGATCTGAGCATTTTTTAATTGGCAGTTCACTGTTACGTGAAATTACACGAAGATTTTGTATGATATGAGGTAGGCATCCGTATATGACGTAATGTCTGTTTATTCTGTAATGATTTTTAAGAATATGCTGCTTTAAATATTGAAGACCGTTGTGAGAAAGATATGAGGAGTAGAAAATGTTCTTATTAATTACTGAAGTAACATTTCATCTGAAATAATCTCAGTTATACAGAAAATAAAGTATTGTCATTACATATGCACAAAGTACATACACAATCTGCTTGATCATTGACCACCCACAAACATGATAAATTTTATATCTCCTATCCATGCATACACTTACTTCAAAACTTAAAATGTTGCATTTGATGAAAAAAGTCGTTTTTATATTTTGTTTTGTTCATGAGTCCTTCGTGCGACGTTTATCATTTTAGAATTGTGAAAGTGTACATGATACCAACTACCGGTCCAAATTTATCTTTTTTTTTAAATATTGTTCTGCTGGACTAATGTAAACATGTCATGTTATCTCTCGTATTTAACTTATAAATCAGAAAAAAATGTCTGAAATTTTAGTCATGATTAAAAACTTCTATCTTTACAATGTTGACTTTCATTTTAAATGATGGTTAACATATAACTTACAACACTGACTTCACAAACCTTTACAGACACATAATTGATCCCTTAAGTAATGATGATATTAATAGTGACTGTATGATAAATGCTCTCATTTGATACTTAAGGTGTGCCTGATAATCCTACGTTTACTATGATACGATGTGTTGTTGTTGTATTAAGGCATTAAGATAAATTGACAGAATCATAAATAGATTTAAATACCAGTATAGCCAACCTGGGTCCGGAGATTAATATTGAGGCGCTACTTTATTGCGTACAATATAGTTATATAATTTTATCACAAATTTTTGACTTTACTGATACACTTATTATACAATAAATGTATTATCACGTTTATTCAATGAATTCTATTTTGACTACATTCATCAATAAAGGATGCTTATCTCGCCAGATTTAAGTACTAATATCTAGTATGCGTCACTTTAAACTAGATTTATATAAAAACAGTGAATGGTTGAAGAAAGAAAAACTGTTAGGGCCATAGTAACGCCATCGTTTGGCTCCCTAACTTTTACAACAATGGCAGTAAAACATTTACTGTAGTGTAACATTACGTCGAGTTTAGACTACGGGTAAGCACGAGCGCTTTTTTGTACTTTATAACTAGCCGATTTTTTTCCAAAATTGACGATGAGGAGGACACCAGTATGATACATGCTCGTGTTTCATCCACAGTATTACGAGAGTAACAACCACATCATTTTCTCGATAATCGAAGACTTTTATTCGTATCAGAAGTATCTCAAAAATATGTGTGAGTTTACAGAGACGAGTTCCGACAAGTAAATTACCGGTATTGAGTAGATTATGTAATTTATAAAATGTCAGATAAAAATGTCACTTTGCAACGAGGAAGTACTGATCGTCCTCACAGCTGAAGGTAAAAATGAATAAACAGATAAAGTACAATGTATCTTAATCAATTTATTGACATCCGTCATTATTTTTTATCTTATCTGTCCCTTCATTTATATGTAGATAACGTAGTTTTAATCAATATAGTGTGAATTAAGATTAAGATCATATGAAACACATGTATATACCCATACTTGAAATAAATGTATCTGTTTTATTTAAAACGCCTTGAAAACCAACAAAAGTCTTACTCAAAACAAACTTGAGCTGCTCATTGAATATAATAAGATTTGTTGTGACTACTAAATTTGAATATTACAAACATTGCTGATTCACAATTCACAATATTGTAATGTAGCTAAAGCTTGATTTAGGATCTTTTTTTGTAATTTAAGCGCTTTAAGTGTAATTTGGCTGTTTAATAAAATAAAACTGTCTAGCTTTAAGTACTGATTTAATTGAACAATTTAAAGTTTACAAGTTGAGCAAACATATTATTTTTTATACTGGCAGGGATTCATATTGCATCCATGTCTATTTCATTGTCACAAGGATGGGTTTATTTAGGTAATTGGTCTTTTGATAAGACATTTTAGAAGATTTGTCAACATAGAACATTTTTTTAAATTGCTACGCTTATACTGTTATTTTGTTTCTAAAAGACGTTGTCTGCGATTCAACAACATATTTTGTTGTTTTTTTTTTGGGAGGGGGGAACCATTAAAATTTTATGATAGAATTTATACCCATATTTAGCTAATATAGACGGTGACTTGTATTCTTGTTGATGAGTTGATGAAACTTTAATTGGTCTTTTTGGGTAGCGATATTAATGCTTAAATGATACTTGAAGACAATAAAGTCACTGATTAGTCCAACAATTGTTGGATTTAAATCAGATTTCTCATTCATGTGAAATACTTGTAATCATTTAGTTCCATTCTGTGAACGCCGGGATATCATTCGAAAGTGCTACAGTGAAATGGACGTACAAGTATGACACACACCATTATCTTCGTGGTATTCGTTCGTCTTTATTCTTTTTGATTTAAGATTATTGTCCTAAGAATTCTCAATTATTAATATCGACCACGTTTATTTGAAATAAAACACATACCGTCATGGACTAAAGCGGCAGAACCCATATTGATTACTTGTGTTACATAATATAGCCTTATGTCCGTATTCATCAGAAGGATCCAGCTTTTACTTTGCAAAATTGGACCTGCTATTGCAGAATTTGATGAAAATCTGATTTCAAAATTGAACTGACACTAGAAGTATATATAAGATATTCGGCAGGACTATTAAGTTGAGCGAACTTAATTTCTTTTATTTTATTAGGAAAATTCAATATGTCAACATCTAATGATTAACTGACATGGAGGTATTTGAAATATACTTATATCGGGATGTTGACGACTATCGACAGATTTTTATGAATAATTCATAACCTATACATGTATTAACATCAGTTGTGTTGGGCTTTTATAAAAAAGTCCCTACTTACATCCAATTCATATTTCACCAATATTCCTCTCATACTTAACTACTATTCCATTCCCACTCCACTAAGCTCCACTCATATCTTACTGATAACCTATTCATACACAACTCGCACTTTACTGAACGCATGTTCATACGCTACTCTTACTCTATTGATAACCTAGTCATACACACTTTACTGATAACCTATTTATGCACTACTCTTACTCTATTGATAACCCATTCATACACACTTTACTGATAACCTATTCATACACTACTCTTGCTCTATTGATAACCTATTCATACACTACTCTTACTCTATTGATAACCCATTCATACACACTTTACTGATAACCTATTTATACACTACTCTTACTCTATTGATAACCTATTCATACACTACTCTTGCTCTGTTGGTAACCCATTCATACACACTTTACTGATAACCTATTTATACACTACTCTTACTCTATTGATAATCTATTCATACACACTTTACTGATAACCTATCCATACACTACTCTTGCTCTATTGATAACCTATTCATACACTACTCTTGCTCCATTGATAACCTATTCATACACTACTCTTGCACTATTGATAACCTATTCATACACTACTCTTGCTCCATTGATAACCTATTAATACACTACTCTTGCTCCATTGATAACCTATTAATACACTACTCTTGCTCTACTGATAACCCGGTCATGCACTACCCTTGCTCTACTGATAACCTATTCATACACACTTTACTGATAACCTATTCATACACTACTCTTGCTCTATTGATAACCTATTCACACACTACTCTTGCTCTATTGGTAACCTATTCATACACACTTTACTGATAACCTATTTATACACTAATCTTACTCTATTGATAATCTATTCATACACACTTTACTGATAACCTATCCATACACTACTCTTGCTCTATTGATAACCTATTCATACACTACTCTTGCTCCATCGATAACCTATTCATACACTACTCTTGCACTATTGATAACCTATTCATACACTACTCTTGCTCCATTGATAACCTATTAATACACTACTCTTGCTCTATTGATAAGCTATTCATGCACTACTCTTGCTCTACTGATAACCCGCTCATGCACTACTCTTGCTCTACTGATGACCTATTCATACACACTTTACTGATAACCTATTCATACACTACTCTTACTCTATTGATAACCTATTGATACACACTTTACGGATAACCTGTTCATACACTACTCTTGCTCTACTGATAACCAATTCATACACACTTTACTGATAACCCGTTCACACGCTACTTTTGCTCTATTGATAACCTGTTCATACACCATTTATACTTTACTGATGATCTATTCATACATCACTCATACCACAGTTATACTCTACTTATAATCCACTCATACCACAATTATGCCATTCTCATACTTCTTTCATACTTCATGTATTCCCCACTATTACTTGGTTCATATACTACTCGTACTCTTTGATTGCTAAAACTCCACTGGAATTCTGTTCATCCTAACACTCTGCGCATACCCAACTCAAAATCGTCCTTATTCGATACTTGCACTCCATCCATATACCTTGCATACGCGACTCAAACGTCACTCTCACTCTAATCTGAATCATTAATATATTGTTGGATAATAGCCAAATGAATAGTCAATTTAGTATTGATCAGTTAGAGATTGGAAATAAAATAACTTCAAGTTCACCAAGTTGGAATATAAAATGGCCATTGTTACGTGTGTCATAGACTGTCGCATCTGGTCTTTAATCATGAAATTTAATCTTGTTTTCCAGTCATTCTCAAAGATGCCACTACAACCACATCGAAATCCTCAGAATCCCCATCTGAAACCTCGATGTCATCTTCCACCACAGTAATTCCGAATGCAACTTTATGGTCCTCCACTGTTGGTTCTTCAGATGTTTTCTCGACCTCAACACTAGTATCACCCAAATCACCAAATACTGCTTCACCATCAGATGGTAACCGCACTTATTTGTAGATTTTATAATGAACTAGATACGACCGAATGCTCTACAATTGTATATCATCCATTGTTTGTTCTAAGGTACTGGGCAGTGTTGTAAATTCAGGTATTGGAATATGAGGAGTTATTGTATGTTTTAATTTCTATAGAATTAGTACCATCCACATCGCTCATCCGACTGTTTAAATGAATATCACGTGACAAAGATAATTTGAGAAATGTAACTTCTCCACTTGTCCCGTTTATCATTTTTAATGGTATTTTGCTTGATATTTAGATATTGTTCTGTCAGGAGAACTATTATTATTGCCCTCATGATGGTTTTAACATCAGCGTATATCTAATTCTGCCCCTATGAAGAGCCCCCGGAAACTACCGGACTGTATTTTTGATTTAACAAATTTAAAGTTTTCACTGTTTTAAATGACAAACTCACAAATCAAGTCCGAGATTATAAAACTTGAGATTGTTTTCCTAGCTAAAATCTCATTATCTTGTCTTTCAATGTTTCAAAGTTAATTATGATCAGACAATAATGATATCACTGATACATGATTCCATCAGGGTGATTGACCTGAACATATGTTATCCCTATCTTTTTGACAATAATACATGTACTTTGAGAACGAAATTGAGATTTTAGCTTGGAGATTGTTCTCAAGTTTAAGAACCTCGGGACTAGATTCCCTTGTCTTGTAGCTCTGTATTTTCTTGCCCTAAAACTATGTGAGCAGATATGGCATTTAAATAGTCAAACGCAATTTTCTTTGTCACTTTCCTGAGAGATACTGACAGTTAAACTACCGTGTATTGCTAATCATGATTGCCGCAACGAAAGAGCAGGCTTGTAACATCATCTTTACGGAATATAGCATTGTTTATACAAATGTACTTGTATTGATCGTTCTTTACTTGTATTACATTTCTTTGATGATGAAAAGTGTAGCAAAGATATTACACAGCCGCATTCTGCCGAGTCTTTGAATGTCGAAATACATGATACGTGTTTGCCCAACAGTTTCAACTAACCAGATTTTTAACCAGAATTTTCAACTTTGCTCGCTTTTAATTCATGGAGGCATTTACTTACTCATGAAGATTTTTTTATCAAGTTAAAGAGCGGTAGGCGGGTCAACACTACATCGGTTTCGCTCCGCTAGCTTAGGCTACTTAATCTGAAGAATATTCTAAATTCTATCATGTTCTTAATAAGATAAGGAAAGGATTCATAGAAAAAAACACATACCAAACACCTTCCCCGTAATAGTACCCATCCCCAGCCTAAAAAATTGAAAAATAAAACAGTCTCCCAGAGAGAACCGCCTTGAAAGTTCTACACATAGCAAAGCTATTGTGGGTTAAACTAGTTTTGCGGGCCAGATTTCACACTTAACCCTGGGTAAACAAAAAAGTACATTAATAATAAAAGCGATTGTTTCAACCGTTGGTATGTGTTCAAATAACGAGTGGATATTAATGTAAGGAACATAGCAACCAGAGACAGTATACGAACTAATGGTAGTATGTTTAACCGCAGGTATGAGGGGCATCTGAATAGAGTATGCATGCATATAACTGAGAAGGAAGTTATAATACAAGATATAGTTGTTATCTGTGATTTCATGATTAGATATAAAGGAAGTACTACTGTATAGCAATCTACTGTCACATAATGTTATTCTTATGAAACATGCGATTATAAATGGAGAAAAAACACACGAGGGGTACCGTCTTAGAACGGTTTACAGCAAAGCTATCGGGTGGAGTGACTTGTTTTGAGTACCAAGCCACTCCTACCTCCGGGGAAACAAAAATTGAAGCTACAGAAATATTCCTTTGGAGAAAAAATATGCATTGAATTTAGTAAACTACATACTGAACTAGTTTTGCTTAAGAAGTTTGTAAATAACACCTATGCTGAATTCTGGTTGAGAAATTTTGTTGTTTAAAACAAAATTTAGAGGATGATTGTATTTACTTACAAGTTAAGATTCACGATGATGAAATTTACCGAATCATTCACGTAATTTCTGATATCTATAACCGTGCTTAAGTACTTTCAGTAAGAGTTAGAATATATTTATTTAGTTCTTCAACTTGACTACATACTATAACAAAACGAATGAGTTGAGAAATATAAACGCCATATGAACGAGGGACATTTCCATCCAGATATGGAAAATTAGCATTATCAAAATTCAATTCATTTACTTCATCATACATTTCAGTTATATTATTATTGTTAATAATGCATGTCTTCATCTAAAAAGATGTATATTGGTCAGAGTAATTTGGTGTATTTAAATGCAGTTACTTTGAATAAATATCTTTGCATAATTGTATAATTGATCGAAATATGCATTACCGAAGTATGTTAAGTAAATCAATAAGGTCGTGAACGTCTATCAAATTTATCATTAGTTTGTGTTACCAAAGAGAAGTTATGTTAATAGGTTTTGTACAATATATAATTATTTCTTTGTTGAAAACATCGCTAGATTTGCTTCACCATCTTCTACAGTGACATCAGTTGTATCTACTACATCTGTATCATTGAGTGAAAACACAACATCAACAACAAATGATACCTCGACAGAAATTACGTCAACCGGTTACCCGTCTACCAATGAAACCACCGTCTCACCGATAACAAACGCATCAACCGAGGTCCTGGACACAACCACGATAACAAATGAACCAACAACAAACACAACACATGAACCGACAACAACGACAACTTCTGAAACAACAACAACGACAACACATGAACCGACAACAACGACAACACATGAACCGACAACAACGACAACTTCTGAAACAACAACAACGACAACACATGAACCGACAACAACGACAACACATGAACCGACAACAACGACAACTTCTGAAACAACAACAACGACAACACATGAACCGACAACAACGACAACACATGAACCGACAACAACGACAACTTCTGAAACAACAACAACGATAACTTCTGGACCAACAACAAACACAACAACACACGAACCAACAACGATAGTAACTTCTGAACCAACAACAAACTCGACACAGGAGACCCAAGAGTCGACTCAGACAACGAACACTAAAACGAAGGCCCCAGCTACAACCGTACCCCAGACAACAGACTCAACGATAGTTGTAACCACCCATTTATATCGTACGTATTTTTTTCTCTTATTTCCTTAATGTTTGGCAATTTTTGCGGCAATTAATTTCAAAACATCAGAAAAGTTCTTTTGACACGAGATATAAGACCAATTAACTTCCGACAACAACTGTTAACAATTTTCATCGAATGATTTTCGACACACGATACATTTTTGTATACTTAATTATATCTTTTAATCTGGCTGTGTGTAATAACACTGATTCGGAACTGGATACAATAATATTTGATGTAATGAATATTGCCAAAAATACTGCAGGTTTACACTTATCTACATTTTGTTTGTTTCTGTTAACAATCTTCAAGCTGACTATCTTTTACTATCTCAGAAGGGTAAAGTGAAAGCAGATAATGACAAAAGTTTATCTTGAAATATAGTTAAACCTGTGTTCGTGGCCACCTCCAAATAAATACCATCATATGAATAAAGGCCATTCTTTGAAACACTGTCACTAATGTTTTAGAACAAACCGACCCCCGAATACAGGCCACCTGTCAATAAAGTCCACACGGAACTTAAAAAACTTGAAATCAAATACTATTTCTGAACATATAAATAAATAAAGACCGTTGTTTGCCACATAATACATTTTGATATTTAAACCAAGACTGAATGAAACGAATAAGAATGCATCGAATCTATCTGCTATAAATAGATTGTAATTACAGAATGTGATGATTTAGTGAACCCCGAACATGGGTCAGTAAACACGAGCGGCAATTACGTTGGTGATGAGGCGATGTATTCATGTAATAATGGTTACAGCCTGAATGGATCTGAATACAATCATTGTGTTTTTAATGGAAGTAGTGCGGATTGGAACAATACAACACCAACTTGTGAAATTATAGGTATACATTATATTTACACCAGTCTCTTCTAACACAGAAGTTTCGAAATGATTAACAATGTTCTTGCTGCATAAATAATTTACATGAACATAATTAATTGATAATACTTTGATATTCCATTAGTATTAATTGCCAAATTTCCCTAACTCGAATATTTGTAGAGTCAATAAATCATTATGTTTTCAGACTGTGGCCGATGGAATGCTTCATTGAATAACTACGTCACACTGTCTAGTACCACGTATGCTTCCACTGCTATAAGTATATGCTATTCTGGGTATAAGACAGAAGATAACAAGAGAAGTGTAGCCGCTACATGTTTGGCGAATGGAACATGGCATCCGAGTATAGCTCCATCCTGTTCGGATACTATTTGTACGTCATTAAATTCCCTATTTTTTTATTTGGCATTAAGGGAATACACAGGGGGTTGTGAATTCTACGCTTGTGTATCAATGACAAATGAGAAATAATAACAACTTTAAATGTTATTTATCAGTTTATTATCAGTGCATTAAGCATTTCCTTTGTCAAAATGATAACACAAAACAAATATAGTTAAATGTAAGACAGATTTCACATCATGATTGTTATTTGTAGTCTACAATTACCTACAAATACATCATATCCTAACCCAGTGTATTTTCCATTTCTACTTTTAGATTGTACTGCTTTAAACATTACAGACGAAAATGTAAATGTCACATATACAGGTTATACATATAATTCGACGGCAACATTTGTTTGTCCTCATAGTTACAGTATCATTGGATATAAATCAATTAAATGTCGTACATCGGGACTGTGGAGTGGAGACCCTCCCACGTGTGAAAAAGGTTGTACATGTAGTTTGTTTTGTTAATTTACGTTCACAGTAGATTCATCACACATTATCATTACGTAAATAATTATTATCATACATGTGTGGCCCAAAGGAATACTGTTCAAAAGATTGTTTTATCGTTTATATTTGACATTATTGTTAAGTGTTTATTGTATTTATTGTTAACTTTGAGTCATGCAATAACAAATTCTAATGTGATGTGTAAAATACGAATTCTATCAGTGTTTCAAATAGAGAAATGTCTTATTACTCATCCAAACGAATATCATTTTTGTCCGCAACAATTTATCATTAACTCATCAAGTGTAAATGTTTTATTCCATGCATCTTCATTCTTGCATTGTACACTTTAGTAAATGCACCAAACTGTAAGAGAAACAACGATTCACGTGGTCTGTTGTGGAATGAAACCAGGCCTGGAGAAATAGCCGTTAAACCATGTAAATCAGGTATCGAAATTTTAATAACACTAGTACTTACAATGTATAAATATTTATGCTTTAAAAATCAATGTGTTAAATTGTTCCAAAACTTGTATGTACTAACTCTTATCCCGTATAACAATTTAGCAGCAATTATCAGCAGTATGGTATGGCATGTCATGCGCAGTGAACATTTTTAAAACAACAGAGTTCTTGGGTTACCTCCCAGTACTGACATGATCTCCCCATTAATTTACCACTTGTTAATATTATATCACTATAAGTGGACAACCAGAGTCTTTTAGTGTAATACTGCAATTCACAGACAAGCAAAGCTTGGAACCGCGACGTCTCAATCGAATCAGTCTTTGAATGTATTCAAATAACTATGTTAACCGACCTTATTTAGTTGAAATCATTCTGAACGTAAACATTAACTATGTCATATAGGCTTGCATATGTACATGTATATGTTAATCTATTATGTTCCAAGTTTAACTATAAATGAGATGAAATTGTATACAGGCTATATTGGTAAAATATCCAGACAATGTACAAAGGATGGAAGATGGTTGTTGCCAGTCTATGACTGTGTGAGACAAGCTATTGCTGAAGTAGACAGTAAGGTAAATTCTTTGAGGTCACAATGTAACAAAATCTATACTTCACATACAATTATCCTTCATTTCATTTATATTAACTTGAACTACATGTATGATGGCATAACACGTTTTTGGTGTTGTTACGAAATCGGACATTTTTTTTTCAAATCAAATTAATTACACTTCCTAAAGATATCTCAATTGGTCGTCAATTTTGATGATTATTCTAATTGTCTAATCCGGCTCCGCCGCAAAATTTCGTCTAACGCATCCATCGTAGTGATCAATGTAAGTCATCGGTGCTGATGTAAAAGGTTTAATCTGGTATTTCGGGGATCGTTTTAAACTTCTTCAGTTTATTACTATCGCTCAATGCTTTTTTCGGCGTAGCTGTCTAATATCAGTTTTGACCTATATTTCTTGGCATGATGTATTAATGATTCAGTGGAAATTCACGTTCCAAAATTCTGTATTACTGAAGTGTTGTTTTATATTACACCTGATACATTTATTTCAGATTGAAGCTATAAAAAACAACGATAACGTGTCAGAAGCGGACGTCGTTGATGCTCTTACTAAACTGGATGATATTACAAAGCCATCTGATAGCATAGTGTATGGTGGCGAAATCGAAAAAGTCACTTCAATCCTTGACACAATAGTAAATATCACAGACAAGGTGAATGTTACAGAAAATCAGACACAGGTAAAACAACATGGATGTAACATTATCTTCATAAACTAATTATCTAATTAAACATGTGAAACAATCAATGATATTTTGATGCTTTAATACTACCACACTTTATTTGTCACAGACTAAATTTTTATAGCAATTATTTGATCGAGTTTCGGATAAGATTGAAAAGATGGGCTATTGACCATTACACATTAGTCTCATTGGTCAAAGGTCACAATATACGTCATTTAATATTAATTTAATGACCGCTGCCGTATATGGAAGGTAATAGGGAATGGTTTTGCCACGTATGTATGCTGGCTAATCATCTCCAAACGGAAATGTTGGGATGTGGCCTGTCGGCATACAGCCAAAATTTATTACATTAAAAACCCAACGTCCAGGGTTGGAAGACAGCGAGGGCGGCGGAGAGCATGAGCAACATCTGGGCGTTCGATTATGGACCGTGAGCGCGAATGATTGTATGAATGAGATAGAATTAAGTTGTAGGGTAAATATATACTCCTGTATCTTCAAATAAATTGTAAAACATAACGAGACTTATTGGAAGAGTTATAATTGTAATATAGCATTTAAATTGTAGTGTATATCGGATCAAGTACCTGATGTATGTTCGTGTCACTAGAAAACTCGTCATTTGTGTTCTTTTAACAGAATGTATAATCACTTATTTCAGTCATTTGTAAACATAGCCAGCAATTTGTTGAGTACAAAAAACACCGAATCATGGAAATCGATCTCACAGAACCAGGGAAATGAAGACAACAAAGTGAGCTCATATACATGGAATATGTACACGTGCTTAAACATAGTAGATCTCTTAATGTAGATTCGTGTTTAACGTATGTGTATTCGTTCAATGTGAAATAAGAAATACATTCAAACCTGTGCCACTTCCGAATAAAGACCATCGTGTGAATAAAGGCCATTTTTCAAAACACTGTCACTGATTATTTAGAACAAACTGACCTCCGAATAAAGGCCACCTGTCAATTAATGTTACACTTTGTCTTTTCCAAGGATGTCATTTGTTCACAGGTTTGACTGTATTCTGATTTCTGGATTCGAATTGTTCACACTTGTTTGGTTTTATCCCCTTCCCGTTAACCGTGATGAAAGCAACTCAGCACTACATTTACAACAGAAAACCATGATATTGAAATGTTACACATACCTATCAATGTTTTCGTGCAGTGCATAAAGGTAATTGTTGTGATATCTTATGAACAAGAAAATAAAATTCAGTTTAGTCGGAACTTGACCATAGTATGTTTTACTGAGCCATTAAAGTTTTAAAATGTTTCTTCTACAAATCCAAAATTTAATACATGTTGCTATCCTTTTTTGACAATCTAACATGTATCAGATATTTATAACTAGCTAGAACTTTAGTTTTTATGCATATATTTATATATGTACTTATAATTTCAGCCTAAAACAGGAGCTACAAAAATTCTGAATGTTGTAAGCAAATATTCAGAAGTAGTCATAAAATCTCTTCATTCCAAGAAGAATACAACGATAAATACGGACAACCTGGGTACATTGCTAATATTTACGTAAACATTCGTGCTAAATAGATGGCTAAAATAATTGTTGGTGATTTTAGTTATGTAGAATATTTTCCTGAATTTAGTCTTATAGCTAGGCGTAAGGCATTCATGTTTGTATTTAATGTAAGATGAAGTGATTCAGTTTACGGATTATTTAAAAAATTCGGTTGAATATTCACTTAACGAGTTTTATGAAGAAAGGTGATCAATCTTAATGGGCAAATATATGAGTTAACATTTATAAAAAGTTATTGTACATTTTACTATCGTTATGATATACACCATAATTCAATGCGTACTATATGAAATAGTTAATGTTAATATTTTATTTGATATTAGTATGTTTTTATAGTAAAATATCCGCCTATTTATTATACTTTACAACACATTGATGCTGTATTGAAAGGATGTGAGCATCCGATTTGAATAATGAAAATAAAACAACAACAAGCAAACATTTTGCATTACAGTGTTACATGCCAGTAAAATTGACAAAGGTGAAGGGGTAAAATTTCCTCCACAAGATAAAACAGATCTAAATATATCCTGTTCTTTCGAGGTGCCGAAAAACTCCTTAAAAGGTAAGTTCATCCATGATAAACGCAAAACTAAATCCGTTATAAGCGAATCTATGAGTCCTATAACCTGGTTACAATAATAGCATCTACAAAACTCCGGTTAGAATCAACGTAACCTTCTGTCTGGTAACATTTGTTTCTAGGAAAGCAAATCCATTAAAGTTCTTATGATCAACGATCATCAAAATTCATCATGTCATTGAGTGCAGTATTTTGCTTTATATGGGAAAATAAAGCAAACTCACGACGTGACTCAATCCAGATGTAATGTTATATTCAAATCGTAAACCAATGTTTGGATAGAAACTTGTGTCCACAAGAACAACTAGGCCTAGATGTATCTGTTACTCAACATTATGTAATATGAGGCCTAGATGTATCTGTTACTCAACATTATGTAATATGAGTGTGAGGGAAAATGATTTATAATGCCGCCTACTAACTCCTGTGACTTTCTGTTGATGAACTGACGGCATAATTCAAATAGGCTTTTATCATACTTACATCCCTTTTATCACTGTTGCTTCCCTTTATCACAGTTGTTCCCCCTTATCACGCACAGTAAACTGGTTCCCGTTGACTCTGGTTGTACAGAGACACTAAATTTCCCTGGACGCTGATTGGTCAATTATAGTCGAAATCCGGGCAGAATTCTGCCCGCGGGATCTTGCGAGACTTTTCGTATTTTGAACGCCTCACATATCGCTCGATGCATATTTCGCATGTAACTTAAAAATAGATCTAATTAACATGGAAATTGAACAATTATTTCCATTACGTTGTGCAAATACCTAATTTAGCACTTATTTAATACCCAAGGCCTACTTACCTGCATTACAAAAAGGAATCATGTCTATGTTAAAAAAAACACTATTTGTGGAGCTTTCTTAAAAATCGAATACTCACGGTCGATATTGTAGAATTTTTCTTTTCCTTTGTAGTTATGTTTTTATTGATTTAATGAATAATAATGTCAACTAACAATAATGTCAGTTTTATAAAAATGCGCTGTAAATCGTAAAATCAAACTTTGTCTGTTCACATTTTATCAAATTCTAGATTATATTGTCAAACATTGACTCCGTGTAAATCTCAATTTAAAAAAAATGTTCTGATAACAATCAATAAGGTCACAAATCCAACAGATAAGAGTTGTCATGCAATATTATGTGACAAGGCCGTCTCACTTCCTGGATCCTTATAAGGAAGAAATATTTTATGGATTATATCACAGAAGGGTACCAAAACACTCCAGACAATAATTTTGTGACTGGTATCATGTTAACAATATACAGCTAAGATCGTAATCGAACTCCTATCTCAGTTCTGGTTTAACATAAAAAAATCAAGTAACAAAAATTAACTTAAAACGACTTTTGATGTATTGGTTTAAGATATGGAAAAAAGTAAATACAATGAGGCAAATACTTTACAGGAATTGAAATCAATTAGTTTAATCAATAGATGCAGTTCAAGAAATTCTGAACTGCTGTTATGGGACATTGATACATAAGATTAACATTCTTTTTTGTCACAACATATATAGTGCCCATTGATAATACAATGGTCATTTTTTAGTTTCTGTGAATGGATACCCTCTTAAAAACTTCTAGCCGTCACTTTTAATTTTGAGTAATTTTGTGCAATTTTGTACCCAAGGTATACAGGCATCGGTAAATCTTCGTATAAATTTGACAGATGTACGGAAATCCCCGATGTTTTACGAATGGACTGCCAATCACATGGCTCAAATGAATTGCACTGCAACATGGAACGGGGACCAGTTTAGGAAAGTAACTGTACGTTATTAAATGGAAGTATATCTGTTAAATATAAACGAAGATGTTACCGATGCTGAATACTTTAGATACAATTTGCACCTTTTAATCAAAATAAAACAATGAATGCTAGATTTAGTGACTCTACATAACATTAAGTAGAGACCCTGATATTTTGATCTATTTTTAAATTACGCGCGAAATATGCATCGAGATTTCGACCGCAATTGACCAATCAGCGTCCTTGGGCCATACCAGTTGTCTCTGTACACCAAAGTCAACGGGTACCAGTTTATTACCTTCCTTCATGATAGTTACTTCCCTTTTATCACACATACTTTCCTTTTTCACAGGTGCTTCCCTTTAATCACGTACAGTTAACACTTTCTTTTTATCACAGTTACTTCCCTTCCTTCACTATTAGTTCCTTTTAGGATCACAGTTGCTTCCCCTTTATCACGGATACTTCACTTTTATCTCGGTTACTTGACTTTTGTCCGTTACTTTCTCAATATATTGGATACGAACTAAGTATGTTTTAGCAAATTTGATCACGTCTTATATTAGCATGTACAATTCGATCCTCAGACATCCATTATAGAATCAATAGGTTGTGTAATTTATACACTAGATGAACTCTGCACTTTGTACCTTATGATATCCCAACCCAATTGCAACGCCACTTGATGTTTTTGTATGCGAGGCGTTAGCCTGCATACATTATAATGGATTTTTTTTTATTTCAGGGGTAAACAATTATTCAGCCATTGTGTACAGAAATATTTCTAATATGATGTCATCAAAGTTATCATCGGATAGGTAAACAAAAACAATATTAATAATAAGACTATTCAATCCATTTTACTTTCGAACTCTAGAATGGACAATCAACCCAACATTCTTGTTCATAAATTAGACTGAAATCGAAACACATGTTCCAAAAAGCATAAATTTCATTACAACGCGTGCAAAGAAAACCACATATATGCAATGTGTTAGGAAAGTAAGGAAAATGTAAGTTACATAGAGAAGTTGCTATTGAACAGTCCAGAAAAGGCAATAAGACGATCTTCCTCAGAGAAGGGACTAACAAAAACTGCGGTTCATGACATACTGAAGAAAGATATAAACTTATTTCCGTATAAAATACAGAGTTCAGGTATATGTATATATATGCCTCTGTACCTGAACTTTGTATTTATATATATTATATATTATTGTAAAATTATCTACCGTATATGTTCATAAAATCGTTCGCTTATAGGTGAAACAGGTTCATGGCATACATACAATATATTACGTATTGTTATTTCTTCTCAGTGATGGAGATACTACGCATGCAATTAATTCAGCGGTGATCAGCGTAATGATGACTGGTTATGATAATAACTTCAACATTAATATAACCCTTGGTCACCTTGACGAGGTAAACAAATAAATACCAACTTTTATACGGCACAAATCTGATAGAAGTAATTAATACTTAAGGTTTCTTACGCAATCTATTAACAATATGTTTATATTTCTCTTTTACCTAACAGTTTGTGATTGATGAGATCACGTGATAAGTAGAACCATAAGGATGCGAATGTGTATCGGATTATACATGATTATCACAATCACACGGGATGTCAAACTTCTATCAAAGTGTCGGCCAGTGAATTACCAATATTTTGATGATATAAGATTATTTGAATTATGTCCGATATTGTGAAACCTTGAAATTGTCATTTATCCACTTTAATATATCTCCTTATCGATGTATTATGACAAAACTATAGTCTTAAAGTCATTGCGATATTGGACTTAATAAATTGGCGATATATAGAAATTTTCATGCTTTTTATTTTCAGAAAGCTTACGTGGAACCAATATGTAGTTTTTGGAACTACTCGTTGTAAGTAATATTTTTATACAACAAACACACATTTTATAAAACATATTACACGAATATAACAAAAACAAAAAAGAGTAAAAACAACAAAGTATAAACGAGACATTCTAAGTGATATAAGCATCACAAATACTGTAAAGCCTCACATAGCGAGCACCTCAATATTTTTACCAGCTTGTTATAACAACTACTTATTTTCTGACCGGCTTCCAATAACTCCCCTATAATTCAACTTGATAATGAGACCACCTTATTAGGAGCAATTCTTGGGTCAAATTATTTGACAGTCCTAAAGCCGTCATATAAATAATCTATACATGTTGCAAAAAGAAATATGTCATGTTTAACCGAATAACAAATTCAAGAATGATGGTGAAAGACGCGACATTAGAAAATCATCAATATTGACAGAAGCGCAGATTTTAGAAATACTTGCCCAACCAACCAACCAACCAACCAACCAACCAACCAACCAACCAACCAAACCAACCAACCAACCAACCAACCAACCAACCATCACATTTTTCTTAGATCTAAATTTAAAATATCCGTAAAGTAATACATTTTGTATGATTTGAAAAATGAATAATTAAGTGTTTCATTACGAGACGCCCGCGGCATTTAAATGCGGATCGGAAGATTCATACTCCACCGTAACATCCTTTACACCAAGGATATTTTTGTATCACAAAATGCATGTGCTTCAATTAACCCAATTTAGAATATACCTTTATTTATTTTAAGAATGTTAACGTCACTGTCAAAACGAATTTGTGACACAGTATGTATTCATTGTCTCTCTGTCATGTGTTTGTTTATAGAAATGCTTGGAGTAAGAAAGGTTGTACACCTGTCGTGCAAGCAGAAAACCGAACTATTTGTCAATGTAATCATCTAACAAACTTTGCTATACTGATGAGTCCATGGACCGAGGTAATAGTCCGCCATTTTGTTTTATTGCTATACATTTCAATGATTCTTGAACAACAACTGAAAAGAATGATTGATAATAGATTAAAGTTACGAATTTCAAATGACGAAACCAAATTATGTTTTGCTAAATTTGATAAATCTTGATAGAACACAAATCTTCTGCGGAAACAGTCATTCGAAGTATTTCACTCCGGATTTTGCGTGTTCAAGACGCTAGTTTGATAAATGATTCTCTATGACCTTTTGACTGAAGGTCATCATTTCCCACTCTTTTATTCACACTTTTTATTATAATGTTGTCCAGTGCTTGCTAAGTATTGTAAAACATGTCAGACCTGGTGTATGTCTGAAATAAAATTTAGTTTGACTCACATCATGATTTAATTTGTTTCAATTTGTTCATTGTTATAATTGATAGGACAACGTGGACAGTAGAGCTATAGATGTGATATCAATTATTGGGTGTTGTGTATCAATGTTAGGTTTACTTATAACAGTGATCACACACCTCGTCCTATGGAAGTAAGTATATACCTGTACATATAATAGTGTCACACTTCAATATTCTTATAACAATAATTTCATAATAAAATTATAGTTTTCATTAATATTTAATTACCCTCAAGAATTAGATGTGTACATGACAATCATTTGGAAGGCCGTAATGACAATCAAAGTAATTTGTTATGAGTTATGGTTCTGTCAATATACGAAAGAATGAAAAATTTCTTAAATACCGTTTTGAACGATTTCTTGTTACTTCATTTACACATGAACTTGATTTCAGATACCTCAAGTCTGATAGAGTTGTATTATTGATGCATCTATCTATCGCACTAATACTATCGTACGGTATATTTATTGGCGGCGTTGATAGAACAGACAGTAAGGTAATTATTTTATTTTGTAACAACATTATATTACATAATACATGTACAGTCATTGCTGTATCATTGTATTATATTACATAATACATGTACAGTAATGGCTGTATCATTATGTTATATTACAGGATACATGTACAGTCATTGCTGTATCATTGTGTTATATTACATAATACATGTACAGTCATTGATGTATCATTATATTATATTACAGGATACATGTACAGTCATTACTGTATCATTATATTATATTACAGGATACATGTACAGTCATTGCTGTATCATTATGTTATATTACATAATACATGTACAGTCATTGATGTATCATTATATTATATTACATAATACATGTACAGTCATTGCTGTATCATTATGTTATATTACATAATACATGTACAGTCATTGTTGTATCATTGTATTATATTACAGGATACATGTACAGTCATTGCTGTATCATTGTGTTATATTACAGGATACATGTACAGTCATTGCTGTATCATTGTGTTATATTACATAATACATGTACAGTCATTGATGTATCATTATGTTATATTACAGGATACATGTACAGTCATTGATGTATCATTATGTTATATTTCAGGATACATGTACAGTCATTGATGTATCATTGTATTATATTTCAGGATACATGTACAGTCATTGATGTATCATTGTATTATATTTCAGGATACATGTACAGTCATTTCTATGTTATATTACATGATGTACAGTCATATCTATGTCATATTACAGGATACATACAATCATTTCTATATTATATTACAGGATACATGTACGGTAATTGCTGTGTTACTACATTATATTTATCTGGTTGTGTTCTTTCTGATGTTGTCTGAAGGTGTAGAGATAGCCATAACTTTATTGTATGTATTCAGTACGAAGTCAAGATTGAAGTGGATGATACCGTGTACATGGTGTAAGTATTTCTTTGCTATTTTTAACAATATCGTGTGATTAGACATGCTGTCCCTGAATACATATTCAACTTGTAAAACTTAAGTGTCCACCATATGTTATCAAATGTGCGGGTCATCCGTGGAGTGCGCACGTGCGCTGTGCCATCATCAGCATAGAATATTGTTTTTGATTTTTTATTCGATAACTTCACTACTGTATAACAAACACGTCACATTTCATGTACCGAATGGTTGCATGCAAGTTATTAAACTGTTACGATAATTATATACATTGTACTTACAATTCAGGTAATGAACAATATTTATTACCTAATTTCTAAAACTTATATACAATGTATTTCATATATTTCACATTTAAATCTGAAGTAATGTGTTGTTGTTGTTGTTGTTTACAGTCATTCCAGCTGTTGTGGTAGGAATATCGATGGGAGCTACTCAGTTAGACGGCTATGGCAATGAACAGACGTAAGTAAAACACTATACATGCTTTATGGTTGATCGTAAGTAAAACATAATACATGCTTCATGGTTGATCGTAAGTAAAACATAATACATGCTTCATGGTTGATCGTAAGTAAAACATAATACATGCTTCATGGTTGATCGTAAGTAAAACATAATACATGCTTTATGGTTGATTGTAAGTAAAACATAATACATGCTTTATGATTGATTGTAAGTAAAACATAATACATGCTTTATGGTTGATTGTAAGTAAAACATAATACATGCTTTATGATTGATTGTAAGTAAAACATAATACATGCTTTATGGTTGATCGTAAGTAAAACATAATACATGCTTCATGGTTGATCGTAAGTAAAACATAATACATGCTTTATGGTTGATTGTAAGTAAAACATAATACATGCTTTATGATTGATTGTAAGTAAAACATAATACATGCTTCATGGTTGATTGTAAGTAAAACACTATACATGCTTTATGATTGATTGTAAGTAAAACACTATACATGCTTCATGGTTGATTGTAAGTAAAACACTATACATGCTTTATGATTGATCTGATATCATCACCGTCATTTGTTGCTATATCTAAAAAAATCATTCACATTTTGCGCAAGATTTTCTATCTTAGAGCTGTAGTATCAGAACGAGTACCATTTTTAATGAATATATAAGAGTGTGTATATTGAAGATGAGTGTTCTTAACCTAAAGCTGTTTGAGTGTTTTTTGACATTGACTAGAAGGCTGTGAATCCTTGAGTGAAGACTTCAATCGATTTTCTGGTACAGATTCGGCAATAAAAATGATTTTGTGGTAAAAATCATATCTGGGTGAAATAAATAATTTTTACGTGCAAACTATTCTGTTCTTGCATACTGTACTCATCTGTCCATAATTGCAACTTAAATAACCCTAAGAATGGAACCGATATAATAGAACTTCATACCGTCTATAGGCGGCTTTATCTAAGAGATTGGTATAGAAAATATCAAACATAATAATAAACTGAAATAGTCAAGAATTAAGCAAGCGTAGTGAAATAGGCAAAGTACTGAAAAGAACAGAAGTGAATTTAGTTCTCTTCAAGCACAATGTATTTGTGTATATTACAGATGCTGGTTAACAGTTGATCATGGATTGATTTGGGCTTTTGTTGCTCCAGCTTTAGTTGTAATAATGGTAACTTTAGTTGTTTTATTTGTCCAAATTTTCTCGGATTATTTTTAGCTCGTCTGCTTTGAAAAAAAGTCTAGCTGTTATGATCGCAGCGGCGTCGTCTTGTCGCTCAAAAACTTTAATGAAGCCCATTACTAAAACAATTTTAAAGGTATCAACACGACACTTGGAATACTTGATTATCATGACAAGACACAGTTGCGAGGATGCGGCATTATTCTGAAAGCTATATTTTGAGCTATGCCCCTTTTACCTTTTGCTTATTGACGTAAGCTCTATTCCAAGCAAAAGGCACATTATCTCCGATTAGAGCTTATAATAAGCGCTATTCGACGAGCGTAACGGGTCACCTTACGAATAAGGCTTACAGTAAGCGCTATTCGACGAGCGTAACGGGTCACCTTACGAATAAAGCTTACAGTAAGCGCTATTCGACGAGCGTAACGGGTCACCTTACGAATAAAGCTTACAGTAAGCGCTTTTCGACGTAAGCTCTATTCGGCACAACAGAGCGTTACCGCCGCTCTGCGGGGCACTTGTTTATAAAAGCATTAAATAGTTTTAAAGAATATCAAACAAACCATGATATGTTTATGTTCAGTAAAAATTCTGATTACATAATGCAAACATTATGTTTTCTGATTTTATGATCATATGAGTATCATCGAGTTTGATTTTATTATTTTCAACACGTTTCACCAATGTTCAGTAATCAAGTTGTCGTAATGAACATCCGAATACTCTAATTTATCATTTTTTTTTATTCCAGATTAACTTCGTGTTGTTAGTGTTGGTTGTTAAAGCTATGTTTCGTGCCTCGTCGTTGGCACAAAAGTCAAATGCCGACAGGGTCAGGTAGGCGATAATCCTGGTCGAAATCTATGGTTGATTTTTTTCTGGCTGTGCCAATTCGTAATTTATCAAGATCAGTACTCTTATTATTCGAATAGTTCCACGTAAAGATTGCTTTACATTCCACATGGATGAATGAACTTGTGGTTAGGGTCAGAATAATGCGACGAAATAATTTTTTTTGGCTTGATTCCGCTAAAAATTATATTTAATAACATCAAATACCTTTGTATATTATCTTTACTACTTGAAATATTGTTTGCTACGTAGCATTGTGATATGTAGTAAAACATGAGAAATTGCGGCTAAGTTAAACGAGAAGTATATACATGTATACTCATGAACTTGTTTATTTTCTTCAAATAATTTCCATGTAGGTCTGGTGTACGATGTTTATGTATACTTATACCATTGATGGGTTGTTCGTGGGTAATTGGAATATTTTACGTCAGTAAAAGCGTTGCTTGGATACAATATGTTTTTGCTGTGTGTAATAGTCTACAGGTTCGTAAATGTGTTTCTTCAGTTGATTCAGTGTTGCGATATGATGTTGAATTTCAACTTTCATTTGACTTCATTCTTGAATGTTAGAAAAAATTAATTAAAACATCATTTTGATATTCGTTATGAATAAACTCAATGTACGGAATTCTGAAATTGTTGTTTTATATTCATAAATTAAACACGTGAACATTTAAAAAAAAGCAACGCCAAATTCAAATTAAAACTGAATTTATCTAATATTGGAATTTTTGATAAAAGACTAAGAGACTTCTTCGAATGATTCCGAAAAAAAGTATAAGAAGACAGTTTGGTTGTTCGTCCGTCCGTCCGTAGGTACGTACGTTTTGAAGTCGGCTCTGCACTTATCATTTTATCCCCAAGTAGTAATAACTGACTCAGTACGCTGTAACATGATAAGTTTATCAGACAAATTACTTCGGATTCTCGAGCAGAATCTTCTGTCAAAGTGTCTTGGAGAAACACTTGTCTTGACCGGGGACATTCAACGAACGACGTGATGATTATCATATTCCTATTATGTTCATAATCTTTGCTTATTTGCATGTCGTATTTAAGACAAAACTAACCAGAATACAAACTCCCTAAATATATATGAATGGGCGTGTCGTTTATAAAATGTTGTTTGTTTAATTCTAGGGTTTGGTTATATTCGTGTTTCATTGTTTATTAAACAAACAGGTAAGTAAAAGTTTAAAATACAACTATCATCATACACATGTAGTACTACATGTTTTTCTGGAATTTAACGTCGCACCAATTTCTTTTGACGACTTTCTAGCTTTAATGGTGGGCTAAGACCCCATTGTACACTTGGGTAGAACCACCGACCTTACGTAAGCTAGTTGGACAGCTTCCTCGCACGCGAAATTTTGGATTCGAACTCGGTGGTGATTGGCTAGTGATTACTCGTCAGAGACTAAACCCACTCGACCACGGAATCCCCTTATAAATGTTTTACAACATGATTGTATTAAGCCGATATGAAATTCACCACGACATTATGAACACAAAACTCGGCCATTATGAAAAAAACACGACTTTCATGCAAAAACTCGACTATTATGATATTCGGTCATTCTGATTGGCTGTCTAGCTCGGCCATTATGAAACTACTGCAAATATGGATAACTAATTAATAAGATTGTGAATAATTGTTTTCATAATGAATGTATGATTGGCTTCAGACAGTCATTATGACGGTAATATAACAGCCTTCAGTCCAATAACAAATCCATTATGAAAACACTTAATTATTAACATTATAATAATGTTGCTCTTACAAAATTAGGAGATATATTTTATTGCAATGATTTCTAGCCATGTTGATGGAAGGGAATAAAAAACGCAATAACAGAAATTTAAATGACGCTGAAAAACAAAATACATTCACCAACTTTAATAAGATAAATTGTTATTTGTTATTGCTTATTGTGTATATATGCAGATATGTAGACAATGTTCATATTTTGTAGATCCGTGTGGCGATACAGAAAAAGCGTAAATTGTACTACATGTCATCCATGGCAACCAAACAGACAAGTTCAACGTTTTCTCTGGTACATTAAACATCAACAAAACAAAAATTTGCTTCTACATTTGTATTTTGTTATTTTGACTCAGATCATTTGAAAGTAAATAATTATCTCCATATTTTTATCGATTAAAACATCGACATAGTAAATGTTCAGGGATCCGAGTTCGAATCCCGGTCATTGCAGGTCACACCCTTATCCACTCATATGAAAATTTGACAATAATGTCGAGTTTCCTCCATATAAGGAGAATTTGCCGGCTCCTTATGAAAGGGTAAGTTTGTACTGGTTAGTATACTGTCCAGGAAAAATGGTTAGGTGAACCGGTCGCCATATATAACTGAAAAATTGTTGAAAAAACGACGTTAAACCCCAGTGACAAAGTCACAGAAAAACAAAAACAAGTAAATGTTCAAATGATGCTGTTTTGTATTTATTATGTAAAGTTGTATAAGAATAAACTTACATTTTTATTCCACCATTTTCAGCCTCGTGTTTCTTTGTCCAACAACAGTTTAAACAGTGATGATCATTATGATATGGCATATTCAACTGGATACGGTAATTATCCATTTTTTACTCTGTAGCAGAATTTTAGGCCATACATGCAAAAGTTTTGTTTTCGACCATTTATTGTGCTTAATATACATAATATAGAAATATCATATGCCTGTCTTTCTGCATGATATTGTTTTTGTAATATTGCTTGTGTAAAATTATCTGTGTAATTTGGTCTTTGTATGATAATGCATTTTGCATTAGTGTGTAACATCAGCTGTGTATTTCTGTGCAATATCATCTGCGTATTTCTGAGTACCATCATTTGTGTATTTCTGTGTAATATCATCTGTGTATTTCTGAGTACCATCATCTGTGTATTTCTGTGCAATATCATCTGTGTATTTCTGAGTACCATCATCTGTGTATTTCTGTGTAATATCATCTGTGTATTTCTGAGTACCATCATCTGTGTATTTCTATGTAACAACATCATTGCCTTTCTGTGTAGCATCATCTGTGTATTTCTGTGTAATATCATCTGTGTAATTCTCTGTGCAATCATCCTGAATATAATACAGTTTCTGATATTTCAGTTAGTCACTATGAAAAGATACGGAGAAAGTTATAAAATTATTCCTAATTTTATGAGAGGGATAGAGTTTCTATGAATCAGAATCCATTTTGTTTGTATTTTAAAACTCTTATTTATTCAGATGATGCTGTACAGGCAAAGAAGTATCATACAATATAATTTTCTTATGTGTGCATCATAGAATATAATCTTCTTATGTCTACTTCATATAACATGATTTTATATCTTCTACATAAAATATTATCACTTTATATCTTCTTCATACAATATGATCACATTATGTCTTCTTCATACAAAATGATTTTATATCTGCTTCATAAGATTCTATCACTTTATGTCTTCTTCATAAATTATGATCACCTTATGTCTTCTTCATACAATATGATCTTCTGATGTCTGCTTCATTCACTATGATCTTCTTATGTCTGCTTCATTCACTATGACCAGTAAGTTCTTGTGAATGTTTCAGGTCAAATTTCTTCTAACGGAACAAAAGACGAATTATTGCGTAGTGCGGTATGTTTCTGTTTTCCTTCTTTGATAAATACACTTAGAATTATAATGCATAAATATTTTACAGATAATTGATAAACAATAGATGCGAGCAAATGTTAGAACGTTTATGCATTAAACAATTACAGTTAAATTATGTTGTTTTTTTTTTGTTTTATTTCCAGATTTACCGACAAAGAAGTCCTAGCGAGAAATCATTGTTTCAGCCATCAAGAATATAACATGTATGCAAGCACTGTGTGATATTTTGTATGTTTTGATTTATATTTTCTAAAATCCGTTTCACTCATTTTGAGAACACAACTTTGATGTCGTGTCCTCATACTACAGTGTTGAATAATTTCCAAGTATTGCAAAGATATCATTTTAATTTTGTTTGATATGCATTTGTACATTAAAAATTCTGTATTTTTGTAACAGAAAGGACATCGAAAAAGTGAATCCAGATTTTGCTATGTAGAACAGCAGACTTAAAGAGGATTTTATGATTATGTGACTGGCACATGATTCTTCATTAACGGTCGTTTAATGAGTACATTGAAGGGTCTTTTGTGTGCAACGTACCACTACGTTGGTGATGAATAAAAAATCCAAAATATCACACGACTTTAACAATGGTACACAATGAGATACATATTGATGCTGCAATACTGTTGTATAATATTTTTACAGATGTCTTGTATTAAAGTTGTTGCATACATTTCAAAGACGCATGTAAGTTTCGGTATATAGGAAAATACTTGTGATCATTTTTACCGTAAAACACGTACACTATATTGTGTCTAGAATAACAATACATATATAATTATATAAACAGTCTGATCCTATTAGTCTCGAAAAATTGAGATTGAAAATGTTTCATTACTTTGGAATACTATATAAAAGTAGATTGCGAAGCAAATAACGTTCGTCACGTTATGATACGGTGGTAGTTCATTATACTGTGATGTAAATGTGGGTCCGTGGAGCCTCTGCGGTATAGTGGTTACGGCCTCTGGCTGGGAATCACTAACCCCTTACCCGCCCGGTACAAAATGTCACATGGGAGGAAGCTGTTTAGCTAGAATACGGAAGGTCAGTGGTTCTACACGTGAATACAGCTGGGGGTCGTCCCCCATCATCAAAGCTAGAAAACCCGCCTGATGACCCTAGCTGTTGGTGGACGTTAAACCTCAGAGAAAAAAAGTGTGTGTTCTGACCAATTGATGATATATAAAACAAAATTTCACAAACGAGTAAGCAGAAGAGAGACGACGTCGTCAGTCACATTTTAGAATAATGTCACTCGATGTACTTGTATGAGTTATATGTCGTGTTTTATTATACGTCATATGAAATATGAGGTATCATTGTGCATGAATATTTTGAAAGTTGTATAGTTTTAGCACGTAAGACAGATAGCGTAATTTGTATTTTTAGAAATTTTGTTTCAAAAAGAGAATTGTTATAAATAATTATAATTATCTAGTAACCGGGATAAATGGTTCGTAGTTCGTATTAATATCTGTATGTTTTTTTCTGTCTACTGAAAGTTAGGAGCAATATAATTGAAATATAGATATTCCTTGTTACCGACATTAAACCAGCGGCTTCCAGATATGCCTATTGTTTATTTGTTAAGCTTGAAATTATCGGAAATATTTCTTTGAAAGTAAAACTTGGAAGTCTGTTTTTCGATTTTTGGGAGAAAATATTCACAGAATATCAGAAGAAGTATCAAACAGTACTGTATTTGAAACTTGAAATCGAGTAATATGCAGATTATATACATTGTATATTATTCTATTAACCGGTGTGTTTTTGTTCATTATTCATATTCTGTATGTACGATTATATTGTTAAAGTAAAGTCCATAGAAGAAAGAAATCAACATTCATTAATCATTTATTCGTCGGGAACATTCGCATATACAAATAAAGATTCATTGAGCAGTGTCCAATTTCACAAACATTAAATCATATTTTAGTGTTAAGTGGTGTACGGTGTTTTGTGTTTATCGTATGCATGGTTAAACGTCCTAGTGACCATTTTTCATTGCAAGATAACGGAAACCCAATAAATATTCACACACCATACTTCCAGGGGTTAAGGGTAGGTTATACCTACGGTAGTTGATTTTGTTCCTTCTTTGTCTCGGATTCTAGTCTGTCCATTGTTCCAGAAACTGAACGTCTTTTTCATCTGTAATTCTTCTGTGGTTTGTGTTAGTTTAGTTAAGTTTACAGATATTTATTCCAAGTCATCGAACATTCACATGTACAAAATAAAACAATACATTTATAAGGATAGGATTAGAACGAAAGACAAAGCCTTATAAAATTCTTCTCCTTGAGTGGTCAAGCGTACGTAAACACAGATCTTACACTTATAAGATGACCTTAACATAGGAATATACAAAAATCCGACATTACGTCACAACTTTTCATATATTTTGGATAGATGTAAATACGTAAGCAGCAATGTACTTGAACTACGAATGCTGTTAAAGTCGAGCATCTTGTCCGGATTCATCATTTCATTATGTATAATAATCATACAATAAACAGCTGTACGAGGAAACAGGACGATGTTGTATGTTGTCATAGAACTAAATATTTTATAGAAATAGTCGAATTAAAAACTTTGGACATATAAAAGGTGAAACATGCTAAAAGGCTAATTTAAACGCTGCTACATAAATATGTTTGCCTATTGATATATTAATAAAGCAAATAATACGTTAAAAATAATACAACGAACAAACATGAATGCCAGTGTCGTATATTTTGACGATGTGTTTCTTTGCAGTAATTTGGAAAGAATCAGTCACAAACATCAAGCGTATAATTCAACATTAAATATTCTATTAATAATGTCCTGTTTCAACACGTATTTCAGTTAGGAACATTTCGCTTTCTCCGAGTGTGTCCAGTATAAAGTCCTTTTATTATATCATACCAGTGGTGTTTATCTCTGACAAGCTAAACTTGGTATAATGTACAGGAGTGGGTTATTACCTTATCCTTAAATTGCTATGTAAGATCAGTTCATTATTATGTGAATTAAATACCATTTCATAGAAGAAACGAGCTTATACTGCAGGAAATATTTCCAGATTCATTTGTCAATTCCAATTATAGTAACATGATTATAAGACGACATATTTTTAATGGTGTGAGTACAAGTAGAACCCAATTTTGAATCACGCTTTGGTAGATATGATCAAGTGTGTTGTTATGTTGCTATTCTTTTCCTGTGCAGTATATGTAGAACATCTGTCTGATGTATTACAACGAAACAAAATTAACTATTTCTATTTTTAATATTATAAAATATAAATTATATGGGTAGATAAAATATAAACATGCATTTACAAAGAACACATATGCACTATACGTTTACAAAGAACAACACATATGCACTATACATTTACAAAGAACAACGCATATGCATTATACGTTTACAAAGAACAACGCATATGCACTGTACGTTCATAAAGAACAACACATATGCACTATACGTTTACAAAGAACACACATGCACTATGCATTTACAAAGAACAACACAGGTGCAAAGAACAATATTCATATATAGGGGGTACAGGAAGTTTATTTTTAGACAAAGAACAACACAATACACAATATCAATTGACGTATTAGCACGAATCATGCATTTTACAATCATAAATGCAACCAAAACTTAAGAAACTTTCTAAAGCAGAAACAAATTATATTTTGTAAATCAGTCATATATTTTATATTTATCAAAATAGCATTTCAATACTTTTCTATCTATTGTAAGGCTTCTACACAATTTGTATAATAATTTGGTGAAGATATATGCATAACAAAACACAAAACTGTGAGAGAATAAATATCAGACATCTATGATAAATGTTTCTGGAGACACGAGTATAACTATGGTATGTTCTGTGTTGGTGAATCACTTCTGTTACAATTTATGAAATCCTGAAGCACAACCCGGCTGATAATCTGGACGTCCACAAGCGAAACACGTCTACAATATTATACAGAAAAATCATTATAAAAATGGAAAAAAAATATTAATAAAACTTCTTAGAGATGGCGGAATGATATTTTATACATAATCCTGTAAGCTCATTATGAATTATTTGTAGGCCTACAATAACTTCTGAAATTGTTGCATTACATTGTTATGAATTAATTTGCTGATTATACACTGGGCCGAACATCTAAACGTCCACTTTGCATTTTATAACACTGGAAGAAAATCATTGGAAGAACTTAGTTAATTATCAGGTGGATTTTAGCGCATTCAATCCAATAATTATTTTGCATACTTGATTTCTCTGTGTAAATCAATTGTAGTATTATAAACCGTAATAATTAATTCACCTATTTGGAATTCTTCAAGAATCGAGCTTTATAAGGTGGATGTTTAGAAAGTGTGTGTATATAAAACGTTAACGTTTGTGCGACAAAACAACCTCCGCATTATAACTGGTCCAAAATAGGCTTGTAGCTGCTAGCTGTGCTGATGTATCTAATCATATTTTAACAGTTATGACGAAACACCGCTATTTCATACCCTTACCTTTTTCACTGGGTTTAACGCAGTTTTTTAACAATCGTTCAGTTTCAGTGGCCGGTTCACCTAACCAGTTTTCCTGGACTGTATTCTAACCAGTACTGACTTATTGTTTCACAAGGAGCCGGTAACTTCTCTACATATGGAGGAAAATCGACATGTTTGTCAATTTTTCATACAAGGATATGACCTGCCGCGACGGGAATTTGAACTCGGATAGCCGGGTTACCTGTCCAGCGCACTAACCACTGAACCACTGTCTTGGCATTGCTTTTATTTACTCTAAGTATACTACGTTTAAATTATTAGAATATCTGGCAGTATTTGGTGATCAAATGTATAACTTTTACTAGAACTAAGTGTAACATATACAACATATATGTATGTGGTTACTAAATGTTTATATAAGAATGTAATGAAATCAATAACTCACCCCCTGATGATGGTTGATGTAGTAACAAACATGAAATAAAATAATACATATATGTTAGTATTACAGTAGATTTTCTTGAGAAATACCTGTAGAAACAAATTATTTTTAATATCATATATTGGTAGCAGTAATAATAATGATGGTATTTATTAACATAAAAGTTGCTATGTAAACAAATGAATTACACATTTTTGTTTTCCAGGTATGATTCACTATAATTGATGAAAGTCGAATTATCACATATTAGACACTATCGTCTTGGTGTTGTCATGGGTTGTCACCTGAGATCTGCACTGTACAAATTGACTTCCGCATGCAGTGCGACATTATTGTTAAATACTACAATGATAAATTCTTATGAAAAAGTTCTCTATCAAAATCAGATATTCACTTCTATATCACCTCAGTAACTTATAAGTTTCATTTAGATACCGATTATTTCAGTGTATAACAATACTATTAAGTTCTCGTCGGATTTGTTTATACTGTCTAACCTGTGTTCGCAGCCACCTTCGAAGAAAGGTCGTCCTGTGAATAAAGATCATTCTTTGGAAACCATCATTGATTATCCAGAATAAACTAACCCAGAATGAAGGCCCCCCTGCCACTAAAGGCCACGATTTGTCTTTTCCAAGGGTGGCCTTTGTTCACAGGTTTGACAGAATTTCGGATTTAAAACATAGAAATCGCATCATTTGAATTAACAGGCTAACTTTAGTTGGTGTTATATCTAATCATTACAATGGATTAAGAATAATATAAAACATGAAAATACTCACTCCCTGTTATTAGTATCCAAGGATCAGCGCAATATGAAAATATAGGAATATCATAAGTAAACAAACTTACGTCATTTATTTATCAACTTTTCATAGCAACAGTAATTTGCAACAAAATGACACGCTAAACTGGTTGAACGAATAATCATATTTGTATACCAATGTATAACATTGACTTGGCAGAGTTTGATCGAAGATCAAAAAAGATTTACGGAATGGAACAATTAAAATTGATGAAATCCTTGAAACTTGCCAACATATTTGACCAAAGTTATCCGTGCAGTTATTTAATATGTACGCATGGATTAATTAGTGGCTATTACAAATATTCAAATATAACAAACTATTTCAAAACTATAAACTGGTTGATACTTACAAAAACTTCGACCTGAAAGCAAAAAATAAAATAAATTGTAGAAATGACTGTTCTTTTACTTTACAAATGATGATGGTAGATAATGTTATACTGTCGTAATAAAAAATGTATAATAAAACGAATCATTCACATACATCATATATCCTTTTTTACTGATTAGAGAATATAAATGTACACTCGCTAGTGGTTATGGCCTCTGTCTAGTAAACACTAGCTCACCACCGCTGTGTGTTCGAATCCCGTCCGGGACCAAATTTCACATGCTTATGGAAGATCAGTGGTTCTACCCAGGTGTGCGCCTGGGGTCTTCGTCCAACGGTAAAGCTAGAAAAGTTCCCAAGTGACCCTGGTTATTGGTGCGACGCCAACCCCCAGAGAAAAACTGAGCTATCAAATACAATGAAAATAAATATATAGTTTCCATACAAAACTTACCATCTAGACAAGTCCATGGTTTCATGAAAAAAAGAAAACGAAAACATGTAATTAATGGATTTCATGTGTGTATATTAAATCTGTGTAATTTTGGATGCACGTTGTTGCATTTTATGTTACTCGTTTGATTAAACATGCTTGTGTAATCTAATAATAATATGCTGAATTATAGATGATGATCCCAACGTCTTATTATGTAAGAATTAAGCACTATATTGATCTGATCAATACAGCGAGTGTTTGATCATTCTAATGATCGGTACTTCAACAATTTTCAAATGAATCACTATTTCGATAATATATACTTATTATCTTTAAAAACGCAAATTTGATATCATATGATACGAGCTGTTTTTACATATTCTAATAAATTCATTGACAAATCAATCACATTGAGTATAACATTCACAATTTATGCCATTATTAAACAGGAAGGTGTAGAATATCAAACGAGTGTGTTAAATTCTTGCACAAAAATGCATTTACGAATTACGTTTTTAAAGGCGAAGTATATTTACTACTGACGTAGTCAAGTTGAATCAAGACTGTCATGTCAGCATTACAGTCCAACTTGTTTGAGAGACAACTTGTATGCTTGCATTCAGAGGCCGTTTACCCAGTACCAATGAGTAGCGATCAATAATAAATAACTATGTTTTATTACGATACCATTTGTGCCATGATGCCCTGTTTGACTCTTCACGTAGCTCGTATCATATTACAATGAAGTGTATCGTATATCATTATTAATACTGTTTTATCATCGTAATGAAATGTACATATAGCTAACTTACCGGCTGTAAATCCATTTCAATATGAAAGAAAAAAAAACAGTCAAATCAATGATTTGATAAAGTAATGATTGTTTAGTAAATAATAATGACAAATAGTATAATTCAAATCTCTCGACGTCTGTTGTATTACATGATATACGTATGATAATGTACCTATATTACAGACGAGTTAAATGTTTGTTAAAAAGTGATGAACAAACAAAGCAAACGTGCTTGAATAAAACATCCATGTTCATTACGAGTATTACTGACAGTAACCTATTGTACGTCTTACGTAGCACTTCAACAACGAGAATAAGTAAAGCTATGGTCTAAATTGACTTGTGTGTTATTTTGTAATTATCATGTCAAGATGAACTATCAAACATTATAATAATGATAAAATATATGGCCGTAACGCCTTAGTTGTAAACATACATTTTTCCATTCTCGTTCATGCAATTATCAGCTTTCATCGTTTATAATACGACACAACGTACAGTCAAACCTATGTTTGCGACCACCTTCGATTAAAGGTCACCCTGTGAATAAAGGCCAATCTTTGAAAAACATCAATAATTATTTAGAACCAACTGACCCCCAAATAAAGGCCAACTGTCAATGAAGGCCACATTTAGTCTTTCCAATGGTGGCCTTTGTTCACAGGTTTGACTGTACATATCTTATACCTACTCACAACGCCACACTGACGACATTTATCACTTTCTTTGCTGACATACATGGAGTTTGTAGTGAAGTCACTTAAGATGGCGCTGAATACTCTCATTTAGATAATTTTACAAAACGTATGTATACTTACTCCGACATGCCATTTACAGGCATTAGGACTGTTGTTTTCGGCGCGGAATTTTTTTTCACATTGCCCACAGATTTGTACTGCAAAATCACATCTTGATGTATGTGGAGTTTTAGTGTTAATCTACAAGACAGTTATAATTTCACTTTACATAGAACAAACAGTTCTACATTACTTGTATTATATAGAACGCATGCCTCTATATTACTTGTATTATATAAAACATAATTATATATCTACAATACTAGTATTATATAAAACATATGCTCCTACATTACTTGTATTGTATAGAAGATACCCCCCTACATTACTTAAATTATATGAAACATAAATCTCTATATTACTTGTATTGTATAGAACATATACCATTATATTACTTGTATTATATAGAACACACATCTCTATATTACGTATTTTGGATAGGACACATACCTCCACATTACAAGTACCATCCAGATGTGGCTCCAGCTCCCGATGTTCAGTTGCTTCATGTTTAATATCATCAGTAAGAAATGCACTTCGTGGTGTCACGCTGTCATTTTCAGTCTCATGATGTGGTGACTTGTTGGGATGTTTCTTATAGTTCAGAGATTTGGAATGACTTAACAATGTTTTTCGTTGATGTTGATCCAACCTTACCGTATCTCGAAATAGCTTTTGTCGATGTTTGTTTATTTCTAGGGATGAAAGCTTCCGTTCACGAATTATTTGTTGTTTTAATTTTCTTTCTAAGCATTTAACTCGACTCTGGTGAGTAAACAGTTCTCTGTATATAGTAACATAACCACAAGCTTCACACTCTACGGTTCTAAAATCACACTCAGCTAAATGCTTGTCGATGTCCTTTCTTCTCACAGTCTTCTTACAACCTTTTGATTTGAAGTCACATTCAACAGGCGCTAAAGGACAAACGTCTAAATGATCTGGTAAATCTGCTAAAAAGAATGTAGCCTCACAATGGTTGCTACATCGTATTGTTAAATGCAGCAAGTTCAACTTGAATTCTATGGTAGTATCATTTGTGTTATTCGTGAGATTAGCACTACATGATGGACACACTGATTTAGTGACTCTTGACTTTAACTTCCTGGTAACACATGACTTGCAGAATATATGGTTACATCCGGCGTAAACTGGATTTACCAAAACTTGATGACATAATCCACAAATGAATTTTTCATCCGCTTCGTCAACTAGTAATGTTTTGTCTAACCCCATTTTATGAACATTTCATGCCTGAAACCAAATGTTTAGATATACAGTATCATTTTAGTCATAAATATATAATTGATTAGTTTTAAACAGTGAAATAAGTTCGGGAATACTCCGCGTCAACATAAAAGAAAAACGATATAATTGATGTACTTAGTATTCACTATCTTTTTCTTGAATAAACGTAAACTAAAGAATTTAAAATGTTGAGATAAGGTAACTTCCTTCTCGTCGAAACTAATCATAAAATATGTTTAAACATGAATTCTTAGGATATTCTTGCTGATAGCTCAAGCACAGGATATTTGCTTGTTTTAAAAATATTTACAATTGTAAGTTCACTTTACGGATCTTGATATAAAGAGGATTATAATGTTAACGTTAACGTATGCAGCGACCGTGGTCAAGTAGTTAGTGCGCTGAACTTGTAATCTGGCGACCCGGATTTCAATCCTGGTCGCGGCAGGTCATCCCTCCCCTCCTATGAAAATTTGACAAAAATGTCGATTTTATTCCATATGTGGAGAAGTTGCTGGCTCCTTGTGATATGAATGGTAAGTTAGTACTGGTTAGTATACAGTCCAGGAAAACCGGTTAGGTGAACCGGCCGCCGTATATAACTGAAAATTGTTGAAAAACTACATAAAACCCCTGTGACAATGTCACGTAAAACAAACAAATGTTAACGTATCTTACCTTGTTTTACCCGCATAAAGATACCTATAGATACCAAACTCGAAAAGTCTAACAACTAGTCATTTATATTTTATATCGACGACACACTTAATATTTGGTGAATGAATGAAGTGAAATAGTTTATCTGTAAGTTAGATAGCGTTTTGATCATATGGGATCATAACTTTAGGTTTTACGCGATAATATAATCTACTCCAATAACTAACACGATTATATTATAAATAGTTTATAGTATATTAAGTATGGTAATCCGGATTTTGATCAAATATATTCACCGAATTTCTCCTTGTACGAATGTCCTCTGGTTAATGTGGAGATCTTGATGACATTTTTTAGTATAAACTTTTAACCTCTCGTAATTCATTGACATACTGAGTACCGAATAGTTCCCAAACTTGTTCTTTGTACCGGTAACTATCTTTTAACAAATAAGTAAAATACATATAAATCATTCATTATCATTTATTACAATGCAGAATTAATAAATCACTTGGATGATTATTAACCACTTTACATCATGGCTGATTATTTAAGCTTTATGGACGGGTGGACTTAGTGGTAGGTTCTATCTACGGACAATTTTCAGATTTACGCGGATAAACTTTTTCGACACGATCTATAAACTGTTTAAAAATATTCAATCAGACTGAATCTCACAAATTATAGAGTACAACACACTTGTAATGCTTACTTAAATATTTGTAAAACGTCTTAAAGAGTAGTTAAAGACTCCGTGGTTAGTTATCGCAAATATTTACTATAGAAATTGATTATTTGTCCATATTTGTATATATCCCTATCATTTATCTTCTCTAGACGGCTTTCAGTTAATTCAATAATAACTTCTCGTTTACTGCTTGCAGGTTTTAATAATACACGAGACGACTATTTGTTGTGTAATATGTACCCCACATCATATCTTTAACAAGTTATGCTTTGTGCGTTCTTAAAGCAAATATTGATTAAAAAGCGTATCTTAAAAATGCTTTTACCGACAATAAACACATCGCTTAATATAAATTCAAGGACTTACCTTAATATGATATGTGTAGCGAAAATGAAATACTAATTGATTTAATTGAATTGTTTACAACTTAAAATGGACGTTGTTAAATCGACAATAGACTGTTCTATAGTTTATTATTCATTGTTCGTAAATCTTTTTCACAGAAGAGCATAAAGCTTCGTTGATTCTAGATATTTTATCAGTGTTTATAGTTTTCTATATTTATAAAAATCAAGATGAAATATTCAATATCAATGAACAGAATAACGGAAATAGTTGATATTCTGTTATCTTGAACAGCATAGGGTTGAATATGTATTATGATCCTATATTAAATAAGATTGTTTTAAAAATGTGTTTGTCTAACATAATTTCTGAAACGATATTTATAAACACTGAAAAGAAAAAAATACAAATTTTCATCAGAAATTTATAAAATTGTAAAGGTATTGGAATAAAATGTTCTCTTTTCGCCGAGGTTAAACGTCGAGTCCACAGGTCATTTAACGACTTCCAAGCTTTCAGGAAGGACGAACATCCTCCAGGCACACACCTGGATAGAACCACCGACCTGCCGTAAGCTAGCTATACAGCTTCCTCACATTTGAAATTTTATCACGGATTCGAACTCAGGGCGGCAACAGGCTAAAGAGTACTAGTCAGAGACCATAACAACCCGACCACGGAGGCCACAAATGAAAGATATGTATGCAATAAAGTGTATGAAATAACTAAAGCACAATAAATGAACATCTTACCTTGTATTGTTGCTTATGTTGAAGTGAAAATATCATAGAAACACGTCCGTTTTTCAATGTTCAGTGTACCCAATAAAACTCCACACGCCCGCGCTTGTGAATGCTTTTCAAGTGTTTGTTTTGTGTAAATTGACGTATATTTATCTATAGCTATGGATTCATAGCTACTTTCATTTTTATCCCTGTTGAGGACAAATTGCTTTCTAATTTTTCTGTTCTTTACATTGGTATAGATTTAGCCGTGAACCAGGATCAAATTACTGCCTAACATTTAGAGCGCTTTTGTTGATACATAATACATGCGGCGTGTAATTGAAAGAAGATATTGAATAGTTTACAAAGCAAGTTTATTTAACTGATTATGAAATCTCACCTTGATAATTTGACATAAATAACTTTAATCCTTGCAGTATAAAATGCTAGCTGATTTTAATATTCTATTCTACCATAAATTAGCAAATTTATAGAACCTATGTATTATATCATGCCGTTAACCCTCACTTAGCGACCAATTGTAAATCAAGATCAGTGTATTACTGCAACCGCTGATTTATTACCGGTCATCATACAACTTCTATGTATCAACTTATCAATGAGACCACATTAATATCAAGACAGGTTTTCTTGTCCCAATGATGGTATTGATAAGTAAGTTACGGTATATGAAAAAAACTAATACTGGCTTAGGTAAATCGATTTGGTTATGAATTACCGATTGAATAATAAAAATATTTTTATTTAAGATTTTTACCTACAAACATAACCAAGATGATAATTATTTTTGAACTAGTATTATTACAAACAAAATACCATTTTGAATTTGAAGTCTAGAAGGAGAAGTATTTCTCAATCATTTGCGAAAGTCAAATATCATATTTCTGATTTTTATACATTGTCGCCTTTTTTTAGGAAATTATACGAACGTGGTCTAATGCAGGAATATACCAAGTTGTTTTAAGTACGAATGTATACACATGTATCTGCCATAAGGTCATATAAATTTAAGCCTGTACTTTATCATGTAACAAAATCTATACTTAAATGTGTTGTACTTTCTTGTGCCTGACTTGAAAACCTGTTGGATATTCTACACCCCCCTGTTTACAAATGGTATAAGATTAAACTGAATGCTATTGATTTGGCAATGAATTTATTGGAAAATGAAAAAAAAAGTTGTTTTTGTCCTTCTTTAATGTAAACGAATTAAACCAATTGGAATATGGTATCACACTTGCGTTCTTTTTAAAGTCGTTACGTATACTTACGTAGGTTGATCGATATATAATGTGTATTGTACGATATTTCAAGGCATTCAACTCAAACAGTGAAATAAACATTGCATCCCTTAAGTATTCTCCGCAGTTTGAAATACATAATTTCAATCTTTGAATCCATTTCTGAAATGCGTCAAGGTACGCTGATTTAGGTATACGTCAGAGACACTGACTGATGGCTGAGCAAAGGGCCTGTCGGGTCTTTTATCGACGACCTGATAAGAACTTTTTAAGTTTTGGAAAAAAGAAAAAAGTTGCATGGAGCTAGATCTGGAGAGTATGGTGGGTGTGGCAAGACGATAACCTTCTCCGACTTCAAAAATTGCTTCACAAGCTTAGATGTATATGATGGAGCATTATCAATTAGTAGACGAACAAGCCTAAATTTATCCTGACACAGGGCGTCGTTTCTGATAATATTTCTTGGGCGTTTTTAGTAAAGCATCTTGGTATTACCGACCAATGAAAATTTTGCCCTTCGGCACCAGAATTTGTACGGCTATACCATCACAAGAGAAGAATATGCGATACAGATCATGGTCCTTTTGGCAACTACAGGCTTTCTAATGGGTTTGATGAGCCATATTTTGTTTCCAATTTTTCTTCCTCGTTCGAAATAGTGAACCCATGTTTCGTTACCAGTAACAATGTTTGCAAATTGTCTTTGATTGAGGTTTGGAAACATTTTGAGTAATCGCTTAGCAGTTTGTATTCATATCCTTTTTGGTCATCTGTCAATATATGTGGTATTCATCTAGCATAAATCTTCCGTACTTTTAAAACACGCTTCAAAATGAAATGCACCCGCGATAGTGATATGCCAATCGCTTTAGCAATATCACGAATCGTGTACCCGCCATCACTTTCAATCATTTCCCTGACTTTTGAGACATTTGTTTTGCCTGTTACAGTCACAGGTCTGCCAGATTTTGCTGCATCTTTGACGGACTTCGAGAGTGAGATATTGCTTTCTCCACCTACGAACTGAATCATGTCAAGATACTTTATCACACCCATAAACTTCCCCAATTCAGTAAAAATCTGCTTTACCGAACGACCGTGCGGATATAAGCAATAATTTCTTCAATATTCTCAACCCGTTTCTCAACCAGTTTCCCAACCATTTTTACAACAGTGGTCAACGACCAACTCTATTGGAATGACCGTAAGTTTAAAATGCGAACAGCTGAAGGCTCGAGTGTATACCGTTGGAAAGTTATTGAATAGAGCTATTAAGGAGTATTAAAATCCATTAAATCGTGCTAAGTGTTATTATGTTCATTACACATTAAATATCGAACAACCCTCATATATCTCCTTTCGTGTATATTGACACTGGTTTAACTAAAACAATTCCAACTGACGCTGTACTGGGATCACTTTATACATGCACGGTTCATACGGGAATCGTAGATTGTCTGCATCTTAGCTCTTACATAACACCAACAACAATGAAAACGTTCAAAAATTTCACATTTTCATCGTATTTTCTCATACTGTGTTTGAAGTATAGGTTGACTGTAAATCATCCTTGAGTGGTGCAGTATGTTTCACAAACAAGTTTATAAAAAAATTTTGGTGGCTATTGTGGTTGTGTCACCTTCTTTATACACAGTAGATATTGGTTTTGATATAATAGATATAAGTGTTACTATTCTTATTCAGACAGTTAATATGTTTGTTTACAAATATGTTATGTATTTGCGTGTCATTTATGTGTAAAATAGATAACAATTCCATCTTCTATTGGATCTTTGTCTAATTAATTAAACTCCTGTACAATCAGAGCAAGCTCTGTCAATGGCTTGATATAGGATATGATGTATATGGCAATAGCTGTGAATGTAAATCACATTTATAAAACAGGACAAAACAAGTTTTACTTATGATAAGTTTAATGGAATATTGTTGGATGCGTATTGTCGTCAATTTGTATATTTTTGAGTAAAGAAACATCTAGAGATCAATAAGTCCATTTGTCCTCTTTACACCAGATTAACCTGAAAAAATGTTGTAAAGTATGAACGTGTGTCATGTAGTAAGGTTTTACCATTTCTGTAAAAACATGGTACTTGGCGAACCACCGACTAAAGTATTTAACATAATAATAATATACATATATATATATAATTATATTCTGCTTTAACGTGTCATCGGCCGCCAGGGTCATTTGGCGACTTTTCCAGCTTTAACGGTCCGGTCCCGGATCGGATTCAAACTCACAGCGTTAAGGGATAGTAATTACTAGTCAGATACCATAACCATTCGACAAATATAGATACAGATATTGCACATATTGTAGATTATTAAAATATCAATATATGTGTTAATTAACTAAGTTATACCGTACCGGTGTATTCAGCGTGGATTTCACTTCTACCATACACTCCAAGTATTCCACCAGAAAATTCATCATCATCATCAGAAACATCACAAATTACATTGTTTGTCTTATTACATTCAATGTCACGAACAAATTCTCCTAAAATGTCATCAAAACAAAAGAAAATACAATTACTAAAGTGAAGACATTACATAAAGGTCTCAGGATTTCAGGACTTGTTTTACAAACACTATGTTCTCACAGGGATAGTCACTGTAATATTAACTCACTAGTCAATTAAAGTTCGCCTCATCACAAGATAAAAAAATGTCTTTAAAACAAATTAACTTCATCTCTAGTAAATTATCAGACATTAAACTATAGATACTGATATCAGTATTTCATATAAGAATGTATGTTGCTATCATCAGACGTCATTTTCTAATCTTATTTTTACATTATTTCACATATTTTAATAAGTTTATGTACTAACGGCTAGACTTCTTGTTTTTCACCATCTGCTGTTTTATCTGTTCTACAAATCGTGATCGTCTCTTCCCAGCCTTTCCTAGGAGTTTTCTTTCAGCCTCCATGTATTTAGCCATTGGTATGGGAGATTTCTTCATCATCTCTTTTAGTATTCTTATATTTGTAGCAAATGATGCTGGACATCGCACGTCTGAAACAGACAAAATGTATTATTCGGTAGTTCTATTCAGGTGTACTCATGCGGTCTTCATCCATCGTTGAAGCTGAAAAGGTCATCAAATGAAAAATCATTCCAAACAATGTTACCAAACAGCTGCTTTGCCTGACGAGAAATGACTGTTCAGCAAATGGATTTTATACACTTGTAGAAATGTCTAGGTTTTTGTAGTGTTAGATTAGCATAAAACTAACAGCACCTTCTCGATCTCTGACAAAACCTTCAAAGAACAAATGTTTCGCTCTTATATAAATTTGATAATACTCTGACCAGCTTGAGGCATGACACATTATTTGCTAGAACATCATAGTATTATTGTATTTATTATTATTTCATTCATGTGTGTACACTTACCTGATGGTTGTATGCTTAAATCATAAAATATTTTATGTGGATAATCGTATTCTGCACAAGCAAGAATTGTGTATTCTGCCGACTCATGAAAATATTTTCTGACGGGTATTATCATAAGTCTTTGTCTGTCCAATTGTACTTCTTGGTCTGCAAAAAAACATGATGATATTTAATATTTACTTCAAATAGGGTGATATTTATAACTAACAAAATGTAGTCATTCTGAATATTAACGATGAATAAGCATTAGCTACAATAATACTTAAAAAGCAATAAAATGAAATATGTTCACATTTTTTTTTATTTCTTGAGAATAAATGTTCACCATAATTTAGGTATATTGCTTTTTTATATTGAAAACGTACGAAACCACATTAAGCAATGATGGAACTGTGATAACAATATTTCAACCATGTAGGTTTAGAAATATCAGCGGAAAAACTTTGGGATTGCCATCTTTTACAAAATAAATTTATCGGATCAATCATATGACTTAAATGTTAAGTACTTAGTAAACCAGCATTAACTTTTTAAAATAAGGAAATACATGTAGTTATATATTATACTTAAATCTACCTTTAATTTCCCAAGGTACTCCATTGGGTGAATAAAATGTCAAATTCGTATCGTTTTTCATTAATAAACACTAAAAAGTGTATCTCCTAGTTTTGTGATCTGCTACTCTCTGTTTACTTCCGCCCGTAACTAAGAACGTCACGTCAAACGTTAAATGACGTAAACTTACGTCAATAATAACGTTTACATTAATGACGAAAAAAAATTTGTTCGGTACCGGAACGTCATCCGTTGATATGTTATGTAAAGATGTTGTCTGAAATGACCGGTTAAATTAAAGGAACGAAATGTCTCAAAGAGGCATTACCTGTCCTTTCTAATGGCTTATTTCTGAAAGTATCCGTGTGTCCACCCGTTTAGTGTTAGGGAGAGCGTTAGGTCTACGGACCTTGGGTTCATGAGTTTAACTAATGGCTGAGCATATGTTCTCTGTAACGATTTCATTGACGGCATTACGTCTAAAGTCATCCCCCCACCACTGCTTCGGATGTTCATGTGGAAAAGTTTGCAATACATACATACTTATGCAGAACAGGGTAATACTGACACAGAATACAGGAACACAGGTCAGGCTTTAATAACCTGCGATACTGTAATAGAATGTTCCAGAAAACGTGCGTAAAAGTCAAAAGTTATACAATAAAAGTCTTTTTTGCAACTACTTCAGAATAAAGTTGATGGGATAACGACATTCAAAAGTTTCCCAAGGATAAATATCAGATGTGATTGTCATAAGTCTGACTGAATATCAGCATTTATAAAATCGAAACTCAGCCATCTTAAGAGTTGATTTGTGCACGTATATTAAGTTTTCAAAACTGCACTCGTATTTGATATGCATGTTTTGGTAATCCAGAAAATGACAGTATGACTTTGTAAACTAACATATACGTTCACTCAATATGTCAACGGCTATTATCCCGAATGTTACTTCTTTATACAGAGTTATTGTTCATTTCTCAACATGCACTGTGTACAGACAAGTGGCTGTATGAATTATTATGTTCACCTATTTGATATTATTCAGAACTATACACATATACATGTACCTGAGTTGGAGAATAAAGGTAGCATTTATATAATGAGAGATTAGACTATTCGTACTTGTAAGGGAGATGATTTCGTAAAATTTGATAGAAATGTAGAATAAGATATTGACATCTTTGTTCAAGATATATTATTGACTCTGCATGAGTAAAACAATGGTTTTTGATTTTGTTTACATTGATTATTTTATCTCTTGTGATTTCAATGCTAGGGCCTCCATGGTGGAATGGTTCCGGTCTCTGACAAGTAATCACTAGCCTCTCGCTGCTGTGTTCAAATCCCATCCGCAACATGACGCATTGTACATGTGAGGGCTCTGTTCAATTAATTACGGAATGTCGATGGTTCTGCCTCGCGTTTTCCCCAGGCATTAAAGCACGAAAAGTCACCGGATGATCCTGGCTTTGTAGCGATGTTAACCCCTCAGTGTGATTTTAATTTCTCCTATATTTGTCATCATGTTGTATGTCAGTGTTATACGAATGTCCTAATGATAATTATATAATACAGTGCTCCCTCCCGTAACGTCACCCCCAAAGACTGATTCACTCCAAGAAACGACAGTAAAAGACGCACATACACATAGTAAAAACACGTGTCGCGAATGAATCAATTTCCCCGAAACAACAACTCCCTCCAAAGACCAACGTTTTTTAGAGTGTTCCTCTTCGGAGCGAGCACTGTATATAAATGGTTGGATTAAAAAACAGCAATCCTTTCTCGGGGATTAATTAGAATATTACCACATTTTAATCAAATCATTGATAATACCCAGTTAAATGATCAGAATTCGATTCGTCTTGTGTGTAGTTTCATGGAGGGTATACGAGAGATCGCTGATTTGATATTTAACCAGTGAAATTGTTAATTCTCCCTGATTTATTTACAATACAATTAATGAAATAATTGTATGCAACCGATTGATGAACTTTAATTAATAAAATTAATGCCTTTTTATTTTCTCAAAGACGTCTAGATGCAAAATACATCAAAATCAGTGCCTTTCCTACTGTTTCCAACGTTGAATATTATGCGCGCGATTATCATCAAGGGAGGTAACCGTTAAATGATACCAACATGGCCTGGTAGCAGTGCTTCCCCTTTTCATTACAAATTAAAGAAATGTCACTACATGTATAAATTCTTAAGTGCCAGTGCCAAGGGGACTTACTTATTATATAAATATTAACATTGGTTGAGTTAAACTGATTTCTTTAATCACATAAAAATGTATTTTTGCACCTTGATATTTATATGAGGTAAAGCAATGATAACAAGGAGAAGTAATTACGTATCAAAATACATAGAATTATGTCCCTTGATTATAAATGGATTGAATAATAAAATTGTACTGGTACATAACTCGAGGTGTATTTTTTTTTCAAAAATTAAATTTACGAGAAATCCAATCACTCATTGTTCGAAATTGTTTATTATGGTAAGTTAATGCAGTGGGTATATGTGAATATCTTGTTTTTGGACACATTTGTTTTATTTCATTTCAAATAAAAAGCTTGGGCCATAAAGTATTAGCTTATGTTTGATGTATTTTTGTTTGTTTAGTTAACAATTTTATTCAATATTCAAATTTGTTTATTCTAAATGAAACGAAATTTGCAATCAGCATGAATTAAAAGTGAACACTGGAACATCGACATCAAACAATAAAAATAAATTTTTAACTAAGGTTACCTCGGATAACGTACACTTATAGCTGAAGAAAAACGTTTAATGGCAAACATTCATACAGATGGTGATTTCTTGTGCAGTATAACATCATGGTTTTAGATAATTATTAGAAAACCACTTGCGAAAAGTTTCAAATATTGATTGATTCTATTATAATACTTCGTACCGTTTTATTTGTATGACAATTGAAAATATTACTTTAAATTAAATTTTAAAAAATCAAGCGAGCAACATTTGTTGTTTTAAGGGTCGGACGTGAATGTAAAAAAATGAAAATATTATGATTAAAAAGACATATTGACCGATATCAACTGTTTATTTTCCATTAAAATTTTACGCTCGGATAAGTAATTGTATTAAGTGCGTTTATTGTTTACTTTTACTTACTAATGCAGTAAGTAATATATCAGTTTATGTGGAGAGTTTATAAGAGAACCCCTGATATACATGTATTATATTTATAGCAAAATGTTCTTACAAAAGAATGTACATAACAACATAATTATTCACATCTACCACAATACTTGTAACACTTTATATTCACGGAACAAACATCAGGACATACTTGACTGCTTCTTACAATTTAAGATTTTATACCCATAATGACCAACATTAGTATCTCAAGAGGGACCGGACATTTTTTGGGATTCTTTTATAATTTTTATTGGTTTCTGTGATAGACAATGATTAACCGTGGCATTTTTCAAAAACAATGACAATCCTTTGAATTGTTGTCCCTCGTAATTTGCATTGAAGTCTATGGGATTAGCCAGCTTTTCGAAGGTTAAAGAAAAAGGAAGATACATTTCAATGAAAACTCAACGATTCAAAAACACAGTATCAATATAATTCAATATAGAAAAATATAGGTCTCCGTGCAATACTGTCAAAAATTAATATTTTTCTATTTTGTTTAACAAGGGCAATAACAATTTGAAAACTTTGTCGTAAAATACATTTAAGTATCTAGGGTAACCATCAAAGAAATAACGATCAATGGACAATACTATATTTATAATAGTACCATTTTTAGTATCATTTAGCAGATGCATACATTGATTACCGTATTATGAATATAATACCTTACGAAATACGTACTGCTGCGTATCATTCAGGTTTATAAAACGTCGACTGCTTAAATCACAATGACAGTTCAGTATTTACACGTCACACAAAATTATAAAGACTCTACATAATTTGTATCTAAAAAGTAAACATTAAACCGATACAGTTGTACTATTAGTTTGTGATTTAATATACAATGTACTTGTATTTATAATTTTCAAGTAATGATACATTGGGGGATGTTTCTAGGCCATTTTGATTTTTCCATAAAATATTAATTCACTAATTTGATTGACACGTGAAACTTGCATGGACACGAGAGACAAATCAATTAACGGTAATGCGTAAAGCGAATTCAAATTTATCCAGTAACTTTTATTGACCAATTGTTTTCTCAAGCATTGCAGAATTTCGTTAGTTTTCTTACTTAGCCTTAGCAACATTATTAAAATTCCATAAAGAAATTTTATTTAACGGTGCACTTTCTTGTTACCTGAAAACAGAAACTTTCAGTAAGAGTTTTGTGTCATACTTAAAATATAGGTAACTATATATCATGCAAGGCATTGTGATAGCATACATAATGGGCGTTAAAGTATAGGGCATTGATAATGATATAGCTATTTTGTTTCAAACCATTTTTGAAATATTTGATGGAAAGATGGTAATTTCAATGTATTTCAAGGCAATAATTCAGTTTAAATAAAGCAATTTTGATTCCAACAATATTTTCATGAACAATCCATTTTAATATTTTCATAGCATATGGATATATTTCATTATTAACACTCCTATAGTTTTATTGTTCGTTTCACAATAGTTTCGTACAAGTAATATCTTAAAGAAATGCACAAATATGAATACTGACTCATTTTAACTTTTTTATTCTGGGATTAAACTTTGTTTGAATTATATACATCAAATATCAAGAAACATAATGGTCTTGAATGGTCATATTCAGGTAATGCAACACTACAATTATTTTAAGGGGACAACCGTGGTCTAATGTTATGGTCTCTGACTTGTAATTACTAAGCTCCTCACGTCTGTGACCAAATGAATTTCACAGCTGTCAAGTTAGCTTTCGGAAGGTAGGTGGTTCTACCCATGTGTACACTTGGGGTTTTCTCTACCTTTAGGGTTGGGAAAGTAGTTAAATGACCCTGACTGTTGGCTCGATGTTAAACGCAGTGTAAAAAATAGTATTGCTACTCAGACTAAAGCGTATTTATTCAACGCAACCATTTTTTCATTTAAAATGGTCTGATAGAACATTCAGTTCAATTTGTCTTTGCACAATTGTCAACTTTATTATATAAGTTTATAATGTGTGTAACTTAACTCCGTTTCTATTGCTTGAATATTGATGTTCGATAAACAGATCGTCATGGAGTTGAACTTTTTATCTGGGTATCAAACAAACTTCTTTCTATGTATAGCTGTTGAAGTTATTGGGGCATAACAATATGCTTTCTTTAAACTGGTTGAACAAGTTTATAAGAATGAAAGGTTTAAATTAATAGAATCATTAAATGCGTACAAATATACTATATACTAATTCACTATGTTATCTCGGGAGAACGCAGGTACCAAGGTGTATGGGGGTCTTCCTCCACCGTTAAAGCTTGAAATCGCCATATGTTCATGGCTGTTAGTGCAGCGTTAAACCTCAGTGAAAAAAGACATTATATTATTACAATTCGGTGGTATTTTTAGATTGTGTGCGTTGTCATTACCGTCCCTGTTTTTAACTCATATTTAGTATGGAAATTCACGTTGATTTAGTGATTTTGTTGCGATACCGCGTCCGACTAAATAAACTGTTTAATTTTTTGAATTGATCATACTTGTACACAGTCCTCCAATTTACTAATCCCATATTCGAGGAAGCATGGGCCATAAAATGTTTAAATGAATTCTAATCGTAAATCAACTAATTAAAGCTTAAGCATTGTCTTTTCGAATAAAACCCCCATGAGAGTTGTATTCGCAAACGTTTTCCTACACAGCGCCTCTCGGGGAGCTCTACTCGCCGAATATAACTCCCGTAGTAAATAAGAAGCTGCATTCGGTAATTGTTGCTTTTTCCTCGGATAGAGATCCCCAATTATCCGATGCAAAATAAAATTTAACAAGTGTTTAATGATGATTAATTCCTTGTGTATAGAGACACGTGGCGACAAGATATGCATTTACGATGCAGTTGTCATATAATAATGGGATTTTCTGTTTGTCTTGCTGGAAAACTGGCTGTCTGTACATGTCCAAATGAAAAGACATTTTGAGTTTTTTGTCAGTTCATTCGGTCATTATGGTGTTAAAAGTTGTATTGCGGGTTAACAATATCAAAAAAGATAACCTCACAACACCAGCCTCGTGAGAACGTCTGTCTGTCTATCTGTCCGTCACGCCACGCTCCCCCCGAAACCGCTTTATGGATTCTAAAGAAAATGATAACTAAGTTCCTTTGGACATAGTTACACGCCACGTCATAATTGTGACAATCATGTGACAATCAAGGTCAAAAGTCAAAACGTATGATATTCAGTTACAGACATGAAATGATTTGATTCATGGTCTTTTATCTAAATGGCATTTACACTTTTATTTATTCGCAAACATCTTCTACAGAGTCAAAGTCGCATTGGTCAAAGGTCAAATATGAAAATTATTGAATTTCTAGTTACAGGTATGCAATGATTTGATCCATTATCACTAAAACAACTAGTATTTATATCTCCTAATTATATCTTCTTATGTCACTTGTATCTTCTGTGACGTAAAGGTGTCAAAGGCCATTGGTCAAAATGACTGAACGTTTAATAATACATGCTATGATTTGATTCATGGTCAGATGTCCAATTAGCAATAACAACTCTATTTGGTGAATGGCACTCTGTAAAACATTTGCTACTGTAAGAACAAACTTGTGTGGGCTCGAGTCGTATATTATGCTTATGAAATTTACCCAGAATGGGAGAAATCCAGTCCAAAATATGATAGCGCAGTCACGCCTCTTTGCCCGTGTATTAGAATATATTGTGCATTTTTATGTTTCATAACATACTTAACTCACACCTGAATTAAAATCATCAGAAAAATAAGCAGAACCGTAAGTCATTTTCCAATTGTTAGTTTTAAGTCCGTAGTTTTACATTGTCCTGTACGTTTTATATTCTAGAATCAAGGAATCCGAGTCACTGATTAATAGAAAAATATAAGATTTACCGCAGAAAAAGTTTTAAATTATTTGTAAATTTATGTCGTATGGTATAAATCTATCGTTTGAGGTATTTCTCACTCGTTAGTACATTTTTTCAAAGCTTACGTAATGCATTTTAAACTTTAAAGTATGATTTAAGTACTCTTTCTGGCAAAACATCGACAGAAAGGTTACCGCACTAACATGATCATGTGCTGAGGTTAAATTTAACCAATTACTACATGAACATAAATTAAACATTTTAAATTGTATTAATGTTATATTTATGCTTGTAAAATAAGTTGAATTTTTCCCGGCACCTTAAGCTATATTTGTACAATATAAGTTTACTTATTGAGAACCAGATCTCCTCGAGGTCAGGTTGGTATTATGTTCATATTTGTCCTTCCACTTATACAAATTTGGTACTCACTGACTGGAACGACTTTATTCTAAAAGTACGCGCTATAATATTTACTTACTGTTTTATAACCATATTTTATCAGGGTCAGTGTTGTTTGCAGTAATTATTACATGAAGCGGTCACTTAATTTGTCCACATTTAATAGGTAACCAGCTAGTGCTGACATGTTTCCTTAAGATTTCGTGTACAGGCACTTACCAAGAGTACGTACCATGTAATCACACCTTGGGTATGTAGTATTTTCAGTGAAATTAACCTAAAACACGTGTTCCCCACCCTGGCCGGAAATAGTCCGCTTTTGTCCGTTCAAAAAATCAACACAATTCTTACATTTGCATTGACTTCGTTTCAGTGAATGTTTTGTCCTGAATAAATATGTCACAATGATCTAGAATCAGAAATTTAATGTTTTGTTGCTTAACAGCGTATATCGAACATCACTCATACCAATACCCAGATTTCACTTTTAGGTCACGTCTCATGTTATCAAAACGTTAATTTCTTATATTTGTCACCAGATATATGTATACTTTAAGAAAGTCATAATTCAAATTTTAGCTATTTGAATATTTGATTTGTATAAATTTTCTATGAAGAATGTCATTTAACCGACCAAGAGTTTAATTTTGAATTCGTTCTCTCTGTAAAACAGTGTTTTTCAAGTTAATACATACATAACACTAATTAAAATATACACACATGGATGTAATTTAAAGTTATTTTTGTTTAGTTTTCATTTTGCAAGTTGCTCCTCTTAGAATTTGTAATCATATTTGTAAACCCGTTCATCATTTTCATGGTAAGTTTTAGCGCAAAACCCTGTCGGCTGAAGATCTATGCTACCGAATGATTAGAATTTTGGAAATTCAAATACTTTATATGAATAAGTTTATGCATTTAAGGTTGTACCCATGATGTTTGAAATTAGTATTTCAAAATAAAGAGGACAAATTTTAGGAACCCTTGTACCTTTTATAGATTTCCATGATAGAAAATAATTTACCACGATATTTTTTAAAAAGCAATTATTTTAGTTATTGACCAATTTATTTTGCATTGAAATCTATGGGAGTAGACAATTTTTCGAAGATAAACGAAATAAAATCTAATTCAATGACAACTTGCGGTAAAACGATGCAAAAGTCCAGTAACAATCCAATTAATAAAGTAAAATATAATTTACATGCAATACTTGTTCAGTTCCCATTTTGGAGTGTTTCTATGTGTTGGGTGGGTAGTAGTAGGCGGCATTTTAGCGTAGGTTCTATCTCATAATAATAAATAATGCTAAATGTTTCTGGTGTCAACAAAACCCGGAAAGCATAAATCAGTATTGCGTTATGTCATTTTTAGTGAACCAATCTACCAAAGGTGTATTTATAGTATACACTATGCTAATTCTGATACACTTAAAATTCACCTGAGCTTTTTTATAAAATAGCAAATACGAATCGCATTTTTAATGTCAGTAGTATTGATTGAAAAAGATAAAACGCGTTATTACACGTGTTTCGTAATGTAATGGGTACTTTTATGCCTAAATGATTTGCATAAATACATTTTGGGAATTTGGAATTAACTATAAACCAAATAAACACATGCGCACTATTTGTTTCGATATGCATAACCTGCGTTATAAAATGTTGAATGCGCCATAACCATATCTGTACATAAAAATTCATAAAAATATTTTATTTTTGATGTTCCGATTAATTATTAAGACCAACATACAAAAAGAAAGTACTTGCATTTTGACTTTTTATATTAATAGTGAAAAGACAACTAGCATACATATTAACATGGTAACATCATTTTATAACGCACGCACGCTTACTCATAAAGAACCGAGATCTTTCATTAAATTTAAAAAATAATTAAATAACTACTGCATTGTACTTAATAAAGATTTGTACGAATATCAACATAGGCAATAGTCATAGAAACATTATGGACATATACATGTATTATACAACAAATAAACAGTTTGAGGGATGATTAACCAGTCAATAACATTTTTGACAATGAGCTTTGTCAGATAATAGTTACGGGTAATCAATTTTATTATTAACCACAAATATAATCTATTTTGTGAACTGTAACAGTAGCATTCTGTTTGACTGTACCTTTTTAATATCTTACAATACAAACTTACTTAGCAGTTTAAGCAAAAAACGTTTTTCTACGCTTAATCTTCTCAAACAATAATAATATAGACAAACTTGTCTTCGAAATGGACCTACCTAATAACATTATATGAGATTATTAGAGATTCTACTATATATAGATCGTAGGAATACATGCATGTAGATTTTATTATACGCTAGTCACGATTTCGAGGTTTTATGTCAATTTAACAAAATTGCCCCAAAAGATTAAAACCTATTATGGTCATGCGATCAGACAACTTTGAGAGTGTGTGGTTGCGTAGTTGAATAGAATTCGTGACTGTATATAACAAGGGTGTTGTTCTCTTACAAGGGTTATTTTATAGAACAGTTTTAATCCCTAAATAAAACACCATGAGTAAATTATTCATACACGTCCCAGATTTTAGGTTCCAATGTTTGGTAATTTTATTCAATTCAAACATCAATCTTTATCCGACAAATCACGATCTGAGTTTCTCCACAATAGGTACAAGTAGGGCGGGAACCTATACCCATCCGGGCACAGTATATAAAGAAGCCCGCGACAACTTGCAGTCATACATTTCCAGTGTTACTAGTTTCTGCAAGAGGTAAGAAATTACAGATTTTTTAAACATGCGTAGTTTAGAGCCTTCTTTTTGCAAGTTTTTTTTTCATTCAAACTTCACTTCAGTTGGCGCTTTAAGTTCTGACAATCATACAAGCTGCACTTGAACGTTTATTTAAATATATATAATCTTATTTTATAATAGATTAATTGTAAATTAATTGATTGATGAATGTATATTTTGTATGCTTGTTGATGTATATATATCTCAATTTGTTGATTCTTGTTTTGTATGGAAATCTATCGATGCATAACTGTCGTATCTGTTCAAATGAAAGCGCATTTTATTCTTTCATTTTCCACAAAAAAATGTATGTAAACAATTAAGTTAATTTTGTTACTTTTCTGCGACGGTAGTATTGAGTTTACTTTTTGCACCCTGTAGGGGCATAAGGGTGTTCTGCAGTTATTGTTTGACGAATGGAATGAGCATGAAAGATAAATTGACCCACGACATTTTCTAACATTGAGTTTTTCAGTCCTTCCTTCCCAACATCCATTGTGTGTTATATGCAATATTTTATAAACTTAGGGAAATGAAACATGGACATTGTAAAATTTTCTAGTTTTTATGTCAGTGCAAACTTTGCATCGTGAAAACATATAAATTTATACATTTCTTAATTACCTCTGAGTGCCTTTATGTATTATATAGCAGAAAAATCTGTCAAAAGTCTAAATTCCGTTTATGCAAAACTGATGTTTATGCACATAATCTTTAAGTATTTTGTCATTTTGTCAAATTAACAGTTGATTAATACGAACTGAGCAATTATTTGTGTGTCTTTGATCGCGTCCGGGGTAAATCTACACCAACCCCTGACACCTTAGTTCACTCAAACCGTTGTTATATTTTCACAGACCTCTTGCTTAAATACATGTAAATATCACCAACATGATCAATATGAGTATTAACGCTACAGTTTAAAATTCTATAGTCAATGGCAAATTTTCAGTCATATTAATTACATCCCAGGTTTGTTCCGCTGCAGGTCAGTCTGTGTTGGCTTTATTCTGGGCATATTCTTTTTTCATCTCGTTTCCGTATTGTTTTGTTTCTCATTTGTTTAGCTTTGTAAGTTGATAGCAGTAGCATAAGTGTACAGTAAAACCTCCTTATCTCGAGGAATCAAAGGAACGCACTGACTGCTCGAGATACATGTAGTGCTCGTAAAAACGAGGTGTTTGTTTGCTGGTTGAAAATCATACACAACTAAGTGCAAAAATTGAGGGAACTTTAAAAAATTCTCGAGATAAAATGGGTGCTCGTATTATCGATGCTCGTAATAAAAACGTTTTACTGTTTTTAACTATTTTTGAACCGAAATTTGTCCGTCGATACGTTCGCCCAACAATTGTTCATTTTGTTCTGATTGGCTGCATATTGATACAAACTTGTGTGCTTAACAACCATTTTAACAACGGTTCAAAATTTAGTACTTTGAACCTTTTCAGCTCTAATTTGTTTTGAATATTTTGAATAGGCTAAGCACTAAATACACACACACATCTAGTGAATTATTTGATGTAGAGATTATTTAAACATTGAATATTTAGGCAAAACCTATTTTTAGAGAGGCCAACAACCTCGGTGCCAAGGAATTAACCCCTTGCGTTCTTAATATTGACAAGGAAAACAAACGTTAGTTTACATTTCATGTCCAATTTTTATATTAATTTACTTTGTCAATTGAAATAAATAAATGCTCACACTTTGCCATATTTGTTTAAAATTCAAGTAATGTTTTAATTGTGGATATTTTATTTCGTTAATTCACACATTGAGATGTTGACCTGAATGTCAGATACGGATAAAAACAATACTTTGATATGAAAATGAAGTATATTATTTGTCAGTTCATTGCTTGTTGAACCCAAATAAACGTTACCATTGTGTGTTTTTATCTTTAAACAAAACATCAATTCTTATATAATATTTCACAAAACGGCATTGTTTCCTAATTGCTCAAGCGTATTCTTCTGAACTTTCCGACACGAAATATACCCTAGAATAGATACTTGAATTAAAGAAAATACGCCTGTACCTAACACTTCTCTGAAATCTTGGAATCAATTGTTCTGAAAAGAAATATAGCCATAACTTGATCATTAATATGTATCTTTATAATGAATGTTGAGCGTTTCCCATAAAGTACACGCGCCAGAGATATTATTTTTTATTACAGCTTTCATTGTTATAGTTCTGATTAATATCTTGTCCTGTTCACGCCACATTGAATCAAGAATGCAGCATTTACAGATAAACGTTGCCTTCCTGAATTTATGTTTCAGAGATTGACTACATTTCCTTGTCTGATTTGTTACATTTTAAATTCATGTGCAATTCCACCACTATTAGTCTATATATCTATATACAAATGATAATTTTATGATGTTAAATGTTAGGCGAGTTTAAGATTTTAATTTTCTTTTTATAAAGTCTTATGATATCAACATAACTATAATGTTATTATTGAAATTGTGCATTTTCAGGAAAATTCTGTCGAGACAAACATGTTGACCATTGCTGTTCTAACCGGGCTGTTGGCCATGGCAAGCGCTCATGGCGGAAACAATTGGATGGGACAGGGAATGATGAACAACCAGTGGGGAAATGGAATGAGTGGACACATGGGTATGGGTAACATGGGTATGGGTATGGGACTTGGAAACATGATGGGAGGAAACATGATGGGAGGAAATCAGCAAATGAACCTTGTAAGTTAATTTCATCCGTTATAAACGTATAAGTGAATTCAGAAAATGAACTTAAAATGAAATATTATTATAATGTAAGATAACATAAATATGAAATGTTAAAAAGTCTCAACTGTCAATGAAGCTGTGTACACGGTGTGTTTTAGTCGACAAAATTAATCATAAAATTTACTATAAGTACTATATTGGAATCTTATACGGATAAAATGATACTGTAAAATGTATTTGCATCAGTATATTTGTTTTTATTTTTCAAGATGCAGTTGTTGCGATCAATGATGGGAGGACAAATGGGCGGACAAATGGGCGGTCAGATGGGTGGTCAGTATGGTGGTCAGATGGGAGGACAAATGGGCGGCCAGATGGGCGGTCAGATGGGTGGTCAGATGGGTGGTCAGATGGGCATTATGAACGGACTTATGCTTATCCTTCTACAGAACGTACTGTAAGACAATATTTCTTTACACCAACTTGCTATTTGAGCCTACGAAAACCGCATATTTTGTTTAGTTTATTTTGCCATGTACTGTCTATACAGTTTTGTTTTAATCCAGATGTTGTCACTTCTCCTATGTTTAAGCGTTATTATATAACTGTATTCAAGGAACAACAACAACCGTGGTGGTCAAAATATGGGTAACCGAGGTAACAACATGAACAGTGAAGAAATGGAACAATTGGAAGAAATGATGAAGCAGAGGATGATGATGGAGATGGCCGATATGATGATGGTCTACATGGATTTCAAGGTATATAATCAAGAAATAGTCTGTTTTTTGTATTATGGTGATTCATATACCATTTTCATGTTGCGAAGTCTTAAGTGCATTTTTTATTGTCATGATGTACGCGAACTAATTGTAAGAAACCTTTCTGAATGCATTAGCAAGTAGTCACATCAACTTATCTGAACAAATATTCTTTGAATGAACAAAATATGCCGGTATTTGCATTTCAACCTCTTTATGATAAACATTTATATGATGCGTCTACTTGCATGTTGTTGGATAGCTATAGTGTATAATATTTGAAATTACAGGAAAAGGAAGAGCAATTCACAGAAGCCATGGAAGGTCTTTGCTTCATGGTCAATGCTACCTATGCTGGTTATGCGAGACAGAACAAAACAGCTTTCCAGGTTAGTTCACTGAACAATCTCTGTAGTAAAACATTCTATAAAATGTGTGTGACCACCATGCCCGCACTTTTATGTTTGATATAAATACATAATTATTATACATTACATATGTATAAGTTCCTCACTTTTTTCATATTTTATTCACATGATGAAGTTATCCGCGCTACTAATGATAACATTCTTCTGTAGGTCACTACAGACGAATCTGTAGAAGCTTTGGGAGAACAGTTCATGAAAATGAATGACATGCAAAAAATGGAAACAGCTATCAATATGTTGATTAACGAAGAAATGAGATTCGGCGAAGTTTTCTTGAGGTAAGCATTTATGAATTTATTAGTAACAATTCATATATGTTAAGAAATATGTTCGTAGAGTTATTGATGCTCGTTGTTTGTAGTGTTTTTATGACAATCCAGCGCAAGTTTAATATGACAGTAGAGGGGAATGTCATAATTATGATACGGTAACATTTATTTTCGCATTGTATGAAATTATATTTCGTAATGAACTCAATTTTTCAAATTTGGTTTCATCTAATCAGTTCTACTGAAACACTTTTAAAACTATTCAAGGTTTGTATGTAGACGATACATTTCAAAGTCATGGCCAAAAATAAAACATGTTATGATATGTTTCAGACTGGCCACCTGGGCTTGTATGACTGGTGATGCTTACGTTAATGCAGCAATGAAGATGGATAAAGTGCACAGAGGTTCTGGGGGAAATGATTACCATTAAACAACAAGCATTTCAAGGATTTTGACTTTATACTAACTATCTTATCTTTAAACAAATGATAAATAAATACCGACATTTTGTAACCCAAACAAAAACTAAACAACATTTATGTTGATTTATATCTTCTAAACATGAATAAACCATCACTATACACATACTAATGTTCGCTTGTTTGTTAACATTTTGTATAAGAATGACGCTAAATGCTCTCATTATTATTGTGTAAAAATACTTCTGTAAGTCGACTGCAAACATTATACATACAATTCTGATAAAAAAATGACTATACCCCTACAGTCATCCAAAATTAATTTGCTAGTCCAATATTGTGTATAACGGTAATGCTATTTCGGCGATTAGAAATTCATGACATGATATTTAATTAAGTGGTGTCGAACCTTTTAGGTGGATATGACAATAGTTCATGTTTGTTTGTTTGTTTGTTCATTACGCGAATACAAAACGATATAAATAAATAACAAATTACTCGAGGATTTGTTGCCATATCCAAAACATACACAAACGTCTAGGAACTTTACCCCGTTTACATTAAACTAGTGTTTATTGTGAATATTAGTTAACAAATCTTCAGTGGAAATGTTGCAAACAGTATTCATGTACATGCTGTTTGATTAAATGATTTTCAGAAACTGTAATTATACTAAGGCTATTTTCGCAAGTTTCCATACAGATTTACGTCTGTCTAATGTGGTTATATAAAATAAAACAAATAGGCCTACACGTGCCTGTACAATTATCTATGATTAACAAAGGTCAAGACTGTAGTTTAAAAATTTAGTAACAATATTTTGCTAGGGTGAATACGGTAGCTTTGCGGTAAAGTTGTTCAATTATATACTTACTGTTAACAGTTACGATTTTATTAATAAATGAACTTTTGGTTAATTTCAAACATGCCTTAACATGTCTCGTTATTTTATGTGCCAGTAGATCCACATTCGTTACTTTTTAATGATACTGGTTATAAACAATTAACAGCACTGAAGTGAGTAAAATATCCATTGAAATAACTTTTGTAAACACAAAACTTGTACGTATAAATTTCTGATACAAACGCAGAAAGTATCAACCGACCTATAGCTACTATGATGGTATACCATGGTAATGTATTATTACAAAGATCCGTGGTTTTTGTCACACTATGGGGTCAATCTTTTGGTTTTGGGAATGACTTAGATGTAAATTAATGTGTAAAAATATACAAGTGCATGTTTAATATACATTGGGATATTAATTTTGAAAGTAATATTAGTATATTAGTAAGGTGAATACAACGAGGGACCAAACTGATGTAAAATATCTGAAAAGTCGATATTAATTTCGCATAGACGACTTTACTGGTAAAATGTGGTAAACATTTCACATAGTGGTATCGTAACCATTAGGATGTTTTAGTTGGTATACAATTAAGAACAATAGTTATTTATAGACAGTTGTTTATGGTGTATTGTTAATAAGACATTCAAGTAAACTAAGGGACGTAACTCTGACGTAAACATTCTTCATGTTAAATGTACAAGTTACCGAGCAGATGGATGATTTTCATATTGCATTAAATATCACATTTACATGTTTGGTTACCAAAATCAGACAAGCAGTCCTCGATGAAGTAGATGTTGTAGAACAGTGGTGCACAAATATAATCGTGTCGCTTTCTGGTCAGACCCGTTTAAATTATTTCCGGGAATTTTTTTATGATACCTATTCATTGTAACAGTTAAAGGACAGAGGGAGAAAACTTGCCTCAAACACAAGTTTGAACTGCTGTTGTTGCACAGAAATTATCTGTTGGTTTAAGTGGTATGTCAATATAATATACCAGTGCATGTTTTATACCGTTTGTAATTGATCATACTGTCTGTGGTGTATGAACATAGGTACATTACATCGTGTACGTATTATTGAAACGGTGATGAAGTAAAACGTCTTGTGTATTACATCCATCAGTTTCTATCAAAATATATTTGGAACACACTCAGCACACGGCATCTTTATGTATCTACGAGTAAACAGAATCTATGTACCAATAAATTACATGAGCTGTCGAAATTTGTAACATTGAGTACAGTATTATAGTTATTTAAAAATCGTTAACATACCATAAAGTCCTTCCCTAAAACAGAAAATCAATCAATCAAACAAACCAAAAACTAACGAATCAATATTTCAATTAATGTCATCCAATCTCCATTAATTCAATATCTTTAAATTAATTATCAGTAAGTGTTTGGATATTGCATAATCAACATGGAGTATCAACTTATTCATTACAGTGCATTTTTATTTTCAGGAACGTTTATGTAATACGTACAGTTTGCAATTTATCTGTTAAGTGATAACCCTGTGTAAAGCTCCAGATATATAAATCAATATAATTATCAAATAATGAATATTTCTAGCATTTTGATAACTACCTTATTAATTAAGTCGATACCGAACAGAATTGTAGGATTAATTGTTAATTACATTAATGAGAGTATGTGTCTAATGTCTTATTTCTTGTTACATGGAGTTTATAGTTCTCAAACGAGATATGTGATGCATATTGTTGCCTCCAAATGTCTTCCTCCTCGTTATTTTTTAATTATACTCACAATTCCTATGCCAATAATCACGAAACACATGTAAAAGAACTTGACCAGCATATAATTGTATTCATTGTTTTCATTAATAAAAAATACATTTCAGCTATTTTTTAATGTTTTAAATTCTTCTGGACTATTTGCCTGAATTTCCAAAACAAACTACATATAGTTATTTACTTATTTCGTTACAGATTATGAAGTTTTAAAGTTAATACATTGACGAATTTTTAATTGGTGTAAGTTGTAGGTTGATGCAAAAATTGAAAACTTTCCTGCATACATGTATGCGGTGGCATAAAGTTGGACCGATTCAAATTGCGAACTGCGTTCCAACTTTATATAACGCATGTATGTTATAAACGTCAGACTTTGTTTAATACGACACACGCTTAAAACCTACCTTATTTGTTTCTTAGAACTTGATCAAATGAACCTTTAACAAGTCTATAGCAGTATACATATACAGTATATATAGTAATTTGTTAATTTAGTAATAACATATCAGCAAAATCACATGACTCTTCAATTAGTTTATTATAATTAAATTTAAAAATCGTGAAGATGTTCTATGATCCGGGTAGCTACGATTAACAAAGGAAGATTTAATATGAAAATGGGGGAGACTCGCCCATTAATTCGTTCATTAACAGCAACTCATATCGGTCTCTTGTAAAAGCATAATCTTGGCAGTACTCGGACTCTATATCGTCAAGCAGTTGCAAAATGATGCGCAACGGAGACCGCAGTATCAGTAGAAATGAAATACAATGCTCGTTAACAAACGTGAAGACCGTCTTAGAATTTGTGATAAAACACGGCTGAAAGTTTTATGAAAACTATTCTGAACAAACCTGCAAAAATGTTCATACGGACAAAGAATTGTTCTAAATCCCCTCCAGAATATTCCGGAATATGGGAAGAAATGCTATTGAGATAATGGCCCTGAAAAAAAGAATATTCATTTATTTTTTCTTTCCAAATATTCCACGAACATTATACAAATTTCCCATTACAAATACACTGATTAAACGTTCAGCAAAGTTTTAAAAGATTTTTTTAACTCCTCTTCCAAATTATCCTTAGTGCTTCCACCATAGGAGCAGTTTATCAAGCCGTCCAAAAGTCTTTCATCAATAACATCACCTAAGGTGCAGCTGAGTTAGTCTGTGTTTGCTCTTTATCACGCGTGGTTACCTTACACTTGCTAACATCGTATTTAGGCCTAACCTATGAACATTTCATATCTGCTTGCTCTCTTTAATGTGAAAACTTTTCCTCGGGAGATTAGCGACTCGGCGGCATTAGTTACCTTTTTTGTGATACTATTCACAAATTCAGTTCCATTTTTTGTCTTTCAATGCAAATTACTGAAAACAACACTCTTGGAAGTAAACGTTTTTTTTCAGAGGCCGGTCATTTGTTTGTTTACCTTAATGACTGTGCATGTAGTACACGCACGCACGTTACGAACCAGAGACTACGAACGGCAGAGGACACCTACACGAAACTTTCTTTGGAATTGTATGTATATTTTAAATCAAATCATGCGGAAATAGGTTTAGAAATACAGTCAACAGGATATGTGATTTTGTATGTAAATGAACAATGAAAATCTAAACACTGAAACAGTATTTTTAATATCCCACCCACTTACGAATAAACTGACTTGTCTTGACTGAAAATTGGTCAACTAGTCTGATTTGTTGGAAAGTCACTTGTCAGTTAATTCTGATCATTTTTATAGATAGGTGTTGATGTGGGATATTGCTTATTGTTGATTTTTTTGAAAACATTTAAAATATATGTTATCATTATTTTTTTTATTTATGAATTTCGTAATCTAAATTTCTGCGTTATATCGATATTGAAATGATATTTCTTCTAAATGTTTATTGTGTGGTGTACATTATAATGTTTTATAGGTTTTATACAGTGGATTGTATAATAGATTTTGTGCAGTGGAATTTATTATAGGCTGTGTACAGTGGAATGTGAAATAAGTTGTGTACAGTGGAATATATAATAGATTGTGTACAATATAATGAATAATCGGTTGTGTACAGTTGAATGTATGTATGGAAGGTTGTGAACAGGAAAATGTGCAAAAGCTTGAGTACAGGAGAATTTATCATAGCTTACGTGAAGAACTTGTTTTGTACAAGAAACTTTACAATATGAACATATGAATGGTGCAGTTGAAAATCTCATAACTTTGGCTTAATTTACATAATGGTTTATACATAGCGTTACTGTACTCATAGAATAATTGAAATAAATACAATAAATAAGTATAATCAGGATTCGCATATTGTTATTATACATTAGGTGTTCGGAAATGTAATGGTAAATTCATGTGCAACGCAGTAGCTATGTATTCTGTACCGGACTGTAGTGATCCTGACCTTATTTGTGATGGGGTTGAGGACTGTCTAGACGGTTCGGACGAATCCAATTGTAATGAAGGTGTGCCGATATATTCTTTAAAATAGTATACATTTAACAATAAGTAACTTCATGGTATTGTTTCTATTTGTAAGTTGGACAGCATTTTTACAAAGAAAACTGTATGATGGTCATATCAAGTTTTATACTTTTCGAAATAACCAATTTTAAGATATCCAACCTCATACGATTTATGTAAGATGTACAATGTACAAACATTTGTGACTACAGTTTTATTGTTTTAGGGTATATTTAATTTAAAACTTCGTCTACCTTTCTTGCAATGATTATCACATGGTTTGTGACGTGTACTTCTATTTATAACGCGCACTTTAGAGTGTACTTCCGAAAACAAACCGGTGCTTTTGTGCTGCTTATTGCAACATAGCAATCAACATACATTGAATGGTTCTACAATATTTGAGCATGTTATATTAAACTTGAAACAAACTTTGAATAAATACGCGGCTAGGTGATTATTTATCGTTTTAGGACTGGATTGTTATTCATATAAAAAGATATGTCATAAAAAAGATAAGTTATGTCAAGACAAGAAAACATGTGCTAAGCCATGTGATGGTTATAGTGAGTGTCCAACATCTGAGGATTTATATATTCTCTGTTACTGGGAGAGCACTGTTGAACCGTATATGTCACAAATCGAATATGTAACACGGGTGAAAAATTCGAACGAATATAACACACGCGTCATATTTTCGGTCAAATATAACATGCTTACCAAACGAATATGGTACATAAACTATGATAAATGCGTCTGGCTTAAGATTTTATATGCGCACCAAAAGGAATAATCCGTCTGACACCTAGTACAAAGACCCTGAAGCAGTCTCCTATCAAAACACATGTGACACTCTAAATCTCCAATAAACAAGTAATTTATGACATCTTCCAAATTACCGTCCGGTTTAGTGAGGTGAAATTGTGCCGGTCAGCTTCAAATTTTCTGAAAAAGGCGTCCGGTATCCGATCCGGAATGGTGAGGGTCCGGTTTAGCGAGGTATTTTGTATAGAGAAAAAGTCGGGACTTTGAAAATCGTCCGGTTTAGTGAGGAGTCCGGTTTAGCGAGGGTCCGGTTTAGCGGGGTTCCACTGTATATCACACGAAGAAACGGACGCATAAAATAGAAATTGGCAACGAATATATCACATTTATCATCAGTTTTGAAAGAGAAGCGTAATATCTTAAACAGTCACGTTTTATTGAACATCTTATTTATGCCACAAAGGTTTTAGGGCTGACAAATGATCAACGCAATCATCATTATCATTCTCGTCATCAGTATCGTAATCATTATCATCTCCACAACCACGACCATCATCATCACGATAGTTATAAAGAACACCATCATCATCAACACCATAACGACCGTCATCACGATCATCTTCGTCGTCATCATTTTCATCATCGTAATCACAATCGAAACACGATGACACCATTATCATAGTCATTATCATAACACGGAGCATGATAATAATATATTCACTCTTTCACTGGAAAAAAAATCACTCGATATTTTGTGATTATACTCCCCACAAAACAAAAATGTAAGTTTATTTACTGGTTTCAGGCTGACCGTCTGTCCATCGATCTGTCTTTCTGTCAGTCTGTATTTTTGTCTGTTCGTATAGACGAGGGATGCATTGGAGGGTTAGTTCACAAATCGAATTTTGAGGTTCTTTCCGTACAAACTACAATCGTGGGGTTAATTGTTACTTATGGTGAGAGGAAATGTCTGATGGGGGATATTAAAAACGTCAAAGGAAAATCAACGGGAATAACCCAATACTGTAGCTCTCGTAGGTACGCTTTTGTGCGCTTCTCAGAAATGGCGCATTTGATTTTCAGATTACTTTACCAAGACATGATGCATTAAGTCATATGACGCATAATGAAATAAAAATCGGATTTATTTTCATGGAGTAATGATAATGAGGCTGGCCATTATGATGACGAAAGCTATCAAAATAATTGCAATAATTAATAATTATGTTGTTGATTGGTTTGGTTGATTGGTGTTTTACGGAGCTTTAAACACTAACTAGGCTATATCGCACCTACAGCAGAATTTGTTAATTAATTAATTATGTTAATTATATTTTACGGTACAGATTAATTGCCTTTAAAAACTGAATACGAATTTATGAAAAAGGATTTGTTTGGTTTCATGGTAAATGAGATATAATTAACAGATAAGCACAATAGTTTTTATTGTTTTGCATCATTGTTACATTTCACAGACAGAAGGGCGCACTGTGGCAACTCGAGGGTATATAAATCATTAAATACAAAAATAGAACCTTATTTGAGTATTCTTCTTTTGACAATGTCAGAAAGCAATCATTTTTATATCTTATACAAACATAATACCTGAACTGTAATTGTAACCTTATATCAAAAAGTGATAATAAACTATTGTGTTTAGAATAAAACAAAGTATGCACAACAACTTTTCGCCGTCATAGAGATAGATTGATGTGCCGCATATTGAACACAAATTACTGACCTTTTGGACATGCTTCAAGCACTATGTAGCAAGATTTGACCACCTACATAAATATCGTACTTTACACAAAATGACCGAGGCTTGTTCTCCGCAACTCGATAAATTAGCAGCGGGAATCAGACCTGACACTGTTAATGTTTTTGTCCGTATTTTCACCTCCAGCATTGACTGGGAACTTGTCAGAACTAAACTTAAAATATTATTACAAGAAATCATACAACCATGAATATAATTTAGTTAATTTAATTGCTTATGCTAAGCTCTACTTGGTATATTCATCTTTTAATTCAAATCCAAGTAAAAATGACTGACTGCTCTTTAGATACTTGTTGAAAATTGACACGCAGGAAACACGCCCATTTGAACGCGGGTATATATATGAATGTTACTATAAAGGCTACAACAGGGGAACGTGCACCAAGGAATATTATAAATGATTTTATGTATTTACTGTTATACTTAGTGTTTATATTTATATTAAATAAATGTATTTATTTGAATGGCATGAATACAGTAAATTATCGCTTTATGCAGATTATTTTATTTAAAGTGCTTGAAATATGAGAATATTTATATATTTTAGAATTATCAAGCTGCACATCAACGACAGTTAACTTTCAATTCCACCAATAGTTATCAATGAAAAACTAGTCAGCTGTGGTTCCTGGTTTTTCAGGACGAAAGAAAAGAGTTATAGAGGAGTGGGATAGAAACTGTACATGGAAATATAAATAACTAAACAAAACTTCAAATAAAAATCTTTTCAAACAAATAGTAAAAGAACAACAACAACTACAATATATGTAACACAGGAACAAGTTCTACAAGATGAGTTGAAAATTCCAGCAACTCACTAATGTCACGTGGACTGAGTCCAAATCATAAATGAGCATTGTTGTACATTTAATGGATTTAAAGTATGCTGTAAAATAATTGTACCACAACCATTCAATAGAAACAAAGAAAAGAACTTTCAAAACATACAAAATTTGTAGAAATAATCCACATGAATGAACAAACAATTTTATACACCGTTCTGGGTCCAGTTTGATAAAACTTCTTAATGGATACTTTATTAAATGTTTTTTTTTTTGTTGAACCAAACTTGTGATTTATGTAAATTAAACCATCATAGTGATATAGTTTTGTCTAAATCCAATTTAAACATCATTATTTAAAAAAACAAGTTTGATTCTAGTTTCAATTTGGATCAATTGTAAAACTGGGTCCAGTTCAGAATTAAGTTGAACAAACTACATTTGTATTTAATGAAAATCTTAAGTGTTCAACTTTCAGGCATCATAAAACAATACGCAAAACAATGGCCACAAAAATGAATGTCAAGATGTGATACAAACTTCTGATGAAAATTCTAGTGCATTCAAAATGTTTCTGGGAATGATACCAAACCTCAGGGAAAGACAAAAATAAAATCATCTGCAAGATGTTTGGATAATCAGTAAAAATGAAAACGAAACCATTGCAAAAGTACAGTAAATGTGAACTTTATGTTCTAAATAAGTCTAGAATATAGAGAGAGATTAAACTGTGATCAAATATACCTGAATGTCTTCAAGTATGGATGGAAGTTTTAAGATTTTGTACTTCCCGAGCCAAATATTGTCCTACAAACTCTTACAGTGTCATACTTTGTCATGTTGAAAACGCAAAGGAATATTATTTTCTATTATTGTTATTCAAGTTCAGCCTATAGCTAAAGGAATACATATCGATGTCTCTGTTCCATGTCTATATTAAGAATTACTTTCGGTTTGACAGATCATCGAGAACATAAACACATCGATTGTAATTTGAGGAATGAAATTAATTTTTAGATGATTTTGGTTTCGTAATAAAGTTGCAGGCGAATTATATGATCATGTTCTGCAACTTTACAGCAGTTTTTTTTGTATCTACATCTCGTGTTAAATGTAATTTATTATTGACATACAACCACAACACGTCCTATTCTATTACAGGCGATATTTGTTATCTTTCATCAATCGGATGGAAACAAATCAAGTAATTCAAATATAGAAAAATGGATCGTGTTGGTATGACAGAGAAATGAAAACTAAAAAAGGGAATTTTTCAACCTCGTTCACACATTACAAAATGAAATCGTCAAAATAAATCATTTAAAAGTTTCAACAATAGAGTACTGGGAGCACTTGTTGCCTATAGAATATTTTAGACATGTCTATGAAATTATAATAGATTTGTCACAAGATATCTTTGATAATTGTCAAAATTATATCTCTGTACTTTCGAATTCTTCTTCAAAGGCAAAGTTCTCGAAAGTATCTTCTGTTTCTGGCCGTTCACTCTTCGCTTGTTCGTGAAGCCGTAACGCTTCATCTAACGGACTTTCCATCTGTTGCGTCACATTAGTGTCTTCCGTAAACATATCTAACGTTACTTCTCTTTCTTCCAGCCTATCTCCAGTTCCTTCTTCGCGAGGACTTCCAACATCATTTTTGTCAAGTGAGTTTTGACTAAATTACATCAAACATAATTATTTGAATATTTAAATATTGAATTTAAATAAAAATAAACGAACAATCTTCAATATTAAAATACAGGCAACGCTAAAATTAAGGTGTCTAGATTAGAAGATTTATTAAAAAAATGGTTTGATATATTATCTGCTTTTTATAGCATCCTTCCATTTATGTAGAGTTAAACCATTGCTAAAAACCTTAACAAACATCAGCAGTTTTACATCTAATACAAACATCATCAGTTACTTTGAACAGTCGCTGAATAAAGACTGCATCCAGCGAAGAGCTCTGAAATCTTTCTTGGCTGGTTTTTATCGACAGATGCGTTACTTGCTGATTTCTCAAGTCGCAAACATATCTGACAATACATGCACTTAACTGGTAGGTGTATTAGCTATTCAAAATTTTGTGTTTTGTGCAGTTGAATGGATGAAAAAATGAACCATGTTATTACCTGGTCATACTAATATTATCGTACTCAGGGGGAAGTTCAGCATCCAATAATGGGTTTGACCTGCAATTAATATAAATGTCCGTACAGTTTTACAAAACAAAGTCGTTGTTTTATTTTTATAATACTTTTCAGTAATGTAATAGCCTACTGTAAATGTAGATCTTTCTTCGGGTATACTGCAAACATATTTTTGTGGTCAGAATCGAAATTATGAATATGCTCCAATGGTCTGATTGTATACACCAGACGCAGATTATAGGTTGTGATTCAGCAATAGCCATGTCATAAATGAGATCTGAGGATATGAAATTCTGCTAAAACCGAGCCTTTGATTGATCGGTATGGAATGTGTTTGTACTCAAAGTTATGAAATAAACCAATCAAAAGCTCGGATATGAGACAGATCTTTCTCAAAGCCAGTTCTCTTACATTTTAGAATACATGTTGCTCCCAGGGACTGTCGCCTGACTATTGTCCTGTTTTTTGTCTGAAAAAAGTGATATCTTGTCAGTTAGCACATTTCATCTTAAATATCACGCAACAAAACAAATCCTCCCCATGAAGCTCATGGGTTGAAAAAATGGAATTAACCCTTTGCCTCATAAACATATTTTGTACTCTTCCAAATTCGAAACTAATATACAAAACATCAAATTATTAAGGAAAATTGGGTTATTTCTCTCTGACAGAGTGAAAAACATTGTGGCAAAAGAATTTATTACTCTTCATAAGTAATGGCTTCTTTTGCTATAATGTTTTCAAAAGTCGTCTGCTTCAGATGCGGGGAATGCGGCATTATGGGAGAAAGGGTTAACGTTAATGTGGTCTTATTATAAAATAGAGATATGTAAAAGTGGCCCGAAAATAACTGGTCGTTATGATGGGATGGTCTTATTATTGAAGTTTTCGAACAGATAGGATTTACTGTTTATACATACCTTGGGGTTTTACTGTCGCGGCTTTCAATTTGGTTTTGTATTTCGTTCGTGTTGACAAGGAAACATACACAACTATTATAACCGTCACCACCAACACTGCAATCACAGCGGACATAATGTACACTGTCATTAATGGGTTTGGCTCTTCCGGTGGCGTTCTTTGGCTCGACTGAATTAAGATTTTAATGTAATTTAATACGAAGAGTTGGTAATTGCTTAGCAAACTAAATGTGGATTTTAAAGCGTAATAACAGGCGTCAAAATGTTCGGTCTTTCAGGTGGCGTTATTTAACTTGTCTGAAATTTGATTTTAAATATAAAGTTGTACTAGAAGAGTTTTATGTACAGCTTTATTCCCTTTTACCAAAACCTAAGCATTTCTTTGTTACAAATTAGAAGCACAAAACTGGTCATGTTATGCTTCTTGATAATAACAATTTACAAATCTCGCTGTAGCGGTTGACTGACAAGTTTAATTTGTTGAATGTTTAAATTTGAAAATATTGCACTGCAAAATTAAAGCCCTCTTTGAAAATACATTTACAGCATGACCGATAAAGTGAAGAATATATTACAGTGAAGAATAAAACACAGTGAGGAATATGATGCAGTACAGAATATGATGCAGTGCAAAAATACGATGAAGTGAAGAATAAGATACAATGAAGTATAGAATACAATGAAGAATGGAACATAGTGAGGAATATGATGCAGCGCAAAATATGATATAGTGAAGACTACGATAAATTGAAGAATATATCACAGTGAAGAATAAAATACAATGAAGAATACAATACAGTGAAGCCTTTATTCTTCACAACTATACCCTTATTAATTTATTTAATTATTATGGACAAAGTGAATACGGATGTTCTGAATTAATTGGTTGTGTTCCCAACAATTCACTGTAACCGTATTCTACTGTATTGCCAACTGAATGCAGTTTTCTTATTTCGTAAAACGAATGTCTAATGGCTTGTATAATATTTTACTGAATATATTATTGACATTACCACGATTGATAAAACATTGTATTCTTCCATAGCTTGAAGTAAAAAATTGTAATTCGAATCAACAATTCTGAAAAAAAGAAATGATAAGGATATATAATGTCATCTCTAAATAATTGTATTATAATTGAAATATATGTCATTTTAAATGAAGCGTTACATAATTCAAATACATTCACGTAGTACCATACATAATGTACATATAGTAACAGTAAACTTTTCTCGGACACGTTTTCATTCTTTTCTATAAATTCAACGTAAGACCAAAGTAAGCCACAACTGTCAATAGCGGACATAAAATGGACGAAACATTAGTGAAATAATATATAAATATATTTGTTTATATAACATAAAAATATATTTGCTTCAGGTTGACACCATATCACATCGTAGCTCCTATTGATTATAGTCCAAATGGTAGCTCCTATTGAAATAGTCCACATGGTGGCCCCTATTGACAATAGTCTACATGGTGGCTCCTATTGAAAATAGTTCACATGGTGGCCCTTATTGCCAATAGTTCACAAGGTGGCTCCTATTGACAATAGTCCCCATGGTGGCCCCTATTGACACTAACTCACATGGTGCCCAAAATTGACAATAGTTCACATGGTGGCTAGTATTGACAATAGTTCACATGGTGGCTCCTATTGACAATATTTCACATACTGGCTGCTATTGAAATAGTTCACATGGTGACTCCTATTGACAATAGTTCACATGGTGACTCCTATTGACAATAGTTCACATGGTGACTCCTATTGACAATAATTCACATGGTGGCTCCTATTGACAATAGTTTACATGGTGACCCCTATTGACATTAGTTCACATGGTGACTCCAGTTGACAATATTTCACATACTGGCTGCTATTGTTAATATTTCACACAGTGGCTCCTATTTATAATAGTTAACATGGTGCCTACTATTGACAATATTTCACATTGAAGCCCCATTTGCAGGCAGACGTTTATTCTGGTGTAACTCTACCTTCTGTTTCTCCTAGGATACCGAAAAGGACATATCATACGTGTTCCTTTGCAACCATCTGGACACTCCTTGTATGTTATAACTATTTGTCTCAGAGTGAGTGTTTGCTTTATAAAATTAAAGTTGAAACAAGCTTAAAAGGGAGCATTTGGCAGCGTGCCAGAGAAATATAAGATTGATTGTATTTACTTTTCAGCAGCGATTCAATTCACCGACAGTGCATTTAAAAACATCGGGTGGTCACGTATTGAAATGTCACTATACTCACATTTATTTTCCCAACTAAATGTGAGTATAGTGGCATCTTTGAAAAAGATATTTTGAGATCAATTAAATACAAAAATAAATAACTTAAATGGTCTGGACTGGTTCATTACAAAAGAAGTTTTTAGCAAATACTGTAATATAGGGTAGAAACAGATATTTCATTACCTCAAGGCTTCAAGCGCAGATAAAATTTCTTGTGTCACTGGATTGACCACATGGAAGTACAGATCTGTCCTGTAAGAAATAGTCACGTGTTACAAATATCAGTGTGTATAAGTATACGGTAAAACCTCAATCTAAAACCACCTCTATATAATGACCGCTTCATTATAACGACCACTCAATTTTGAACCAGTTTGCTATATATAGCAAACTTAATAACCAGACCACCTCAATATCAAGACCGCTTTTTGGGGTCCAAAGTGTGGTCGTAATATTGAGATTTTACTGTACTAAGAAAATCAAAACTGATTTCACAGATCATGTACTTTGGAGTATTTTTCAGGTCAATTACAAAACCACCCTAGTACCAAAGAGGCACAGAAAATTATCTGATACTAACTGAGAACATGCGCCGAGCCCTGGTTTTTGAAGTCATGAACCAGATGTCCGCTCTACTGAGCTAAATAGGTGGGTTAAGAATGTCAGGAAGACTCATATCTCAAACCCATGACCCCTCTTTTCTCAGTTCTGAACCCGAACAACTGAACTGTAAGTGCCGATACATTATTTTTCAAAAGCAAATTTCAAGTAGAATGAATGACCTTCCCTAGGTTTTGAACTTCCTATACAGTCAATATCTTAGGTATTAGGGCATTTGTTAAACTTTGCAATATTACTTGTACTTGTTTTTAAACCATTTACACGATTCTCTGTGTTTAGAAATGCCAGATATGTCATCCAGACAACTAGTTATAATATATAATATCACTATCCACATGGTCAGATTATTTGTTAGTATGCTGTGTAATTCCCAATTCATTAAAGTTAGGGACAACCTAAATACGGGAATAATTATATGTACTTCGCTTTATACATGACCACTCTAACCGTGTTGTACCGTACTGGGACTTACTTAAGAGTTTCCACCCGTCCATCATTCGTTTTATGGTCCTCAACCCAATCATAAACAAATGTGTAACCTGTGATGTTGCTGTACAACCTACAAAAATACAACTAGAACATAATACCCGCACGATGACTGAACGTGTGCATATAAAACATACATATGACAAATTCTGATAAATAACTTTGATATTGTCCGGATTAAATTATCAAATAAAAATGTATGAAATGGCATCCGAAGGCTACTAGCATTCACAAAACAATACCGCTACACTACCACATATCATTAAACAGAGAGAATGGGGGAAATCGTAAGAAAATTAGTCAAATACAATTTACATGATTTGGTGCAAAATATAACACGGCGGAACAGATATCTTGAACAGTTTATGGTACATCGCAATGGTTCTCAATGTCTGATTAAGTGGGGTTCAGAGCCAGTGTCCGTCCATTCAAGACATGGCAAGGATAATGGAAAAAAAACATGAAAGTCGTATTCTAATAGGTGAAATATGTTTAGCGTCAATGGTTGCTACAAATATACAAGTCTAGACCTACTCATTCACGTAGCATTCGGAATGTGATCAGGGCAGTTCGGAAACCGCATAAATGGTTTACGTACCCTTAACAAACTATGCATAAACATTATTTGTGTTTACGCGATTTAATAAAATAGCATAAGGCAACATGATTTAAAGAAACACTGTACTCTCGAGAGTTAATACATTATTTCAGTCATGCGCCTGAACTAGATGATATTGTACTTACCCCATAATATAACTTTTCTGTTCAGAAATCTTCTCTTTACGGCCTAATAAGGTCATGACCAAAATTTGACTGTCGCCTATTAAGAAAATCTACAAAATAAAATTTTATTAAAGTTTTACTTGACTTTTATATCGTGTGGTGATTACGAAAGTCTATCAGTATAATTCATTGGAAAACCAATGACTGTTATATGACACTAGTGGTTTAGTGCACTATGGACAGGTACTAACAAAACATCCATAAAAAGCTGAAGTCAGAAAAAGTGAATAAACGTTACCTTAATGTTCGTGACGTCACTTCCGGCAACGTCACTAACTCCGACAGGAACAATGAGATACCCTGACATGTCTTCGCTGTAGTATTTGTTGTTTATCACTGAACCATTTCCGGTTACACAAATCAAATTCTGAAAGAAGACTTTTAACATACAGTACTTCGTTTCGATGATTGCGATTTTTTTCTCGAAAGTAGAAAATATGATACCTTCAACCAAACATGATTACTTCGCGTTTTCACATGCGAACTTCTGACTCTTCATTACGCTACTTTTCTTACAGACATCTCACCACTATACTTTCCTGCAGTATAGTTTTGTATCATACGCGTTAATTATCCTTAGCTGTCAAGTCACGCTTTTGAACCTCAAATCATACTCTCACGCCTCAACGCCCAAATCTCACTCATAACAAATCTCTAGTTTTTTTTTGGAAGTTTTCCAAATCTCACTCATAACAAATCTCTAGTTTTTTTTTTGGAAGTTTTGGTTTTTATTTTGTCTAAAATTTCGCCCTGTGCATTCAACTGACTGGCATAATTCAAGCGGAGATGATGTAAACATTGAAGAACAAATGAAGTTTCAGCGGGGACACAATATCGATTTTCATTGGCTTATTTTTCTGTCGTCATCGTAAACAAACTACCAGTGTATAGATTCTATTTCACACCGTATATTAAGTGTCAGCTGTCAAAATGGACGCCGCCAACCAGTCGGACCCCTCCCTCGCACAGTTTTTCATCGCACTCTTATGCCCAATTAAACCTTGACAGTTATGAATTGTCTGACATTAAAATGACCAATAATAGACGCATATATGACTGTGTGTAAAATATCATCCTTAACACGAACCCGTTTCAAAAGAATTGTGAATCATATTGAGATAAAATACTAACCTTATGACCATCTTCACAGGTGTCAACTCCTTCTAAATTGAATTTGCCACTTAGAGAATCACTTACAACAATCGGACCCGAGTTGTTGAATACCCACACCAGACGTCCGTTATTAGGCGTATCTTTGTCCTGCACTATATCATTTGTCTAAATAAAGAAAAATACATATTTCATATTGGATATAATGCGCATACTTTTATAAAGTCAATGTAATAAAGAACTTTATAATACCATTTACAGTAGAACATGAGTATACTGACCTCAGTAGTGCCCGAACACTTACTACCATATCCATATTTCACTATATACATGTCATGGAAATGCAAATGCGATCGGTCCGACGAAAACAATTACTACACTTAACTCGGGTTTTCACTATAACCGAGTTCACTTAAACCATGTTTTACTGTAGACAGAAACCGAAAAGCCTTTATAACTTTAATAGTAGACTGAATCCATTTTTTAATTACACCTTTAAATTATCTTTCATACTAGTTAGGTAAAAATGGCCCTTATTGACATACATGTACGGAAAAATAGCACATATATATATACGTATGTATATAGGCATGATTAACGATGAGATAATTTAGTTATAAAAAATTAAGAGCTCAGAAACAGCAATGAGAGCTCTATGGTCTTAAACCGTCCTGGCAACAGTCAAGTTTGGGTGTGGACAGCTCATCCTTAAAGGTCGACTGCTTACGGCGAAATTGTGGCGCGAGAATGTGAAATAGTGACTCAGATAAAGAATAATAAAAATATTATCTGATGGAATGAGAAAAACTGATGAAAACATGGTATCTAAATGGAAAGGAATTTTAACTACCTTAAGGGACAAATCTAACGGCACACCAACTTCGGTGATACGCCTCATACCGACCGTGATCTCACTTTGTTTAAAGACTGGTGGATTGTCATTTATATCAAGAACATTAACAGTCACTTTTGTGACATCGGTGACGTCCTTGTCTACATTAGTAATATTACTGCATTCGCTGACATTCAAATTTAATGAGCAATCCTTCACACGAACTTCGAACGTATACGTCCGGCGAACTTCAAAATCCAACCCTTTCAATGTCGCAATGGAACCATTTCTTTCTCCGATTGTGAAAAAGCTGTTCATATCTATACAACAAATGCGAATTGGGTACTTATTTAAGGGAAACTAATGCATTCGTTATATTTAAATACATCCAAATCTATTTCAAATATTTCTCTCCAGATACGGAGGTATAAATTAATTCACATTATGATATTTTGGTCTTTTTTAATTTTATTCTCAGATCTTGGGAATAACTAGAGACGCTTGATGCACAATGCATTCTTAATGAAGTCATTTTTGAGGAATGCTTTTTAGCACAGTCAATGCCTGATAAATGCATTTAATCAACAATTTAGACAATTCCAATGAGCGTCTAATAATATAACAGTAATAAAACATTGGAGAACTGTGATGAAAAGACCATTTTTTCGTACGATTTATCGAATTAAGCAATACCCGAATGATAAAGTTTAGACAGTGCTGAAGAGTTCAAAACTAATTTCGGCTCACTAGTGACTGACTTACGGAAAGTTTGAAAAATTATATTCGCCATAAGGCATTCGTATAAAGATTTAAAATTCCAAATCAATTTACCTGAATCTATAATGTTGTAACACGATATAGAATCAAGATCAGGGTCATGCGCTGTTACGCTTCCGACAACAGTTCCAATTGGTTCATTTTCTTCAACAGACATCGATGTTTCATTATGATAGAATCTCGGAAGGTTATCATTCACATCCGTAACATGCACAGTGATAGCTACTTTCTCCGAAGACAATGCTGGTACTCCTCTATCAGTTACTTGTAAGTGAAACTGCAAATGCAAAATATCAACCCATGCATTACAACAATTTCAAACGCAAATTTACCGACCGTTGAACCTCACTGTTCTAAACTTGTACGGATTAGGGATGAGTCCATATTATAGAAGTTTGTCCTATACTTGAACAACAAGTTTTGAAAGAAAAGGCCGGCTTAAGAAAAGTCTGGTTTAGAAGGCTCCGGAAGAGAATTAGAAGGGTTGATTATTACATGAAATAGTTATAAGCAAAACTTAAAACAGAACCTGGTATCAATAAAACTGAATACGCTGGACGTAAGAAGATTTCACAAGAAGCTTAAATTTAGTCCAATCTCAATAATCCAGACCAATCGAAATTAGAAGGGTTCCAGGTAAACTCAGATTTTTTTTGACAAAATTATACAAATGCTTTCTTCAAAGTAAATTGAACAGAAAATTCCAAAACGTTTGTCCGAACTAAGTGACTTCTAGATTCGAGAGGTATATATTAGAAAACTTGTACTGAACAATCTCATTTCAATTCCGAAATGAATCTTATGAAGGTTAAATATGAACTGAATTTGCTTCTGAACATACCTTATATTCATGTCTTATGGAAGCATCTAGCTTTTCTTTCGTATTTAGCCATCCGTCCGGTTTGATTTCAAACGTTTCAAGAGCGGAAATGCCCCCAGTGTCTAAATCAGAAATATTGAAATCAGCCTCGGCATTTTGGCCATTGTCAGCGTCGCTGTAGTTGAACTTGAATATATTGAAGCCCGTAGGGACGCACTGAATAAATATGCAAATGAAAAGCTTGATATACACGAAATAAGAGGATAGTGTTAATGTACAAAAAATTGTGATGTTAGGACCACAATTATGGCCTAACATTGCACTTCAAGTTGAAAATAGAGAAATAGAGGACACTTTGAAAATATGTCAAAAATATCTTTATTATAGTAAGATTGGCTAAATGTTGAAATGCGCCTGAGTGAAATTTTATTTTACAGGATAAAAAGAGGCTCAAAGAATCTAAGCTATGCAAGAGGGTACATTTCTCTAAAAAACGTGAATCTGTATGATCCTGAAGGAACTTAATTTGGACACATTCCGGGGTATAGGGAGTACATGTTGACCAGATAGTTTGTAAATATATCAAAGACCAACTATATGTTTATATAAAAATGCCACCGCAACTGTCAGTAAGACTTTTTAAACACTTAAAATGGTATGAATATGCTAACTACTGATGGACTTAAATACTCACGAATGTTAACTACATGCGAGCACATATCGCGAATGATAACTGCAGATGGTTGCCGTTAAAGACATGTTCATTCTTATAGGAGAAGGAGATTTGAGAGCGCAATGACATCGTGGTATCACAAAAACATTATGACATTTTGCTATAAATCTATAACATCTGACGTTGAACTTACCTCTGGAACTTTGATTGTATTGTCTGACGGCAGATTTGAAATGACGGGTGCATTCAGGTTCACATCAAGCACAGTGATATTGACAACTGCTGACATATTATTTGTTAAGGAAGGGTTTCCATGGTCTGTGACGACAAGTTCTATTATATGCGATTTCACTTTTCCAAGGAGTGATTTGTTTACATTTATAACTCCGGTGTTTCCCTCGACCGTGAACAGACTATCTGTGTTGTTTCCAAAACTGTATGTGAACTTAGAATTATTCGTTGTCGGATCGTCTTTATCATCTGCAGTCACTGTGATAATCGATGATCCAATTTTAATATTTTCAAGAATGTCTGCTTTGAATACCCTGGATGTGAATTCTGGCGGGTTGTCATTAACATCGTCAATGTAAACTTTTAACGTAGTGCTTGTCTCTCTTTGGTTCTTTTCATCGAGTGGGTTGTCCATTGCTTTTACAGTCAATGTGAATTCAGACGTTGTCTCTCTGTCTAAAGCATCAGACACAGTAATATTTCCCTATTAGTAATAAACATGATTTATGGTTACTTCTGATTTTTCTAGTTTATGCCAGTAATCAACATTAATATGGTTGAATACAACAGACAGTTAATCTACCCAGTGTTCTGTCCCAATAATATTACATTCTCAGAAAGCAAATGCCAATTTCTCACCGTGAATCACTTAAATTAGCGGACGAATGACTTTATACATGACGCCTCCACCATATCAAAGTACCAAATATTGCACGAAAGAACAAAAAGTTACGCACTGTTGGCTTTAAAACCTTAACAATCTAACAGACAAACGACCCGTACGTTCAGAAAAATGACAGCAGCATAACAAAATAAACGACTTTAGTGTGAAACCGTAACTGTAAGCCCTCTATATAAACGATCACCTTTGGGGTACGTATATTTAGCCTTAATATAAAGGTGGTCTCACAATCAAATTGAATTATAGAGAAAATATTGACGTCCTGTCCAAATGCATGTGATTTTATAATGAAGGTTCTTAATATTGAGCTGGTCGGTAAATGATATTGGACATGAAGCATAGACAAAGTTCGATAAGGCTGTATTCAGACTTCATCTTGATAGTTCGTACATTCGTACTTACAAAGACAGGATCAATAATAAAGTTTCCACCATCTCCACTGTCTATTTTATACGTGACATTAGCGTTTGGGCCATCGTCTCTATCTGAAGCCGAGACGACAAGAACTTCTTCATGAATAGTTGCGTTTTCTAGGATATGTCGATGTTTGGTCATGTTTGGTGAAAATATTGGAGCGTTATCGTTAAAGTCTAAGACTGTAACATTCACTTCGGTCGTCGAATTGCGAGGTGGGTAACCATTGTCAGTCGCCGCTATTGTCAATATCAGATTAGCGTGTTGTTCTCTATCAAGTTCCCCAGTTTTACTTAGAACACCTGGAACGTTTAATTATTCATTCATAAAAAGAGTGTGATATATAATAAAGATCATACATATATTTCTTATCGTAAACAAAAATATAAATACATGTATTGTGTACATGTTTGCAACTGTAGGAAAGAAGCACAACATTATTTTTCACAAAATCAATCGCAAGTACATGTATATAGACATGGAGACTAGTTACTCTTAAATAAACAAATTTGTCAATATAACTTTCTCACAGCTGCGTGGTTACTGGTATTGTGGTTAATAGTCCAATGTAGACAGTCACCTAACACAACAATTAAAGCTTGCATTTTAGTACGGCCAGATAACTTATTGCACACTTCTTTTAACATTGCAAACTATTACACACACTTATGGTTGCAACAGTCCAATTTTTTAACACTTCATATCTTCTTCATTCTCATTTTTTGCATTTACATCTTTTAAAGCTTACATTATGTCATTAAATGACTTATTAAATAAAACTTATCCATATCATTTTGAGGCGCGCTACATGACCATTAGATGTCGATGCTCCATAAAGCACCAATAAATAAATAAAAAGTACGACCAGCAACAAAATATCCATTTATGTGTAATATAAAATAACCTTATGCGAGTTATTTTACTATCTAACAAATGAATGAACCTAAGGACAAGACAATCACCGACCTGTATCAGGATTTATGCTGAATGATGCTATATCATGTTCAACTGACTCTATGTTATATCGTATGGTCCTATTCTCATCCCGGTCGGTTGCACTTATCGTGAGAAGAATGGTTGGACTAAATGCATTTTCAGACACATTCACGGCATAGTCGGGTTTTTCGAATTCTGGTGAATTGTCGTTGATATCCACCAACGTTATTGTTACGGTTGCTGAAAATATATTATTATCAACGTATAATTATTCAATGAGTGGTTTTTCATTGTAATTTCAAAATGAACCATTCATGTTAAAATGTTTCATTCATGATTCTCTTGTGCCGGTTTGTTAAGTTTGTTAACCATTAATCATCAAAAACGTGACTTGTAATTCTATTGATTGATTTATTACTAGTATTACACACATCAATAGTATAACTGGTTTCTCGAAGTTTTAAGAATGATCATTTATACACATTTATTCAGTTAAAGCTACATTTGTTTGAAACAGATGCATGTATAGGTATAATATATGAAGCAGAGCAATTTTATTATAATTTTAATATTAATCAATATTAACTGTAGTAATACAAGGAGGAACCTCTCCCACTTTAGACTCTTCTTGACCAAGGGAACATTCTGAATTAGAGGAATCTCTGGATTAGGAGAGATTTTCAGAATAAAGCACACGAACTAAAGGTATTCTTTGATCGATATGAATAAGATAAACTTTACCTGTATCGTTTTGAACTTGTGGTTCGAACGCATTTAAATCCTTCACCATTGCATGTAATGTGATGGTTTTAGCTACTTCTCTGTCCGGTGTTTTACCGATATAAATAGATCCGTTGTTTCCGAAAACTTTGAAATAGTCCTGAAATTATTGATTCATAATGTTATGAAACTGAAATTGGAAACCAGTCCTAAATTCAACCATCTTACATGTTATTTTGGACTTAGGCAAAACAATTGATAAAATAAACAATGACAAAGTCGAGTTTTAAAACAGAACCCAAAATACGTTAGTATAATGTTTTTAATGACATAAAGTCTGAACAATTTTCTCATTTCGTCGAACAAATGTACAACGCATGTGTACTTGTTTACATGTAATCTATACTATAGTGTATCGAACTCGCATCACAATGTCAACAGCATTTAGCAATAACAAATATACTAGCCGTCAAATAAAATAGTTTCTTGATTTTCGTAAAATGGAACTTAGTCCCTAAAATTGTAGTTCTCACTAAATATCTTAACAGCGACAACTGATTCGTTTACAATAATAATATGCTTTTTACCTCAACTTTAGATTTGTTAACCATGTGACCGTTCTCGTCATGCGCTTCAATATCAGTTATATTGTACTCAAGTTTATTATCCAAGTCGGTATCCGTTGCAGTAAGGTTTAAAATTACATCTCCCACTTGATCAGTTTTGTTTTCAACGACTGATTTGATGTATACATCAGGTTCGAAAACCGGCAGTTTATCATTTACATCACTGATGTGAACACTTAAGGTTGAAGTCCCGGTTAGTGGTGGTGAACCCATATCAATGGCTAGTATGGTTATATTATAGCTCGGCCTTGTATCTCGGTCTAATAGTCTATTTATTTGTACAGACACATCCCCAGTTGATGAGTTAATCGCAAAATCACTCCAAGCACCTTCGCTGATAAAAAATTGAAACTTCTTACTTGGTTCAGTTCCATCGTCATCTGACGCATACACCCGTGTAACACTTGTCACTGAAAATTAAAAAAAATCCAAAATACCTTTAAATGATGCAACTAAATTATGTATCTCTTCAATCGTCTACGGTGAAGCAAGATTGTTTCGTATTTAACAGACAATTTGTACCAAAGGCATTCTGTATAAAAGACCATCTGATTGCTCAGACATGTAGTCTTATTTCCAATAGACATTTGCAGTGTATATAAATCTTATAACAAAGATCAGTTCCAATAAATATTTTACTCACCAAAGATGGTATTTATACACAATTTTATAATATATTTATATTTATGCTGTAAAATTGTGCATAAAGACCATCTTACATACATGTACAATATACAATTTTATATATCTATGGTTTAGATCGACCAGCTGCTAACATGATTACTGAAGAGGATAATGTTAGTGAGGATGAATGTGATTTAAAACAAACTAAAGGTAATGTGTGCTCGACATCAGAGGGTTTAAGTATGCTTAGCAAGTTGAAGTGTTTTTCAAAAGTGATGGAAAACATTGAGTTGTTTGATGTGTTCGTTGGTGCCGAGAGGATCGTAGATGATCAGCAGAATAAAGAAAATGTCAAACAAGCAAAAAACAAGTGATTTCTTTGACTGTCAAGAAGTGATTTTATGTACAAAATGTTTATTGTTTTGTTGATGTTATATGCACATATTGTTTAGGTACATAGATGCATTTGAGCAAAAAATCTAGATGTTTCTAGTGGGAATATAATGCATATTCACTGTATGTAGATATATCTGATAAAGATGATTTTAATGTATTGTTTATAAAGAGTTATAGTTCCTTGTCTTATTGTTATTGCCAGTTAGAATGTACTCATTCGTTTGTTTGTTTTTCTCTATTTTATCATTAATCTGGGTATTACAGGATTACATAATGACAGATATTAACCCGATCCGAATAAAGGCCACCTGCTATTTTCTAAGGCCGGACTTTGTTCTTAAGTTGGTCTATAATTGTGTTATTATGAAGGGTTGCAGTATTGATGTAGAAATGTTCGTACCAACGTGCAGTTACTGTAAAACCACAATACTAAGATCATCTTTGTGATCCATTTATCTCTGTCAGTATTGGAATATTCTCATTGTGAATTTTAAATTCAAGTTAGGAGAAGGATTGAAAACCGTTCCGAAGAAGATTTCATTTTAATGAGGAGGTCGTTAAGTTAGCTTTCATTCTCATTAGGAAGACACAACAAATGCATTCAACAAATATCTAAAATGTACCAGTTAAAATGTAAATGTTGAAGCCATTATGATATCAAACTCAATATGACATCGGTCAATGCAAGATGGACTGCGAAATAATCCGCATATATTTGCAGAATGTACGACAAAAATAGACAAAGCAATACAAAATATAGGGAAGTGGTATTATGACAAATATGAATGTACAAATATAACCATCGACTAATCCACGAATGAAGAAATAAATTACAGTAACACCTAAAAAAAAACGAACAATTGGTCGTAATAATGAAGTGGTCACATTTTCAAGCAAAATCATAGGGGAGTCATAGGAAGCCGATCCGAAAATAACAGGTCGTTATAACAAGATGGTCGTAATATTAAGCTGGTCGCTATTGCAGGTTTTACTGTGTTGTGCTAATGCGCTCAACAAAACAACCACTCAATTAATAAGAGAAATATAAATAAGAATTCATCTTGTAACTTACGGTTTCCTACAGAAGACGTGGCATTTTCCATTATCTCTGCACAAAATAGTGTTTGGTTGAAAACAGGTGCTCTATCATTGACATCCTGAAACAAGATTTTTTTTCTATTTTGAAAAGTCATAACAGTGTGTTGTATTTATAATGTTCTACCAATTAAAAGATGGTTTGTACAATATTTTTGCTAGAATATTGATTATGATTCTGTCCAGGTTTTACGAAGTTTTCAACAATTCTGTAGTAATGTACCGGTGGAATGGTTTCGTCACCAGTGTTGTTCGATTCTGTACCGGTATTGATCAAGTGCTCAGGAAGTAAATGCCAACTTCTCCACTTAAGTCACTCTGATCAGATATGGAAGACGAATGGTTTAGGACATAATTATAATATGCAACAGAATCACCTCATAGAAAATGAGAACACAAAAACTTAGCTCATTCATAAATTATCCACACAGTAGATTTAAACATTATGCTGAATTATTTTATTTTTTGTATGTTTTACTTGTGTTTTTTTTTCTAATGTCACTCGGTGATTACGTCCATTTAAACAAGAACTTATGTTACCTGGACTTTTAAGGAGACGGTTGTGGTTCCAGTCAGTTGGGGTTTCCCGAAATCTACAGCATGAATTATAATCTTTATTAGTCCTGAATTGTTCAACTTTTCAAAGTCTAAAGGCGCTGCCAAATGTAGCTCGCCAGATGTTTCGTTAAGTGTAAAATTGCTAACTAATCCATCCTCAATGGTTTCGTTAATTGTATACTCTCTGCGACTGTTGTTAGTACCTTCCTCATCTAAGTCATTTGCCTGTAAATTCGTTTTAAATGATAAAGAGCTACTACTACTTTTAAAACATTTTCAAAATATTCTATGAAAAACAATACCAACGCCCTAAATGATTGTTCAGGATCCTACAATACTGTCTTCTAATCAGATTAAAACAAAACGTATTAATATATTCACAAAAATAATAACTCGGAAATGGCTGGTTTTCAGACAATTTGCATGTACACAATACGAGAAGCTATCATGATCTAACACACCTTAATACAAGGGATGTAATGATTCGATGATTTGAATAATAGATTATCTGATAAATCTTCCGAACGGTTCATCAAGGAATGTATATTTTTATTTTTCAAAAGTAGATACCTGTACTTGTACTATGGCAGTTCCATTGGTAAAATAATCGAGACTATTTTCGTAAATTGAAGCCGAATACACGTCACTAAGAAATTTCGGAGTGTTGTCGTTAACGTCAAGCAGATGAACAACCAATGATGTAGAATTGCTTCTTCCACCAACCGTACCATTGAGGTCTGTAGCTGTTAACGTCATGAAATGTATGTTGCTTGTTTCTCTGTCCAGGGATACGTTGCAATTACCACATTTCGTTGTAACTTTACCAGTTCGGTTATTAATATGAAATCTAAATGTACAAATGTAGTTTTAAATTAAAGACTTTACGCCTGATTTCAACAATATCATATGCATCAGTTATGTACCGAAACCTGAAGATGTAATGAATACTCGTATAGTTACTGTAAAACTAAAACTCGAATATCAAGCAAATTTTAAAAATACCTATAGAGATTTTTAAAACAGGTTGGGCATAAGACTAAGAAACCGGAGACAAGAATTACACAGGTAAGTGCAGTTAGACCTTACTTAACGTGAACTTCAATATTACGACCACTTCAATTTAACATCACATTTTCGGACCGTATTTCTATATCTCTCCAATATTTCAACTGTTTAGTGAGATTTCTCCAGTTTTTTGTCCATATGTCTCAGCCCTCAAGATGTTCGTAATATCAAGGTTTTAATGTATGTGTACAGACACATGGGTATCTGTGTATCTGAATGTCGGTGCATTATACAATGCTATGGAACTATATCAATAAGCTGTGTATTTACTTATCATTTCCACCGTAGAGTGCATACACAACGTCGCCGAACTTACTAGAGTCTGCGTCGTTTGCCTGATAATAAAAAGTCAGTAAATGTCATCAGAAAACTTTGTTTCGAAAAGAATACGAATGAAGTAATATTTCGGATATTTCAGTTTTATTCGAATCAAATATATTAACACAACCTAGTTCGATATCTGGGTGACAATGACAGTTAACATCACATAAATGTTAAATGCTATAACAATAAAATCTCTATATTAAGAATACATATGGGACCTTAAAATGTGGGTTAATATTCATGTAGTCTCATTATTAAAGTATTGAAAACCTGTCAGCAAAATATACATTTGTTGTAAGAAGGTGGTTTTAATAATGAGATGGTCGTTAAGTAAAATTTTCGAGTTTATTGATCATAAAACTCGACACGATCGTTATTCAAAAATGACGGCTTAGTACGTTTTGTTTTAATTTTTTTATCCAAATACAGTTACAGTAAAACACGGTTATCATCAACTCGGATATAATGAAGTATCGGAAACACTAAAGGGTTTATTTTCTCTGAACACACCCTTCTTTAATGGAATATGGACACCATGAAGTAATTATTCGAGTCTTCAGGAATTCACTACAGCTGCGTTTTACAGGACTTACCTCGACTAGGCCTACAGAAGATCCTGAGGGTAGATTCTCGGGAATGTGAAACTCATAACTCATGTTTTCAAATTGTGGATTGTTGTCATTCATATCAATTATTTGAAGGACCACAGTCGCGCTGGCAGTGTGATTTGCTGAATCTGTTGCCTTAATCTGAGAGAACGGACAGAATATTAAACATCTTAATTATTGAATTTAGAAATCGTTTGTCTAACGAAATCTAACGATCAATCTTTACTTATATATGTGTCTCCAAAAAAGTTTAAATGCATCTTTTTAACAACACAAAGCAATGTGCAAATGAAAAAAAAACTTGCGAAACGTTTTTTTTATTTAAAGTGTTTCACAGTAAATTGTATTGATATATTGCTGACAACATCTTCATTCGTGAGATTTGCCAACAATAATGAATTAGGTACTAAAATATTTGCTAATTGTTCTAGTGTAATTGAAACAAAAATGTATGATGCATTGATTTTCAGGAGTATTAACTTTCACTGGGATTAACGTCGCACCAACAGCCAGATCGTTTTAGCGACTTTCCAGCTTTTGCGGCGGAAGAAGACACCACGGCTGTACACCTGGGTAGAATCACCGACCTTCTATAAGCTAGCTGGACAGCTTCCTCACATGTGAAATTTCCTGACCCGAGTTCAAATTTAGAGCGATGAGGGGCTAGTGATTACTATGCACCATGGAGTCCTTCTGAGGAGTGAACTTATAACTTCCCCTGCTATCTTTACGGATACCGTTATTCCATATTTATGGCGGATGAATGTTATTGCAAACACAATCAAACCAGCCTTTCATTGGAGAAGACCAGGTTTCGGTGGGAGGTGATCATTATAAAGAGGTTAACATAAACCACTGTCTAAATTTTAGGTCAGATTGAGATGTTAGTCAACTGGAAACTGGTTGTATCGAGCACTAGACGAACTAACAACTAGTAAACAGACAACTGATGATAACTTGTTAACCGTATCAGACACTTGGGTTAAATTTAGACGGAAATTATTTCTGGTTGAATTTTTCAAAAGTTTGTATACATTATAAAGTTAAAAAAAAATTAAACTTATTTCAAATTTAGCCGAATGATCTAATTTAACAAATGTTTATACTATTGGGTTCTTGACTTTACAGTCTGGCAGACTCTATTTCAGGTCGTTTTAGCACAGGTTTGACTGTATATTATTAAAATAGTATTAATTACAAGAAATGTGATGTTCTCACGCTCTTCGAAGTCAAGCATTTTCGTATTGTGTACACGAATGAGTGTGGATCCCGACTTGTCTATGGTGTCTGGTGTTATGTAAAAATCCTCACAGCGAGACTCGTTCGGATATACCAGAGACAAAGTAATTTTTGCGTTAGGTCCCTAAAATATAGAAACATGACAGTGACAAATCAATTATTACGTACGTATACAATTTACTCATTCATATTTTGTTGTCTGAAATATGGTAATAAGTTTTCTCATACGTAATTATGAGATCGATTGAATTTATTGAAAGGAAATCAGTTTAGAATTTAACTTTCTGACATATCTATGAACGAAATGTTTAGAAAATATCTGTGTACGAATCCATATACATGTAACTGTTATAACTATTTGAGGCACAGAAATGTTTTGATGAATGCATTTACCACATCAGCATCTTCTATCATGATTTCTTCGGCAGATTTCAGAGTTATGGGTACACTGCTGGGTGTATTTTCTTGTATCTCTGCGATGAATCCATTACTTGTTACGTTAAATTTCGGTGAATTGTCATTAATATCTTCGATATATATTGTTACACTTGTGTTCGCTTTTGCCTCATTTTTGTCTGGATTTTGATCAATTTCTTCAGCCTAAAATGATTGACAGTCCACATATCAACAACACAGATATTAACAGTACCCACGGTATCTCTGCATTATATATCATTAGTGTTTCCATTACTATTCAATACTGTTTCGACTACAACGTTGATACAGTAATTATTCTTACATCTAGTTAGCTCAGTTGTAAGATTACAGATCTGTTATAGAGAGGTCGTGGATTTGAGTTGTTGGCAAGTTATATGTTTCTAAGTTACATCATATCGTAATAATTACATCAAAGGTCATTTTCTACCCCGCATTATGTTGGACAAGGCAGTTGCTTACTTATTTAGTGTGATAGATTTATATAAGAAGATTACCAAGCTGCGTTGGTTATGTAACCTTCCGCCGTGTGTAAGCAGATACAATGACCGATTGATCGTCAAACAACTAACCCAAATTTACCCTTCGATTATGTGTCGAATATCTAAACTAAACATAAATTTCATCACTGATTCGCAACATAATAGACCAAACAAATTGAATTACATTATATTTATTAAGCACTCACCCTATGAGGACACTTTTCTCAGCAACGGCTTAAATATTTTAGTCATTTGATTTGCACTAGATCACTAACACTAAACTACGTACCAGACATAACTAAGAGACGGTCTTCGAATGTCCTTTAAACCACATACCAAGTTATAAATGCCTTGAACTTCTCAATGTTAAAAGGACTAGTCTAGATTTATGATCTAACTTTCTGTTACCAGATTGTCGTCGTTTTAAGATGGCCGTGGTTTTATAGTAATTTACAATGATAACAATAGTTACCACGATTGTTAGCACGCAGACACCAGACTCTTGTTTAATGTCTCCATCATCTCTGTCAATACGTTCTGCTGTTCGTATCTCGCCGTTGTCGCTAATGTTAAATAGGGATGCGCACGGTCCTGTATATAACAAAACTATTATGTCAGAAGAACCTTTATGACCCAAAGGAATACAGGGCAACCTCTCCAAAGCAAGACCATTTGGGAGGAGCAAAATTATGTTGTTGCTGTTGTTGTTGTTGAGAGGTAGTCGCTCCAGAGAGGTTAAATTAATAGTTAAATCGTACAATAGAAAAAGTTATACTGTTGTTAAAAGGAAAACAAGAAGGTTGTTGCTCTAGAGAGGGCCACTCTGTAAGGTTGCACTGTAGTCTTAACATTTAGATGGTCTCATTATCAAGTTTAAGCATTAGAAGAAACCTAGATAACCGGTATGAAAATAAGTAGCCGTTATAATAAGGTTTTAATATTAAAGCGGTCCCAAAGTGACGCCAGCAAATCTCTTGAAACGTGTCACCTTTTTTGTTTATCTATCATTTATTTTTTTGCGTTCAAATTTACACCTGTGAACTATTCTGAATGACTGTTTAGTAGAAAAAACAAGCATTGGTTCAAATTTAAATTGCATAATTGCATTCCATGGGAATGGAATTATGTCGTAAACAAGAAGTACCTTTTTGTTTAGATAATGAATCGTACACTCTGTACGTAGATGCTGATAATAATTATGGTCATGAAGAAGAAAGTGAAGAAAAACTGGAACAGACAGTCTTCATTTTTAAATCGGATCAATAAGATCAGGTATTTGCATTCAAATGTATGTACATTCAATATGATATCTTATTAATGTATTTATGTACGTATTTCACATTGTTTTGATATACTTACCAGAATGTATGGAGTATTTGATATTGTTCGGTATCCCTCGATCGCCATCCATTGCATTTACTGTTAAAACGTAACTGTTCTGAAATCAAGCGAATATGAACAAGATTTCATTAGAGTACATGACTTAATGTTAATCCACACCAACACAGCATCGGGAAACAATCACCTCCACCAAGTGGTCGACAACTGGCTTTGGTTGTTATAGTATCAGATGAATCGCCCCAAAGAAACGATCACCTCTCCAAAGTAGCAGCGGTCATTCTGTAAACATGAGGAAGCACTAACCCCGTGATAAAAATGACGATTACGAGCTTCAGGATCAAAATTTCTATTTGAGATTTTCCTCATAGTGAACTGTCTGATAGTTGAGCTGTTGAAAACTTTGCAATGGTCCTGATAACGCTTAATGGTTCATTTCAAAATCAATGTTATATTTAGTTTCAATGAAATTCGCCTTTACAGGTAAATCCCTCCTATGGTCATGACGTTAAAATTAATTTTGAAATTGCTCAGGTAAGTTTTATTGTTTGTGTGTATGGTTCCTCTCATTATATAATAGTAAAACACGGTAACCGTTATAGTGAACGCCCTTCTTTATTTCATTATTTTGGATAAAGCCAAATATGAAGTAACTACTAGTATTCGGGTCCACAGGAATTCACTATAACCATGTTAACGATATAACAAATAAAGCATAAATTAAGATTGTGTTCTTGTATTCAATATCTTTTTTGAACATAGGACCCAACGTTAAGTTAATTTACCCTTGTTATTTCTTCTACGATGGACTGCCTGTATGGAATACCGGTGAAGAATGGAGGCGTGTCCTGTACGTCTAGAACCTTGATAATCAAGTCAGCTGTATCATTATTACAACCTGGCTCTCCATTCTGGTCCTGAAAGTACGGTACAAATAACGCGACGAATAACGGAAGAGGACAATTAGAAGAACCGGCATCTTCGCCACAAGAAATTGAAATTCATTGATTTTGCTTTCCTTATCGACAATGATTATTTTGTGTGGGTTTATTGTCAAGATGTTTGTTCAGGTTTTCCTGTTCAAGTCACATGGCGACGGCGCTTTTTGCAATTTGAATATTATATCTAACAAACATCATACATCATAATTACATCATACATTGTCAGAAGCTTTACAGGACGCAATGAAAGTTGAGGGTGGTGTTCTCAGACAAACTTACCTTAACAATAATGGTGAATTGGTAGAAACTATTTGTTTCATAATCTAATGCATTAACATCCGCTAGCGTCACCGCTCCATCATTTCCGTTTATTGTAAATATCTTCATATATTCTTCTCCCATCGATACAGACTAGAAATCAATGATATAACAGTTTTAACCTTCTTGACCAGAATGATCACCAAAATAATAATCTATTTATGTTATTCGGTGTAGTAACAATAACAAACTTATTAAGGTAAATATGGTGGTTAGTCTGCCCTTCATTTTTTTGCTAGGGTTTTTGTTCCTGATCAGGTGGTTTTGTCCAGGTATGCCCTGTTTTGTCATGGGACTTTGTCCTGTTGGGGATTTGCCCTATGTGGGTTTTATCAATTGGTGGTTTTGTCTTTTGTCCGGATAACTTTATAAATACAAGATGATGATGAATTGCTTATTAGGGGTGTAACGGTTAACCGATATACCGGTTAATATTGCAATACGAATTCCGACGGTTTTTTACCGGTTCGTTTTTCACTGAACCGGTTTTTATAGTCATTGCGACGCCACCGATGAAAAGATCTCAGAAATAAGACTAATTTACAAACAAACAAATTGATCGCTACATATTTGTGAATGCCGGAAGATGTGACCGTTATACCTACCCGTGTTTGATCTGCGACTCTAATTGACATTATCAGTGGGCGTACGTATATACATCTACCTCCATCATCAACTTTTAAACGTGAGCTTGTGCACTTGATTTGCTTATCAATTAAACGCTACTTCATTTTTATTAATGATAAGACCGTTGACTTCAATCTAGCACTTTGTTCGAATTCGGTTGTGTCACAATTCGAACGGGTAAATATCGTATATATATAAATATTTATAATATTGATCCATTTAAGACGATGCATGTGCATCAATTCCTGCTTTGCTTTTCTGCGCGAAAAAACAATACGTATTGCAATATATTGCAATACGGTTTTTACTGTGTTGTTACACCCCTATTGCTTATATTTTACATTTCCCCAGAATTCACCTGCATTTAAACATTTAGCAGGTGGTCTTGTTTTATCATTTGGAGTCATGTAAGTACATCGTACAATGGTATTTTTCTCCTGTGCGTTCTGGCAATATCTGTGTTAGGTTAATAACTCTGTAATAACAATGTTTAGTTGTTTATGATGGTTAGTTGGTTTACCGATACAGTAGAATAAGGTTATAGTGAATTACTTTATTATATCCATTTTTATTACATCTGTAACAAAGAAGAACGTATTCGATGGATAATGTATACTTCACTGAATCCAATACGTCACTATGTCTGAGTTCACTATAACCGTGTTATACTGTATCTAATTCTTTACTTTATCCGAGTTCATAATATCAGTGTTGACGTTTTGTAGCGTGAAATTTTAAATCTCTTTCCTGTAAGCATCTCACTGTTACGTAACACTCTGTCAAATAAGTATTTCGAACACAGGATACGCGTGATACCAATTAAATTCATTAGCTATAGGTTATGAATCATCTCATCCAATGAATTGGACCTGTCGAAACGTAGCCGTGTTTCAAGACGTCGATTTTACACAATAATTAATTAATCAACGTGTATATACTGTATATATCCTTACCTGAGTGTCAGGCTGAAAGAGAAATAGGAATTTATTTTTTGTTAATATGAATATGATAATTGTAATACTACCACTATGTTATGATATTAAAACAAGGGTTGCGAGAACAGTCAGAACAGTTTGTTTTAAAATTCAATAACCTTTTGTTATTATATATAATTCAATGCGAAAAAACATTCCTGAAACTGATAAGGGTTGCTACCAGAAGCCACATAACATTCAGTACCTACAGTAAACCACATTGTGTTATTTCTTGGTAAATTATGAAATGTGCATATGATAATGATTAAAATTATATTATAACTGAAGCATAAGTTCATGGTTTATACAGCAGTACGGTGTGTCAGAACGTCGTGATGTTAACACCAGGCCTTTAATCATACCCTTCAGACCTGAAAGCAGGAAGTGCTTCCGAAATTTCTTTCTTTCTAATAAATACGGATATATTTTCCAAATCCAATACTTTTCTTTACGAAATCCATTCGTTATCCGAACTCATTTTTCAGTCCGTTCGTTTTGGAATTACAAAAGTTACTTTTTTGGAAATGATCTGGTTATTAATCATACATAGAAACCTTTATAACATGTATTTTTAGCAAATTGTGACATTATAAAAAATATTGGAATGTGCCTTAGTTACCCATATTAAATATACAACATATGAAAAGACTTCTTCAGAAAGCGATTATTTAACCAAAATTGATGAAAAAGTAAAAAAAAACCTTGTTGACCATCCCAATAACGACAACGTGTTCTTATTATCGGACCGCATTTCAATATGTCGTTTATATTTCGACTTGAAAATGAAACCATTTCAGTATTAAGAAAGTTGTATCAAGGTTTTAGTACATCATGAAGGAACTTACCGTCATATTGTACTTTAATCCCCCAATACCGTTAATACCATTGTCATAATCATCTGCACGTATTCGTGTATACACTGTTTCACTGTGTGGACCTCTCTGAAATAATTCCACATCATAGTTTGAATGACTTTGTGTTTTACTAGATCCCGTAAGAGGTTATAGTTATCTTTTCAAAATAAATTTGTAAACATCCGGGATATACGTCAGGTTTTAACACAATTCAGACATATACAATCGTTGTTCATGGATTATTTACCATCTAACGAGGTGTTTTCGCACATTTCATCAACGGCGGAAGACGAATAACCATAAAAAATGTTTCTAACAAAGAAGTCACAGAAAACTTGGGCCACATCCAGGATTTGAATTTACGAGACCGATTTTGAGTACCTCATGCCTTCCCTATTGAGGTAAGTACGTATAATTATACATGACTGTAATGGTTTACTGGCACGATACATATATATTGCTTTATGACAATCAAAGCAACTTTTGGCAAACCCCGTTTTCCATATTTCTTCAGCTGTAAAATTCAACAACCATTAACGCGAACTTATTGGTGGCATGAAGGAATATCAATGTTGCCGATATTTTTTTTGAAAAAGCGTCCTAATTATAAGTACAAAATCTTAATGTTTAAATCTAAGCAATACTATATATAAAGTGCATAATTTGATTACAGCATGAATGTATCATATAAGTATATCGAGCAGTGTACATGTACATATATTACAATATGTGAAAATACGAACCGAGCGTTATGCTATGTATTGAAGCTTTGACTTGTTACATCTCAAATATAAATGGTCTATTCGGAAAATTGAACTTTAAGCAAATGATTTCTCGTGAAGAAACAGATATCAAATATATACTTATTCATAGTTTTCAAACATGAATGAATACATAAACAGTTTAAATTGATTTTGGAACAACATGAATAAGTATGTAATTTCGTTCCAGACAAGCTTTGTAATTACTTGTATGGTTTAAGGAGAGCAATAAATTAGGTACATCATGCAAGTGATATTGTGAAAATTGTACGGTTTAATTTTGAATGTACGTATTGTCACATATAAAAATGATATGACGAGGTCATAATATAATGATTAACATAATCACGTGTGATATAAATGTTATATTATATGCACCATGATACAAAAATTAGTTAAATATGTTTGTCATCTCACCTCGGGTATATTCCATGTGTAAGGTATATTCCTCAGGATTGGAGCATTGTCGTTTATATCAGATATATACACTGTCAGATCCTTAATAACCTGAATAAGAAAACGTAGGCTGGTGTTTTTATTTTCCACAAACCTCGAGGGAAACCTCACACCAGCCATCATTTTCTGGTTAACTGAATGACTTCTAATGCTTACACAAACTTGCGAAGAACCTTGTCTATAATAGTGTACAGCTCTTGTTCGCCTGTACTGTGTCTTTTGTCATATTTATATAATCAATTTTTAGTCATAATAAAAAGGTTGAAGCGATGAAGTAAGTTAATTTCGTATTTCATGGTAATTCGTCGTTATCAGCAGAGTCAACGGTTAAGCCATAATGAGTTTCTTCCATTCTCACTATATAAAAGCTTTATTTAAGTTTGATTTGTCTTTGTAAATAGTATTTGAAGATCGAGTTTTGTCCCAAGGCAATAATGATGTTAAATGCATCTGTATTATGATAACACACTAGATCAATTATCCAGAGACGATTTCTACTCCTGGCGCATGGGTATATGTACTAGGATGTTGACAAGAATATTACGGATTGTAGTTAATGATGGATTATATACTCACGTTATTTCCATCCTCGTCACTCGCATTAAATTTCAATTTTACGCTTGTCTTTCCTGGCTGTTCAAATAAAAGACATAAATGCACCATTGCGCGCACTGTAACAATGATTTAACGTAATACAACCATCTAAAATGAATCATAAAAATGCTGCGGCTGATCCACGAAGCACTATTTACAAAAGTTTTACCAAATTCTCATAAAAAGGCGTATGTACAGAAGCTGGTTGCCACTTTATGACTCGCTTTGTCTATACCGGTTATCGGGAACTGTGGTTTTATTCCTGTTTGTACTGTACAAACTGATAAAATATATGATTTGGGAACATAATTACATTTTATAAAACATACGTTTTATAAACAGTAGATCAAAATAATGTAAAAAACATAAAACTTACATAGCCTTCATTGCCATGACCGTCGCGGTCAAATATATTTTTGGTGATGACATTGACATGAACTACCATTGCAGGCACTTCACGTTGCAAGTAAACTAATTGTTCGGTATCGTATCCGGTAGTTGCCACGTTGGTTATTATTGAGGATGTACCAGTCACGGTAAAACTAAATAGGATCGTATCTATAGTAGAAATTAAAAGACGTTGAATATTTTACAAAAGGCATTGAGTATTAAGTATTACAACGATGTATCATGGTGATTTGCCATACATATCCCTTCCCGGTGAAAACTGACTTGCTGAAGTGTTACATTTTCAAAGACTGTAAATATATTTATATAGCTATACAAAGGCACAGCGTAAAAACGTATATAGTTAAGAGACAAAATAGTTTTATCTATTTTAATTGCCAAGTCATTTTTAATAGATCTTCACTTCATGCAATGAAAAGTACCTATAAAATGATTGGATTTTTCTCTGTGTATCAAATTGCCACTGAATAATGTAACACACGAGTTAGAAAAAGTAGTCACACCAATAAGATAATGTGGTCACATTAATAAAACAATGTGTTTATAATAATAAAATAATGTGGTCATATTTATAAGATAATGTGGTTATAATAATAAGATAATGTGGTCTTACTGGTTAGATAATGTAGGTATATTAGTAAGTGTGATCATACGTACTATTTGTAAAACTTTCATTTAGAGATATGTAGTCGGGATTCGGCCACCCTGTAAAAGCTGGCGCACCACTACAACCATTATCACCTGTAGACACAAATGTTTGTATTGTCATACAATATTACATAAGTAAAATCCTTTTATCGAGTATTGTGTAAATACAACAAAAGCTCGAAATTCGGAGCATCATTACGACCAAAGAAAGCTTGTTTCAATATCTAGATGGTCTAATCAATAAATCAACATATGGAAGAAATACAGAAGATCGTTCTAAAAATTGGTGTTTGTAATTAGGTGTATTTACATTGAGGTTTAACGGTACATGTATGTGATAATTATACGGCTATATATAAAGCTATTAATATAACATATCAAACCTGATAATTAAAACAACAATATCAATTATTTCGTCATTGGCGAAACCAATAACGAAATATGAATATTTAATTTCGTACAACTATTCACACCAGATGAATAATTGAAATTAAAAAGAAAAAAAAACGTAAACGTTTCGGATATATTGACCCCTTTTTCGTGAATTCACCAGAATGGTTTCTGTTGGTCAGTAAATCCAAATGCCTGGACCGCAAGAACGTAATGAAGACGGACAAACTAATTTACAGCATGAAAAGTGTCATCTCCCACTCAATATATTACACTCATTTTATATATAACATATTAACTTGACATAAGAGGCACGTGTATTGAAGTGATGGTAATGACAATTTTGAGCACTGAAACTTTGTCTTATGCTGAATTATTCTCGACAGCAAATTAGGTTTTATTTACGAATTATTGTCAAAATGGTATCATGTCGAACCAACACCATACACAATACCTCAGATATCACGCAAATAGAGAGGCTCCATACGGGGAAAATTGCCGATTGGAAAATCGAGTTCAAAAACTCTGCCACTAATTTAATAAGTAGTAGCGACATATTTGTTCTAAAAATACCACTTTTAATTGTGTATGTTCGTCCGATGTCCGTTAGAAATTACCTTACATTATCTACATTACAGTTTGTTTGGTTTAGTTTTCACTATACCATACTATACATTCCTAAATTAAAGGTTACGTTAAAACAAAATTGGTTTATTGATTATGTCGATGAAATATCGAAACAATGATATTCGTTTACTAAACCTAACAGTATTAATATTCAGGCATGCTCTAGTTCTATGAATTGTGTTAAATGTTCTTAAAATCATAAATGACGCTAAAATGCATGAATTTCACTAAAAATACTCAACTTAACCTCTTAAGTTATCGATTGATTCTAATTTGTACCTTACAGAGCCCCTACCGCGCCGTCCCCTAGATGATTCTCGCTGATAAAGTGAAGTGCATGAAGGGGTACAGTTTTTATCGCACTAGAACGCTATTTTTGCGCGTTCGGTTAGGGGTTTTTTATTGCATAATTTGAAAGTATGATATTTAATTTTTGTAAATAATTTAAAATATTTTTTGTTTACTTTTTACGTATTAATCTAGACACGCCACATTAAAGCAGTTTCGAAAGTTACATAACCGTACCATAATTAACTTTAAAATAATATTGTTAAAAAGACTAAAATGAAAAAAAAAAGCTTGAAGTTCAATCTCAAGTTGTAATATCTCGGACGCTGGGCCGCTTTCTTAAAGATTAAAAGGCATATTATAATCCTTGCTGCAGATAAAACTATTTGAATTTATTATATCTTAATCAAAATATATCCCCGAAGCTTAAATACCGGGATGAAGAATTATTCAACAAAGCGATAGACAAAGGAGCACTGGAGAAATATGTAAAAAAAAAAAAACGTATAGTATTTTTCCAAGGCTTCAAGCTGATCTATCTTGCTTTATGACAAAGTCTGACGTTTTTATCGACGACTGATTATTTCATTAAAGTATATGGATTATAAAATATTTCACAAAAGATAAAAATACATCCAAGCCAATCTTACTACTGAGGTGGTCTCTTTATCAAATCAAATTGTTGAAGAAATGTAGAAAACCGTTCCTAAAGTAAGTGGTCTTTACAGGAAGGTGGTATTAGTACTTATGTAGGTAAGTGGGGCTTATCTGTTATACAATTTTTAAACTATAGATATTTTGTTTCATGTTTAAATGGCTTATATTGCTTGATATTCTATTTTGCAACATAAGCGAACCATTTTAGAAAGAGCGTACTAAAAATCTTAAGCAAATAAAAATCAAAGTACTTAAAGTACTGATAGAAGGCGATTTAAGAAATATATGTTAATGCTGGAGGACGACAATATCGTTAATGCTATGTATTTTGTTGCTGTCTAAATCGCGTAAGTTGTGTAGCCGTGTGGCGTAATGCAACCACTTATGTGTGGAGCACAACTGTTATGCTTACAAAATTAAATGTATACAAACATAAACAGGCTTTTACAACTAATATATCTTTATAAGAACATTCATCAAAACTTTTTACTACTCACACGAATAACTATTTCCCGGGGGGATAGGTCTGATTACGTCAATCTAAAAATGTTATGGATTTAATATTAACTTAGATCTTCATTTAAACTGGTTCCCACTCCATGTTGCAGTGCACCAGAGTCAACGGGAACCAGTTTTATCTACAGTGTGGTTTGCACATGATAGAACCTAGAAGTCCGCGTTGAAAATGTATAGCGAACAAAGACAAATTTGTAACAAAAAAAATAATGACATTTTTTTCGAAATAATGATTATTTTTATAAAAGTTTTGCGGATTTTTGTTGTAATTTACTTTGGTATGCACACTTTTGGATATTTTTGGTCTGATACACTTGAGCGCCATCGAGTGTATTGATGCATGCATGCATGTGTTGTTCTTAGGCTCATGCAGATAGAAACGACAACACAGAAAAGCGATAAATCGCCTTCAAGACATATTTATAGCTAAGTCAAAACCACATTGCTCTATATCTGTGCCAGTACTTCAAACATTTAGTGCACTTGAAATAAATAACTCATACAACATTCACACGACAAACAAACGCCTGAATAACAAATTTCATTTGCTACTTGAAATGCATAAATCACAAGAGAATATCGGTGCAAATTACAAAAAAATTGTCAAGTGTCATGAAAATAAATTAACTTTAACTTCCTAATTTATGCTGCAGAACTAGAATAGACTAGTGAAATATTATTACATGTACTATATTTATCGTGTCCGCTTTGTTTGGTTTGTTCCTGCACAATTCTTTTCCCACCTTGTCTTATTCATGGTATTTTTTTCCTTTTTGTGGAAAAGCCGTCTCTGATTTATTATTATTATTATTATTATTATTCTCAATCAGCGAAATTAGTTCTTTGATATAAGAAAACATAACTCAGTGTGAAGGTAGTCCCTTTATCGAGATGAAAAATATGGGAATTTGAAAAACCGGTCCGAAAATACTAGTTAATGATCCTTAATCAAATCGTACAGCATTATCATATTTTATGCTTTCTTTATATCTTCATATAACTTCATACCCTGTTTTGCATTCATACCCATAGTTTTAGTTTTATCAAAAATAACAACATAAAAACCGAGGTTAATTGAAAAGATATAAAAGAAAAAAAATATACGACTACGTTGAAAGATTTTGTACGCTCTCCATCTTCACGTTATCCTAATTTCTGAATGTTGAATCTGAAGTCGGACATTCTTTATCGGACAAGAAAAAAGAAAAGATCGTACTGAAGGTTCTTACATAGATTGCCTGATTGTATGTAGATAAAATTCAGGTGAATTCATTCTTCACCGGTAGACCCATGGTACGTTTTTAATATGATACGATATTTTGACAGGACTCCAACAGGAAGTTTTGTAATGGGGCTTGTGCAAAATCAATATTTTCAGCTTATCGAATAGATTTTTGATTGCGTCGTTTTGATTTGAAAAGTGAATGTTGTTTAGTGAAATAAATCCATAAGTATTAGAAAAAATCACTATTAAAGTGTGCATACACATGTTTTGGCATGTACCCACCCATTATTTATAGATCTGCTGCACAGGTCTTTATTGGAGAAATAATAAATACACCACAACATTTATCAGTTTAATATGAATTTAGTCACGAGTGCGTAGACGAACGATTTACATACCACAAAAGTAAGGTTCAATTATGTGAGAACGGCAAGAGCAACAATTTTTGTCAACATTTTATTGCATCAATGTTGATGTATAGACATTAAATCGCATAAATTATATTTATTTTCTGTAGATTGTTCAGATGGAAGCATAATGTACATTTTTACTGAATTAAAATGCAACTCTTTTAAATTGCTATGCAATTAAAACTTAATGATCGTTTGATACTTACTTATGGTGATTGCTATTGCCAATGCTACAAGCGACACCTTCATTTTGTTCATCCCTGAAAATAAGATTCATTAGTGTTCATTAAATATAAATCAGGTATCATATAAGAAGGGGATATTTTGCATTAATGTTGTAGAATTGTTGTCGAACTATTTCATAATATTCATGTTCTTATTTTTTCGATTTTCAAATTAAGCCACTCATGTCATACCATCGTTCAGTGAAAACCATTGCGTACTTGTAAAATCGTTTGTGAACATGTCCATTTGGCTTGAAACAAAAAAAAAACGATGTAGATTACGAAAATGGTTTGGTCCGCTAGTTTATTATTTGGCTTATTAGATATACATAAAGAACTTCTGTGTGGCTTTGATGTTAATCTAATAATAAATAATAGTTCAGGAAAAGATGTATAGGTTCAGAAGAGGCTGGTAGATTTTAACTAGAAGGTTTAAATGAATCAAATTCACAAAAACTGGTGAATTTAGTATTACTGTCTAGAAATTTTCAGTTCAACAATTTTCGGACAACTCGACTAAACCATACATAAGATTGTCATTCTAAACTTTTTTTTCGAAAATATACCAAGCATGTTAATACGTGAGTGAAGGTTAATAAGTGATAAGAAATCTCCCCTTGAAATGATAGTTTTATATATTTAAACATTTCGAGAAATGATATTGACATTGTGCACCTTACGTTCGAGCACACCGGTCATAAAATCCTGGTATTCGCTGACCTGCCTCTTTCTGCTGAGCCTATGCATCTTTAGTCTCGATTAATTTTTATGCCGATATTTTCACTTACCTATGAGTCATACCTCCAAGTTAAAATAATATCCCTGAAGAAAAACTCTACTGACTTATCGTCCTTATATTTTTGGAAATTTTAGCGAAAACCAGATATTCATTCATTCATTCATTCATTCATTCATTCATTCATTCATTCATTCATTCATTCATTCATTCATTCATTCATTCATTCATTCATTCATTCATTCATTCATTCGGTGCTTTATCATGTTGAACAAATTTTTATTAACATAATTCTCTATTACGAATAACACATTCATTGTTTGGGTTTAATTACTGATGAAATTAACCTTCTGCCGCACAGAAATGAAGTATTGTTGATAAACTACGATCATCCCAACATGAACAAACGCAACCCAACACCTTGACCTCACGTTTGCTCTCTTTACAGGATGTGCGGATCAAGTAATATCATTTGATTATAGCGAACAGATAAACACGATTTGTGACTCACGAATGTTAATGTTCGGCCTGTATGTATATGCATTGTTTACTGCCGAAGTCTTGATACGACATGACTAGAATACTAAGAAGCGAGTACGGTGAGATATGATCATGTTTGAAACTTTAATTGACTTATAATTAACAATGATAACATGTACATAAGCAAAAAGTAAAAAAAAATATATGAAATACAGTCTCCTTTGAGAGATCCTTGTCACATAATGAGGCATCTCTGGACCGGCTTTTTAGAGAAAGTTATCGCGTAATTTAGAACCTAAACACCAGGTTATTGAGAGATTGTTATCACGTGATTTAGAACCTACACGCCGGCTTATTGAGAGAATCTTATCACGCGATTTAGAACCTAAAGGCCGGCTTTTTTTAGAGAACGTTATCATGTGATTTAGAACCTAAACGCCTAAACTTGTATCACCCTTTTAAACCCTTTATCTTTTTTTCTCCTAGCACTACAGTAAAATTATCATCTGGCCATCTTTGAGACTAGTGAAGACTATTTATACAGAGATGCATTAATATCAAATCAAAATATAGGGAAATACAAAAAAACTAGCGCTAATATAAATACAGTATAACACGGTTATAATGAACACGGATATTACAAGAAGAATCAGACGACAGGAATTTCCTATTACCCTGACCACACCCTTAGTTATTTCAATTTAGGATGTAGTGAAATATAGATATACTGAAGCACTTATTCGGGCCACCAGGAATTCATTATAACCGTGTTCAGCTGTAGTATGTATTATGATTATCATAATATTGTAGATGCCTCAAAACGAATTTTTACTGTACACTGACATTCACGTGAGTTCGATCTGACATAGTATCAAATAGACTGAGAACTGGTTTATTTTTGGTTAAAATGGAAGAACGGACACATTCAACCAGACGTTTGGGTTTTGAGAATTAATTCTAAGTTCAGTCTCCTTATAATTGTTTATGTTATATAATCAAATTGATGTTAAATATTACGATGTAGAAAATAAAATGGAACCGGCATTAGATTTAAACACCTCGACAATAATTCTTATATCGATACACTCTATAATTATCAATAATGATTAATTGTTTGAAGACTATAAAAAGAACAATATTGACTGCTTACGTGTTTAAATGACTACAACTGATGGAAATAAACGAAATACGAAAAAGTGAATAACTATCTATTTTTTGTTTTGAAATCGTGAATTTATTTTTAAAGCATGTATGTGTTTACTAAATACACTTTTATTAGACAACTATTGTCCAAGGTCAAAACAAACGTATGTACATCAAAATATCTTACCATGTATGATGTAAATCAATCCGGAGAAAAATGTGTAACAAGCCTCGGTAACACTAAAATAGAGACTAAACTTTATCCACTATTAGTATTAAACTCATATACCACAGTATGATTTCAATATAACATTGGGTGTTTCTACTTCATAGGATAAACTGAACAATACTCGTACACAGGATGGTATGGTTCTTATCAGCAAGTTAATCATACAACGAGGCCTCCTCTTGTGTCAACGATGTTTGCTTTTATCCCGAGCTATTGATCAGTCTTCAGTTTAATGGCTGATAAAAAGAGATCGAATATTTCAAACTAAGAATAATCCCTCATCTAGTCGTCGACACAACTCCTTGTGTAAGCACTTCTTAGTCTAAAATTGTTTCCTTTTTTAAAATAACCTACCCATTGGGCTAATAAATTAAAGTTTAAAATCATAAAAGAGGGGAGTTTTGTTTGTTTGTTAAACAATAAATTTGATCATAAAACTGCTTTTTTCCTCTTCCATGTACATATTCAACGCAGTATTTGAATTTATTGCATTTGATTTCATAGATCTGGTTCATGTTATTAATTTTATAGTTAAAACTTGCCGTATTTTGACTTAAATCATACTGAATAGATTTTTATGGAAAGATTGGGTGGGGTACCGTCAGTCAAAATGTTTTTGAAGCATTCCTTGGTTGCTATAATGGTATATACGATTATTTCAAATAGCTTTCATTGATTTTAGAGTGAACATTTGCTGCTATAGTAACGAGCATTTTAATATAATATTAACAGTATCAAAGCTAGATAAGGGGGTCATTTGACGTTAATTGGTTAGATTTGCTTTAACCTTTTAATGCAATCTTTCAAATGCATTTCCGCTTCTGTGCAGAAAAGGGGACAGTGTAGAGTGCTTATCAGTATTAATGTATTAGACGTTTTGTTTGTTTAAACAATTTCAATGATTTATCATTTCACTAAACTGATATATCCGAAGATCGTTCTACGTTTAAATAGTCTAATACCTTTATCAATTATTCATGTATTCCAGGATTCGATTCAAGTATCGTGTCAATCTCTTTTATACAGTAAAAAGCGGTTATAGTGAACCATGATATAGTGAAGAATAGGATGCTCTAAAATGATTATTTCCCCGACTGAACCCTCTTTTTATTTCCACGTGTTGGATGTGGTTAATTTAGATATAGTGAATATTCAGATCCGCAAGAATTCGCGAAAATCTTGTTCAACTATATACTTGAATGAAATGTTGTTTTTTTCATTTAGATAAGCTCGAAGATAGCAACGGACTTATAAAACGATTCATGCTTGCTTTGTGCGAGATTGTGTCTCGTTTTAAAAATTGTGTCGATGGTCTTATCAAATGAAAGAGTTCATTGATGTTTAAAAATCTTTAGTCAGGCTACCATTAGAAATTATTGGTTTGCAATTACATGACCGACATAAATTTCCAACTTTTAGGTCAATCCACGATCGTCAGTGGTCAATAAAATTACAATGGGAAAGTATCGCAGAAAAATATTTAAACCATCATATTTCTTTTATTAATTGAAATATCAAATTTGCGCCAACGATGATAAGATGAAAGTTCGAAAAGTCCCTATTAAAACATTTTCTTGTGATTTAGAAAAAAACCGTTCTTTATTCCAGCTTTTCTTTTCAATGCAAGTGTTTAATGTCGAAAATGTGTACCTACCTACTACTGTTAAAAGTTAGGGTCACGTAACCGCAAACCAACATTTTTAAGGGTGGCCTCAGCATTTCTGTTAGTAGAATTTTGTTATGTTTAAGGCACTCTCAAAAAGTCTATAAATCGTTCAACAGTCATGCTCAATTGTCTATGAATTTTGCGGCATGAACCATTAAAGATTTATGAGTAGTTGTCCTAGAGTGATAAATTTGAATTTGCTACCAGTTGACAAATACGTTTGAAAGATAACGGTAACAATATGTTCCGCAGTGTCATTGTGCATGGACGTAGCTGTTTGAATGCGAGACACATATAAAGGTGCCATAGACATCTGATTAATGTCGATAAATTCATTACCCATACCTACAGATTGTCGCTTTTTGGACCTTAGAAAAAAAATGATATTATTAAGAATATCTTAAGTGAAATGATCGATGGTGTAACCAGTCTCGGAGAAATAACCTCTGATTGGTGTGCATTTAACAAATTTGTCGTCAGAAGTAAACAAACAAATTATTGGGTATCGATTCCATGGAAAACATTGATTGAATGCCATTAGAGACAAAATCATTGATTGGTTAACACATTCACCACTGTTTTATTATTAACATTTTATCCGATCTACGTCACCTATCAATCCGAGTTAATGGCCCCAGTAAATAAAGCCACAGAATTAACAACAACATCTACTCAACACACTGCTGTTGATACACAACACATCCAACTTCTCAACAAACTCCAGCTCTGCAAAAAGAACAACTTAAAGTTTACTTAAGTATGTGACCTGATTATTTTCATGTCAGACGGACCTCTCCTTCAAAAAATTATTGGAACTAGGGCCGCCAAAAAGAAAGAAATTTGATTTTTATTCGCAGTAGGCATACAATTACTGTATTTGGTCTTTCTTATATAATACATACATATGACAAAATCTTGCCGTTGATTACAGATCGTATGTATACTTGTAAAGGATCTTTAACTAAGGTTAAGGTCATAAAGAATTTGTTGATTTAGTATCCTACTTTAAAGAACGGAAAAATATTTGTTTTAATCACACAAAGGTTACGCACGTGCTGTAATAATACATGTAGCTGAATTTCAGGTGTTCCTAGTTACGCTGATTTTATGGTTCTATTTTTCTGATATGCGTTGAAATATTTATACTCGTTTATGACAGCCTCGTATTGTGTGGCTTTAAAATATTGTATATCGTGTTTGGACAGGGAAATATATTGATACAGTCCTCATGCACGTAGATTGATATATGATGTACAATGTATAAAAAAACATGTACAAAATTGTACAAAAACCTATAAGATAATTTCAACAGTGAAATTACGCATGGCAAAAAATCTTTTCAGAGGTGATCCTGTTATTTTGTTGAAATATGGGCGAAATATAGAAGACCGTTAGAGGTCGTTATACATAGATGGTCTTAATGATGAGGCGGTCGATAAAAGAGGTTCAACTGTATATTGTTAAATTTAATGAATTCAGTGTAGGAAGAGTATGAAAACGCAGACTGCGTACATCTGCAGCGTATAAAAAATACGAGGCAATACCATAGGTGTTGTGTTAGCCAGAAATAAATATTCAGACTAAGTTTCAATACATCTGGGCCTGTATTCACAAACCCATTTTGATAAAAAATATTTAAGAGTATCGAAATTATCTTAGTTTCTGCCAATATTTACTAACATTATATGATTTTTCTTCACTCTCGTCTAAGAGTGAAAGTGCATCTAAGAAAAAGATCGAAGATTTTTATCCAAAAAGTTAAGTCAGGGTACGAGATGTCTCAACGTTTTGAAATTTTCTTTTAGATAAAAACAAAATGGAAACGGGTGTTTCAACGGTTTGATAATATAAGGATAAGTAAGAAAAGTTGAAAAACAAATGATTTTGTGGAATTATTGACGTTATTTACACTTATTTATCCTTATCTTCAATGTTTTAGGATATGACTAGATACTGAGAATAGCCTGTTGTACTGTGACTGTCAATAAACTACTTGATTATCTATTTTATGAATACCATCAACAAAGGAAATAAAATAAGAAGGTCGTGAAATAGTTTGCTGATTTGTATTGTGTATAATTTGCTATAAAATTATTTAATTGTTGATAACAGATTTCAACATTGTAGACTTGTAGAAATGAACGCTGCAACAGATCCTCTGTAGTGTGCATCAAACATGAAATGCTATTGAAAGATCTCATCATGAATCAAATAATAAGGTGTTACTATTTTCAAATTTTTGAAAAGAAAAATATTTCACTAGCTTATTTTTTATCAAAATTCATGGAAAGTATATTTTGCAATTGCTTATCATTGTATAAAACTATACAGTTACTTAAATTTACGCTTTTTTAAGTACATGTATTGTACATACAGTTGTAGCCTATTTGTGTAAACTATGAAAGCATGAAATGAATTGAAATGATGTACTTTTTGTTCTTTTGAGGACTTCATTAAACAAATTGCGGTCGCATTTATACAGACTTAAATAGTTCATACATTGGATTTGATCAGTACATTTGTATATTATACCAGATTCCAGGGTTTGGTGTGATTTTGATGAATTTGGACAGATGTACAGTGTATTACGTGAACACACTGTTCAGTGTAATTATATTCAACTACTGTTGTGCTGTATCAATTTTTGACATTAACTGGGAATCCAGATTGTGTAAGCATAAATCCTTTTGATAATGTTCCTGGGTTTGTGCTTTTATTCTGAATTCCCACTTGAATCATATTGATTGCATTATGCTTATTTGACGGCATGAAATACTTATAGAAAATCAAAACTGTGAATTGACAGAATGTTTTTACGCAAAAGATTGCAAATCAACAACACCATTTGTGTTGATAGAAGAGTTACAGAATGAAGAGATTTGTTCTTTTTTTCAAAATAGTCACCGAAGTAGTTACTGTTATGTGAAATTTTAAATCCTCCAAATAATCACCTAAAATACAATTTCTTTAATAAAACATATGCTAATCAAGGTTGTATTTGAGTGAGGTTTGCTGCTTGAATGTAAAATAACTACTAGTGATAGATATTTCTGAGTGATATTTGATCAAATCTGCTGAAATGTTTCTTGATTCTTTATGTGCAGGGTTTTTCTCATGTTTGATAATCTCACACATGTAAATAGCAAGAAATTAAACATACCTTACAATCATAGCTAGCGTTATCATGGGTGTGAAATACAGGACACAAATCAAGATTCAAGTACCGGTTTGTAAGATTAATATGTGTCCCCTCGTTCATATATTTGAATGCTCATGTACTCGTATAAGATATTAACATTGAATTTATTGAATTGGAAGCTAGCGTAACACGTAGACCTGTAATATCAATTTACACATTTTGCACAAACAATGTACGTAGTTTATGACAAAAAAAACTGTTTTCTTGTACAGTTGCTACAGTTACGACGTCCTAAAGTTACTTATATGTATTTTTGGTGCTAAGTCGATGGTACTTTACCTAATATAATTACAGCATGCATACCACAAATATAGGGTCGGCAGGAAGGCAGAACTTCTTTCAAAAGGTACTTTTAGTTCAGTGGTATATTTCATATGAAAATGAAAATTATGGTAAGAAAAATATCCACCGAGACCCAAAAATGTCTTGGGTCGGCAGAAAAATGAGTCTGACTTTTGAGTGGAAACCAAGAACTTTTTACCCCTTTGTGATCGGTACAATGAGTTGTCGTGATAATGAAGTGGTCACAACATGAAGTATTACTATACTTCATACGTGTGTAAAACATGCGTATATTTTGACACTAGCATACTGGATCACACAGTTTCTGTTATCAGTTATATTGTTAGGTAAATTGCTTGGTTAAATACAGAATAGAACGTATGAAGTCTCGATATGAACTCTTTATTACACGATGAAAAAAGAAACGAGAAAATTTACAAATATCTAAAACGTTATTTTATTTTCTATTAGATAGTTACTCTTTCATTTTAGGTCAAAATATTTTAATGATAACGTTAATAACGATGACGAAAATCATAGTATACAGATTATATACAATGTTTTAAGTCATCTTTGATATCAATGTAAATAAATATTACTTTTATATGTTGTTTTCCTTTACATCCCAACTGACTAATGGCAAAATACAGTCATAATTTGCTATAAAAATAACCATCTCATGGAGTTTAACTTGTCCAAACACAAAACCCCCCTAAACCGGACACCTCGCTAAACCGGACGTTTCGCCCAGTCCCAAGCCCGTCTGGTTTAGCGGGGTTCCACTGTATATGCCTTTCAGATACGCTAAAGATGAAAGACACAGCACTTTAAAAGCCCAGATGACGCTTTTTTCAACTTTCAAGTTGTGTAGAACATGAATCTAATAGATAAAGTAATTAATTATGAGTTTTTTTACTTCTTTATGATGTAAGTCGCTGATAACATAATGGGCGTGGAAAAACGTCACTATAGTTAATTAATGACGAACAGATATGATGAGGCATAATTATACTATAGATTGAACACTAATAAGGGAGACAACCACAATACAACTTCAAAAAAATGGGTTTTACCCCTTGGAAGAAAAAATATTTTTAGAAAATAGGAATGAGATCATAATTGTTTATAAATTTACTGTAAACATTGTAAAGCTGACCGTTTTGACAACTGAATGGTCTTGCAAGTAAAACATAGTCGGTAAGTTGAGGTTTATTTTACAACTTGTGACCAGCACTAGGCGTTTCAAAATATATAACTGTCCAAAGTCAGCCGCCAGTGACAAGTCTGTCGTCAGAGCTAGTGCTAGTCTGCAATACCTAACCATGCTGTCCGAGCCTGGTCTGCCGCCCATGCCAACTCGGCCGTCCATGCCGTCATATACTCCTATTGATGTTGATAGCATTGATCAGAATAGCAATTCAGCCAATTCTACAGATATTTTGAAAGACTGTGATGAAGTTATTTTGGAAATATATGTATACAAATTACAAGATGCATTTACAATCTAACTATTAATAGATTAGAACAGATAGGTTAGCAAATATAAATGCATTAAATCCAAAATATAAATTTTACATTAAACAACACTTATTGGAATCGGAATCGGTGAGAATCGGAATCGTGTATTTGGAATCGGAATCGATTAATTTTAACCAATGCCCACCTCTTAATAAAATAGGATTGCCTGCTTTTTAGCTAACCAGAACCAAAGGTTCAGGGTGAGCAATTAGTATGGGTAGGTGGATGCTCCGGCGTCCGTCGTCTGGCGTCAACAACGGTCTTCTCATCAGAAACTGCCTGTCGGATTTGCTTCAAATTTGCTGAGTAGAAGCCTTTTGACGTTCTAACTGCAATTTGCTCATATTATACCAGTTGGCCCCTTTTAGGGGCCACTAGAGCTAAAAATAGAAAAAAAAACATTAATCATCTTCTTCTCATGAAGCAATGGATGGATCATCAACAAACTTGGTCTGTAGCATCCTTAGATGGTTCTCTCTCAAGTTTGCTCAAAAAAATTTGGTCAGCCCTTTTAATGGGGCCACTAGAGCTAAAAATAGAAATACCTCGAAATGACTTTTTCTCATGATTCTATAAACGGATTATTACCAAACTTGGTATTTAGCATCTGTAGATAGTGTTCTATCAGATTTGCCGAAAAAAATGGTTTGCCCCTATTAGGGGCCGCTGGAGCTAAAAATAGAAATACCTTTAAACGTCTTCTTCTCATGAACCAATGGATGGATGATCACCAAACTTGGTCTGTATCATCCTTAGATGGTTCTCTCTCAAGTTTGCTCAAATAAATTTGGTCGGCCCTTCTTAGGGGCCACTAGAGCTAAAAATAGAAATACTTTAAAATGACTTTTTCTCACGATTCTATGGATGGATTATTACCAAACTTGGTTTGAGTATCTTTAGATAGATTTGCTGAAATAAAAATGGTTGGCCCCGACTAGTGGGCGGTAGAACTAAAAATAGAAATACCTTAAAATGACTTGTTTTCATGAACCAGTGGTTGGATCATCACCAAATTTGGTCTGTAGCATTCTTCAGTCATCACAAATGTACCTTTATTACCTTTTTTGGTAGCAAGTTGATTAACATTTATTCTGGTGAGCGATGCAGGGCCATCATGGCCATCTTGTTTACATTTTTCGTAAACTTAAACCATCCGAAGTAGAAAATATCGTGTTTTTTGTGCTACGCATTTTGCTCAGTGCTGCTCATTTTACTCATATTTGCTCAACAAGTTACTCAGTTTTTTCGTACCGAATTTACCCACTTTTTTATTTTTCTTTCAGGGATTGTTGTAGTACGTGTCTAAATTATGTTAAGGTAATTCAAATGCTGACGGTCATCAAAACTGTTCCTGGTCCGCCAGATTTCCATATTGTAACACAGTGGGCGCGGCTTTGGTCCAGTGGACTTGTAACCCGGAGATCAGGGTTCGAATCCCTGTCGCAGGGAAAACTGGTTAGGTGAAACGATTGCCGTATATAACTGAAAAATGTTGAAAAATTGCGTTAAACCCTAGTGACAATAAGTCACATAAAATTATACCTAATTAGTTTATGAATACCTTGACCTATAAAACATTGTGATACGCTCATCGCAGTTGTTTGTACATTCTCGACCATGAGTCACATGATCTTAAGTATCTGAATATACTTGAATACCTGGTAATGCAATAATATCAAATACAAATAAATAAAAGCATGTGAAAGATATGCTAAACCTTTACTGATGTTATGATGAGAAAGAAATGTGACTATTTTACATCATAATAGAACATATGACAAAGTGAATACATGCAATTGAACATATATAAAACATTCAATGTCGGCTTAAAACAATCTATGTTCTAAGTTAACATTTATTAATTACGAATAATCTTTACGAATGGATATTTTAGATGACAAATTACAGTCTGAACCGTCGATGTTGTTCAAGTAAAATTGTGTAAATAACAATAATGTACGATTTGGTTCACTTAAATAAACTACAACCTTGAATCGAACGTAGATTACAGGGAATATGTAACTGTAGCAAAATCTAACTAGATAAGTTTTGAGAACACGAAGATTATAATCGTTAAATTGTTTACACAGATTGATAACATGGTTTAACTTGTACATACTTTGTAATAACGAACCCCCGTCGAAATAAAATGGAAACTACAACCATTATAACAACGCCAATATCTTTTTTCTAAACTTATCTATATAATTAATAATCCGGTAGTATGTGCTAAACAAGCGTCATGGGCATTATTATTTTGTCTTGTTCATGGATCACACATACCGTCTTTATCACAAAACTGGTCAACGTTTTCACTCGAAGTGAATTCCGTAATTTTAGACACCCGAAGCAAATATGGTAATAAATCTGTCCACATATAATACGCCCTATCAAACAGTCTTTGTCCTACACTAAACTCCTGGCTGATGTTGAAATACAGCTGACTGTCTAACGTATATTCAGGCCATACAGTTCCAATATTTTCAGGTTCATTCGGGTTCCTACAGGAAAAACACATAACATATCGCTAAATACGCGTGTCAAAGGAATCAATATAACAAACAAATTCACAAACAGGATACTATATAGATATATACGATGGGTTAGGAAAATGATCTGTCACAAGAGTTGTCTATATGTTGGTAAAGACATCATGTGTACTAAACTGTATTCATCATTATTACAAGTTCTAAATATGTATCCGTATTGTATGTATGGTATGTGATTATAAGTTGCGATGTAAATAATCATGATGACTTACCCAGATTTAGCGAAGTTAGACCATATTGCGATTGTTTTCTTTGATAATTCTGTTTCCCAGTCTTCTGGTTCCTCGCCATATGGATGTGTCCATGCTGTGAAACCTTCATCAGTGGCATCATAGCCAAATAAAAATGCATATTCATCCGTATGCGAAGCCCCTTTCACGTTAGGTGGAGTTAGTAGCAATTGTTGAGACGATATGGCATCAAACAAGTACAAAAATGTTCGTGATTTGTGCTGAGATGAAGAGTCTTCAGCATGAAGTTTTGTTATGTCAATGGTCTGAAAATTGAAAACATAATCGGAGCTCAACTTCATAAAGGAGTAGAATGCACTTTCATCATCATCTGGGTTATTCCAGTCTGTGTATTCAAATGTCACAAGTTTCTTCACTGCTTCGGGAACATTGTCCCCGAACATAACGCGGAGAATTTCGGGAATTAGCTCATTTTCATACGTCTGACGGTTCGTTGTGTATGTTAAAGTATCATCTACACCGACGAATGACGTTATCATCATGAGACCTTCCATGGATGTTAGTCCGACCATCACGTCATAACTTTGAAATAAAGCCCTTCTGTCTTTCGCTTTGTTTGAAGAACCATGAAGAATATCTAATGGAGTTTCTGGTACAAATTCGCCATCCACTGCTACAACGAATTCTAGTGGAAATCTTCTGAATTTATTCAAAGGATCATTATAAACTTTCATGTAATCTTCATCGGAAACTCCTCTCAGACATTGAGCAAGTGCCGCGGAATCCAATGTTTCACCACAGCCGACAAGTTTCCCTAACCGTCTCGCATTTTTTACAGGATCTGGTTGGAATGCCCATGGGTTCTGAATGGATCCACTTTGTGGTATAGCACGTTTGAAAAGTCCCTGATTACCTGGGAACAATGTTTGATATATGACACTAGCGCCTCCTGCGGATGAACCAAATATGGTAATCAAATCAGGATCTCCACCAAACGCTGCGATATTATCATGAATCCATTTTAAAGCCATGTGTTGATCAAAAAGACCATAATTACCTGGCATATTACTATCACCTGTGCTGAGAAATCCAAATATACCTAGTCTATAGTTGATGCTAACGACTATAACTTTTCCAAGCGATCCAAGGATATCCCCGGGGTAAAGACTACTCGAACCAACGACGAATCCTCCGCCGTGTATATACACCATCACTGGTAACTGTGAACTTGATTCATCAATAACTGGTGCATAGACATTTAAGAAGAGACAATCGTTAGATGACATGAACGCGTGCTTTGTTCCATCTGTTGGTGGTTTTCGTACGCCACCAGGATCCATGGCAAGTTGTAAGCACGTAGCTCCAAGATGGGTGGCATCATAAACTTCATTCATTCGTTCTTTTCTTTTGGGCTTCTGGAAACGTAACTCTCCTATAGGAGGTTCGGCGTACGGTATACCCAGAAATTTACGTACCTTCACTGGTTTACCGTATGCTTCAAATGATCGTACATATCCCTTAATTTTTCCAATATTTGTTTCAACTTCCACAGTTTCTTTTTTTGATAACGATACGTGCACGAATGTCAATAAAATCAAAACACAATAATTACAGTATAAATGACACATCTTGATGCGTATTTATTTGTGGCAATGTGTAGACTGAAGCTTTTGCATAAATCATTTCACCGATAAAGTTGAAAATGTTAAGGTAAAGTTTAACGCACATGAGAAGTTGTGGTGATAATCAAATTGGGTCGCGATAGGATGTAAAGGATATGCAATTCATACACTTAGGTTGTATACGATCACAGGGAGCTAGCACATTGAAGGGATGGTGTATAATGGTGTAGTAGGCTTAAAATGGCCACACGGACCAAGGACACCTATATTACATATATACATATACAAGGGTTACAGCTTCAAAACGACAGCTTTTGTACCAAGTTTGTTTAACACTACGTAATTTTTCATGAAATCGCTCAAATTTCTAATAACTGGTGTTTACAGCTAGCTAATACATTATACTACGCATAACCAATAAACATTTGGTCCAATTCAAAACGATGAAGCAGGTATTTAAACTTTTTCCTTCGAAAAATCGTCAATTTCGTTTAGTCGAACGCGACCTCGCAACAACAAAATGATCAATACTACCATACTAAATACACCCTAAAACAACAGGTACAGTAATGACAACGCATGCTTACTATAAATATTACTAAAATACACTGATTCAGCACAAAAATGTAGTTCAGGAATGTTCTATTCACGTTCAATTCACAAAAATCGTCGCACGATTGAAACTTTAAATATCATGATGCAGTGGCCTTTGCCCCGTAATTTGTTTGTAAGCGGACGTTTCATTGGCTGAATCATAATGGCGTAGCGAGGTGGAAATCTATGACGGAGTCGACGATTTTGTTAATTTTTCGTGAGTAGACCATTCCTGGATTATTCTTTTGTGCCGGATCAGTGTATTTCAGAGATATTTATGGTTAGCACGCGTTGTCATCCCTTCAACGTGCTAGCCCCCTTTGTATACGATGGTGGATTTAGCAACCTATTATTCTATGTGATAACCGAACATTAACAATTATATTTATAAAAAATACAATCACGAACAATGCATTATTTTATAGTAAAATAATTGAATACATCTTAATTGTTTCAACATGTGGTAATCACTTTTAACAGCTATTTTTACATTAGAAACACGAACTACTTACAAAAAATGTCTTCAAAGATGTCATTTACAAATATACGAGGGATGTTCGAAATGAATTGTTTATTGTCCTCTATCTCGATATCCACGTGAGGCACGATAAACCAATATATACCTGTATACGGTTATTCAATATCTAGACAACGGTGCATAAATGTACATGTAAGACTAAGTGTAAGACATAAAATTTGCCATTTGAATACACACAGTCATTGACCACTGTAGTTAAAATGGTTGGTAGAAGCGTAGACAAGAAGGATGAAATATGGGCTTACATCAAAGCTCGCTCAAAACTTGTTGTTCTTTGAAGCAGCTGATGACTGAACTTTCTACTGCTTATGGACCTTCTTGTGTGTCTTATGACAGTTAGGCGGTGGAAAAAGAAATTTGAGTCAGGTGTAGAGTCCATCAAAAATGCGCCGAAATCAGGTAAGCCAACATCTACATCTCTTAAATATATCGTTACCAAAATAACGGAAATCATTGAAGGAGATGCCAGATTTACAGTTCGTGATATTGCACGAAAGGTAGGCATATCACTATCAACGGTACACTTTATTTTGAAGAAGCATTTGAAAGTCAGAAAGATTTCTGCTAGATGGGTGCGACATTTTTTTTGTTGACTGGTGCGCAAAAGAGGAAACGGGATAAAGCGGCCAAAACGCTGTTTCCAAAATATGACAAAAAGCAGTTTTCGAATGTCGTAACAGGTGAAGAAACTTGGGTCCATTATTTTGAGCCCGTCAGAAAGGTTAGCAATAAGATCTGGATCACTAAACACAGCAAACGCCCAACGTCTTAAATAATTGTAAGATTATTTCTTTTATTATATGTATATGATTATCTGCTCAACGTACTCTATGTATGCAACAGTGTTTGTGTGAGTTTATAGAACTAGTGCTGCAAAAAGTGCATTCCCGATTTTATGCCTACTATCATATTTGTAGAAACAACATAATATATTGATAACGAATCAAGTATGAACGTTTTAAATCTCGAGATACATTCTCAGCAAGTATAACTATTGAATTTATAAAAACTCTAAATTGACTAATATATATTTATGATGAACTTACACTAAATTACTTCTTCAACAGAGTTGCAGTTCTGGTTTTACTAGACACATATTGTAACCATGTAACGTATGGGTAAGTATTTATGGGTACTTTGGGTTGAATTAAACAACACAACTTTACGGCTTCTATAGTAGTATACTCTAATCTAATAAAGTATGAATAAAAACACCATAAAATATACAAATAGAACTCAGTATAACCAAAGTTGCACTCAACAATACAAATATGAATTACAGGCAGTTTACAATGCAACTGTAGCATGTCTAACAGATAATACATATTAAAGAAACGTATATGTACGAAACATCACATATTACCAATTTACATAACATAAGCATATGCACAGCTATACACAAACAATTATACCAAATCACACATTCAGCTTACCAATCTGAGGGATTAAGTGTTTATATACATGTATAAAACTGCTTCTCATCCAATCATACCAGTGACTGTTATCTGTGAATGCAATAGACTAGGACTATAAGATTTAGTAAACTGAACTTAATAAATATGGTCTGGCTATATACCATTATGAATGGAGTAGCTCAATACATTAGAAGTAAGAACACCAAAGATGAACCAAACACATACAAGTCATAAACTTCCATCAAATATTTAAATAAAACCATTAAAACTCCTTACAATAGAATAAATAAACAATAGATAAAATGACTAAAACCAAATGAATAGATACAAACCACAATCAACAACTTCCACAACTAAGAGTGAAAGACAGGTCTTTCCACAAAAAAATTATATCAGTCCACTGTCTAACTGACCAAAAAGGTGGGAAAATATCACATGGTCAATAAAAAACCAGTTAAGCGAGTTTAATCCACTCACACAGACAACTCTCATACAAGCCTAATCAAATCATGATAATCTCCCTTGACACATATTTACAAATAATGACCCTGTTGCAATATATAATGAAAAGATAAAGAAACGCATGGTGAACTTTAAACCAGAAATTAAGTATGATATCGGGCTTCATTTAAAACGACATTTTGTAGACTTACAGATAAATTAATGCTTAAATTTCCAAAGTCTGTATTTTGCATCTGACAATTGGTTTAGAGGTACTGACGATTGAATTGAATGGACCCATAGGATTTTGAAATTGAAATTGAACTGAGTCATCAATATCTTGTGTGTCCGCCGTTTGCTGTGGTCACGGCCCTTATTCTTCTGGTCATAGAGTTCATGAGAGCGTTAATCCGTCTTATGGGGATGTTGTCCCACTCTTTAATCAGAGCTCTGGTCAACTGCTCTCGAGTAGCAGGGGATGGCTGGTGCTTTCGAACCTGTCTATCCAACTGGTCCCAAAGATGCTCGATCGGCGACAAATCAGGGCTGTATGGCGGCCAATCTAGTGGTTAAATGTTGTTGTTGTTGTTGGCCAGGAAGACTTGACAAATTTTTGCTACGTGAGGCCTAGCATTATCCTGCTGGAGGGTTAGATTATGCAGCTGTAAGGAAGAGATAACATGGGGTCGGAGGATTTCATCTTAGCTGCTGTTAAATTACCATCAATAACAACCAATTGTGATTTTAACCCGTGTGAGATTCCTCCCCACACCATTACTGAAGCGCCCCAAAACATATCACTTTCTACAACGCAAGCGTCCTAGACACGTTGACGGCCGTCAGATCGATAAAGGCAGAATCGAGACTCGTCCGTGAAGAAAACTTGTCTCCACTGCCTCAGTGCAAACCGTCGTGGAGCATGTGCAGCGACCCAGGCCATACGACGCTGACGTCGAGCAGGGGTAAGGTGTGGACCTACGTAGTGGCGACGTGCTCTTACACCAACTTCTCGTAATCGATTCCTTACAGTTTTTGAACTTATAGGACGCCCATGATTTCCACGAACATTAAGTGAACTCTCAACGGCAGTAAGGCGCCGATTACGCATATGAGAGACGCCGATATAGCGATCCTGACGTCGTAATGTCATGCGCGGACGTCCTGGCCTAGGTCGATCGGCCAATCGTCCAGTTTCCCGAAGACGTCTTACAAGACGTTCTAAACATTAACACCAAAGTGCCCAGCAACCTGATTTTGCAGCTGTCCTTGCATCAGCATCTGAATGGCCTGACCCCTCTGAACTTCTGTGAGTCTTGCCATTCTTAAAACGAATCAAATTCTCAATTAATGTTAGGGAAGCAGTTGGTCTGTATAAAGACTAACGAAGAGTGACTTGACCAACGCTGCATGAGACCAGAACAACACGGTGCACGAGATTCTTGTGTTTTCCTTCCTCCATTTACCAGAGCTGTGCACTGTACCGTGTCTAAATTTTCGATACATGGCAAGATGTAATATGACCTAATTACTCAATCCACAAAGTTTCACTTTATTTGGAGAACGCGTTTTCAAAATATCGGAACAAATGCTACCCTGCGTTTCTTTATCCTTTCAGTATATATACATTATAATTGTTAGTCACATAGCTCTAGTAACTAAAATATAGAGCCAAATATAGTTCTTTATAAATTTAGTTCTATACGGATGATACTGGAAATACTGTCGAATATAAAATTCAAATGACTTATATACAGTGTAGGTGTCTCTGTTAATAGGAAGAGTTCGATAATATGTACATAAAACGACTGTATTTAAAGTTTGACGTATTTAGCAGAATCTGAGTTGTTACGCCGCCGAACTGGCGGAATGAAAGCTGCTAACTGAAGCTCTGTCCCAGTATATATAGATTAATTCCAAATTGAAATTTTACCGCCGCTAAACTTTGGAATCATCAACGTCCAATCAAAATGTAGAACGGATTTCATTGTCCAATCAGAATGTTCCGCTAAAAGGACTAAAAGGACGTGTCACGTACACTATTAATAATGTAGGTCCGTCAATGATCCGCAGAAATGGAATTGCATGAATTTAAAACTTAAGTTCACTGAAATTAGCACCATTGCAGTTTAATGAATGAATAGCCATTAACCAGTTTACTTATTTCGCTTTGGGTCCCTGAAATAACTTTGTGCGGACTCTGGTTTGTAAAATGTCAAGGGGAAATTGTTTCCCCCAGAATGACTCGACTGGATATTATTAATGGTTAAAACATGTCTATAACGAACATAATATGATTGCCAATGGATTGATTCTGGATCCTGGATAGGGTAAATACATCACATTGTTTTAATTTATTATTATATTAATGTTGATTACGAGTTGTACATGTAATTGTCACCAGTTTCCGCGAACTTCTGAATGACAGACGAATTCAACTTTCACTTGCAAGTCTTATTCCGATGTTAAAATAGGGGCGTCTAGTCATATGCTGTACATACATAACACTATAATAGAAAATAAAATAAAGCACATCTAGATATTTAGTCAGCAGAGAACGTCAGGTTTAATAAAATATAGAAGTAAAGATAGTATTACTTAATTGTCTACAATATTAAAGTGTAGTATTTCTGCAACACAGATCTAAGTGATTTAAAGTTTTACCACATTATTCTACAGAATTAATCAGTGACCAATAAAAGCCAATAATGTGCGAAAATTATACATGTATTGAATTAGTATATACTATTTTATTTTAGCTCGATTGCAAATCAAGCAATTTTGGTTATATTAATCACACTCGAGTGCGCTTCCTGAACACTACACAAGTACTGCATCCGAAAAATGGGAAGTTCATGAACGAAACCCGTCAAAGCCGGGATTCGAACTCAGGACCTTCGGGTCAGGACCTCTCCACATCGTGCTGATGAGTAGTGAGGGACATCTCTCCAGACCACAACGCACTCGTTGACCCCTTCTTTATCTATATAAATCCGCCATCTTGGACTGGGAGGGAATTTTCGTGCTCACTAGGGCGTGACTTTATCGCTGATCCCAAACCGTTAGATTTATCAAATGCAAATAGGGTATTTTAGTTAACGACACTTAAATCTATAGCAGACGATGTAACGTTTAAACGCCTAAAACGCATGAATTCATACAGTCAATACGAAATAACAACTGTTTTACAGGTTTTATTCTTAAAATTTTATTTAAAACCATTTTTATGTATAGGTTAGGTTAGCAAGCATTAATCGGTTTGGCGCGACGCAGTTTAAAGTGATCCGCTGATTTAACACAGTATATGCATCAACATTAAAGTCACTATTATGCCTGTTGCATGGAATAAAAAATTATATTTAACAAACAAAAGGATTGATAATTTGCTAAAACAATTCAGCATTCTATTCTTTATCCTCAAAATATCATGATGAAAAAAGATAATTTAGCAAGTACAAAATGCCAATTTTAATACATCGTTTATTGTCATTGAAAATATTCTTTTTTCTTATTATCAAATGAAAGAAACAAAAAAAAATGTTACCCTATGCATTATAAGTATATTTTGGACTCTTCCAAATTTAAAACAAATATATAAAAAACATCAATTTATTTATTTAAGAAAACTGGGTAATTTCTCTCTGACAGAGTGGCAAACATTGTGCCAAAAGAAGACATTACTCATTCTACGCAATAGCTTTTTTGCCGCAGTGTTTACAAAAGTCGTCTGCTTCAGCGGCGAGGTAATACAGTATTATGGGGCAGAGGGTTAAAACAATGAAATCCTACTTGACAATCACATCACTATTAAGACCACCTTATTATAAAGACATCCTTTTTGGACTTTTTTATAGTTCTTCTATATTTCAACTAGATACTGAGACCATCTCAATATTTACACCAATTTTGGTTCAGAGGGTGATATCTGTTGCAAACTAAATGAGGTGTTCTATTTTTCATCAGTATCTTATACATCGTTAGCAGACACAGAATGCTGTATTGAAACCTTGTGCGAGGTTTGTTACAGTAGGAAAGATTCGCAATTACAAGATCAATAAGGAAAACAGCTGTATCGTCGAAGATGACGCGAGGTGTTAGTGTTCTAGTTTTAAACACGTTTTGCAGTTAAATAATTCACAGAAACAGTTTTCACAAGCTGACACGTTTCACTAATGTGTGGAAGCTGTTTCCAGACGATGTCATATTTCAAAGGGTGATGAAATTTGATTGTATGCTGTGCAAGTTAAATGATGGCTGGCTGGAAATTGCTTTTAGACTCTGCTGTATTCCAGTTAGGACTTGCAACAGTTTTCATACTCTAATAGGTTAATCTAATGGTTGGAAACTGTTTCTAGATGATGCAAAATTCGAGAAACAGTTCCCAAACGGTGGTATGCTTATCTGTACGTACATATACATGCAATGTGAAGAAAGTAGTTTTAATTTACACACATATTCATATAAAGCGTTGATACATCCAACCATTTTGGCAATACATGGAAACGGTTTTATATGGAAATGTACGGACTGTACAAAGAAACTATTTCCGCGATATATTTAGCCAGTAAAAAATGTACATTACGAACATTTCTTTTTATTGTGTGTTGTTGCATTATGTTTCTAACCAGTTATGTTTTTTGATTCTCGCAATTGAAAATCATATTTCGTGACAAGTGATCTTTACAGAGAACCAAATTAGGTTAGCTTTATAACGCATACGGGCTTGATAATTTAGTTCTATAAAGTTAACATGGTCAGCAATTCCAATGAAATACTGTATGATATGTATACAATCACCTTCTTGTCTGTGTCTGCCATGAACTGTTAAGTTTCGATAGCAGGATGAATAGCAGGTTCATGAAAGGTTCATGAAAGGCCCTCAATACGAGTTCAATACATTTTCAATACATACAATGCTCTCTCTATCTCTTTCCTATGTGATCTTTCTTTGAACAACAACTCCCTCGTTATACGTGTTGATAGGTTTCCTAAACAACAGGTGTAGTCTGTATTTTACCTCTCTTGAACAGCTACTCAGCAGCAAACCATTGTTTTCATTGTCTACAATAGTTTGTCATTCATGAGAGAGAGACTACATTATAATGAAGAGAATCAGAAGACCTGATACCGAAAGAAGACCTTGACACACGATCGATAATAAGGACAATGAACGACATGCTGCCGATATCAAATATCAATGATCTAAACATCATACCGCTAACCGTGCAACATCAAGTGAAAAAATCGATGCCAGCTACACTGTTTTAACAACCATATTATCCGAAGTCAAATTAGGATCGATCAGCTACATATGTCAGGAAACGGTTTATCACTTAGCTTGTTTATAAACCGTTGTTAAACCTTACTGAGTTGAGTACATTTGTCATCGATCCATCGCCATTGTAATGGCTTGAGTGTAATTTAACAAGATCTTTTTTGTAAATTCAAGTCGTCTTGTTAATAATTCGTGGAAAACTTATGAAGGAAATGAAACAACATTAAGTTGTTTATTTTTGTGATTTATGAATTTTAATCGCAGTTTGCCTTGGATTATTGTCTTAACGTGGATTTAACTCTCAGGTATATTACAATATTTCCTTATTTTTTATAACACGTTTGCAGTCAAACGTACGAGCAAATATTTTATGTTAGGTTCGATATTCCATCAATTTTTTGTGACAAATGGACTAGGTAGTTCGTACAGTTGCCTTCATTCTAAAGTAATCGTTTGGTAAAATTTAACCGCACCTAGTCGATAGATATTCTTAAGTATTAGCTTGCAACAACTTGACCAAGTACGTGTTTAATCCAGAATCTTATTCAGTATATATATCTTTTCTGAGAGGTTTTTATCTCGCAATAATTTGGCAATTTTAGAATAGTATTGCATAATAGTAATATTTTGTTCGTTTTTTTATTTAATTCCCCGAAATTTCCTCCAACAAAATGCTTATTAGAAGTATGTTTTATTTACGGGATTGTAACATAATGCAGACAATTACTCTGATTTGTTAATTTCAAATTCTACGTAGAACATTCTTATACGTTTCAATTGAAAGACTGAAAGGTGTGTATAATAAATTATCATTTATAATATATGAAAGATAAATTGATTTCAATATGCTTAATACAAACGATGACGAACACTTCCAAGTCACATTAATCGATATATTTTAAGATGGTGATTTAAACGCTACAGAAAATTTTACAGATCATGGTTTTGCACAAAGAATCGCAAATATTGGTAAACAATGTATTTTTTTATTTCTTACCACACCACAAGAACTGAGCGAAAATTGTTAGATACAACTCACAACTTGTGTCTGGCCGTTATCAAGCAAATTGTTGGGCAAAGCTGAGAAAGTTATCAATTGATATTCGACCTTTACAAGATATAATCCTCAGTTTATTTCTACAAAATTTTGTATTTTTTGATAGAAGTTATATTGAGGTATATGTATCACTATTTGCGCATTTGACAAGGAAGTAACTTCGTATTATTATGACTAGCATAAACAGCTAATATGTTACAACCAAATGACTAATTCTATTTTATGACAAAATATACTCCAACGTTGCGTTTTCAAAGTCCGTAAAACATATATGCAACAAATCTGGCTGCTAGTCTTATTGACATATAAGTCAAAGAGTCAAATATACTTTACAAATAATCTTAATCTTTTTGGATGTAAAGCACAGAAAGTGACGCAAAATTCAAGTGACTCTTTAAGTATACACCAATCAAAATACAGAAGAACACGGTTACAGCGAACTCGGATACAGTAAAGTATCGAATTAAATAAAGACTTTTCCTCAAACAAGCCTTCCTTTATTTTATTGTCAGGGATATAATGAAATATGGATGTAATAACGATAATAAGGTCCACAGGAATTCACTATAACCGTGTTCTATTGTACAATTAAGCATGCTTTAACGATCTCTTGTGAATAGAGAACATCTTTTCACAGCCATTATTGATTGAGTAAATCAATTAAAATCTCACAAATGTACCAAATCCTTTGTTAACAGGTTTGGACTATGCGGCTGTATATGAAATACATAAGCTTATGATGTAATAAAACGTATTGAATAAACTGTCAATAAAAAAATGAAAAAAGAGATTTTTTGTAGTAATACGCGCAAAAACAGTTGAATTATACATGTCAATTATTCAGGAAAACATGAAAGTGTGAACTTTTCAAAGGTTTTGCTGCATACAACAAACTCGTGAACGATAAATTATACAGTGCTATAAAGTTGATTATTGATAGGAGAGGCGTACACCTGAATATTCATTATTGATATATGACTTCTTGAATAATTAAAATATAAACCAGCCTCCACAGCTCGTTCTAAAAGTTAGCCCGTCCATCATTATATTGCCGCATTCAATATTTGGTAGATCGATTCCATATCGTTGTCAGAAAGTTAGTTGTGCGTAATCATGTATGTATGCAGAACTAATGAGTTTCTAGCTATTATTTCCATGTTATAACACAGAAAATCATCACATTTTGTGGTTTCGCTCTTTCACGAACTATGACTCTTATAAAGTATACAAATTAAGACTTTTATATTTCGATCTAAAATAGGATTTTTTCTCGAAATAGGTAACCTATTACAATTATATTAATTTGATAACATGTCTATTTGGGACATACACTTATACTATGTAGCATTACCATAGTTTTCATCTCATTTCTTGAGAAAAGCCTATTTTAGGCCGGAATTTGGAATAAAAATTAACATTTGTATAATTATTTTTTATATACTTCCTTCGAAATAATCCCAAAATTATAACATTTATACTACGGCTATTTAGCCTGTTAGTCGCTGAAACTGCTTGAACACCTTAACGAGAACAGATGGTAAAGGTCGCAGATTGGACCGGTGTGTCGATTAAATGGGTACATTTTAAACATCATAAACATTTGTTTAAGATATAAAGCAGTCTTTGAAAGCGTTCTTGTCATTGGTCAGTTTTTCAACTTAGTCACAAACTCGTATTCTGAAATCTGTCCCAATGTGCCTAATCTCTGACCTTCATTTTTCTATTATTCTTCAGCGCATTGAACTGCTTGAAGACAAAATAATATATAGTACATTACATTCATTCTGTCGTATGAAATGCATATTAGACATGTAACTCTTCGGTAGTCCTATTTTTTGTATATTTTCTTTTCATTAGAGAATTTAACCAGGAGTAGAACAATTTCTATGATTTAATAAAGATCTTTTGATAAATTTCCAAAAGGAAATGTCTTTAATACAGGCAAACGCTCCCTTTAAACTGGATTGGATTCAAATTGAAATTCTGTGTTGCCTAGCTCTGTAAACAATCGATATATCACTTCACAGCTTATTACAGTATATTTATGGCCTTTTCAGAAATTAGAAAACAGACAAGGAAAATGCAAAACAAATGCGTTTTAAGGATGGCTTAGTTTTATGATTATTGGTATTCACTATTCAACAACAGTTTTTATTTTTACATGGCTGTGATGGTTTTAAAGTATCCCCTGGCAACGTGACATTGACATATCGTGTAATGCTTTTAAGTGGGATTTACTCAGCAAAATTATATACACATGTTGTATGTGTTTAAAGTGCTAGTTCATTATACATAGACCTATTTATTTTGGTTTGTTTCATAAATCAAGAATCGATGCTGAGAGAAATCTATGAATAATTATTTTATACGAGTTCAGACCGTGTCTTCCACTTAATTCTATTCCATAAATGTTTTATTACTCCATTATATATAGCAACATAAATTCTATTGACTATACATAAACTTTATGTAAGATATCAATAGCTTCTATCATTAGTATCTTTAGCATTGGTTTCCATAGTAACCGGGCATTTCTATATTACAATTCATTAATTGATGTTCATTTGTAATGTTTGCTTTTTTACATGGAGTGATGTTTAGTATATTACTCATGAAGGAATACATTTGTACATTTTATCTTTATTTTAACATTTCAATTCACATGGTAATATTTTTATGTTGACCTCAGTGAAAACGATCTTCTACATCAGTATCAATTCAGGTAGATATTAATCCCTCCATTTATTGTTTCGTTACGCTCAGAATCCAAGATATAATGCAAACAAGGTATAACAAAATAATCATTTCCTTAAGTGTAAAATGTGCTTTTATGCAGAAAATATTCAGCTCTCAGCCTTGCCTTAATACACAGTTTGTTGTGGTGGACCGGTGGAGCTCGGCATGACGCATTTCTTTTTTCTATGCATTTTAATTAACTGCATGTACCCTATTTACTTATTTACTTTCTTCTATACATTTTTAGAAAGTAATCCCATGAATTGAAAGCTGATAATAAAATTATGGCCATAATTTGAATTGAGGAAAAAATGAATTAAATTTAAAAAAGAAAATATACGTTCATACTACACGATCTATGGAGGAAATATTGTGAAAAATACCACGTATTTCATTGACTGCATTGGCCTAAAGTGTAACAATAAAGGCATTTTTCCACAATCCCTTTTGTTGACCCATCACTTATTGTGGTTGCCAATTGCCTGGTTGCCCCAGGTAAGTGTTGGAACATGTTAAGGACTGATAATTTATCCCGAGCTGCAGGTTACACCTACGCATTTTCAAAGACTGAAAACACATGGCCTAATCACGCTAATCACGCCATAAAATATAAAAAGAACAAAAACACTTCAGACAATCAACGAAGTTTATTTTGATAAATTTGTTGCATGAAATACAAAATGCAACATTAATTCGATCGTGGAAATAAAGTATCGTGAAAATCGAAATTGTGTATTTATGTTATACGGTTTGTTCCTTATTGATTCTGATGTAGACGCCACAGGTGTATATAATGCGATCTTTATATCTCTAGATTCGTCCCTAGCTATCGATTGGACTATTCTTATTAATGTTTTGCGAGGTTCTCAAAAGACGGCTTGCGTACAGGCTGTTGTTTTCTTGTTTGAAGTAGATTCAGCATTTTCTTGTCTCGATGGGAAAATGTGATTCAATATCGACTGTTGATCTTCGTTAATGCGTGGATTTTGGTAAGAATTATTTTGACTATTTAGTCAATAGGAATACTTTTGTGCAACCGTTGTCTTGAAGTAAATGATAATCTTGAGGGGTGTATAAAGAACCTAAGATATTCTAATTTTACATTACTGGCAGATTACTCTTTAGTGCTGGTAAAATGCAAAACTATGAAATGTTAGTAGATGACTTGGTAATTAAATTTTTGAGAATTAAAATTTGAGCAAGTCTTTAAAATGCTTAGATGCTAAGTAAAAAGCTTCAAGAAAACTTTAGAAGAATTTGAGTTCAAGTAGAAAATCAAGTGTCACAATTTCCAAGATGCATTTTCTTACTAGTAAAGATTTTCAGAGTATTGTTGACCGTAACAACGATTTTTATGAAAGAAGTTCACAGAGAAGGTAATTGGTTTGTATAATGTCACTGATGCATTTTTGCCTTTCAGTTTCTGCTTTTCTACCATTAAACACATTATATATTCCAAAATAACAATTTTGACAGGTACAAGTCAAAACAAAAAATAAGAATAAATTTGGTTTTAATCTTTTGTTTGTGATGGCAGAGATGTAAATGGAGATCACTGCGTAGGAGATTGATTAAAAATGGCGTATAAATAAATACTTTCCTATATCCGACCCTTACCTATATCCGAGTTTATTTAACCGTGTTTTGTTGCTGTTCTATCCAGCCTCTATGTTTTACAAACAATATCAGAAAATGCTTCGTTCGATTGGAACAAAACTAACCACTGGCAGAGTTTGTTTATGATCCTAATATTCATTTTATTACTTTCCGTCTGACTAAGGGTGACTATATGATACTTTAACTTCCGTTTGATATTTTCCCCTAGGGCCGCGTAATATGCATATTTATACCACGCATTTAATATATTGATATTGACATTTCATCGAATACCATTATGATATGAAAAGGAGAATTTTGTCTGTATTAGTTGCGCATTAACAACGTTTGTTCGTAGCGAATACAATTATCTGCGGAGAAATTTTCATAGTTATGTGATATTGACATGTGGTCAGACAAAATATAGGTAGTTGGAAACACGTGTACAGTACAACCTTGATAATGAGACCACCTTCAGGACCCGAACAAACGGTCGTAACAATGAGGTGATCTCAATATCAAGTTAAATTAAATGCAAAGCTATTGGAAGCCGGTCCGGAATTAAATGGTCGTTATAACAAGATGGTCATAATATTTAGGTGGTCGCTATGTGAGGTATAACTGTATATCATTTGAATATTTACGCCAAGATTAATACATTGACTTGTGCGTCAGTCGAACTTTCATCTCATAACTTGTCGGGCAGGAAGAAAACAACTTACCCATAATTATATTTAATCAAAAGATTTTATATAAAAACACGTAAACTCTAAACAAAAACCGATGTGTTTTTATTAAGACAATAAAAATTATTTCTTCGCGCGCAACATTCTTTGTACCAATCACGTTTGTGTATTTCATAGACATGCTGTTGACCATCAACGCGCGTATTTCAGTAGGCAGTGTAAATAATGACATTTAAATGTGTACTTCAGGATACATACAAGTCAGTTTGAATATCGGACTAGAAAACTGAAGCGCAAATATTCGTAACAATGACAACGGGAACAGAATCAACCGATGAGGGGCCAATCAATGAAAAGTCACATGATTCGACATCTACAATTATTGATAAAGAAAAATCAGGGAGACTATACACTGAAGAATCAAACAGGTATTGACAAGCATTTGTATGATGGAGATTATCTAATTTCATCAAATTCCTCGCAGCGCTTACCACTCCCTATTGTCAATCAGAATACCTCGGCGGAATAATGGGAATGTTGATTTTTTGTGGCTGGACCACCGAGAAATTTCGATTGTCCTCAACGGCTGTAAAATATACATGATATATGACATTATTTTTCGCTTCCTCTATAAAAACACATGACAACAATGCATATCAAATAGAATCTGAAATTGATATTTTTACATGTAGTTCATTTAACATTACATTATCATTTTTTTTGTTTTCACTAAGTTCTCATACTTTGAACAAATTCCTGTAAAACCGGTCTGTGTATTTTTTTCTTTATGAAGGGAATGCAACCAATCAAAATCAGTCTACAAATGTTGCAATTCACAAAGGGAGATAATTAAATGTGCTTACTTTGCTATTAAATACTATTTATCATTATAATTATTGAATGCATAATTTCATTTATGGCAACACCTTCATTTTTGCAGTCATGGGATAACAAATAATAATTAAGATAATGTAAGTCGCGTTGAGTATTATTTAAAAAGTCTCATTTATTTAATAGGACGAAAAGCAACACAAAGTTGTAAAATGTCTAGATGAGATGAACAACATTATTTGTCAGATCTTTGTTATCATTGTTATATCAATCGATTCTTGACCAAACTTAGTTTTAAAATACAGTAAACCACGGTCATAGTGAGCTCGGATATAGTGAACAATGGATACAGAGAAATATATCTCTAGAAGCCATCCTGTATCTTATTACTACGGATACAGTGAACTATGCATGTAATGGAGTAATTGTTCGAGTCATCTGGAAAATTCAGTATAACCATGTTCTACTGTATTTGGTTTGAAAGCTCAACGATGTACGGCGCAGTGTACCTTTACGTACCGCTCATTATTTATAATCTACGAAATTCTAGTAAAACTTTTGGATCAACCCTGGTATTTGCAAAGCATGCGACAATGTCATTGAAGAGTACACAATTTAATAAGAAGCTCCGTTTCCTACGAATATACAATTGAATTTCACAGATTACCATCTGTCGGCGTAATTACGTCATTATCGATTACGTCATTATTGATTACGTCATTATTGGCATTTAAAAATGGAGTTTGAATCGTATATATGATAACGATAAGTCTACATAATGAATCCTGAACATTAATCTTTGTAGCTGCCATGAATCAATACTCTGACGTAAAATATTTCCATAGAAACTGAAGACTTTAATTCTAAATCGCTTGACAAGCAGATAGGCTTGATAATCGTTCTGTGAATTCTGGCTATTTATGTGGCTATGTTTTCTGACCGACTGATGAGATTTGTCGCTAGAATGCGTTAATGCTGATCTAGAAGTTGGATATAAAATACCGAGAACGGCGCGGGCTTCAATGAGTCCCTTTGACAGCAGATATACCATTCTGTGTCATATATTTCCCACCTCAATTCACTTTTTACACACAGGTGCTTTCAGAAAAAAAATCTTCTGGTAGTTGGTCAGCAACGCTAACAACAACAGCATCTGCTGCAGCAGAAACAACATCAGCTACAATATCAACAACGCTGGTTACATATATATCGTCAGAACTAAATGAGTGATTTATTAGTCTATAAATTAAGATTGTAGTTCTTCTACAATTACAGATGTAACCACAGGGGGCTAGCACGTTGAAGAGATGGAGCACATGCTGTATTAGGCCTAAAATGTTCTACTCACGTAAAATTAACAAAATCGTCGACTCCGTCATAGATTTCCACCTCGCTACGCCATTATGATTCAGCCAATGAAACGTCCGCTTACAAACAAATTACAGGGCAAAGGTCACCGCATCGTAATATTAGAAGTTTCAATCATGCGACGATTTTTGTGAATTGAACGTGAATAGAACATTCCTGGATTATATTTTTGCGCTGAATCAGTGTATTTTAGTAATATTTATAGTAAGCATGCGTTGTCATTACTCTACCTGTTGTTTTAGGGTGTATTTAGTATGGTAATACTGATCAATTTGGTGTTGCGAGGTCGCGTTCGACTAAACGAAATTGACGATTTTTCGAAGGAAAAAGTTGAAATACCTGCTTCATCGTTTTGAATTAGACCAAATGTTTATTGGTTATGCGTAGTATAATGTATTAGCTATCTGTAGACACCAGTTATTAGAAATTTGAGCAATGTCTTGAAAAGTTACGTAGTGTTAAACAAACTTGGTACATAAGCTGTCATTTCGGAAGTTGTAACCCTTGTATATGTATATATGTAATATAAGTGTTTTTGGTCCGTGTGGCCATTTTAAGCCTAACACACCATTATACACCATCCCTTCAACGTACTAGCTCCCTGTGGATGTAATCATGCCATCAATAGCAACGTCATAATGAACATTAACGAATTGCCAATGGTCAAAAACTGTAGTGAGATTACACATTGTTCAGGTCTACACGATTTGCAATATCTTACCCAATTCTTAGACAATATTTTCTTGTGTTTTGAACATTTTTGTATCATATACGTATTGTTTTTATCAATTCAACAGTGATATGGAAGAAATTACATTGGTTGTGGAGACAGCGGAGGTGCTCAGTAAAAAAGGCATTTTGTGTTTGAACTGTGCCTGGTATGGACTCAGTTTGATGTTCCTTTTGATGTCCGTAGAAGGTAATTTGACATAATTATATTCCTTTCATATGGAGGACGCCTCATTATTGGTAGCACTTATGAACCGGTTTCTGAGGCAATTTTCCGGTTTTTTTTTCTACGAGAAGAAAGCCAACAAAGGTTAAAATGAGCGGTAAGAAATATCTTTTAGAATTTATTGGTGTCGTCTCCTGTATGGCACTGTTTTCTTGAAAGCTTTATTGTTTTAATCAAAGAACATCTAACATAAATCATTTCCCCTATTTAGAAATTTATTTACAATTTATATCTATTATATACTTACCATCGTAATTAAAGTCTTAAAATCGATGTTTTCGTGGATATCAAGAACACTACATCTCCTTAAAAATAATTTTAGGGACTTCGGTGGTTAAGTGGTTATTCTCTCTGGCTAGAAATCACTAGCCACTCACCCCAGCTAGTTCGAACCCCTCCCGGGACCAAATTTGACATGTGAAGATACTATTCAGCTAGCGGTGGTTCTACCTAGTTGTCTTCTGGGGTTTTCTTCCACTGTTAAACTGGAATGACGCCGAATGACCCTAGCTATATGTGCAACATTAAATTCCACAGAAAAACAAATAATAAAAAAGAATAATTTTTAATAATCAATTTTGTTTAGAGAAAAAAATGAGAAATTTTGTCAGTTTGTTGATGACGTATTCTTAAATGATACAATACGGTATATCGAAGCTACGTTTATTTTGTTCTTTTGTAAAATATTACTAGTATATCAAGTTTTCTGAGTATTGAATTGTCAGTATGATGAGTTTGTTTGCTAAAGCCAAATAATGCAGATCTTGTATTGGTGAGTTCCAGCCAAGAGCATGGTCAACTGGGTACCGCTGTATAGCAATTTTAAAACAGGCGTTTAAAAGATGAATACACTAATTTATTTTTTGTTGATTAACGCTGAGTGACCGAACAACAGCGAAATAATGAATGGATCTATGTATGTGTCCAAAGTAATAAATTGTATGTAAAATGTACTGTAAAAGATTACGACACCCTTATAATCCATTTGAAACTCATTTACTAGTTTGGTTAATTAAAGCCGCGCGTAAATCAAACACAATCTAATCGTGAGCCTCAAACAATGCATTGAAAGGAATTGTAGAGGAAACAGCTGCGTTGTGTGTTGAATAATAAATGAGTTTTCCACAGGGATTTTTGAATCGCAAAAACTGAAAAATCGCTGTTATGCTACAAAGCGGATAATTTGTACCTTCCGTATTTTCTGCGAATGTTTCTGGTTCAGAAATGACCGCAAAGTACAGATTTTATTTGGGTTGAGTTTCCCTCATACCATGTCAAGTCTCAAGAATCAATTTCAGATATCAACATGGTGAGTGAAATCATCAGTTCGACCATAAGTGTGACTTTGATATGCTTTTTGTGGTCTTGTTATTCGTTTCAAATGTATAGGGTAAAACGCCTTATATAACTAGTATTGTCTGCAACAAACGGCTGACAATTCACTAAACCAATAATCCTAGGCCATCGACCTGTATAAGCAAGTCTTGTGTTTATTTAGTGATCAGTTGTCTACTTTCTACCCGTGAATCGGCGTGTGGCTAAAATGACTAGGGAACAGTTATTTGGTCACGCACGCAGAGAAATGTTTCTACCTTTGCGACCTCTCGATAACTAACTTGTGGATTCATAGCCGTAGTGTGTTGTAGCGGTATATTTGTCTTCTATTGGAATAGATTCCATGTTTTTGTTTTCAGTTGTTCCTGCACAAATACAATCCCTTGTAGGCCCCGCTGCCAAAGGAAGATGGCTTGGTGGTATGGTCGCGTGCGGTGCAGGTAAATATATTACTTTATGTACTGATACCCTTTTAGCAAACTACAATAAAACCTCCAGTGACGACCACCTGTATAAAACGGTCACTTTTCAGAGGTTGAATAAAACGCTGAATAATTGTGAGTAATGGCCATATTATATTTCCCTTGGTGGTTTTAAAACATTTTCCTGTACGGCGTAAAATATTTTTCGTACAAGTGTACTAACCAAGTACTTGCAAACTCAAGGCTAACTGAAAGTATAATACAGACATCATATTTAGTAGGAACTGTCTATCGTTGAAGTCGTAGAGACTATTCAAATGTAGCGTAAACAAATTCGGCGTATTGGACGAAGCGACAGATCGGGATAATTGAATCATCAATTCATTACAATGTCCATACTGAATTGTCTCGTTGCTTATTGCTCTATCAATTATTTATACGTATGCTTAGTATGCTAACAAGTCATATTCACACCAGAGTTGGTACAATGTGTTAGACGACTGAAACTATAATATAAGATATTGATCTGTAATCCCGAGTGAACCTTTTATGGTAAACTAATTTCGTGTTTTTCATACAGACTTCGTTGTTGGCCAAACAGTCAATTCAATAGTACAGCAACCTGTTGATGTCGTCACAATGGGGCGTCAAATTGCTGTGCGTCCCTTAATTAGACCCGAGTGTTAATCAGTCAAAATACAAAAGTCGTAACATTTGTGTTATAGAAATACAAAAAACAATTTTTTTACAGCTATGCAATTTAAATGTTTTTTGCTTTTTCTTCCTATTTTATCGACTAACAAAATTTCTTACAAACATACGTTTGAAATGGACATTCAGACAATTCCACTGCTTTCATTTCTAAGAACCAAATATAGAATATTCGTCAATAGGATGAACTTGAGGGATCACCAACAGATTCATACATATTTTAATATCTAGACACGATTTAAAAACAGAGTAAATGCTTATATTCACGTACAACAAACGGTTTTAAAGGACTTAACTGTAACATTTTATTTATATGTGCTTAAAACCTGTGACTACTGTGTAACTACCGTGTTGTTTAATAAAATAAATCTAATGTGGCTGAAAAATCTTTAAAGGTTATCAATGGTTTGAACATCATGACAAGCCTACGTCAATGTGACCACTCGTCTCTGTACGACATGCTCCCATACAATGTATTCACAATCTGATTTATTGCAACATTGATTTCGTCTGTTCGTTTTACGTAAAACTAAATATTCTTTTCATTTCTGGTGTGTATGTATTGGCTGTTATTCTATTTATAATATAACGTGATTATTTGTATCACGTACATGTAATTGCAGCTGTTACCTTCTTTGCCTCGCCCGTTATTGGTATGCAGAGCGATAGATCTACATTTAAGTTCGGTAAAAGACGGCCACTCATGTTTCTTGCCACAATAGCCTTATGGTAAGTGAATCCAATGTTTACTCCACAAATAACATCAGCATTAATATCAGCATTTAATCATCATCAGTAGTAATAACAACAAAAACAATAAAGAAAGCAAGGGCAACGTCAAAACAACAACAGCAACAACACAACAAGAAAGTAAGAGTACCAACATTATTCAGCTTAAATTTAACAACTGTATCATAATAACAAGCACTATATGGAATAGCAGTTACACCATATACATCGTCAAGACCTAGAAAAAAAACGTAATGAGTCACAACAAAATAAAAACACCACCATTGCGAGCTTCATCAAAAGACAACAGCAACACCATCATTATGATCATCGCCATAAAAATAACAGTAACAAAGGTTCTGTGCTGTTTGCGGTTGAAATCGCGACGTTCAAACTGGAACTCACTTCTTGATCTGTAGGCCATCTTTACAAAACTAGAATGCCCAAAATATTCCTTATCCAAATCTAAGACTTCGGGAAAGTTGCTCAAATAATATGAAAGAACCATTTTCAGAATTTATTGAATTAAATATAATAAAATAAATTGCCTAATGTCGTGTATTAGGTAAGCTCAATTTTGTCAATACATATTTCTCTATACTATTCGTGCATTCAGATGAATCAAACATTTAAGAATTTAATTACATCCAGACATTTTATTTGCATATTTGTAAAAGATATCTGAATAATCGATCCGAATCTTTCTGGTACATTATTTTATTGGAATTGTTTATTTGTAAATGTACAGTTTATATTGATTGGTTCGGTCGAACGTTTTATAATTCCACATTGTACAGTGTCATGTTCATATAGTGGCAAACACTGCGAATGACTTAAACGCCGATATGGGAGTACATTTGATTTTGATAATTCAGAACAATGTAACTATATAATACAAGACAGAATACAACGTTGAGAATGATTTTAGCAGATTAAGATGAGGTGTTGTGATAGTTAAGCCCTTTATATTCTCTCATAATATACTCAAATGCTTTTTTCTGTACTAGTTTCGAGGGTTGGTAAAATAGTTCGGTAATTATACAATTATGAACTTTATACGCGCGGTGAATCAATTTGGATTTTAATTATTATCTCTGTATTCCATCTCTTTGATTTTCAGTATTGGTTTGATTGGAATGGGTATCAGCGCCCCAGAAATATCATTATCGTAAGTAAAATACGGGTACATTTATGTATACTAGGACCAAGTGTATCACTTTCAGTGAAAACAAAGTAGCTAAATAATAAGCAAAGCTATACATTGTTGAAACATGTACGTATTTCAGGGATAAATACACCTCGGTGTCTTTTACATGGAAGAAATTGTACAAAGAGGTGTAGAATCATGTGATTTTTTAAAGATTCAGTAGTTCCATATTCTAATACATTTTGTATAAAATGCTAACATTCAAATACTTTAACACGGACACCCTTCAACCTGAGATGTCTATCTAACGAAATCTCGTAAATTAGTTTCAAACATACAAAACTACTACGGTATTGACTTAATCGCAGATTCAAAAATAAACTCAGGTTTCTTCATGTGCGTGTTTCTCTTTATGGTATACACATTAACAAATCACCTGAATAAATTAAATTGTTCACCTAACAAGTTTCACCATATGATCAGCTTAATACTCATAGTTAATTCATACACACAGTTAATTCATATACTCATTTCATGTTTTAATACATTATAAACACGCATCTTTATATTCATTATAGACAACTAAACAGAGGTTCTGACGGAAACCTGACCGGAAAGGTAATGTCACTTAATCATTCTTTATCTTATCACTTGTGGCTCATTAGCTTAGATTTCTGTCATCTTATCAAGCTGACGTGTATACTGCAAATGATTTATTTCTGATGAAACCAATGGAGCCTTGTCAAATAATATACTTCCTTGTCGAATTTATTAATGTATAATGTTTATAATAATTTTTTCATGTATAATAGTATTTGAATTTTTGTTTCGTGTATATCTCAGTAATGTTACGGAAACTTGTCTCGAACACTGAGCATCCGATTGATAGTTTTCATGTTTGGCTTTGAAATCGACCGATGGTTTGGCTGCGATATGCGACTTATCCCCATTTTTATCTTGTATGAAGAAATGGCATATTTTCCATTTTAATGTCATCTTTCTAGCTTTGTTACGTTATCATGATCCATTTAAAATACTCATTTTATTTTTGCTATTTATTAAACATGGCTGTTATGGAAGCAATGCTTATTCGAATAAATGGTGAGTCTACTTCTTTAAATAGACATCTGTAATACACGTTTCTGATTGGATGCTGTCTCACTCTCAATCACCAAACTGATCAGCTGAATTTATTTACATGATTTTCGCTGTACTGGACTAATTTACGTTATTGCCTACATAATGAAAAGTATCTATAACGTCTTGTATATCGTTTAATTTATATGTCCTTGTCTTTATTTAAAAAGTTACAGTGTAACAAAGATTTAACAGCATTACGTTGTGCTCCTTATTGGAATAAATCTGGGAACAATCCGTTAGATAAAAACAAAGATGGCGCCCAACAGCCCAATTCAATCGTTATGCAGCATAATTCCTTTGCTGAAGGGGATGGCGTACAGAATGCAGCTGGTGGAAATCTGGGTAATGGTCTATTATCTAACTAAGTACAATAGAACACGGTTAGAATGAATTTCTGTGGACCTGAATAACTACTGCATTACATCCATTTTCACTTTGTTTTTAAAGAATGAAATAGAGGACGCTTTCGTAAATAGTTCACTACATCCAATGGTTCACTATATCCGAGTTCACTACTGAGCTGTGCTGTACTATAATAGTTAGAAATTTAGCTTTTGTTTTCTGTACTACACATGATTAAATTTTATAATAGCGCATAATTATTTGCTCTAAACAATTGGAAATAGTATTTGTCGGCTGGTTGTTTTCAATTTGAGGACAATTGCAGTTTGTGCGAAAGATACATTCTACTCTATACATATATAACGCTTCATTGGTTTTTAATGCTGAGCACACAGCAAACTGCTGTACATGTTTTAACAAGATACATACTAGAATTTCGTAAAGAAACAGCTGGGTTGGCTTATCGCGATGCTTAGATCTTATATGAACTCCTCAAAGTGACAAATCGTTGAGCTGAAAATCAATTAAGCTAACTTGTGCCTTATAAAAAAGATGTAAAATATTTATATTTTGTAATCATTTCTGCTTTCAGCTCTGTATATAGTGTTTTACCTCATTGTTACATCAGCTTTTGCTGGTGTTACTGTGCCGTACAACGCATTGATAGCTGACAAGTCCCATCCGTCACAACGAGGTATGTAATAAATTTTAACTGTTCGCATCAACTGTATTGCTAAATATAATCAGCAGCACGCTTACCAAAGTCACCGTGACTGTCACAAACGTCTACTCCTACGTGATATCATGGAAATGTTCTCCATTCAGTCAGTGTCATAGATATTCAAACTGATCCCAATAATAGGTTTATAGACCAACGTTTCCCACTTTCATATTTGGTGTTGAATATCTTATATTGTCAATATGTGCGTAGATACATTTATCATTACTCTCGTCACTTTGTCCTAGATACCAGTGTGATATTAAGAATTCTTTGTTTCTTTCTCACACTACTTTGTATAATCTAGAAATGCAGATAAGGTCCGGAAATTTTCTCCGTCGCTTCAGTGAAAGACAAAGTTGATGATACGATATCTTTACTTCAGATTACGTTAATTTCTTCCGTTGTATTGATTTACTTTTATTAACGTCTTCTTGTATTTATGCTTGATTTATTTTGTCATCTGCCTGATATTCCCAAGAGTCAAATAAATTACCAGAACTCCATTTTGTCATGCATTAAAGGTATAAAATGTGTGCGTTTTTTTTGCTATTAGTCTAATGGTATAAGATTTAAGTACTGGACATCCAAACCGAAAGTTGGAGGTTCGAGACTTGGATGTTTATATTTTGCAGGTCTCAATTCGGGGGTGATGGCAGCGATGATATTACTTGGTAATGTAAGTGGAGCAGCTGTTGGAACTTCGTTTACTGTAAGTATAATAATAATAATAATAATAATAATAATAATACAGCGCTACCCCTCTTAGATAAACATGCTTGTACCGAAAAAATGGTCGGATAAGAAAGCTTTTACATGAAAACAATAACTGGGCTTTGAGTAATTTACCTGTTTGTTTATGGAACCATCAATTTAAGGACAAGTAAGATAATTTATGTAACTATGTATTTTTGATAGAATTTAGAAAAAAAATCTTGCCACGTTTCCAAATTGTATACATGAAACAGATCGGTAGGAACATATTGCTAGTCTTGTTGCATGTAGGATAATTAATATTCTAAAATGTTGTAGTAACATGTATAAAATTTTCCTAATAACCAAGGTTATTTTAAGTAACATACTATCTGATCAAGTTCAAGAATCAGGAATTAATAGCCCGATACATGTTTGATTAACAGACATTGTTTGGTTTATGTATTTCAATAATACATGTACATTGTTTGCGATTATTACAATAAATGTCTTTAATAGTTTATTATAACGATTGGTTTTTGTGTCCGAAATGATTAACCCAAGAGCTAACAGATCTATTTCACATTATATTTCAGCATATAGGTGTTATTGGAGCTTATTCCGTATCTATAGCTATTGTCCTTGCCACAATATTGGTAACCATCTTTACAATCACAGAAGATTCGGGTAAATACGTCGTGGAGCCTTTGAGTAAGTACAATTGATGATTGTTTGCATCCATTTATTAACACCCTCGTCTTGTTAGCACAGTAAAATAGATTGTTGATCTAGCGCTAAGATTTCCAGAAGCGGGCTAAATAAGATTTTCTCCGTAGGGCTCCTGAACGCGAAGCTAGTAATACCGTTACATCCTACCACTTATCAACACGAGTTAGAAAGGTGACAAAGGTTTATAAAATGTGTGATATTCTGTTAGTTCTTGTTGGTCATTCAGAAGCTTTGGACAGGCTTCTTACAATAGATGAAGGTAAACCTAAAATGGATCAATAATTGAAGAATCAAATCAAGAGTGATACAAAAATATTTGCGGTGTAAAGTATCTTACAGAGGATTTTTATTCTTCCTATCCGCGTTCAACTCCCGCGGGCGTCTCGTAATGAAACACTGAATTATTTATTCTTCAAATCATACAATCTTTATTACTTTCCGGATAATCTTCATTTAGATCTAAACAAAGTATGACGTTTATGTCAGAATCTCATTGAATATAATGTCTTAGGGTAGTTAATGACACATACAGATTGTTTATTTTATAAACAAAAGGCTGGAGGAAGGAATGTGACAAAGCATGACAAATATAGTCGACAAAAATACACCAGGAAATCTCGTCTGTTCAGAGCAAAATGCAATGAAATACAATTCACCTGAGATTCTTTCCATTAATTTCAGACTGTCTCACCATTTTCTGCGGATTCTGGGATCCATTAAAAGGTAGTATTTCATATAAAAAATACGTTGATTTTTTACCATTAAAAGGTAGTATTTCATATAAAAAATACGTTGATTTTTTACCATTAAAAGGTAGTATTTCATATAAAATAAGTTGATTTTTTACCATTTACCCTAACACGTACAGTTTGTGATGTAATTTTGTAACTTTTGTTAAGTATGAGTTGGTAAGAATCGTACTAAACGAGACTTGCTATATATGAAGAACAATCAAACATGTCATTAATGAGGACAAAGATAAATTGCGACCTTTATGCGCAGGTGGCCACCATTTGTAGATAAAATGTGTTTATCAATATTAAATTGGTGCTTAAGAGTGGCCGTTGTTAGCAGATGGACACTATGAACAGGTGGCCGTTTAAAAATTTGCAAACAGGAGGCCGTTTCTTTCTTTCTGCAAAGTACGAATTGTTTGTTTTACATTGCAGAACATGATTTCCGATGGGTTTTTATCACAAGATTTTTAATGCAGCAAGGTGTATCAACGGTTACAGGGTAAGTAGTCGATGTATGTATGACTTTGCAAAGATGTATGAACATATATAGTGAAAAAGGATAGTTAAAATCTGATAAAGTTATTGTTTCTACAGTCAGGTCTTTCGTTTATTTCATATAATGGATATAGTGAGCTTTGGATATGATTAATTAATTTACCTTTACCGTATTTTGCTGTACAATAAAACCTGCGAATAAATGTCAACGAAGAAAGGGGGGGGGGAATTGGGGCCCAATGCACATTTTTATAAAAAGAATTTTACTAACTAAAAGAGTTTTACTAACTAACTAAGGATTAAACCGTTACAGACCTCTTACAACAAGTTAATATGTCTTGATACCTCCGAGGTCACGAGTTCAGTAATAATGTTTTATACCTAACCAAAAATGATATCGTTAAACGGTAAAAACACGGTTATAGAAGCGCAAAACCAATCTGGGGATTTGTTCTTTTATGTTAAAAATAAGGCAATTTATGTGTCTGCGAGCGATGTATTATATCGATGCCAACTTTGAAGGGTGCATTGGGATATTTGCAAACTGAATGTAATCGATTGTGACCCTTGTTGAATGATTCATACCCTTTTCCAAAACACGATCGGCTGACAGAAATCTCAAGATTCTTTTCCGAATTGATTAAATAATTATGATGTAAGACAGACAAAGAAAGATTCGGTTATAGGAGAGTTATATAGATACTGGACACGTTTATTCAGTAGAATATGTGCAGTTGAAAGAATGCTGCAGACATTAGAAGCAGATGTCAATCCGCGCAACTGTTTTAACACAGATTGGTATTGGTGGAAAAATATTTTAAGTATTAATTACATTTTTACAAGTAACCAAACATTTTGTTCGTCCGAAATAATTGATAATAGTTATATACTTACAACAGTTATACTTATAAGAGTGATTGTTGTATCAATAATGATTTCAATTAACGTTTTCAGATTTTTAGAATACTGGCTGCATGATATGGTGTATTTACCAAATTGTTGGACTGCAGCGACATGTGTTGCCATTATGTTGTTGCCGATGTTGTTCGCTGCAGCTTGTAGCTCTATTTTGTTTGGTATCATATCAGATAAGTTTAACCGAAGAAAACCAATCGTTATTACAGCTGGTAAGTTAGTCCGTCCGACTGTATGTCTTATTCTACCACTAATATAATACCACAGTTTAGTGCCACATTTGCAGCATTTGTTTGTGTTAAATGGCCCACCCGCCTTAGTATCACTATCGTGTGTGTGTCACCATGTGTATCATTGCAACAATGCCCCACAATTGCTTTTTCCTAATCTTAATGCTTAAACATAAGAAACCAATCTTAGTTACCTTCTTCAGCAAGTGATGTTCCTTTGCCACAGTTCATCGAACTACAAATTTATAGCCACCATGACTACAACAAATACTTACCTTTTATTGCGATCTTCTTAATTTGTTCTTGTCGAAAAACGACAGGTGAACCAGTGTTTCAGCCTCTCTATGTACCAAATCAAAGATCCTAATTTGTCCTAATTTGTCCCTCACAATCGTCATAATATCTCATTGTATGGTTTTATGTTATTGTTGAAATTGACACCGTTGATAACGTGTTATACGACTCGAGTTCAAGACAGGGCAAGCAGTTTTATATGAATAAAACCAAACTTATTCAGATAGATAGGTTTGTGGCTTGTTCATTTCATTCTGAATATATTTGTTTAAAAGAGTTTAGGTCAATTACTCAGGGACAATATTGAGCTACGTTAGGTCACGTGGTGTTTTGGCTGAGCTTATAGGGCTAGTATGTTCTCTGCTCATGAATAGATAGTCGTTGATCTTATATAGAGTGACTTTATAGAGGAATGACAACGCGCGAACCATAAATATCTCTGAAATACACTGATCCGACACATAAGAATTATCCAGGGATGGTCTACCCACGTACAATTAACAAAATCGTCGACTTCGTCATAGATTTCCACCTTGCTACGCCATTATGATTCAGCCAATGAAACGTCCGCTTACAAACAATTTACGGGGCAAAGGTCACTGCATCATGATATTTGAAGTTTCAATCATGCGACGATTTTTGTGAATTTAACGTGAATAGAACGTTCCTGGATTACATTTTTGCACTAAATCAGTCTATTTTAGTAATATTTATAGTAAGCAAGTGTTGTCATTATTGTACCTGTTGTTTTAAGGTGTATTTAGTATGGTAATTCTGATCATTTTGGTGTTGCGAGGTCGCGTTCGACTGAACGAAATTGACGATTTTTCGAAGGAAAAAGATTAAATACCTGCTTTATCGTTTTGAATTGACCAAATGTTTATTGGTTATGTGTAGTATAATGTATTAGCTATATGTAGACACCAGTAACTAGAAATTTGAGCGATTCCTTAAAAAGTTACGTAGTTTTAAACAAACTTGATGCAGAAACTGTCTTTTGGAAGTTGTAACCCTTGTATATGTATATATATGATGTACGTGTTTTCGGTCCGTGTGGCTATTTTTGACCTAATACGACATTATACTCCATCCCTTCAATGTGCTAGCCCCCTGTGGTTACACATGTACTATATTGAAACTACAGGCATTTCATTATACATATGTATTATGTTTTATATTATGTTCGTCTTTTCAGCCGCAGTTATGAGTGTCAGCATATCGATGATGATTATTATATCAGGGAAATATGCTTTCTATGTTGCCATAGTAACCGCATTCTGCTTTGGTAAGATATTTCAGTAAAGTATAAATTATGACACAGAATCACGCATTTGCCTTGGAAGGCCTATATTGTCTCCATGTATAGCGGCATTATGGTGCTAATGTCTGGATCAGATTAGCTTGTGTTATTACAAATAAAAACACAACAATTTGTTGTTCCCACAAATACTTACCTATTTAATATTATACGCAGGAAAAACAAGGGACATAAAAATGTAAAACATATACAAGCTTCATAAGTTGTCTCCCTTCCATGTTTTACAGTCATGATATTAATAAGAACGATAATAAGAATGTTCCACTTGATTATTTCAGGGGTTGGATTCGGATCATTTCAGTCAGTAGATTTTGCTCTTGTTATGGACGTCCTGCCTCAAGAAAAAGACAAAGCTAAAGACATTGCTGTTTGGCACCAAGCTCTTATTTTGCCAAACGCCTTAGCCACGCCTGTGGGCGGGCTTATTCTGGACTACTTTCAGAGTGTGGACTGTAAAATTGGACTTGGATACATAATACTGTTTGTTGTCACCGCTGTCTACTTCTGTTTAAGTGGTATTTTTGTGACCAAAATTAGACGAGCCAGATAGATTTGCTGGTTTTGTTGCTGCTGTGTGATTTTTTGATTGTTTTGAATGAAATATTCACAACCACCGAATGTTTGAAAACTATGTACATACACTTGATTCAAATTCTGTTAAGTCCTTTGAAAGTTTGGCTGTATTTACTATGGATAGTTCCAGGATTTTATGTACAGGCTGTACGCTACTACTTACACCTTATATACGTAATTTCAACGAATGTTAGTATACTTATATCAAGACATACAATGTAAATGGCACCCATAATGATTATTCGCTATCGAATTATTTTTTTAAATACATTTTATTTTTTCTTTACAAGTACACTAAACCTCTCATACTAGTTTAAATGAACCATGCTTTTGTTGATTTCATGTCCACTATTAGGTATCAAGTTATCAGAATAGTTTTTAACACTTGGCTACTTGTAAACGTCATGTCGATTATAGAATACCGCCTTTCCTTATCAAATTCTCACATATGTACATAAATCATTGTTTTACATGTCCAGATTCCATACTCCGTACGGATGAAGGATCAAGAACAACGTGTAGGGCATATTTTGTCGATTAGACAATATTTATCTTATAAGAAGTACCATTCTCAACTTTTACCTCTATTTCTTTCCAAAGCAATGTCGCTTACCGTACTTTTTTTGCAAAATGTGTACACACTATGATTTATGGCGTTTAGCTGCTAAAGACGCATATTTTGAATAAAACCAAAACTCGACATGAGAATTACCTCCCCTGGTAGAAATTGAACGTTTAATACACGAAATATTTTTATCAAATAAATGCTTTATTGACTTCGATCTGGCCACGCTTGACACGAAAAAAGGATTATCAACATGGTTATATTATTGGTGAATTAGAATTAATCATAGATCGATTTGCGGATTCGATATTATTTGATTGTCACGTGGTGTTTTGCGATAGTACTTATAACTGAACTACTTCAGGAAATAAGCGACTGAGGAGTTTCGGGCGATACGCGCGTACAGCTGATATCAGGCAGCACACAATATGTAAAACGCCCTATTCATGCCAGTGGAGGGTTCATACTAAAATTGTATATTTTTTTCAGAGTGGAGTGTTAAATACTTTATTATTTTCCAAGTTTCTAAGGAACTCGTCCAAAGCGTAAACAAACCATGTCTGTCTCAAATATGACCGTCATTACTATTATAATGTCGTCTATTTATTATCTCAGTACACGTGATCTGAACTTTTCTGTGATAGGAACCATTCAACTTTCTGTTTTAATTATATGTGTCTCTGGTTAGTTCATTATAGCATTTTGTTCAAACAAGCCCCGTATGGTATACTTACATAAAGCGTGGATGCATATTCTTACTATATTATATCATATATGTCACAGACCTAATGTTAGTCTTAACTATAAGTGACTCAAACCAATGCACATAAGCCACAACTTTCCTAACAATCTGATTGGATAAGAATGGACAATAACTGAGTTATACAAGCATGTGGAACTCATTCAAATTTGTTCACTAACATGAAGACTTTTTTGATCGCATAAACTTTAATTTTGATTTATTTACTTTGTAATAAGTGATCTTACCGGAAATCCGATGAAATTGTTACTTTTGTTTTGCCATTCAGTGTATAACACGTGTAGCTACATGTTTTACATATAAAGTTAATGCTCATGTTTTTTTTTTTTCGTTTGACGCAATCCTAATGTAACACAGATGTTTAATGAATATGAGCATAAATAAAACACAACGAAATACAAATGTAATATGTGTTCTGTTATAGTTTTGAATTTAAAACATTGTTCGCTAACATTAGACTTATCCATTCAAACTATGTTGATACATTCACGTAGAAACCAGACTGATGTGACGGATATTCCATTTTACATGTCTTGAATCATCTAGTCTACATATTACTCATACATTCTATATGTTTGTTTATATATATTCATTCATTGTGTTGATTTAATGTGATTATGTTCAACTTTTCATATATTGGAGAAATAAAAATTATTTATCTTAGTAATCGAATACTACAAAAATAAGACCACCAAATTACACCGACCACTTCTTTCCAGACATTTTTAATGTCTAATTTTATTTCCAACTTGATAATGGTTTTATTAAAACTGATTTGTTTATATTTATACTGGAGAACGCAGTTATAGTGAATTACTCAGGAACCAAATAATTAGTTTACTATATCCATAACAATAAAGGAAGAAAGGTTTGTTCGGGGTGGGGGGGAATAAAAAAAACACAGAAGTTTACTGTAACTGTAGCATCGATTGTATGTAAGTATAGATGCTGTAATAATTCCTTATCCGTCTATGTTGTAACATGCGTCTTGTCTTGTAGATCCAGCACAGAAATGTGTTTTGGCTATAACAATGATTTCTTCACTTTCTCTCTACAAAAAACATGCAAATTAATCACAACTGCGTACGCTTCCTTCAGTACGTTGTTATCTGCAGTTCCTGTAAAAGCAAGTGTCAAACGAATAAAAAACTCTACTGTCAAATTTATCAAGTGAAGATTGGGAACTGTTCAACTTAGAGAGCGTACATCTGTAGTTGACGCCAATCAAATGTGTCAGACCTTTTTGTCTTTATCCTGCTGCATGATCTGGGTCATGTTTTCATAATTTATTATCAACCCCTTGACGCAGAGTTCCTCCAATATAAAACTGACTGGTAAAATACGTTAGATGATGAATTTGATGTCTTGAATGCAGCCTAATCATCACCGTCGATACATGATTGTTTTGTAGGTAGAGTTATAGACTCAAACTCGTTCAATATCAAAATTGTCATAGCGCAAGAAAAGACCAAGTTGTCTGGAACCTTCACATGGTCCTGTGGTATGTTATGGAAGCATTATATGTGTTTACACGTACCATACAGCAGTATACTCAAAACCAACATTCACCGGCGATGTTGTCATAATTCACACGTGAATTACGATACTTTGAGTCAGAGTTTTATTATCATCTTGTTCTCACTAGCGGTATTAATAAAGCTATGTCGTTTACAAGTAGATTAGTACCCACTTTGGGATGGACGGCAACACTGAACACTTTCTACACTGAAAGATTCATACTGTCATGTTTGCCTACTACAACTCTAAAGTTATTTTCGTCTTCACTAAGTAAAGAAAACAGAAAAAGGTCATAATAAAGTTATATATTAATATTAGATAATGAAGCCTACAATCAGCCATTATCTTCGGAGATCGTGAAACACGAAGTGTTTCTAAGTGTTAGGTGGGTTTTAAGACAGGTAGTATTTTAGTGAAGGTAGACTTTTTGTACTTCTAGACATCCAGTTTCTTATTTATACTGGTAATGAAATAATCCACTCCGCCTCAATAATCACATACTGATAGCAATATAAATAAAGATCCGTTACATGGTCTTTTAATTACATTTCTTTTTTTTGTTTCGTATCACTGACCACATCACCAATATTTTGTGAATTATAGCCAGGCCAATGTCAACATTGTGTCCACTATAAACGATCAAATTTAGAAATAAATGTTAACACACTTTCATGCCAAAATAAATTGATATGACGGTAATATCATGTACAACTAAGTGAGATAATTCACAGCACGGGGGAAGGTGGGAGTGTATCTGGTTTTCTTCTCCCTTTTCTTATCTATATTAATAGACTGTCCGAATTAATTTCTTTTTCAACAATTTTTCAACTATATACGGCGACCGGTTCACCTAACCAGCTTTCCTGGACTATATACTAACCAGTACTAACTTACCCTTCCACAAGGAACCGGCAACTTCTCCACATGTGGAGGAAAATCGACATTTTGTTAAATTTTCATAGAAGGGTATGATCTGCAGCGACCGGGATTCGAACCCGGATCTCCCGGTTACAAGTCTAGCGCACTAACCACTGGACCACGGCCGCGGTAATCGCATGTTAGCACAACATGAAACATAAATCAAATGTTAGGTCTACAACATGGATCATTGTGATATATATATCCTTCCTTTCTATGTATCTAGTTGACAATTTTGACAATAAAGTGCCTTGGTGCATGTTTAAAGTTTGGGACTGTGCACTTTGAAACCGTAAATCGGGGACATTATCATTCTTGGAAATTTTGTAATATACTTGTATTCACATGTAGTGTGCATTTTAAAGACAATATTAAACAGATATGATCGTGATATGAAAGACGCTTAAAATGATCCTAGTTTTAACTTTTATGTTTATAGTTAAACAAGTTACATGTATGAGTCAAACAACTGTAAAAAATAACAAACTATTATGATACTAACCAAGCGAATGATTGCGTTCAGATAAACACAATGTTTAAAGTTTTAATCATAAAAAACTAGCATATTTGGTAATAAACTATACAAGAATACATTATCATTAAGTTTATTTATAAGAAAGCGGATTAAAATATGAAAAATAAATGCCACGCAAATTATCGAGTCAAATCTTAAAAGCAATTTTTGTGGTAACAAAAAAGTTATGAAACTGAGGTATAGAATATACTCATAATGCATGATAAAACACGTACCGTTCAAAATGTGGATAGTAACATAGAACTTACCCTGTACAAACCAGGTTAAACAAAATAAACAAAGCCAGTACAGTGCTCTGTTTAATATAGTCTTTAAACTAATATCATCACATTATAGCATTAATTTATAAGTACATATATTTGGGTGGAAAAAATGTTAAGATTCCGAAAGCTGTCGTTCTTGAAAGTGCACGCTTTTTGGAATGAAAAATATTTTTTGCAAATGTACCCGGATATAGATATTGATTCAATCGTGCTTGGTATGTTTTGCAAAGGAAATGTCATTCGTGCATCGCATATTTCCGAAATGAATATGTGTTATCATCAGTCTATTAATGCCTTAATTAACTGACATTATTATAATACATAAAGGACATTCTCTATATGAATAAACCATACGAATGTAAATCCATGCGCTATTCGTATGTAACGTTTACATTTATCATGATCGTATCTAGTAATGCTAGACTAATGAGGTGTTTCTCATTTTCTCATCATTACATTTCACCTACTTGTCGTGATATAGGCTGTGGAAGTGCCTCAAAATGTCACATTGTGCCGAAATTGACACTAGATGGCCTTACGAATACGGAAGTTTAAATTCGAACTAGGTACTCCCGATGGTATAAAACCTTAACAGAGAAACAGAGGAAATTGAGAATGAAGACAGCACTGAATCTCCAGCTAGAGAGAGAAGGGGGGGGGGTAAAATCAATGATAGATGTCAGTCCTTGTCAAAGTAAGAGCGGTCCCTCGAGGTTCCAGGTCTCATCCTAAGCAGTCGCAAGAGTTTCGACAGCATTCATCTTCCCCACTCCTCCTCGCCTTTTATATGTCCAGATTACCATGACATATGTGACACTTGAACTGATCAAATTCTGCTGTCTATGCCAACACCGCGGTATCAACTCGATGACATCGTTCTATAATACGATGTCTACACGCATTGAAAGGGCTTCACGTAGTGTTGTTGCCATTCTTAGACAATCAGGCACCTTCTTGTTTCCTTGTATTGTCTTCGTTTGGCGAAAATTGCCCGATGATCACACGAAGAAAAAAACGAAGATGACACGATTTAACAAGATGCCCTCAAGATGACCTTACAAACGGCAACATGAACACATGCATTCAGCACGAAAATGAACCTTCGCAAGGTCTTTCGGCAATTTTTTTGTCATGCCAAAGATTTTGCCACCGCTCACGTTGTTGCTGCCGGAGCCTGAGAAACGGAACCCGCGGTCATACGATAGTGTAAGATGCCCTTACGTATGACCCGATGTTTTACGATCAGTTCCGAATTTGATCATTTTTTATCATGTGTTCATTTGGTGTCCATTTCGGAATACAGTTGTCACACTGTTCTGAAATTAACCTCAGATGGACACATGATAAAGGAAATGTTTAGTCCCAAAAAGACCAACTACTATACCTTCCACTTTTTCGCTTATTTTTAAACGCACCATCGTTGTACATGTACTTTCATAGGTATGACAGAAATGAGTGAAGGTGAATTTGCATTTGTCAATAGGCAAGTTAACACTGCCCTGTGTGTGCACGAGGAATCAATGTATTTATTGTGTTTAAATAGAAGTTATACGTCATGGTTCTAATGTGTGTTCCATTCACGTGTCACTTTATGATATCACGTCAGTGTTTCCACGTGTATGACATGCAAGTGTAACTTATGACGTCGAACATATTATGTCATTCCTCCATAGTGTACATGTAGTATTACTTATGACTTCACCCATTTTATATATATTCTTGACAATGGGGTTACACATACGCGCATTTACAGCCACTTGGAGAGCTGCGAATGTCATGAACTCTTATTGTAATAACACAAATGGTTAACAATGGTATAGAAGAACGACAGAATAGAGCAAATAAATATCAATAAAAAAACCTTACGTTTATATATGAAATGAATCCTGTGCGCATAGTCATCTCAATGAAATCCATGACTCAAAAATATATAAACCATATGGACAATATATTAATATAATACTTAAACACAACATAATATAATAAAACACATCCATTCTTGAAGCCCCGATCTCCTTATCTAGGTTCCTTATTTTGAAACGTCTGTGTAAAGTCCAGTCCATTTTGTTTGCCCGCGATCACATTCATTGCAGGACAAGTTGTAATTTCATGGAAAGTTGCTGAATAAGTTAATATACAGTCAAACCCGAGTTCACGATCTCTTGCTTATAAAGACTAATTTATGAACAACGACCATGTGGGCTGTATTAATATAGCTCATTGATGGTGACGACGATCATGTAACTTATCATAAGCATGCAGCAGCCTATATTAAATCGACTTCACTCATATAACCTCCTCGCACTTACTTTACCTCCTTAATCCGGTCTGTAGCAAAGCTACAGTGGGTTTAAGCTAGTGTTATACTCATACAGCACATTAATATTGCTAATTACAGTGGCTTTTGCCTTTGTCATAGAGCTAAAGAACGTTCTACGGCTTTGCTATAGACCGTCCCAAGGCCGGAGAATGTGTTTTGTCCTCCATTTGATGTCTTATGTGTTTGGGTGCGTTTTGGGTCGGAGCATTTGGAGGAAGGTGGGGTTTTTGTACATGTTTGTTTCTAAGAATCTTGAACCCTATCTAAATACGTTGCTGTTTGGCACTAAACTCTTATTCTACCAAACACCTTAGCCACGCCTATTGACGTGTTTATTCTGGACTACTTTCAAAGTCTTGACTCTAAAGTTGAATTTGGAAACAGAATACTGTTAATAAAATGTTATATACAAGCATGTTAAAACATTAACTGTAATAACCAAGGTCTGTTATTCGTATCATTAAGTTTAATTTATTCTCTTCAGAATATGCGTTTGTATAGTCATTCTGCTTGCTTATGCCTATTTATTTCATATGTAAAGTTAGTTATCATGTTTGACACAATTTCAATGTTAAACAAAGATGTTTTATGAATATGAGTACACCTGTCTGTAATTTTGAATTCAAACAGTTAAATTATTGTTTGCTAACACAACTGTTATCCAGTTGAAGTATGTTGATACATTGACGTAAATACCCGGATGGCCAGGTTGGGCGCAGTCTAATCCTGTACTTACAATCCCTGCAAAGTAAAGAAAATTATATTTTTTATTTTGTTTCACCGATAATTGTATAAACTACTACTATTATTGTTTGTCGAATCACAGTTTTACCACATTGTCATATATAATTTAACAGTTCATAATCCCAATATTTTCACCATTTTTCATTCGTACTTTCTTTTATTTACCTTTTTATAACTTATTCATGATTAGAATTTTATTGTTTCAACAGAATGAGCTATTGACATTTTCTATTTCACATCAGCGTTCTAAAGATTAAATAATGGCCAACAATTCCTACCTCCGCTATTATAAAAATAAATACAGCTAAAACATACTAGGGTCAAAGGTTGCGGTAATGCGGCCCATTACTGTCCCATTGAAAATGCAAGTTTTGGGGGTAACGCGTCCGTTATCGATTCCTTCACACGAACGTTCCATGTTTGAGAAACCTCATAGATGACATTGACATATCAAAAGTAGAGACAGATTGGAAAATATCATAACAGTATGAAAGTATGACAGTATGTAAAAAGAGCAGAAGATTTCCGCGTTTAAATATCTTAACGGTGTAAAGATTAAAAATACAGAAATAGTACAGTGAGTGAGTGAAAGAAAAGGTACAGAGAAATTATCACTAACGCTACAAGCCTGGGCAGCTGAGGAGAAAACAGCAAAAAATACCGACCTATTTTATTATAGGAAATAGTTAAACATACCTGTAACGTACCAGTGTCCGTGTTGTTCAGAGTTAAACGGTCCGCCACTATCTCCCTGAAAACGATTAATTTCGAATTATGTCGAGTTTGTCCACACTCAGTAATTCACTACTTGAAACACAAACTGTGAACATAATAAGTCTGCGGTTCAAACTTACATTCCTTCCAAACTTTTGTTATAGCTATATGACGGTTGCATGAATGTATACCAAACTTGAATTAGACTGCGACTCCAAAAGTCTATATACTAATGTTAAAAACGAAACGTTATTTTGATAGAACTGCTTGCCCTTCTAATTTTAATTTCTAAGCTCACTGCTGTACTTAACTATGTACCTGTAAAGATACGCTCCCAAGAAGAGATGATTTTTTTAACAATTTACTTGTATTCATATATTAAATTAAGTTTATTGCATCAATAAATGTTTATATGAAATACATTAAAATTAAAATAAAACTAGTTTTTTGTCCAAAAGCTGGTATTGGTACAGTACAGGACAGCTATAATGAATTCCTTACAATGAAACAGAGAAGGTCGTGTTAGTGAGGGATAAATACTTCACTCTATCCGATTCTTCTATGAAGTTTCATGCAATAATTATTTCTAATCACATTATGTACTCACGTAACAAGCGTCTTGTTTTGCAGATCCAGCACAGAAATTTCTCTCTAGCAATGTTCGTGATTTTACCTTCAGCCTATTTAGACAAAAAGCACGTGATTTAGACACATTTGCGCGCACTTCCTTTAAAACGTCTTCATATCCCGATCCTATAAAAAAACAAAAATGCCAAAAAAAGATTCAAATTATGATGGTCAGAATTATCAAGATTGAACGGGAACTACTTGACTTAGGGAGTGAACAAAGTATATTTCATGATTTTGGGCTGAATCAGGGGCCATTATTCAAAAGCGCCGGATACGATTTTTGCCGTTTATCTAAATTGGCCGAGAAATAATGCCCATTGTCATTTTATGTTTGGTGACAATTGAGTGAGAAATATCCAACTTGGAGAGCGGACAACTATTGTTGACGATGATCAATCGCCAGCCGGTGCCCAATGCTGGAGTTTTTGTTATACTATTTCCCGTCATGACAGGCGTATAAAAAGAAATGTGTTACAACACGTAGCATGTACAATATCATGTATCTAACATTTACTAATGATCAAGAAAGGGGATCATTACCAGAATAAATTGTATTCTTTTCTATTTTCTAGATGTTTGATGTCTGATGAAACTTAATGTACGTTTGGTAAAAAATATATATTCAGACCAATTTTGCACTCTTATTGGGTGTTTATAAGCTCACTAATTCTTCATAAGACCTATTGCACGTCAGCTTCCGGCATCATATCTTAAAATTTTAATCATTTTGTCTTAATCTCGGTCCATGGTCTGGTCAACAAATTCGTAAAATATTAGACCCTTTTGATAGTTTTATTCCTCAAATACAAAACTGACATGTAACATCCCTAGAGTGTTAAGCTGATTTGGGGGTCAGTTTTGGTTTTAGTTATGTTGGTATTTTTGTGGAAGTTGGAAATTTGTGTATGCAGTTGTTTCTGAGAATGTTTTTATTTATATTCAAGCATTCACATTGAAACATATTTGGACATTGAACTAAAGTGAATGTGTAGAAATAGATTACCTTTTGTTTCCCCCCAACCAAGAACGATACCTTTATCAAAAGTTATGGAAGTTGAAGGTAAACAGACAGGTTGAATGAATCGCGTGTAAGTTAAACTCTCCTGTAAAATATTGAAATAGAAACATATGATTATATTTCTTTATAGATTTATGTTTGTACATCAATAATATGGAAGCATATACATATCATCTTTCTACATAAGTGTTTACCAGTCTCATAAGCGAACTTAGGTGACGAAGTGGAAACACGATTCTGATTGGAGTAGATGTTAAACTAACCAGCTGTCTCATTATTCTTAAAATATCCGCATTTTTAATTACTGAAGCACGATGACCTAAGGCAAAAACAAACAAATTATCTCGACATGTCCCGTACCTAGCTCTGTGGTATCCGATTTGTAACATTAGTGTATATGTTTGAACATACCCTGTAGTGTACTCAAAGCCTGCTTGTGTACAAGCGATGTGTGTTTAATTCATACATTAATAACAATATTTTTGTTGCATTCATATTTTAGTGATAATCAAATATGAGAACTCACTTGCAGTATTAACAAAGCTATGTCGTGTACAAGCAATGTATGATTATAATCTCGACGAATGACCACGCTTTCTACAAGAAATGATTGTTCCGTTTCATCCACCGTCGTCTTGTGATGCTTTCCAACTATAACTTCTAATTTGTCCTTGTCTTTACTAAGTCTTTGCGAAGTTAATATGAAAATAAACTACAAAGTTAAATTGTTTTATTATTTCTACATATAAATCTTCATCGATTTTGTCTTCGCTGGAAAACGATATCAATACGGTAATGTTGAAGTATTGAAATAATGTTCAAGTAGAACTCTGAACAATTACGTTATAAAGAATAACAAGTACGTTTAATGTAAGCATGAGGAGCTTTGAATTGCTACAGGTCAAAGCAAACAAACAATGATTATGCTTTACCCGTATACACAATGGGCCGCTGTTAGAACAGCTCGAGTTGCTATGATACTTCCTCCACATTTATATTTTCCGTTCAAAGTTAGCATCGCCTGAAACATGAATTAAATGTTAGGTCTGAAACATTGATCGTTGGGGTATGTTTACACTGATATGTGTGTGTGCGTGCGTGCTTAACATATATATTTCTTTCTATACATCTAGTTAACTGCTTTGTCAATGAAGGGACACAGGAGGTTTATAGTGTGGATTGAATGTTAGGTCTGCAGGACTGATTCCTGGAATATGCAATGGTCTTCTTTTGTCAGTTAAATTAGCCCTTTTACAATTAAGTGTCTCAGAATAGGTTCTAAACGTATAGACATTATTTTATTTAATTTTCATCTTCAAGACTATTATAAATGGATATACATGTTACATGTAATATGAATGAGCTTGCACTTTTGTTTTGAATGTTTTTGTTTCTAGGTACAGTTCAAAATATCATTAGACTATAACATGTGTGAAATTATGAAAACTGAAAAACTTATTTTCTGAATGCGAATGTATGAAGGAAAAACTACTCCAAATGATAAATCCAGTTTTTGCAGAGCTGCTTGTATGAAATAAGATTCACAAATAGAGAAAATAATTTACAAACTTGTTTTTTTTTCTATTGAAAGATTCACCAATTTCGGTTTAAAAAAAACGCAGACCTACAAAACCCTCTTTTTCTCACGAAATGGAATCATGGAAACCATATCAGGACCAACAAGCACTTTAACAACTAAGCTGTACAGCTCAATGCAGTGCACAGAAATGGACTAATTTTAAAATTTCACCATCCAAGGCCAGGATCCATGTATAGCTTCTGTACCACCAATTATACGCTTGCCGACTATTTCCTGTGTTGATTTCCGTTGTCCACATTGATACCCATTTGAACCTGAAGTAAATATTTCAGTACCGAATCAATATATAAAAGAAAACGAGACAACTAAATGACCCATAGAATTATTGTCATAAAATCCTAAAATAGCAATATGCCTGTAATGTTATGAATATCACGTATTGTCAGCATATAAACTTAGATATTAAAAAAGCGAAATGATTCGACCAACGCACATTCTATGTTTCCAAGAGAGAGAGGGGATATTTGTAACACTACAAGAAAAAAAGAAAATTATTGAAGTTAATTGACTGCATTATGCGTAATTATTTGATATTAATTATGGAAATGAATGTAATACTTGTATCAGACAAAAATCGACCAATAATGTTGAAAGGGACTACACTAGACATTATGTCTGCAAACAACAGAATTTGATTTTGTTGAAAAGTTGGTTTATGTTATTGATGCATTTCATAGCACTCATTTGATATCGAAAATAGCTATTTCGATAAATCATACAAAGGTATGTATCCCATGGTGTACGATTTATTGTGATACTACTTAATTCTACTTGTACGATCTATAGAGATTACCGGAACTTGACTCGTTTATATACCGTGTATCCAAAATGAACTCCGGTTAAATAAAGTTACTAAGACCAAATTGCATCATTTTAGATCTGAACCTGAGTATCATTTACAATAAAATAATCACTAAAATGTGTGATGAAGTAAAATAATCACTAAAATGTGTGATGAAGTAAATTAATCACTAAGATGTGTGATGAAGTAAATTAATCACTAAAATGTGTGATGAAGTAAAATAATCACTAAGATGTGTGATGAAGTAAATTAATCACTAAAATGTGTGATGAAGGCATTTCTGATTAATGATGTTCCTCGTTCTACATTTTATGGCGCTTACATTTATCATTTGTTTTTCTACAGTATGTTGTCAAGTGGGAGAATTTAATGAACATAATATAATTCTTTTTAAAAGTTACTTAGACAAGGTTATAGATATCACAAAGTACGTGATTCATTCTGAACAAAGGTTCGTAAATTTAGATTTAATAATAATTTTGATATGCTGTTTACGACACTAATCACAGATTTTATCTGCAGATGATATTAGTAAAAGAGAAATTTTATGCCCTGAAGGGTGGCATATAGCAGTTGTATTGTCCGTCCGTCCGTACAAACGAGATATACAATAGGGTGTTAGGGTAAGCGTACAATTGACATTATGAGGTTATTTCCTTACAAACTGCCATTGTAGGGTTAAATTTTACTTGTGGGGTTAGAAAATCTCTCTTGTAGGGTTAAAACATCAAATGGGAATTCAATGAGAACAACCCCGTATTGTAGGTCTCGTAAGTACTTCCGTCCATCCCATTTTCGTGTCTCGGTTTTAACTTATAATTTCCTCACGCATATCAAATAACATGGCATAAATGTTCACCAACACAAGACGATTAGTCACGAGCAAGACACAGACCCTTAGCTCCAAGATCAAGGTCATCTTCAATGTCATTCATTATGTATGGAATTTTTTCTAGTCTCAGCTATAACTTTCCAATTTCTGTATGGATTATGAAATTACTATGTACTTTGTACTCATGTTCACCATTAGAAGACGATGTGTCGCGCGCAAGACCATGACCTGTAGACCCAAGGTCGTCATATTCAAGGTCATTCAATATGTAGGCTGATGGAATTTTTGTGTCTCAGCCATAATTTTCAATTTCTAATTGAACAGATGATGTTGTATTGGGTATTGATTGTTATGGTTCTCTCTTTTGGTTCCGGCTTCAGTACATCCACAGAGTATTTGTGTACAGTATCAACATTATTTGCTTTGTTTAATTTTGTTGGTATTTGGTATACAGCAAGGAAGACGAAAGCAATCAAGTCGCTATATAATGTGTTTGCTTCATTGATTGTCCTGTTTTATTTTATTATTTTTTTGTATCTGTCAATTATTTATTTATGTAATTTATTTTTTGTTTCCCCATGGATACCATAGGGGGCTAGCACGTTGAACGGATGGTGTATAAAGGTGTATCAGGCTTAAAATGGCCGCACGACCAAAACACATATATCATATATATATACATATACAAGGGTTACAACTTCCGAAATGACAGTTTCTGCACCAAGTTTGTTTAACAATACGTAACCTTTTTCAGAAATCGCTCAAATTTCTAGTAACTGGTGTCTAAAGTTAGCTAATACATTACACTACAAATAACCAATAAATATTTTGTCCAATTCAAAACAATGAAGCAGGTATTTCATCCTTTTACTCCGAAAAATCATCAATTTCGTTTAGTCGAACGAGACCAGAATTACTATTACTAAATACACCCTAAAGCAACAGATACAGTAATGACATGCTTACTATAAACATTACTAAAATATACTGATTCAGCGCAGAAATTTAATTCAGGAATGCTCTTTTCACATTCAATTCACAAAAATCGTCGCATGATTGAAACTTCAAATATTATGATGCAGTGACCATTGCCCCGTAATTTGTTTGTAAACGTTTCATTGGCTGAAGCTCACAGAATCATAATTGCGTATGACGGATGCGGTGATATTGTTAATTTTACAAAGCAGTGAGTAAAGCATTCCTGGAATATTCTTCTGCGCCGGATCAGTGTATTTTAAAGATATTTATGGTTAGCACGCGTTGTACTTCCTCTACATGTTGTTTTAATGTGTACTTTGTATGGTAATTCTGATTAATTTGGTGTTGCGATGTCTCGTTCGACTAAACGATATTGAAGATTTTTTTGGAGGAAAAAGATTAAATTGTCTACTTCATTGTTTTGAATTGGATAAGGTGCTTATTGGTTATGTGTATTATAATGTATTAGCTATCTGTAGACACCAGTTATTAGAACATTGAGCAATTTCTGAAAAGGTTACGTAGTGTTAAACAAACTTGGTGCAGAAACTGTCATTTCGGAAGTTGTAACCCTTGTATATGTATATATATGATATATGTGTTTTTGTTCATGTGGCTATTTTATGCCTAATACGCCATTATACACAATCCCTTTAACGTGCTAGTCCCTCTATGATGGATACGTTTGGGGTTGAGGCCAAGAAATTGTTTAAACTTCTTTGGCTTTGCTTGGATCGTTCCAAGGCGGCACCCTCCCGGGAGTTTTTGTTTTGTCCTTCATGTTTTTTTTTTTTGTTTTGGTAAGTTTTAAGATTTTTTTTACTTTACTAAAGACAAAGATTAGTATTTTCCGATATAGCTGACATAAGGTTTTCAACCTTTGCCGACCTTTGGTGTATGACAAATCAATGGATAATACTGTCATCAAAGCATATTTTCATCTTTATTTTGATCCGTATCACAATTTTAGAAACAGAGAACAATTACACGGTACATCTTTGATTAATCATCGCTAAAATCTAATATTAATTACTAGAAACGACTACAAGCAACTATATTCTAATTGACACCCTTGAACCAATTTTTAACGATTGAGTTGTTGTTTATGCTGTTTAGGAATAGTCAACCAGAGAACACCTTAAGATGCTTAAAATAGTACATGTTTTAAATTTTATGTTAAAAGTCATGTTAAAATTTAATGTTAAAACAAAATTGACTCAAAAATAACAAAACATTAAGTGCTATGCTATTAGTCAAGCGACTGATGAAGATTACAAAATATTTACTCGTAATCAATACGATTAACAAGTTAGGGAGTAATAATACATACAAATATATATATATATATATATATATATATATATATATATATATATATATAATTTTCATAGCCTGTATATTTTTTTATTTCAGTCAATAATCTGTTTTCGTATAGAAATGAAACTTATATAAATATTTGAAATGAAAAAATACACAAGCTATGAAAATTATTGAGTTAGAATTTAAAACACATTTTCTTATTGTGACTTGAATTCATGAAACTGGAGCATAGAAGAACTTCTACATAAGAATGATTAAGTACGTAACGGTCAAAATGTAAATAATAAAACTGAACTTACCAACTATACAAACTAGACTAACCAAAACAAGTCCCCGACATATAACTAATACAACCATAATAAAGCATTAAAGTACATTTATATGCGTGAATTTTTAAGTTAGATTCCAAAATCTATCTTTCAAGTGTTCACATTGCGTATATCACCTCTTTGTGAAGAAAAACATGATATGAAAATTGAATCACGATCTGGGACAGATAATAATGTTTCAACCGCGATAAGGTTTGGTATGTTTGCGAAGGAAATGTCATTCGTGCATCGCATATTTCTGTAATGAATATATATTATCATGAGCTTATTAATTCATAAATTAACGGGTGTTAATACATAAAATACATGTTCTATGTGAATAAATCATATATTTATATGCTAATCGAGTGAATGGTTTACATAAGGTATATATAAGAGCTGATACTAACAGACTAATTTGAGATATTTCTCATTATTACATCTTATCGATTTTTGTTCTTGTTTGTTGATTCAGGTCATGATTGCTTCCTTAAATGCGGACTTGATACTCTTTTAACACAAACAGATAAGCTAATAATTATATATCTTGGTTTTAATTTTGAACAAAAATATGAATAAGTGTTACTATAAAATGTGTTAATAAAATATGATGATGCCATACATACCGTGTATTCCATATGACGTCACGAATTTTGCGTTAGTGTTTCAATGTGTATTACATGAAAATGTAACTTTATGGCGTCACGCATTTCGTTTCAGAGTTTCAACGTCTATTGGTTTTAGAATATAAAACGGACATGGAATTTGACTCTAATTTCAACATCTTTAATGTCGTATCTATTGCACACACATCGACTGACTAAACCCTGAACGTGTGAACTGAATATATCCACCTTTGTGTTGAACATACTTAAATTTGTCTTTTTATCTTCTTATGGTACTTTCGTCATTTATTAAAGTTAATGGCATTTGTACACACATGCATGTGTATTGTTTTACATCTTCCTATTAGATTTACGCGAGTGGACGGGCACAAGAATGGAATAAGAGTATAACTAAGTTCAGGTAGTTGGGAATGAATGGAAAATTCAAATGCACTGTAATGGCAAGTCAGAATGCAGTTAAATACGATCCAATGTACACGTGTTGTAAGATAGACCATTCTCAATATACAAACTAGTCAGTTTGGACTATTCTTATCTTCCACCACTTCCAGACTTTTAGACCTCTGACCTCAGTAATACGTCACGACAATCCATGATGTAAAAGCTACATATATTAATTTCTTACTCATATCTTTTCATGATTCTGGGATAAAATATGCATGAATTTACAATAAGTTACTTCGATGGTCAAATAGCATTTCAAATTGATAGGCAAAAACATAGGAGAGTAGTGTAAACAGTGACACAACGGCTTTAACTTTAGCAGGAGAGTTGTGAATATCACAGTCTTGTATTGAGTAGCGTAAAGTTGGAACGCAGTTCGCAGTTCGCGATTCGAGTTGCAAACTGCGAACTGCGTTCTGGAATACTAATTATACAGACAAGGATTCGCAAAATTAAAAATAAATAATGTCCTTTAAATTCCGGTTGAAAATTACGTAATGTATTGTTATTTATTTCTAACAATGGATATCAAGATAAAAATACGATAATCAATCTAAAATCCCAGCAAGCTGACGTTTCAAAAATTTTCAAATTTCAAAATCGCTTTTAACTTCACAGAATGATTTTTTAATAATGTGCACCCAGTTACTGACTAGGAAATGGAGAATATGAAAAAATCCTATGATTTAATTATTTACAAACAACCATTTTGAAAACAATTATTTCTTGAGTTGTTGTATTCCTACGGGGATAACGGGAACATTATAACATTGCAGAATAGAATAGAACAGAACAGAAAATAATTTTATTTGTATCCGCATGTAACATTTAGGTAAAAACATAATATGTGAGATATATATCTACAAGGCAGCAGTGGAAACATTGTAGAATATAATGAAAGTGCTATTTTAGAACAAAACTCATTTGTAAACGGGAAATTGAAAAAAAATCAATGAGAAATAAATAATAATAATGAATAATAACTGTACGTGCGAGATAGTAGAACACCTATATTCTAACTGCCGCATGCGTAGTAAAACTGAACTCATTACAAATGAAGAAAAAAAATGTAGTACACTAAAATGAAAAATGTGTTTAATTCAACGAATTTCGAACTGCGAACTGCATTCTAGAACGCAGTTGGCGATTCGTATCGATAACTGCGAACTGCGTTCCAACTTTATACAACTCTTTATTGTAATTATAAATAAAGTTCTACAGTATAAGAAAGCAACAAAATAAAACAAATTTATGTCAGTATTTGCTATACATGTTATTTGATTCATTTATGAAAAGAATTGTGTGCACATAGTCATTTAATGACATCCTTGGCTAATTGACTGTCCACATTCATAAACTTAACAGATAACAATTAGTCCTCTAGAGGCACCCCTTCTTGTAACATCAATCCCCTTATCCAATCTCCATATTTTGAAACGTCTGTGTAAATTCCTGGCCATTTTGGCTGCCCACAATCATAGCCCCAACTCGTTACTCCTAAAAGAGTCAGTTATATTATACACAATATTGTCATTTCCAAACATTAGGAATTTCATGATGAATTGCTTAATTAGATAAATATGCAATTTATCCTCCCAAGTTCACTACTAATTGTTGGCCGTATGAATGTTGTTACATTAATGTTCAAAGCAAATAGTAATAAATGGTGATAATGATCATATAATTTATCATATCATGCGGCAGTGCTCTATGAATCAGCTTCCCTTATATACATACCTTGTACGTACCATTTACCGTCATATTTACAATTAAATGGACCACCACTGTCACCCTGAAATACATAATTTAAAGTTATACGTCTTGAATAAATGACGCCTTTAAATATGATCGTTCAGACAATGAATTTAAAAGTAGTGAAATTAAGAGAGGTGAAATCCATACAAAAATATTGAGAGGAGATTAAAATATTTTATAGTGGAATTTCTCATATCTTTAAATAGCCTTAATTAGGACAATGTTGTGAGTCCTGATTTCGACCTTCGATTTTGGATTTTCCCCTGGGCAGAACAAGTCCGAATAGGAGATGTTCTACTGTACTCATATAGATGGACCGAACAAAGCGGCATTATACATGTATATCATGTTCAATTATTGAACACTGGTTCCTCTGGTTAAAACGCTTCGCTCGGCCTTTTGTGCTTGGGGATAAATTACATACAATAGACCATACAGAAAAGAAATTATAAATCAAAATCCAAAGGCTCTTTTTCTTGTATTATGTAACACGTTCTCTTACAATCATCTTACCGTGCAGGCATCAGCATGACCATCCATGTACCCGGCGCAAAATGTTAGTCCATAAATAAACGTGCTCCCGTACCAGTCCGAACGAGCGCAGTAATAACCACTTATGATAGGTAACATCGCTTGGTTGAGTACCGTCCTGTCACCAGTACCTTAAAGATGAAGAATTGGATACTGTGAAATACTTATTTTTCCCTGAACACGCTATGCCTTATTTCACAGAGATGAATGTATGTGGAACATAGAAGCATTATTCGGATCTGTTCGAATTTAACATATCCCCGTTCTACCGTAAAAGATAATAATTAAAGAGATAAAATTGTTTAAAAATGCCTTATTTTTATGCAATAGTGAAGTTCAGTTATGAAATACCAAGCAAAATTGCTATTGAAATAGTCCAGTTCATATTGTGGTATTGTTCTCAATTAATGAAATAAACTGAAACTATACGCTTTCAAAACTAATCCACAAGCCAAACGTATAACAAGGGATGTAACTCTTACTCCGAGTGCGATTATTCTTTATGCAGTTGTCATTCTTGGCTTTAACCAATACATCACAAAACAATTGTAATTGCTTATACTTTAAATTAATACATCAGAGTACCAGCGGGCAAATTGCATTGAAATAGTTCTAATAAAGGTAAAGAGATGAAAGTTTTTTCCAAGCTGAATAAGTGTCCGTAGATGATACAAATCTCCTCTCGGTATACCTCGAGTATCACCCCAACCTGTCGAGTAACACGGATGGTTGATTGGAACCACTCTGTACCTGGTTGGTGGCACACAAATGGGTTTAACATGTTCATTGTACATAATAGGCTCCTGCAGGAAAAAACAATAATCAAAATTAATTCATTCCAAGTAATATTACGACCTGGTCTCTTTCCAATTATAAGTTGTAATTAAAGACTCATTTTTCCTTGATTGTGGAACCAGTACTTTTATTTTTATGTAAACTTCTCGATGGCTTGCTCTGTATTTAAGTGACGTTTATCACCAGTACTTCGGTTATGCGTGGACGTTTGTTGGCTTCTTTATTGTTCCTGTTTTATCTACCAGCTAGTCGCCCTAATCGCATTTATTGAAACCAAAACTTCCACATTTTATGTTTTTATTCGTGTATTTATCTTTTAAATAAGATGATTCCATAACGTACCTCTAGTCGTATCAAGGCTATGTCATTTTTCAGCGTTACGTTATCAAAACTAGGATGCATAAATATTTGTTTTATATGATGAAGAGACTCTGTGGCGTCTTTTATATCCACATGATGTTTGCCTACATAAACCTGCCACCGTGTGGGATCTCTGCTTAATGCACTGAAAAAAAAACATAATTCAAATTTATGTTAACACTAAAGTTTTAACTTATTTATACTTCATTAATGAAAGATTTATTATCATCTATAATGATAACTGATCCTTTGGTTCACTTTGCCTTCTGTTAAAGTAGTAAAAACTAAAAACCAAACATTTTGCTCTATTCGCGGTTTAGTGCACAACTCTACGAACAAGAACCTGTCTCGTTTTCCAAGGACCGAAATTTCTTCGCTATATTGGTAAAATTAGGTTATATAACCTAATTGGTTAAAGGTGAGTCTAGAAAAACGAATAACACAATATCAGTCAATGTTTATCATTGGAAAATGCATTTTCTTTAGGGTGACCGGTCTTTTTATGTAAACTATGGAATTATACCATGTCTGCTTAAATTAATGGTCTTCAAGGTAGGTCGTTTCATGGCCATTAGCGTATGTCTGCATCATTAATGTGTTCATATAAACGTGCGTGCTTAGAATAAGACACACACGCACGCACGCACCATCGCACGCACGCACACTCACACATACATCTGGCTAAAAATGTCTTACTCTTCGAAACAGTGGGCTGCTGTAAGAACGAATTCGTTGTTTAGAATACTTCCGCCGCATACTTGTACACCAAGCTCTGCCAACATTGCCTGAAACATTTTTATTACACTATTAATCGAAATATTTTGTTTTACATAATAATAACTTCTGATTTTCAATATGAATGCTGAACTATTTATTATTTTACAACCAAAGAACAGCAATATGTATAATTCTAGGGCGACAGTAGACAAGACTTTTGTCTACGAAGCAACTCAAACATGACATTAAGCGAAAGCATAAATACACATGGTCACATGACCACTATTGCATTATTTGACTCTCGGTCCACTTTGCATAATTGTATTATGCAACATTTTTACCTAAACCCGAAACTTACATCCTTCGCAGCCTAGAATTTGTCTTATATAGGGTGTGATTATGATGTACATTGTATATGTCTTATAGGAACGACTTTTTAATAAATTACGGCATGAATTCATATTAGTCAAGTGTATTCATCTTAACAAGAACAATACTTGTAAATTTATTAAGCATTATATTTAATTTACCATCCATGGCCATGACCCGGGCTTGGCTTCTTGGCCTCCTATAATTCTTGAAGAAGTCGGTTGAATTTCCGGGATTCCACAAGGTTCTGCATCTACATAAAATAGTCATCGTACAAAAAACCGTGTCAATCAATCAGAAATTATCAACAATAAAGATTTCCCGTACGAAAATACAATTTCGTTCAATATTGCCAATTTACTGTTCACGATTGGCACATACTTAACACACGAGTTTGAGTGAAATAATTACCAACGCCATTGAACAAAGTTACTAATGTTAACCGCACATTTTTGGACTCATTTAAATTTCTTCATAAAAAGTCCGCTTGGGACTCTCTTGTTTTCAAAAAAAGCATTACCTGTGTAACCAACGATTCCTGATACTCCAACAAGCACAAATAATGCAATAATCACAACACAGCTCATACTAGTTAATGAATTCGGGTCTTTGACTATCAAACAAAAACCCATTACAAATAAGTTAATACTATTATTAGTTCTAAAGTGTCATGTTTCTATATTAAACATATTGATAACAATGTGGCAGATCTAGACATCGCTTGTGATAAGAGACGTATAAAACGTTGTCCTACTTATGCTGTGTTGGTGAGTCGTGGTTTTGTTTATCAATTATTCCAAGTTTTCTGTTGCCAGTCACAACATCGCAGTCGGGTAAAAAATAGTCTTCAAGTTTCAAGTCCATTTTCAATAATCATTTAGAAGTTTACCATCGGAAATTAAATCAAACCAATAGTCCAGGATTGTATCATAGACCGTCACCTTTGTTAAACCTTCAAGTTGTTTTGTTGTTAAGTGGTACTTTTCAGTCCATCTGTCCGTCCGTCATATATAGACAGATGGAAGAAAAATTGACTATATGATGGACTCACAGATGGACTAGTTTATGCGGTATTATATAAAGGATGTAATATTATAAATTTACTAGTTTCGAAGAAGCATATACCCCACCAGTACCTGGAAAGAATGGTCTTTGAGCGAATAAGCAAACTTTGCTACGTGATAACAGTTTCATTTGCTGATTAATATCATATTAAATTACAAAATAGACTGCAACAAATTACTTTTACAGTACAATAGTTTTTTTCAGCGGCACTGCGCTAATTGTTGCTATTCATGTAGTTGCAATTCATAGTAATTATCACAAAGCGAATGTAATACCATATCGTACCCCATTTGACACTAAACAACGAATAAAATCCCGTTTTTCGGACTGTGAAAATTAATATTGCTATCATTTAGACAAATGCCACAATGTTATATACGCCCTCATAAAAAGTACGAGAAAATACACCAACCGAGGCGATGATTGCAGGCATAACTCATTGTAGACAGACAAAGCAAAATAACACGCATAAATATCTTTAATGTAAACATATTGGATATTTACGTCCTTAGAAGATCTTGAGAAATCTTCACAATAACCAATCAGTCAGTTGTGGTATTTGTCTGACAACTGTAGCTTTATATACGGAGAGTTTCATAACCTATAAGTCTGATACCGTATTTTTGGTATTTCTCAAAATTAAGAGAACACAGTAAATAGAACTACCAGTGGTAAATAAATACATTAAAACCTCAGGTAACGACCACTTCAACATAAAGATCACATTATTTTATGGACAACATACCTTCGGGCCGGTTTTCAATATATTCCGGGCCGCGGCTGGTTCGAATCCTGGTCGCGGCAGGTCATACCCTTCTATGATTTTTTTTTAAAAAATGTCGATTTTCTTCTATATGTGGACAAGTTGCCGGTTCCTAGTGGAATTTCAATGAAACTGAAAAATTAACAAGTGAACTTTATGAACTCAATGAAACCATGGCTAAAGAGAAAAGAAAGCCAGAATTCATGAAGGAAAACTTTCCTCCTATAAACACAATCTTTGACGTTTTAAATACAGCTTTTGGAGCGATGAATAAAAGCTTGGATGACACAAATAATGTAGATGCAGTAACAAAGAAGCCTTGATGTCAGAAAGCGGCTGGATATGATCAAAGAAAAAGCCATTCCTTTGAAGACATTATTTAGGAATATCAAAATTTATCAAATTCTTTGCGCAGTTAAATTTACATTTATTAAGTACACCATGATCAATTTGGTGCACGGAAAGAACATTACCTCTATGAAACCCAACGATCAAATAATTTTCTACCAATCGATTTCAGACAATACATATCCCTGCTCTAGATATCTTTCGAAATTATCAAGACCTATTGCTATAGAATTATGCTCGATTTTTGTTTTATGTTCAATACAGGAGAATTTCTTGTTAGTTCAATACTTCACCTGATGAGAACTTCAGACCGTCGCAAAAATGTCTCAGTAATATATTATTGTAATAAATTGTTGTACTCTGTGTAATATTTTATGATTCTCATGCTAATTGTATACTTTCTTTCTACTTCATATCAGTGCCACTTGACGATTACTTTCGTTCACAGCCATTAAATGTCCGTTTCAGAAGCACTTTTTGAGGTGGTCTCATTATTAAGGTGAAATGTAGATGGAATATTGAAAAATAGTCGTTAAAACAGAAATACGGTTTTATTGGTTTTATGTTATCGGTAATATAAATCAATAACTTATGGTAAAACCAGTAAAAAAACTACCTCCTCAATGTTCAGAAGTCCCTTTAATCATGAGATTTATCTGATTTATTTTATTGGTAGATATACGTTAAATATTTACTAGCAAACACTTGATGGTATTTATTCACCTGGTTGCTGTGAACACAGGTTTAATCATAATTATTTGTACTTACGGCTGATTATTGTCAATAATGTAGATCGTTACTTTAATTAACAGAATAAGACAGAATTTGTTTTATTCCCGTATTATAATAACTACTATTTCTGAAAAATGACTTAAAATAACGAAAGTAATTGTACACTAGTATTTCATTGTTATCTATATTTTGAAATATGTACATAATGAAGTAATTATTTTGGTCCCCATGAATTTACTATGAAAGTGTAGTTCCTAATCCTTTTACAAATTTATTGTGGCATGTTTTACCATTTAAGTTATAATGTTTTATGAAGAAATTCAAACCTAAAGATATTTGACTGCTTTACATTGTAGATATTGATGTTGAAACTACAGATATGTCAGTCGATTATTTCAATGTATTATGATAGAAAACACAGCAGTCAGTTTGATCTTTTTTGTCATTCGTAGACAATCCAAGACTGTAGTTATTGGAAATCTAGAAGATCGATACAAACCCAACGATCAAGATGCGGTGAATTCTATACACCGCGAGATAGAGAGAGGGAAAGCTAGAGTAGAAATTTGCCTCGCCGATCAATACGCTACAAAATGCCTTTACACGGAGGAAAATCTGCCCCGTTCAACTTCTGTTTTTATTGCTGTGGAGGTACAGTGTGATCCGTCATGAGCGACTGATCAATTACTGAGTCTTGTTAGAAGTGATAAGCAGCTATGATGGTTAGTGTATTAAATTGACGATGATTTTTTATCAAGTGTTGTTTGAAAATATGATGGATTGTTTGACTTGGCTGCTTTTGGATTGAGTCCACTAAAAAAGGTAAGGATTTTTACACGTCTGCATTTATAGGACGTAATTAAGTGCATTGAGAACAAAAAATCTTACATAGAATGATAGATCAAATAATCATTATTTCTGTAGTCATATGCTGATTACTTATTAATGATTATATTTATTAATGTATTCATACTAATATATTCCATACGATTTGCGAAGACACTAAAAACCAGTTATTAATTTCATTTTAAATGAATATCGTATTATTTGTTATATTACTATTATACCCATTATGCTTTCCTTTTGGTTGAAGTTAAGCGAACATTTTTGTTTGACTTCATTTGCTTTAAGAACTCAATGTCCCAATGTACCAATGTACCAATATCCCAATGTACCAATATCCCAATGTACCACTGTACCAATATCCCAATGTACCAATATCCCAATGTACCAAAGTACCAATGTACCAATATCCCAATGTACCAATGCCCCAATGTACCAATGTACCAATATCCCAATGTACCAATATACCAATGCCCCAATGCACCAATGTCCCAATGTACCAATGTCCCAATGTACCAATGTACCAATGTCACAATGTACCAATGTCCAAATGTCCCAATGTACAAATATCCCTATGTACCAATGTACCAATGTCTTAATGTCCCAATGTACCAATGTACCAATGTACCAATATCCCAATGTACCAATGGACCAATGCCCCAACGTCCCGATGTACCAGTGTCTTAATGTACCAATGTCCGATGTCCTTTAAAACCTCGTCTTTTGAGTCAACATTATGAAACATAAATCTCATTATCGCCGAATGAAATGTTGACAAATTATAAAGTCTAAGACACAACAGTATTTTGTTCAGTGACACATTTATCACAAGACAAGCATTTCTATTCTGACATATCCGTAAAACATCCATATGTGCACACATATCTGAAACATGTCATTTAAGCCGCAGTATTACTGGGAGATAATTTGTCATTGTCAGTAAAGGTTGTGATTAATTTTTGGAATTGTAAAAAATATTTATTCATTTACTTCAAGTTGGCCTGAATTTCTTAAATCGTCACAAATTGAGATATGCTCAAGTCATATGTTTATGCTGTGAACAAAACTCCAAAACCAATCTTTGTAACAGAGTGGTCTTTATCACCGACGGTCTCTTGTCACTGATGGTATTAATATTCGTATTGAGAAACATCTCATTATTGTTACAGGCGCTTGTATGTTAAATCTTACATGTGTTTACCTTTTATGAATCCTAAATTCCGCCTCTAACTCAAGATATTCTGTCTTGAAAATCTTGACGTTTATGTTGATCTCAATGGTGAGATCTCAATGGAAAACCTTAATGAAAAATTTGTCAGAAGCAAAAGGATACATGATGCGTACTCAGATACTTTTTTATAATTTTTCCATCATTTCAGTGCTTGATTAATTATAGAATGACATTGTTGCAATTTTACATGAAACACGATAAATGCCGCATACTGTTAACGTGCATTGGAGCAGAATTTCCACAATTAGATTTGGATTCACAAGTTTGATTAATAGTTCCATAGTCATTAACTGCGAAACATCAGCATCGTATTGACAAAATGAACAAATTGCTCGGCTCGTTATTTTTTCATTCTTGACAAAATTATTCTGTTCACTTTTCTCTGATTAGGACAGTCATCATTCAAGCTATGTCGTGTCCCGGAGGCAAAGAAAATATTTCACATAAATTCTTTTCAGAAACACTGCAAATAAAGTTCGACCGTCAGAAATGGTAAATGGAAATAAACACATCAGATATTAACAATGGTCTGATCAGAAACCGGGATGGGGGACGAGTGGGTCGGGATACGGGCGATCGAGTGAGCAAACGAATATAAGAGATTGAACGAATTAGAGAACCAAACTTTTTACGAACGAATGAAAATCAACAACAACAAAAGCACACCCAACAACATTCAAAACAACAACAACAAAGCACACCGCCGTAGTTCCTCATTCGAGAAAACGTGCTTGTGTTTGATATACTCGTATATTAGGTGATATATTAACCATATAAAACTATATAACTGTTGATTCCGTACAGGACTCTAGAGAGATTTATATACTGTAAATATATCAATATAGACAATGTATATGATTGTTTACAATCTTATTTCCACTATTTGTTATTACGGTTCACATAATTGTTATGTTCATATTACGAGTTAATCGCATCCAAATGAATTTACACACTAGCATTAACTTCCAATTATTCAATTAGTGCCATTACTAACCATGACTACACTGAAGTTAATTGTTTTATTAATGTCTATACAAATACAATGCAATAAAACTTTGATACCGATATCGCTATTTTGGCTAAAACTGTTCTAAATATCGAGGCTGTCTCATTATCAATTTGAAATAATAGAGAAATATTTGAATCAAGTCCGAAAATAGGTTGTCGTTACAACGAGATAGTCTTAATACCGCAAAGTCAAGGTTTTGTGTAGCCACGGCCGTGGTCCAGTGAATAGAGCGCTGGACTTGCAGCCCAGAGATCCGGGTTCGAATCCCAGTTGCGGCAGGTCATACCTTTCCATGAAAATTTGACAATAATGTCAATTTTTCCTCCACGTGTGGAGAAGTTGCCGGCTCCTTATGGATGGATAAGTTAGTGCTGGTTAGTATACCGTCCAGGAAAACTAGTTAGGTGAACCGGTCGCCGTATATAACTGAAAATTTGTTGAAAAAAGACGTTCAACCCCAGTGACATTAAGTCACATAAAACAAACTAACAAGGTTTTGTGTAAATTATTAAATACCAGTGTATATAAAAAAAACTCCACCAGCTTGTACGGTTCAGACAAAAACTGCGACCCAGGAAGAACGCCTGACAATATTTAGTTATGGACTAACGTGTTGTTCTGTTGGTTAAGTTACAAAAGCTAAACTTTGCCTGAATTCCCAATCAGTACCTTTTTCGATTGTACGCTATCAAGTGGACCATTGGTTAAAAGTATAAATTTCGTGTTTGAATGGAGTTCCAACGACCTCCGTGAAAATTTAACTGACACACACGGACAGATTTGTCGATCGCAAGCATTCAAACATTCCTTGAGGTAATGATGGATTTTAGTAGTAAGCGGAGGAGCAGGTTAGTAAGTAACAGAGTAACACTGGTCGAATTAACTGACGGGGGTTCCATTATTTCAATGTAAACTTTCACGTGTAATTCTAGCAAGATAGTTTTTTTATTGACAAGAAGGGACATGGAGCCAGTGTATTGTGTAATTACAATTGATCGACATGACGTGTTGATTGACTCTCCTGCCTGAATTACGACATAACACCATTGTCTAGTTTGCTGTCTTGTATAAACACAAGTCTGCATCAAAATGTCGGATAGAACTGACCGATTCCATGACATACAGAATTCGATAAAATATTTATCCCAATGGTGACCACAAAGTCATAAATAATTCATACTGCTATACTATTTGCTTATTAATTTCTTTATACCAATATACAGCCAAACATTTGAACAAGGCCAGCCGCTAGGATAGAAAATAAATTCCACGTCGGCATTTTATCAATAAGTGGGGCCCGATTCCCAAGTATGTCTAAACTATAAGATTACAGTCACAGTGTTTTAAACCTTACTACTCTTTAATGTAAATGATTTATCTTTCGATATAACAACCGTGTTTCAGTTTTGTACGGCGAACAAATCATCTAACCAGTGCTTCTGGGGTACTTACTTGGATGCCGGTTCAAATGGTGAAACTTAATACGAACTTGGTCGATAAGTTTTTCTAAGCATGATCTTTTCTATCAATAAATAATGAGTGATGAGCAAGGACTACAACCCTTACTAATATGGGCATTAATTCATGTCAGGAAAAATAATTCAGAAGCTATTATAATTTCAAATAATACTTAATGTCCAACAATGAATTCATAAGTTACAAAATCACGAGCTCCCCCGGAATTTTGATTTTAAGAACAATCTGAAAAATCCTGGTTGTTTTTGTCTACCGTTGTTTATTTGACCAATAACAAGGCTGCATTTTGCAGATGTTTTGTTCTATCATAAGCTTATACCATAAATTATATTAAAATCTTCAAGAGTTTTAGAAGAGAAATTATGTATTGATGAAAACACTAAAGTAAGTTTTTGTCTCAATCGGCCGTATTGGTTCTGTTCCTGTCGCTCTACGGTGTCTGCGGTGATAATTTGTGAGTTTATGGCTAAGCATGTGATAAAAACGTCACTTAATTTGTTACTCACTGTATCGTTCAGGCAGAATAATATAGCAAAAAATGTCAGAGCAATTTATTTGCAAAAAACAAGACGCGCAGCACTTTAAAGGTGTTGACGGTATTGCGGTGTATTCATGTCTGTTTTATCTAAGCCTTCTAAAAGTCAAGCTGTGAGCAAAAGCTGTTAAGTGATGAGAAAAATACATGTACGTCCTTTATGTATATTTTCCTTTATTCCTTTATTTATTTGGTACATGGTATTGGTAACGTGTCAAAGAGTGGTAGTTGTTCCCAAGCGGCCTCTAATTACCGTTTGTCTTTTATACAGTTAGTCTTTAAAGTTATCTTCACATTAACAGTTGCCTTGATTAAAAAGAATCGTAAATAATGCAAATAAAAGGAGCTTTCACTTATCAGTATTCAGCCTTCCTTGAAAACGTTGATAATTAATGTAATTATGATTAGCGCTAATTCAGGCTAAAGTGCACTGAAAACCGTCACTTGAATCAAGCGGTTGTTGCTCGCAAGCGGGCTGTAGATCAGTTTGCCGATTTCATAGAAAAGCAAGAGTCATGACTGATAATCATTTGCTTGCATTATGCGTCTATGTCTGAAAGACTTATATCATAGAAACAAAACATCGCCTAATAAAAATGAGAAACATAAAATTACATTAATCGAGAATTTTGTATATTCATCTTCAGTTTGCGTGATTATAGCATAATTGTTTCAAACGGATGGAAACAATAGAACGCTTAAAGCATCGTTTAACTGTAATTCAGTGCGTGTTATCATGTTGTAAAATCGGAGAAATTAACCCTGTTAGGTCAATAACTCACTTACAATGTACCACATTGACTACCTTTGTATATTGCTACCAAGTCATTTCATGCTGTCAGGTTTAAAAAGCATTTATCACGCAATAGGTTAATATCACTTCTTTACGGATAAACACAACGTTGAACGATGTTTATCGAAGCATTTGGCGGAAAATTACGACATTAGATAATGCTTATCGAAACATTTGACGGAAAACACGTCAAAGATCGAAAACAATGTAACCGGATAAGAAAATATCGTTCATTAATGGTCATAATAGGTAATAGACGATGTATAACTATGAATATGATGAACAAACAGAGAGTAAATATGTGTACATATTTGACAGAAATGTGTTTTTTATATTTAAAGTGATTTGTTCATTTGTCCGGTTGCACATAATGTATATTTTGCACTAATATCTACATTACAGAAAAGGTTCTGTTTGCGGTAAAAACAGGAGTGAATCACTGTTAAATGTTGTCCTTTGCAATACTGAATTGATTTCTAATGCAACTGAGATTAAAATGTCAAATGCCGAGAAACGTGGATCATTTACGAGTGAATACTCAATATCGCTATTGATAATTTTCATGTGATTTCTAGGTTTCCGTAAAACAATATTTTAAGTAAAGTTATGTCGTATTGAAATACAACACTGTAAGGTTGGTTTCTCGTACAGTCACAACTGAGAACACAACTCCCCCAAAGGATTTTTCTCTAAGGTTTTACGTCGGACCAACAACCAGGGTCATTTGGCGACTTTTCAAGCTTTAGCGATGGAGAAGACCCCAGACGAGCACCTGGATAGAACCACCGACCTTCCGTAAGCTAGTTGGACAGCTTCCTCATACACGAAATTTGAATTTCCCGGATGGGTTGGGGGTTCAGAGACCCTAACAACTCGACCACGGTGGTCCCGCCTTCAAGTGAGGAGAAATACTATATACTCATTTCCTTTGTTCGGAGGTTCATTTCATATAAATACAAAAAACAAAAACAGCAAGCAAGTGAATAACGTCCACTGCAGACATTTGTACGTAGTTCGGTTTTCCCAATTGGGGTGTTGGGATTTTACCGATCGTACGTATGCCTAGTTTATTGTCTACCGATTAAACACGCTCAAGTCCAGCGGGAAAGACGTATGTGATTATACAAAACAACTCCATATTACAGATGTTTAATCGTCCAATAAATAAAACGTAAAACGAGGTTACCAACTAAATAAAACACTGATTTTAAATTTGAATTAAACGAAATATATCTATCACTGATCGTAAGTCCAGGCGAAAATATTATTAAAATTTAACGCTAATAAACAGCCGACATAGTTTTGATATAATTCACTGGAAAGGGCTAGCGTCGACTGCCAACTACCGACTACCGACTCTCGACTGCCAACTCTCGACTCTCGACTGCCCTGGGTGGCGAGCGCACCTGTTTTATATCATCCCCAATGTAGGTACCCAACCTTTTCATCATTTTTGAGTGTTCTGCGCACAAGTGCGTGCAGACTCTGGACAGTATTACCAAAAAGGTCTAAAGATCAAGAACTAACATCATGAGTCAGGTATTTTTATCCGTTTGTGAATTTTTGCGTTTGTAGTCTAAACTTGTTATATCCTCACCTGACCCGGATAGATATATTTAGTTTCTACACTGCCACACATTTATGTAAATCATAAGTCAAATAAACCTGAATAAAAGTCAGTTATGTATAAATGTTATTGCATTATTTCCCCCTGATGGCCTTTGTTTTATGATCATCTCTGAATAACGATCATCTTTTTTAAGACCACCTTTATTAAGAATTATGTCATGCCATCAAGAAAATGGAAGACACAATTTGCCTGATGCCAAAACTGTTTTTAGTGATAACTTTTGGTGATGTATTTCAATGATGTCTTTTAGTAATTTTTTAGTGTTGTCTTTAAATGATGTTTTTAGTGATGTCTTTTAGTGATGTCATTTAGTGATTTCTTTTTTAATTATTTCTTTTAGTGATTTTTTTAAGTGATGTATTTTAGTGATTTCTTTAGTGATGTCTATTAGTGATAAAGAGTAGAAGTGTGCGCTTTATGGAGAGTCTATTCTCAGCGGCCTGTTTGGTTTATTATATCAGTGGTACCAATATATTGTTTCCGAAAAAGCTGTCGTATACATGGTGGTCTCTGTATACAGGTGGTCGATAATTCCTGCTGCATTATTCATAAATTATTTAAACTTATTGAGAATGAGGATGGCATTGACTCCTCTGCACGCTTTGGCAGGATACAATATTTTTGGTGTTGTCATGATGTAATGACACGGCCTTATAAGCGCAAAAACTTCTGTTTTTCACCAAATTATTCCGATGTTTTATTAGACCCTGTCAGCCAAGCAATGGTCTTCGTTGCTTTATTGTCTATCGATACGCGATGTGGCAGCCGCCTTAAGCGACGATCATTAAACATTGGTCAGTTATTTTGGTATTCATATACGATCGTTCCAGTCTCGTGTCAAATGCTTTTACAAGACAAATATTGACTTCGAACGTACACACTCTCTCTCGCTCGCTCCCGCAGATTAATGTATTTTTTGTCGGATTGTGAGAATCCGTTCTGAATAAGGTGACAGGAAAATAAAGTGAAGTTAGCTATATATGGATGTATTGTTCTTCGGAACGGTTGAATAATTCCCCCGTAAGTTATTCAAACATTTTTTCTTGAATTATCGGTAAATGTCTAATATGCAAAAATTCGCTTTCTCTTCTCGTAACTATGAATAACGATTTTGTGCATAGATTCTACATTGTGGTACCAATCTTTAGTGGAAACTGACCACCCAACAGCAATAGATTTGTGTATGATAGATTATCATATGCCACTCAAAGAATGCTCACTCCAGCTTACGTCAGGTCGCTGGTATTACGCCATGATCTTACTCCACCATTAAAACTGACGTCGCCAAATGACCTTAGCTGTTAGTGCGACGTTAAACCCCAGTGATAAAAATGATACATTGGTGATTTGATATCTGTAACTGGATTGTGTTCTATTGTAATCTGCATTTCATTTTCGTTCAACCAAGTACTGATCATCCCTTGGGAATCATTAACTTACATGTTGATTCAAATGCATTGAATTGATGCAAGGAAAACAGAAAATGGAAGCATAAGCGAACTTTGCCAGTTATTTAATCATGAAACCATTGTTCGGATTATACAGTTCAATCGTTTTTGCGTATATCAAATATCGCAATTTGAATCAAAATCTAATTATCGCGATATGATTTTCGTGAATACACCGTAGGATATATTTATTCTCATGCATCATTTAATCTTCACGATTTTGTGCTCGCGATTTTCAGAATGAGCGAGCTAGGGCTTAAATCAAATGTTAGATTGTCTACCATTTTCCATTCTTAAATTAGTAAAATGACAAAAAATGTCTTGGCTGCGCATGGCTGTAGACATCTCTTTTCCGGCAAAATATATCAAAGCTTTGGACATTTTGATCATTCGACGTATGGCCTAGTAGCCAGTACAGTAAATGCCACTTACCGACTACTGAAATTTTAAGGTCACCATAAATTTCGTCCACCCTTAAAAATGCGACCAAACATATTACAATGGACAGGTTTGTAGGTCATTGCAAGCTTTTCTGAAAATGAGAAGCTAGAACAAACAGAACTCCATTCTGTAAAAATCGCTAAAATATGGGGTCTTTTTATGAATTGGTCACGTAACTGCAAACTAATAATTCTTACAGGATAGTCTAGCGATATGTTTTTTTCTAAGAAATAATTTTTATTATTGTAACAAGAATTTGATCATAAGCTAATTAAGGAAAATTCATTAATATTTAATTGATTGAAATTAATGCATCAAATCGGATCGTCTCAACTTAATGTTTAATGTACATTCTAATTATACAGTATTGAACAGGAGTCTTTTTACTTTCAACACATAAATTTTATCTAATTGCCTTATCAGCATAGTAATTCACTTTTAATGTTAGGCGCACTAATGCAAGTCGTTCTTGAAGCCTTCTCGCTATCTTAAATACATTAATCCTACCTCTCCAAGATTTTTCATTGTTCTATGATAATATTGTCCCATTTATATTCAAGCTGATTGACAATCTATCAGCCTGTCTACTTAATAATTGTATTATTGATTGAAAACAGATGACTTTTGTGATATCTCGTATACCTCATCTGTAACTTGTTCTGAATTTGTAATTAAACATTTGTAACGTCGAAGTTTTCTGTTACAGAATCGATGCCTTTAATGATTTGAATTAATTTCTTGAAAGGCTGTATAAATTATCGCCTGATGAAAAGGATTTACACACCGTACACGATGCTCTTAAACATTATTAACACAGCGGAGTGAGTTCACGTACCGTCAAACCGTATATCAGGACCATCCATTGGTTAGTCAAACATGGTCTTTATTTGATGTGGTTTTTGTTTAGAGCTGTAAATAACAACAATAATCAGACACATTTGGAATAGGAGTAAATATCACCGTGTGAACAATGGTTGTTATTTAGTACACAAAAATATATATAAAGAACTGAAACCTCCAAATAAAGGCCATCTCTGCATGAGCACTTTGATTCTTTTCTTCCTTCGATGACATTTCCTCACAGGTTTCACTGTATTCTCCCACTGTACTCTCTCACTCAAATTAACAAACACGTGACTATTGGTTTGTTCACAGTTTTTCTAAATGCTTTATTATTCTCATTCTGGTCGGTTCCCACGCTGGATACGTTTGCAATATAGAACTTAATTAATGAATTACAACTATACAATTAAAAACAGTTTGTGTAACTTGAGCACTTCCGATGATTAGCAAATATTTACGATCGATTTCTCAGATAATTTGCTAATATTATACTTTACTGTAGACCTTCTCCAGTTACCATTGATTAGAATTCATTTGAAATAACAATTCAAAGTATCAACGTGTACTTGATAATGATTTATACTAATCACTAATATTTGATATCCGCCTATATTTGTGTGGTTTCATTATGATACTAGGTTTACAATAGGATCCATTACTCGTTAATTAAACAGAACGAACGACTTAGATAATACACAGTAACCAGTCTATCCGGACCCTGCGTGATGCGTTCATTTTCGTTGACGCAAAACTGTTCTAGCGGCTTCTTCGTCAAAAATGAAACAAACTTATTTTTCACCAATACACTGAAACACCCGCATGGTGAATTTGGATAGAGTGACTATTCAGATGCAATTGGATAATTTATTTTTCTCCGAACACGCCGCTCTTGATTTCATTGTATAGAAATAGTAAAATATGCATATAACAAAGTAAAAAATCGGGTCCGCGGGGATTCTCTATGACTGTATTCTATTGTACCTCGGTTCTATCATGGTTAAAATAAAGGAAAAGTAGTTTTATTATTCAAACATCATTCAACCAAACTTAAATTAAGAGGACCATATTTAGAACAATTGTTTATAAAAAAATGTACTAGTACTAATAGTTTGTACATTTTACAGAATGTACTGTCTTTAATGATCCCATGTAGAGGAGAAAACTGTCTTGTTGTAGACTTTAATTGATAAATAAATATTAGCCATTAATGAAAATATAAGTCTCATTACGAAGGGGTCGTATTATAGTAGTTTCAAGAACAGTGTTTAGCTGTATTTCACTCTATTTTCAGGTTTGATTTATGTTGTCTACGTTCATCTTAGCCATAAAATGATGAGAGGTTCTGGCAGAGTCATTATTCATCTCTGTTTATGAGAAATATTGAACCAATATGTCACCCAGACATCAAATCATCTATTACATATTACTGAGTACTTCATATTGCTGCCTGCGCAGTACCGCATATAAAACGAGGTCGACTGCGCATCAAGGTAAGCTCACGTAATTTTATTTTTTTAAAGCATTTTTATGGTGTCACATTTCTACATACACTTAGCGAGTTAATTTTCGCGAAAGTCTGAACATTTTCGTGAAAAAAAAGATTAATTTTCATGAAATAATAAGTACATTTACTATCTGGTGGAGAAATGTTATTGTAAAAAGTTATTGAGTTTTCGTGAAAATGTCTGTTTTTCATGAAAATCTAGTAGATTTTCATGAAAATATTCTGATCATATTATGCAGAAATATTCCACCATGCATTTTACTTTTACAATTGACATTCCGTATAGCCAGGTGTTTTTTTATATTATCTGTCCCATAAAAGAATCATATAAGACAAAAAACAACGTATTACCTTATTAAAACGTTCCTGGTAAAACATGGTTCTTGTAGATATTTTAAGTCACCTGTTGTGTATAGAGGTGTAAAACCAATGGTTAATCTGGAACTTTTTAATCACGTGGCATGGCCTGACATTAGTACGAGCACGTTTATGTCGTCTTTCGGTAAAACTTGCAAATACGAGTACATGTATTACAAAAGCCAGTGAAATTTACGACATTACCGATGAGAAAATAAAACGATATAATATGTGAAATAATATAAAACAGGCATATATTTCCCATTTGAGAATGAAGTAATGAGATCAAAATGTCATCTTAAAGACAGAATGATTCCACATCATCATATATACTTATGTTGCTTGTCGTTTTAATCATCCATATATTTATCTTCTATCTTACAAAATGTGTCCTTGAACTAAATGAGAGATCAATTAATTTGTCTGACTGTGAAGATTTAGTAGGATTTGAGCGATGTTATGATACTTGCATTTTCAAAGATAACTTACACTCAGCGCATAAAACAGCGCTCAGTTAGGACTAGAGACATCAAGCGCATAAAACAGCGCTCAGTTTGGACTAGCGACATCAAGCGCATAAAACAGCGCTCAGTTTGGACTAGCGACATCAAGCGCATAAAACAGCGCTCAGTTTGGACTAGCGACATCAAGCGCATAAAACAGCGCTCAGTTTGGACTAGCGACATCAAGCGCATAAAAAAGCGCTCAGTTTGGACTAGAGACATCAAGCGCATAAAACAGCGCTCAGTTTGGACTAGCGACATCAAACGCATAAAACAGCGCTCAGTTTGAACTAGAGACATCAAGCGCATAAAACAGCGCTCAGTTTGGACTAGCGACATCAAGCGCATAAAACAGCGCTCAGTTTGGACTAGCGACATCAAGCGCATAAAACAGCGCTCAGTTTGGACTAGCGACATCAAGCGCATAAAACAGCGCTCAGTTTGGACTAGCGACATCAAGCGTGTTGGAACTAAAACCATTCTCAGACAAAATTCCCTGAAATCATACAATGAGTTGAGCTTCATGCTTGAATTTCATGTTTTGAATGTTCGAGTTTTTAATTTAACCACTGGGCTAAATTTGAGGTTAGGTTAAGAAGTTAGCCAAAAAATAAAACCCCTAAACAAGATGGCTGCCCTTGCTGCATCAAATGCTAGATGACCTCGACATATTGGACAAGTAAACGGACAAACTAAGGATCGGAGTTTTATACAATCACTCATCAAAACTTTCACCGAAAGTTTAATTTGTGTTTATACAATTGAGCGCAGATCGGAATATATACTGATATAATGAATTTTTCATAAATTTGAATGTCCAGTAATGTGCCGGAAACGCTAACGGTTTATCAAAACCTAAAACAAAAGTTCAAAAAGACAAATAAAGAGATCCGAGTATGGCGATGAATTTCAAGTTGAATCCGTGTATCGTTTTTGATCATAATTGAAAAAAGATACATTATAAAATACATGTAGACACAAATAATTATCGATATCAAAAAGAAATAGACTAGGTGCTGGAGGTCATTCCATTTAAAACGACAGCCGGATATAACGGCATTCTTCCATATCCCACCGATGTCGTTTTAACGGATGCGTACAGTAATAACGCATATCTGTACGTAAGCCGATGTCAGTATCAAGCAAGATGCAGAAAATTCGGGACAAAAATCGTAAACACAAATCGAACGTCGCTTTTAGGTGTACTCAATATAGCCGTATAATCTTCGTCTTCTAATTTGATAGAATCCTGGGAAGCAAAATCTGTTTCTTTTTCATCAAAGATTTTCCATGCCGTATAGTTACACGCAAATTAGTTATTGATTTGGAGTAGCATTAGCATCATTAGCGACATTTTTATAACAACGCATCTGATTGAAGAGACATTCAAATGCATGATTTTTTCTACTTTTGTGAATCAATTGAGGCTTTACAGCCTGTTGACACACTGTGTTGTAGCTAGTTAGCATTGAGGCTGTTCCTAACGGAGCGGAGCTTTGCTGTAATATGGTAAATTGTATATGATGACAATTTTACGTGCTGTTTTATTTGCATTTCTCTATTGTGAATTGTTTTATGCTGTCCAGGTTTATTTGTCAGGGAGACATTTAATGTTTGTTTTGCGTGTTCAATTATTAGCGCTAGATTGTTTTATTTCTATGAGAATTCAGCGATTAGCGATTGTCTTATTCCAAATGGTAATGAGGAAGCATATTATCAAATCACTCACAGGATATGATGTACTTCACTGTTTAACTCTCATTAATTCAAACTGAAGATCTGTTTTCTCCATCCATGTATAGCTATATATAGAAGCGTCTGGTTGACGGTGACTTGTTTGTATAACTTCGATGTTTAAAAGGACATATCTCCGGGTTAATATAAGAATGAAAAGATTCAAATATGATTTCCGTATTTCGTCTATATTTGAAGTATATATGTTCAATGATGATGAGGACGTTCTTTTGTTAAACGGTGGTCTCATACCAGAGTTTTATAGACACTATAATTTATCTAGTACGAATATTATATTACACCATAATCAAGTTATACATGAAACATCAATTCCATATTTTTCGTAATGCATGTGGTTATAGGGCTAGAAAAAATATAGTCGTGTTTGAAAAAATGGGTAGATAGGTTCTTTTCTAAACTTATCTTTACATTGGAAGTACGATTCATCCACACATATTTTCGTATATTTGACTTTACAGTCGGAAACTTTGGTTTGGCGTCAAGAAAATCGGTCTGGAGGGTAACAGGGAACATTACTACTTTTCATGCCCTATCATTGAGGTTTTACTGTAAATTTGTTGTTTACAGATGGGATTCGGTCTAACATATCTTCGTCTTGTCATAACACCACAAACTATACACCACCAAGATGTATAGATCACCCAGATGGTTATGGATGTGACTGTGGTCCGGGCTTCCACTGGAATACTGAAGTTTGTATGTGTAAGTATAAAAATATTCTGCTGATTTATAACTGAGCGAGTGTTGAAAGCAGGCGAAAACCCAATAATGAAAACAAATGCAAAGAATAACGATAGTCATTTGTTATATTATCATTCGGGCATGTCACCATACTTATTCATAACAAAATCAGCGTACAGCTTTCTCCCGACATGTAAACTAATTTAGTGCAATTTTGTTATACCCAGCTCTCCAAACAATTTATATTTCGCGCTTTTGTTTCTCAGTCAAAATAGTTTAAATTAAGGCCACATTATCAATTACTCGAAATACGTAAATAATATTGGCCTAAGACCTGGAACATGCGATTAGAAGATTCCACGTATTTCTCATGCCCTCATATAGTTTGACTAATCGACTGAAGACTGTAAGAGAATACTTCTAAATCGAGCCTACACTAATCTCTTTGTGTTACAATTTAATTAAATACTTTAGTTCTTTAATTCTTTCAAACCACTTCCTACCTTTTCAGTGCGACATTCAAACTAAAGAAATATCGTTCCGCACAAGAAAGAAAATAATTATTCTCGCTATCCACCATTATTAAAACTATAGGGACCTGGATTCCTGCTGGATGTCGTATTGTTTCAGTGTTTCCTGTCTGTAAAATACATGTAAAAATCAATATAACATGAAATAAAAAAACCGCATGTTGTAGAATATTAACAAAAGTATACAAACATGAATTATTAATGCGATTCTGTATTCAGAGCTGTTCAATAATCAGTTAGACTTTATTTTAAAATTCTTTGATACTGTGAATGGCTAAATATAGAATAAAAGTCACAGGCACACGTTAAAGACCGTTTGACATTTCTGTAAAATTTATTTTATAATGGTAATGCGTGCGTTCGTCAGAATGCGTCATGTGAATATTTTTCTTTAATTAAAAATTAATTCGTACCTTAAACATTACGATTTATCGATTTTGTTTCAACAGTCAGACCTGATAATAAATGGTACGTACCCCAGGGTGAGAAAAGATTGGTTTTATACACAATTGGCCGTTACTCAGTTGCTAAATTGGTGTATCATGAACTGTTGTACTCACAAAATGAGCGGCTTGTTTACAATATGGCTGTTATTAAAAGTGGTGCATTAGCACAGGGTTAACTATACTTAAAGGTTAATTTAGAACCCTAATATAAGTTGGCTAATGAAATTAACTATTGTCTATGTGCTATTTTAGGTACTCATACAATTTACGATGTAACAAATAATTGTGTTAGTTTCTATGTGACTTAATGTTACTGGAGTTCAACGCCGTTTTAAACAATTTTTCAGTTATATACGACGACTGGTTCACTTAACCAGTATTAATTTACCCTTCCACAAGGAGCCCTCAACTTCTCTACATATGGAGGAAAATCGACATTTTTTCAAATTTTCATAGAAGGGTATGACCTGCCGCGACCGGGATTCGAATCCAGATCTCCGGGTTACAAGTCCAGCGCACTAACCAGGACCATGACCGCGGCCTGAAACTATCAATAGTACCATGAAGTTTAATACCAGCGTAATGTTACATCTTCAAAATTGTCATTTTAATGATGTTTCTTATTTCTATTTTATACCAATTCGTGTTTCAGTTTTGTTCTCATACAAATCCTTGTCCTTCAGTTCGTATAATCAAATGATCTTAACACAGTTCATTTACTTTCTTGGAACTCAACTTTTGTTGATAACAATGCATTATGCGTGAAATGCAAACACTGCTAATCTGTGAACAAAGGACACCAAAAGGAGAGAAGATTTGTTGAATATGTGACCTTTCTCGTGGATGTTTTGGTTGATTATCTATTAATGATTTTATTCCAATGGTGGCCTTTTTAGATCGTTAACTCAGATTGGCCGGTAGACAAACATAAATCATGTTCTAGTACTTGTACATCTTCTTAGCTTAACATAAATCTAAATCCTGATTTTACGACTCAATCAACTTGCTACTTTAACCTCTGGTTTTGCTACAACAATAATGAAACAAAATCATCATCGAGAAAGTTCTTCGCAATTAAACCTATGTCTTGGCTGGTCCAAACGTTTCACTATAGTTTTATTAATATATTCACTTTCAGCGACGGCCGTAGATTCTCGCTTAGAGTTTTCCCTACAATCACCAGTTCGCTACACACTGCTAACGGGCAAAGCCTTTCCAAAACTTACAGAGTTTACCATTTCATTTTGGATAAAGGTAATATGTTTAATTTTATAATTTGTTCATTGTTTTCAAAAAATTCCCCAATTTTCTCTGAAGTTTTTTTATCTTGTCAAAACTAAAATCTAATTTCTCGCTTCAGTTATGTCGGAATATCCATTTGAAGTCTATATTTTAAGTCATCGGAAATACACGTGTGTTTTATTTTGAAAGATATTATATCAGCTATGAGAAGTTAGAAAAACATTGAACATTATTTGAAAAAGCGACTTCTTTAACTTTTGTAGCAATAAGTCCTGTTAGGGGATTAGTTTTTTTTTTTTTGGTACCATGTTGTGGAGTTTTGGAGAGGTGTTTGTGTTTTGTATTGCATTACACGGTTCGTAGTTTCTATGTAGAAGCGTGGTTGCTGATGTTTGTCATAAGGGTTTTAATGCGGTTACATGGTATGTGTGGTACGGTGGAATAGTTTGAAAGACGGAATCCGTTTAAACTTTCTGTTTATAACATCTAATACGCGCCAAAGCTCATGCAAAACCCCTTTGACCAAGTATTGACAGAAAACAAACATTTCGTGAATAAAAATAATTTGTAACAATGTTAGACCTTCTGAATAATAAAACTAATTTTCTGAAAGTTTCGACAAATTTAAATTATGGCTGACAAACACAGCAATCGTTGATTATCAAAATACAGAATCCTCGCAATCGGGAATGGCTCCACTCTAGAACTGTTGTAATTTTAGCTATTTACTGAAATCGTATTTACTCAGTCGGAAGTTTCTTCATTCCGGTGAACAAGACATAATTGTTGCGATTGTATCCATGCAGATTGTGATACGATTAGCCGTAACTGTAATCGAGCATAATATACTTATTACACACTGTATCTAACACATAACATAGCATGTTCACAAACCCGCTTTGAATCAATATAAGCCAAACAGCGGCGTATTTTGTGAATATTCTTGCATCTTTAGAGTCGTGTTTATAATTGAGATCGTGCTAGCATGCTTACGGCATTAGTTTGCGATGTCGCTTAAGAACATTTTATGGGTAAAATTCTCAATTAAACAATTCCTTTGCATGAATGAACTTTATTTGAAATAAGATAATGGTTTATTTACCTAATGAGCTATATCATTAGATATAATATACAATAATATTCATCGTTGAAAGCTCGATGAAAATTTGTGAAGAAAATTGCTTTTACTGACAAATAATACCGTTTCTAAATATTTTGATGTAATTCGCCAAGGGTATATTTGCAGCATATTTACAGTTTTAAGAAAAAGTATGTCCATTGATAAAAGAGAGTTCTTGATAAATACAAAAACGTCAAACTAGTGGTTAATGTTTGAGGAAATTTGTGAATATCGTTATTGGCAGATAGAAATTCGTCATTTGAAGTACCGTCGATGGTTTTCAGAAGACGTTGAATGTATTTAGAAATTGAAACTGAACACAATGTAATATTTTCTGTTTCCAGGTGCCTGACCCGGCATTAAATGGTACAATAATGTCCTACAGACACGACAAACATAAAAATGTTTTTGTTATGAGCAGTGGACCATCGCTTACGTTTGAAATCTGGAACCAGAAGATTTCTACTAATATGGTATTTGCTCGCAATGACTGGTGTCACGTGACATGGACCTGGTATGCTAAAGGTAGGAATCAATGTGTATAAATAGATGTAACAGAAATTAGAGGATAATTTAATTGTAATCCAAATGCCCAAATCAGAATGAATGGATGAATGAATGAATGAATGAATGATGAATGAATGAATGAATGAATGAATGAATGAATGAATGAATGAATGAATGAATGAATGAATGAATGAATGAATGGATGAATGGATGAATGAATGAATGAATTTCAGTTATATTATTTCCATATTTGGAATAAACTGTAAGACCAGCACAATATTAATACCATTTTGTGTTTGAAATGAAGTTTTGATTTCGAGGGTTTACGGTACTTGAAGGTCCCTGTTCATATGAGGACTCATTGGCTTGATTGCAAGCTTTTTATCAGAATTCCTCCAAGCAGCTTTCAAATGTAATTCCAGACGGAGTATGGGCACTGTACATTAATGGCAAACACAAGAAGAAAAATTCTATTGGCCCTCAGAGAGATATACCATCAGGCGGAGAGTTCGTGCTCGGACAATCACCCCGTGTGGAGGCAGGCTTTAATGTTCAAAACGCTTTCGTTGGGGATTTGACGCATTTCCATATATGGACGTTTGTCTTAACTCAGAAAGAAATAGAGCATATTAAAGGATCTTGTGCCTTGATGTATTGTGGTGATGCTGTACAGTGGAATGAATTCAGGAGGGGAACACGCGGTGCAATGAGAATGAGATGGCCCTCAGGTGTCCTACGTAAGTTATTATATGATAAAAATCTTCACGTTTTTGTGTGTGTGTGTGTTTTAAAGTTTAAGAATTTGATTTTTCATTTCTTTTGTTGGCTGTGAGATGGTCCCGAACTGTTACAAATAAATCCAATTCGAATGACAACTTTTGTGTATGTTTTAGGTGTGCTCATATCTGCATTTTTAGACATTGGACGGATATCTCTGAATTCTTTAAAGTACTATCCTAACGAAAATCAGCATTAAATTTTTTTTTAAGTTTGGCCGAATAATTTTGTCTTCTCTAACGCTTTTGGAATTTCTTTTTCAAATGCATGTAGTTAAATTTGTTAAATTGTGACCTTTCAATACTAAAGGATTGGCATCGAAGTTCTGTTTGCACGAAACAAGTATTTCAGCAAGCAACATTACACATAGTTAATGTCGTGATTCAAAGTATTGGCTACAACATAGATCTCTCTCCTCTTACAGATGGTAATTGTTTTACTGAAGATGAGGTTGGAATATCATGTAATAAGTATTGCAGTGACACTATAGGTATGTTTATGCTTAGATGGTAATAACTTTATGCATACAGTAAAACCTCACTAAGCGATCTTTTCATTATTACGACTACCCTACCTAAACAAGTCTTAGACAGGTTGTCATAATTTACGGAATATTTGGACTTGGTATAAAGACCATCTGAATGTTTCGACCGTTCTTGTCTAAAGGTGGTTTAATGTATGTACGTCATTGTATTGATTAATCTCTATCTCTTATGAGTATTTGCCGTAAGTAACCACAATCAACTTTACGACCACCAGATTATAAAGGTCAACTATTCTAGGACCGGAATTCTGTTCTTTATTTGTGTTTCAACAGTACTAAAATCGTTTTTATTCCAATGATGATCTTAATATTACAGTTTTGACATACCTTCAAATGCAACAACACTATATACTCGTACTTTATGAATAGTTCCCATAACACATAATATACTTCACAAATAGTTTTCATAACACATTATATACTTAACAAATAGTTTCAAAAACACATTATATACTTAATAAATAGTTTCCATAACACATTATATACTTAACAAATAGTTTCCATAACACTTTATATATACTTAACAAATAGTTTCCATAACATATTATATACTTAACAAATAGTTTCCATAACACTTTATATATACTTAACAAATAGTTTCCATAACATATTATGTACTTCGCAAATAGTTTCCATAACACATTTTATACTTCACAAATAGTTTCAATAACACGTTATATATTTTACTAATGGTTTCCATCAAATTTATGATTTTAGGAGCTCAATGTAACGAGCAGATTGTAGAAAACATAAGATGGACCAGAACTCCAGCCTTAAACACGATATCAGTAAAATGTCCTAAAGATGTTTTAAGCCCGGAAGTAGATGTGAATTCAACAGGTTGGTGGCACGTGACAAAATTTGCTATTTCTTTTTATATGCCTTCAAATACCGTTGTATCCTGGAGGTCAATTTTTTTCGTAGATCGATGCGCGAGTTTAGCAATCACGTTTTTTTTTTCACGATGTATAAGATGTCTTGACAAGACTTTAAAGTGCAGGAATTTAAGTGCGGGAGAAAATGTCTTTATCAGCGTTTTAAATTGTACAATACCACAGAAATGAGACAAAAATCAACATAGAAGTACCTTTTAACCTTCATTTTTTGGGGGAACAAAATAACTCGAAGGTCTGTTACCTGATGTTGATTATTCGAATGGATGCTAACACGTAAGCTTTACACTTTGCTTTGAATATTTTACAAGCATAAAAATCATAGAAACAGAAGAATTAGTAGTAGGAATGATAATATTTCGCTAAGAGAATTGAATTTCGAAAGGAACATTTCAATATTGACTTTTACGTCTAGATTCGTTGAAATATTAACCTGTAAATGATATTGTACAAACAGTTGCGGAATTATGTTGTGTGATATGTAGGTAATATCACAATGACATTTTCACTTCAATACAGTTATACCTAATTTTTCGACAATCAATTATCCGATTTTCTGGCATCATTTTGTAACCTGTTATCCGAACACGTCATTAGAATCCATGAATATTTCGAAGTAATTGGTCTCGATCGTTCTAAATAATCTATGTAACGTAACATTTCAGCGTACGGGACAAGGCCGTGCTATCGAACTGCTGAAAACGAGGGTGAGTGGGGAAGGGCTAACATTGACAACTGCATATCACCAGGCTTAAGGGAGTTAAAATATAGGGTAAGTAGCTGTTTTGTAAGAACCAATATCACTTATCCCCTGAACTGATATCTGAATTTTTGGCATCGCAAAATAGCATAGTATTTAAATGATTGGCTGCAGACATAATTGTATCTTCACCCTTTAAAGGACTGACTGACGAACGAACGAACGAACAGTGGATGGACGATCATATGTAGCCGACACGATGAAAACTTTGCCTAATCTTTTAACTGAATGACGTTTCGTTTTGAATGCAGACAGTCTTATGGACCGACTTAAACAGTAAAAATCATAACATTAAGATAAAAGCTTGAACTGCTAACTGGTTCATTTATTTGATAAACCTTTTATAGAATTAAAGTTACCGAAACCTGCTGTCGTTAAGTCTATCTTATTGCAAGGTATTAATTTACAAAACTGTTGAAGTTTTTGTTGTCTTAATTGAGTTGTCTATTCACGTCTACATTTATCTCCGACATACACCACTCAGACCCATAAAACAGCTTAAACTCTTAAATAGGATTCCTTTTTTTTTCATTATATGTCTAAAATAGATACGAACTAAAATACGTTCTCGAAAAATTGATATTTATCAGGAGTTTTAATTAAATTACCAAAGAAAACTAGATTTAGGAATCAATTGGTATAAATTAGTTTAACGATTTGCAGAATCTTCCTATTTGGTTTGGAACAGAGTCGGTTAATAAATTGAAATTATCCGTCCTTGTACGAAATTTGTAAGCTATATTTGGTAATGCTTTTAAAACGTCATATCTGTTTCCGTTTATTGAATTAGTATTATAACAAAACAGTCTCTATTAATAGTGTAGAATTGTACTGATGTAAAAAAACGCATTCCCAGGCAAGACAACATGCAAAATAGTTCCAAACAACATAAACTATACAGCCAAAAATCTGCCAATCAGCGCTAACACTACTTGACAAAATACTATTCAAACAAAACCATAAAGGTGGCTCATACGAACTCATTCTCAAACAATATAATCTACAAAGCAGACAACATTGCTCACACTGACGACAATACAGTACAAATGCACCGTCTACAAAGCATGAAAAGTTACTCAGAATAATAGCGTTAAAACGGTCACAATCAGAGTAAGAACACCACACAAACAACCAAGAATCCCAAAAATGTCCTGAACAATATCATTTAATCATAGCGCTAACATTTTGTTTACTTGCGCATGTTAAAAAAAACTGAAATACGAATATTTGCATATTTTTCAAATTACCAAACAAGAACATATTTATTGAATCTACATCATTCCTTTTCGCTTAATGATCATATTGTTACATCTGCGAACATTTTATTCTATGTTATCGTGCTAATGGTAATTTTCTGTGCAGTTTCAGAAACAGCTTCTAGCGGAAAATATCCTTGAGAGATTGCTATTGGAGCGAGGATATGAGTTAGTTAACCATACAAGAACGCATGTTTACGGTAACCCTGTAGATGTTGCTACAGTCATAGACCTCTTGGCAATGTTTGTGAACACACAAGCTAATGTTATAGTGCTGCAAGTTAAACAATGGACAGAGAGGAATCTCACGTATGCCCGAGCTCGTGGCGACTTCCCCACTTTTGACGATACAAAGGAATTCATCGAGGTATTTTACTTGTATTCTACATACTGCGTTTCAAAGATTCAAGTTAAAGATTCGATAGTATGGACATGAGCGGAGACAGTAAATTAGCAAAATCGTCAGGGAAATTGGGTATTCAAACGTTTGCGTAGAGACTTTCCTTATGTATAATAAAACCTAATGCATATATAATTTATACCCAAGGTTTAATACCTGTCCTGGCCAAACAATACTTGCAATACTTACTACTAATAACATGTACTTCGTAAACAATCAAGTTACATAACAATATATACATGCATCCTGGTTTATGGAATAATCATCGAAAGTCACGTATGCCATGAACCTTACTTAGGGTTTTATTCTTTGACAAATATTTCTTAATCCTGCTTAGATTCATCATGTTGGGATTTCAACATGTTGTGGTCTTTCTTGGGAGGATAGTAAGTTGATTGTGAATAGGCCGCTAATGATCACTGTCTGTATCAATTGACTACCACGTGACTGCTAGTGATAATTACGTAAATTCGATACCAGCAACTTATCAAATATTCTATTTGAAGCAAATTATACAAACCCCATTAACATTTATATATACAATAAAATCTCAAATAGCGGCCATCTTAAAATTACAACCACCTTATTATATTGACCACTTAATTTTGGACTGGCTTTCTATAACTCCTCAAAAATCAACTTGATAATGGAACCACCTTATAATTACGACCAATTTTTTGGGTCTCGAAGGTGGTCTCATTATCGAGGTTTTACTGTATTGAATTTTAATTTAGTTTTATCTTAGATTGTAGCGGATATAGTCAACAATATATTAAGTGAAAAACATGGATTTGGTTGGAACGCTACACAACCACCAGGAACCGAAGGTGACAACTTAATGAAAGTAATAGAGACATTTGCTCACGTGGTCTCCCGTAGTTTACAAAACCACGTGACAGACGGATATATCTCTGGACCAACAGGATTTGAGAATGCATATTTAAGCACTGTCAGACAGAAGATTGGTAAGACGTTTCTTGTTATTTATTTTGACGATAAATCGGCATAGCGTTAGGATTTGTTAGTTTTTCTCTGACAGTAATGAGAAATTTGGTCTTAAAATTCTACCAATTTGTCTGCGAAAGTATTTTTTAGTTCAATTATTGTCTTTTATCTCGGATTTATCTTCGACTTAGTTCTTGTTAGGCGTAATTACAGTCTTTGGTGAAATATTCATGTCCTTTATAAAGGTTGTGTAAGTCGACTAGTTGTTTATTTTCGCCGGTTGATGACTTCATCTATAGCATCATCGTCAGTTTTAGAAGTCGACAGAAAAACCTATCTGTCAATTTAGACTTTATCTTCTTACGTTCTATGAACGATAAATTTACTCTCCACTTGATAGAATCCTGAATCTGGCTGCGAAGACCATCTAGCACAATATTCTTATTAGTGCAAAATGTTGACTGGTCAATAAAGCTTCTGATAATATGAACAGCTAGTAGTTTACTCTTATACTTGTTTTATACCTCACTTAAATATCGCGGACACTGAGATCTTCACTCCAGTCATTCTTAGCTTCCTATTCAGTCTTTTACCTAATATTATAATTATGTTATTTTGACCGACTGTTGAAGATGAATTCCGACTTTCTTTGAAATCGTGTGTTCATGTTGAAATTCACAATCAGAATATTCGATTGATTGAGTGATCTTAATATCGAGGTTTACTATACTTGTATCGTTTTATTTTGCCACAGAAATGACCGTGCAGGCCCAGTGGGTTGAAGTGTTCAAAGGGGCAAAGTTCCCCTCAAAAAGAGACCGTATGAGCGGAATTCAATCAAAGTACGGAACAGTAGAGTTACCATCTACCGTATTGGCGTCAGCAAATGAATCTGATTTGCCGAGTAAGTCATTGAAGGCTTCCTGACGTTTGAACAAATTTGAAGTAATCATTAATGCGAAATTAACAAGACTTGATAAGTCTGGCATTACCGATGTTTAATCCCCAGTTCTAGAAAAGGTAGTAAAATTATGACCAAATCATGAAAGGTCTTGACAAAGTATACATGACACTACTGAAAATGTCATACTAATGCCAATATGTTTGAAAGTTGGAAACACCTTAAGTAGATAGGACACTGATTAAGTTGATAATACATATCCGCTTATCGTACATTGGCAATGGTAGATGCTTTTAATGATTTTTTACCACTTGTTGTTTTATATTTGCTTTTTTCAGTTTTTGTGAAAACAGCCGGATTACGTATAAGAGAAATGACAGCAATGCTACCAAACCATGATGTCCGAGCGTAAGCACCATATCATATTAATTAATGTTTTTCAGTCTCGAAACATGCATAAATATGTAATACCAATACATGTATACGTATTGCTTTGGTTTGTTTTAGGCTTCTTATTCTTAAATTAGGTTTTAAATTCTTTATTTTCTGGAAGAACAGTTTTTTTAATCTGATTGTGTGATAAAATTTACTTTTGAATTCGGGGAGATATGTCCCTGTGTGTCATGTAATTTTAGATCGATTTTCAGATAATTTCGGAACAACATTTCCACTATGTTCAGTACAACATGTACAATTCAGAATTACTTGTCCTATGATTTCAGGACTGGTAAGAAAGCTAAAGAGGATAATCTGAACACTCCAATAATAGCCATGTTCTTACATACTGGTAGCTTGGAGCTATACAGTAATCTGTCGTCACCTATTGAGTTTACATTGCCTTATTTAGATGTAAGTATGCAGGATAAATCAGACTAAACAGTAATCAGATAAATCCGTAATTAGTCGAACGTGCCCGGAATTAGTCGACCTTACCCAGAATTAGTCGAGCAACTCCGATATTGGTCCGTAAAAACTAGAATTTTACGTAGTACTACGGAATGTATGCGAACAATTTAAGTTTTAATCATTTTCCAAGAGTATCTGGACCCCTATAAACCAAGTTGACGACCTATTACATATTTCAGTTGTTTAATCAGCTGTCAGTCTTTCGCATCAAATTACTGGATTTTACTGAAGTTCAATATTAAGTCTCAATTACTTTTTCCCACGATTTTGTCTGATAAAAATGATTCATGACCAATTAAAGTCAATGGTTTCTTTTTTCTGGAGAGATAATTGCATGAGAACTTTTTTCATTACTTTTTGCAAGTGATACGCTGGTTGTATGGAGACAATTGTCTGCTCTATTTTATTACGAAGCAGAAAATTTAATGACATCCACCACTTTGCTGAAACAATTTCTTCGATTGAATTTTGAATTGTGACATACAAAGGCTTACCTATCATTTATTATGCTTTATTTGCATGAACAATCAATTACAATCGACTCTCGTTATAACAAACTCGCTTAGAATGAATTAGCTGTTATGTGGAATTAGACTTTATATCCATTTCTTCAGCTATATTGAAAGTCAATTGGTTAAAACGAATATTCTTCCTGGGGTTTCCGTTGTGTCAAATTCATAACGAAATACTGATTAACTAAGTCGAAATATAAATTCATTGTTCAACGTTTAAACGTGTATTCCATAGACTTAAAGTACGAGTTAGGAACCAATGTCATTACATAAACTAGAATCCAGCCTGAAAAAATTGGCAATTTGTGAATATAAATGAACAAAACAATGTCGTCCTTTTTATTTCAGACATTTAATATATCAAATCCTGAATGTGTCAGGTTAGAGCACGGAACCACCTTTGGAGGAAGGTAATTCATTCAATTATATTGGGCATAGTTTCCACTTCCTAGTACGTTCACAATCTTAATACATGGGGAAATGTTAGCTTTTCTTGTTATACGTGCATGTAATATATACATCTTGTGGCGATCTTTGTAATGATTTCGAGAAATTCTTTTCGCAGGATTACACAATGGCATTGGACTACAGAAGGTTGTGAGCTGAAAGAAGACACAGGAACTGAGGGTGTTTGTGCTTGTACGGTAACTGGAATATACGCAATCACTACAGATATGTATGACGACAATGTAAATATACTTACGTGTTATACTTTGTATTCCTAATTTTTTGGGTATCACATTCCGACGAATTTCAGGACTATATGGCGAGTTTTCCAGTTTTCAACAGTGGGGGAGACCCACCTACCTTTTATACGCTGTCAGAACAGCTTCTTCAAATCAGATATTTTCCCAGGTGGGATTTGAAGTCAATGCGATGAAGGGTTAGTGATTACTAGTCACAGACTCCAACCACTCATTCACGGAGGCCTTTTTTATCTAAGTACTGTAGCGAAACTTCGCTGAGACTAGATCATGATGTAGATCTTTATGACACCCAGTTACTTTTGGAATCATTTTCTTCACTTCTTCTAGATTTCAACTTGACAATGAGTTCACCTCAATATCAATACATTTTCTGTCTCAAACAGGGCTCTAATATCGAACTTTTGTTGTATAAACTTACGATTTATATCATTCTTTTGTTTCTATATAGTTCAACATATCTTCCAAACGCGCATATTGCCAAATCTTTATCATTTCAAACCATCTGGGATTTCTTATTGAAGGAATATATAGAGAAATTATTTCATGAAAGTCGCTCTCCACATAATGGCATTTTAGTACTGCCTTTTCTCATCAACGTTGAACAAAATGTAAAACGTACTTTAATGATTTTCCAAAGTTGGTGTTTTATCAGTCATCTGGCATTTGTAACAATACAAATATACATTTTCAAAATTGCCATTTCTTCAGAACACTGTTGTACAAGTAATTGCTAATGTAATTAGGCCCCCAAAAATCATCTTGCGTACGGTTACCCCGGCCGACCCTATATTTGTACCTCCCTAAAGTTTCGGCAAAATTCAAATGGCGGAAGTATTTGGGGATGAATCGTACCTAGAAATTTAAAAAAAAATGTCTAGAAACAAACATTAGAAAAAAATCTACCTATCTACCCTAAATATTTGGTCAAGCTTGCTTATTTGTTTTAGCCTTAAAAGATTTCAAGTAAACAGCTGTAATAATGAAAATATTTTATCCATTCCAGTGGAACAAAGGAGAAATTCGTCCGATTCTTATGAACTTCGCCTCCTATATTGGTTGTTGTGTTTCAGTTACTCTGTGTCTCACCACATGTCTGTTACACATATACTACAAGTAAGTTATCTTAAAATTGATTAATAAAAATGCGAAACCTGTGCTTAAGACAACCTATGAATAAACACTACATACAAGCATTGTCGATTCAATCAATATGTTAGTAAAGGCTACCACCAAAGAAGGGCATGATTACTTTGTCTTTAAACACACATATATATAAACATGTTTGACTATAATGGTATTATTGTTTGTCTATTGGATTTCATGTGATGTGTATACATGGTTTGTTATTTTTTGGTTAGCTTTGAAATATTTTTTTGTATTTGATCGATAAAGTAATTGACGGAATGCACCATATGCATTATTTTATTGTATCTTGCACGGCATACAATGGAATCTATTCACAAACAGCAAGAAAACAAATATTTCTATAGAGCTGCAACACGCGGCATGTAATTAATAAAACACATAACGCTCTTATTATCGCAAGTTTAAGTTACTTTAGAAGCAAACTTGTGTTTTATTTCACTTCTTTGATGACTAAAATGGATACATCGGTCGTCTTCTGATCACAACAGCATGCTTCAATTTCAGATTAAATCATTTTGCATGGAGAATATAATTATATTAGAATATGGCCTTAATCATACGTGATGTAAGACTACTTCGATAGTATGATATTTATAGCCTTATATAATATTTATTTGCAGCGTTCTTTAGCCTTACAGGATCAGCACATTTTCTTTTTACAGTAGAATAAGGTTATAGTAAATTCATAGGCACCCGAATAATTACTCTATATTCATATTTTACTCATTGAAAGTGGAAGGGCTTGGTCCGTGGAAAAAAGTAATTTTACTCTATTCGATGTTTGAACATGTTTGACTACGTAAACATTGAACTTGAAGCCCAGATGGTGTGACGAAATGTATGACTTTTTTCTTATATTTTAGGACATCATCAAGTACGGCATCTCTCCACAAAAACCTCGGGATGTCTGTCGTGTCAGCTCAGATATTCTTTATGATTGGTATTGACCAATATGATCATACAGTAAGTATATAATATATGATTTATAATTTTCTACGTTACCTGCGAAAGGTGTCCAATGGTCAAAAAATAAGAATCATATCTTGCGATAATTGTCAAAAACAGTCCAGGTTTCTCTGAAGAAATACAGTTAGCATTTTTAATTCGAACACGTCGAACCTATCGGATGTCAGTTTCTATATGTTTGTATCAAACATCATTTCTACACCATGGTGTATATTTTTTCTAAAAGTGAAAACTTTTCTTATACCGAAGCCCTTTCAATCAGGACTTCCTCTGGTCCGGATGAAACTGGATTATGCAGTTAGCAATGTACAAAGAATCGCATGAACTCCTGAGAATTGCCAAGCATGCTACCACTTATTTATCATCGTTCTATAGATTTTGGACAACAGTCAATTAACTCGTTTATAAGTTTTCTTGTGTAGTTCGAAAGCTCATTCAATAACATCTATCACAGTCTATGATCTTTGAATTATGCGTACTACTGAATATCTTAATGATATAACTCGTTTTTATTTCGGTAATAAATCAATGCTTTTATTTCCGTCATTTCAATTAAATGAGATATCTTGGACATATTTACTGCATATGGAAATGTAAATCATTTGGCACACGCATTTCTGCTTACTGCATGCTTGTCTATGGTATTTGAAATGAGAAAAAGATGCATTCATAGAAATGATTCATCTAGATCTGTACAGAATCAGAAATGAAGCGATCTGAAACCAATGGCATTTACAGATGGATTTATTACAACACATTACTTAATTATACAAACAAATTGCATCAATAAATATAAACTAATCAGAATGCAAAATTTGAATGGTCTCCACAAAGTTTTTTGGTTTTTCAAATGAAAATTAAGTATCCAAAAATTAATCATTCAGAGTAATTATAAGATACGAACCAATCAGCAATTCAAGAATTTCTTTTTTTTATTTCAGACTTTGTGTAAAATATTTGCCATCGCTCTTCACTATTTCTTCCTTGCCAATTTCTCGTGGTTAATGAACGAAGCATTTAACTTATATATTGTCATAACATACTCGTCACATGCTCATGATGGACACAACGAATCTGGTTCCATGCTGAGATATTATATTCTAGGCTGGAGTAAGTATAGTCGGGTACCAAAATAAATGAGAATTATATACGAAATCAAAAATATACAGGAATTCAACCCAGACATTATCCTTTAATAAAACATAGTTGGCTGTGCTATCATGTACATCCGATTGTAACCTAGTATATTTAATATTAACCGACGAATGTAGCTGTCATAACTGACTTATTTAATATCATGGTACATGGTTTATGCTGCCCAGATTCCAAATGCTTGATACAAGCATGTCTTATAACCAAAAAGAATCAACCAAATAGACGAAAGATTGCTTATACACAGACCGCTGTTCAGAGCCATTGTCATGAGGAAATATTTATAAGAATAAATGGAATTATTATGCGTACAGTCAGTCATACGAATTAGTTATAATTACAATTCATGATCAATTAATTCGCACCAAAGCAGTCGTAAAATATTTAGATCCATAAAATATTATTCTGGTTTCAGGCGCTTGGTGTCATGGGAGAATGTGTGGATTTAGTTTCCCATTTCAAATAATGGACCTTAGTTACAATATTGTTTGTTCGTATTTCAGTTATTCCTGCTGTTTTGGTTGGTGCTTTTGTTGGTTCTCAAGGTCAACATTATTATGCCAAAGATATGTTAGTATTCTTAATCACACTTTCTTTTGTCCAAAAATCAGAAATACATTCAAATCCCTTTAGCTCTTGCATTAAGGTTATATTTACATTTTAATCACTTACTATTTTATGAAATTCATTTTTTATTTTATAGGTATTTGCTTTATCATGTATAAATTTGACCTTTTTAATAGCTCGTGAGAAGAGCCCCGGGTGAAAGATTATAACAATGTTGGATGTCTTTGTTGTTGTGTGTAATATCATATTCACCAAAGTCATTTCGTGCATTTATTGCAATACCAGTATTGTGGTTATGATAGTTTCAAAATTATGTTACATTGTCTTTATAATAATCAATAATATCTGAATATATTTCATGTGAGAATGCTCCCTTTTCTCGTATACATTTTCTTCACAAGTAAACGTAACATATGACATTAATTAACGCGTACCAAATCATTTGTAAAATATCTAGATCTGTAAAATATGATACTGGTTTCAGGTGCTGGGTGTCATGGGAGAATTTATGGCTATTTGTGGGTCCGGCCCTAGGTATAATTGCTGTAAGTATTTTTATACCGAGCATCTAATAAATACATTTATGAATATTGAGGCGTATATATTTGGATGTGTGGGTATACCTTATGGCTTTGAATTTGATCAGCTCTTGTTACATTTTAGAGAGGTTTTGGGACTTGTAAAAGATTTTGGAAGGAAGCATAAGTCACGTGGTTTGTTTAGTTAAGATTTTGTAACTAGTCTAAAATAGAATGTTCAACTTTGTTGAAAAAGTTTGTGAGGTAGAATTATTAACTTAAATACGGTACGAAACGTGTCTTATAGTTTTACGATATTTACTAGCATTGTTTTGTCAAAGTCGTTTATTCAATTAGAATTGTATGGCATTACTGTCATTTCACGTAAAATGTAATTGGTACAAAAATACAGAAACGTAATGGTAATGAGGCGCCCTGTGGATTTTTATAATGCGTTTTCATTTCCTAGACCATTCTACACTTCCTATAAAGTCCATTTAATTAATAGACAGCATTGTGCAGTAGTTCATGCATATTTAATATCTTTATAAATGTGCACAGAGCACTCTGTCACGATAGCACACGGTGCTGTGATTTTATTGTGCGGCCGTTTTGATTAAAAGCTCTTGGCTGCGTTTCTGATGATGTTGGCTAAGTAGTGTTAACAGGCTTTCTGTGGCCTTAAGTACGTTCTCCCAGTATCGTTTTATGTCAAACAGATAACAATCAATCATACTCCAGCAGACAGAACTTCAGATCAATTATATGATATAGAAATATTTGAATGAATAATAACGAAAGTACAGAAGTGAAAGAATCGTCTGAAAAAGATCCGCGAATGAATAAATTGACTGCTTCTACTTTTGTAATACATCAAATTGGAATCACTCAAAATTAAGATATTGTAAGGTTATAAACTGTGATTAGAATCAAGCCTAAGCATTTTTTAATCTTTCGTTTTTGTCCGATCATTCTTTCGTCCGTCTGTCTGTTTGTTTGCATCAGACTTGACTCCAATTATTATTAATATTCAATTCATGTACAACCAGTAGTCTTTCACTCTTATCTTGGTTTGATTTGCCTTTTAAAAAACAGTTTTCTAGATTTATCTACAAATACTGACCTATTCATCCACATTCATTAAAAAAACTTACCAACAGCATATTTGAATCACGCATTGGATATAGATAATCGTAGATATGACGGATCCAGTGAAAGTGTCGAACAGACGCCTGTTCCGAGTCTCGAACCTTCCTGTCAGTAGTCCTGTGTTACACCGACTTTGCTAACCAAGCGGGCTGGCTTTTAATCACCAATTTGTATTGATTCAATATTCCAGGTGTCCATTATGGTACTTATTTTCACAGCTAAAGAACATAATGAAAATTCATACACGAAATCAGAGAAAAGTAACAAATCAATTATGTAAGTGAAAACATTCTTCTTAATCAGTACTCTCACTTTTTTATACTTGATCATATTAAACATGTTTGTTATGAGATGTCGACCTCTGTTGTATTATGTACTTTTGCTAACAACTGCAAATGACATTCATTTCTCAAATTCTATGAATATTTGAATTTTGTTGCTGAACTGAAAGTAGGTTTTATATGATTAAAATACAGAATACATCGCCATTTATTTACTTTAGCATCATTATTTCTCTAAAAGATGATAGGAGAAGAAAAATAAAAAAAACTAGTTTTATAGCTTGGAATGTTGTCTCCTTACAATGAAATATCATTTTATGCGTAGACGTATTGCATAGTAAGAATAAAAAATACCTTTTTTGTTTTCAGCTTATTGATGAAAGCGTTATGGACACAAATCATACTTATTACTGTTGTATGGTCATTTGCATTCATTTCACTTAAAATGTCAGATAGGATCGTCAAATATATATTTGGACTGTTCAACTGTCTTCAGGTATTTGTAGTAAATTATTCTAGAATTCCAGGCCAAGTGCCTAAAACTGACTGTTTTTAACTTCTTTTCAAAATCTCTCATAGGATTGTATGTAAAATATTTGTAATTCATCTGTATTTCTTTAGTAATGAGTTCATGTATATGTATTATACGAGTTATCATTTTCATGTTATACAATTATAATGCATGTGTTTATTTTCAGGGATCATTCTTCTTTGTGTTCTATTTACTGCTGAATGAGGAGGTAAGATTTCTCTCCCTTTGATTTTTTTATATTTTCTTACAACAGTTAAAGTCATTAACGCATTTGTTCCTCTAACCTCATCAGATCCAAATAACAAACAACTAACCGTATTAGTTAATAAAGTATATTTGTAAGTAGCACTTTGGCAATGCTTACAACGTCCAACCGTTTACATAAAACACATACATAATACACTTCTAATATATATCCATACATGTTACTTTCTAAACTCTGCATAGTTCAGTTTAATTAAGAATTCCTTAAACGTGTTTAAATATAAATTTATGTCTGGTAAGCATAGGTGTCCAAAGCTGAATGAATTCGTATGAAATCGAACTTTTCGTTAACAACTAATCTCAATTTCATTGGTCATAACAACTTTTATTAGCCAATCAAGTTACTTTTTATCAAGTAACGTAGCTACCAACTTACTGTGGATTGAACAACATATACTATGGATCTTATCCAATCAGAGGAAATTATTTTCTGACTAATTCATAAAATCAAACGTAAGAAAATATATAAATTGACAAAAGACTGTATTAGTGTTCTATGAGAAAAAGTTAGTTGGACGTGCAGACCAATAGAAAACCAAAGCCACTGACTGGTTCTCCACAAGCTCCGGTCAAAATCTGACATTTTGCAACGTTGTGTTCTAAAACATTCCTATAGAACCTATAGCATCACGTACTTCTTTGAAATGCTAAAAGTAACAATTTCTTACCGCTTTATCTGCTACAGGTCCGGGGGAATGGATTTGAAAATTTACCATACCTTTTATGATCACCTAACTGGTTTTTATTTGTAATATATAAATCACCGTGCAACATCTTAAGGAATTTTTATCTGCTCTTGTTTTTCAATATGGTCAACAACTCTTACAAAGTTTTCAAAATGTAACAGAAACTGAATTTATGTATTCAGGATAACTACAGTTAAACCTTTGTTAACGAGCACCTCCGAATAAAGACCACCCTGTGAAAAAGGCCATTCTTTGAAAAGCCAAGACTGATTATTTAGTTATATGTTCATATTGTTTAGAATTGTTGAAATAATATCATTAATATTGATGACTTTATCAAATAGAAAAAGATATCTTTTTTTTTCAAGTGTTTGGAGTGAATACAATGAGTTTGTCTATTGACTATTAAAACAAGTCTGTGCATTTTTTGGCGATTCCAGGTAAGAAATATATTCAAGAGTAAGAAAAAGAAGCGGACACTAACTGCGCATGGTTTTGATGACAATGATGAGAGATCACTAGACTCTAATGCTTCCACACATCTGGTAGAAAAGGTACGATGTATCCCCTAAAACAGAATTTTATGACCTACAAAATAAATAGTTTCTGAGGGTAGTGTCTGAGAGGACAAAGCTTGAGATCTCAGGGCTCAAATTCAGCTAAATTTTGTTTCTCCAGTATTTTAAAGTTAATTATAATCATTACTTTTCATGTGGTATTCTGTATACACGCCAGTTGATCAAAACATTCACTAATACGTATTACGAACATACAGATTTATCTCCAAAAGGTTGAGAAACCAAGATTCGAGCTTGGAAACCGATTTCAAAAATGTATAAGCTTAATATTGGAATGAGTAAATGTTAGTCCAGTGGTTAGTGCGCTGGACCTGTAACCCAGCGATCCGGGTTCAAACTCCGGTCGCGGCAAGTCATACCCTTCAACGAAAATTTGACAAGAGACGTTGCCGGCTCCATGTGGAAAAGCGAGTTAGTACTGATTATAATACAGTCCACGAAAACTGGAAAGGTGTACCGGCTGCCGTATGTAACTGAAAATTGTTGAAAACGGGCTACACTCAGTGAAAAAATATTGGGTGTAGTCTGCACCATATTAAAGACAGTACTGACAGAACAAAGGAATGATGTCACCGTAGTAATTTGATAAAATTCCATAATAACAAAATATATCTGATTGTAAATGTGAAAACGGAAGTTCGTGCTTTCACGGACTCTACACGAGTAACGATTTCACGTGACAACGAAAAATATAGTAGATTTCGTGAACTGAATTACAGAAACTCACAAAATTCACGATTTCCCCATGAATTTTGTATATTCGTGAATCCTGTGATCCGTGTCACTCAACAATTTGCTTACTTACGATTTTACAGTTTCGCGTGTTAAAAACAGTGGCGTCCGACATTTTTTTCGAATTACTAGTAGTCAGTAAAATGATTAACCATGAACCAGTGAAATCACGAATTTTTAGAAAGATTATCCATACTTACCGATTTTGAAACGACGTATACAATTAAATCTGGGTTAACCGCTGCCTGTTGATATAAAGGTTATTCTGTAGACAACACTTATTGTCACCCAGTAGTACAATTGATAAAAAGATCAGGTAGACCTCTGAATAAGAGACAATTGTATATTAAAACAACATTTTTCTCCATACAGAAGCCTTTTTCACTGGTTTTACATACATCTATGCACTATAGACAATTAACCTGCTTCTTTTGTGTAAAGCGTGCAGAAGTTATACTATTCAACTTAATTGTACGCTCTTATTTTTCAGGACCGACTCGAAAACGTTGCTATGGATCCACGACCTCGCAGACGCCGAGAGTCAGCTGCCAAAAACAAAAGGCGTTCCAAACGGAAGGCAGAAAAGCACCCGGATGATGAAGACGAACGAATGGCGTCTGATTGTGAAATGATTACATCAGTTTGAATACACAAATATAAAAAAATCTTTATCTCGAGTTGATAATGACATTTATACAAATACGTAAATGATTAACGAAATTGAATAGTGGTAAATAGATAACCAAGCTCATAACTGCAATAAAATAATTCTCCTTTTGCAGTTACGCATAAATTGTATTTTAACTTGAATTGTTTCCCTTCTGCCGTATAGAGATTTTAAGGAGGTCAGGAATCGCCTCCCTTTGACCGCACTGATGCGCTAAACAGATCACGTGGAGAATATCCGTCCATGTTTGGGTGTCATATGTTAGACGCGTCCTGAGGGTCAACAAGGATGGTATGTTTGTGTTTGTCAACAGTATATACTGCTTTGAATAATTGATTATGACACTTGAATGTAATACAAAAAATAATACAATCGTCATATGTTACGCGAGAGGAAAACTGTGTTTTGGTTTTGTTGACATCAATGCACTAAGACGTACTGTTTGTGTAACTGAATAAAAATGATTTTGCTCGGTGAGTAAAACAAAATAAAGCTACAATAAAATGTTGTACATGTAGATTGTGTATAGATGTGTGTACATAGTGAGAAAATACGCATAGGAAGACAAAACTTCGAAGAAATTATTGATTAAAAGTGGCGAAAGTAAAGTGAAATACGTAAAACCATAAAATTTGAGCATGGTTTGCCTTTTGCATGTGTGATATGACCTACATGAAACATTGGGAATAAGTATACTATCCACTGATCATTCTAAGCGTCTATCTGACGCATCATGGCACATGTCATAATCCCCATCATGGTTCAACCAAAGTACGACGCTTTGTAACACAGTGTGTCTATGCCGAACATGCTGTTTTTTCTTCTGATATTTTAGCCAGTCTGTATCTTTAGAGTTGTCGTTCCTAAATCAAACCTTATATTTTAGAGTTGTCGTTTAGCTGACCCTCTTGCATCTATGGTTGTCTTTCGTTCCTATATACATACTATGATAACAGTCCTGGCATGCTCTCTTTATCCAAAGTTGAAATTCCATCCAAAACTGGCTTATGTTGGTGTATATAAGTATGTTATTTACGTTTGTTAAGTTTCAACCTGACGCATTTATGTTCTTAACTGTTATGTAAATCGTTGTCAAGAAGAGGCAACAAATTCTATAGTGGTAAATGCGAAGTTTAAACTTATTATTATAGTATATTTGCATTAAGTTGAAGTTGAACAGATTATACATGTTGAACTTATTTCATATTATTTCTTTTTTGCTCGCATGTCATTTTTGTTCAGTGTTTAAATTACCTACGACCAAACTTGTTTATATGAACAGCGATTGGAGAGTGAAAAATGCTGTATCTTCCGTTATCTTTAAAGTGATTTGCAAAAGTTTAAATGCTATAGAAATACACGTACTGATGCATTTTTTGTATGTTTTGTACAGAGTTCATGAGTACATATTTGTCTGACCAGCTTAATTTTAGTGCGTTTGAGAATCTTCGTTCTCATACATATATGTTAGTGTAATTGCATAATTATGTTGTTTCCACGTGAAGTTCCAGGCCAGTCTCCAAGCTAATGTTTATTATATGTTTATGTCTACATGCTTGTCACTGATTATTTATACATGTATTGGTCAATAAAAATACATTTTAATTGTCTGTTTGTGTTTGACTTTTGATATTTCGGATTAGGGGCGAATCACAGAAAAAAGTACGAATTAGCCTGAGACGCATCGAGTGAACAGCAAGAATACACCTGAGACAAATCCAGTAAAAAAATAATTCACTTTAAAAATGTATCACATTGACTTTAGTCGGATCCGGGTAAAAGTACGAACATCTGGGTAATTGGACAAACATCATGCTTGGTTTTGTTTGCCATTTCGCTCAATTCTAAACTGTATAGTGAGAGAACTCGTCATGGCTATCACACCTTTAAATGTGGATATTTGAAATCAACTATAAACAATCCATGCGGCATGCCGAAAAGTTTGCGGCTCCTACTCTATATATATATATATATATATACTCTCTCTCTCTCTCTCTCTCTCTCTATATATATATATATATATATATATATATATATATATATATATATATATATATATATATATATATATATTATATATCATAAAGAGAGAGAGAGAGAGAGAGAGAGTATATATATATATAGAGTAGGAGCCGCAAACTTTTCGGCATGCCGCATGGATTGTTTATGGAATTGAAGTGGAATACATGTTGCAGTAATATTTCATAGCTAGATCATCATTACAAATTGCATATATATATATATGAAATACATGAAATATTACTGCAACATGTATTCCACTTCAATTAAATTTTTTGTGTGTCTTTCAAAAAATGTTAAATCTCGCTCTGGCGACAAAAATATGGCAAAAATGATTAATACATTTTATTCTGTCCATGTAGTCGTAACGGCATTACACAATTATTTTCTGTAAGAAACAAACTGTTGCAAAAATAATTATATGACCAACCATAATCACATTCGTAAAGATTTTCACCGATAATTAACAAACTTAAAATCCAATTACATGTAATTAATAAATTTTGTTGATTGTTACACTTGTCAAACAAGATGATACAAGGGCAGTTGTATTAATATTTTTTTTCCAAATAGTTAAACATGAAAATGGATATTTCATATGACATCAGATGATGTCAGACATCCGAAAACTTCGCGATATATTCCATACACGTATAAAAATAACCACATCTGATACACATAGCTTACTTGCGATAAGTTTTATGACAAACAGCCGGTATAAATAATCTACAACATAGGCTCAATTGAAGTAGATACTGAAAAAGTTTCATACTGAAAAAGTCATTCCGATTTTTAGTGTAGCATTATTCTCCCCGAAATACAGACCTTCTAATTGAGTTCGTTTAGACTACAAATGATTGTAGATAGGTTTGTCATTTTTGTACATATCATTTCACAGTCTATTGATACTGAGGCCAACGTCGACAAGTGTGCACAAACATATTCTGAGAATAACCGATAAACAAAGTATTTTGTGTTGAATACATAGTTGATATGAAATAATTTACAAAAAAATCAGAATGAAATACAACCCTGAGTGTGCAGCTTGTCTTTTCTAATGCACATGAGCGGTTACATGATTTTTGGCTAGATGGGGACGTAAAGTCAAGATAATGTAGAATATGGACACACTCAGCACATAACTAACTTTTTTCACTTATGGTTTCCAGACTTTAGAGGGGCGCACGCCGGCTCCGCCCCCAGATCCGCCCTTGATATTTAATTGCATACTCATACAAATGAACGAAGTTTTCATACCGGGTGACAATGTGGATTAAAAAACGTTACATAACTCTTGTGAATGGGTAAATGATTCCATAAAATCGAAACCAGCTCTAAAAAAATTGAACCGTCAATATATATCCAAAATTTCGGAAATGTAATTTACGAGGAAGGAAGCTGGGACCAGTTCCACATAGAAACACGTCAGTCATAGTTCAATCATTAACTGACATAAGGTATCATAGTCTCATTTCATGGATATGAATGCAAATGAGTCGTAATTAATGCCTCTAATATTGCGCATCTGTCTAGCTGTCAAAATAATACGACAAAATCCTATCAATATGGAATGCGTAGTTTCATCCTATTAGTTCTTAATATTTCATTGAGTCCTTTGAGTATTTTGAACGCCCTCAGAGAGTTTAACTGTAATTGGAAAATACGGCAGATATTTCCTTTAGGTACACGTCCTAAATATTAATGAAACATTTATTTCTCGGTGTTATAGACAATGTTTGTGATATTGGAACGAAGCATGTTTTATATTATGTTTATAAATATGCCCTAGATTGGTATAAGCCGGTCACGTATTGTTGTGGAATAACTGATGTGATATACACATAGATCACGAATTCGAGAAGTGATCTTCGAGGCGACAGAAGTGCCTAGAAGGAATACATTTCCGATCAGCATGCCTAATACGTGTATATGAGTTTGAATTGATATAATGAATTGACATTTTTTCCGGGCAGGAGGTTGATCAGGGCAGATCAGGTCGGGAACAGGGACAATAATGGGGCGAAACAGAGCAGAGCGGAGTAGCACCGTCAGAACATCACGGTATAATCTAACAAAATACACCAACGTCTACTTTCACTAATTCACTACTAACAGATATACATTCTCTTCAGAATTCATCATACGCCCCAGCCGATGTCACCCTACCATATTTGAGTAAACAATCATAATCGTCTTAATTGTAACTTGATTTTGGAAATTCTTGTATATTCTGACAAATTTGTATATGTTTCACAGAAGTAAAGCTTATCTAGAGCGTAGCAGTAGTCAACGAGAACCGTATATCCACTGAACCCGGAAGATTTAATGTTCGTTGCTGGTTGGTTTTCTAACAGTTAATGATCCTGTGTACTCGTATTACAACCACGCTTTGGTAAATCATACAGATTGATTAAATTCCTATTTGACTCTGGTAAGTCTTAAATATATCGCTTGACACACACACAAATTTCATAGTTTAGGGCTGTAGTAGTTTAGGGCTGTATTAATAAATACATGTAGTTTAGGGCTGTAGTAATTTCTACACTTGATACACGACTTCATAATCTTGCCAGGAAATATTTCAAACTAGTTAAAATGCTGCCACCGCCTTCAAGATAACTACAAGAACAAAACTTCAGTAATTGTCTACAAAAACAATGCAGCGACTAGATAGGATGAGAAAACTTCACAAAGATATTTTAGTAATTTCAACGTACAATTCAAAATAATTTGCGCAGCTTCTGGAAAATTGTAATGCAGCAAATTCCGTTTTGCTCGGGAAATATATTAGATATCATCTGTACCATATTTTCACAATGTATTCGTCTTTATTGTGTTCAGCAAATGATGACAGAATCTTTTCTCGGAGCATTTAAAACAAAGATTTGGATAGAATTTTATAAAAGATAGTGAACACCAACAAATCATTAATGGTGTTGAAAAACAACGTCTTAAAATATTTCCATTTCCTCATGGAACGGGCGACGTTTTTGTTAACAGCTAAGTGTTGTTTCGTGTTTCGTTAATTGCACATCAATTCTGAACTAATTCTGTTCAACCAGATTTTCATAAGCACGATGTATGTTAAATAAGGCCAGAAATAAATAGTGGTATTTACGATTATCCGACAGATTTTTTTGGCGTTTTAAGGTAACACTTAAGTTTTTAACAGTAACTTGAATAATAAGACAATATTTGGAGATGAATCGTACCTCAAAAGCACAAAATGTATGTTTTAAAAAAAAGATAAGTATTGTGACCTACCTACTCTAATTATTTGCTCAAGTAATACTAAAGATGAATTTTCCAGCCTAATGCATCTTTTTTTCTCTACTGGTTACAAGACTTAGTCACGTTGTCGATCGGTCACGTTTTTTTTTTTAAATCTGAGCATAGATATAAATAAACCTCAAGACACACAGCTCTGATTGGTCAATCAGAAGTCAGTCTTAATATTGACCAATGGGAGCATTTCGTTCTAAAAAAATTTTCATAGTAGTCAACACCATTGTCTAGCAAAACTGACTTTCATTAAGAATAATTACAAAAGATTTCAAAAGCATTTATCAAAACAAGTAAAATTGTCACCAGATAATTGTTTCTCTCGAAGTGATTACTTGTGATTATCATCTTTATATTTCATTACTCGTATTTATTGATTTCCATGTCAATTATTTAAGTTCTACTACAAATTTATGAATAATTTACCATAAAATAATCGACCTTTTAATCGAATCTAATGCGGTACACTCACAATAGAATTTTCTAACTACTAATTATTGCCTTTCTTATTTAAAACACATTTTATTGACCAGAAAGAACATACATTACGCATTGATTGGTCGTAAATCACGTATTATCGTCGGAAGTTCCGGCCATTTAACACGTTTGCGATAACACTCTTTATTTCAATTGCTTCCAATATTTAACGGGCGTAGCTTAATAGACCTCAGTGAGGGGCGTGGTTTATAACGTTCAGGCCCGTTCGGTTGGCGGAATCAATTGTACTGCTTACAAAGGCACATATTGGAATATATAATATAGTACATTAATATATAATGCTATTATAATTTGGGTAGTGACATTTTTAGTAGCATTGCAAAAAAGGATTGTTATTAGATAGTCATTAGCATTCCTCACAAATATATACGGTGTATTTCAATGAAAGTTTTGCTTTATAAAACGCTATTGGTAGCCGGTGTTCCGAAGTTCGTATATCTCTGCAATGTTTGGACACACAATTGGTTTGGATGTCGGCGACTTATCCATCATATTTCCTCATTACACTACCTTACCGTCCTTATTCCGCTCCGCACTCATACCACTCACTATACGGGACTGCGTTCAGATGCTAGCCATCATAGATTCAGATCGCGGTGATACGAATTACTTATTATCGTGGAGCTGATGTATGTCCACCACGAGTACTTTATGCACTGTCACGTCTGTGAATAAGTAAAATGGCGAATCTGTTTCTTACAGAAGGGTATTAAGCCCATGTGTTATTGTTTCATTGCCAACTTTAATGTTAGAAATTCCGATATCAAAGTTTGTAAGACCAACTATAAGATAGTAACTACGAGTATATAGTTGGTATTCTAACATTAAAGTTGTTGGTATTCCAAAATTTAAGCTTACAATCATAATTCAAAATCATGGTCCTAATACGTTTCTGTAGTCCCAGTTAAACAAAGGACAATTATTTCGCCATCGGACTCCATTCCTCTCAAACAAATCACCATGATTTGCTTCCATCGATAATAAATTGCGAGTTATTTCATAATCTATGGAGTCTGGTTATGATTTAAGCACCCTAACAATACAGTTTTATAAACAAGAAGAGAGTTTTGCGTCTAAGAGCGCGCTTATCTTTTAAGTCTTATGTACTTGAAACAGCGCTCAATTCTGACGGGAAGCTGCCATACAGGATTTTAATCGTGATATATTTCTGTTTATTTCAGAATTATAGGCATTAACATGTCGAAACTATTCTGCACCGTTATAATTACATTAAAATTTTGAGATGAAAGACAAATATGTTTCAACTCATGAATGTGTTAGCATAGTTTGCCTGTTACATATTCATGTGGTATTATTTAGCGGAGCTACAAAGAATTGTTGAGGTTAATGCGATTGGACTCCGGACATGCTTTTGGTTAATTTCTCTGTGGATATAGAATCAGAACAAGGTATACAGCTGCACCGAAGAAGAAATGGCAGTTCTGTTAACGGATATGACGTCTATATTGATAATGGTGTTAATATTAGTGGGATTTATTATTTTGGGAATTATTATTTACAAACACTGCATATGTTATTGTCGAAATGAGACTTGAAATTGATTGAATTGGTCGCTATAAAACTGCTTCGATGATTTATTCTTAGTAGCAGACTGGACTTGTGGACTGGCTTCCATAAAGCGTTTCACTCGCGAAAGAATACCTGGATTTAAGCCCAATTACTTCAGTGCATTGGACGTTTAATTTTATTTTCAGAAACCTGCGTACGTGTTGGTACTAACGTCTCGGTAAGAAAGTTGCAACTATACTAAATTTAGTTCTGCTAATGACATGCGAGTATATGACCAAAGATATTACGCAACAGAAATGTATCAGTAATAAAAGAAAGAAGTAGACGAAAAAGGCCAGGAACAAATCCTGATAGCTCCAATAAGTTTTCAATGAATGGCAGACATTGTTCCATGTTGAGGAAGCAATAATTCATGAAATAATGGTATTTACACATGTTTTCTGGTTGAATATTGAAGTATGCTACAATTATTTGTTGGAATTACCGTCATGCTAGTGCTGTGGTAATTGGTGCAACTGACGTTTCGGAGAATACCACATTGATAATAATCATATTAGATGATACAGGTGATTACATAAATACAATAAAATAATGAACTGTTTTTTTTTCTCAGTGCTTTATAATTATGATTCATTATTTAATATTCTATTCTCAGCGCAAACTAATTAACTCTGCTGAGTAAGAGAAGGTAATTATTTGAACACATGGGGTTGGGTATGTTTGTCAGAGACGTCACGTGATTTTAGTTTTTATAGTTTAGACTGTCTATAAAAAATGTTGGTTTGCGGTTACGCAACCTAAACCTTTAACAGTGGGTGGGGGGACATTATTTTACGAATGAACTTATTGGAACGGACAGTGTCTCTAAGTATTTACTTCTTTCGTATTTTTTATCACATATTTCGGGCATTGGAGTTGTTATTGTTTTCAGGAACAACTTGCTATAGATGAATTCATTGTATCTTAAAGCAGAAAATATGCAGAAATACGCTAACAGTAAATTAGAAATTATCTGAACTACATTTTTTTACAGTTTAGATATAAAAAAAATAAATACCTGTACTTCTTCTTGAAATCTTCAGGTTTATGTATGTATACATGCCTGACGGACCGTATGTGGTACAAAACTGAATATGGTATACGCGCGAACCATATTCGGCCGAATTAATCACATCTGTCATTATGTACTATATTCGTTTCTGCAATTTGGTAGTAAATGCTTGATCGTATATGGAACACGATTTACACAGTAAACCAAACATTATCATCGTCGTCGTCGTCAGCAGCAGCAGCAGCAGCAGCAACAACAACAACAGTTGTCTTGCCCTAACAAACATCAACAATCATCATCATTTCAATATTTCTAAGATGGTATAGGGATAACATAAATGTAACTCTTGGAAGTTCTACTTACGTCCCAGTTTAGGATGGGCTAGGACATGGAGGATGTTATACCTAAATCATGCCTGTCTTACCCAGTTCCTGATTTTCCTTACTACATCCCAAGTACGTCCAGATGCAAACACGAGATTCTAAGTACTGGATACGACAAAATCTAATCGTTTTTTATCATGTCGTGCGCACGTCTTAGTATTTTGCTCATACGAGATTTCAAGCCAGTCAGAATATGTTTTACATGATGTAAATACATGTTTATGGTGCATTTTGATTAGAAAATTGATTCGTGTAGCGACGTAGAACCTCATACTACAAAAAAATACGCATGTTAAACTTATAACATCTATGATACGGTATAATAACACTATTAATCTATAACTATTAGTACTACTACTACTACAACTACTGCTTGAAGCTTCTGCTGTTACTATGTTGCTGCTACTGCAGCTTGTGATGGTAATGATGATGACGATGATGATGACGACGACAACGACGACGATAATGACAATGATGATGATGATAATGATGGCGGTTGTGGTGTTAAGGATTCCGGCATTTTAGTTTTTAGATAAAAAACTTTTTTAAATTCAAAGAATACACGTGTACCATATACGTTTCTATTTTCATTTTTATGCGCATTTATGGTAAGTACCTGATACGTTTTTATGAGCATAGAAAAGCTTAATCCAACCGAACATGGCACATTTTATGCACCATATTTGCTGAAAAGTGTACCGTATTCGACCGAATACGTCACATGTGTACCATATTCGGAATTTAGTACTCATGTACCATATTCTGTTTTGTACCATATACGGTCGGACACATGCCTTTATATCTAACATATAAATTAACGCAATAAACTATACATAAAAATATTAATGATATATACCTGAAGGTGATATTTAGAACGTTCCAATATAATGATTTTCTGATTCCAGTCTGGAGTTGCATACCTTATAACTTCACATGGTACAATTAAGAAGTACATGCTAGTTACTAAATATCATTACGCCTTTATATTTGACATTTGAGTATAAATTTATATTTACGTATGTTTGTAATGAAAATGCTAGTTCCGCATCAAAGTAAAGTTTCTCTAATGTTTAACGTAAAACTAACAGCCAGGGTCTCTGGGTGACTTTCTGGCTTTATCAGAGGAGGAAAACTCCAGGCATAAACCTGGGTAAAACTTTCCGTATGTCTGGTGGACAGCTTTCTACATTGACACTTTTCCGGTGCCGGATTTTATTGCATCTTACAGCGGTGAAAGGCAAGTGATTACATAGCCGGACACCAGAGCCACACGACAACGGAGGTCCCACTCGGTACAATTAAATGTATGTGCTAGTTTGCTAGACTTTTTAAACCTTGGCATTTAAGAGTAAATCTGAATTCTAAACCTGATGCTTCTGACTCGGCATAGTAAAAATTAAATGACAAAGACGATTGTACGAGAGGCGTTCAATTCATTATGAAACAATTTCAAAACCACAGCTTAATTATTTACTCGCATGCGTTTTATTGCAACAGATGCTCAATCTTACATCCATGACAATTGTAAATCATCATGAACCTTTTAGACCAGCTTTGTATAGTCCGGTTTATGTACGATTGCTTAAGTTTGTTCCATTCGTCTATAAGAGCATTTTGAAGACCAGTCATGGTAAAGATCTTGTGTTTTTGTAGCCTTCGGTTCAGAATACCCTAAGTACCAAAGTCCGTGGGAGCTGCATCTGGACTCTTTGGCATCCATTTATATAACTGACTTTGTGTTTTGGAGAAAATCAATTGTCATTTTGGCAGTGTGACTAGAAGCCGAGTCGTGATGGAACTCTATATCAATTTCTCTTCTACTTAAAAGACGCGGAACATCTTTTCCCAGAAACGGCTTTTGAACCTTGTCTATGTAATATTTGCATTGACTTTCATCCCTTTATTGATAAAAACCGATGATGTCTTGCAGTACGGCATTGGTAAAAGGTCCTCCTTTACCTGATTTGCGTACGTTATTATGAATTACACCTTTACCATGCTGAATGTGAAGCACAACAGTAACAGAAACATGATGTTTCATCTGTTTTTCTTGTTTCACAATGTTTCTGTAGGACATTTTTTGCTTCAAAAGCCCTAAAATAATGCCCTCAACTAAATCATTTATTTTTATCGATATTGGATTTTTTGTCAAATGTGTTGAGTGTGACTGTATACGACACCCTACGTTACATGAAAAACCGCTCTGCACGAAGTTTTCTAAGCTGAAAGATATAAGTTTGTATTGATGGTGTTAATAAATGATAAACTGAACACTCTCGTAAACTGTCCATACTTACGATTACATATACAGTAAGGGTGGTTATTGTAAATTCATGGCTTTGTAACCAAAATGAATTAAATGAAGAATAGCATTAACAAAGTAAATGACTGATTGGTTCTCATCATAATAAAACCCATCAGTTATTAGTCACGTTTCTATTTTGGTTTCTTATATCTTGTGCTGATCCCACTTATTTCCTCATTCCTTCTGTTGCATAGATAGCGTAAAAAACAGATTTGTGGTTAATGCGGCGTTTAAACACATTATGGATAATGTATTTTTAGTAGAATTTTTCGAACGAGGCTCCAAATACCTTATTGATGGATTTTGTTCTCTATGTGGGACGCTATGTACCTGGTAGACAGCGGAATCCCAGCTGGGTCAGTTTGGTAACCCGGGAAACAGTCAATAAGATTGATTAAGATAACTCATCAAACTTATTTTTCATTTGATGCGAAGTGAATGTTGTCGTTCTTTTAAGTATTGCTCACAGGACACCCTTCTATACAGTGAATGATACAGAAGTTATGTTTCTCTGTCTATGTTATTTCATGCGGTTCGTATCTAAGCAACATAGAAAATAATATAATGCAGTGGCTCTTAAAGCGTGCATATTCAAGTGTTTAGTAAATACAGCCATCTTTCCCATTTAATACGTATTTACTAAGAAAACAACCAAACAACCGTATCACGTGACTTGCGCTTAAGGTGTCCACTCGGCACACTTCCGGCAGGTCACTTCCGGATTACGGAAAGAGCCGAGTTATCACGACCTGGTGGGTTAGATATTATACTTTTTATCGAATAAATTCATGCAAAATCAAATGATGAATATCTGTGAGTTTGGTATGCATTTGCTATTAATAATATATGATTTATGTGTACATAAAACATACAGCTTTCGAATTACAGTCACACAAATGTTTTTGATAGATCTGAATTTCAGAATTATGGTAATATTTTGTGGCGTTATTATTTCATAATTTTGGGGAATTCGAAAATATTGTCACTTATGGTATATCATATGTTCAATAAGGACTGGATCTGTTAAGATTAAATCTCCCATTAAAAATAATTATTTGCAAGTAACGCAGAAAAAACGTCGATAATAATAGATCTCTATAATACAATACTTAACTATCATACAGATATGAATTCATTAAAATGTCATTACCGTAATTGAATATCTAATAGAACATTAAGTCAAATTGACGTTTAATCTCTACACAACCGTGTGAGATAATCTAATTGGTTGGTTGTTACGGGAAACAACGAATCGAATGGTCCATACCATTCTCCGCGAGGACAGTTCTTACACCATGTATTGAATGTTGCCTTCGTCTCAGGATTTATACAAATACCATACGGATACTAGCAATATCGATCTGGTCAATATTGAATTAAGACAATAAAGACTAGAAGCTAACTCAACCTAACAACAGGATCGGACAACTGTAGCCGAAATAAATGCTCGCAAATTGGTTACGTTTCGTGTGAAATATAATACGGCCGGCGTTTTTACTTACTGGAGAATGCCCGCACATTGGTGAACGAGAAATCAAAGAGATGGGTATAATTAAACCTGAGACATTATCATATTAAATGAAATCAATTCGCTTAAGGTAGAAGAAATAGACTTTTGACGCGAGGGTTGATTCGCATAAATCAAACAAATTTTCTTGCGAAGTGTATAAAATCCCTGTTGCACATATTTCCTTTGACAGTACTTAACTGACCCCCGCCTTTCTCATACAACCGAATATCTGATCAAGACTATAACCCAGAATGCAAGAAAATTGATGAATAATTACATGCAAAAATGTGACTATCATACCACGCTATTACAAGGCATCGGATATCTCACTTGGAAGCAATTCAAAGCACTGACCACGCTTGTAAGCATGTATTGCGATATTTCCATTACAATGCTGTCAATATTAACAAGGTAGAAACCGTGTTAGTATTGTGAGTTATTCTTGATTGAATATTGATTACATCGATGATCGTCTTATTACAATCACTGAGCGACTTCCGTTTTCACAGACATAAAAACGACTGATCTTTATGTCAACACTAAACAAAGTCTTGATTGTTTTATAGAGTACAGTAAAACTTCACTTATCGACAAGAACAATATTAGGACTACCTCAATAAAACGACCATTTATATTAGAACCGGTTTCAATAATTACTCTATGCGTCAACTTCATAATAAGAAAAAATAAATATTAAGATGTCCAAAGGATGGTGTTAACATAAAGGTTTTAACTGTATTGCATTATTGGCGCACATCCTGTATCTATCTACATGTATTATAATATTCAGAAACTGCATCTATTATTTGCATGACATTTAGTTTGTAAAATGATGTAGCAAAATGCAGAGTTCACTAATTACTCTCCCATTCTTGAAATAGTGTCAAATTCTAATTTTCAAGTTTTAATATTTAGAGAACTAATGAGGAATGTAACATACCGTTTAGATTAATTGCTTTGTTTCTATCAAATTAAGAACTTGATGAAAGGCCAAAGATTTTAACATACATCATTATGCAATGAAAATAATATACACTAGAATTCAGAAGTTCACTGGGAATGTCTAAGCATTGTAGTCAAATCGCTGGCCTTTTTGAAAAGATGTCCGCTTTATAAAAGCTTTATCATTGATATCAATAAACATAACTGATACAGATTTAGAAGGATATTGAACTTGATTAATGATATATCCACGGATCCTTCTACACTTACATTTTAACTTGTAGCATTCTTTTCTTATTTCGTTTTTACGAAATAAAACATTTCGTATGAACGAAATACTAATTCGTCAATACAAGTCAAAATATAAGAGTAGAATGTCACTTTAGGGACTCCGTATATATCTCTACTAATCCCACGACATTTATTTTAGTATTGAAGTTTATGACAATGATTGTATGAATCTACTAAGTTTCATTTCATTGTCTAAAATGTCTTTGGTTTCCGATCTGACCCATGCGGCGGTACAAATAACTTCTCCATATTGATAAAAAAATGCGGGAATTTTTATGACATCATAATTTATAAAGCCGAAGGCTATGACATAGCTTTGCTGCTATCGACCATTAGGCAAGATCAAAGATATCAACATAGCACTTATAAGAGAAATTGAACATTTACATAATTTACTCATGGGGCCATTAGCAAAGAAAACATATCGGGTAATGCTTTTCGTTCTGAAAATTGAATTATAGATTGATAATATCTAGACAATATAGTATTGAATGCAGCCAAATCAATTTTACTGAAAATAATGTTTTCATACGGCCAGTTTTGCCTTTTATGTTTTCTTAATTTACTTACGAGGAACGTATGTAAAAGAATATCAATAACACATTTCCGTAAAATTGCAACGAAATTTGTTAATACAGAAACTATTTTTAATTTCACGCGTTTCAAAGAATAGCGTGAAATATTTGTCTACGCGTAATGGTTACAATACAGTGATAAATAGTTTTGGGCACGTGAATTTCATGGGACCATTTTGGGTGTGTCGAAGTTTTTATACGTGTAATATTGGTCATTCTACCAGACGCTTTTGACAGGGTCACACGCTCAATTTTTTCCAACAAAATTGTATACGTGGCCGTTCAACATGGCGAACGAGCAAAACATTCTTCTCACGCAGTTAGAGAGGCTTATTGATTCCAAGCTGGGCGCTTTCGAAGACCGCATTAACTCGACGCAGAGAGAACTTTCGCATGCTCAAATTACAACAATTCAGCAAAATTTGAACGTCAACGACGGGTACAGTTTTCGTAAGAAGGGACACGAGCAGCAATACAAGGCTAACGCTAAGGTCTTAGACAAGTTACGACAAGCTGAAGGCTACATGCAAGATGTACCATGTGACTCTGTAAATGAAACTGCCATTCAAGGTGCAAGACAAAGTATTATTGAAGGTATAGATTTGGTTACTCATCGTCAGAAACTGTTGAAATTAGCTGATTCGTCGGAACACGGATGGAAGGTCGTTGAAGAATACGAGTCGCATCCACTGGCTGAAAACTCAGATGATGAGAAGAAGATTCAACGGGCGCAAATACAGGCTGATCGCAAAGTCAGGCAAGACAGACGGAATAGAGCGAAAAAGTATGCTTCTTACTGGTTGTCACGAGATGGTCTAAATTCGGTACAGAATGGCCAACAACAACAGAACAAGAACACGTGGAACAAGAAACCTGGATCATGCTTCAAGTGTGGTAAACCCGGTCATTGGCGGGCAGATTGCAAAGTGGCAATGTCATCTGAAATTGTTCAGAACACTGGGAATTCTCAGATAAGTACAAATATTTTTCATTTTGAGAATGTCTCTAGTTGTACTAGCAGTATTGAGTCTTGCATGAATGAAACTGTCGTATCTAGTTCCAGTACAATAGGTACAGAACACGTCGATAACCAGCGTAACACGGCTATTGTTACACCTGTTGGTAGGTTACACAGTGCATATGCGCACTGGAAGGATGCTGGGGCCAATGAATATATACTTGATGTTGTGAAACATGGCTACAAAATACCTTTTAAAAATATTCCAGAACGATTAGAAATGAATAACAATAAGTCTGCGTTAGACAATGTTGCCTTTGTTTCCAGCGAGATTAAAAATCTGTTGAATAAAGCATGTATTACTGAACTAGAATCCATGCCCACCATAGTTAACCCTTTGACTGTGGCCTACAACAAAAAGGACAAGCCTAGATTAGTGCTAGATTGTCGGCACATTAATATAAATTTATTTAAGTATAAATGTTGCTTTGAAGATCACTCAATAGCCAGACATATTTTTACACAGGGAGATTATTTATTTACATTTGACATAAAGGGGGCTTACCATCACATCATGATATTTCCAGATCATCGGCAATATCTTGGCTTTGCCTGGTACAGTAATGGCAAGAAACGATTCAATGTTTATAATGTTTTACCATTCGGAATTTCATCAGCTGGCTTTATATTTACTAAGTTATTGAGAGTATTAGTAAGAAAATGGAGAAACCTTGGTTTAAAGATTATTGTATTTTTGGATGACGGCTTAGGAGGCAAACATTCATTGGTTAAAAGTATTGAGTCAAGTACTTATATAAAACAAGATTTACAGCAATTTGGGTTTTTGATTGCGGACGAAAATGTAAATGGCAACCGGTTCAGAATATTGATTGGTTGGGATATGTTTGGAATATGAAAAATGGTACATTACAAGTGAGCGATGATAGGTTGACTAGAACATTAAATATGCTTAACGAATTGATAAAGTTCGTAATGGAAGGTCATGTATTGATACCTGTTAGAAAAATTGCCTGCTTAGTCGGTCAGTTGATTTCTATGCAAAGTGTTATAACTAGTAGAGCTAGCTGGAAAGCACCGGTACATATAGATGCTTACGCATTAGATGAGTTGATATTCTGGAAAGATCATTTAAAGAGTATGAATCTCTGTTTACTGAGTCAGATATCAGGCATTGAACATGCCGACGTCTCTGTTGACGAAAATAATATAGCTAATGTCTTTGTTGACGCCAGTGGAGCTGGATTTGGCGGTTACGTTGAAAGTACGGAAAATAGTCCTATAATTGGCGCTTGGTCAGATTTAGAATGTGGTGAAAGTTCAACGTGGCGTGAGCTTGAAGCAGTTCGTAGAACAATTTTTACTACGACTGATAAACTGGAGGGTAGACATGTTATATTGAATTCTGATAGCAAAAATGTTTGTTCCATTCTGGCTACAGGTAGTAGAAAGACATATTTGCATGATAAGGCTGTAGAAATATATGAATCTTGTAAACGCAATCATATATTGCTAGAACCAAGGTGGGTTCCTAGAAAATACAACTCAGAGGCTGATTTTTATAGCCGTTGCATGGACAGTGACGACTGGTCTGTTCTTGATTGGGTATTTAAAATCCTAGAAAACAAGTGGGGCAAATACACGTTTGATCGTTTTGCTTATGATTACAATACAAAATGCAGTAAATTCAATTCTAGATTTTGGTGTCCAGGTACTAATGGAATAGATGCTTTCGCCCAAAATTGGTCTCATGACAATAATTGGTTAGTACCTCCGCCAAGGCTTATAATGCAATGCTTGAATAAAGTTATACGTGAAAAATGCACTTGTACATTGGTCGTACCTATTTGGCGATCAGCGCCATTTTGGCCTATCATTTTTCTTGATGGAGTGGCAAGAGCAAAATTTGTTACCGATTGTTATGTTTTCCAAGCCGGTGTATTAACAAAGAGAGGTAGAGGCAGGAATGGCATATTTGATGGCCGTCCTCTGAAGTTTGGTTTAATTGCTCTGCGAGTACAAAATGATTGATTATTTTATTATTATTTGAGCAGGCTTGAAAATGAAGCAGACGATTGACGACGAATTGTTTTATGCTGATATCCATGATCCAACTTTAAAAGTATTGGCGGGAAAAATGGCTGAACAACTTACCAAATCGAAAAGTGACAGTACAAACGTAAAATATTATCATTATTTCAAGAAGTGGGAATCATTCATTGTTTCTAAAGGTAGTTCTGCGATTCCAGCGACTCCAATTTGTGTTTCTATTTATGTAACAGAACTGATAGACAAGAAATGTTCTTATCATGTGATTTCAGCAACTGTGTATGCCATTAGATGGGCTCATATATTAAACAATTTGACTGATCCTACAGATAATATGTATGTTAAAAACTTAGTCGAATGTGCTAAGCGTACTTTATCTCCACCTGTGAATAAGAAAGAGCCAGTTACCACGGAGATGTTGATTGATCTTTGTTCTAAATATTCTGAATGTCATGATGTTTTGATTATCAGAGATTTATGTATGATACTTGTAGGTTTCTCAGCCTTTTTGAGGTATGATGAATTGAGAAATTTACGTTGTAATGATGTAAAATTCTTCGAGAATTATTTTTCATTGCGTATCAGAAAAAGTAAAACTGATCAGTATAGATTTGGTCATGACGTAGTTGTGTCAAAAGGTGAGTCTGTTGCCTGTCCATTTATGATGTTAAAACGCTATTTAATCCTGAGCAATCAGTCCATAGATGATACCAAATATCTATTCAGGCCATGTTTTAGGTCAGGCCTTACATGTAAATTGATCTACAAGGATAAACCTTTGAGTTATACCAGGGCAAGAGAATCTTTAATAGGTCGTTTAAAGACCGTGACGGGAGCGTCAAATCTTGGAATCCACTCATTGCGGTCTGGGGGTGCTACTGTAGCAGCAAATTCTGGCATTAGTGATAGATGTTTGAAACGACATGGTCGATGGAGGTCTGATAGCAGTAAGGATGGTTATATTGCAGACTCACTTGAAAATAGGCTTAATGTATCACGTCAGTTATCATTATAGTTTCATTTTAGATAATTGTTTAAATCCTTTCTGTTTGTACTATTAGCAACATACTCACCAGCCCTTTATTTTGATATAGGTTGTCTATGGCCGCCGTCTGGTCAAGCAACGAGGGTTGTTGTTTTATATTTAGTATAGCTTTAGACTTTTAATTTCACGCGTTTCAAAGAATAGCGTGAAATATTTGTCTACGCGTAATGGTTACAATACAGTGATAAATAGTTTTGGGCACGTGAATTTCATGGGACCATTTTGGGTGTGTCGAAGTTTTTATACGTGTAATATTGGTCATTCTACCAGACGCTTTTGACAGGGTCACACGCTCAATTTCCAGTCTGAGGACATCATTTCGGATTGAAATTAATGTAATTTTGTAAAGTTATTCACTATATTTGATTTAGAAGTAAATAGTGAGCTTTTTTCAGTCAGTTGGACGACAAATAATTTCCCAACTTGGTCTCTTTGTGTCTAATTTCATTTAATAAGTTTAGAATCTACAGATTTAAGAAAATGATTAAGCGTTATCTTCTTATAGTGTCTTATGTACTTGTGTATTAACTCAATTTAATTTTACATATATTTGTTAAATATGTATGTAACAGAGATTTATGTACAATGGATAAAATTTGTAATTCAACATGTTAAGCTGTCAGTGTAATGATGTGATGAGGTCCGACATTAAGCGATACGACATAGACAAACGGACACAGGTTTTCCAGAGCAACGACAAAAAATAAGAGTCAATCTCTGGTTGTTTCCTGGGCGAGTCGAATCGCGTCATCATGACGAAGTAATTTGCATTGCTCCTAGATTTATGTAGACATGTCTTGTAATTATTTGTATACTGCAATAAATCACGACGTCCTGTCAATGGCCGCCGTCTGGTCAAGCAACGAGGGTTGTTGTTTTATATTTAGTATAGCTTTAGACAGAACTATAAATGGCGATGGCCGCGTACAATTTGGCTTGAACAGAAGTTCAAACAAAAACAGTCAGAACTGATGACCCGGGGACCGTTTTTGCATGTATTTGCTGAGACCACCCATGAAACAATTACTCATACTTGTGCTTTTTATGCGCACTGTATGGAATTATTCCTTGTTAAAATTCTTTGTTATTCTTAGTCGCTGAAGAGTGCTGGCTATTATATACCTGATTTTAATCGTTCATGAACATAATACGCTTAAAACGATTATGAAACTCATCTCCAATAGAATTTATGTCACACGCATGACATGGTAACAGTGTTATACACAAGTTGATATATTCCAAACCTGGCTTGTGTGACAAACAGTCTAATGTAAATTCTCCGCTTAGTGCAAGAAGAGTCAATATTCTTGTTTCAATACTGGCTGGTTCTCGAACTGATCGTTAATGCGAGCTCTTCAATTTATTTTCAAGGAGTGTAAACGCGGGTACCAGCTTACTGATGAACTTTCAATGAAAAATCATCAGATGCCGGCTTTTCGAGACGTCACTTTTCAGTTTTTGTACTAGTTTAAAGATTTATTACAAGATGGGTGTGTCAATAGACAAAATCAGCTTTCTCATCAGTTGTGTCTGATTCTTATCATTAGGTTGATAGTGCGTGTCGTCACTTTTATTGAACAATTATTAAACAGAAACACGTGACATGGTCTTATGTTGTCCCGCTGATCACGACCATGCGAATCCATTTCTTGCAATTCAAATTTATCACTCTATACTAATGTTTATTTTACCAGAAAATGCACAGATAATCCGCATTCTTCCAATGTATGTTGACTCTAGCATTGTACAAACCACACAACTAGAATTTCATTTTCATTCTAAAAAAATGTTTCTCCACACGCGCTTTTTAAACCGAAAGCAGAGAATCTATTCTTAGGCATTAAACTCAAAGTTTTGTCGGAAGGCCCTTTCAAGAAAATATTATTATTTCTCTAAAATGAGGTCGAATTTTGCAAAATAAAATATGGAGTCAGCCTAAAGATGGATTCTCCGTGGAATTACTGGAACTTTTTCACTTACGAATTATTGTGAAAAAAGTATTGCTTGTTTCTTTTTTATGATTAATACCATGATACCATTCGAAAATGATGATCTCATGTCAAATGAACGGAATTCAACAATTGATGATCATAAAAATGAAACATTACGATAGTGTTCTTTATTAACGCCACATCAACAGGGTCAATAGCCCACTTTTCCAGCTTTAATGTGGAAGAACTCAGTCGTATGCCTGGGAAGAACCATCGACCTTTTGTAAGCTAGCTGGACAGCTTCTAAAATATGATTTAATCTAGCCCCGTATAGGATTAGTACTAACAGCGGTGAGAGACTATTGATTAAAAGTCAGAGAACGTAACCTCTCGTTAGTGTTCAGTGTCGTCACTGGATAATTTTTGTTAATATTTCAGGAATATGAAAATTAACTATTCGGCGAAATTCGAGCGTTTTCAAGGCATAATGCTAGTATTAAAGATATTACAACAAATCTGAAGACTTGGTCACGTGCTGTAGTAACCATACGTTATGTAGTATCTAATCTTTGAGACATCACGAAGTTTACTTTTAATTCCTATTACAGTAGTATGTAGCTCCTTTAATCCAGGATTTCCATGCTTTATGAAATAAAGACTCTGTTTGCTACGTAGAGTAAACTTAAATTAAAATCTCTTTATTAAATGTTACACTCCATGAACAGCGCACTTCTAATTCAAAACAAAGAAGAAATTCTGGTATTTGTACCAAACTGTGAGACACATTGGTTATCATCGCCTTACTTGGCAGATCAGAGAAAATACTCGAATGGACTGTTAGCGTGTGGTTGAATATAATTGCTTAAATGACGGTGATTTCTAATCGTTATTAAACCACAAGGGTGTTTCGGAGATTAACTATAATTTCTATCAAAGATGATAGCAAATTTTTGGCATCGCAGCGTATCAAGAATGCAGTTCATGTTGTTTTGTAATTCGTTTTAAATCTTCTCTAACAAAAATCTGATATTTATAATTTGGCTTGCCATGAACTCGATGAGCGTCGTCTTTAGTCTAGTATGCTCTTGCAGAGATATGGAATACCAATGTACGATAATAAACTTCTCGTGTTATTTATTTTCTAAGATTAACTTAAGTTCGTTTCTCGTGAAGAGGTCAACTAACAAAGAAATGTTGTTTTACGACAGGCTTAATAGCACGTGTCTAGAAATAATTTCTAGCGCTACAATATAGAATAGGAAAGGTATTCGCTCTTGAGATAGCTAAGGATTATACGCGAGAATAACGGAATGACGCTGATGCTTGAATCGTGTTAGGAGGAAATACAATATGTGTGAAATCTGATTAAATGGTGAGATTGTGTCAGTTTTCCTTGAATCTGAAAGTGTTTGGAATTTGGAAGATGTCATATTTGGGTAACATAGGTGGAATTATTTCACTTTTCAGGTTTGTATCTTAAGTTGGTTAAATAAAATGCCAAACGATGTGCTGTATGATTAAATATACGAGTGAACAACATTCACTATGATCTATCAAGTATGTATAGATATATTTTGTCCTGTTTTTGACAAATGTATGCGTATTATGCATTAATTCCAACTTCATGTATTCAGTTTTACTTTCAAATAAATCTTAATATTTTAAATACAGAGCGTTGTTGATCTCTCTGCTATCGAGTTTAATTCAGGACTAGATGTTGCCATGACAATGAATCAAAATTTTGGATAGTATGACAGAGTGTGGTCATGTTGATAATACATTGAGGTATACTTTGGACTTACCACATAGCTGAGTGACAACACTTGTATTTAACAAAGAAGTTGTGATATTTCGTCATCGAAGGAATCAAAACAGATTAGATGTAATCATGTACTTGATATTAAGTTCTATTTTGGAACAGCACAGCAAAACAGTTACGTAAAATGATGTTCATTAGCACAGGTAATATTTCCTCTGCAGAGGTATATGAAAACACAATGTGGTCAGTAATATTGCTGGGTTGGAAATTATGTTTGAACCAAGAGTTTTACATACATTTAGGAATAAGTTTCATGGAAATTATGTTGTTTCATCTTGAGAACTAACGCTTCCAAAATATATTGTTCAACTAAAATCTGCAATTCCGATTTAAACGTTTGCTCAATTCATTTAGACATCACTTAAATACTTACTGATGAGGCATGGGTGGTCTGTCTATTTGAGTGAAACATTTAGGATACACTGCGAGGACACTCAAAATAAGATACTCTGTTACTGTACTATGATAATAACAAGGCTTAAGTAAATATAATCGTTTTTGTTCCACTTAAAAAACTGATGGCCGTAATGATTACTATAGTGATAATAATGATATTGATATTTAGAACTTAAAAATAATGCACTTCTACCTAACGTGTGATCTTCTAGCAAACAGACAAAAGGCAAACATACAAGCTCAGAAAATCGTTCGTATTTAAACAAGACCTGACAATGTCGCATTTTTCAACAAAAAAAAATATCTTGAAGTAATTGAAATTGCGTGCTAGAATTATCACTTCATGAGACTTGTTACAAAACCGTCAAACTCGAGTTTGGTCACCACATTCCGAATAGAAACATGTCCTAGCTTATTAAAAAGACTGCAGCTCCCCCAAAAATAAGATGTCGGGACTTAAAGACTAGTTTGAAGGCAATTTTTATATGAACTTTTTGGCCTTTGTCTTGCCGAAAAATGGGCTTTAGTGCTGAGAAAATAACAATATATTCAAACCTGCCATTTTCTTGCGACAGTCTCCTTCAAAAACTTACACCACTTTTTCTTCTTATTTCAGATTGGACGTTGCACCATGCAATATCATCATAAACTAAAGCAATTCGTGTACCAACCAACTGTACGACACAAACAAGCCATGTACCTATTTGATTGATTATGGGAAATAAATTATCACACGAAACATCTTGCGGATTTTCCGGAATGGATTTTCAATCCGATCTATTAATCCTACATGATATTGAATTCGCCGACCGATTCTGTGGAGACAAAACGTGGTCAAAGCAGAAAGATCTGCGGGCTATTAATAGAAGACAAACTACTCTTGTGCACGAATATCTCGTGCCTGATACAAAGCAATTTGTCAGCATTGACACGTCTTTTCTTAGATAGAGCAAGATTACATAAGTGTCCCGGAAAATTGACAATACGATATGAAGATCCGTTTGACGGATCGACTTATTAGCACGACACTTTTTTAACAACAACCGTCTTCATGTTCGCTTATAGCATCCGTTATTAAAATATCATGTCTATGAATTCAGTGATTACCAGATGTAGATTAAAACATATCGGAGTTTTTTTTATAATTTATTAACTTGTCTAGAATTGTATGTTCAAACACTGAATGAATTGTGTTGAAGTGATCGGCAAGAATTATTTATCAAACTGTCTCGTTATTTACGCAGTATAAAACAATGCTTAAAATCTGAGGAAGCCTTGAATCTTACTGCATATAAAATATGTCTAGATGACTATGTGTATTTGATATAAAGTTTCTGGATTAATAAAAGTCAATATGGAGCAACATAACAGATTTCTGCATGTATAAATGTTGACAATACTCAGTGACAGACACTGAATTTAATGTTACGACAATTGTGTGTGAATGTTTTATAGCGTGGTTTCCTACTTTAAGGCATATGAATGAGAAACTGGATGAATGATTCTGGCTGGAACTAGATTAGATGTTATGGTGGAGTTTTATTTGAATAGATATTTGCACTGAAATTTGATCGATTGCAGCCATTAGTCTTTGATACGAAACACTTCATAAATAATAATGGTATGATTTGTGAATGTCAACTGATTTAAATCAAATTTCTTTGAGTGAATACATTTAGCATTGTATGTTATTTAATGTCACGTTTTAAGAGCTGAGCGTAGATGAAACGGCCATCGTGGTTTGAAATTGAAAATGGTCAGGAGTAATTCAATGGAAATGCATTTCTAAGCACTGTAAAATGTTGTAGTTGAAAAGATACTAGACTCTTGAGGAAATCGAAAGACATAGTTAAACATCGTTGCATTCCATAACGAATTGCGTTGACTTCTGGAAATATAAGGGACTCTTTTGAAACACAATTCATGGAGCGATTATTACTTATATGAATGAGTAAAGAAGTCGATTAATGATTAACTTCGCAATGACTGCTTTAGGCTGTCGTAATTGCTTTTTAAGGAGACAAGGAAAATATAACCCCATGACAACGTATGTTGCTAAGACGCCGTATTCGGCAGACACTGACGTCATTGTCAGGAGTGGTTATGACGTCATATTAATTATGACCGCGGTGTTCGTAGTGTTCGTTCTACTTGGAATTGTGATTTACAAACGATGTGTGTGCTATTGCAGAGACTAACTTATATCAGTGATGTTACACATTACGTCATCAATGACGTAGCAAATTAGCTTATATATCACACATCTATGCACATACTTATTTACACATGCATATATGTCGCTTCGTCTCCGAAATAAATCCAAGCGGCATTTCTCTGTGAAAATATATCTAGTAAAATACAGTGATGGAATTATAAACTGATAGAATGCATTTTGACGTCCATTATTTTATTATTGTTATATAATGACGTATATTTTCTATATCAATATAATTATATAATCTATATGCTCTGTATTATCAGTGTAATATTTCATGTATATTCCGCCATTAAATATGTTATTTTGCCTATGCTTGTCATTTTCGCTTGCATCATAAATGATTGAAAGTAATTTCATCAAAATGTAAAAAAATAGATGTCTTTTAATTTTATTTTCATTGTTGGCAGACCGTTTACATATAGTTTATAGAACCACAGTGAAAACATGACCTGAAGATTTATTAACTAAATTAAATCAGACGTTGGATTAATAGAAACGGGAATCTAGACATTAACATTGATTCATGGGCAGGTCGGTTTAGTTAGGGATGTTCAACCAGGAGTACGAATTTAGCTGCTCTTCCTGATACGGGGCCGCGACCGTGGTCCAGTGGTAAGTGCGCTTGACTTGTGACCCGGTTATCCGGTTTCATATGTGGAGAGGTTGCCGGCCCCTTGACAAAGTTTAATTTAGTCCTGGTTAGTATACAGTACATGAAATCTAGTTAGGAGAACCGGCGGTCGTAAATAACAGAAAAATTGTGAAAAACGGTGTTAAACCCCGGTGACAATGTCACAACATCTTCCTGATACGAGTTTAGACAATTTTTAAATTTTAGTATTCTAGGGTAGACAAGTACATGATACAGGGGTGGTTCTCAGAAATATATACAATGTATAATATATATCAGCATTTTCTCTCCATTTGTATTTGATTTGTTCATCTATTAAACACTGTTTCACTTTGGAACTACATATGAATTTCATCATTTTATATAAATATATATAATATTGATCCATTTAAGACGATGCATGTGCATCAATTCCTGCTTTGCTTTTCTGCGCGAAAAACAATACGTATTGCATTATATTGCAATATATTGCAATACGGTTTTTACCGTATTGTTACACCCCTAATTTCATTCCTGCAGAATTGACCTATATGAATCTAACTTTAAAAACCAGAACCATAATGGTAAAGATCGTACAAACACATCAAAACTATCTATTAATTTTAAACATTATTAATTGTATAATTCTGGACAATTGCTTGTCATAATTTCGTTAGGAGAGCTAATTAAAGAAACAAGAATTGTTATTATTCTATCCACTTCTGATAAAATATGGCCTTTGCGCCTACCAGCGGGTACAAGATCCTTGCTCACTTCATTTACCTTGTAAATGGTAATCAAATTCAGCTACGCTCAGTTCAATTATTCGCTTTGCAGAAATTAATTTATCTGACCACCATTATTCAACCTTCCTTTTTTCTGTCACGGATGCGCTGCTTTAATTTGTCTGACAGTGATATGATAATCGTATTGATTTGGCTTCCAACTGGGAAAGTCCAAGACCTTTTCAGCGCAATCAATTAATGCAATTTGCCATTTCCACGCTGAGTTTGTATTGATTAAAGAACTTAAAAGGCAATATAAGACTCCTTCGAATACCTAGACATGTTAAATGGATAGAGTGATTTATAATCTTCTAAGGTGATTATTTACGTTTGTAAAACTCTGGATGACATTGAAATCTTTACTGGGCCACATTTGAAATGAATATAAGCTTAATGTCTCTCGTCCATCTGAGTTTTTAAGTTTGATCCAACGATTGGATTTTTTCATAACAAATGGATTTTTACCTGGATTGTATTTTAGATATACATACATGCATATAGTATCTTAGAGGGCAAATCTCAAGACTATATACAGGAATATCATACTTAGGACGTCAGACATTCTTATCTTGTACATTACGGACGAATTCTTTTAAACGGCCTCAGTACAACTTGATATAGATTTTAAAAAAAACCATTAGATTCCGGCTTAAGCCCACTTCGTACAAGTGTTTTGTTGTTCGATTTCTCTTCCTGAATAAACTGGAGTTAATGATTACTTGTTAATTATGGCCGCCATTTGATCAACAACCACCGTAGTGAGTTCGAATCCCACCCGGTACCACACTAATTTCACATGTTAGGAAGCTGTCCAGCTGGCTTACGGAAGCTCGGTGGTTCTACCATGATGCACACCTAGGGTCTTCCTCCATCGTTAAAGCTGGAAAAGTCGCCAAATGATTATTTGTGCTATGCTGAACCCTAGTGAACAGCAACAACAACGGTTTATTGTATTATTTGTAAATTATTTATTATTATTGATATTATAGACCAAATAAACCTCAACTGACAAGCAAATATTGCAATTAAGCCATCTTTTTTCACTCCCTAATTTGACGATTTATTAAAACAATTGACTGTAATTTCAAATTATAAGCAGTTAACACGTTATAGGAAATAAATAGGAAAATAATAAATATACAGTCAAATACAGTGAAACCTCTTACTCCAATCTGAACATGTTCGATGTGTAGAATATGTCCACATTAAAGCACGATGTCATTTTAAACAAGTTTTGTGCACTCTGGCCTCCACTATTATTACAAATCAGCAATATACTCGATTATGCAATATACGATTTATTCAAGACTGATTGTTGTGTCTGAACTAAAGGAGGTTGTATAAGAGAGGTTCCTGTGCTTCTTTACTGTGTCACGATGCGTCTTTAACTTCACTGTTTGCCGTCAACAAACAATTAATAAGAATTACATTATGCATTCCAGAAGCTGTGTAAATTGGATATTAGCTATAAACTCAATCGTTGTCAAGATATTTAAGATTACATTGAGAATTTGAGCGTAATGCTTCGTAACTATGTTTCATTAATACTTAAATATCACTTTGCGAGGCTTGGATCTCGCTGATTAGAAATCACGCGCAGATAAAGCTTAATTGAGCTGATCGTGTGATAGGAATGAACTGAAAGTTAGATCTTTTGGAGAACACTGACAGACATTCATCTGTAGTGGTTGTGGTGATGATACCAATAATAAAGACAACGAATAGGATGATGACATTGGTGTTGGTAATGAATGAATGATGATGGCAATGATGATATTGGTTGAAGTGATGATGATGATGATGGTGATGATGATGATGATTGTGACAACGAAGATGACGAATTCGATGGTGATGGTGATAATTACATTTCGTAGTAAAAGGAAGACGATAGTGATGGTGAATATACCGAATCCTATGGTTAGGGTGATGGTGTTAGTAGTAGAAGTGATGACAATAGAGAAAATAATTACACAACAGCCAGTGCCTTTGGGACTGCCGGCACTGATGATAATGTAGATATAAATACGGGTATTCTTCGTACAAAACTACGTTTGACCTACATTTTGGGAATTACTTTTTCTTTTATAGATTCTGACTGATTCTGAGTAATTCATAGCTCAATTCGTTTATCTACGTGATTCAAGAGAGTTAATTGACATTCTTGAAGGGTGTTTTTGTTTCTCAAAAATGTTCAGAACGAATAAGAATAAAATCGATTTCTTGAATAACCGACATGAAATGAATACAATATACAAATAATTATGAATACCATGGAGAAATTATCTTTATAATGGCTGCAAAAATAATCAGTACATGAAATAAAAATAATTGCTCGCAGATATAGAACACATTGGGGATTATTATCAGAACATAACTGATATCTCACCATCTAGCACAGTAGGTAAAGAAATGGGTTGCACCTGACAGTAAAACCAGACCAACTAGTGAAGAAGGGAATCTCCAATCTTTTAAATATTTGTTTTATTTTATCTTGAAATTGTTTCCATTTTGTAAGCAATTGTTAATGAAAGGTAGAAATAGCTAGATTCAATGAAATTATTAGCGGTGTTAAAGTAGTTATTAACGTTTAGCCTTTATAACAAAGTAGTTAACATGTTAACACCAGTGTATGCCGCTATCATTTTGACATCGACCATTCATATGACATCCTTAATGTTGTAAAGGACTAAACATTTCAGATTAATTGTACAATATTATAACTACTTCCATACGATAGCTCTGTTCTTATATTTCGCTGTAAGTGATAAGAATTACCCAGGCCACAGTCAAAAGTATGATATTTTCTGAAAGTAGCTTGTTTGACCTCCATCTCTGTCAAGAATGTGTTTGATTTTAATTTCTTATCAAATTCATCTTACATATAATATAATTACCTTATATATAATGCTTCATAATATTTTTTTGATTTTATTATGTTTACTCCGGAAACTTGTGTACATGCAGGTGCGCGCCAGAAGACATAAATATATACGTTCAAAACCGTAATATTTTACGTAACTGTGTATTTTATGTAATACGTAAAGAGTTGCTGTCTAAATGAGTAATTGCTGATAAAAAAATCGGCATACGTCATAAATTCTGTATGTATTGCATATTGTCAGATGTTAATGTAATAATGGAAACCGATGTTCTATATTAGACACAGAAATCTAATGTCTATTCTTTTTTTAGTCGCTGAAGTATCTGCCGGTGGCTATTTACGTATATATTTATATATGGACGTAAGTGAATGCAATAATAATTAAAGGCTTGTTATCAAGTTTATCTCTATCTATAGCAATTCCAGGCAATGTTTAGGAATTAAAACGTCTCCATTCGAATTCGTGAACACAGATCACCTCAGGGAAATGCTTTACATACAGTTGGATGTATGGACGTACCCCTCCTGGAGACTATATTCCCCTCCCATTTTTTGTATGTCTATGTGAGTTGGGTGGGTTTTAGCTGGTGTTTTTTCGGGGGTAGGAGAGTGGGATTTTTTGTGTGAGGTTATTTCTTGAAGTCCTTTTCTTTGTTGTAGTCTTTCTAATTTAAAACTGATATCTTCATGATACAGTGACATTTTTTTCTGCAACTTTTCAACCGTTACAATATCATTACACTCATTTTTAGATAAGTGCAAAATGTACCTATGAGAGACATGAGGACAGAAATAAAACAAATCTTCTGTGGACGACACGACACACTTTAGAAAAACCGAAGACACCTATCGATTTCCCAGCACTGATAAAATCTCATTAACATGTTACATGCTCTTCCGCTCAAGTGTTTTACAAGCATATACAAAGGCTCAGACAAAGAGATATTTAATTAGAATTCTTATAGTATCAATGACACTTCGGGATACAAACAATATACGTAATTTATTTTCTCAGTCAATTAAAGAGACCTAGTTCAGAAAAAAAATGCATGGATTTGCTTTTATATAACATTTACCCGTTCATTTGCAAAACCGTTTACGGTGATGAATTTCATATGTTTCAAAACTTTTCGTATGGATACCGCTCTATTTTTATACGACGAAAGTTGATTTTCAAAAGGTGCCTGGACAGTCAACATAACATTGTAACCATGCACCAAAACCTCATTTGTAGGCCAAACAGTATTAAGATCAGTTGATCATAACGACAGCTTATTTCCGGACCGGTATTCAATACTTTCCCTATATTTCAACTTGAAAAAAGAGCACACCAATATTAAGACAATGATATCGAGGTTTAATGGATAACATTCTTCAAAAGCTGCGTGGAGACTCAGTATGACATGATACAATTCATTTTATTATTAAGCATACTATCATACAAAATCTGCATTTTCTGATGATTTCAGGTTTTGTATATCATCTGATGAATTATATAGCAATACATCAATATTCGTATTTGATCGCTCACCATTTTAGTGGAAGCTGATGTAATATAAAATACATTAATTACCGTACATTCGTACATGTAAAATACTATTGTTTGTACACTTTTCGGGTTATTTAACAGAATTTCACCCACTGATTGACCTAACTCGTTTTCCATATCAGTACTAAACTTGCTCTCCTTAAGTAACTACCAACTTCTCAACATGAATCACTCGGATCAGCGATAAATGACAAATGACCTTAGAGGCAATTCTTTCGATCAAATCGTCACAGAGAATTTGTACCGTGTCCTGGGTTCGAACGTTTCGAACATCAGTCATATGGTCTACTGACTAAGTTCACCTGATCGGACATGTAACTATTGGTAAGTTCTTCGTTGAACAAAATTTATACTAGCATAATGTTCGGAGTTCATTTTAGCTTCATTTTTGTTTAGCTTTAAAACTAGACTTACTATGCTGGGCCCTTTGGTTGGAAACATCCTTTTTAATGGTAGCAGAGATGATATGGTCATCTTTTATTTCTGTTACTTAGTTACGATAATGACAGATAATCAAAGATCCCTAGAAAAGAAAACAAACAAAAATTTCGCCTTTGGAAACCATGTAATAGAATACATGGTAATAATATGGTTGTGATACAACATTTTCAGGTCTATCGTTTTGGTTGCTTCTCAAAAGGATTGTCCAACAAATTTCTTACGTACTGAAAAATCGTTGATTGGTTTATGTGAACATCTTTCAGTGATCTTTGATGATTATTATTCTCGTATTTTCCTCAGAACTTTTTTGCAGCAGAATTTACCCAAGCTGATAATTATGAGTATGGATTGTTGTAGACAAATTATATCTTGCTTTCAAATAAATCGCCACTCCACACGCACTTTATCGTGTTATTGGGTAATCGAGTTTAGGCACCCTGCCCTAAGAGATTTTCAATTTTTGAACACAGTGCCGTAACTGCGTAACCTTAGTGATTTGTCTCAATTTAGGACAAACTGTAAAGATATAAAGTAAATTACACAAAATGCTTGAACGACACTTTACAATCCACAACGGCAAAGCGCCTGCAAGGTGTTACGATACAAAATTTAGGGAGAGTTATAGTCATAATGCATTGTCGTCCAATATTGAGAGAGATGCATTGGTCCACCATAACACTACTTATGTGACGAAGTGTGGTGAATGTTTAAAGCGCCTGTTATCAACACACAATTGTTTTTTTTGGGGGGGGGGTTGTTTAATTTTATGTCTTTCATATTGTTTCCATTATGTAAAATCTACATCGGCCAGAAGCTGAAATAAATTCTTATTTGGTTTGTGAAACCATAATATTAAACAGGTGCTACGTTTATGCAAATCATCGTTCTAGATCCAGGTATGCAGGGTCAGACACAGCTATTAAGTGTTACTGTTTGTGCTTATCTCATGAAGGAAGCTCGCTGTGTAGATGATGTATTTGTACAGTAGAAGATGCTGCGGTTGAGATGTTTTGCATAAAATGTGTTCAATATTTTCTAGTCATAAATTCTTAATTACAACTTAAAATCCATGCTGAAAATAAGTGATAGCCGAGTTTCTTGCCCGTATATTCAAATATTGTTGTTTATGTTATCTGCTTGAAGTCGAAACTAGCGAGATTATGAGGAGAAACTTGAGTAATATGTATAAAACATGTGTTTGTAAAACTTTATTGGTGAATGTGTTTTGTTTTGTTTCTGGTTAATTCTAGCACATTTTTATCAACTGAATTGCAATAATGCTGTATTGTAATCAGTAGACTTAATCAGAGATCCATTGAGACGTTGTTGTATAGTGTCGATAATGCCTCTCGTGTTAGCTTTACCGGTATGGCATTTGACTGTCAATTTTTACCTTCCGGGTTCGCAATTCTTACAGGATTTATGATTTGACTAGAAAAACGCACTCCACGTATGTCCTCCAGCTCGATTCAATGCACTGAAGTCGTCAATCGCTGGAAGATTTTTGTGTGACATTGTCACTGGGTTTAACGCCGTTTTTTTTTCAGCAATTTATAATCGGCGGTTCATATAACCTGTTTTACTGGACTGTATACACACCAGTACTAACTTACCCTTGCTGGAAGAACATACTGTACTGGTCACTAATCTAGTATAATAGATATCATGAAAATGCTTAACTTATTTAACCAAAATCTTCCCTTATAAGTTTCCATTCTTTTCGTGCTTATTGTTAGATTACCACGGATCACGGCAGCTTTTCAAATATCCTTAGTTTCGCTTTTGTGTGATTCAATGAATAATATGACAGAGTTGTTCACCCTAATGCATGATTATAACACGTCAGAGAGCGTGTGTGTTTATAGTGGAACACGGTTATAATGAATACTTGGGGCCCGAATAATTTCTTCAGTATACCCCTGATTCAGTATATACACAATAATGAAATAAATCAGGTTGTTCATTTTATTCGAGATTACTATGCCAGTATTTTATAGTACATGCATAAGCACAAAGGTCCAGTATGAATTTACATGTTTTACAACAAGTGTTTTACAAAAGATTTATAATTCCAACGTGATCATATTTGTCCATTGAATGTATTTAGCGAATTTATATTGTTATACATATAACAATAATATAATATATAAACATGTATAATACAGTAAAACACGGTTATAGCGATATCGAACATATACGAAAGCTGGGATATTATGATATATTAGCGAAATATGGATAATTATGAAGAGGTCATCATGCGTGTTCCCAGGAATTCACTATAACTATATTACACGGTATTGTCGTGTAAAGGCCTCACAATAACATTTAATGTAGATTTATCCTGTCCTCATGTTTGTAATTATGATGGTGTTTCTGATCGTTCCATGTAAAGTCGTTAAAATCGTCATCTCCATATTTTCCTAAAGGATCAGACATCAGGATTTTTCATCAAGTTATCCATTCCATAAAGATATTAAATTTTTAATTACATCAAACTCTGAAAAAATGTCTAAATGTTTTGTTTCTGTAAAAATCGTGGGAAGATGTTTTCTGCAAAATTGAAACAAACTTGATTAAAAATTTGCGTAGGCGTAGAATTCACAAAACAGACTTGAATTAGTCACCAGACAGAATAATGAAAATGCCAATATCCTGCATCAAAGGCCGTATCTACCTGAAGGTTTAGTAAATGCACCATTTGATACAGTGAGTTGAACTATTAATTTTGCCAAAATGAATCATTTGAAATATTCCGAGCAATTAGAACGGTATGCAATGCACATACGAGGTGCCTTATAAAAGTTATGCCATAAAAGCGAATAACTGCGTAAAATTTATCCATTTTGATATCTTATACAAGCGTGGAAAGCGTGTATTCATCCAGATTCGTAGATGTCCGTTTTCCACGTGCATGTAAGTATAAATCACCGTGACACATTATAGAAGGCATGTTTTACGCACTGGTTGTGTTTTAGCGATTATAAGAAAATACGACGAAAGAATAACAAAATGTTCAAGCTGGGCGAGCGGTTTTCTAATATACAAATAGAGAACCCAAAATCATACTATAAAAATGTACTTTTTGACCGACAAGACGAAAAAGATCCGCGGAAAGCATTTTAAGGGACTGAAATGGCAGTTGCTCAGGTTAGTGTACTTTTTATAGCGCGCACTTACTTTCGGAAATCTCAAAATATTCTTCATACAGTAAAACTCTAGCTTCTATCCATGCATGAATTATATTTAGTTAAGGACACCATATGAACAGAAGTATTTGGTTTACAATAAAACTTCACTTAACCACCACTTCGTAATAACGACCACCTCATTATAACGACCACATATTTCTGACCAATTTTCGATGTCACGCCTGTATTTAAACTGGATAAAACCACCAACTCAAGATTAAAACGGTTAACCGCTGTAGTTGGCACAATGTATGATCTTAATATCGGGGTTTTACTAAATACTGGTGTATAACGAACAACTTCAATATTCCAAACGCATTATTGTTCAGGTAAATCCATCGCAAGGAGGGAAATATTCTTTTCTAAATGCGTTGCCAATCTTTCATCATGGGAACAAATGGATAATTTCTTTGAGATATTTTACAGGCTGCCAACTTCACCGTTTATGTCTTAACCATGTATGAATACGACGATGAGAGACATCCATTTATTTAACAAAATAAAACAATGCCTATCTAATCAATTTTTCTCCAGAAACCAATTCATCATGTAATAAAAGTACGGATGACAAGGTTGTCGTCAGTTCACATTTTGTGTCAGTCTCATATTTGTAGAGTTAGTTTCGCATTTTGATGATATTAGTTTCGTATTTGTTGAATTCACGATTTTACCGACTTCCGCAAACACATGTCTCTCTATGCAAATCTAATTTCACGACAATGTTACAAAGTAATCAAACTGTGATTAACTTGTTCCGATTTTATTTATCTCAATCTAACAATTTTTTAATGATCTGATACTTGAAGATAGTCTCAATTTCATATCCGTCGGTTCGACCACCCGGTAATCACGTTCCGTTGATTAAGTGCCAATCCTAGTTCGTTGAAATGGTCCTTATCATACAAGATCGCTGTGCAAGGCTCGCTGTACGGAGATGGGTTAAATGACAATATTTTATTTGCCTGAAATCATTATTGCGCGATGATAGGCTCCGTATAAAACATCCCGTATTCCATTGTAGAAAATGTACAAAAATACCGATTCAATACGATAAGAGGCCAATGAGACTTCTTTAGATGGAGAAATGTAATTTAGAATTGTGATGAGCTCACTTGATAGGCGCTGGACTTAATTTAGAAACTGAAGTATAGGAAAATATCTTTTCATCGATCGTTTTTTTCTTTGTGTCCTGTAAAACATAAGATATTGTAACTTCACTGATATTTTCACAAAACCTTAGGATTAACACTTGATAATGCAATTCTCACAGCTGCCACATAAAAAGACATATCTAATTTATATGTTTGCAGGAACTGAATAGGGTCCGAGGTGTTCAGTGTAAAGGCAATCTTAATAAATCCAACTGATATTTACCTGATGAACTATTTGCTTGTATTTGTTTATGCAAAATATTAACTGACTGCCGAATAAATAGCATTTTTATTTAGTCCTACATTTCAGTTAATATTTTTTCTCTCCTAATTAGTCATTATCACAAAATTAGCGTTCTGATTTTTATCAGTGGTGGTTAATGAACCCATTGCATTATATTGAGTTCTATGTCGAATTGGTACATGTTTTAACCCTGGTACAAAATGTTAATACTAATTATAATGCAATATCTAAATACGAAACTGATATGCATGTATTTTGAATGCAAAACGTTCGGACGATTGTTTGGACTCTAGCGAACATAAATTGGACTCAAACATCATATTGTCGTCGAAATATTCACACATGGTAAGAAATAAATCAGTCCCCGCAGATTTTTCTACGCAGATGCGTTATGTATCAATGTAACCGGTACAAGTCATGTGACGTTACGCACAAGATATTAGCAGTTGTCTCCCTTGGGTCGTTCTTTGAAACAATTCCTTTCTTGAAGAAAAATATTTCAGGCGGTCAATTAACTTCCATACTTTATTATAAAAATAAAAAATAGCACATGATTAAATGCAAGTACTGTCAAATACGGTTCAATTATAGTTCTGTTATAAATTCTAGTAAAACACGTACATTTAACATTACACCTGGCTCTGATGGAAACATTTTCACACCAGCCGCTGGCATATTTAGAGAAGTGGTATTTTGATATCCTTCTATGTGCGCATAGTTGTTGTGTACATTTTATTAATAAACGGTTTATTAAAAATTAACTTGATTATTTCTTGTCGTTGTAAAGCACGGTCTCTCTATACGTTGTACTTTTCAACAATAAAATCAAGCAAAACAACACAAATTATGTCATCAATGTTTGTTTTTAGCGAGCAGGAGTGATGGACCCTAAGCCACAAGAAATCAGATTCAGAAAATTTCATGTGTATTTTTACGTTTACATCTACATAGTTCAGAGAATACCAGATTGTATGAAAACAAATCTTTTGTGCTTTCTAATTCATCAGAAATGATTCAAAGGGACACTAATTGCATGTTCTAATTGAAAAAGTTAGGTCTGACTTAGACTATGTTTTATTGCCACGGGACAAAGTTTTGAATGATAAAAAGCATTTCGTATGGTACTAAATATAGCTCGTTGATTACTCTCATATGTATAATTAAGAATGAACATAAACATTTATAAATAGCATTTCCTCTAAATAAATAAATGATTAATACCAGGTTATAATGTAATAATTATGCAGGAAAGCACGCATTTTCAGACTAAAGCTCTTCCGAACTAACATTCGTCAAAAGTCGTTTGAGTCCGGTTCTTTCCGTTCTTCCCAAATTTAACATAGAACGTAGATAGCGGGATTTACCGAATATTCAGGTATGAGCAGTACTTACAACAACCTGCATACCCCTTAAAGGGAGATAACAATTACGAGATTTGTGCTTTCGGTGTAAGCATTTCTGTTAAAATCTGCCTAAAATAAAGTCTAAAATAATTTCTCAGTGTGACCTGTGTAATACAAAAGTTTGACAATACATTTCCATTTACGCTGTAACCGTTTTGATAAAACAGTAGCATTTTCTAGCATAACAAAATAATATCGATATAAAATCCCTCACACCCGTAACTGAATCAGGGAACCGTCACATTCGTAACCCTAACAAAGATCAGTCTCTTTCGTAACGGAATCAGATTATTAGCATGAAATAAGAGATGCTACATTTCATCACGGGGCGCAGGAGAAAATTGTGTTGTTTTGATGTGAATTACCAATGTTAATTGCTTGCAGACACGCATTAAGTTGAGAAAATCTGCAAGAAAAATACGAAAGCCTGCGAAAGTCGCCGATAGGCCATATTTCAAAATAGAGTGATTCGATTGGATGTCAGCCGCCGGATGCAAATATTTCAATCGGAAGACACGAAATCTAGACAAATGATCTAAAATCGCACAAATAAATATGGGAAACGATACTGTCCATATATTTCTGCCAAGCACTTCATTTCCTGTACGGGATCTATCATTATTAATGTCAAATATTAGCTTAAAATTGGATAAATTCTAGACGGGAAAACGAGCGGTTGATGGGATGGCTCATTAAATTAGTTATCCTAATAGAATTTCTCTTGCGGGAGTATTCATTTTCCTAGGATCTCTCTTGCTGGAGTCAAATCCAAACCAATAATGATTACCAATACAAGAGAAGCGTTTGATTATTTAGGAACGGGTTGCGCCAACTTGAATATGTTCTATGTAATCAATCCACAGGAATTTGCTTGATTCGATACGAATCGAAATTTTAACCGAAGATGTTCCGTGTTGAAATGAAACGAGCTGATCGGTTTCGATTTTAAGAAAGTTTGTTTTCAGAACGCTTATGTAAACGAGCGTTTTATTTATATATTTATCATTATAAATTGCAAGAATGAAAACAAAAATTCTTATTTCTTATTAATCAAAAGATTCTTCATTTTGTTCTTGCATGAATTATTTATCTCAGATGTTCTAGTGTTCATGTAGTTACTAATACGTATGAAATGGCTAGATCCTTTCAGGAAAACGACAATTGTGATGTGATCACATGCAGTGTCCATTGATAGAGAGATACAGAAAAATAATAATGCTACCCTTTTTTCCATTTGTCTCATGATAGATACAATTGTCTGATATACTTCAGAGGTACCGATCTTTTCGACAGAAACATTTTACAAAGTCAACAGATTTTTACAAAAAATATATATCTACATGTATATGTCTTTCGAAGGACTACAGTAACTGTTTTCAATTCATTGTCAGAACTTCAGATGTGTTTATTTCGTCTTTATCTCTCCGATAAGACATACATAATTCATGTACATGTACACGTGCATACTTGATGCCATATTGAGAATATGTCATTCATATTGAATAGTTTACATTTATCATATATTGATTACTATATGTTGCTTGAAATTCTTCAAGTAGATATATTTTGACAAATTAATTATAATTGGTGAAAGCGTATTCCTTTCTGCTTAATTTTGTTGTTTGTTATTCATTAAAACAGGATATTGTAAAATGTGCTTGTAAAATTCAAAGCTTTCATTTTCTTTATTAAGTTGTTTTTGATAGGTTGTAATTTTTGAGCGTCAGGAATAATAATTCTTACTGCTATTTTGTATTTCAGTTTATTAATTGTTGATATAAATAATACAATGTCTCGGAATGGTAACCCTTCTTTTCTGGGTTTAATTGTTAGAGCTAAGATGTTTCCTTATTCGTGATTAAAAATATTCATATAAGAATGGATATATTATTCAAACTAATTATGATACTTATGTTGATGTACACATAGTTTGTGCGATAATAAAGTTAGAATACCTTTTTCAAACATAGTCAGATTTGAACTTCTATTTACTCACATTGGAGTTTTTTGGCGGTTAAAACACACCAAACCGGGGCTGTTTGGCAAATATTAATAACAGCATGACCAAGTTGTTGCTTGATATCATGAAAATGGCCGAGGATTTCCGAAAGTGATAAATTACCGCCTGTTCTTGGACCATTTATCCGATATACATATGCTTAACTAAACACATAATTGTTTCATACATGGATGGTTGAGCTGGTGATTCCCTCTCTAACTCATCAGAGTTAATTATGGTATGCTATCAATCTGGTATTGACAATTTGATTCTTCGGTTCTGTTGATCTAAAGCAAACAGTTTTCTCAAATTTACCAGAGAGGAGAGTAATGTTCTGAACGTTTATCATTATACAAGATTCAAGTGCAGATCTTATTTTTACAGCCCACACTCAGTACGCTTGAGAAATTCGTAACAATTACCCTTCGTTAAATATTAATTTAGAATTGAAACACCAGTAATTCAGTACTAGTGGAATTAAGATTTCAACCTTTTAGATATGGACGTTTGAAAAAATCATTCAAAAATATAACTATTGCATACTACAATTATATAAATTAATATTCGGTTTAGTGCAACCGAAAGTGTCGAAGACAACCGAATATCGGTGGGCAATGGGTGAGGTATTAAATTTATGAATTATTTACATATTTACGTCCATATCTAAAAGGTTGTGATATTTCACTTGCCCAAATAAGTCACTGGATTCTTTCATCTCTTTTTAATCTGAATATATGTTAAATATGTGTTTGTCGGTATTACAGTGTGAATAATCGGTAAGTAGGATTCTCATAAGCAATCAATCACAATTAAACATTTCTGAAGTTAAATTTCTAAAACTCAAATTGCTTTGGTCGGATGATATGACTGTTTGTTGGTTTATCTGTACGCATACATATGTCATTTTTGGATTGTTTATGCGTATAATTCAACCCCAGGTCAAACTCACTCCTACATGAGTGATTTAGTCAGATTTCAATTCAGAAAGCGATCTAGATTCCATTCATCTTATGTTTCTAAATTGGAAAAAATATAAAAAAAATGGCAATGTAAAAATCACACACGAATACTGCCGTCCATTGCTATCATCGTCATCTTCATCGGTGACCTCAATCAAAATATGTTCGTCCCATTTCTATCAGACGGTGAAGATCAGTTCTTATATAAATGCGCAAATAATTCGCCTTAACCGTCTGACACTCACAATGTTCATCAGCGCCGGAAGTCAATCAATCACGTGATATTTGCAATTCCAAATATGTCAAATAATCAAATATATTACTGGCCTTATGATGCCCCCAATCTAAATATGTTCGTTATGCTTATATCAGATGGTTTGTCTCACTAATCTGTATGTTTTCCAATGAAATATTTCTGTGCAATTATTTGTATTTTGAGTGATAAGGTTGTTTTTGTCAAGAGTAATGATCTTTATAACATCAATATTCAAGCTCTCTGGCAGAAAATATTGACAAATTTCTCGTGGATATGACAGAGGAAACGCGTGTGATTAACTACAACGATCTAAGTCAATTTACAGACGTTGTAATAGGCATTGACAATTGAGGATATATTTTCCGATGATTTCTTTTATTTAGACTCCTGGTAATTAATTATTCCCTTCATACACTAGATATACTGCTTTATAATTTGTATCGATTTGAGCTGATATAACTGAACCAAAAAATATTTAATTAAGTTCACTGTACAATTATCAAACCTTATAAAAGATTTCTGTTTAAGAAGCAGATCTTGTTCGCAACTCTTCCATAATTTATGCCTACGTAATATATTATCTGCAATAAATGATTCGTGTCGACAGATTCAAAATAATTAAAGAATGTTAATTAAATGCATGCATATATATATATATTGATTTAGACAGAATTATACGATCCATTGTATAAAAATGCATATTTACAGGTCGCCTTCAATTCGAGTATATTATTTGATATTTCTAATCCATTTCAGATTAATTCAGAAAATACGATTGAACTCTGTCCGCCAACAAAATCTCTTTTAAATCGGTTCATATACAGTAAACTGACAATATTAATTGATCGTTATAATAAGATGGCCGCTAAGCGGGGTTTCACAGTAAATTCATTGTAAATAATTATTGATATCTAGATGTAATTAATACCCGTTTTTAAGCATCTATAATGAATAAATATTGATGTTAGGAACAAATAAACAAAGTAAATAAAACTGCTCGAAATAACAAACATACCAAAAGTAAAAGGATGAAAACTGAAAACTTGTTTTAAAAAATCTTAAAACTCATGATTACACACACATGTATATAATATTTTTAACCAAATTCCACAAATTTGGTAACATGACTTCAATTCATCTACAGATGTCACATAGATATCTCAGAGTTTGTATTCAACTTGATAAAAACTAAAATATGTTCCATACAAGACGAGCAATTTCATCCGAAGAATGTTCACAAAGGATGAGTTATACAAAGATGTACTGACCTGTCAAACAGTCCTCTATCTACACCATGACAGCGTATGCTGAAAAAGAATGGTTTAATCAAAATGTTTCTAAATTGAGTACCAAAATACGACTGGTTGTATGAACATTAATTTGGTGAACCAGTCAATTCTGAAACACAATTTGTGTTGCGTCTTTGTCGCTTGACAGTTACTAATTGCAGCAATGTGTTAGAACATGTTCCCTTTATTTAGCCCCTAATTAGTCGGCTTTTCAAGCCTTTACACTGAGTAAAGCGGAAGAAATATGAGTTTTTAGAGGAAGCTGTCTCGGTGTATAAACATAGACAGACTGTAGCGGCTTTTCATATGATGTTTTTGTGTCAAATTTCCCAGAAAGTGATTCGAAAAGTGATACTGTGTATTCAGTAATCGTTCAAAACCAGAAGAACCAGGGGTGTCTAAGACTTTGTAGACATCTATGTCAAGAATATGTTTATTCTTGAGAGATTTTAATTTCTTTTCAGTATCTTGTAATTCATAGACAAACCTCTTATTGGTTAATGTTTTATTTAGTACCCGGAATTCAAATTATTGCTTTATATGATTATATATCTTAAAAACTTGTAAAACGAATAGACTTGACTGATCTGAGCTTAATCATTCTCAATTTTGACATCAAGTTTTTAAACAATATTTGTAACAATATTTATTACATGTATATTTAAGGTGTAATTTAACCGATAACTTTCAGAAAATGCGGCATCAATTCAATTTCTTGTAGAACTAAAGAAACTTGATTTCATCCATACAAATTAATAATTATCTTATAACATCATTATATGCCTCGTTTATATCACTTCATGTTCCTTAACACCGACACATTGGTTGATTCACGCAGAACATTAAGGCCTATATTTAAAGTACAAATTCCATCCCAGCCTGACAAATAGACTAGGTAACCCTAGATTTTTATGTCTTTTTTAATGTGTGATAACTATAATATTAAAACTGTAATTGATTGATTTTATTAAACTTTAACATTTTAAGTCCTTGATGTAAGACCACCTCTGGGACCAAAGAAAAATCTATCTGGAGATGAGTGGTCTTTATAATGAGGTGTTTTCAATAAGTGGTCTTTATAATGAGGTGTTTTCAATAAGTGGTCTTTATAATGAGGTGTTTTCAATAAGTGGTCTTTATAATGAGGTGTTTTCAATAAGTGGTCTTTATAATGAGGTGTTTTCAATAAGTGGTCTTTATAATGAGGTGTTTTCAATAAGTGGTCTCAATGAACGTTTTCTGTATTCATTTTAGTTGAATTCGACTTTTGGTGCAGATTTTTAACAGTTGCGCTTGTCTTGTTGTATGGCTTTATTACACAGCGGAACATTTGAATATATATTTGTTCATGTACATTGTACGTGTATTACATCCTCGCTTCTGCCATATTGTACATGTTTGAAGTCATCTCAAAGCTCATTTCAATGTGAAATATTCTTTTCTGTAAAATATGGGCATTTCAAGAACCTGTAATTTCATTCTGATTAAAAACGTATTCATGCATATGCATATTTGAGAAATGAGATATTTGTTATCAAAATCAAGAAAAGTCTTTAATCAGACGATTTTCTGAAAATATGGCTGAGTTGTTTAATTAAGAAAACTAATGCGTTCCATTCACGAGCGTTTCCACATATGTCAAGGACAAAGAAGGGGTCAGCCCCGAAAGCCTTTTCTTTACAACTAAAGCGTGACAATCTTTTGTTCTTCACTGTTTTGCTTGTGAAATTTATAATAGAAGACTCACAAATCAAAGTGCGATATCGGACTAAGAACTGGTTGGGACCATCTGTTAATGTTAGGGGCTTCTATTCCGCCGACCACAGACTGTTAAATCTCTTTTACTCCATATTTGATATCGCGTTAATTAATCCATAATTATGCATATAAATGATAGTATTTAAGAATTGTTACGGTCGTTTAGATAACAAAATAAAAGAACATTTTGATATTATTTCAAAAGTAATGATTAAAGACCGTTAATTTGTATTTGAAAGAAAGTGCGAAACCATTTATACGCAAATGAAAGAAAAAAAATGGAGCTAAATTCAAGATTAGTATTTATTTGTTTTATAAAATAATGAAACAGTATAACATGACCAAGTCAAACAAAATAAATAAAAAAAACAAAGGCAAAATATGACGTATAGTTCAAAGAAAAAAATAACACATAATATTATTCATAAAATACTGGGGAGAAATCTATAGTTACTACATAAAATTTTAAAAAATCTGTTGAAGTAATGTTTTTCCTTGCTTTCACTTAACTGTATAACTGTATAATTAAATTTCAGTCAAAATTCACAGGTAAATCAAAATTTCAACGGGCTAAAATTTCATTTCAGTAAGTGTTTATTTGCCAAGTGTATCATTGTCTGTATTTCTTAGAAATATTAATTTCTATTTACTAATCGACCAACGAAATTCATTGATTTGTTTAAAAGGGTGTTGCTTTTTCTCATTATGTGACGTCATATGTCGGATAAGATGGTACCGCTACTTTTATTACGTGTGTGACGTCATATGACGTGTAAGGTGATGTCTCTCCTTGAATGTTTCTTTACAAACACTGCACTGAAGTTTGTCCTCCCGCTTCCGTTTTATAGGATCAAACTCTCGTTTGTGATGAGATCTCATATGATAAACGAGATCGCTAGTCATTCGAAAAGTAGCGTTACACTTTGCGCACCAATTTTGCGCCAGTGATAATGGTTGGATGGGACGTTGAATCATGGTAGGTGTTGTTGTCTGTAATATTTTCTCCACCATCGGATTGGCTGTCGACATGTACGGTAGATGCGATTTTCTTAATTGTTCCATTAGTAACTGTTTGTTAAAAACATCGCTGTTTTGAAAACTTCTTACAGAACCATGATCGAGTTTATTTATAGAATTTACAAGTTCTGATTTGTTTGCAGACGGCATTTGTGTCTGCTCAGCATACAGACGGGGATCGAGATAGGGCTGTTGGCCAGCCGTTGATGCCGGTATCATCCAGCTATGGTTTAATAATCCAAGCCCAGTTGGCAATGGACCACTGAAGGCGTTTTGAGGCAACATTCCCTTGTTGTACAAATGTCTTGCAATTAACTCCTGTTCCTTTTGTAAGCTAAGTTTAGTTTCACTGATGTTATATGATGTATTTCTAGTGTTCACTGTCTCTTCAACTGGTGTAACAGTTTCACCTGAGTAAGACTTCTCCACTTTTCTGAACGCGCTTCCAACATCACGGCCATCAGGTTCCTTAATTCTATTTGATGCTACTGGAGATATTTCTTCGCTTATACTAACATGTATGTTGTTATTTTCCTCTTTTTGATCGCCGCATAACCGTTTCCTTGGTACATCCGCCGCGCAACTTTCACCCGACCTTTTACTGCCTCTGACGTCATCAGAGACTTTTCTTCCGGTTGCATCCGATTCACTTCGTATTACTACGTCGCTCTTTAAAGTTGGTGACACGGAACTACTTGATGTATTGTCGGTTTTGTATAAGTTTGTGCAACGGAAACGGGCATGTGCCATCAAAGAGAAATTATATCTGAACGGTTCTCCACAATATTCACAGCTGAGTTTATTGTCTTCATCTATAAAAAGTAGCATTCGATAATTTGTTAAGTACAATTAAAGCAATAATAAAAAACACTTTATTAGCAGTATATCGTGACATCAGCATGAAATGGGCCCAATTTGTATTCGCTTGCAATTAATTAATTTGTTCATATGTGGAATAAAAACACAAAGAATTTGCATAATGAAAATGGTGAGTTGTGTGTATACATTTGAATTTAACATAAGCAAATAAATTTCTTTTTTTCAAAATTAGAATCACCAGTAAAGTAAACGTTGTAATCTGATCGTATTTAATACTCTACTGGCCTCATTACCAAGCCGACGTATAAGTGGAAATATTGAAAACCTGTCCGTAAATAATTGGTCGTTAGAATTGGTGGGCCTAAAATTTAAATGGTCGTTAATTGACGTTTCACTGTACATGTACTAACCATCTCTTTGTATATATGTGGTGAATGGTATACCAAGTATCTGGGCAAAGTCCTTACTGTACCACACCAGTAACTCTTCTCCAGCTCGAATTATACGTAATGTTCTGAAACAATGAGATTGTTAAATACAGTATAACAAGGTTATAGCGAACTTGCATATAATGAAATATTGCATACAGTGAAGTAGAGTGCAACCTCTCCAAAGCAACATCCTTCTCATCTTGTTGATGAGGGGTTGTTGCGCTAGAGAGGTTAAATTAATAGTTAAATTAATCGTACAATGGGGAAATCATGCTGTTGTTGAAGGGAGATTGTTGTTCAAGAGAGGTCCGCTCTGGAGAAATTGCACTGTAACCATTTTTCTCCAACAAATTATGCTTTATTTCAATACAATGGATATAAAGAAACTTGGATGTAACGAACTAACATTTCGGGTTCAGATGAATTCACAATTCACGTAAAAGAAAGTTTGTATACTTTGTACACAAAAAAACAACTACACCAAAGATACATTAATTTTTATAATGTGGATTGGGTACAAATTAAATGGACATAACTCTATGTGATCAATCGCAGTGTATTAATAACATTAATTCATTATAAATTACGATTGCTATGTTTTCTTCTTTGTTTGTACTTATCTACATGTATGTAACACATTCAGATCTATTTCCTATTAATCATATGGTTAGATTTTTATTATCATTTAGATTTAAATAAAAGCATATTTATATTATTTGTGTACGTGTCTATGTGTTGAGTGAATTATGGGTTGGTATTTTTTCGACAGGTTATTTGAGAGTAGGTGGGATTATTTGTTTTTTTTCAGAAATTCTTTTCTTATCTGTATTACATAAACAATAATTTATCCGAATGGTCAGCAGAAAACCTTAATCATTAATTTACCTGTAAAATATATTTCCATCCTTCATGTACGCTTCCATATTTTGTTCATCCACCGTTCTTGCCGGGTGAACGTAGGGTAGCCATGTGTTACCTAGGCTACTGTCATTTAAATTAATCTGAAATAAATATACAAGTTGTATTTCTATTCACTACTTTTACGTATGGTTGTGACATTACTGAAGAAATTCAACTCCAAATAAGCAATAGAAAATTATTACCAAGAAAATATACGAAAAACAACATAATTCGTCTCAGATCATTCAAAAGTTTTAATTTTGTTGATATGTTTAGAAAATGAATATGGATTCCAGCTAAATTAAAACTAAATTAGAGGATATTTGTTTCTGTCCATATTTGCAGACTGTAAATAAGACGTTTCTATCAGTGACCTATAGTTTTGTTTTTTATATAATTGCTATGAACGAAATTTTTCTGGAATTTGAAATATAAACGATATGGTGTCTACATTAAACATTTGATCCAAAATAAAATAATAGTTAATCACCTTGACTTGCCCTGCCTCATGTTTCTCGTCAGCCGTGAGGTAACCGATAAAATGTGTCTGTGGTATGTGCCCGACGGCCGGGAAGGGACCATATATCCGACCGTAATCAACGTCGGTCTCCGCTGTCACACCCATCTTGTTAATCTTGGGAGAAAAGTAAGAAAATATTAATAAATTTGATTATTATAACTAATGATAATGGTGAAAATAAAAGCATTATGTAATGATTACAATATTAATACGTATCAATTTTTATGATAATTGGTGATAATATAAAAACAAACACTGGGAGTTATGGTGATTAGTGTTAATAATACTGATGGTAAGAAATGGTAATAATAACGTATAAGTAATTATAAAAGGTTATGGTAATATCATTAAGTACTGCTAATGATAAATGTAATAATAATAATAATAATATATAAATGGAAATACAAATATAAATGGAAATAATGAATAAGTAAGAAAATATGACAAGATATGGTAATTAAAATGGTGATTACAGTTATTAGTAATTATTTTTTACGTTCAGGCAATACGACTATACCTAAAGTGAATGCGTGGAATATTAGACTATCATACTGAATGAGTCGTGTAACCAAGTTCTTTTTCATAACATTCCTTACAAAATAAAATTAATAAACGGACATCAAGGACCGAGAATATAAAACCTTAAGCTGACCTCAAGTTCAAAGTGTGATGTTGTAAATTTATTATTTTTTATGTTAATTTTTGTTTCTTATTTGTATATTAGAAATTGGTGGGTCACACACGTGAACTTAACAATTAATTTCATTACTTTAATTGAATTGGAATATTTAGTCCCATAAAGGGGAATTAAACTATAAAAACCTATCACAGTATGTTCGCATATTTCAGCTTTAAATAAAATATCACATTTCGAAAGTACTACGTTTACTCCTAAAAGTTGTGATAATTTTCATTTATATGGAATTATTGAGAAAAAATGATACAAATTGATTTATGGTCATGAGATAATGAAATGAACTTAACAATTCACGTTCATACATTCCAATTGAAAAAGCGATGCTCCCCGCATGTACACTGTCCCCGTGACAAATGACCACTTCCTCACTTTACATGTTTTAGAAAAAGGGGTCAAATAGGGATAAGTTACAGTCCCCTAAACTAAATGAGTAATGATGAAGAAATTCGGACTAACAAACCTTTGAAATGTTGAATTTGTTCACTGAACCAGAACGAGGCAACAAAACGATAATGACGGGGTCACGTGCTCCCCGCTGTCACGTGATTAATGGCGCGAAAATAATGATTGAGGATACTAGGAGCATCTGCTGAAACTAGAACCTCCAATTAATAACTAAGATATCATGTGTTATCTTTAATGCTTTGAATGAACTATCAATTTAAATGATGATCGCTTTGATCTCCGATGGCCGAATATATGTGTGGTCATTGTCTAAATGAACGATGGACGATTGTGCCAAGTTTATACAGTCAAAGTTAAAAAGTATGTAAAATGGGCTCCACTTTAAGTCACTTATGTACAATTAACAGGCAATTAAGGGAAATGAAGATTCTTAGTTCTTCCAGAGAATAACATTTATACATTCACAAAGATTGAGCTTGGTTAAAATTATAATGGTACAAAAATACAGTCACGGTAAATGTGATACTTATTTTTATTTGACACAAGTCAATACAAGTATAACAAATGTTTATATTATGTTATCCACTTAACTGTTACACAAAGCGGCATACAAACTACACCGTAAGTAGCGAAACTGATTATGTCAAAACGATCATTTCACAAGAATTGAAATATTTGACTAATGAATAATCTCATTTTTTAAGACTCACTTTTATAACTAAACTCAGGTATGCTCGATACTATTTATGTGATATGACGACATTACGTACCATGTATAAATGGTGTGGCATTTCCAAATTAGATTAAGAAATAGAATTGTCCTCGTCAAAGAGACTGGGATCTTTTATATTCAAGTTTTACAAGAAATCAAATGCATTGTATTGACATGAGAGTATTCTCAAATTGAGATATTTCGTGAAACCCGCTGACACGACTATATAGATGTTGTGATTTTTGAATCCTGAATAGTGCATTTTGCGAAAAATACATTTAAAAAGAGTAAAGATCCTTTAAAATCACACAATTGAATATGAACGTCTGATATAGCTTATTCATCTCACATTCTGCCATTTGCATAAAATGAATTGTACCATATTCGAAGGTACCTGTGTTTAAATTATTGCCATTTATCATAAAACCCTTAGGGTAACAGTATAATTATAGAGTGGCCCCATTTTTACCTTGAAGATGGTTGCTTGACAGGTGTTGTAAAAATTACAGGCCATATAAAATGTAAGGGGTTATTCAAAGATCTCAATTACAAGTTTTCACAACAACAATATTTTCCAAAGTGAATAAATTTAAGGACGACAGATAACTGTCATTGTAAACGTGAAGATTAATGTTTTATTGTAATTGAGAGCCGTGATTCAGACAACACAAGTAAGTTTGAATTACGCCGCTAGTTTTGTAAGTCGATAATTTAGCAACAAGTTCAAAATGAGGTCTAAGTTTTACCATCATTTTACAACATGTTGCTACAGTCTTTACTTTTATTGAGGATAATTTTTCACACTTTGTGTGGTTAAGACCTAAAACAGCGCAACAAAAACGTATTTGATTTCGTTAAAACTGAAAACAAGAGGGTGTTGTTTTACCTACCGAATGCCTTGGATAACCCTAATTTCACCTCACTTCTGACCTCAGGTAATATCCTATAAGCACCTTGGCAATAAATTGTTAAATCTAAGTTCTGATACGCACGTTCTATATCCTATAATATTTCAACTCCAGCCATAAATCCGATGTGTGTTTCCAAAAAGTCACGCGTTATAAGGGTAAGTATACATTATCGCCACACCCTATTTCCAAATCTGGCCCTTTTGACTTGACAACATTACAAATCAATTATCATAACTAAGGAAAATTCTAAAATCAAATTTCAGATTATTCGAAGTATAAACTTTCCAGTTTTACATTTCCAAGCAGAATATACCTAAAATGGAACACATTCCAGGCTTAGAGAGTGCGTGACAGGGTCACCAAGGTTCAATTTCACAAACAGTAATCAATCTTTAAGTTAAAATTGAAATTTTAAACAAAAAAGATGTCTATCTGTAATGGTTTTATTTTTCTTTATTTCTAATTATGATGATATTTAGTCTATGAGAATTTCAAGGTTTGAAATTGTAGTGGTTGCTGTCTTTGTTTTCGTAAAAGATTTCATATAAATAAAGCAGATCAAATGTCTTATTGTCGTGGATCGGACTCCTGCGTTCAGCAAGATGGGAGTTCTAATATTGGCATACTTGTTTTTAACGAGCAAGACCAATGTAAGTCGTAAAAATTTGTTTCACAATCTTATTGAAATTAATTAAGTCAACAAACACGACAAATGGACATAAGAGTTAAGTCTTCCCCCAAATGACAGAGAGTTTAAAGGTCGAAGTGAGATAAGCTTAGTTAACAAAGTGTTGATTTATCGTCAAGATTTCTGATAACATTCACCATTTTTCTCTGAGTACTAAATTAATTAAGGACGTCATATACATCAAACCACAGAATAAATAAACCATATTATCATCACATATGTTTTGCCAGCCATGATAATACACGGTCGACAAACGTCCCAAAACAGCAATATATTTGCTTAATCAAAATGGGCAAACACATAAGTCATCGGTATAATTGGAATTAACGAAAAGATCCACGGAAAAATAGTTTATACATGAGCCACTCGCTTCTTAATTTTTTTCTTCATTCATTCTAAAAAATTCCGATTAAGGACACTTTGACTTGAAAGTTTGATGTATTAAATTGGATCTCCCCTGTTTAAACTTAGTCCTTTACTAGCTTTATAACATAGTTTCTGAATTTTAGTGTTTGCTCTCTTTATTCAATTTTTATCAGATCCTAATTTAACCTCGACTACAACATCGTCATTATTTTTGTCCTATGGATCTTCGCACGTGTGCTTCACTTTATTATTGTTGATTTACCTGATCTGTAAATTTTATTTTACTGTTACAATATATACTGTGACTATAATACACGTTTTTTTTGTTTGATTTAAAATTGAAAGTGAATTTCAAAAAGGATTATACTGTAACTGATCCCTTTATCCAGTTTTAAGAGGCCGGTCTACTATCGTTCCCTTCACCCGACTCCTATTGTGGCATTGTTTTGTCGTATTTACTATACTTAAACTGTCATTATTATTATTCACCCATTGAAAACACCAAAAGCTTATCAGGCTTTGAAAAAGACTGGCGAGAAGTATTTTTATCATTCAGGAATATTAGCTGAATTTCCCTGAATACAACGTACTGGTTATAATATGAATATAATTAAAATGAAATAAATTAGGATGCTACAATAATTCACGCATTCAATGTTCCTTGGTTAAATCGTCTGAAATATCCAGTCAATGCTTGACGTACTGTGCAATAATGCTAAATAACATGAAAATTAGGTTAGAAAACTGAAAATTTCCTAAATGTTTTTGAATATTATGTTTACAGATTTGTTAGTGCATGTTACAGTAAAACCCTAAAAACAGGATTCTCTAGAAACCATAATTCTCTGAAATCGGACGATTTCTAAAGTCCCATCTTTTTCTCTTCGATCATCGATAGCTTCCTAAAAACCGGACTTCTCAGAAAACCAGACTTGGCTCAGTCCGGAAAGGATCCGGTTTTCAGGGGTTTAACTATATGATGATAACTGAAAACTTTTGTTGTTTCAGAATATTCATCTAAATTCGTATTTCTTTGGTCTTCGTTAAAAAACGAAAAGGTAATTAAAGACTATTTAGAAATATGTTATTACATAAACAATGTAAACTTTGTTTAAATTATAGTACAATATAATATTATAAACATGCTTATTATAAAATGTTGAAAATAACAATCTAATATTAAATTGCCTTATTTTAAAAATGTCATAAAACTTACTTTTAATCTTTGTAGCCAGCGGCGTTATCAGTAGTTACTGTATTAAATCCTTTGGAATGTAGAAAAAATTCTCGACGAATAAAAACAGACTGTGTGAAGGCAAATGTTTGTCAAGCATGCGGGTATCTTCTGTGAAAACAAACTAAAGTGATGATGAATAGTTCATTATTCTCAAAATACGATAAACATTTAAAATTCAGATGTTATTTCCAAATCCACGCCATTTAGACCCGTATAATCCCTTCAAAAATCGGTGTCTTTTTTCGTCTTCTTACAGGAAGGCAGATAAAATCGCACACCGTATTGTCTTTACTAAATACAGGTTTAAAAGCAGCTTTAATTCCTATCGCTAGAATGGTGATAACATTGGGCGGAGTTTCATACAATAATTTGCCAAGAGGAAGCTATTTGTTATTTTAGTTGGTCACAAATTGTTTGAAGCACCTCCCACTGGCTTCAAAAGGCGTTCTGTATTGGACATCTCGTTTGCTGAGTTTGTTCGACTCATTTGGCGAATATTGCCTGCAGTGCTATCCGAGTAAAGCATTTCGCAGCGTTTAGGTCCGGATGTCAATAAGTTAGCAACGTAGGTGGATTTGTTCTTAACTTCTACTGTTCGGTACTTATACTGCAGAGAACTAGTTGTAACTAAATACAATTACATTTGAATTCTTCAAGAGAGGTGTAGGGTGTTATGGCTCTTCATGTCACTTTAACATACACTTAGCAAAATATTATCGTTTTGTTCAAAATATCACAATAATATGTTGAGAATGTTCGTTCCGATCTTACCTCTATTTCAAGAAAATAAATCTTATTACCCTTTAAATTGTAATATCTAGACTTGTGAAAAAACATGGTGTATAAAAACTAGCAAAAATAGACGAATATACAAATGTATTCAAGCAAGTTTGTATTAAATGTCGCTTCAGTAAATCTTCAGTTTATTACTAAACATAATTCCCAGACTGAATACAGCCATGCATTGGATATACATTTGTATTTGTTATTTTGTACATAGCTTTAAAAAGTCTGAAGCTAGTTTTGATAATTTAAAATTATGACTAGTCTGTTGTCTATAAATGCGTCCTTGCATCATATTGCTTGTCTTTATAGGAAGTAACTATTTTACATGAGACAAAAAGCTTAAAGATACAACCATATCATTGGCTAGTTTTGATACTGACTCCAGAAAACAACCAATCAAATGCTGGATATTCTGACTGATCTTAATTAATAAACTGATTATTTTGATCTCGGATACGTCTCTCCTCAATGTGACGTCTACTTACTCATGAATACGTTTTTGTGTGTCATAAAATACTTTTTATTCGGTTAAATTGTTGTAAATGCCCAAAGCGTTAAATACACTATACAAAATAAACGGCAACTATGAACGAAGGCAATATTTCAAAGTCCTAGCCATGTCAATTAAAGCGATGAGCTTGTCGTCTGCCAATGTGGGTTTTATGTCGAGTTAATGATAATATTTGTCTGATTCAACATCAGTACTTCAGCTTGATTTAATCCGGGAATTTGAGCTTTTCTTTTTTGGGTGTAAAAGAAAATCGGTTACCATATAAAATACTCACGCTTGCACCAATCAAATTATGATTAAATTTCAATCGGCGTACCTTTGGGTTTGAACACCTTTTCATCATTAAAATAATTTTGATGCGCCAAATTTGTCTTAACGACTGAAGAGCTGTCGGCCCTTCGCGCTCATCCGGGCATATGCGAAGAGCCAATACGAGGCTAATTTCTATTTTGTAGGGTTTGATGGTGTTAAACCAGGGATCACGAAGTACCCCTTGGTAAGATTAAAGTTTTCAGATCAATAAATGAGCCTTGTTAAGTTGTTTTCCAACCATCTGTCGAGATGATCTTAAGACTAAGTGGGGTTAGAATTCGTCAAAATAACACGGCACCATTGGACGAATTCTTGATGCGTTCTTGTCCTTAACAAAACCTAAAAACCAACAAGACTGTGATAATGCATATTAACAATGCTCAATCAATTTTATGGATGGCATTTAGAAGAAAAGACAGAAAATGCGCTGGAATAAGCATTCGATATTATAAGAATTCAAATGAAAATAACCGAACATACATACAATATTTTTTGATGAAACAGACATTTGAAAGATTTTATAATTAATTATATAGTCTGTGTTGGTTAAAATCAAACACATTTTATACAAGTATCTTAAAACAATTAATGCAATACTGGTACAAATATGTACAATTCAACAAATCCCAACGCTCCCTTAAGAACAGAAAATCTTAGATATTATGCCCACCATTAGGCATAAGTAATGGTTTTAATATTGAGGTGATATCATTATCAATATGAAATATAATTGGAAGATTGAAAATAGGTCAGAAAGTAAGTGGTAATGACTGATACAGTGACGTACAGTCGCATATACTTAACGACCACTTGTGAATAAAAGCCACCATATAAACACCGACCATTCTTTAGAACTCATATACTTATTTAATACCCAATAAATCTTGAATAAAGACAAACTGTGCATAAAACACAATTTTTACCCTTAGATACCTTTATTCACTAGTCTGGAGGTTCATTCTGGTTCTAACTGACGGGAGCTTCAAATTTGTTAACTGTGTATTGCTAGATAAACACATAAATCCAGCTTAAGATCAATCAAATTAGGGTAAAATATGTATTGGGGAAAAGACTAAAAGTGATGAGTTGTCATTGGTCAATTTTACTATGGAGCTCAAAAGCGACCAATCATACGTTTTATTAGTTTTTTTAACTGGTATCATAAATCTGTTCATGGGTTCTGAAATAAACTTGGGTATAGAGATATTTAATATGCAAATATGTTCAATTCCTGTGAGTTAATAATAAATCTTACAATTCACTGGTTTTATAATACAATTAATGATATGGTAACAGTCGTAATGAAACAAAATAAAAACCGAACCGTATTATCACTAACCTCAACATTGAGTTAACCGCTGTCCCCATAGAAATGATGTATCGTCATAGCAACGACGCATTAGACATTATTACAGGTTATTAACGTAATGTATGGTGAATTTGTGTCAAACTTGTGGCCCCTTTACAAGTTAAAGAACATCTACGGGGATTGGGATATAAAAGGGACCGGGAATGGCTCGGGTGTTCATATAATAGAATCTGACATCTTGGGTAGTATATGGCCAAGAAAATCTGTTAAGTCCCAGATAACTATTGTCCTGTATCGGAGTTGAAGTCGCACATAACAGAACGACAGAAACTGAACTGTAAAACTACATTTCCAAGTCTCCAAAAATTTGGCCAAACGTTTTTATTGACGGCAAATGTTCAAGTTCAAATCCGTGTTGGATGAATACGGATATTTTAATCATATTATCGGAACGAAAAGATCAAAACAACATCATCAATGGGAATATCATTATTCATTATTTTAAGTGTAGTAGCAAAAATACAAAGATAAAAAATATATACTAACAATGACAAAAACGATAATATTATCGAAAATAGAACGATTGTAATATCCATGATTAAAACAATAATGATATTCATGATAAAATAACAATAATGTTAATAATAACGATAGTAAATGAGAGTTTTAACGAAAATCTCGAAATTCGCCCAAAACTTGTTTTGTCTCATTATGTATTCCCAATTTCTTTTCGTTAATACAAATTAATGTATAGCACTAATTAGGCAAAACGTCTAGACCATAAAAACCAAAATACTAAATAAACTCACTAATACGTATCAATAACATTTCAAACAGTAAGTTACCGGTCTGATTTTTCAATATGCTCAAAACATGCTCAACTCATACTCAGTACATGCTCAAGTTACACAGAATAATCGGAGGAGAAGTACATTGTATTTCATAAATAAAAAATGAACCAAGAACACATTCAGTGTTATTATAATGCCATATTTTCTTTATTTTTCTCCGATAAAACTAATTCTGTCGCTTTTAAGACTTGAGACAATGAGATCTTTGAAATTCACTCCTAAATTTTGAGTGTACCGGGGTGGGTAACATATGGACGTTCTCGGCCAGTAATCTGTCTCATTTTCATAATCAAATATGCTCATTTTGTTACCAACCCTATGGAATTAGAACCGTTTAATCGTCTTTTGTCATCATCGAGATGGTCGGAATATTGGAAATTGTTAATGAAAACTAAATTTTAACCACCGTCTGTCGAAGCAATTCCAACTTGATACTGTAACGTATTTGTTTTGATTGGACTGTCAGATTGAAACCGCCAATACTAATTTGTAACAGACGACTAAACTTGTAACGGACACTACATTGTGGAAATTAAAACAAACGATCGATTTGTCAAATATTATTTCATAAAGTAAGTTTTTATCCGGAACAGACGAATCAGGATAATTATCTTAGAGAACTGTGATATATATCAGAACGGTTTTTACACTTGTCTGTGTTTGTTTTTTATCGATTTAATTATAGTTGCTTCTATTATTCAAATTATTTATTTAATCATTAAACACTATTTTAATTACATGGCTATAAGTTGAAATTAAATCATGACTTATTGTTAAATGGTCTCATGTTTAAACAAAAAACATACACATGTATTTGAAGTTTGAAGTTACAGTCCACCATTCGGTAAACCCAGAGCTAATGATTCATGTCGGCCCTGTACATATTCACATTTTCCCTAAAAATGGTGGTTGATGGGCGACGCAGCCTTCATACATGAGAAGAGTCCGTGACTTGGTTAATGTAAAAAGAAAGAACATTAACATTTAATCATACATTCGAAAGACTTATGCGATACCTGAATTTTCAAAACTCTCTAGGAGCAAGGTGTTTATAATACGGTTTTTGTCAGACTACTCCATATCATTCACGAAGCTGCATAGAGTACTGTCAGCACTTAACAAATAAATAGTACTGACAGCACTTAACAAATAAATAGTACTGTCAGCACTTAACAAATAAAAAGTACTGTCAGCACTTAACAAATAAATAGTACTGACAGCACTTAACAAATAAATAATACTGTCAGCACTTAACAAATAAATGTTAAATAAGGATTAAAGTGCAACTCCAGTCATCAAAAATTTGACAATCAAAAAAGTTGGTCTTGGATGTTGGCTTTACTTACAGTGAGGTAATTTTCTGTTATATATTGATGTCAGCACCTGATTAGTTCTCATCTGATAAAACTGTGCGGACTTTACAAAAGGCCTTTCGCTACCACTACTACATCCTCTCAAATTCTACTTCATAGATTCCCCATCTCTCTCCGTCTCATTCTCAACTCTTTCATTTCTCTACTACCCTCCCCTCTCTCTTTCTGTCTCTTTTCCGACTCTATAAGTAACTCTTCGCCCCATTCTTACTCCATCCCTCTGTCTCTGTCCACATTAATGGCTACCCTCTCCACTTTTACATTTTCTCCCCAATTCGAAACATCCACTTTACGCTCTTTACTCTCCAGTCTATCTCTTCATATTCAAGTATCAATTGATTTTTATCAACAAAATATTTAGTTTATTTGACAGGCATATTAATATCATCTTTATCCTCGCTCTGTAAGCGCATGAGCAATAAATTATTTTTATGAGACTTTTTTTGTTTGTCGATTTTCCATCGTTATCAAAACAATACCTTTATTTTTTGCTCGAAAAAAACGAAACTGGTTTTCGAACCATGTTTTATTACCGCAGTACTAAAAAGGCGTGACTTAACTAACATGTGATGCATCTTCGGAACATCTCGGGTCACATCCAACTGACTCACTGTACTCGGTCCAAACCATAAAGAAAATTTAATTGCAGAGTTAAAGAAGTGAACTGCACCAACCTCGATCAACCCGATAGAAACGGAATAGAAATTAATTTGTCCGTAATTAGATTATAGTACAACAGTACATCTGTCTATGCTAGAAACAGATTGTTGCTAATTTTAGACTTGTCATGTGATCTGATTTCGCGCCATTACTGCACGTGACTACATTCTTGTAACGTTTGACAATTATTTAATTTGCATATTAACTACTTTTTAACAATGACTGCTTTGAATATTCGAAAATAATGAAAATGCGTTTTATGTCAAATTAATGTAGCTCGGTCACATTATTGCGCTTTATTCTATAATTCTCCCCTAACACCGGGATTTTGTAGAGTAAAACGAAAGACAGAACAATTAGGGCGTTGGTGCTGAATAAAAATTGACAATATAGGAATTAGCGTGTTAACCCTGGCGAATAACCTATACATTTGTTCTAAATGTTTTCTCGATTTGGTAAAAGAAAACTCAAATGAATGAAATTTTCACCCGAAAGTATTTTATTGAAATTATCAGGATATATTGTACTTATAGATGATAATATTTTGAACTTGTGTTCTATACGGATATTTAAAAGTTTCAAATCATTTCTTCAACCCTTCTCTTAACTTGGGGTCATAACAAAACGTTTTATGCTTCAAATGTTACACGAAAGAGAAACATGAGCATCCGGAATATTTCGTAATTTATCGAAGACATTTATGTTGGAGAAATCACTTTAATACAAAATAAACCGTCTGAATGACAAAAAACGCGGGAATATGCAATGCAGTCTGGTAATTACTGTCATTTAATACAATTTCAAGGCTTCAGTCTGTTTAATAGCGAAATTAATGTTCGATCATAATGGCTGCGAGTTTGGTCACTCGAGCAAATATTACGGAATAGTGAGGCGGGTTTGTGCTTAATATGGAGACATTAGTAGCCGTGTTACCAATCTAATGACAAGTAAATTTGATCAATGACAGAGACTTGTAGTCATTACAGGATGGCCATCATCCGAATATAAACACGCTATTTATGGCCAATTACATTGCAATAATACTTAAAACGATTGGGCGTGGTCAGTGTGTCCGAAAATATCTCGCAAAATACGCCCGGCTTGTACCTGCCGTTAAATTGCTTTAACCAAACATCGCTGCATAGGACGGAATAAACGATAATAATGAAAGAGATGACGTTGACTGACTGTGTTGGTTGCTGGATGTCACGGTTGTAAAATAGAAATAAAATACAGACATATGATGCAAGATGGTGCTGGAAATGTGTTGTGGCAGTAATTGACAGCAAAACATGTGTTTATAAAGCGGTAGGAATCTTTTGATCCTTGATTAATGTGTAATGTGCATAATTTATTCGACCAGACGTAAATCAAAACGGAACTAAAATTATCTAAACATTACCATATGTTCAAAGTACGAACTTAATAAAAGAGAGAAAAAACGCCCCGTTTGATAAGTCGGTTGAATGTTTGACTGGAAGTCATGAATTTTTGGGTTCGATATCTTGTTGAGGTTAGCAATTGACAATTTCAGTTAAAAATTACGTGTCTGCAACCACTTATTTGTATGTATTTGACAGCTATCTACGGAATCAGGTAGGTTGTCCAGGCTCACTAGGAGGCCTACCGTTAATAATTAAATAAATGCTTGGTTTCCGCTAACGTCCCTCCCCCCCCCAAAAAAAAGGTAGAGTTGGTAGGTAGGCAGAAGTTTGTTCTTTGAGGAAACCAGGAACTGTTTAGATCAACTGACTGCCGTACTCTTCTAAAATATTGTTAAAATCCACACACAGTGCAAGCGTGAAAGGGACAACTTCTCCCTAAACCAGACTCTAAATACAGCCTAACCTGTAAAACTGTACCACACTTACAGTATGCATACCACAAAAACTTATTATTAAGACCGCCCTGAGACTGACAAAATGATCATTGGGACCATCTTATTATCAAGTTGGGGTAGAGGAAAAAATGAAAAACCGGTCTGAGAATAAATGATAGATGTGATCAATTGATCTTACTATGAAAGAAGTCGCTAAATGAGTGTACAGTGTATATCAGCTTTATGTATGCTATGAGTAATCACCGACTTGTTTCATATACAAATGAACGATCAGTATAAGACGTGAAAACAAACACCAGCCGTGAAACAAACATACATTTTGGTACACAAGTATTAATGCAAAATGACTTGCGCTACATTCTGTTCTTAATGTCACAATAATATTCATGAAAGTTTGGCGGGGGTAAACCGCACCGTTTCTTCTTCGTCATTCGTCGGCGCCGGGCGTTTTTGGTTGGTCTCATTCGCTTCTGACAATACAAACTAAGCAGCAATATGTCAAATAAATAAATCCAACTATACATCAAGAGCGTCGCTTAACCCATTAAGATTATAACAAGTGATCATAATATCACAAACAAACATCCAATCGGGAAAAATGGCTCAATCCCCAGAGAAATTAATTATCGTCACAGCCATGCCATATAATACCGGTCGTCCGACAAAAACGAATGTTATTTCTTACTTCGCGCGGTCAATCGTTGAGGAAACATATATTTCTTCCAATCGAGCGTATTAAATTATTTCTGCTAGCCTGATCTGACAGATTGAGCGGCTCAGTGCTTGTGACATGTAAGAGTAGAATTAGACTTTTGTTAGCTTTGATATGTTGATACAATTATCATAAATCTACATCAATGATACTTCACTGCCTGTGAATAAGTTTGTCCCATTTTCATACATGGTGCCAGTACGCAAAATATGGTTGGTACAAATGTTCTAAAACCAGATTGTTTCGCAGCAAAGGGAAGTCATTTCGGATGAAATATTCATTTCATTTATTACATACAATTATAACATGTATATGGATTCAATACTTATAAATACAACATGTATATGGATTAACTACTTATAAATATAACATATATATGGATTAAATACTTATAAATATAACATGTATATGGATTAAATGCATGCCCTCACAAACATATTATTTGATTACCAAAATTAAGATTATGTGATGCTGTTTCTAAGAAATCTTGAAAGCGCATAGAACAGCATTTAATTATATTATAAAATTCCCGTCCCTGTAGCAATTTTTGGGGGCTCTAAGAAAGTGTATTTATTCTAAGGACCATCGATGGACTTATATAGAATATGATAAGACTTAATAATAAGTTCGTTTATTATCTAAGGGACAACTACAAAGAATTGGATAAACGCATGTGGCAAAACATCAGTCAAAGAACTTGTCTAAGTGTCGAGTCATTCAATGATTCTCTTGGTATAATGAAGCGTGATACTGTTTCTGATATTCGAAACGATAACTCGTCAATTTAGTCATAGAAAAAACACCAGTTTGAACATACATAGCGATTTTTACCAGTAATAGCTGATAAAACTCTTTCCAACACTGTCCGCGATATAGAAGCTTGGGTAACACCAGCTTTGATTATTGCAAAACGTAAATTATTCATTACCACATTTTAAAAAATAGATTTATCTTTTTTTCAAATGCTAAGGGTGTTGTTTCAATAAATAGAATAACGGAATCGTTTCTACACACATTGACTATAAATTACGTCTAAAATATAAATGGGTCTATTTCCGTATACAAATAATGGAATAAAATACGACAGTCGGTTGTGCAAACACATTTGTTAAAGTCTCATTATCATTTACCTTATGACGTTTGTTATGAATATATACATAGTAAATTGATACTTAAACACCAGACGATAACACTCTAAAGAAGATGAGATTTAACTTCCTTAATTGTTTTGGACTTTTCAAACAGCTTCGAAATTACCAATCTAGCACTGGTAATTATCAAGCGTTTTAGGATCGCGTGCGAGGAAATTGTCGACAAGCGTTCAGCCGTCCAGAGAGACAAACCGGCACGCGCCAACATATTTTGAGAAATGGAACCACATATGGCGTGAGGACAACACATCATAACTTCATTACAGTAAATCTCGCTGTCGGCTTGTTATGGAAACAATCTAGTTACGAATGACATAGCTGTTTCCAATAGACTGGTGACACATAATTTTCAGTTTGGTATTAGAATAACTTTGGAACCGAAAGGAGTTTTACTGGCCGGAAAGCACATTTTCACGATTTATTTTGACAATAAAAAGCCGGAAATTTCTTATTACACCGATTGGTAACAACATAATGTCTTATTTATCCACAGGAAAATATGCATTTATCAATGAAAATACATTCCTGTCAGTAATTTGTCAAAATTTAGAAATTGTTTGAAAATCAGTCAGCCACTGATAGCAAATAGCTTAAAAGTTCCAACCGTATTACAAACGAGTGTGACTGTCTTATTTAGTGCTTGATCTGGCATTTGATGCTCATTTACGTTATGTCTCTCGTAAAAAGAACCATTTCGGTTTAAACAATCTAAGTCGTTTGAAAATATTTTTATTTCATTCTCCATGCGTTTGAAAGATGAATGTTGAGTTATGACAAACAACCATTTCTAAATGGTTTCCAAAAATGTAATTCGTACAGCAGATTGGTTGTTTTTGAGCAACTTGTCGTCAACACTTGATGTTACGGCGATTTAAACAACGCGTTTTTTGCCCAACTACCAAATTTAGGTCGCATATTACGCTACACAAAGTTCGCATAAGCACTTTTTGCTCTGCCTGGTTTAGAAAACGTGATATCAATTATCAAATATATATCAATCACATTGACTTGTTAAAGCGTTTGTACTGAAAGCACGGTCTTAATATGCCACTTAAATTTGTAGATTTGACGCTATCCAGATATCTTCTCCAACAAATGTTTGAGCCAATTTCACCCAAGGGACACCGTCATCAGTACTAGACAGACACTAACATCTTGAATTCGTGTTAATTCCGTGAAATGATCAACAGCGTTCGTGTAAATTTCGACACCATAAAGATGCTTCGATGTATTGTCTCTGTTGTTGGCTTTATCAAAGTCAATAAAGCCGGCTATACAATACAGGGATGGATGTAATTTGTCTGCCGGTTTTGTCGTGAAAGAAGAAACCAAAGACATGAAACAGGCAGTAGAACAGTTTCGTCCTGTCAAGAAATATTCTGTTATAATACATCAAACATGGTCCATAGTATGTCTTATATTAAACATGTGCTCTTTTTTACTTAGTCGATCATTATCAGAATTGGACTTGGACTATAAACTTCGGGAGTCACTTATATTACAAGTGAATACCAAAAATATTATCATAACCCCAGTTTACAAATAGTTAGAGCTGAGGTGAGCCCAACAGGGAGAACTTTAGGTCTACAAACTTCGAGTTCGAATCCTGAGTGCAACATTTTCTCTGATACGATTGGACGGATTACAATATGTCAAAGGCCATTCGCCCCGTACCATCGTCCCCCAGCGCTGATTCAACTAGTTCATGTAAAATGATGCCAGTTACTTGAGGAGAATAATAAAATTACTGAAACTTGATGATAGTCTGCAGGTTCATAACTGAAAAACAGCTGAATAAAAGTAAATGCAAACAATGTACAGGTTTATTAAGTGAATAAGCTCTGATACATAATGCTAAACGGACACCTCAAATGATTCGGTGAAAATAATAAAAATGTGATATACTAATTTGGATGTATTAATATAACGTAATATCATTATTGTCGTAAACATGGAGCGCAGATAACATTGTCCAGGGTTAAAGATTATTCAATTCTGTAAGAAATTTCAAATCTAGATGAGAAAGATACATTAATTATCGTGTTCGCATCTATTACTATTTATATTTCAGTCTAGCTTAATTGTAAAGAAATGAATTTCCGATCTTTTCCTTTTCGCTAATTTCTTCTAAACCATTAAATATGTACGTTAGCTGGAGATGAAGTAAAAGATTTGAATTTTAAGACTTTTTAATTAAATTTAGTGATTTTTATCCCATTGGTAGTCGTTAGGAAATTGTATATACGTTATAATATATAGAAATATTTATACGCGGCAGAATTTAAAGAGAAATATGGATAAAGGATAATTTTCACCAAAGATCGTAATAATCACGGTCCTGCTCATTCAAGGAGACAGTATGGGGATTTATGTTAATGATGACATTAGCATTTTCTGCGTAGTTAAGATATCTTTCCGCATCATTAGGTACTGCATTTCCGAAACCAATCCATTATTTCTGTCGCGTGGCGACTTGTATTCTGATTTCAGATTCCTGTTTAACATGACAACAGATTTGATTTCAAATGTCAACAATTGAATTCTCGTCAAAAACACAAATATTTAACAGCAACCTTTATTGTCGGACAATTTCTACCTTTGCCGATGGTCGTTTATCAATTGGCTTTCTTTCAAGTTAATCGTTATAGATTGGGTTTTGATATCTACTTCAACAAGAAGGAAACAACGTATGCGCCTACTTGACGTACGGAATTGCTTAAATATCTGTTAAATAAATTCGAATATGTGAGATTTCGCGTGATTATGACGTATGAGCTATCCATTCGGAACGTTCGGTTACCATCTTCAGTATCTAATTTACCGTGAATGGCAGCTGAATCAATGAATCCAATACGGTAAACCACATTTGTCCCACGGCTTGTTGGGTCTAAAGTACGGCAATTTAACGTATCAGTCAAAATTAGACAAATACAAATGCGTTACAATCAATGAATAAACATTTTACTGAATAAAATAGTTTGCAATGTGGTCGATAAACCGATGATAGGAATTTAGGCTTTTTGCTCGTCACGTGACACTTTTTATGAAACTTTTCATGTATTTTTTATATAAGTTCCTTAAGCGAAACAGCTTAAGATATTAATATGTGTACGCTGTGGTTGCTTTTAATTTTACAATTCACAATACTCAGTACTCAGTGTATGAGAAAATATTTGGAAAAAGGGTAACTATTGCCACTGTAACCACCTAAAACGATAACCATGATCAAAAAGCTTAAATTTGTATGTTAAAAGATCAATTAGACGAGGAAAATCTTGATTGTTATCGTTAGTTGTCGGTTATAGTGACTTCAAATTAGTCATATTTTTGAATATTGATAGCAGACTGTCTCACTTTGTCTTTATTAACGATATGGACAGATTTATTCTACTTTATGAAACTTTTGAACACGTCTTTGTGAAGCTACGATATGACAATGGCATGTAATACACTATCGACATTGTAACCATACGAATTTGGTAGAAAGTGTTTGCTAGTTTATTTGGTAAACTTGAAGGCAATGTTAGACGTAAGAGAATTAATTCTAATCTTGAATTGTTCGGTGAATAATATCCCCAAAAGAATGAAAAGGTTTTGCCAGTATGTTTAATTTCGAAACATGAGATCAGTTTGGCGAAAACCTCTAATCGCCATAAGAGTGACTAAGTTCGTTGATGTTACAGCACTCAGACATTTTCTAATATCAAAATAGTCTGGTTCCGTGTAAATACATATTGGCGAAGACAAAGCAAACATCACTTTCGTTTTTGGATATTATGTTGCGACAATATTTTATTCGCGTGAGACTGATGTCATGTGACAATTGTAACCGCCTCAAGATGGCGCCACGAGTAGCAATATGTCACTTCTTGTGAAAATGTTTTGCTCACACGCAAGAGCTTACCGGCTAGTTCTCATAAAATTTCCACCCAGCAATATTACGAAACTCAGTTATGCGGGACGTAATAACAAAACTCATTGAATATATAACGCCGTTTCTTTCGAAAATGAATTTATATTAATTAAATGCGGGTCGAAACAACTGAGGTACGAAATGTAACGGGAATGATTCTGGTTGTGTTTTCTTTCGATTATTATTATTTGCAAGTAATTTAAGAAGATTGGACGCCTCTAAAGCATTCCTTATGTAAATGGTTATTTACCGACGCACTTCCCCTGAAATGGGACGAATGTGAAAATTACGATTTCACGTTGCCATGGTTACTCTTTTTGTAAATTATTCAATTTAACAATATTCCCGACACAAACAATGTAACAGAATGTGCTAGCTAAAGTAAATACGCATAAATACGGTGAATTATTGCCGAAATCTTGTTTTATAGTTAATCACAGATGAAAGCTGCCGTATACTCGTAGAGATATAAGCGACAATGGGCTCATAACTCGCGAAATCGGGAGATGTTTCGTGGTTGTATCTGTCAATATCCATTGTTCAAGACTATAAAGTCCAGACGTCGAATAAAAAGGGGTTAAAATAGCAAGTATTTCTCATCTTCTTTAATGTTCTTGTCTGTGTATTTTGAATAATAAATCTGAATAAACGGGCGCATGTAATCAACAACTGTTCCATGCAGAGAATTGAAAAATCTATTTGCTAATTAAAATGAAAACTCGTAAACAACCGATCAGGGTATTTTACATTGGACGATTGGCAAGATCAATCAAGGGATAGGTTTTGTCTAATGACAGTACGACAGAATATAATCAAATGAAAATTCTTCTCTTTTGCATGCTGACGTTTCGGATCTTGGGGTTAAAATGAGGGGCGCTATATTGTTGAACTACACGAAATCTCGTGTAATTGCGAGAGGAAATAAAGCGGAAGTAATAAAATCTGCTTGAGAAAAGAATCTTTTTCTTGCGATTTTTTACACAAGTAAAACGTTTGTTAAGGACTTATCATCTAGAAGCCGGCTTTAATTCAATTAATACTGGAAGAATGTCGTGAACTTTATGATGAACATTGTGACAGCCAGTACGCCATTCACTTATCCATGGCTCTAGTTCTGTTAGTGTTTCGCTGGAATATTGTTTCATTGTATTAAATCTTGTTTTTTGTTCATTGAATTGTTCCTATGAAATCAGCTAAATTTTGATAAACAGAGTTTGTCAAAGACGAGTCCAATGAAGGCCTATGTATGACTAATACATTGACAGATACGGTTGAAACCTAGACATTAATATTGTTTTCCAGATATATCATGAACAACATAAGATAATGTGAAGAAGATAGAATTTTAAAGCTTAATCATGTATGTCTTAAACGTTCAACCCTTTCTACAGTAACAATTGTGTTGTGGGGAAAAAGAGTTTACAAAGGTATGTCAGTACTTTTCAGTGTCCTCTGAACCCTATTTCTGCACGTTTTTTTTTTCGCATTGCATGTATAAAATATGGATTTTTCATTCTAGAGAAAAGATTTCTGTAAAACATACAAGGAGGATTGCGTTAGTATTTCGCATTAGAAGCTGCAATGATAGGCAACAGTTTCCTGAGTAAGACCGTACTAGCCCTTAAGTTTCAGACTTCGTGGAATAAACTGCGCGATCTAGTACACTCATTCTTGTCGAGTTAATTTTTTATTTAAAAAAAACAATCGAATTTACGTTTTCTGGTGCGTTCAACAATGTAGAAGCTTGACCGAGGAAGTAATCAAGAAGATTGATTTCAAGGCAGTATTATTTCTAAGCGAGATAACTACAACATGTTTGCCAGCAAGTAAAACTGAATTGCCTCCCTTGGTTCAATTCGATAGACTGGTATAGGAAAACTCCAGGTGTGAATGCATGTGATAATATATTTTTTTTTGAAATGCGAGCGCTTATTACCATAAATTGTCATCACAATATTGGTTGTTTCATTCAGTGGTAAAATTCCAAATATATAGTACATAGATAGAGTTCGTTATGTGAAATTAATATGTATAAAATAACTGCGGATTCAAATTGTGTTGTTTTAGCAATTTCCCGCAGTTGGCGTGTTCTATGATAGAAACTGTTTGATCTATACAGAATGATTTTGGTTTATCCAAACTTCTATGAAATTTTCAGATGTTTTCATTTCAGCCCTGGAAAGTTTTTAGTCTTTTGCCGTGTACTTGCTTGTATTTTTTACACTTTCCGATAATTGAAACCGTAACCGGTCTCAGGTAAAACAGGTAAAATTTATACAGGTGCGCATGCGTTATGACTCAAAATACGGAAGTGGACATTGAAAATTGAAATTTGGCGACCATTTTGGAAAATTTACTTGTTTTCGTTTACAAATCATGAGTTAGCAACAAAATTATGAAGCCTAAATCTAACAGACAGCGCAAGGAGCGCGCTAGCGACAAAGATACCGTAGTCGCTTACCATGAATTTATTCAGGGACGAATACAGGGTGAATTGAATGGGGTTACGATTGGTCCCGGGTACACGCTAAGTAGAATTGCCATAGCATCTATCATTTTTGGCTTCCTGTGCATTATCGTTGGTATTCTTGTCATTACACTTCGCCATAGACATGTCTACCTTGTTTCATGGAATGATCAATTTCTTGGACCGTTTTTCGTCGCATTTGGTTTGATGTGTTTCGGATTTGCCACATTCTTACTGCAACTGGCCAAGCAAAGAACAAACAAGTACAGAGCTGATTTAGCGGTTTGTTGTTTTATTACTTATTTAAACTAACACAGGGTCACTCAAATAGAATTCATTTGAAAGGCCCTGATTTACAGTACATCCAGAATTGTGAGGCCGGTTCAGTTAATTTCAATCAAACAATTGGGCATTTCCTGGGCTTTTATGTTAGTTCCTTCATCATGATCTTATGTATATAACATATACATTATATTCTCCATTCTGATTGGCTTTGAGCAGGCAGTGTATGGAAAGAAAAGGTCAAATCTGGTTAATTATATATATCGCCGTCCGTGAACTGCGACAATGACCACAGTCAATAGGTTGAAGATTCTGTCATAGAGGAAATTTGCTCCTGAAGAATTGAAATATGAAACTGAATCAGTCTTCCAAAATTGTTAAACAAAACATTAATTTCTTTAACATGTGCTGTATTCAGATCTAACAACTGTGATGATGATTAAGTTCTATGAATTCTTAATAGAATTTTATCATTGAAGTTTTTCATAGATCTATAGATTTGTGACCAATTATTGTTATACTGTGGCAACAAAAATTGGTCTTGCACCTATGCACATAAACACATTTGATTGGTACACATTGTAACCTGTTTAGAATAAGTTTTTCAATGCAATCATATTTTCAGTTTCGTCCAATTGGAGACTATGGTGTTGCTGTTGTACACAAAAGTAAACTTAATTATGACGATCAAAAGAAGTAAGTGAAATAAAGATGTTATTGATTAAGTTCTCATTATTGACTACTTAAAAAAAATATCGATTTTCCTCCATATGTGGAGAAGTTGCCGGCTCCTTGTGGAAGGATAAGTTAGTGCTGGTTAGTATACAGTCCAGGAAAACTGGTAAGGTGAACCACTCACCGTATGTAACTGAAAAAGGTTTAAAAACGGCATTAAACCCCAGTGACAATAAGTCAGGTAAAAACAAACAAAAAACAAATTGACTACTTTAACTATGAACAAAAATTACTGTGGATTGATTTACATTTCAGGCTTTTTAGACTAATCAAAATCAGGCCTAAAATTGTAAAAACTTCTTTGTTGAATTGATCACTAGAATAAAGTATATCTAATATTTCTTGCTCCCAGTCTGATATGCTGTAGAACTGAATTATTTTTGTTGTATTTGAATTTCGTTTTAGCATGTCATCAGTATGTTAAAATCACTGACATATTTATAAATATACTATAATACTTCTTTATTGATTCGTTTCAAACTCTTAGATCAGAATTGAAGTCAGGAACCACACCACACAATGTTCGTCATCCTGGTAGACCAGTAAGTATTGGATCATTGATGACTGATATACTTCAGCTGCAAACACATTGGAAGAAAGAAAATTGCAAAATATCACAATTGATCACTATTCTTAAACCAACTCTCCTTTGTTAGAAACTGTTTCCATTCAGAACATAAAGTTTGTGTTCATTAGGTATCTAAACTATGAGCGTGGACTTTTTTTTTGAACTTTCAAACTACCCGTGGCTTTCTGAAGTGGATAATCTAGTGCTATAAATCAGAAAAAGGGGGAAATTTTGAAAAGTTATCATTTGTTTATATAGCACTTTAAGGGAGAAAATAATTTTTTGGGGCTAGTGGAAACAGCCAATATTTGTCGGTAAAATATACAAAAAAATCATTGAATAGTGTGATCATTTATGGTAATTACATTTTTGAGTGGGGATAATGTGATAATTACAATATGGTCATTCTTAATAACATAAATAATCTCGATTTAAATTGATTCTTGCATATTGAATAACATAATCAACTTTATATTTTACATAAAATAGTATATCTACATGCGAAATTGTGTATGTATTATTGAACAGGACTAGCTGGCTGGTTGTCACAATATGTTACTTTTTAGAGTATGATTTATTCTTGCGTTTATAAGCATGGTCTTGATGGTATCTTGTCAGCGAAGTCTTTTCAATGATTGCTCCATACACATCTAAATTTTTCAGAAAGTTGTTTTAAAAGTTTATCTTGGTCTAACAGCTTTAGAATGTAATCAAATACTTTATGCACCTGCTTTTTCTAACTCACGACTTGTAGTTGATTAATTGTGTGTAGTGTAGTGCAGGTAGTGTTAGGTATGGCACCTCTAGCACTTTGATTCTGTAACTTACAGTTTACTAACTTCTTATTGTATGTTTTGCATGCTGTACCTCTTCATATTAATCAAACCTACTTGTAGTTATTATACCAGCTTTTTTATTGCATGACTAGCATTGTATTATACATGTGTATATATATAAGGCAGATATTAGCTGAATGAATTATGTGGTTATTGCTTTTTGGCAGGTCTGAATTTAATAATTTAGTCGCCTTGAAATAAATCTGAAAATAAGTTGAAAGTCATGAATATCAATTATTTGAAGCTGTCTTGATAGTGGTGAAATATGATCTTGACAAACAAGATAACTTGGTATTTACTTGTTAGCCTCTAGTTTGCAAAATGAATAACCAAATATAAATCCTTCACACTTTTGCTGAACAGTCAACTTTTTTATAATCATTTCAGTACACATACATTTATGCTTTTTATTTATGCTTATACTTATATTCTTTATTTATATACCATATTTATCTATAAGAAGAAAGAATCATCTAGATCACATAGCAGGAATCAAATGTTCCAGGTTAGGTAACTCTTGGTAACACTTAAAGAGCTACTTCATAACATAGACACTGCCTTATCTAGACATTTCCTTACACCACATGTTTAACATACAGACAGATATCATATGGGGTTAAACAACTATCTTGGTTACACAAGTCTTACAACAAAAGAATCGTATTGGTTGCTTAGTCTCTGAATTGACCTAAATCCTGGCTTCATTATTAGACCAGTACTTAGTCTCACGGATCCCTAATTAAGAACAGTGTAAGAGTTGCTATCAACTGGAATTAATTGTAAGTTTGTAATTTAAGTAGATATGTAATTTGGTTTGCATATCTTTTGCAGTAATTTCCATGATTTCAATCAACCCTGCTGTAGAAGGTCAGCCGGAGAGACAGAGTGCTGCTTCTAAGCTTAGTTGACCTTTATTCAAAGTCTTTGCAATATGACTTCTTTATATGTTGATATCGTAGCCTTTGAAAATAGTCCTTAATTTGTTATGAGAATTCCATGTGATGTGTTGTCAACATTTCATAATGTTGATCATATTATTGTCAAGTTTTGTTTGTTTTAAGGCAGTGTCAGAATACTCAGTGACAAGAAACTTTACTTTATCCAAGGAAATACATTTTTATAGAAAAAACAGAGCATTGGTTAAGGTGTCTTGTACAAAGTGCACTGGAGGGCGAGTCCCAGACTTTCATTACTCAGGCATTGTTGCTTATTTAAGAATTGCTTTACATTATAAACAGCTGATCCTAATATTTTATTATATGGAAACTTAGATTCATAAATAAGTTAATTGATAATTTAGAGTATGAAAAAATCTGTATCTTAAGTTGAACCATGACATTAATGTATGCATTGCCTTTCTGTATGCTATTATTTATTTCATTTCATTGGACAAAAGCATTAAATTTCACTATTGTATATAGTTTCTGCTTAGTGAATCACCCATGTAAAGATCCTAGAATTATAATTAAACTGTAGAACAGATAGAGGGAATGGTTCAGAAATAGAGTAGCTGCTCCTTCACCATGTCCTACCATGTTATTTTGTGTCATTCATTGAGTTCTGCCTTTCAGCCTTTGCTGTAGTTCGCTTATATACTGCATGTTTCTGTACAGTGTAACCCAGTGTAATATCACATCATATACCTTGCTTGTACCATGCTTTGACACTTTGGGCTTTTGGAAACACATAAACATGAGAGACATTAGGGTCTAATCTAATGTGAAACATTAGGGTCTAATCTTATGTGAAACATTGGGGTCTAACTTAACATTTCTCAGTTTTCCTTTACCTTTATGTTAAGCACCTATTTTTGTGGCTTATGGAACACATTGTGTTATTCACTTCAATCAGGTTGGCCTTTTTATATAATGAATATAAAACTTAGGCGAACCTTTATATATTTGTCAAAGATTTGTATGCTACATTTCAGATGGAATATTATAAACTTAGTCTGTGAACCTAATTAATTTTTGTATCATCATAGGAGAAGTTCTCATGTTTTGTGTGTTTGCATAGCACCTAGTCTCCAATATACGCCTTCCCATCTCTGAAATATTCTCTAGTTATTGAGATCAAAGGATCACACGTTTTGCTTGCAATCTTATAAATCCTTTGCTATGGCTAAACTAGTCATACTTTGACCATTTCTTATTGTACCAGCAATACTATCAGACTTCTTAATCTCATTTCGCATAATACACATAGTTTGATATTTATCCTGGAAATTTTTGAGCTAAGCCTGGACTGAGGTTACAAAACCTTGATATGAAGACCAATCTCAGAATGAAGCATTGTGATTGGTTGAAAAGAAGTTTGTTTTTCGAACTGACCAATCAGGTCATTACATGATAGCACAATTTGCAGATTTGCTATTTTCTGTATGAAACCACAAATTAATGAACTGAACCAATATAACATGTCATATAAATATGAATGGTTTCGGCTTATGGCTGTAAACTTTGGTGAATAACAATGTATTGGTGAACACATTGAAGAAGACCTAGAATATAGCATTAAACTCAGTTACCGATAAAGTTTTGGAATTAAGGCAAATAAATTTTTGTCTAGACCACTACATTGCTTAGTGTTATAATTGACAACTGCAGCCTTTTATCAACTCATCATGAATTATTTATAATTACAATGTGCATTTACATTTTGTACATTTTTTATCAAGTGGATATCCATATGTTTTGCTTGAGCATTTTTAAAAAGTTTGAATTTCGCTTAAAATGCTTTCATTTTACTGTTGGCTTTTGAAGAAAGTTTGAAATGTAAATATTTAAATAAAAACTGAAAGAGTATTTTCATGGAACTAAAGTTCGTTGGAATCAGAACTGAGGTCTGTATATTGCTGTACATAAATGATTCATTTGCAGATGTCTTAAGTAAGGTTTTCTTTTTTATTAGCACTTTTATATGGAACGTTCAATAGTTAATTAACCTATTTCTCATGTTGAAATTGAACTGGTAGATGATTTAAGGAACCGATTGCTAACTTGCTGTGTAATTGGTTGTCATAAATTCTGTGACAAAAATTGGTGGTCTTATTTTAAAACTGAACACAATATACACCTAACATGTAATAATTTGATTTATTCTGATTGTCTATAATATCTGTAATTCTAACCTATAAAACTAATGAAATCTTGTTCTTCTTTAGATAACACCAATTGAAGAGAGTGTACTACTAGTCACACCATTTTAAATTAGTTTTCTTGACTGTTAACATATATTTTAGCAAGTTTCTACTTGTTACTTCTGTTTGAGTTATCTTTTCAATCTGACTTTCTTCTACTGATTGACCAAAATGTGGTCTGTTTGCTGGGAACCTTAGCCAAAAACTCTAAACTTTGTCACTTTTTAGCAATCATGTTTAGCAGCATTCAAAACTTTACCATAATTCATTATCATTCATGATTCTTGTTACATTCATTGATCATAAATAGAGCTAGAGATTATATTCAAGATGGGTTAATTCAGATCTTTAAGTTTTAAAACAGAGATTGGAGACCAGTCTGAAATGCAGCCTTCTGATTGGTCATTTGTTTGTCTGAGCTCCAGAACTACCAATCCAAGGCTTGAGATTTGAGACTGGTTCCTAGTTCAGTTTTATAACTTGAATCCTAGATTTTACATTTTCCTGTATATGTTATATGTTTCCTTTCTCTTATATTCTCATAATTTGCTACATTGCACCTCACAAAACTTTGACCACTTGTAAACATGGAAGAAAGTGTGTATTTGTCTTTTTTTAATACAGTAAAATGCTTTAGATATTAACATAACAATTAAGTTTGATTAATGTCTTTTTTATACTTAGTATGAAATATCAGTCCATGTCTCAGACTTTCTCAAAACCGTGTTTTATTAGATAAAAATGTTAAAAGTGTCTCACTCAAAGTCTTGGAAAAGAAATTATGTATTTTGACAATCTCTTAAATACTAGGTGTTGAATTGACTGCTTGTCCATTCTGCATCATGATGTGTTGAATTTAATATAAATGGATTCCCTCAAATTATCATTTAGTAATTCCATTGTTATAATTTATCTCAGATGTTGATTGATTAAAATTTCTGGCATCAAATTGTGAAAGCTTGTGTGGCAGACTATGTATCAGATGAGTTTTAATACAGCCATGTATCTTATAACCTTGTGTTTGAATGGTTTGGATTTGTACTTTTTCTTGCATGAAAACAATTCAATCAACAACTTGTTGTGCATTTAAGTTCAAAGTTCACTCAGACAAGCCTTGCATGAGCTTTGTGTAATCACCTAATGTCCGGTCTAGAATACTTTACACAAAACATAGCCTGTCTACTTGTTAAATGCTGGAAAATTATCACCTAACTTGGTACCTGACCTGCATTTCTTTCTCAAATTTGTTTAGCTGTTCAATTTAACTGCACCTAACAAACGTTACAACAAAGGGCAGCAAATGCACCATTCTTTTGAACATAATATTGTTGCACTAAATTGATTGCTGCTGATGTCTGATATATCAATTTGTATTAAGTCTGCCGTAATTTTGTTTACATATGTTATCTCTAGCAGCAGTGGTCTTGACAAGATTATTTGAGTGATTTAGATAACTTGGATATAAGTTGGTCCATTCCATTATTAACTCCCCAAATGTTAGATAAGAAAGCTTGACTCATAAACTGTTCTTCCTCATTTTCTCAGATGAACTAAACAGTCATAGCCAGTTTGTGAAGTTTTTTTTATTTGGGTAAAATTTTTGCACATTAACAACTTTTCTTAAATTTAGTCTGTCACCAAGGGAGCTATATTTTTGTGATGCCTTTTTCTCAGATAATTTAACAAAACTGCTATTTTTTTAAGCATGGCTTTTTTAAGAACACTATTTTGTTGTTGTTGTAACACATAACATTGAATGTTGTCTCATATGAATGTCATCAATAAAACCTGCATGTAACAAGTGGTTGAAGTTTTGTTTAGTAGCAGTATAGTAGTGTAGAACGTTGTTTTGTCCTTGCCAGGGAAGAAGTGATGAGTTAGATTACAGGATGCATAACAATGACCTTGACCTTATTGTAACCACGGTTATCAGATACACACAAAACAGTCCTGTACATCCTTAACTCCAAACTTCTTTCCTGTGTAAGATACTAATCAAAGAGTGCTTTGTTATTTTCAGGGAGTTAATGACAGAGGTAACCGGGGTGATTATAGCAAGAGAGATGGCTATGATAACCGTGGTTACAGAGACGACCATGACCGACCCCCGCGTATAAGGGACCCTGAAAAACGACGTGACAGGGACCGTGATAGGGACTATCATGACGGACAGGGTGGTAGGGGTGACCGACCGGACAGGCCAAGGGATAGGCCACCTAGGCGAGAGGATGACCGTCGTCCAAGACGAGAAGGTGAAAGAGGTCGTCGTCCAGAGGGTGATCGTGGTGGTAGACGTCCAGAAGGTGATCGTGGGGGTAGACGTCCAGATGACCGCCCAAGGGGACCACCAAGAGGACCTGAAGATGAACGTCGTCGAGCTGAAGCTAGAAGGAGATATGAAGAAGACAAGAGACGTCGCCAAGAAGAAGACAGACGTAGGGCTATGCTGCGTAAACAAGCTGAGGCTGACAGGTATGAATCATTGTACGGAAGGAAGTAATTGAAGATTTCTGTTATGATGTAATGTATGTTTAAGAAATGCAGACTGGTTTATGAGCTACATGCTTGGCAAATGAATGAAGCAAAGCTTTTTTAGTGTGTGCTTGATCAAATAGTTAAAATCACTATTTCTCAGTAAGATGAAATTTTGATGTCTTGCAGTCCATATTTGTCCATAATAAAAAAATAAATAAGCCAATTTACAATATCATGCAGCAATACATTTAGGGGCTGCCTGAGCTAAAAGTTGAAGTAACTTAAACAACTTCTCATGAATTGATGGATGCATTATCACCTAACTTGGTCTGTAGCATCCTTAGGTAGAGCTAAAATTAGAAATACCTTCAAACATGTTCTCATTAACCAATGGTTGTAGCATTTTTAGATGGTTCTCTGTCAAGTTTGCTCAAATAAATTTGGTATCATTTGATGGTCCTTTATCAAGTTTATTGTCCACTTTTATCTGCCCAGAAATGTACTTTTATTACCCTTTTAGTAATGAATTAACCTACAATTATTCTGGTGAGTGATGCAGGGCCATCATGTTATATTTGTAGCTCACAGTTGAGGTAATCATTGCCTCTTGGCTCCAGTCTGTACTTACTTGCTTGTACCTCTATATTTTGTTACTTTTTCTAGATTTTCAATTTGAAAAAAAGCTATCTTAGCTTAGATATGTCTTTGAAATGGGTCCCTTTACTGTAAATCTTTGGACCTGGATTTTGGCTATCTGCTAAAAAGTTCATTAGATAAAGTAAACCTTTTCTAGAATATTTCCTCTGCTTTTTTCAGTCAAATGGATCGACGTCCTAGTGAAGAACGTGGTGTTGATGTAGATGGTGCAAGAACATATCAAATACAGACCAAAGTAACACTATCACGTGAATTACAAGAAGCTGATGAGTCAGAACTATAGATCTGTTCATAACTTCCAGACATTGAAACCATTTTCGTGATACAGCCTTCTCATTGGTTGATTTTATGAATGTGCTCAGAACTAACCAATCAAGAGGCTTTGAGATTGGTTTCCAAAATTTTTAAAACCTTATGTAGAAACATTCCAATTACCTATTGATTTACATCTGTGACTAGTGGATAGTGTTTACTGAAATTGTTTGACTGTCCAAGTTTTAGTTGATCACATTGAAACTAGAACTATTGCATTTTCCATTTTTTATATTTGAGTTATTGATGTTCGATAGCTGGCTATATAAGCATTACATATAGGTAAAGTTATTTGAAATAGGAATTAGTTGCAACTACAAACTTGTATTGATTTTCTAATCAAGGTTTTAGATTTAAATTAGATTACATGATAAATTATAATTGTGTTATAATTAATCAGCTGGTTTTGTATGCAGATATTGAATTACTATAGTTGACATAATTTATGACATCAAGTATTAATTCAAAACTTTTTAACATATACTTTCATTTTGTACTTATTCAGAAGAACTGAATATTTCAGCAGTTAAATGATCTTTAGGATATTTTAAACATCAGTAAGCATTTATTTGATGCAAGATTCCATACTTTATGCTCAAGAAATGTTAGTCAATTTTAGTGGCCTTTGAGTAGAACTTTTTCTGACCATTTTCATACTAATTGGCTCAGTTTGTTCCATGTACAAAAATAATAGTGTATATAATATTTTATAATTCTTAAAATTTGGCATATTTAGTCATTTTTATAGCATTTTTAATCTTAGTGCATCATTTTTGGTATAACCAAATGTCAATAATGTATATATAGACTTATGTATCTATAAATATTTTTATATGCAATTTTATATCCTTTCATTGTTTGTACATAGTCATATCACAATAACCATCATGCAAAATCAGAATCATTTTTCTCCAGTTCATAATCTCATTTCTCAATACTAAGTAGACTCCAGGTTTTATTATTTTCCATGATTATATGCTGTAGGGTTACAAATTGGACAAAATTCTGAATTATTTCATCTTAAACTTCTTAAAAATGTAACCAGAAATTTATTAACATCAAATCAGTATTGTACAAAATTCAAACAGACGATAGTATGTATAATAGTAGCATATTTTGTGTTTCAGATAATAAATTTGTATGCAGCAAATTATGCACCGTAGTCCATTGTTTTATACAGTGTTTTAAAGAATATCTTTTGTTGAATATTTCTTTATATCAAAAATCCTATAAATATTCTCTGCTGTTTTTATGCAATTATTTTTGTAAAGTAAGAAATTTTTATCATAACATGTACTACACAAAAAGAATATTTCATGATTTCTCTTTGGCTGTGAAAGCAAATAAAAGGGAGAGAACCTAGTCATGTCTTGTTGTTTTCATTACACAAGAGTTGCCTGTCCTGACGGTGTGAATGGTTCGTAAATGATGTCATCCTAATTTTTTTGTTTGTTGCACTGCTCCTAACATGTTTGTAATTCGTAGGTGGTTTGTTTGCTTTAATTGATACGTTTGTATCACAGTATTAAATCAATTCATTTCAAAGCTTATCTGATGCTTACACAAACAGTGACTTTCCTGATCACATTGATCTTACATGGCGTATATTCTCTATCAACTTTACAGTTGTTGAACTTGTAACTGTCCTATGGATGCATAAGCCTAGTAAAGTCAAAGAGCATCAGATTATGCTATTGTCCCCATTTTCAAAGCTTTGTTGTGGAAGAGAATTAAGTTCTTGATTGTATAAATTCAGTCTGTTAAATTTGATTGGAAATCCAATAAGCTGACCTAACGCACGCACCGCACGCACGCGCGCGCACACACACGCACACACGTATATGTAGTGATTGGCATGTTCACCAAACTTTCTTAAAATGTTTAAGGGCATAATATCTCGACCAAGTTCAAATTGCAGCAAAATTGCCCCTGTCACTTCAGCAAAATTTGATGAAATAGACTGTCCGCTCTCTGTGTCGAACAATTTCCATCCAATCCTCAGCAGATAATTATGACTGGTATATTGAATGACATTTTGGTTCTTGTTACTGCTATAAAATCATTGACAAGTTACAATGAAATGCTGGTTATATCTGCAGTGCTTTATTGCAATGCAATTTTATTGTCAGATCTGTATCCGACCCGTGTTAAAAAGTAATTTGTACCATTAGCATTGCCAATATTATGAACAGAAAGCTTTGATGTTTTATATCAAACAAACCTCTTTAATGATAAACACAGACTTTAGCAAGATGTTTTAACATAGTTACATCTGATTGTAATGACTGCAGGCACCCACTACTTCACAAATCTACATAAATACTGTTTAATAACATTAATAATATAGGGTGATCTCTTTTGTTGTTAGGTTCAATATAATAAATAAAGATTATTTTAGAATCGATAGGAATTTTATAAGTGATAAACAAACCTGTCTACAAAGAGTACCTTTTTGTGAGTAAAAATATTATTGGTGACGTTCGAAAAGAATTGCTTATTTCTATCTGGAGATTTCAAATGTCAAGTTAGCCCAAAAGTGCTCATTTCATGCCCTCGAAGTACTCCCCGTGGCTAGAAATGCCAGGTTTCAGCCGATGTATCCATTTCCTGAATGCGTCACTGTACGCTGATTTGGGCACAGTAATAAGATACTGATGAATGGCAGATCCAAGTGCTGTCGGGACTTGTATTTCCGCCCAGGAAATGATTTCAATTTCGGAAACAAAAAGAAATCACATGGGACAAGGTCTGGGGAATACGGGGGGGGGGGGGTGAGGCGAAACAGTTACCTTTTCTTTCTTCAAAAACGCCGTAACTATCGCGGAGGTATGAGCGGGGGCATTGTCATGTAGAAGACGAATATTTTAAAACCAGTGGCAGGGCGTCGTTTTGATAATACTTTTTCAGTTTCGTCAGTACGTCTTTGTAGTACTTTCTGGTGATGTTTTTGCCCTTTTTCATAGGCGCTTTTATTGCGACTCCTACACCAGAGAAGAAAATTGCATACAAAACCTTTTTTACACTCAAAGACCGTTTGGCAATTATTGGCCGTTTGCTATGCTTAGTGGCCCAGATCTGATTGCTAACCTTTCTGACGGGCTCAAAATAATGGACCCAAGTTTCATCACCTGTTACGACATTGGCAAACTGCTTTTTGTCATATTTTGGAAACATTTGAAGCAGCTTTTTGGCCGCTTTAACCCGTTTCCTCTTTTGCTCATCAGTCAACAAATGTGGCACCCATCTAGCAGAAATCTTTCTGATTTTCAAATGCTTCTTCAAAATAAAGTGAACCGTTGATAGTGATATGCCTAACTTTCGTGCAATATCACGAACTGTAAATCTTGCATCTCCTTCAATGAGTTCCTTTATTTTGGACACGATTTCTTTACGAGATGCAGATTTTGACCTACCTGATTTCGGTGCATTTCTTATGGACACTACACCTGACTCAAATTTCTTTTTCCACCGCCTAATAGTGTCATAAGACACACAAGAAGGTCCATAAGCAGTAGAAAGTTCAGTCATCAGCTGCTTCAAACAACAACCAAGTTTTGAGCGAGCTTTGATGTAAGCCCGTATTTCATCTTTCTAGTCTACGCTTCTACCAACCATTTTAACTACAGTGGTCAATGACTGCGTGTATTCAAATGGCAAATTTTATGTCTTACACTTAGTCTTACATGCACATTTATACACCGTTGTGTAGATTTTGAATAACCGTATACAGGTATGTATTGGTTTTTATCGTGCCCCACGTGGATATCGAGATAGAGGACAATAAGCAATTCATTTCGAACATCCCTAGTATATACAAATTCTGGTGTTCAAAGACAGGTTGTTACTATTTATAGTTGGTCTCTATTCAAACGTGGCCTTAAGCACAGATTATGTAACTATACTAACCTTAATTCAAGGACCATTTTTGGTCTTATAAGGTGATCTAATTATGGAGTTTTTATTGTTTGTACTAACAGGAAGGTCTAACAAGACGTCAAACTTCGTGTTTTTAATAGAGGTTAAACTTACCATTAGAATTTTTTTAATTTTATTTTGTACTTTATTAGCATGAAAATCGTGAAATCAATCAGCCGTGACGGATTCTCGACAGCGCACGAGAAAAACGCACTCACTTTTAACACTCGCACGAGAACTTGAGCCGAGTGAAAATGGAGATTCTCGGGTGTTTTTTTGCTCTGGCATAAATCAAACATAAAAAAAGAGATTTATACGTTCTATGTATTATTAAAATGTTAGTAAGAATGTGCAATGATGGACCGCTAGTGATGTTGACATATTATAGACTGGTTTATTCTCGCTGACGGGTATGTAATTTGATAGATTATATTTTAATTAATATTTCAATGGTTTGAAATGCGAAATTTAATTTAAAATCCATATATTTCATTTATAAACAGGTGTTGTTTATTTAATATGGAAAATTAGCAGCATCATAACGTATGTCGTGAAGATCAAGAGTGGGGATAAAACACCCAACAAACGTAAATGAGTGTAAGGCCAGAATTTTTAATCTTTCGTAATAAAAGTCATTGAGTACATCTGTTTTTAAGAACATAAATAATGAATTCTGCAGACAAAAACCCATGTGAATATATACATGTATATAGTACTATTGTCTATTCAAGAAGGTGAAATTGTAGAAAATCGAACATGTAGAATATTCGACTGATTTGTTGAGTTTAACATCCTGTTCAGTTTTGCACGCTGAGAACGAACCATAGACATATTGTTCTAATAAGTTGTTTTATAATTGACTTCCATAAGAAAGGTTAAGAACAATTTAGTTTTAGTGAGACTTTTGTTTTAATCCTGGTACTTGCTATAACTAAGTCTAATGTTAAATACAGGGTCGTGAGTGCAGTCTGAGAATACTTTTATACGATTGGTCTGTTCAAAACATGTCACACTAACTGACTTGGCTAATGATCATGACTAAAATTAAATACTGACCACATCATGCTTTAAAAATTACGATTTTAGGTGGAGCAATTAATAGCATTATAAAATACTAGCCAAACTCCTGAGCATAAGAACAATTTTCTAGGCCAGGTGTCAATAACTTAAAACTGAACGTCCATTCGTATATACTTGTACATGTGATTGGAAATAGCGGCATATTTCAAACATTAGGTTAAAAAATACTACCCCACCCTCAAATGAAAATAAGGTATGTGGATAGGAAGCGTTTTCTCCTTTTTTCTTAACATATTTGTTTAGAATACGAGGTACAACTCATCCTCAAATATTTTCGTAAGCTTTTTCCATAGGGAACTTGAGGGTCAGCGCCAAAGTTAGGATCTGTCCAATGCCTGTGAACATGACTGTTTTTCTAGCCTTATTATCAGGCTAATAAATGATCCGCACTCTTTAGCTTTATAAGCTTTTAATAAAGCTTTGTTTGTTGCTATGTTAGAATAAAAATTCCTTTCTCTGGACCCTGTACTCAAACTCAGTCTGCTGTCCCTCAAATGGGGCAACGACTACAAAAAGCCTAAAAGTCATGAACTCCAGCTATCTATTATCCATACTTACTCCGACAGAGAAACATCTTCAACTCAAAATTTAAAAATTTTGAACAAATTGGAAATATCGTAATTTTTTGAAAGTCAAATGTTAGTAATTAAATAAACATTGTATAAACAATTCACAGGATAAATGACTTGACAACTATACATACCCAACGAGTGTTATAAATAACCACACAGTTATTTAGTTGGTACGGGCTACTCGACTGTATGTTTATATATGCGACATATCACTATATAAAGTCAATATTTACACATATTGTAATATATTGTGCTCTATGGATCAAACAAGTTCACATTCTTATTGTTAACTTATTAAACAATTGTAACAGAACTGTATCACTGAACATGAAAAGTATTGTATGGTGTTCCATTAGTGCCTTCATTGGATAGTTAAGTCAAATATCTAAATAAATCAAATGTTTAATATTTAGTAATGCATCATGTGGAAATCATACCGTATTTCTTTCTTTGCAACTGTCATTGTTGTAGTTTCAACTTTAGGCAATTTCTTCTTTTAACTCTTTTCACCATTGTATATTTGTTGTTCCAAGATTTCATAACCGTTGTTTCGTCTTTTCACCATAGCTTATAATCATTGCTTCGACATTTAATTGCAGCGATTTTGTCCTTGCACCCCAGTATATTTGTTGTTTCCACATTTCATAACTGTCGTTCGACTTTTTACAGGCGTTATTTTGACTTAGATTATTTGTACGGGTTTACTTTCAATGAATTTCGCTTCGATGGCTTCAACAGTACACCGCAGAGTTGAACTATTAAAACCAAGCTTTCGTGTATCGATACTCGATTCGGTCGGCGTTTTCAATGGTTATTAGGACAATAAGTAAAAAGTTTATACGGGAGTTTTTAACATTGAATTAAGTCGGGTGTATTGAACACAAACAATGGCGATGTGTAATTTGAACGTACGCTATAGAACTTCGATTGTAAATTACACGCTTATATTCGACAGCACGTTTATATTTAATGGAATCAATTCATATCTGTGACCAAGTATTTTTTATCTTACACTTAATTAGTTCGAATACATAAATTTTATATCAAATCACGAGACGGTGTTTGTTTTAGGATTGAAATAAACAAAGTTATTATCAATAAAATTCACTACATTGGTACTTGATAACGTTCCATTGAATTCAATGCTGAGCTTATAAATAATGTTCAAGCCATGCTGAAAACGTGTTGTTTAATTAACGTCAATGAACGTAGTTCTATACAACTTTGTGTACCTTTCGAGTTCGACAAAACGTTTTCCGTCAACAAACTAAAAAACAGACGTGCTTAATTAATTGGTACACACGTTATTTTGGATACGAGTTATTTGTTTTAAAGGATAACGTCAAAAGATAACAATGAAAAAGGTAAGAGTTCCGATTTTTTTTGTTTGTTCGCTAATCATTCATTTTGGTTCCATGGTTCGGTTTGAGTTTTTAGCACTTTCTAGAGAGCTGTGTTAAGAGCAATGTCTTATAAATTGAGTACATTGTGTATGCGTTTTTTTGATGTAGTGTTCCGACGTTTTAAAAATGCTCTCGATATTTGAGAGCATAATGTAAACGCACCGCGTTCTTACGAGTGCATTAAGTTTTGATTGATTTTACTGATAACCGAAAAATTGAATTGCTTAACAAACATGGTCTCGGGGTAAAATATCAAAATTGATTTAATAACTTCAAGTATTTGAGTTTCTGATGTGAAATATCCCCGCTACGTTTCTTACCACCTCGTATATTCTTTATATAACACAATACAGTTAAACCTTTGAACAAATGTCATCCGAGAAAGATATAGCCTTTGATTGACGGTTAGTCCTTATTTATAGGTTACCGTTACGGCATAATGCATCAATAAGGTTATTAAGGAATTCAATTGTAGTCATTATTGTACGGGAGTATTAATATGATATTCGTTAACTCTGATTTGATTGTATACATACTTATATATCATTATTTTGCTGATAATAAGTTTATTGTAAAACAAAGACATATCGTTAAATTATTGTTAACCATGCAATGATTATTCCGGCGAGCTAGTGTAATGACATTCAAACAAACATGTATATAGACGAATGTGTTGTTAAAACTCGCTCGAAAGGCCTTGTTTTTGATGCGGTCACTTTCTTTCAAAGTATGAACGTTTTTCGCTTTATGGTGTCAGAAAATAAAATGTAATATATTGTGTGACCACTTGTGTTCAGAAACCAAATTTATATCTCTACCCGTGGTTGGTTATTAATAAAGGCTGCTATGTTTTGGGCAAGAGAACACTGTATAAAGTTACTGAGAACGTTCAAGATAGCATCTTGTAAACTAGTTTGATGACGATTGTTATTACAAGGAAACAAATTTCTTGATTCTGTATTATACTTTATTCCAACGGTTTTCTAATAAAAGGGAAATACGTCCGTACGAAAACCATTCGCTTTTCCGGTGGACGGAACGTTACAGATAACGAAAGGGCTCAAGTTCCATTATAAGTTTGTAATTTACACTCCCTGCTATTCATACCTTTTACTGTCCGCCAACCCCGTAGGTTAATTCTTCCATATAACGGATCGTCCTCCAAAGATTCGCCCCCGTAATCTTCGGCCATATAAAGGTTTATATTTTCACCGGTGCACATGAAGACAAACCTTGACTTTATCCTGTCAAGCCGTAGTTTATTTAAAAAAACGTATCAAAACATGTTTGAAGTTTCAAATGTCGCCACTGCACCAGGCAATCATTAAAGTTTGATCAAAGACTCTTTTTACAAACTCGATGTGTGTTATCTCCGCGTAACCGATGAAGCTTGGTAACAATTCGATCATTAATTTGTTGTGTATAGGGAGATCACTAACAGTAGTGATCTGTGAATTAATCGATATGATTTACTCCATAAAATCTCGTAGGAAACATTATAGTTCATAGTAATAAAATGTAATTTACAAGTCAAGTTTACAGACATGGTATCAAATATCTAACTCCATAAAATTCTGATGAAAGGATTGATAAACTTGTTACCCTTTCATGACGGAAATACCAAATGGTTCTGTACATAACAGGGATCAAATGCGACCAGAGCCAGACAAATTATTAGTATATTATTGAGTTTGTTAAACTAATTTTAAATTATTCAAAGTTGTTGTTCAATCAAAATTGTTTCCTATTTTAAAATGAAGACATTAAGATATTGACAATTTTAAAATTCAGAACATATCAACAGGTTCCGAATGACAGACTTCATCATAAGATGCAGATTCAGGTGCCGTGTGCGTGGTATTTAGTTTGTATTTTTAACTTTGAATAAGATAATAGATAAAGAATCACTTGTTTTAAATGCACCGTTTTCTACGTAGGTACCTATTTAATAATGAGCGTGCGCTGCTGGGATTCGATTTTTCAAACTCACGAACAAACCATGGATAGTTTTAACAATTCTGTGTATTTTAATAACAGCATATGATCGTCTATAACTCACAGGGTCCTGGTGCTGGGTAGTGTAATAATTTTAATGCCCGTAATAGAGAGCGAGTTTACTCGAGATCAAAATACAATTTGTCTCTTATCGGCCAAAAAAATCACTGCATAAAATACCCGCTGAGTTTATTTCCAAATAAAAATATTCTGTTTAGGTAATGAATCATAAATAGACGAAAGAAACGTGCTGGTCACCGGGTGTGATTAAATAACACTTCCTTATTTTTCTATCTGTGTGTATCATAGTGCAAGATGCATTCTTTACTTAAAGTTTTTGCTAAGATCAATAGGGTGAGTGTTCGGTGTACGGACCTTGGGTTCGTGAATTCCAACCCGGAGCGCGGCAAATATTCCTTCCAGGGTTTTTACTAGTCGTCAAAAGTTGAGGGTCAAAAAATGACCCTTGGCTGATGATAATTTGAAGAGTCAACAAAATTTCCTTCTAATTGTATTGTAAATTTAACCCTTTTATACAAATTCTCAAGAATCAAAGGCTTTATTTTACTGATGTCAAGAGTCAAGACGCTGTTTTAAGGGCCAAATGAAAGCACTACCTTTTAACCATAAGATTGAAGCAATCACGGTCAATTTTCCTCCACCACTGATTCGATGGATTCATGCGGACTGGTTAGCGATAATTTTTTATAGGAAAAAAATGTTTGTTCTAGTACAGAAATCAGTAACACTGGTTAGATTAACCGCCAGCCGGCATAAGGGACAACAACGTCCGTGTATCCATTTTAGCCCCTTAATACACCACTATACACCATCTTCCTAAACCTCCCGGTATATTAACTGAAATACTGTTGAAAACAGGCGAGAGACCCTAAACAATGTAATCTATCTCACGTGATCAATAAGGTTCCATTCGTCACCCTGTCAATGTATATCTACAACTTCATTCATTCAGAAATAACCCGATAAGAATAATTCTGATTTTCAATACTGATTGGTCTTCGTCATTGTCTTATGTAGAATGAGTGTGACGCTAATCCATGCTTGAACCCAAACGTAGCCGTTAAATGACGGTATCCAGTACTTATTACTAATAGAAAATCGATGAATGCCAATTTGGCTATAACGCGACTTCAAATGTTTGCTATTTATACAAAGCATTGTTTCAATATTTAGTCTCCTTTAACAAGTTGTTACAAATACTTTATTGATTTTGATAAAGTTTTGAGGATTTTTTGTTTACGCATTGTTTCAAATTTTGTCTACTTACAATAAGTAATTCTAGAACGGATAAAGGACTCGTACATATGCCGTTTGTGCCGTTTCAAAACCGGACAAAAAAGAAGGAATTATCATCAAACTGACTAGACATGTGTTGTAGATAAAATTGTTCAATGGATATTACTTTATTTCCAATTTAAATACTGTGTGGATAAACAAATTGTTAAGTCTTCTACATTTTGGTCATTCATAATGGGTGCGACGGTAAGGTCATAGTATTTGTAATAAAATTATACAACTCTAATGAACAGAATTTCTATAAAAAACGATTAACCTGCAGGTATTTTGTTGCTAAACCTTTATGATAAAGACACGGTAGGAAATAAAGTATTTGTTCATTGTGTTTAATTTGTTCATCGACATTTATTTCAAAACGGCTACGAAAATTGTGGTCTGTTGGTACATTTACGATTATCAATTGATCAATTAATAAATATTAATGTCTAGTATCACGGCCTCATAAGACTTATTTGTACATATAATATAATAAAGAACTGGATTTTTCCACAAAACACAAACGTTCTTAATTACGACACTTAAGGATATAGAGATATGTAAATTGAGTCTTCCTGTCATTGACACTCATTCATGCTTAAAATAAATATTATTGTATAGATAGATGCATGTTTATACAATTGGTTTCCATTCGGAAACTTTAGTTTAAGTAGACATAATTTTGCCAAACTTGGTTCAGCCTGCGGTTATGGAGACAAAGTGTAGGATTGTGTTTTAGGATCAATATCACCATTAAAAAACAACAAATAAAAATCACAAGAAAATGTATCCACTTAGTAAACCGTCTAAAATCTGTTTTAGTGGTATTACCGCAATGTGGCTATAATGTAATGGTAGACCAATGTAAATATGTATCGTACTGTATGTACCACGATGTTAATACAAATTTTGAACGAAAAAGTCTTTTTAGGTATTAATGTGGTTTCAATATCAAGTGAAAACAGAGGTAGTATTGAAAGCCTGTCCTGATATTGAGGTTGTTGCTACCTAAATATTGCATAGAAACATAATTATAGTGAATTCAGTGTCTCTAAGCAACATTTGAATACAAATTACTTAGTTTAGCCTAAGAAGGATGGCTGACGTAACATTAACCGGTTCTGTAAAAATAGTTTCATTACGACTCAACTGTGAGTACTGTATCAACAAATTCAATCTGTCATTCTACGTGTAACTAAGCAACACTTGTCTGATATTACTGCTATAATAAAATAAGTGGTGCAATGCTTCAGAAGTTTTCATTGTTGTTAGTAACGTCATAAAATCTATATTCCGTTTGCAATAAAGCAGCCTTTGGAAACCCGTAACCTAAAACTGTTCAATAACGAATGACAAATGATGTCTTTCATTTGTCGGATACAAATGAATCCCATTGAGATTTCAAGAAAATCATTATACATTCAGCGAGTTAAAGAGCGGCCACTGTCAAGCTAACACAATGTGGATAATGGGCCAGATAATTTTATTAATGTTTTATATACAGTAAAATCTCGATATTAAGACCTTCGTTTGAATTAGAAAAGTGAAGTCTTAATATTGAGGTGGTTTGATTATAAGGTTCAAATATGGAAGAAATATAGAAAACTGGTCCAAAGTTGAGTGGTCCTTATAATGAGGTGGTCGTTATAATAAGGCTGTCGTAAATTGAGGTTTTACTATACTTCGATTATTCGTCATACTTGCGCACTGTGAAAGTGTCAAGAGGCATTTTTATCGACTATGCCTGTTGAATTCACTGTGTTATAATGTATAGCATTCAAGTTAAAATATTTTATTTATAACAATTCTGTTTATATAATAATTTAGCTGACATTATCATTCGAAATATGCGTTACGACCGTCTATCCATTAATGGGCTTCTGTTTGGGCTCATTGTCTCTAAACACTCACTGAATGACAAACAGTCGTGCCGTATAGAGAGATAAACAGTTTTATATCATTTGCAGCGATGAACAATCAGATTTTTTATTGATTGCTTGTAGAATTAGCGTTGGACATTAAAACATGAGATCGAAAGTTGATATCAACGCGCGCGGTAATTTGCATGTTCGGTAATACATGTACAACGAATTAATTCGAGTCTCAACTCATTATTTTCCGCCAAGGTACTTCGGGCATTTCCGACATCAATTCACTAAATCATCTCGTATCATACAGTTAGCTGAATGGTCATAAGTTTTAGAAACTTCATCTCACCATAATACAGAAGATTACTACATTGTATCATAGCATAAAGGTTTTTACTTTTGCATAGACCCACGTTACGAGTAAATTTGAAAATTAAGTCGCTTTAAAAGCATAACCTTTGAGTCCTGTTTCCAAATTTGCTAAAATCCCTACCAGCAGTGTTATACATTGATATTCGAACATCCAATGCTTAAACATGATAGCAGACAGTGTGTCATATAACAAATGTAAATATTAATACTGCTTTACAATTTTCTAATATTATCTATTATTGTCTGAACTAATAGCATTAGGTTAATGGTTGTGAACTGCCTCAATTTGTACTCTAAAGAGCAATTCAATATATTGATGTGGACACTTTATTGCTGCGTGGAATAAATGAATTTGATCATTTTTTAGATAAATAGTCACAACAGCCAACTGTTTATGTCATACATTCTGTCTGCTACTTTGGTTGTAAGTGACCGTTTTTGAATTTGAAATACTGACCAGTTAGTTCTGTATTATAATTAACTAAGATCCTTATATCTGTTTTGTTTACCGATTGCCACATATTGCTGATAATTTTAGACACCGAGGAGGTTGCTCTAAACAAGTTAGACTGCATGAGTTTGCGCTGATATGTAATTAATGAACTGTCGGTTTAGTTTGGTCTTGCATTGTAGCCATGCATAATGAAAACTTTTAAAGCGTTTTTTATGAGTATATTTCTCAGCAGGTTTTTCTATACTTGATTCACGGCACGAGAAATTGCTTCGCTTCAGTTGAGTGGCAGACTAGATCTGGTTGTACAAATGAGTCAAAATTTCTTTGAAAACACAATATTGTTGGTTGTCATACCATCTTCTGCGCATGCGTAAAGCTCTTCCTGATTTTTATAACAGACAGTCTATATAAATGAGGATATTTTAATAATAAACAAGTATGTTTCAATATGCACAGCATTATTCAGAAGCTATCGTGATATCTTAAACGATTAATGGATACAAGTCATAAAGACAACCAAACAGATCACAATCTGCATTAATTTATAATGAAAACATTCAGTAAACTCATATTTTTTGTACGCAAAAAAAATCTTCAAAGAAAATAAGCACAGACGAGATTTATGTATAAATCTAACTCTCTTTACAAACAGATGAAATTTGATTTACCTGTGACGAAGTTCTATTGAATTATTTAGAATCACAGTTTGCTATTTTGGGAACAGGTTCTAAAAATCAATTGTTAATATATTGATTAGGTGTTAAATATGGTTTATAAAATAAAATTACATTGACTTAAAACAAATTTTCACTTAGGTCGTGAGAAAAATATTTTGTTTGACCTTACAGAACTCACAGATTTCAAGTTTATAAAAAATTAACACTTCGGTCATTATTTAAGTTCCATTTTTCTAACTGAGTGTGTTTGATCAGTTTTTATTTGAGTCAAAAATACTTCAGTTCTATTTGTTGTTACATTATGTGATTTGAAGGATAACAATTTTGTAGGAAACATGAACATCGGTTGTTTTCGGTCGATCGGTTTTGTCATGTCGTTGATTGATAATTGACTTAATTTGAAAAAAAAAACATTCATATCAGGTGATACGACTTCAAGAACAATATAGATTTGATTATTTATTAATTTATTAATTAAAACATGTTGATATTCTTCGTATTTCGTGAATAAAATAAACAGGACTATGATTCGTATTTAGTGTGTCATTTGGCCTAATTCTGTTACTTATACACATATACAGTAAAACTTCAAATAGCTACCACCTCAATATTGCGGCCACTTTGTTGTAACGACCACTTATATTCGGACCGGCTTTCAATAACTCCCCTATAACTCAATTTGATAATAAGATCACCTCACTATTATGACAATATTTTCGGGTTCCGAAGGTGGTCTCATTATTGAGGTTTTACTGTATTGTGACCTTATGAGCGCACCTACGCTTCGCCGTTAAATGACGCAAAGATTAATGTCTTAATCCTGTGAATTTCTAATACAAACACATGGTGAATATACTGCACGATTAAGCGAGAACATTATATGAGACGTAAATAGGTTTTATAGTTTAATCATAATGCGATTATGTATATTATAATAGTTCTCTATTTGTCTGCTTAGCATTACTTCAAAATTAAATGTGTGAAGTTCGTCTATCTGGGTTAAATTGAAAAACATGTGCTATGGAATTAATTAACTAAAGTTTGACATCTAGGGATAATGATTTAAAATAATTCATTTGGAGCGAAGTGTGATATTTTTTTATACATTTATTCATACACTTATTGGATGTTAATTAGAGGTAACAATTAAATATGTGTCAAATGCTACCTTGTGGAAAAATATTCACGGTTATCATTCCATCAGAGAAAAATGAATGGGGACTTCTTGTTGAGGTTTTAGCATTTTAATTAGATATCTTGTACTAAGTCAATACACCAAACGTTGTGCCAGAAACAAGCATTTTCATTTTTCCTATTTTCTATGCCGTTCAAGTTTGAAAAATCCCCCTACATTGTTTGCTTAAGTAAACTATTCATTGAATTCATTCCAAAGAATAAAAAAGAAAAGAAAGTACAAATATACGTGTGAATATTTTAATAACAGGAATAGTGCAAAATTAAACTAGAAAAGAAATCCCACGCTTAACTTGTTGGAAATCTGTGTAATCGTATTGACTTGTTAAACTTATGACAATTTCTTCAATACATTATCAGCTCCTATTTTCTGTACAACAAGACATTTCGTCTTCCAATATATTGAACCATTTATTACGCTTCTTTTGTCGGTCGTGTATTTAAGCCAGTTAGACGGAACGAGTCCGTACACGGTTGTTGAGAGTTGATGTGGATTTAAAGTCTGTTTGACGACAGTTTTATCGGATATTAACATGTTTTCACTTTAGATATACAATACCCTGAATGAAAGGTTAATACAAATGGACGTATATATCCAAAAGATAGTAATTTTATTAGTTGAATTCACCTCAACGAAGAAGAAGGATTTTTAATGCGTTTCTGACAAACGTAAATTGGGATTTGATCGAAATAATAACTGGGATTTTTGTAATCGAATCCTGTATTTACAGGTGAGGGAAAAAATTTAAATCTCAATTTATTAGTTCTTATTTGGTTTAAAAATCGAGTACTGTCATATATCAAAAGTGAGTCATAAAAGTATTCTAATGTATGTTATATAATACCCCTTATTGTCTGGAATTTTTTATGTTTCGTTCAAACAGTAATAGTAGTGTTTATAATGAATTGTGTAAATGTGTGGACTGTGTAAAAATGGGAATCGATTTATTGAACTGACGCTTATTTAATACAGCTTTGATTATATTGTTAAAATGCTATAAATTTTATCAAAAGTTTTCTCAAACACTACAAAGTTTTAATTTATTTTACAAGTAGACATTTTAAGATTTCATGGAGAGCTGTGTTGATTTTTAGAATTTAGTTTTTGTTGTCTTTTAAGTTTGTTTTTGTATTCAATCTTTTTTCAACAGCTTTTCTTAATTCAATAGTAAATATTTAAATACGTAATCGTGAAAAAGCAGTATGCTTATATACATGCACAACGATTTAATGCAAGGCATGAATTTGAATATACACGCATAAAATTACAAGGCTGTTTTTTTGTTATGAAGACAAACTTGTTTAGTTTGAATACACTTAACTACTTTTGAAAAGTAAATTTAACGTCCGTATACACAATAGCTACATGCATTAATCCATACCAGTATTGATAGGTTTTCAATATTTGTCATTCAGAATAAATATTTTATGGTGACCATTGTATTATTCGGTCAGTTTTTCAATTTAATAACGAAGATCCATAAACTTGTAGAAACCATTTAGGGCGATTTTTATGCGTAATTGATTGTTTTTTCGTTGTCTAAAATGTCCTTCTAAAGTTTTTACCTAAAAATGGACAAGGAGAATAGTTGAGACAGAGTTGAGATGGTTATCTTTGTGTCTAAAACTTTAGGTCGGTAGTTTTACTGTAATACGTAACAGAAGTGTTTTTAAAACTGTGTTTAAGCATCAACAATGGAAACCATACAAATGTAGGTTTAATTCATGTACCGCGTAACCCATCTATGATTAATACATTGTTTAAGAATTCAATCTATCCACGCTATTCTTGTACAGTCATCGCTTTAAGCAACGTTTTCTTCTCTTACTTGAAGCTTAAACAGATTTTTTTCTTGAATAAAACGCTTTGTATTCTAACTGAAAGCTTTTGTGCGAAAGTTTTGTGTGACAATATCATGTGATTTCGCGATCTACTTCGAGTTGTGTAATTATTTACCATTTACCGTTCGTTCTTTCCAACAAAACACACAAACATTTGACTTGGAAATTGAACTAAAAGTTCCGTTTGGGTTGGTAAACATTTTACTGATAGTTCAACAATATCACTTGAGCACGATCCAGCGTTATACAGATTTCATTCTTTCGTATCCTAGTAGATAATACTGTATTACATATCTTGGTTTCTGATTATAATATCAATATGTCAATTGGATATTCAATACAGCAAATATTTACCTAAAGTATGCAATAACACTGCTTTTCATGTTTACTTCAAATTAGTCTAAACGAAAGTCGAATGTTTGTGTTGAAATAATTTATCAAACAGGTCATATCTATTCTTATCAGGTTGTTCAAATGTTGTCTTTATTATGCTGAAACATATAGTAAAACCTCATTTATATTTAATATAAAGACCATCTCATGCAATAATAGTTCAATTAGCGACCATTTTAATGCACAGACCTTTTCATACAATAAAACCTCATTTAGTGACCACTTTAATATTAAGACCACTTCATGAGAACGGGCACTTTTACCCTCGTGAAAGAAAGCTCTTACAAATGAGGTGGTCTCATTATTAAGTTGAAATAAACTGGACAAAAGAGTATAAAACGGTTCCGGAAGTATGTGGTCGTTATCATAGGGTTGTCCTGTATTGAGTGATTTATTAGTGAGGCTTTACTATACTTGAATAATAAAGCCATAGGTGACAATAAAACAGTGTAGATCGTATGTTTGCCTTGAATAAAGAAACTAAAATTACGATCACCTGTAGCATGATGGCTTTATTTAATTTAAAGGAATGTATAACCACACATGACCCTTTTACCTATGTACGTTTGATCCTTCTTAAGTCGTGTAATAAATTTCAAACACAACCTTCCATACGTAAGAATGATTAAGATTAGCACTAAACTATAACCAATAACAATGCATCGGTTATCATAACAAAATCGGGTCGCGCTTACTTCAAGCGGCCCGATTAAGATTTTTACTTTTTTTTCTATTTTTAACTATGCGTACTTTGCTATAAGTAGTTATTTAAAAGCGTTAACCTTCGGTAACGCCTGACTCTGTTAGGCAGACAAGATATACGAAGGATAAATAATTGATATGTACTTAAAACAAACAAACAAACTCTGGGACGATCGAATGTTTAATGCATGAATAAAACACAGTCGGCCCGTTCATATTTTTTCATCCGGGTTTACGGTCAATACAGGTTTCCACGCTTGTCTTACTAATTCCATCAATTGGTTTTATGGACTGATATTGCTATGATATTGATATGAGAACCGATGGAAAAATCGAAACTGAATGGCTTGTTTGTAATTTGATAAGCTGGTATAAAGCGGGTGTAAGCTAAAAAGAGAATGAATGTGGCAAACAGTATGTTTAGACTTATCGTCAGTTTAATTGATTTATTGAACAACAAATTAATGTCACACAGCAGTTTGTACTCTTTTTAAATATTTCCCTAAGGTTTTCCCAACGGTCAGGGTCATCTGGCGACTTTCCCTGTCTTAAAGGTGAAGGAAAACCCCAGGCATACACACCTGGGAAGAACCAACCTTCAGTATTACATCTAAAATTTGGTTTTGGGTGGAATTCAAGCATACAGCGGTCGGGGGTTAGTGACTACTATAACCACTCGACCACGAAGGCTTCTTACTTTTTTAAGTAAATTACACAGACATGACTAAGACTTAAAAAACTAAACGTTCTACTCTAGGAACATTTCATTATTTCCGTCAAGCTATAACAGTTTAAAAAGGATATCGTAGAGGTGTTCCGATCAAGGTGGACAGCCCATTTCAAACAAAGATGGAACGCAGATCAACCCGAACTGAACAAGATCTGTACGTAACAACTAAGAACCAAGTAGTGCAGATTGGTTTTCGACATGTACGGAATACCTCGACATTTTTCTTCCAGGACGTTTTAATTTTGTCACGTACGTGCAGTATAATGATATTACATGCTGTATTCTTGGGAACAAAAACTTGTTTCATGTCGACGTACACAATTAATTATTTTATTTTGTTTTTTCAAACCAGTGAAATAATTAACATGCTACATCGGCGGGAACTACTGTTACCTTGTCGTGAACGCGGACTTTATTCTTAATTGATTTTATTTTCCCCACATGATAGCTGGAAAGCAATTATTGTCTGGAATCGAGGCATTCATAGTTACATTACAGCTTCAATCACTATTAAATTGATTCTATATCAATTAATGAGTTCACTGATCTCATAAAACCAATTCCTGTAGTTTGTTTACAATAATTGGTATTAACGAGAGCAATATAATTATATATAACTATGCACCACTTAATGACGTCTTCAACGTTACGACCACTTCATTAAAACGATCGGCTTTCTTTACAGTGAAACATAAATCAGACACCGCTCAGACATTAAGCCCAGTAATAATAATAAGCCCAAATACCACCAATTTTCAGGCTGATTTCCATAATCCAAAACATGATTTTATAAATACATAGATACGTAAACCATCTTGTGTTAAAAACAAGTTATTTTGATTTTAAATATTTATTCTGAAGTACGCTTTAATAGTTTATTTCTTTATTGGTACATCGATATATTCATTGATAAATATGTGATGAAATGGTTTTCACAATTTCATTACAAAACAAAGGTTCTTTGTTTGGATTTTGGACATATTTGGGGATTTATATAATGCCTATATAAGTTTATATTATATAGTCATACATATTATTTAAAGTAATATGTATTCATAAGTCATTTTTTCATAGATGTTATTGGCTTCTCTATTGTATGTAAGAACGGTTTTCGCTAAGTAAATAAGAAAAATATTTATAGATACACATTATACAACTGAGCATTGTCAGTAGTGTTTGCATAATCTTAAATGAGAATCAGAATCGATCGTGTAAATGATATCTTTTTATTTTTTTAAAGAGGGGTTCATTCACAATTTTGCCGCCGGAAGTACATGTGGAAGTTCATGTACTTGAATATCACTGTATCCTTGAACCATTCCAACTTTTACGAGTATTTCACGAAACAGTCAATATCCATGTGTTACGACTGGTTGTTAATCTAGGAGTTCCTTGACGGCTACTGGTATATTAAGCCGCACAAAATGATTCTGGCAATGAGCCAAGGTGAACTTTGTTCGTTCAGTTTGTTTAATACAACTAACATTGCTTTATTAGTTACAGTGAGTGATTGGTTGAAGTATAAGTTTACGGATATCTTTGGCTATTATTGAACTATCACAGCTAAAATATGTAATATAAGATAAAATATTAATTACGATATACATTTTTTGTATATTTTAGACAACAGCTTTTAGACGTCTGCCATCTTTTGGGACTGTATTTAAAAAATGGCATCAGACGGTACCAATATGTACAGCTATGAAGTCACGAGCTTAGAGAGTTGTCATGGCGACGGTTTCCAAAAAATCTGTCGATAGACAAGCCACCTTTGACACTGATCCTAATCGTGCAAGATTAACCCGTGGTGGTCTAAAATTACCTGTGATTGAAGGTAAAGATAAAGGAAAAGATAACTCCTCGGCGAAAAATAGTGATAACAAAATAGTTCAAAACAAATCAAAAGACATTAAAAGTGTGACTGGTGATAAAGTGGTAGAAAACAAATCAAAATCAAATAAAACTACAAATGAATCAAAGGAAACAATAAATGCATCCAACAAAGGACATAACAAACGTGAGTCAAATGAGGCTTCGTCAGTGACAAAACCGCCTGAAACAAACAGAAAATCAGATATTTTATCAAACGTCAATAAGAAGGCAACAGCGCCCACTTCATCAAATAAACCTCAATCTAAAGACACGGGAAAACCAGTAGATAAAAGTTCTGAAGCTAAAGAAAGTGCAAAAGGTGAAAAACTAGCTAATGATCCCGGGAAAACAAATAAAAGCGGCATAATTAACAAAGGAGAACAAACTCCTAAAACTGGAGATAAATCTAATAGTAAAATTAATAATTCGGTGTCAAAACCTTCTCTATCTAATACCAAGGTTAATGGTTCAAAATCACAGGACAAACAGGAGAACAAAGAGGTTAAGCCTCAAGCTAATCACAAACAGACTACTTACACCTCAAATAAGGACTCTAAAGCTGTTGAAGTAACAAAAGCAAATAAGCCAGATTCAGAGAATCCAGTTAAAGGCAGATTGTCTAAAAGTCCTGAAAAACTGAATGTAAAAGCAACAGTGCTAAATGAACCAAAGCGTAAAAGAAGTGTTAGTCCGCCCAAAGGAAGAAACGCCAGTCCACAAAAGAATTCAACTTCAACAAACAACGAATCGTCTGGAAACAAACACTCATCGAAACCCCAAGAATCTAATACACCAAGAAACAAAGACAATTCTATAAATAAATCTACCAGTATACATAAAGGTAAGACTGGTAATGATATAACTGGTTCAAAACAGTCTTATATTAAGGATTTCCCAGATAACAAGACAACCACACAAACTAGTCAGGTGATAGCAACAAAAGACAATTCGGTAGATAATGATGATAATGACAGACGTAGAGAAATAGCAAAAAAGAAAAAAGACGAAATTTTGCACGTGAATTCGAATAAATTACCAGTTAACAATGCACCATCAGGAACACTCTTACAAAAGAATGAGGATAAGCATGACAGTGTAAGTCCTAAATATAAACAAACTAGTGAGCAAAAAGTTAAATCTTCTAGTCCAAAAAATATTTCAAATGAAGCTAAATCAGTACCCGAAGAGCGCTTTGAAGAACATAATACAAATAGACAAAGTGAATTTAAAACAAAAGTGGGTAGTGGCGCTCCTCCAATAAGAGAACATTTAGTGGAAAATGAACCAACAGAAGACAAATTAGATGTATTGAATGTTATAAACGAGCCAAACAATAAAAAAACAATAAATACAAACAATTTGCGAATACCACCATCTGGAGAAGACTTGTTTGATGATGATGACATAACTGATAAAGGTTTAAAAACAGGTGTGCAATCTAAGCACGATACCTACGTTGTTTCTCCATCGGTATCAAAGCTGAAAATAAGATCTCCCAGAGACAGTGGAAATACTAATGTAGGAAGATTAAGTCCAACAAATGAAACTATAGAACCTATCAAGACAGACCACAAAAGCGATAAAGCAGCAATGAATGGAGATAGAAAGGAATCTTACGCTCAGGTGTATGCTGAACGCAATACGTTGCTCAAAGCTGAAATTACGTACAGAAAACGAATTAAGCAACTCGAAGAAGAAGCTAACGGCTTCTTGAACGCGATAGAAGAATTAACAGCCGAAAATAGGTATTTACGAGGACGTGTAGATGCACTGGAGGATGAAATACGCGGTAAAGGTGACACAAGTGCAATTGATAAAATCTCGGAACTAGAACGAGAGAAGGCCCATCTTGAAAATAAGTTGATACGTTTAGAAAAGGCTTCGAATACAAATAAAACATCCGACGAAGTACGGGAACTCAAGGAACAAATAATTAAATTGCAATCGGAGAATCAAAACGTCAATGATGAAAATGCAAAACTAAAACTTGAAAATCATGAAGTAACCAAAAAGTTAAATTCCATGAATTCCGACAAGAAAACATACTCTAAAACTGACACTAGTATTGAGACTGATAAACAAAACGTTAAACAGATCCGGGATCTAAATTCAAAGCTTCAAAGTCTTGAAAAGAAAGTGAATACTCTGGAATTTGAAAACAAAACGTTGTCTGAAACATTAGCTCAGAAAAAGTCTGAACTTGGTGAGTTACTCGGTGTAATGAAAGACGAAAACAAATTTGATGATGAAATCAAACTACTAAAAGAACAGGTTGTTAAACTTACAAAGGAAAAGAAAGACGCTGAACAAACGCATAAAAAAGAAAAGCGCCAAATGAACGAAAAAAATCAAGAACTGAAACTGCAGTTAGAAGAGAAAGGGAACGAGAGCGATGAACTCAAAATTAAACTTGACGAGAGAGAAAAGGAAAATAAGAAACTGAAATCAACCGCTGATACGACAAAGAAAGTAGTTGAATCACAAAAAGAAGAAATAAATAGGCTTAAGGAAGAAAACAAACGTCTGAAAGAGGAAAAGGATGAGTTCCAGGAGAAGTATACAACTATCATTACCGAATCTAAAAGTGCAACGAAGGATTTGGGTGAGGCAAAAGATAAGTTGGAACAATTCAATAAAGATCTACAGAAAGTTGTAAGTGACAAAGAAAGTCAAATTAGTAAATTGATTAATCAGCTCGACACAATGAGAGAAGAAAGAGAAGAACAACGTAAAACTGCCAGTGCAGAGCGCGAAAAGTTATTATCCGAAAGAGAGAAAAACGATCACCATACGAAAAACATAAGACGTTTAGAAACCGACTTGAAACATTTTGTCGAAAAACTTGATGACGCCAAAGTGAAAGAAAAGACTTTGTCGACTGATTTAGAAGGCAAGAATTTTGAAGTTTCGAATTTGGAAAAGCAGGTTTTCGAACTTAGCATGAAGATGGAGAACCATTCGAAGCGAATGAATGAACTTGATCGCGAAAAACGTGAAATGGAGAGAGATAAACGGGAATGGGATGTAAAGAAAGATAAATTATCTGACATTGAAGCGAGTAATAAACGCCTAATGGAAGAAAATAAAAGACTTAGGAATCAAATTGAGATGTCAAGTATCGGAAGTCAGTCTGATTATCGTATGTCAGATCGCCCAAGCGATGATAAAAAAGTGCTTGAAGCTTGGGTAAGTGTAAAAGATTCACCCTCTCAATCACGTGCGATCTATGTACAAAACGAAAGATCGAGAGAGAGAGAGAAAACGAGAAGGGTACAGTTAGTTCAACCTAGTATACAGAAAAAGAGACAGCCATTCAGCAAATCGAGTCCTGTCAAACAGTCTAAACAAGCTAAAAGTCAGGAGCACAAATCCGGTCAAAACACACACCGGAGTTTGGAAGATTTGAGAAAAGTAGCTGATGCCCGGACGCCCGATTCTGAACATAGTTTGCCGGAACTTACACATGACACTCGAATGACTTTGGGTTATTCTGGTTTGGGTGGATACAGAGAAATCCACAAGAATCGAATACGAGCAGCTGCACATAAAAGAATTTATTGAAAATGTGGATGAGGATCCTGGATATTCTTTTGATGTGACAATTATTATAACATGTATATTATGAACATGCTGTGATATGAAGAGCTATCAAAAGTGCTGTGATAAAATGAATATGTTTTGCTTGCAGTAAAGTTATAAACTTTGCTTAAGTATTTCTTGCTTTCGAATGCATTCATAAGTGCGATTTATGACATGAATTATTTTAAGTTTCCATTTTGATCACAAATTGTGATTGGAACTTGTGGGTCATTTTCATTAGTTTTACTGATGCCGTCGTTACTTTTCTTAATCTTATATTAATTAAAACATTATTCTTTAGAAGTCAACTCAAAGTTCTTCGGAAAGAAAAGTTTTTAACGAGGATAGGTTTTCAATGCAAGAAAGTAATTCGATGAAGACATCTCTATTCTGTTCATTGCATATGATTGTCTAGTTAACAATGTGTATTCTTTTATGAAATTGTTTAGTGTATCAGACAGCATCAGCAACATCTTAGGTTGAGTAGAAAACTTAAAGTACCCCAAAAATGTAAAATTACTTCAAGAATGTTCTTGGAGCAAACATGAAATTCAGATACAAAACGCATGTTGAAAATTTATGTCAGATAATTCTTTACTTTAGAATCTTAAAAAATTTGGACCCTTGTTTTTTTAATTACATCTACGTATCATATCAACACAGGTTCAGGCGTGCAGCTTTTTCTTCATGTTTTCATGTTCACAGTCACAGCATAAATTTCTTGTTTTGTCTGAGTACTTCTTGTATGCACAATTAATTCAACATTGAAAGCATTGTGTTCGAATATCAGGCAAGATTTTTATCATTCGTGTATCCGGAGAGGGTCAGTTGATAAGAGTCTGAGTCTAGTTTTATTCACAGGACAACACTAGCAACAACTATACTTTGGGGTGTGGATTTGATAGCAATCAAAATTAACTAGGTGTTATCAGCTGAAAGTGATATATTTTGTTGTTGCATTTTGTTCTTGTAGATCTGCCGCAATTTTGCATCTGTGTATAGATTTGAAATTTCACGCATTCAGGTCCAATCAATGTCTACTGAATCCTTAATTTTATGATGTATAAATAGACAAAAACAAGCACTTTCACTTTTCATTTTGACTTGGAATTTCATACATACCCTGGCCTGAAACCGTCCAAAAAACAAAACAATCCGGCCTTATATTACTGTGTTCAATGTTGCTAATTTTTTTCTGAAGTTTCTATAAATTCCGTCTTGCCAAGTGCTTTAGAAATGCAGTGTCAAACTCTATAAATGCGACAATGGTTTCGGTCACAATAGACGTGTTTTATGAGAATGTTGAATGAAATTATGACATTTTAATAGGTTTCCTTACACTTTGTAATTTGTTCTATTTATTTGATGTAAAGTTCCGTTTTGGTTCAATATTGATTTAAATTCTAGCGTCAAATGTACGGTATATTCAATAGCTTGCTGTACAAATAATCCAAATATCGCAAACTGTCTAACACATTACGGGGAGGCAATTAAATGACAGAAGAGTTTTCGCTGCATTACACAATTGGCCTTTTATCAGATCTTTTGGGATATTATATCACTCAATGAGTTTTCCAAAAAGACATTTTTATATGGTAGCCTTTATTAATTAGTGGTCGTATTTATGTACTTAATTCTTTCTGATAATGAATCATGGATGTGAAAACTCTTTTGAATTTCATTTTATGTAGTATCAAATCTTAATGATGTTCTCTTTTTCGTCTGATATTTATTGTGTCTATTTGATGGTTTGATAGTATCTTAGTTATGACCGAAGCCAATTTCATTTCCGATGTCATGAATTTGTAAATAAATTTACTGATTTTGTTTATTTATGAGCAAACTATGTATATAACTTCATATTTAGTATTGTACAAAAGTGTTAATATATTATTATTTTTCTATTGAATCAAACGTCACAAACAGCAATAAAATATGATTTTGAATTTGTATTGGTTGTTTATACTTCAGTCCTCTTAATGTTCTCCTTTATTTGTTTAATTATTTCAGGATCATTAAATAATCGATGCTTTGTTTAACCAAAATTAGTCTTAATTCTATAATTCACAAGTTGTGTGAAGTAAATATGTGATTCCACTTGAAATCTTACGTGAATGATTTTCCTGTTTATTTACTGTTTCGACTGGAGAGTTTGAAAATTTTACATACATGTATCACAATTACGCTACTTAATGATCTACAGAAAAAAATACATGGGATCTTTAGATCTGCAAAGCGTTTTTACGACACATGTATATTATTTTCTGGACTTTTTGGTGCATTCATTTGGATATCATTAACCGCACATATTTAACACATAAACCTACTTTTAATTACTTGTATTTTTATCTCCTGTTTATCAGAAGGTCACATTTAAAGTAAGTTCAAATTCGTGTATAAACGTACGTGACACTCATAACGAAAAGGGAAACAACTCATAAATAGTAACAGTACATAACATTCTTATTTCCTCCCTTGGTTGTAGCATTAGGTGTAGGAGCTGCTTAAACCCGTTCCCTTTACTATATACCTTCTAAGGTGAGTGAAAGCTATTAAAAGCTAGTTTACCTGTGACAGCTACCTCCAAATGCCATCCTATTGCACATCAGAAAAAAAATGTAAAAGGCAATCGATTTAAGAGTCAGCGCGTACAAGATACATGTGTGCATATTGTTTTATTGTATTGTACGCTGAATTTTGCTTATACATGATATATTTTCCTGTTTCCTCACATGCGTTTGTTACGGTTTATTTGTTCATACATTAAACAAAGTGTTATAACAAGATCACTAATAACAAACATATTGATAACCAAGGGCAAAATATTTGTGTACAACACTTGTTATTTAAAACATTTCATGCTCAAATGAAAATACGGAAATATAGCCAGGGCCTTCGTTATCTTTCGGTTCGCCAATTTGCTGATTTTAAAGTTACAATGACATACTTTTTTAACATTGATATGGGCCTCTGTTATTAAATTTCCTGTTCGTTTCTACTTAGAAAGCGTCTGAATTAATGAATGTACATTTAATGAGTCACTGTATTGTAACGACTGAGGGAGTGTCGTAGCGGTGGAATGAATGCAGGCTATCTAAGTACATTGCTTATCGCTTGGTGTCGTCACCTCATCCTGATAATGAACCCTCTATCTTTTGTTGTGGGAGCGAGCAATCTATGCAGGTCCATCTTTCCTAGGATACTAGTATCGGCCCATACCATAACTGAACCACCACTGCAACGGTCATATTTAACAATACGGATAAGCAAATCGGTCGTTTTTATTCCCGCCCGTTGCTCTAAGAAATCAACCCAAAATCTGGACCAGTGTCCAATCCTGAAGGGTGATATGTTCAGGAGCTCTTTTTAACATGGTGTTGTTGTGGGGGTGCGTATGACCTTCCAACACGCATACCATACCATTTGAGACGATTTCTGACGTTTTGTGTTGTTTCTCTAAGAACAGTAGCATTCTAAAGTTCGTTTCTAAGCACTGGCGTTTTCTCAAAACGGTCCGTCCTAGTCTGGTCAACAATAAACCGGTCCTGTTCTTGATTTGTCAATCTTCTCTGATCATCCCTGTCTCCATGCATGATATTGCCGTGTGTTTGGTTTTGTTGCTACTTCGTGGATATAGCATTTTACATGTTGCCAAGGCAAAAAAAAACTATGAAGTTTTGATAATTGTGAATAATTTTTATCAACTCTATATAGTTAGATGAATTCGACGTTAAACTCAACAAATAACTATTTAAGTGTTTATATCGCTATCAACAGAATTAACATTCATTAATAGTGTTTGTGCGTATAGATAAAAAATGCTCTATGCATTAACGATTGATATCTGTCGATTTTTTCTTGATGTTTATGTTCTTAATGATAAAAGAACATAACTTGTTATTCGTATTTCGTCTTGGGCATTTCTATTTTTATTACGGTCAAATAGTATTCCGAGAAGCAAAATAAAGTTGGCCCAATGGTACATTAACTTCCTTCTTGATCAACAACAGTGAATGATTACTCATGGTAATATGACAGTAATATGAACCTATACTGGTGTGATACTGTCCATGGTGCAAAATAATACATGTATTGAGATCTACAAATATGTGTGTAATACTTGATTTAGACCTTAATGGGTTTAGTGGTGGCGGTATGATGAAGTTTAAATTTATTAATACTATCAACAAACCTGTAGTTCGCGAACTTGTGAAACCATGACATTTTCGATGTAAAAATAACAATGGGATATAATGCAAATGAGATGTTTCAGTCTAGATCTTGGGACTGCATCTGAAAGATTTTCACAATTAAGTATCACATGAATTATGTATGATTTTATCTCACCTATCTGATATGGTAAAAAGAAATTTAAGTCTACATCCGCGTAAACCATTACATAATACTGCTCAGACAATGATGTGGAAGGGGCGGAAGTTTTGGCGAAGTGTGAAATGAGAGGGGAAATCAGAATACAATACCATATCGCTATAAAAAGACAAGTAAATACGTGTATCATCTCATAACCACATACATGTACTTATCGTTACGGTTAATTAAACTTTCAAAATTTAATCTTGATACGCGATTTGTCCAATGTTTAGTCCTATCTTCTAAACTTCATCTACATTTATAAAAATAGTTCTAACCTGTATTACGAGGATCATTTATTAAACTTTTTGACGACTTTTAGAAGGAGGGCGAGCGAGAGAATGAGTCAGTTGTGAATAGATTTTTACTTATTTAGCTGCAATTATTGATCAGCTGTATCGCCGGAATTTTAATGTTTTTGTTGATATAACTCAAGATGACGGTTGTTTCCATGGACGATTTGTGATTTGTATTGTTTGGACTCTATTTATCCTTGGAACAACAATGGACTATTTGTACTAGTCCGAATATAATACTGATTAAAGTCCAGTTCCCATAGATCAGCCATACTCAACAACCTCATTTCATCTACTACGTAGGTGACGTTGTTAACAGGTTTTACTGACTAGATTCAAGCCAACACAATGATATATTTTGATGACTGTGAATACTTCGGCTTATTTGAGTCTAGCTACTTTAATAACTTTAAATTCCAAACTAACTACATACGTATTAAACCGTGTTAGTTTTTTATACATTCAGTTTAAATCAAAAACACAAGCAGTGGACACGCTTACATCATGCAGCAAGTTAGGTCACGGTTAAGAATGCAAAAACAATTGTAACAAAAATATTCCGCATTATATGATACAACAGGGAATCTTACATCATCTTGAAACACTTGAAACTGGTTTTGCTATATCATTATGGCGTAATATCCCCAAAGGATGAGAATTCATATATCGCCATTCACATCGTCGCTTGTAATATTCTCATAATCTCTCAGCAATACCGCGTCATCATTATCATCATCACTTAGACAATGTTGACAATGACTTAAAAAATGAAATATTGTCTGTTTTATGTTTGTACGTAGCTTCTGATTCCTCGTAACCTGATTGCTCATAGTGCAAAACGTGTGAATAATCTTTGGAAGTAAACATACAAAAAGCACAGAGAACACGTGCGTCAGGAGCGATAAATCATGAAATTTGTCGAATGTGATCAGTAATTCGACAGATATTGCCAAAACCAATATGGTAGTCACAACCTTAAACAAAGTTATCATGACTTGGTTCCGTCTGGGGCGACACCTATCGACAATTTGTAGAAACAGTTCTTTGTTAAGACTATGTCCATCTATAAGTTCCTTTAGGTCTCTGGAGTGCTCATCGTCTTGATTCACAAGAATCTTTTCGGTGACATCAATGCTAGTTTCAAGCAGATCTCTGTAGCTTTCACCAAATGCATTTATGCTCTCCATTAAATAATACAATGACATGAAGCACAGAATCAAATAACCATAGGACAATTTTGGATATGCAATAATCCCAGTATAAGTGAACATTACAATTTTAGACAAGAACCAAAACGCATCGAAGAATATGACGCAGTACATATACCAAGACATCACGAACAGCCCAATAAGCGGGAGTACCAATATATTTCTCAGACATTTCAAACAAAAGCCCTTGTTGTGAAATAATGAAAAGTATTCCATAATGAACGCCTTTAACGCAATAACAGAACTGTTGAAAACAGGGAACATAAAAAATATAGTAACTAAAATTAACTCAATAAAACTGAATATCACATACGTTGGAAAAAGTAAAACGCACAAAACTACAACCAGAATAAAACTTCCTGTCGTTTCTACCAGGAAAGGAAATATCATATTTGACCACCTCACACTGAACAGTTTAAATGCATGCCTCCAAAATTTCCAGTGTAGCGACATAAATGTCTGGGATATCATTAAATGGTGCAATTGTTTGTAACCATTATATTTTCTAAATTTAACGCCAGAAAATCTTTCCCGTAAGTTCAGTGGTATCTTAATCAAGAAAATGTATTTACCGCTAATTTCTGGAAGACCTTTTGTTAAACAAATGTCTAATTGCGTTGGAAACGCTACAACAAAAATGCTAAATGCAATAAATATCGCCGAAGCGGTAATTGGTCCATTAAAACAATCAAGAAATTGCTCTCTTGCTTTTGACCCGGCAATTACTGAACTAAATCCAACCAAAGCTCCCTTTTCTGCAGCCCCCAGGAAAAATTGGTTGGCGTAAATATAATCTAAATAAACTTGAACTGCACTTAAAGTAACGGGGACCAGAATTATCAAAATTCTCAAAATACGTGTTACGCATGCTCCAAAACATATCCTCTCAATTAAAGGTGATAATAAAGTCGACGTGAAGCTGATAGGAATATGTTCCTTCAAAGAAACATATGTTGATTTACTTATGTCATCTTCCGTGATACTGATGTGCCTTTCGTATTGTACATCAGTTGCACGCGTGTTTGTTTCTTAACACTTCTTGAAAACTCAGTCATTGACATACCAAACTTGGTTAACAATATTGGGTAAAAGGCGAATAGAATTTCTCCGAAAATAATCGGTCAACCACCAGAGAGCGCCGTATGCGTAATTTTCTTTATTACATTCAACTGTACGTGTCATGTCGATATGTAGTACATATTTACAACATCTGTATTCAATTGTCTGCAATGCACAGATGGAATTTCTGCAAAGCCAATATATACTATGCGATGAAATTGTCCTTCTGTAGTTGTAACACCAGTAACTAGAATTATACTTCATATTTTGTGAGGCAATTTGATTGGTCATGAAGCCAAGCGCCTTTCCAATTAATTCATCCGTTTCATTTGTTCCAATTCGAAGCTGACTACAGTCACCTTTTGTTCCAATATATATAGAGAGTGGTTCTGTACGAGTGCGCAACCATAAAAGTCCAAATGATAAATATCCGAAGTCCTCTGGGACATATAGCAGTTGCTGGGCCCCATCATCACCTTTATAAGTCCATATCCAATCAAATCGATTAATAACATTTTCTGTGTCTGCAATATGCGACTGGTTGGGAAAGTGTAATTTAAGGTACATAAAATTATACTTCTTCTCGAGCACTTCGTTTGAAAAGAAATATATGCTTTCATTTTCTACTTGTATATCACACAAATTGATATCAAGTATTTTTGTATCAAACTGGGTGCCTGAAAATGTATATCTCTCGGAGTGAGGTTCACCGCTGTCTTCACTTTGATTTGACACCACTAATGTTGTTGAGTTCCATGAAATATTGGAATTAGTCTTTAACCAAGCTTTATTTTTGAAGGCTCCGTTTCCTCTAGCTTCACTTTGCTTGGGGAGTTGGGTGGCAATGAAGACCACACAAAAGAGTATGTTCTTGTAAAACCATGTCATGACTCTGTAATAATAATATTACACGAATAAATATTATCCTTCATTACCGAAACACAAGGAAATTATACTGGAATTGAATATATTATAAAGGGGTAGGTTCACTTAGGCCCAAAATTATGACGTGTGTCAAATTCCTTCGAAACTTTCAATATATAATTGCTGTTAACCGTATTTGCAGAAAACATGATTTTTAAGTCTTTATTTTAAAAAAAATGTTGTCAAGGCAAAGAAAATAGTTTTTTTTATAAAATGAAAAAAAATATGTTTTCCTATGTAGTGAGTGAATGAAATATGTTCAGTGTTTTTGTGAATGGTATAAAAAAAAGAAACACTTGAAAATGCGTTATTTTTTAAAATTTGTTTCGAAACTTTCAATATATTTGTGCTGTTCAAACACGATTTTTAATTCTTTATTTTCAGGTGTTGCCATGGCAACGAAATATTTTTGCTGTAAAATAAAATATCAAAATAACTGTAATTTCACATGCATTTCAAAGACTAATGATGTTTTTTTATTCAAGTTCAGGTTGCCATTCATTGCAACTTAGAAGTAGTTTCATTTAGACCAAAAATATCCTTGTGTCAAGTCTCAACAATCTCGATAAAATTTTGTTTTCAGTCATTTTTGCAATTTTGAAAAAGGATCCAGTTCTGGTCTAATTGGGAAAATGCGTGGTATGACGCCAAAAACTGGGAATTCAATATAAAAATTGTGATAACTGAGGTTACTGCAATAACAACATATACGAATTACAACATATCACTGATTCGTGACATTACTGCATTATGCTATGACAATCACAACATATAATAACAGTGGTTACTGAGGTTACTGGTTTAAGATATGACAATTACAACATATAATAACAGTGGTTAATGAGGTTACTGGTTTAAGATACGACAATCACATCATATAATAACAGTAGATAATGAGGTTACTGGTTTAAGATACGACAATCACAACGTATAATAACAGTAGATAATGAGGTTACTGGTTTAAGATACGACAATCACATCATATAATAACAGTAGATAATGAGGTTACTGGTTTAAGATACGACAATCACATCATATAATAACAGTAGATAATGAGGTTACTGGTTTAAGATATGACAATCACAACGTATAATAACAGTAGTTACTGAAGATAATGTATTAAAACATAGCAACTACAACACAAATGTGGTTAATGGCTTTATTGCACTAAGATATGATATTAAAACATATAATAATATTGATAACTGAGGTTACTGCAATTAGAGGTAAAAATGACAACATATAATAAGACTGATTCGTGACATTATTGCATTATGCTATGACAATCAAAACATATAATAACAGTTGTTACTGAAGTTAATGCGTTAAGACATAACAAGTACAACAAAAAATTGAAGGGGTTACTGATTTTAGTGCATTAAGATATGACAATTACAACGTAAAATAACATAATAATAGTGTTAACTGCATTAAGATGTCAAACTTACAACATGCAATGAATGTGGTTAATGAAGTTAAATATTTAATCAATTTGTAACTGATTCACAGCAATTATATACATGGTAATGTTTAGATTTAAAACAACACGGTAATGTATAAATTATATTAGTTACAATGTATGTCTTTACAAGGGAAACACTTGTTACAAAGTTTATTACTGATGGAAGAATTTAATGTTTCCCTGGCATGTTAGTGATTTTCATTGATATAATGATGAGGGTCCGCTGCTATTCACTGTTTCCTGTTATATTTTCTATGAAAGGTTGTTGTCTAATGTACATTTGTACCTTACTTTTCTCAGCTCAAAATTTCTTGTATTTCTTATACATCGTGAAGTCTGTTGTTGTAACTGATGCCGTAGTTGAAATACTATGGTATCATTTATTTTCGTTGGGCTCAATTTTCGTGGTTTCTGGTAAAATTTCTCTGTAAATTCGTGGATTTGATTTTTTGAAAAAAAAAACATACTGCTTTTTCTTTCCCTGTCATTTTCTTCATGAAATGTCCTCGCTAGTGAAGCAAAAATACTGCTAATTGGCCCTCACGTGTCAAAAGGGGACATCATCAAAAGTTAAACAACATGTGACAGATATGGATCAGCCGACCCGAAAATTAATGAAGCCACAGTATATTTTGTGGTTGTCAATGTGTTGTCTCGGAACACTAGTGAACTGAGTATAGTGTGGCTGCAGATCCACACCAGGTGACAGGGCTTGTACTGTTTGATCTAATCAAGTGAACTTATCTAAAAGCCTCAGATATATTTTCAATATTGTGATATGAAGTCCTCCAACCGACCCCATGAGACATTCACAAATTTTACGCGTGGATTAAAAAAAGGCAAAATATAAATGTGTCGGATGTGGGACTTCATATTTAAAATTCGCGTTTTTTGTAAAATGCATACAGAGGATTATGATTTTTTGTATGGTAATTTCATAATCATTTTTGATTCTTCAAAGTGTTTTGAGCAAACGTTTTTGCATATATGGAAAATACATTTTTTGTCACTTTTCACTAATTGCTTGAGATGTTCGTATGCTTTTTTATTTTTTTCAGCAATTTGCCATGATGTAACTGTGCGGGGGGTATATTTGTCATGTAAAATTACGGATACTTTTAGAGTCATACAAAAAAATTTTCCACAGAATCTATACATTACTACATTATTTATTTTGGTGTATGCTTTTGTCAAACTTTGGCATACATCTTCAATACAAATACGACTCAGTCCTACATATACATGTGCAATGACATAACGTTCAGGTTTCCATAGCAACCATGGAATAAAAGTATATGAACAAGGTACTTCAGTTATACTGTCATGTGGACATAATTAAGCAGTCACTGCGTCAATGAAGACAAATATGCTGAAATAACATCCCGATAAATCAATTAAAAGTCTTTCTACAATTCACTAAAATATCTACTTAATACATGATAATGGGATGATAATGTTATACGTGTTTGTCAAAATTTTACATTCTATGAAACTATTTGAATTTACTTTTGTTAAATGAAGAAATAATTAATTGTATCATTTCTTTAGTAAGTGACTAATACGCCAATTCAATAACACGCTAATTCCCCACGGAAAGTTCAAACCTGATCACCTTTCATACATCGATTACATAACACGTTAAGTTGACCAAAAAAAGTTCGAAACTGATCACTACCTTTACCGGTATAAACTGTAATAAAACATATTAAATCAGTTAACACTTACCTCTTTACATAATCGTCAATAAATTCCCAACTTACAATACTAATAAAGTGTTAAAGATAAGTATTTGACAATTTCAAATATAGAGGGGGATTTTTTCCAATAATTTCGCCTTCTAAAATAAGAGAAGGAAGTTAACTAATGTACTACACGCAGCCAGTTTTTTTCCGCATGCCTTGAATTGCATACAGTGTATTTACAAATACACCGGATAAAGATTCTTAAAAAATGTTATTTACGTAAATTTTACATGTTGGTTAACAACTGGGATAAATGTTGATTAAGACGATGAAGTTTGTATATACACAAGATTTACAAGATTACACACGTGTGATCCAAAATAAAACGAATAACTTGTAGTTGAAATGTTTGTGACTGAAAATAAATGTTAATTACATTGTATAATGACATGGCCTTGATATTGGTGTGGTCGCTCACTAAGGTTTTTTTGTGAGGTCGCCCACTAATGTATGTTAAATCAGTGTTATATGAGTACTTTCACGATGCGGTAAATATGAGGGGATATTTTTTCGAAAAATTCCTATTTTAAATTAGGACAAGGAAGTTTACATGTTCAATGTCAAATACAACCAGTTTTTATCAGTACTTATATATTGTCCTTTTTTGGCCTTTTCCGGCTTTCTTTACAGTATGTTATCGCATAAAATAATGATATCTTACAAATAATATTGAATTAATACCAAAAGTATAGACGTTTTCAAAACTAGTTGTCGAAATATTATCTTCAAGCGGTGAATTTGAAGTATATTTGTATTATTTTTAGTGATTTCTTTGTAACGCGCATTTGTCATTGGATAAATTTATAGAATATTAAAACGTATAAATAAGTAATGGATAATGCAATATTATATCACAGTAAATATTGTGTTGTCCTGTATTTACCAAGAAACAAATCTACTAAATACTTAACAAACAAAACCGCGTGGTTGTCACTCGTGAATGCTTCTTTGCATTTGTGTCATGTCCAACGGACATAGTGCCAGATAATGTATTGATTAAACTTTTGTGTCAAGGACATGGTTGTTTTAGATTTCGTTTGCACACAGAGGTTAGAAGAGCCAGAATTAAAAATATGTTGTCATAGAATTTCGATTGGATGGTGTGAATTAGGTGTTACGTCTTCTAAAATATAAAATTAACAACAGCTAGCACACATCGTAAATATGTTTTTATAATAAATACAGTCAGTTTTTATCAGTCCCTATATATATTGTACTTCGTGGCTTTCTGTACATCCTTGACATCGTATAAATTAATAGATTGCTAAAACAAATGAATATATAATAAATGAAATTGGATCAATACGGGTCTCAGGTTCATGACTTTGTATCCCTATGAAGGCATATATTCTCTGGGACGATTTGGTTAAGTTCGTCCTCCTCCACTGATCATGTATGTGAAACTTACTTACAAATAGCAATGTTAGTACTTGTATACAATCCAGGAAAACTGTAAAGTCAACAAACCGTCAGTAAATAACTAAAACAATGTTGAAAAAAGGCACAAAACCTGAATACAAACGTAAATGATTTGTTTATTATCAGAGTATACACGAATATGTATATTTTTATTCACGTGGAATGGTTTAAATTTAGTCGTAGTTTACCTATATATTTATAAGATATTTACAAAACATGTGTTTGAAATTGGCTTAAATTGACTTGCATACGCTTTCCTTCATTGCGATTGGATGCTGGTAATTTGGCTTTACGTCTTTTAAAATATCACATTTACCAACAACTAGCACATGGTAGATAAATATTTATTTTTCAAATCTATTAGGCCAATTGGCCCATGAGGACAACAAATTTACGACTTATTTTCAACATCTGTACAATAAATAAGCATACACACATACAGACATGTGTATATACATATATACACATGTATACTCACAAAAGCAAAACATTTAATACAATCCTATGAGTAATGATAAGTTTGGAAGATGCTATGAATTTGGCCAAAATACACGTATGAATGACTTATTAACATAAATAATGTCATACGCCTCCATTGTCTAACAATATTTTACATACTAACGTTATGTACAGCAATATAATTATGTACATATACACAACATATACAAAATCAGATCAATAACTTCAATGTCATTATATACAACAAAACATACATGTATTTGCTTAACTAATATACCTATGCCCTTGCCGAAACAAAATACAAGGCATTGCAATGCTATCTTGATGCATATAACGATAATTATAATAATGAGTGCTTACAAAAATATCAGATGTCAATGTTTTGTCTTTTATAGCAAAAGATATTGTTTCATTTGTAGAAGTTCTATAAACTTAATTATGCTTGGTCGTTTACAAAAATAATCCTTAATATATTGTTTTCTTGATATTAAGTATAAAGGACATTAAATTACAAAATGAAATTCATCTTCAAGGAAAAAAGCATGACAAACATTTCATGTCGTTTAAAGGGATACCAATCGGTTTATGCCATCTACCTGTTTCTACAGCCAAATAATGAGATCACATCTAATTTTTGTAAATCATTCTCTGAATTTTGGTATCGTTATTATATCAAACTTTCCAGCTATTTCTGTATAAAATGAATCCCTAGTAGATGTCTCTTATCTAGATTTCCATCCCTGTATAAAATTATCTAACAGACTTTGTTTTATTAAAGTTAAAAATACATGTATATATTTATGGCCTACACCTTGGTTAAACCAAACTTCAGAAAATCCTAATGAATATAATAATTCACACAGCAATCTAACCCAGTTTTTTTATGTTTGGTTTGGTATAAATACCTGTCTTTATAACATCATATATTGACTTAATGTACTTATTATCGTTTGATTCGTGAAGTTTGAACCAGTATTTTACCATTCTAAACGATCCATATGTAATCAAAGCCGTACGCTGTGTCATCGATTGTACCCATAGTTTGTTTTAAACCAGCTTGCGCTTCAATATAAATCGAATCATTTTAAACCCAGTTATCTAATTTGTTGCTTAAAATACGCTTAAAGAGTTTCCTTAAAGTACTAAGGACTGTTTTGCTTTACATTAAAATAAAAGGCCTACATAATTTCGAAAAGTGACAGCATCAAGAAGACCGCAAACACGCACCAGTATATACCACTATACTAATGTATATGGAAAACAAAGCATTGATAATGCAAATGACAAAGCAAATATCAAAATATTGTGCTTGCGGAAGTTATAATGCATGAACTCATCATCTTGAATTAGGTCAATCCAAAGAACAATGGGCACAGATGGAGGGGAAAACAATGTTTACGATTTATGCACAAATGACCTTCATTTGGTTGTTTCTGTGCTTTAAAATATTAATAAATGTGTAAGTTCTATTTTAGGGAATATTTTTACAGTATATATAGTGTATGCACATATCATATATAAATGGTGGGTCAAGAATTGTATTTTCGATATACAGTAAAACTTCGTTATCTCGAGGAGTCATCGGAACAGACGAAATGATCGAGATAAACTGAGTGCTCGTAATAACGAGGTTTTTGTTTGTTGACTGAAAATAAACTGTGCATCATGCGCATAAATGGGCGTGTTTACGATAATAATACGAAATGCTTACGTAAATTGTTCTCTATGATGTCTGAGGTGAATAAACATGATAGTTGATTGCTGAAATATATATTGATCATTTTTTCTAATTACTTTATCCACGATTTTTTCGTGTTTTCAATTGTACAATGTCATGTCCGAATATCGTGTCACTGACATGCGGTGAAACGTCATAGTGACACATCATGAAAGATACATGTGTTATGTACGTCTGTAGTAAAATGTGATATTTTTCTGTGTACGGATAGCAGTAAGTGGTATGGATGAAGCATGCTAATAAAAGATTTGTCTCTGTTTTTATTAGTATCTGCTTATCAAACTTGTCATTAAGTTCTCATAATCAAGGTCTCGTGATTAAATTCTCAATAATTATTAACTTTTATAACATTAGTCTTCGATCTTAAAAATTTTACTGCAAACTTACAACAAACAAATACATGTACATGTTTCATTGTCGTTTTATGTCACAACATCTGAAATACAAAATACCCGATTAAGATTCGTTCTTTTATTGTGTAGCTTTAACGACGTGTGAAAAACAAAGTACTCGATTAAGATTTGCTCTTTTGTTGCGTAACTTTAACGATGTGTAGAAAACACGGCGATCGCCGGCGCGCAGGTGCGAACAATATCCAAAATGACACCCCTCGAGGTAACCAAGGTAATTAACGCTTAAAAATAAGTCAAGGGACCATGATTTGTGCTCGAGATAACGAGATAGAGATGCTCGTAATAAACATGGAAATTTATATACAACTAAGAACAAAAAATGACGGGACTTCAAGATCTCCTCGAGATAAGCCTAGAGCTCGTGATATCGATGCTCGTAATAACGAAGTTTTACTGTAAATGGATATATATATATAGTTTATGAGTACTTGCACGACATGTGAGTACTTTCACGTGCATACGCTTTTCACTCCTAGTTCTCGAAGTCCTTGTAACATTATATAAATATTTTCATCCCTACACTTCTATTGAAGCATATAAGACATATGTCCTGTTACGCTGACATTTCATCGCTCACAGATAAAAAGAGGCTTCCCAGCTCACACATCATCATAAACGATGCTGTTGTTATCGCTTTCATTGTCAGATATTGATTCATATCTGCTGTGTATGGATCCATACACCCAGTCGTCTGTGGTTTTTTTTCCAGACTTTAAAAATGACATGAAAGTTTGTTTTATGTTTGCTCTTAATCTTCGCTTAGATTTCATTTCTGAGTGCTGGGTGCACATTACCCGAATAATCTTAGGAAGAGCACACACAAAGAGAATTGTGAAAACATGCGACACAAGCGATAAGTCTTGCACTTTGTCAAAAGTGATCAGTAATTTAACCGATATGGTTAGAATAGTTATAATCGAAACAAATTTCATCAATGTAATCATGACCTGGTTCCGCCTAGGTTGAAGTTTATTGACAATGTGAAGGAATACATGTCTGTTGATACTATGTTTGTTGACTATACCATCAAATGGTATACCACGTAACTCAGGATTATCACCGTGTCTTTCATGGATCTTTCCTATTACGTCAATGGAGACTTTAAGCAAATTTCTGTAACTCTCGCCAAAAGCATTTGCGCTTTCGGTCATGTAAAACACAGACATGAGACACAGGATCATATAACCGTAGGAAAATTTAGGATAAGCAATAATCCCCGCGTAAGTAAACATGGCAATTTTAGACAAGAACCAGAACGCATCAAAGAATATGATACAATACATGTACCAAGACAACAGGAACAACCCAACAAGTGGTAGAATCAAGATGTTTCTAATCAGTTTTAAACAAACACCCCTATTCTGAAACAATGCGAAGAATTCCTTAATGAAGGCTTTTAACACGATATGGGAACTGTTCACCACAGGGAATGCGAAATAGAAGACAGTAAGTATAAGTTCTAAGAAACAAAACATCAAATAAATGGGGAAAAAGGCGATACATAAAATGACAGCCAGAACAACATTGGATGAAATTGCTGGAAATATTACATTCGTCCATCTCACACAGAACAGTTTAAAAGCTTGCCTCCAAAATTTCCAGTGCAGCAACATAAATGATTGAGCAACCAATAGATTATGTAACCGCTTAAAACCAACGTGTTTTCTAATGCTGATACTTGAGAATCGTTCCCTTAGTTTAAGAGGCATCTTGAACAAGAAAACATATTCAATGTTGTTATCGGGAAGTCCTTTAGCCAAACATTCGTCCAGACGTTTTGGAAACACTACTAACGCACAACTGAATGCTAGAAATATTGATATAGCGGTTATCGGTCCATTAAACCACAGAAGGAATACTTCAGTTGCAGCCTTCGGTCCGGCAATAAGGGAACTAAACCCAACCAACGCCCCCTTTGCTACGGCTCCTTTGACTAAAGAGCCAGCATACATGTAATCAAGGCAAACTCGTGTTGTGCATATAGCGACAGGGCATATTATTAGCCAGAGGCGTAAGACACGTGAAATATAAGGCCCTTTGCAATCCCAATGATATACCGGAGAAAATATAGTCGACATAAAGCTAATTGGGAAACCTCCCTTCAAAGACACGAAATTGTGCTTCCTGAATGTGTCTTTGTCAGCAGAATACCCACTGGTCATGCTTGCTACTGCTGATAACCTAGGCGCCATGCATGTTCGACTTTTGATAGATTGTGACCATGTCGAAAATTTCATTGCAATTTTTGTCAAAAATATTGGATAGAACACAAAGAGCATGATTCCAATGATTATAGGTAACATCCACCAAAGAACACCAAAATGATAGTGTTCCTTATTACATTCAACGATACGTGTCTTATTTACAAATGAAACATACTTACAACATCTGTATTCAAATGTTTGAAATGTACACACCGAATTTCTACATAGTGTGTAAAGTAAATTTGATGGAATAATCCATCTATTGTTGTAACACCAATAACTGTAATTATATTTCACACTTTGTGACGCTATAGGCTCGGTCATTTCGCCGAGAGCTTCTCCAATCATGTGATCCGTTTCATCTGTCCCAATACGAAGTTGGCTACAGTCACCACTGGTGTTAATATTGACATTCAATGGTTTCAGTCGGGTGTGTACCCATAAAATCCCAAAGGACAAATATCCGAAATCACCTGGGAGGTACAGGTATTGATGGGCCCCGCCTTCTCCTTTATAAGTCCATATCCAGTCCAATCCATTAATTACATCCTTTGTTTCGGCAATATGTAAATGATTGTTGAATTGTAATCTTAGGTACATGAAATTATAATTTTTCTTCAGTACTATGTTGGAGAAGTAGTATTTACTTTCTTTTTCCACTGTCAAATTACAGGAACTTTGAACGGACGCACGTCTGGCTACTTTGGTGTTTGTGTTTCCCAGAAATGGTGTAACGTACGTTTCATTCCTAGACAACTTCCATATGACTGGTGGGATCAATGAGCTGTTTGACTGCTTTTTTGGCGTAGCCTTTGTTTGTTTTGACATAAATATTCCATTCAGAATGGAGTAAATCAGTAAATTCTTGAAAATCATAATTATTGCTATGTCTTGTCCCTGTTGAATAAACATCAAAATCAATCACTTTATGTCCGATATTGTTATATGATCAATGAAATGAAACGTTCAAAGTTATCTTTAAATCGAAAATCGCAACTGTTCATGAATGTAATTAAATTAAATTAAAATTAAGTTCGCTTGATATGAAATTGATAAATGCAAGCGTTATTTTATGCTTTTTCAAAAGTGTTCCCCCTATTGTATTTCCAAATAAAATCACGAACAACAGGGTTGAACAACTGGCACATTTAGCTATATATTTCATATATCATTTATTCATGAATTTATCTTTATTATACAAGCGTGGCTTAAAACATCATGAAGCAATGCATCTAATTTAAGACTTTAACAAAAGCTATTAATATTATCAACAACTCTGTTGTTCGTGAATTTATCAAAGCGTGATATTTCTTCTATAAAAATAACAATAGAATATAATAGTATATATATATATGAATTTATCTCACCTCTTTGATATAGTAAAATAAATTATATCTACATCCGTGTAATCCATTACATATACTGCTCAAGTAACGAGTGGGAGAAGGCGGAAGTTTTGGCGAAGTGTGAAACGTGAGGGGAATCCGAACTAAACATCTGATCGCTATAAAAATATCGTACAAGTAAATATACGAATCATGTTATATATTTGACTATGTACTTATCGTCACGGTTCATAGAAATTTCAAAATGCAATTTTATACAAGATTTTGTTGAATGTTTAGTTCTATTTTCTAAACTTCGTCTACATTTATTAAAATGAGTCTAATCTGTTTTACGAGGATCGTTTATTAAACTTTTGACGACCTTTAAGTATATAAAGTTATGCTTAATCAGAATTAGGTACATGTATACCTACGAAGCTCGTCATTTTTTCTAATGTATGTTTCTTTTTTTTTTTTTTTTTCGTTACGTAGTATAAATTAATAAACTTCGGGTGGTACAAAATAGACTTTATTTGTATTTATTTGTGGTTGTTCCATTCAATTTGTCATTAAAATGAGCAAACAAATTGAGTGCTGAATATGGAAAATGGGAAATAACTATAATTAGCTACATACATGTATCTAAAATTGATATTTTATAATGATTTCTCATGGTCAATTCAGTGGGTCTGTTATATTCTTAGAGTGTTTTACTGCAAGTAATTCTCAATGTTTCCGATTTTTTATTATAATTAAATATCTTACATTCGTGGTGCCGAAAAAGGCTGAGAGAAAATATGCTAAAACAAAAGGCTGACTAGAAGGAGGGCGGAAGAGAGAATGATTTAGTTGTGAAGAGATTTTTACTTAGTTTATTAAGTATTAGTCAAGCTGTATCGATGGAATTTTAATATTTTTGTTATGTAAATCAAAATGATGGTTGTTTGCACGGAACATGTATATTGTTTGAATACTATTTAACCCTGGTTTAATTTAATGGTCACGTGTGCAAAACAGCCACAGTTACACGATTGTATTAATTTCTTTTATTCATCTAGTTTAATTAAAAACATAACCAATGCACACGCTCACATCACGCAGCAATTTAGGTCATGGTTAAGAATTAAAAAAAAAAACAATTGTCACAAAAATCTTCCGCATTGTATGATTCAATATGTAATCTGCCACTTACTTCATCTTTAAACACTTGAAATTGGTTTTGCAATATCATTGTTTTCATGGGATGAGAATTCATATTCGCCATACTCATCATCGGTTGTCATTTTCTCTGTGCAATACCGCGACATCATTATCATCATCACTTACGTGGCTTATATTTACGATGGCTTATAAAATGAAAGATTGTCTGTTTTATGTTTGCACGTAGCCTCTACTTCATCTTAGTCTGATAGCTCTTAATGCAAAATGTGTGAATAATCTTTGTAAGAGAACACATGAAAAACTCATAATACACGTGCGTCACGAGCAATAAATCTTGAATTTGTCGAAAGTGATCAGAAATTGAATAGATGTTGCCAAAAACCGATATTGTAGTCACAATGTTATTATGACTTGGTTCCGTCCGGGGCGACACCTATCAACAATTTGCAAAAACAAGTCTTTGTAAAGACTATGACCATGTACATATATGTTCCTTTATGTGTCTGACGTGTTAATCGTATTGTTTCACAAGAATCTTTTCTATGAAATCATTACTAACTTTAAGCCGATGTCTGTAGCTTTCATTAAATGACAATTTTGGATGCGCAATTATCTCAGTATAGGTGAACGTAAATTTGCCTTAAAAAGTTCAAAACTGATCACAAACTTAACCGGTATAAACTGCAATAAAGCATTTTAATTCAGTTAACATTTACCTCTTTATATAATCGTCAATGTATTCCCAGTTTAAAGTGCTTACAATACTAATAAAGAGTTAATGATTAGTATTTAACAATTTGTTATATATAAACTTCATGCGGGGATTTCTTTCGATAAATTGCTGTTCTTAAATAAGACAAGGAAGTTTACGCATGTTAAATATCGATTAAAACCAGTTTTTATCAGTAACTATATCTTGTCCTATTTCGGCTTTCTTTATACAATATGTCCTTGACATCGTATAAATTAATAGAATGTTTAAGCAAGTAAATATGTTATAAATGATATTGAATTAATACCACAAGTATATACATTGATAAAGCTTTAAGTTTGTCGAAATATTATCTTCAATCAGTGTATTTTCAGTACATTTGTATTAATTCTAGTGATTTCTTTGTAATGCGCATTTGTCATTTGATAAATTTATAGAATATTAAAACAAACAAATTATATCACAGTAAGTAAAGTATTGTATCGCATTTCAACAAATCTACTAAACACCTAACAAACAAAACCGCGTGGTTGTCACTTGTGAATGCTTCTTTGCATTTGTATCAAAAGTGTCATGTCCAACGGACATAGTGCCAGATGATTTATTAACTGAACTTTCGTGTCAAGGATATTGTTGTTTTAGATTTCGTTTGCACACAGCGGTTAGAAGAACCAGCATACAAAATCAGATGTCAAAGAATTGCGATTGGATGGTGTTTAGGAGTTACGTCGTCTAAATTATTAAATGAATAACAATAAGCGCAAAAACATCGTAAAATATATTTTTGCATTAAAGACAATTTTTATCAATTCCTATACATTGTACTCCGTGGTTTTCTTTACAACATATCCTTGACATCGTATAAATTAACAGATTGGTAATACAAATGACTATGTTACAAATAAAATCGGATCAATACGGGTCTTAGGTTCATGACATTGGATACCTATATAGGTACATGTATATCCTCTGGGACGATTTGGATTTGGTTAAGTTCGTCCTCCATCACTGATCATTTATGTGAAACTTACTTGCAAATAGCAAGCTTAGTATTTGCACATAATCCAGGAAAACTGGAATATTAACAACCCGTCAGTAAATAACTAAAACAACGTTGAAAACAGGTGTAATACCCGAATACAAACGTAAATGATTTATTTACTCACGCGGAAAGGTCTAAATTTAGCTATACTATACCTAGATATTTCCAAGATGTTTATAAAATTGTGTTTGAAAAAAATTGATCCTTTAATGTGACTTTATACGTTTTTTTACTTCATTGCAACTGGATACTATTAATTTGGCGTTACGTCTTTTAAAATATCACATTAGCCAACAACAAGCACATGGTAGATAGATAAATTTTTATTTTTTCAAATCCATAGGTCCAATTGGCCAATGAGGACAACATATTCACAACGCATTTTCAACATATATACAACAAATAAACATACACACATGTGAATATACATATATACACATGCGCAAAAAATGTAAAACATTTAATACAATCCTGTGAGTAATGATAAGTTTTGGGGGGTGCAATGAACTTGGCCATACACTTATAAATGACCAATTAACATAAATAATGCCATAAGCCTCTGCCGTCCAACAATATCTTACACACTAACGTTATATACAGCAATATAATTATGTACATATATACAACAGTTCATGAAGTTATGTTTAAATAAGACCAATAACTTTTATGTCATTATATATAACAAAACATGCATGCATTTGTCTATCCAATGTGCCTATGCCCTTGACAAAACAAAATAGGACATTGCAATGGTAATTTGATGCATACGACGATAATTATAATAATGAGTGCTAACAAAGACCTAAGATGCCAATATTTTGTGTTCTATAACAAAAGATATTGTTTCATTTGTACAAGTTCTATAAATTTAATCATGCTTGGTCTTTTCCAAACATCATCTTCAATATAACGTTTTCTGGATATTAAGTATAAAGGACATTCAATTGCAAAATGAAATTCATCTTCGAGGAAAAACATGACAGACACTTCCTGTTGTTTAAAAGGATACTAAACGGTTTATGCCATCTACCAGTTTCTACAGCCAAATGATGATATGACACTCTAATTTTGTGAATTATTCTCTCAATGTTGGTATTGTTATCATATTAAGATGAGATTTGTATGCAAAATTTTCAGCTAATTCTTTATAAAATGAATCCCTAGTAGATTCTCTTATCTACATTTCTATCCCTGTAAAAAATTATCTAACAGACTTTGTTTTATTAAACTTAAAATACATGTATATCTTTATAGCCTACACCTTGGTTAAACCAAACTTCAGAAAATCCTAATGAATATAATAAATCACGCTGCAAACAAACCCAGGTTTTTAATGTTTGGTCTTGTATACATATCTCTCTTTATAACAGAAGTAAATACAACACCCACCTACGAAAATTGTTTAACTATCTTAACCTCTTAATTATTATATTAAACTTGTAAATCTTTTGATAATGTACCGCCTTTTCTAAAGACCATATTTTTGTGTTGCTCTCATTGACTTTAAGTTTCCCCGCACGATAATCGTTACACAGAATGTTTAAACCACGCTCTAATCATTCGGGAGTCTCAGATAAAAGGGTAATATCATCAGCGTACAATAGCATAAACACTTTAAACATGTACATTTCAATCATATGCGCCATAATCATAAGACCATGCAAAACAAAAATGGTTCGAATTTATGTGGTTCCAGCCATGCGGAGTCGAACTATATAGAACATATAGTAAAAACAATTGGGACCGGAGAATGAGTTCCAGTTTTCCGGAGTGTTCGAATTTACCGGGTTCCAGCCAATGAGAGTCCACTGTATATAAAAATTCATTCAAGATTTTATCAGGTCCTGAGCAGTGCCTTGTTTTAATTTGCTTTATGGTATAAAATGCTTCTTCATCAGGAGAGAAAAAAATCAGTAGGGCTGTTAATACACCCAAAATATTACCCGTAGATAGATAAAGGAATATTTTAGTTTTTAATGCAAGCAGACTGTTTTAAAAGAACATGTAAAATTAACGTTTTCATTTCTAAATTTGCTTACAAAGCACAAAACTGTGAACCCACCGCTGTTACTGAACAATCAACCAAGATATGACAATATGTTTACTCTTTTCATATAACAAACATTGAAAACAAGAACGAAAGTTTCATAGAAAAATAGTCACTAAAGTGTCATATAAATAAAATGTAGGTCCTTCATGATATTTGACCTTATTCGGGGTCTTATTTGACCTATCATATTAATACTAGTAATGGTATGCTTGAAGATGAATATTGTTCTAAGATGGTTTTTAATTACTGGTGGTCGAGTTAAAATTAAAGGCCTACATAATACCCGAAAGTTACAGAATCAAGAAAACTACAAACACGCAGCAGTATATATCAACGTAATGTATCTGAAAAAAAACATTGATAATGCAAACAGACTGAGAAAATGTCAAACTATTGCGCTAGCGGAAGTTATAATGCATAAACACACCATCTTGAATTAAGTCAATCTGAAGAAAAATGGGCAAAAATAGAGAGGAAAATAATGTATACGATTTATGCACACGTGACCTTTATTGGCTGTGTCTGTTCTTTAAAATATTAATGCATGTGTAAATTTTATTTCATGAAATATCTTTACATTATGATTGCGAGTATATTTATAATGCATGCATATAGAGTGTATAACTGGTAGTCCATGCATTGTATTTTTGAAAAAAAATATGCTTATCAATAGCATTATACCTCGAACAGTCTAGACTTTCTGAATGTCAAAGCAAAGATCAAGCCTACAGGAAAATACAAATACCTGATGATAATTAGTTTGTTTATATACGTTTTGGCTTATATTTTCATATTCGTAAAGTTGAAATAAAACAAGTTATGCCATAAGACTGTGTCTCAACCATACACGCGTCAATACATTTACACGTTTATTGAAACGATAGAGTTTACATCTACACAAGATTTATATTACTCATGCGTGATCTATAATAAAACGACGTCAACCTTGTAGCGGAAATGTTTCTGACTTAAATTAGCAGAAATGTTTATGACCGAAAATAAGTCTTAATTGTAATGAGGTCTTAATTATGGTGCGTTCGCTAACTAACCAAGAATTTAATGTAAGTTAAATTTATATTACATTCAATATGAGTACTTTCATGTCGCTGTGAATACGCGTTTTAGCTATTGTTCTCGATGGCTTTGTAACATTACCCAAATATTTTCAACCCTACACTTACGTTGAATCATGTAAGAAATATTTGTATGTTCTATTTTGCTGACATTTATTTGTTTACTGATGAAAGGAGGCTTTCCAGCTCACACATCATCATAAACGATGCTGTTGTCATCGCTTTCATTGTCAGATATTGATTCATATCTGCTGTGTATGGATCCATACACCCAGTCGTCTGTGTTATTTTTTCCAGACTTTAAAAATGACATGAAAGTTTGTTTTATGTTTGCTCTTAATCTTCGCTTAGATTTCATTTCTGAGTGCTGGGTGCACATTACCCGAATAATCTTAGGAAGAGCACACACAAAGAGAATTGTGAAAACATGCGACACAAGCGATAACTCTTGCACTTTGTCAAAAGTGATCAGTAATTCTACCGATATGGTTAGAATAGTTATAATCGAAACAAATTTCATCAATGTAATCATGACCTGGTTCCGCCTGGGATGAAGTTTATTGACAATGTGAAGGAATACATGTCTGTTGATACCATGTTTGTTGACTATATCATCAAATGGTATACCACGTAACTCAGGGTTATCACCGTGTCTTTCATGGATCTTTCCTATTACGTCAATGGAGACCTTAAGCAAATTTCTGTAACTCTCGCCAAAAGCATTTGCGCTTTCGGTCATGTAAAACACAGACATGAGACACAGGATCATATAACCGTATGAAACTTTAGGATAAGCAATAATCCCCGCGTAAGTAAACATGGCAATTTTAGACAAGAACCAGAACGCATCAAAGAATATGATACAATACATGTACCAAGACAAGAGGAACAACCCGACAAGTGGTAGAATCAAGATATTTCTAATCAGTTTTAAACAAACACCCCTATTCTGAAACAATGCGAAGAATTCCTTAATGAAGGCTTTTAACACAATATGGGTACTGTTCACCACAGGGAATGCGAAATAGAAGACAGTAAGTATAAGTTCTAAGAAACAAAACATCAAATAAATGGGGAAAAAGGCGATACATAAAATGACAGCCAGAACAACATTGGATGAAATTGCTGGAAATATTACATTCGTCCATCTCACACAGAACAGTTTAAAAGCTTGCCTCCAAAATTTCCAATGCAGCAACATAAATGATTGAGCAATCAATAGATTATGTAACCGCTTAAAACCAACGTGTTTTCTAATGCTGATACTTGAAAATCGTTCCCTTAGTTTAAGAGGCATCTTGAACAAGAAAACATATTCAATGTTGTTATCGGGAAGTCCTTTAGCCAAGCATTCGTCCAGACGTTTTGGAAACACTACTAACGCACAACTGAATACAAGAAATATTGATATAGCGGTTATCGGTCCGTTAAACCACAGAAGGAATACTTTAGTTGCAGCCTCCGGTCCAGCAATAAGGGAACTAAACCCAACCAACGCCCCCTTTGCCACGGCTCCTTTGACTAAAGAGCCAGCATACATGTAATCAAGGCAAACTCGTGTTGTGCATATAGCGACAGGGCATATTATTAGCCAGAGGCGTAAGACACGTGAAATATAAGGCCCTTTGCAATCCCAGTGATATACCGGAGAAAATATAGTCGACATGAAGCTAATTGGGAAACCTCCCTTCAAAGACACAAAATTGTACTTCCTGAATGCGTCTTTGTCAGCTGAACATCCACTGGTCATGCCTGCTACGGCTGATAACTTGGACGCCATATATGTTCGACTTTTGATTGCTTGTGACCATGTCGAAAACTTCATTGCAATTTTTGTCAGAAATATTGGATAGAACACAAAGAGCATGATTCCAATGATTATAGGTAACATCCACCAAAGAACACCAAAATGATAGTGTTCCTTATTACATTCAACGATACGTGTCTTATTTACAAATAAAACATACTTACAACATCTGTATTCAAATGTTTGAAATGTACACACCGAATTTCTACATAGTGTGTAAAGTAAATTTGATGGAATAATCCATCTATTGTTGTAACACCAATAACTGTAATTATATTTCACACTTTGTGACGCTATAGGCTCGGTCATTTCGCCGAGAGCTTCTCCAATCATGTGATCCGTTTCATCTGTTCCAATACGAAGCTGGCTACAGTCACCACTGGTGTTAATATTGATATACAATGGCTTTAGTCGGGTGTGTACCCATAAAATCCCAAAGGACAAATATCCGAAATCACCTGGGAGGTACAGGTATTGATGGGCCCCGCCATCTCCTTTATAAGTCCATATCCAGTCCAATCCATTAATTACATCCTTTGTTTCGGCAATATCTAAATGATTGTTGAATTGTAATCTTAGGTACAAGAAATTATAATTTTTCTTCAGTACTTTGTTGGAAAAGTAGTATTTACTTTCTTTTTCCACTGTCAAATTACAGGAACTTTGAACGGACGCACGTCTGGCTACTTTAGTGTTTGTGTTTGCCAGAAATGGTGTAACGTACGTTTCATTCCTAGTCAATTTCCATATTGCTGGTGGTATCAATGAGCTGTTTGACTGCTTTTTTGGCGTAGCCTGTGCTTGTTTTGACACAAATATTCCATTCAGAATGGAGTAAATCAGTAAATTCTTGAAAATCATAATTATTGTTATGTCTTGTCTCTGTTGAATAAACATCAAAATCAATCACTTTATGTCCGATATTGTTATATGATCAATGAAATGAAACGTTCAAAGTTATCTTTAAATCGAAAATCGCCACTGTTCATTAATGTAATTAAATTAAATTAAAGCTAAGTTCACTTAAATAAATAGAATTGATAAATGTAAGCGTTATTTTATGCTTTTTCAAAAGTGTTCCTCTTATTGTATTTCCAAATAAAATCACGAACAATAGGGTTGTTGTCGACTGGCACATTTAGCTATATATTTCATATATCATTTATTCATGAATTTATCTTTATTATATAAGCCTGGCTTTAAAACATCATGAAACAATGCATCGAAATTAAGACTTTAACAAAAGCTATTAATATTATCAATAACTCTGTTGTTCGTGAAATTATCAAAGCGTGATATTTCTTCTGTAAAAATAGCAATAGAATATGAATAAGTATATATTTAAGTATATGAATTTATCTCACCTCGTTGATATAGTAAAATAAATTATATCTACATCCGTGTAATCCATTACATATACTGCTCAAGTAACGAGTGGGAGAAGGCGGAAGTTTTGGCGAAGTGTGAAACGTGAGGGGAATCCGAACTAAATATCTGATCGCTATAAAAAGATCGTACAAGTAAATATACGAATCATGTTATATCTCTGACTATGTACTTTTTGTCACGATTCATAAACTTTCAAAATGCAATTTTATACGCGATTTTGTTGAATGTTTAGTTCTATTTTCTAAGCTTCATCTACATTTATTAAAATGACTCTAATCTGTTTTACGAGGACCGTTTATTAAAATTTTGACGACCTTTATGTATATAAAGTTATGCTTAATCAGAATTAGGTACATGTATACCTACGAAGTTCGTCATTTTTTCTGATGTATGTTTGATTTTTTCGTGGCGTAGTATAAATTAATAAATTTCGGGTGGTACAAAATAGACTTTATTTGTATTTATTTGTGGTTGTTCCATTCTGCTTGTCATTAAAATGAGCAAACACATTGAGTGTTGAATACGGAAAATGGGAAATAACTACATGTATCAAAAGTTGATATTTTAAAATGATTTCTCATGCTCAATTCAGTGGGTCTGTTAAATTCTTAGTGTTTTGCTGCAAGTAATTCTCAATGTTTCCGATTTTTGTTATTATCAAATATCGTGGTGCTGAAAAAGGTTGAGAGAAAATATGCTAAAACAAAAGACTAACTAGAAGGATGGCGGGAGAGAGAATGATTTAGTTGTGAAGAGATTTTACTTAGTTTTTAGCTGCAAGTATAAGTCAAGCTGTATCGACGGAATTTTAATGGTTTTTTTATGTAACTCAAAATGATGGTTGTTTGCACGGAAGATGTATATTGTTTGAATGCTATTTACCCCTGGAACAACCTGATTTAATGATCACGTGTACAAAACAGTCACAGTTACACGATTGTATTAATTTCTTTTATTCATCTAGTTTAATTAAAAACATAACCAGTGCACACGCTCACATCACGCAGCAATTTAGGTCATGGTTAAGAATTAAAAAAAACAATTGTCACAAAAATCTTCCGCATTGTATGATTCAACATGTAATCTGCCACTTAGTTCATCTTTAAATACTTGAAATTGGTTTTGCAATGTCATTATCTTCATGGGATGAGAATTCATATTCGCCATACTCATCATCGCTTGTCATTTTCTCTGTGCAATACCGCGTCATCATTATCATCATCACTTGGCTTATATTTACGATGGCTCATAAAATGAAAGATTGTCTATTTATTTGCACGTAGCCTCTGCTTCATCTTAGTCTGATAGCTCTTAATGCAAAATGTGTGAATAATCTTTGTAAGAGAACACATGAAAAACTCATAATACACGTGCGTCACGAGCAATAAATCTTGAATTTGTCGAAAGTGATCAGAAATCGAATAGATGTTGCCAAAAACCGATATTGTAGTCACAATGTTATTATGACTTGGTTCTGTCAGGGGCGACACCTATCAACAATTTGCAAAAACAAGTCTTTGTAAAGACTATGACCATGTACATATATGTTCCTTTATGTGTCTGACGTGTTCATCGTATTGTTTCACAAGAATCTTTTCTATGAAATCATTACTAACTTTAAGCCGATGTCTGTAGCTTTCATTAAATGCATTTATGCTCTCCATAAAACAATACAATGACATAGAAAATCTCAGATTCAGATAGCCATAGGACAATTTTGGATGCGCAATTATCTCAGTGTAAGTGAACGTAAATTTGCCTTAAAAAGTTCAAAACTGATCACAAACTTAACCGGTATAAACTGCAATAAAGCATTTTAATTTAGTTAACATTTACCTCTTTATATAATTGTGAATGAATTCCCAGTTTAAAGTGCTTACAATACTAATAAAGTGTTAATGATTAGTATTTAACAATTTGTTGTATATAAACTTCATAAATTCATACATGCGGGGATTTTTTTCGATAAATTGCTGTTCTTAAATAAGACAAGGAAGTTTACGCATGTTAAATATCGATTAAAACCAGTTTTTATCAGTAACTATATCTTGTCCTATTTCGGCTTTCTTTATACAATATGTCCTTGACATCGTATAAATTAATAGAATGTTTAAGCAAGTAAATATGTTATAAATGATATTGAATTAATACCACAAGTATATACATTGATAAAACTTTAAGTTTGTCGAAATATTATCTTCAATCGGTGTATTTTAAGTACATTTGTATTAATTTTAGTGATTTCTTTGTAATGCGCATTTGTCATTTGATAAATTTATAGAATATTAAAACAAACAAATTATATCACAGTAAGTAAAGTTTTGTACCGCATTTCAACAAATCTACTAAACACCTAACAAACAAAACCACGTGGTTGTCACTTGTGAATGCTTCTTTGCATTTGTATCAAAAGTGTCATGTCCAACGGACATAGTGCCAGATGATTTATTTACTGAACTTTCGTGTCAAGGATATTGTTGTTTTAGATTTCGTTTGCACACAGCGGTTAGAAGAACCAGCATACAAAATCAGTTGTCAAAGAATTGCGATTGGATGGTGTTTAGGCGTTACGTCGTCTAAATTATTAAATGAACAACAATAAGCGCAAAAACATCGTAAAATATGTTTTTGCATTATAGACAATTTTTATCAATTCCTATACATTGTACTCCGTGGTTTTCTTTACAACATATCCTTGACATCGTATAAATTAACAGATTGGTAATACAAATGACTATGTTACAAATAAAATCGGATCAATACGGGTCTTAGATTCATGACATTGGATACCTATAAAGGTACATGTATATCCTCTGGGACGATTTGGTTAAGTTCGTCCTCCATCACTGATCATTTATGTGAAACCTACTTGCAAATAGCAAGCTTAGTATTCGCACATAATCCAGGAAAACTGGAATATTAACAACCCGTCAGTAAATAACTAAAACAACGTTGAAAACAGGTGTAATACCCGAATACAAACGTAAATGATTCATTTACTCACGCGGAAATGTCTAAATTTAGCTATACTATACCTAGATATTTCCAAGATGATTATAAAATTGTGTTTGAAAAAAATTAATCCTTTAATGTGACTTTATACGTTTTTTACTTCATTGCAACTGGATACTATTAATTTGGCGTTACGTCTTTTAAAATATCACATTAGCCAACAACAAGCACATGGTAGATAGATAAATATTTATTTTTTAAAATCCATAGGTCCAATTGGCCAATGAGGACAACATATTCACAATGCATTTTCAACATATATACAACAAATAAACATACACACATGTGAATATACATATATACACATACGCACAAAATGTAAAACATTTAATACAATCCTGTGAGTAATGATAAGTTTTGGGGGGTGCAATGAACTTGGCCAAAATACGCTTATAAATGACCAATTAACATAAATAATGCCATAAGCCTCTGCCGTCCAACAATATCTTACACACTAACGTTATGTACAGCAATATAATTATGTACATATATACAACAGTTCATGAAGTTATGTTTAAATAAGACCAATAACTTTTATGTCATTATATATAACAAAACATGCATGCCTTTGTCTGTCCAATGTGCCTATGCCCTTGACAAAACAAAATAGGACATTGCAATGGTAATTTGATGCATACGACGATAATTATAATAATGAGTGCTAACAAAGACATAAGATGCCAATATTTTGTGTTCTATAACAAAAGATATTGTTTCATTTGTACAAGTTCTATAAATTTAATCATGCTTGGTCTTTTCCAAACATCATCTTCAATATAACGTTTTCTGGGTATTAAGTATAAAGGACATTGAATTGCAAAATGAAATTCATCTTCGAGGAAAAACATGACAGACACTTCCTGTTGTTTAAAAGGATACTAAACGGTTTATGCCATCTACCTGTTTCTACAGCCAAATGATGATATGACACTCTAATTTTGTGAATTATTCTCTCAATGTTGGTATTGTTATCATATCAAGATGAGATTTGGATGCAAAATTTTCAGCTAATTCTTTATAAAATAAATTCCTAGTAGATTCTCTTATCTAGATTTCTATCCCTGTAAAAATTATCTAACAGACTTTGTTTCATTAAACATAAAATACATGTATATCTTTATGGCCTACACCTTGGTTAAACCAAACTTCAGAAAATCCAAATGAATATAATAAATCACGCTGCAAACAAACCCAGTTTTTTAATGTTTGGTCTTGTATACATATCTCTCTTTATAACAGAAGTAAATACAACACCCACATACGAAAATTGTTTAACTATCTTAACCTCTTAATTATTATATTAAACTTGTAAATCTTTTGATAATGTACCGCCTTTTCTAAAGACCATATTTTTGTGTTGCTCTCATTGACTTTAAGTTTCCCCGCACGATAATCGTTACATAGAATGTTTAAACCACGCTCTAATCATTCGGGAGTCTCAGATAAAAGGGTAATATCATCAGCGTACAATAGCATAAACACTTTAAACATGTACATTTCAATACCATCAAATCCTTGTATGTTCATAATTTCTGTCATTTTTGCCATAAATTTGGTATAAAAATGTAATTAAAGACATTACTAAAATCAATGAAACCGCAATATAGTTTTCTATTCTTATTAATCACATGCGATATAAGACCATGCAAAACAAAAATGTTGTTGATTGTGCCCATCTTTTGTCTAAAACCAGCTTTTGCATTCAATATCAATCGAATAATTTTCAGCCCAGTAATCTACTCTACTGCTTAAAATACGCGTTAAAAATTCTCCCCAAAGTACTAAGTAATGTTATTCGCCGGTAATTATTAACATTATTTGCGCTTCCCTTTTTGTAAAGCGGAATACAATAGCCCTCTTCCAGGTGACTATCCGGAAAAAATCCACGGTTAAATACAATTAAGGAATGGATGAGTAAAATTTATCATTTTTTTATGTATATGAAAATTAATTCAGCATTTTATCAGGTACTGAGCAGTGCCCTGTTTTAATTTGCTTTATGGTATAAAATGCTTCTTCATCAGGAGAGAAAAAAATCAGTAGGGTTGTTAATACACCCAAAATATTACCCGTAGACAGATGAAGGAATATTTTAGTTTTTAATGCAAACAGACTGTTTTAAAAGAACATGTGAAATTAACGTTTTCATTTCTAAATTTGCTAACAAAGCACAAAACTGTGAACCCACCGCTGTTACTGAACAATCAACCAAGATATGACAATATGTTTACTCTTTTCATATAAAAAACATTCAAAACAAGAACGAAAGTTTCATAGAAAAATAGTCACTAAAGTGTCATATAAATAAAATGTAGGTCCTTCATGATAGTTGACCTTATTCGGGGTCTTATTTGACCTATCATATTAATTCTAGTAATGGTATGCTTAAAGATGAATATTGTTCTAAGATGGTTGTTAATTACTGGTGGTCGAGTTAAAATTAAAGGCCTACATAATACCCGAAAGTTACAGAATCAAGAAAACTACAAACATGCAGCAGTATATATCAACGTAATGTATCTGAAAAAAAACATTGATAATGCAAACAGACTGAGAAAATGTCAAACTATTGCGCTAGCGGAAGTTATAATGCATAAACACACCATCTTGAATTAAGTCAATCTGAAGAAAAATGGGCAAAAATTGAGAGGAAAATAATGTATACGATTTATGCACACGTGACCTTTATTGGCTGTTTCTGTTCTTTAAAATATTAATGCATGTGTAAATTTTATTTCATGAAATATCTTTACATTATGATTGCGAGTGTATTTATAATGCATGCATATAGAGTGTATAACTGGTAGTCCATGCATTGTATTTTTGAAAAAAAATATGCTTATCAATAGCATTATACCTCGAACAGACAGTCTAGACTTTCTGAATGTCAAAGCAAAGATCAAGCCTACAGGAAAATACAAATACCTGATGATAATTAGTTGTTTATATACGTTTTGGCTTATATTTTCATATTCGTAAAGTTGAAATAAAACAAGTTATGCCATAAGACTGTGTCTCAACCATACACGCGTCAATACATTTACACGTTTATTGAAACGATAGAGTTTACATCTACACAAGATTTATATTACTCATGCGTGATCTATAATAAAACGACGTCAACCTTGTAGCGGAAATGTTTCTGACTTAAATTAGCAGAAATGTTTATGACCGAAAATAAGTCTTAATTGTAATGAGGTCTTAATTATGGTGCGTTCGCTAACTAACCAAGAATTTAATGTATGTTAAATTTATATTACATTCAATATGAGTACTTTCATGTCGCTGTGAATACGCGTTTTAGCTATTGTTCTCGATGGCTTTGTAACATTACCCAAATATTTTCAACCCTACACTTACGTTGAATCATGTAAGAAATATTTGTATGTTCTATTTTGCTGACATTTATTTGTTTACTGATGAAAGGAGGCTTTTCAGCTCACACATCATCATAGACGATGCTGTTGTTATCGCTTTCATTGTCAGATATTGATTCATATCTGCTGTGTATGGATCCATACACCCAGTCGTCTGCATTATTTTTTCCAGACTTTAAAAATGACATGAAAATTTGTTTTATGTTTGCTTTTAATCTTCGCTTAGTTTTCATTTTTGCGTGCGGAGTGCACATTACCCGAATAATCTTAGGAAGAGCACACACAAAGAGAACAGTGAAAACATGTGACACAAGCGATAACTCTTGCACTTTGTCAAAAGTGATCAGTAATTCAACCGATATGGTTAGAATTGTTATAATCGAAACAAATTTCATCAATGTAATCATGACCTGGTTCCGCCTGGGATGAAGTTTATTGACAATGTGAAGGAATACATGTCTGTTGATACCATGTTTGTTGACTATGTCATCAAATGGTATACCACGTAACTCAGGGTTACCACCGTGTCTTTCATGGATCTTTCCTATTACGTCAATGGAGACTTTGAGCAAATTTCTGTAACTCTCGCCAAAAGCATTTGCACTTTCAATCATGTAAAACATAGACATGAGACATAGGATCATGTAACCGTAGGAAACTTTAGGATAAGCAATAATCCCCGCGTAAGTAAACATGGCAATTTTAGACAAGAACCAGAACGCATCAAAGAATATGATACAATACATGTACCAAGACAAGAGGAACAACCCGACAAGTGGTAGAATCAAGATATTTCTAATCAGTTTTAAGCAAACACCCCTATTCTGAAACAATGCAAAGTATTCCATAATGAAGGCTTTTAACACGATATGGAAACTGTTCACCACAGGAAAAGCAAAATAGAACACAGTAAAAATAAGTTCTGCGACACAAAATATCGAATAAGTGGGGAAAAGTGTTATACATAAAACAACAGTCAGAACAACATTGGATGAAATCGCTGGAAATATTACATTCGTCCATCTCACACAGAACAGTTTAAAAGCTTGCCTCCAAAATTTCCAGTGCAGCAACATAAATGATTGAGCAACTAATAGGTTATGTAACCGCTTGTAACCAGCATGTTTCCTAATGCTGATACTTGAAAATTGTTCCCTTAGTTTAAGAGGCATCTTGAACAATAAAACATATTCAATGTTGTTATCGGGAAGTCCTTTAGCCAAACATTCGTCCAGACGTTTTGGAAACACTACTAACGCACAACTGAATACAAGAAATATTGATATAGCGGTTATCGGTCCGTTAAACCACAGAAGGAATACTTCAGTTGCAGCCTTCGGTCCGGCAATAAGGGAACTAAACCCAACCAACGCCCCCTTCGCTACGGCTCCTTTGACTAAAGAGCCAGCATACATGTAATCAAGGCAAACTCGTGTTGTGCATATAGCGACAGGGCATATTATTAGCCAGAGGCGTAAGACACGTGAAATATAAGGCCCTTTGCAATCCCAGTGATATACCGGAGAAAATATAGTCGACATAAAGCTAATTGGGAAACCTCCCTTCAAAGACACGAAATTGTACTTCCTGAATGTGTCTTTGTCAGCTGAACATCCACTGGTCATGCTTGCTACGGATGATAACTTGGACGCCATGCATGTTCGACTTTTGATAGATTGTGACCATGTCGAAAACTTCATTGCAATTTTTGTCAAAAATATTGGATAGAACACAAAGAGCATGATTCCAATGATTATAGGTAACATCCACCAAAGAACACCAAAATGATAGTGTTCCTTATTACATTCCACGATACGTGTCTTATTTACAAATAAAACATACTTACAACATCTGTATTCAAATGTTTGAAATGTACACACCGAATTTCTACATAATGTGTAAAGTAAATTTGAAGGAATAATCCATCTATTGTTGTAACACCAATAACTGTTATTGTATTTCACACTCTGCGCCGCTATAGGCTCGGTCATTTCGCCGAGAGCATTTCCAATTGATTGATCCGTTTCATCTGTCCCAATACGAAACTGGCTACAGTCACCACTGGTGTTAATTTTGACATATGTTGGTTTCAGTCGGGTGTGTACCCATAAAATCCCAAAGGACAAATATCCGAAATCACCTGGGAGGTACAGGTATTGATGGGCCCCGCCTTCTCCTTTATATGTCCATATCCAGTCCAATCCATTAATTACATCCTTTGTTTCGGCAATATGTAAATTATTGTTGAATTGTAATCTTAGGTACAAGAAATTATAATTTTTCTTCAGCACTATGTTGGAAAAGTAGTATTTACTTTCTTGTTCCACTGTCAAATTACAGGAACTTTGAACGGACGCACGTCTGGCTACTTTGATGTTTGTGTTCCCCAGAAATGGTGTAACGTACGTTTCATTCCTAGACAACTTCCATATTGCTGGTGGGAACAATGAGCTGTTTGACTGCCTTTTTGGTAGGTTCACGAAATTTGGCGTAGTTTTTGTTTGATTTGACATGAATATTCCATTAAGAATAGAGTAAATCAGTAAAGTCTTGATAATCATAGTCATCGTTTTGTCTCTGTTGAAAAAATACATTTAATTATGATAAAAATGATACAAAAATAGATATAAAAATCAACCATTGCATCAGTTAAAAAAATGTTACTACTACTGAGGAACTCGAATGTACGTTAAAATATTTAAATCATGGTGTTAAATAATTTGTAAAAAAGACAATTTAAGTCTGAAATTATAATCAAAGATACTTCTATCGTGAAGCATTGACTGCATCAAACGGATGTTCTCCTTTTAGTACAATTATGAATTCAGTTTTATTTGTATCTTACCTTGTCGATGTAGTAAGCTTATTCTAATAACTTTATCTGCATATTTCAGAAAATATAACGAAGATATGGAGCAATGCGGACTTTTTTGTTACGAAGTGAAACTTTAAATTGATATAAAAAGCGCAAGCGGAAGTAAATATCATCTTAAATCGATGTACTCGTCTGCTCATGTTTATCAAACATTTAAAGTGTAAGTTCGAAATACAATTTTGTTAAGAGTTTTTGTTTTGTTGTCATACTTTTAAATATAAAAATGTCCTACATCCTTAAGAATCTTTGGTTTAAATGTTTCTAGATTTTCATTATGTATTATATTAAGACAAGCGATCATAATCAGGCGTACAATGCTTATCTATTCCTTACAAATGGTTGTTTTCTTCATTGTGGCTAAGCTCCAAATATTGAAACAGAGTTTTTATCTATACGTTAAAATATTCTATGCAATAAAATTACCATATGCAGAACGTATGAAATGGGCAGTAAATCTAATAATATATCTATCAAAACTGGTGTTTCATAATGATTATTTAAAAAATACACCCTTGTAGCTTTCAGCTGCAAGCAATTCTCAGGCTGTATGTAGAGTTAATTTGTTTGATAATTTTGCATATTATTGTCATCAATTCTTACCATGTTCTCCCTTTGGCCATTCTGTAGAGGCCTCCTTGATAGAGTGATTATGGTCTATGACTAGTAATCACTAGCCCCTCGCCGCTGCGAGTTCGGAACCAAATTTCACATGTTAGGAAGCGGTCCAGCTAGTGTACTGCAGGTAGGTGGCACTATCTAGATGTGCGCGTGGGGGTCTTCATCCACCGTTAAAGCTGGAAATTCGCCAAATGACCCTGGCTGTTGATGCAACGTTAAATCCCAGTGAAAAAATTCATAGGCACTCGATTTTCGTGATTTTCGTGATTCAGGTTTTTAAATAATACAAATACAAAATATTTATATAGCGCAAAAATATATGAAATTTTAATCTAAACTCATCAAACAACGCCAATCTGCCAAGAAAAGAAACGTCATTTCGCTTCTCTGCGTATCAGAAAAACTAAAAGGTAAGTCACTCACCATTTTTTCGATTGACAGAATCAATCCTGGGTCCTGGTTCTCCTTCTGAAATGCGCGCGCTTTTCGGAAACCTCGCTCTTGCTGTAGCGCGCCAAGTTTTAAAGCGGGGTTCCCGAAAAGCACACATATTTCAGAAGGAATGCCGGGGTGGAAATAGAGGGGATAGAAACGAGAAAGGATGTGTGATAAAGGGTAACTAGAAAAAATTCCGGAGAGGAAGGTTCAGTTGTTAATAGATTTTTACATCTGTAGTTTTGGCTGCATGTGTTTTTTTTTTGTGGACGTATATCTCTGTTTCCGGTTTGTTTTATTATCAGGTCCGGATTTATGAACGTGCGACCTTTTTATTATTAATTAGCTATTTCATGTAAATTAATTGAAATGCCTAATCATGATTTGTCTAATTAAGCTTAATGTATCAAAAATGTTATACATATCGCATTAAAGTTTATCGATTAGTTGTGAACAAATTTTTAAAAAAAGATTCCTCCGCTTTATTTTGAGACACATTGTTTTCATTTATTTTAATCATTTTCAAGTTTAGTTCTACTTTCGTATTATTTTACAAAATGTACGTTTGAAACGACAATGCGAGAAATGAAAGTCATTTAAACAGTTAAAATGCGATACATTTGGCACGAAATCGGTTCTGAAACACCTGTTAGCTTTTATCGATTTCCGAAGAGTCGCTATATTTAGGAATACTCGCTGTGTGCGCTAATGACAAACAAGACCAGGATACATTGCAACTTCCGGTGAATGGAGGCAAGGACGGTAAAGGGTGATATAAACAAATTAGTGTTATTAACAAAGAGTCATAAAGGTTGCAGTTTTTACACGCTAAAACAGACGAAAAAGATGCCAACTAACGAAAACATGACTTACTCGTGAATAATTATTAAAAAGGTATTTTGAAAAATTATCTGTTCGAATAAAATACAAGTTTCTTTATATAATCAGCTCTGTAAAATACATTTTTACCATAATTTTGTCCGTGATCAAATATTTATTTCATTGTACTTGTTGTCGTGATCCAAAAACTAATTATTATTTGTGTAATAAATTGAATTCGAATTAATTGACCATCGACGCGGGTTATGTTTAATTTTACCAATAATGCACATGTATGCGCGAGCACGTTTGATTATATGGCTGATTAAGATAACTCGCTAAAACATCAGGAACGGTAATGGTATACTTTATCCCGTTTTTTTTCTGTATCGTTACATGCAGATGCAAAGATGGTAATTATTTGGAAATAAGTTGCTTTGTCATGGAATACGCTTTGATCATCGTGTGGGGCCTAATCTTTGGTAAGTAAATTCACTTACTTTTAAAAAAAGAGCGTATTTATTTCCCAGAAAAGTAAACACAGAAAACTCGTACTCGTATTCAGCGTGTCAAACAGTGTTGTTCTAATTTGTTTGTTTTACGACAAATGTTTTTTTTTTAGTTTATATCAATTAATATTTTGACTTGACGAATGAAAATTATTTATATTTCCACGAAACGGAGTACCGGTATTATGATATACAATTTACACTTGATGCTTCAAACCCAGACTTATATACCTTTCAACTTGATCTTAGTTGAAATAAAATTGTAAAATGTACAATTCTATGCAGGAAATATTTATTTCAAATTTGCTAGTAATTTGTAAGTTCTTCGCAGACATCGTGTTCTAAAAATGTATCAAGTGTTCTTAAATATTGCGTATGTTTAGTTAAAATTTATCTAGCGTACCTAACTAAGGTATTAGTTATACTGGTAAGAGCTATCCGGTTTGGACGAATGACGAGCCAGTAACTTTGACGCACAACGATAGTCTATATTATCATAAGTGCTAAGACTACAGGTTCCTGAGTAGAAAACCCTATTGAACCTATCTCTGACTTAATATCGTGATGACGAATATAAAATACATTCTATTTTCGTTGCCATGGCAACCGTATGAAACTCTGCATTTTCTCTCTAATGGAAATCGTTCATCAATAATGTAGCTCTCAGGTAAAAGAGGTAATTTTAATCAACATGAACACTGTTCAGAGATTTATAGTCATTATACGGCCGTAAGAGCACGGTTTGTTGTAAATGTTGTTTATATAGCAACCATAACGATTTAATTATTACCATGGCAACACATCTATTTGATTGATAAATTAGCACTTAGACAATTAATCAAAGTTATATGTTATATCAATAATAGCTAGACATAAAATCATTCAGTTTTCTAAACTAATAAAATTTAAATCGACGAGTACGATTCAAGTCAACTGCCATTTTTTGTCAAGAACATTTCATCAAAATGCTCTCCTTTGCATGACGACCATTTATTTTGGACCATTTTTTATATTTCCTGTGTAATTATTTTCATTTGATAAAGAGAACACTTCAATATTAGATCGATATTTACATAAAGGATATCTTGAGATCAAGATTTTGCTGTATGTTATAAAAGGTGCTATCAATGTTATCCTAACTGAACATGATTTTTTAGAGGGTTAACTTATTCTGTTTTTAGTTTTACGAATTAACGGGCAGCCAAATCCTCCTGTTGTGATTAATGGAACTGATAAGCCCATCCTGGTCTCTGAACAAGAAGATGTTGGTATGTAACATTTTGTATAGATTCTATGTTCAGTACATGTAATAGTAACAATATTGGCGTAAAGTTGTACTATATATATATATATATATATATATATATAAATACTGCATATAAATGTTAGAACACTGCTGTTTAATTTGTCTGACTTCCCATAATTGACTGTATATTTGTGCATATAATAAATACATGTGTTAAATAAAGTTAATTTATGAGTACAATTTCTTTTTGTGTGGGTGTATATTTCAGTCAATTGTAAAAATGCGCGCTTCACTTCAGTGTGTTTTTTCTATACAATATAGAATGAAGTCACCTATTTTACCCAGTAATTATCGATTTGACATACTCTTTGTTTCTTTTGTATTCTTTAGACCGGCTTAAATCAGCAATTATAATAAGTATCGTTTGATGATTATCTCGACTTCATTCCTCACGATGTGTTTTCAAGCGAAAAAGTCAATTACCTTGATAAAAGATCATAATTTGTTCAGGTATAAACTACGTTTCCATCTTAGGAATAATTACACGTTGCCAAGCAACATATTATATTACAGTATTTCTCTGTCTACAGGTAAGCTTCTTTTCGAGTTAGAAGCGGAAGATGTTGATGGTGATAACATGATTATACAATATCCGGACTTCGAAACAGAAGCTAAAACACTTGTGTCTATTAATCAAACGGAATTCGGTCCAAGATTTGCAAAAGCTTCAATTTATTTGCGGGAGAAGTTAGATCGTGATTACGTACGTTCGTTTGTTAAAAATAATTAAACCACTACTTTAGCAAATAAATGTAGTTTAGTTTCATTCTCCCAATATACAATTCAGTTGCCTTCAAATATAAATATATTTTGTAAATGTTCGGCTTTTTACGCCTGTTTTCAGCAGAACTTCATTATATATCGGCGGTTTGTTAACGTTATCAGTATTCATGGATTCTGTATCATATACTAATCATATTCATGTAATTAATTGTCAACGTCTTCACGTAAATATGGCGGAGGTCTCCAATGTGGTCAAATGTGGTCTCCAATCAAATCTTCAAAGAGAGTATCAGCCGCGCCTATTATTCGAATTTTCGAACCCGTACAAAAAAACGTACTCAACTGAAGTATGCGGGCTGACTTTGGTAACTTTCTGTTTGCATTCGGTTCGAATGTTTAGCTCTTTGTATTGGGTACTACTGTATGTGAGTCACGTACAGGGATCAGTCGAATCAGTTTCCAGGGTATCTGCCACTATTATACTACTGAAAACTAACAAATATCTGTTTGTAGAATGGGCTCCTTTGGCGTACAAAGTTAACTGTTGGTCTTGTGATGATGTTTATCAGGATAAGAAATAAAGTTCTTGCCTGTGGACTTAATATTTCTACATTATGAAGTGCAAGTCTAAGTTTACTTATATATTCAATAACCTGCCGCGGCCGTGGTCCAGTGGTTAGCGGCAGGTCATACCCTTTTATGAAAATTTGACAAAAATGTCCATTTTCCTCCATATGTGGAGAAGTTGTAGAAGGGTAAGTTAGTACTGGTTAGTATACAGTTCAGGAAAACTGGTTAAGTGAACCGGTCGCCGTATATGACTGAAAAATTGTTGAAAAACGGTGTTAAACCCCGGTGACAATAAGTCACATAAAACAAACAAACAATATTGGATAACCTTATAAACTATATGTAATCAAACATACTCATTTTTTATATTATTTTTGCTTCTTCATACCACAGCAAGCAGAGAAAAGATTGCTTTATTTTCAAATAGAAGATACGAGTGTTAACGCGTTTAAGGTAAGTCTCCAAGAAAAAAGAGGCAATGAAGAAGTGAGAAATTGGGAGAAAATGTGAAAAGGACGGGGAGTTTTAAATGCGACAAAGTACTCAGAGATTTTGTAAATGTGAAGATGAGGCTTAAAAGACAGACAAGTACATGTATGTTTATTTTAGAAATTTCAATCACCTACTTAAGTCAAAACTAAAGATTCACGATAATGAATGAACAATGGTGGTCGAAATGGCAACAAGGGTACAGTTACATTGGAATGGATTAAAAAATTGATGTGTTAAATATTTATGTGTGTTATATTTTTTCGTTTAGTATGTATACTTTAATGTGTTCCAGACAACGGTTGGTATAGAATTGTTGATCATTGATGTGAATGATGAAGTGCCGGTCTTTCAAAATCTCCCTTACAGACATGAAATACGTGAGGTAAAAGATTCTTACTTCGTAAAAGATACTTAAATACTTGATAACAGATATTTGGGTAATTAATAAAAAGATGCTTAAAACATTGGTAAAGGGTACTTAAATAATTATCGTAAATCTCATATATAACTTACGAAAAGTATGAAAAATATATCGAAGACAGAAAATAAGATGTATGTTATCCATTGATGCATTGATCGTCGTTAATTCAAAGATTGTCGATGTTGGTGCTCCCGATAATGAGGGTTGTTTGTTTTTGTTGTTGGAAATGGTGGTGTTTGTATTGGTGGTGGTGATACACTCACCGCCCCTGATGCTAATTTTGTGGCGTTAAACGGCTGACTACGATAGTGATTAGATTCAGAATGAGGATTGTGGGAAAAGGGGCGTTCACAGTAAATTAGATGATCATCATTGTGTTAATGATGTTAATGACGTTGGTAATGAATGTGGTGATTGATGATAGTGTTGATGATGATAAGTATTATAAAGATTACAACACCAAGACCGATAGCGATCTCTGATAGTCTATTATCAACAATTACTTCGGGGGTCTCCGTGGTTCAGTAGCTATGGGCTCGTTGTTGTAATCAATTGCCCCTTATAGCTCTGAGTTCGAATTCCAAGCGGGACCAAATTTCTTATGCAGCAGTCCAGCTAGCTTACAGAAGGTCGGTGGTTCTACCCAGGGGTAAGTCTAGAGTCTTCCTCCTATATTAAGCCGGGAAGTCGCCAAATGACCTGACTGTTGGTGCAATGTTAAACTCCAGTGAAGAAGGTAAACATATACTATTATTATTATTCATGTCTTATTCCAAGGACCAGCCTAGTAAGATGACAGTATACACAAAGATCACTGCTGAAGATCCTGATTTAGGCCTAGGTGGACATGTTCTTTATTCAATGGAGGTATGTGCAGCGACTTTATTGTTTGACAATAATAAACTGATCAAGAACAGAGCAGTCTCATCGTTAACGTTAATTATATATAAGTACTATTCTACTTTTGATGCCTGTTTAGTTTATATCAAAATATCTAGATACTAAGTACTGCTCTCGTGGTAAAGCATGAACATCATAGACCGACGTATTGTTTCAACTTAAAAGCTTGTTATAGTGTTTGACATTTTGCATTTGACTCAGCATATGGTCTTATTTAATAGACGATGTATTTTCAAAACGTTGATCATAATTGGGGAGTTAAAGCATTTGAATGAAAACGTTAGCTACTCTCTGTAATAGTGTTGCTTCTTGTTGAAAGACTTACATAAAACAAAACTTTTCTTATCTCCATTTCAGCCTATTACACAGGTAAGTATTGTCCAAATTCAATAATATTATAATGTTGCGAATTAGAAATGTTTGTACAACTAGTTGTAGTCAAGTTAACAGAACCAATAGAGTGCACATGTAAAGAAAATAGCTTTGATCCTTTAATTAATCGATGATGACAACGATCATTTATTTTAGGTTCATTAGACAATTAACCAATTTGTTAGACATTTGCCAATCAAAGAATGTTTTAATCATTATCCAATCACGTTGATTGTAACATGCCGCACTAGGTATATAAAACCGGCAATTGCACAATTAGGCGAGTCTGTGAGGAGCCTCCGTGGTGTTTAGACGTAAAAATAATAATGTAGCAGCTGCTTAACTCGTAGAGTTTCTATTACGATAAGGGCAATATCCTAAGTTGCAGCGTTGCTCAAAATTGGATATTGTTCGAGTTGTCATTCAATTTGGGTGGCTGAACACTTTCTAAAATGCAGTGTATACTCAGACCTGTGAGTGATTTCGCCATCCTAAGTATATACCTTTTGAAACAGTTAATGTCTCGGGACTGACTAAGTTGCAGTGTATACTCAGAATTGTCCGTCGTCTCAAGCATTAACGTGCGTTAAATTGACAGACTGGGATTGTTGAACGTAGGTGTAGTGCAAGTGATTTAAATTAGTTATTAGAACATCAAACCTATATTGATTATTACATCGTCCACTGATCATTTATAATCAAGAGATCATATAGTACTTTATGTTTATAAATATACTAATCATTTATTTTAATCAGAAGCAAGGAAGCTTGAGGAAAATTATATCATAGTACAGTTCATCATTTGTTATTGTTGTCATACATTATTATTTAAAAAAAAAACGCTCGGACCAAAAATACATTACGCATATTACTTAAACCAACAAAAATGTGCGTAAATGGTGCAATTCGTGCATCACCGTCACAAGCATTTAAATATTTTGTGCGGCTCAGGAAAAACGTGTTCCTTGTAAAAAAAACAGGTCAGTTGACGAAAATCGAGAGTGTTTTCAACAAGAATATCTATGCACGAGTTCTGCCTTCTTAGATAATTGGCATGATTACTTCAAATAGTTTACAAAACACATTTCGGTCATATTTGTAGGGCCTGTATATTTCGTTAAAGTGAAAAAGGTGAATGATGCATATAACAAAATTAAGCACATTGGTATTAATTACAGGAATAAAAGATGGATTGAAAATTATTGTACATTCGACCACAATGCTCAATGATATATAACTAAAACACAATACTTGATGTCTTAACCCATTACTTATTACATTTTATCAAATTCATTTTTAAACAAAGTCCTTCCAGTTGACCGTAGAAGTACACAGGTTGAACTCCTGTTTACTATTATATGAATTTTATACGCACATCAAAAACTTAATTAATGACAAATACTAATGATAGTAACATATGTATGTTGATAAAAATACACTTTTTCAGTCAACAAAAGATTCAGTGTTGTTTAATGACACGTTTAGTATCGACAGTGTTTCTGGCAATATAATATTAAAGAAACCACTCGATTATGAAGAAATCCAATTCTTTCAGTTCCGAATATTTGCAGTGGTGAGTTAGCACAATACATCAGATTTTATTTTGTTAAAGTCATATAAATATTTGAATTCATTCCCAATATGTTTTATCCATAAATAGTTATTGATAAGACAAATCATCTTTAATTGGTGTTAATATGTATAAACTTAGTGGTATGTGTAATTATATCAACGAAATGGTTGATAAATTTCATAGTTTTTTGAATAAATTGGCATGGTTGTGTTTTGCAATGTTATATAAAAACAATACATTTAAGTCATTTAGTGTTAAATTCAAGTTGTTTTAAAAACAAATTCATAAATGTTGTTATGAGAGCAGCCTTGTCATTGGTTAATATCTAACTAGAGTTCAGTAACAAACAATGAGATTTTTAATGTTTGAGTCTGTCTCAAAGGTGATATTAAAGCATGAGGTACTGATATTTCAACAGGACGGTCAGGGTCTTAGTTCAACCGAAGTACTCACCATCCGAATACTAGATATACAAGACACACCGCCAGAATTTCAAGGAACGCCATATATTGTCACAGTATTAGAAAATATGCCGATGGTAGGTTATAAATTAGAGTAAAGACTACACAATATAAGTCTGTGGGTATTCTTTTCTAATTTATTATCTTGTCGCTGTTTTGAAATTATTGACCACATAAGCATTCTACGTTTTACAACATGTCACATGTTGTATGTTCGCAAACTGAATATCAAAGTGTGCCGTCTTCTCGGTATATTAAGGATGAATATCGATACTTGTCATTACATTTTGTAATGTAAGGAGTAGGTTTATTCGCTAAATGGTGAAATAATGGATTCTATGTTGCAGTATTGGTTTGTGTTAAGCTGTTGTCTTTTTTACATTACATGGTGCATTTTGTAGATAAAAAAACTAATTCTGAATTCATATGTTTCGTACTTATTCTCCGTATTTGACACTCACAGCTAATGTGCAATAATACAATTACGTAATACAATGCGGTCATTTCTTCCCTCTATTGTAGAATTCCTCGTTCTTCACGGTGAGAGCCAATGATGGTGACAGAGGTATTCCGAATGACGTTCAATTTCGATTAATTTCTGGTATATATTTAAACTACGATTCGCTTGTTTCCGCATTTCGCGCATCTCCTGTAATAATGGTATGCATATCATCTGGCAATAAATTGTATAAATTTTCATGGTAATTAAGGAAAAATTTCAATTTACATATTATCCAATAGAACTTGCTGAAATAGATATAACTATTTGTTCTATCGACTTTGTAAATTTTATTTATTTTATAAAGTGATTGCAAACAATGATCATCGTACTTTACATCTGGCGAATGCATTTTGAAAACGTTAATCCATGTTTTTCTAGGTCCATGTCGCCCATCGGTGTCAATAAATGATTATTCAGGGGAGCTAACTGTGTCTGGACCAGTCGATAGAGATTCGGGTGAAGTTATGGAACATGGCGGATTGTGCGAAATAACTATAGAGGTATCAGGAACATTTGACGTGTAATTGCCTCGTGACAAATTTCTCGGCAAATAATTTCCTTGATTTTTTTAAACATCTTATTTATAGATGTGTTATCATTGCACTTCTAATCTTCAAAGTAGGCGTAAACATTGAGCAGGAAGATAACTATAAAACTGAAGTGGTCCTATTCACACCATTGAAATTTCCATGATTTAGTTCATAATACGCCTTGTTCAAATCATAAGTTATATTTTTACTCCAATTTCAGGTCTCAGAAATTCAACCACCAAACGTTCCACAGTACGGGCAAACCACGGCTACAACAATCATTAGTATTTTTGTTACTGATGAAAATGATAATGAACCACATTTTAATATTAATGATTACCGTGCTTATATTGAAGATACAGCTCAACTAAACTACCCAATACAGTTAGAGAATGACACTGAAATCTATATCGAAGACAAAGATCAGGTAAATTAATACTGCTTCTAATCATCTGAATTTTCATTGGCTAGTTGAGGTCACGTGTTTATTAAAAACAATTCCATGTCATCGTAAATAACTAATTGATGGCAAAGTCAATTCACTTAAGGAGTAACTTTAAATCATTCGGCGTGGTTAGATTAACACGAAAGTATAAACCTCTTTAATTGCATGTTCTTCATCACCATTATCACCATCATTATTATTCATATTATTGGTCACTTTTTTAACAATATTAACCTCACTTTTAGGCTTTTCATTTATCGACGACACAGGACCAAAAATCTGGCACTGGCAAAATGACAAATTTTCAAGATAAACATACATATTTGCGCTGTATTATGTTTCAAAATTTAGAAAATATTTTCAAAAAATATAAATCAAACTGCATCTTGCTCTTGCAGGGATCCAGTGGCATTCTAGAGTTAATACTAAGGGGACAAGATGGGGACATTACATATGATTTTGAACCTATTCCAAATGTAATTGCTTCCCGTGGGAGGCCTCTCATAGCCCTGAAATCTCCGGGTTTGTTAAGGAAAAGGACGGAAATAATATTAAAGGTATAGTAACACCTCACCTGGAGGCTACTCATTTTTAAACCGATCCTCTGTGTTTTTTCCATATAATATCATAATTTGATAATGAGACCACATCAGTATCAGGAGCGTTTATTGTCCCAATGGTCTTAAAATCTGGGTTTTACTGAAATGTATTTTAATTTGTTATAAAGCACACATAGATTCATACATAAGTATATAGCACTCCTAATAGGTTTTGTTACACCTGTATTTGCTTTTCAACTAGTACATTTTCCCACCTTTCATGATGTTAAATCAAGGGTCAAATTGAAATACGTTCTTAATGTTTTTTTCTGAAGTCAACAATACATGTGTGTTTCAGTTGTACGCAATTGAGAGAGATACACAGGAGAAGAGTTCGGCTGTAGCGACAATAACCATTCGTATCTTACCCATAGCAACTACAACTCCACTCTTAACAACCATTGCTGTTACAACACCTCCCTATAAAGACTCATTCATACGTATGTTATGATACTTAAACGTGCTTCAAATAATAGCGACAACATCGTTTTACAAGCGCGCTTAAAAGCATAGTAATATCATTGGATACACATTAAATTATATTTTGATCATATTAGTTGTTTACCAGTATGTAAGCGATTAAAGATGTATAATAACATAGGGGCCACATAAAGACCGCCTTATTGTGGAGACCACTTAGTGTGAAGACCAATTAATGTGAAGACCACTTATTTTCAGACCGGTTCACTATTTTTCTTCTATTTCTCAACTTGACCATGAGTTTGTTACTTTTGAATTTATTGCCGAAAGTGTTTAACTGGAAACGTTTTATTAGCATCAAATGTTATCACTGGGTCAATGTTGAATTGAATATCTGTATATAACATGTAATCAAATTGACAGCTTTGAAATTATTGATAAAATCTGAAGAATTAATAACGAGTATTAAGCTTACACAATAAAGGTATTCTCAGAGGTACAATATGCATAATTTTTGATACCATTATTTCACAAAATATTTCAGCCAGTGTGTTGGCGGCAGTTGTAGTATTGGTTTTATTAATATGGGCGATGGTTGCAACTTGTTACATTTGTTGGAAATATAAAAGGTAAAATTGTGGTGTATTTTGTCTGCCTGCTTATTCTATAATATTTTCGGATATGAAATATTGTATCATAATGTATAACTAAGTTAACAACATGTATTAGCAGTATTCCGGTTGTGCAAGGTGGAGAGCTAACTCATCCATTGGTCTTCGATTACTAAATTGTACAGACCTGTTCCCCTCATTTCTTGTTGGCATGATATTTAATGATGTCCATATTTCCCAATGTATAAAATAGAGTTCAAAACAATTATTTTTTCGAATTACTGTATTACCAATGAAATAACAAGTAAACACAAATTTAAATAGTGTCTCTTTCAGTGTTCTGTCAAGAAAGAATAAAGTAGGGCACCATGACATGCCCAATGGAAAGGTGGAGGATGCATGTGCACATAGATTATCGATGTCACATACTGATATAACTCGTAGAAATGACGTGTCACATGCTTAACTCGACTGTGATTTTACTGAGTCATTTTGGAAATTGTCCAGATGAAAAGTGCTAACATATCATGGATGGATTTTTTCTTTCACGTGGTTTGTGTATTACTTATTGGAATAACCACACTTTAGCCTATCAGGAGCAGGTTAGAAATGTAGCAATTGCTTCAGAGGTGTTTCCAGGTCAGTTGGACTGTATAGTACATTGGGAAACGCAATATTTTAGTGAACTGGCATTGATTCTAGTGAATGTGTTCAAATAATTGGATCAAATTTTTTGGATACGGAAATATCAATAAGAAGAATGTATTGAACTGTCAACTCGGGTCTACTCGGGTGTGGAATCTGCGTGTATTAACTTTTGTTGAGTTTTGGACGTTTAGATAATGATACAGTTTGTAGTTATTATTTATCTGTAATCAGACGCACTAAACAAGGATGTTTCCTTTCTTATTGTGGACGCCAGTTATTTCGTGAGAAATATCATGGTAGTATCAATACGTATGGCTTGTTGAAATATGAGACGTAAGAAAAACCTGGTTTCGTTAACTAGACCGAATCTATTATTCTGCCGACCCTAGAGTTTCATTTGTCCCGATAATATTTTTCTTGCCGATATTTTCATATTCATATGAATCTCCGGACTAAAATAGATACACATGTATTTGAAACAAATTCCGACCTACTGACCTTATTTTTCGGATACCAGGTACATAGTAATGTTTTTTTTGTTCTGATAGCAATAACCATTGCCGAGGGGCCCTCCGTGGTCGAGTGGTTATGGTCTCGTCTCTGACTAGAAATCACTAAGCTCTAACCGCTGTAAGTTTGAAGGCCTGCCGGGACCAGACACATTTCATATGTGAGGTTCTACCACGGTGTACGCCTAGGGTCTTCTCCCATAGAAAAGTTGCCAAATGACCCTGGCTGTTGGTGCGACGTTAAACCCCTGTGAAAAAAAACAACGATTGCAATATACTGCCCAGTAAATACTGAAGACCACATGAGAATAGAAAGTGCCTGGTTGTACAGAGCAGTTAGTTTACTTCAAAGAAACCCATTTACAGTTTATATTTTTCCTCTGGGTAAACTCTACGTCCAACGAAAACCATTTTAAACAGGCTTAGAGCAAAAGAAATTAAATAAGAACAGTGATTTTGTAAATTGTTTTGCAAAGTGTTTGAACTGAGTAGCATATATATATTTTTTTTAATCTGGCATATTATCGAAATTTGTACTGGCCAGTAATATGATTGGTGCATTATTGTTGCATAAAATTGAACACCATTAACTTAGATTAAATGAGACCAATCTATTTATTGTTGAACAAACGTACAATAAGAACATCAATTTACCTGAAAAAACAGAAACAGTAAACGACGAATTTTGAAGTTATGTATATGGTATGACAGTAAAATGGGAATTAACGTTTGATTTACATATCTGTATATTAAAATAATAAAAAAAACTATATTACATACCGCAAAAACAATATAATTACATAGATATAAAAAAGATTTCTGAAAATATCTGCCTCAAAATACTACCTTCCCTTCCCCCAAAAACATATGAACCCAAAAACCCACCAACACTTAAAACAAAGCATATGTGGTACCGGCATGCAACGTCTACAGTCAAGTTACAAGGGATTGAGTATACGGGTGGCTTAATATGTACAGGAGGTCAACAATTCATTCATAATGCACTCTAGACGCAATAAGTTCCTCCCGATAGTTAGGTCAGCAATGTTTATTGAACCAATTTGACAAAGATGAATAGTGAAGTGAGCATATACAAATCCATGCATGCCTTTGCAATTATTGAATATATACGTATTGTTTTGTCAGATTTTAACATGTTATTTTTAATATATTAATGTGTGTTAAATAGTAGGACATTTAAAATAAATATTTCGAAAAGACATTTTTTTCATTCCTTTTCAAAAGCTTTGGTCCGTGCTCATTAAGAAATTAAATTTATAAATAATAAATTATAGAAAAATATAAGAATATTACGTGAACGATAGAATAGACCAGTAAAGGATATGTATAGAGGTTACACTGACATAAAACCAACACATACTAGGATATACATGTATATATAGATTATACTGGCATAAATAACAAATACTAGCATATACATGTATATATACATTATACTGACATAAATAACACATACTAGTATATACATGTATATATAGATTATACTGACATAAAACCAACACATACTAGCATATACATGTATATATAGATATACTGACATAAAACTGACATGTACTAGCATATACATGTATATATAGATTATAATGACATAAAACGACATGTACTAGCATATACATGTATATATAGATTATAATGACATAAAACCAACACAAACTAACATATACATGTATATATAGACTATACGGACATAAATAGCACATATTAGCATATACATGTATATATAGATTATACTGACATAAATAACACATACTAGCATATACATGTATATATAGATTATACTGACATAAATAACACATACTAACATATACATGTATATATAGATTATACTGACATAAAACCAACACAAACTAACATATACATGTATATATAGATTATACGGACATAAATAACACATACTAGCATATACATGTATATATAGATTATACTGACATAAAACCAACACAAACTAACATATACATGTATATATAGACTATACGGACATAAATAGCACATATTAGCATATACATGTATATATAGATTATACTGACATAAAACCAACACAAACTAACATATACATGTATATATAGATTATACTGACATAAATAACACATACTAGCATATACATGTATATATAGATTATACTGACATAAAACCAACACAAACTAACATATACATGTATATATAGATTATACTGACATAAATAACACATACTAGCATATACATGTATATATAGATTATACTGACATAAAACCAACACAAACTAACATATACATGTATATATAGATTATACGGACATAAATAACACATATTAGCATATACTTGTATATATAGATTATGCTGACATAAAACCAACACAAACTAACATGTACATGTATATATACATTATACTGACATAAATAACACATACTAGCATATGCATGTATATATAGATTATGCTGACATAAATAACACATACTAGCATATACATGTATACATAGATTATGCTGACATAAATAACACATACTACCACATACATGTATATAGAAGTTAATATTGCAGTCGTCCGAATTCCACGATAAAGGTCTGTTCTTTACTAAGCTTCTGGGAACAAGGCCCTCATTTACATCCTTTAGACTGATTTAAGAATTTTAAATCTCTAAATGGCAGCCGTATTTAATTTATTTCTTTTGTGTCACCTGCCCGTTGTAGCTAGATGTATGATTCTAAAAATTAACAAGATATGCTTTTTTACCAGGAATCAATTATTGTTAATTCAATAAACCTTCTAATTGAAACTCAGGAGCATTTTGTATATAATGGCCCGAGTTATTTCAGTCTTTACGCAATAGGGGGAAGTTAGATAAACAATCTGATAAAACAAATGCCATTATGGAAAATATAACAGAGGCGATAAACAAAGAACGAAAACTGTGCTTTGAACTTTCGGCAATGTTTTTTTAGATTTTTCAATATGTTTGATAAATACAAACGACAGGGAAGAAATTGCGCGACAAACGGACGTTATTTATAGAATACACACACACATGCAACACGTAGACTTTTCGTTCGTATAAATTAGGTCATTGAGGTTGCTAGTTGCTATATAAGAAGACATATGTCAAATTGTAAATGGTAAAACAAATCGATACATATCTTTTTTTAAAAAAAAATAGTAATCAGGCATTTAATTTGATCTATTTGCATTCAAATCTCATGAACTAAATTGAACTCAGTATATTGCAGATGTCAAACAGTGTTGACAAACCAGTAAATGACAAGAAAACACATCCAATGAACTATTCAAATAGTCATAACGGACTTCAATGTAACAAAAAGGGCCAAAAAAAGTTGATGGAAAGTCTTTCGTATGTTATTAGTTTGATTACGTATTCAAATACTGTCAAATACTGGCAAATAATGGCCATTTGAGTTTGATTCACATTTTGAACTTATTCGGTCCTGAATGTGCAACTTAACACTCATTTGAGATGGAAGTTTAAGTAACTTTCAAATTACTTCAAAGCGTCCTCGAAGTGATTCCAAAATAATTGTTCACCCCTTTCATTGTCCGTGTATTCAAGATAAGTATTCGATCGAATGCATTCTAACATTTCATCAGACATTCTATTGCTTGGAACATCTTCAAGCATTACAACAATCAGACAACCCGATTCATCACGATTATAAATGCTTTCCATCCTTGCCATATTAAATTCGTATAGACACCATTTACTCTGCACAAAATCCTTCGACAGGACAGCTATCGTCACTCTGCTGTTTGAAATTGCTTCCACAATATTATCAGCAATATTGTTTCCTGGCAAGAAGTCTTTGTCATGCAAGCATAGCTTTAGTCCCTTGCTTTCAAGACCAGGCATCAATTTGTATTTAATAAATCTAAAATTTTCATTAGCATAGGATATAAATGCATCATATCTGTATTGTATGTTTTCGACCTCATTAAGACGTCTGTAGCGAAAATGTCTGACTTTAGCATTACGCAAAATATAGCGAAGGTTCCAGCGATTTCGATAAATCACTCCTCCAATCAGAATTGCAAGGTATACAGAAAGTCCAATAGCGCAAACAAGTATAACAATAGTGTACGATGGACATGTCCTATCCAGATTCACAACAGTTGCAACAAATTCATTAACGGAAATACTTACTCCATTCATATCAACAAAATTATAATTTTGGAAGGCTACCATATTGTTATTGTATTTCACAATCCATTGTAAAAATTCTTGGTAAGTACAACTTACACTAATTGTATTATTTCGCAAATCAATCGTGTAGGACTTGTTCAATCGATCTGAGTTCTTCTGTAGTCTGCGCAGCAGCACAACCGGTAGGTTTTGTATAAAGTTGTTTCTGAGATTTAAGTGCAACAAATTTGTCAGATCGCTGACATTAATAGTCCATCTCTCAATATTGTTGACACTAAGATCTAAAGTCTGTAGACTACTAACACCAGAAAACATTCTTTCTGGTAAAGATGTAATTGCATTTTTTGAAAGATTTAAAGTCTTCAAATTAGACAAATTATTAAAAATATATGACCCGATTGTGTTGTCAGATAATATCTCTCCAAGAGAATTCTGTTGAAGATAGAGTGTTTCAAGAGTCCGTTTTCCAAAATCAAAAAAGCCTACTTTGATCTCTGAGCAATAACACTGTGAAAGGTCCAAATATTTAAGTCTTGGAAGTGGACCAACTGGCCCCAGCCACGACCTAAAGATATTGTTTGATAAATCAATGTATTCGATGGTATTATTTAGTGGTACTATAAATACTTTAGGAATATCATATACTAAATTACTTTGCGCAAATTCAATCTTTCGTATCTTTTTAGGGAGAGTTGGAATAGTGGTTCGTATGTTGACGATTTCACCTGGTTTAAAAAAATGGCAAAGCGTGTTCGATTTGCTTATGTTCAGTAAGTAATCCAGTTCCATGTATGGACAATAATCGGTGTCTGGTATGTTGTACTTTATGTCATTCTGTTGCGGTTCGTCATCATACAATTCCGGCTTATGTGGATGGTTTTGTAAAGTTCCATAGTACTCTTCGACATTACTTGTACATCCTAATTGCAAAAGGTACAACCCGAATGTAAATTTATTGTCTTCAACTCGAAATATTCTTAGAGATTCTGGGAAAATAAGGAGAGAATTCGTTTCAAACCGACCAAGACGATTTCTGGAGAAGTCTACATCTGTCAGACTTGTATTTCTAAGGAAACATATGTCTCTGAGCTTAATTTCTGTAGTTAGTCCGAAAGTTTCATGTACTTTTGAATAATTTAACTTCTTGATTTTGGTGAACTGCAAAGAATACGAAATATTTCGTAATGATCTAAATCCCAGAAGCAGGTTTTCAGATAAGTCAAGTGATTCTAACTGTCTTAGAGTCTGAAATCCACCAGCGTGAACATCACGAATTCCACAAGCTGTCAAAATTAGATGTCTGATAGCTGGCAGTTCTTTAAACGTTTCATTTGTAACTATCGGGATAGAACAATAACCAGCAATCCCGGAAAGTACCAGGGTTTCTAAACTTACCAGTGACTGGTAACTTAAATTGAAGTTTTGATGTGGTAAGCCATCCAGATATAATGTTTCTAATTTATCTAAATTATTTAACGGTGGATAAAGCAAATGTTGTGTTAGATTCATCTTCGCATTGCCATTGAGTTTAATTGTTTTCAAAGAATTAGGGAATCCAACTTGGATACTGACTCCAGTATACAACCACGATAAATTGTTCTGTTGCAAATTCAAAGACTCCAACTTAAACATTGCACTAAATGTGTTATTCTCAATAAATTTAACACTGTTGTCACTTAAATCCAATTCTATGAGTTGTTCACATTTTCCGAGATCTGTATGGTTGATGAATTCAATACGATTCCTTTCCATGCTAAGGGAGGTTATATTACGAGTAGTCATGCCAATGAATTCACAAACCACTTGAAGTTGAAGTCCGGAATCTGAACAATCCATTTGACTCCTATTAAAACATTTACATTTATCGGATGGTCCACAATATCTACTGTATCTGTTCCGTTCATTTTTATCGAATCCATTCACAAAAATCAATACGGTGTAAACAAAGATATTTAGAACGTTAATCTGCATTGTCGAACGTAAAAGTCGGGTAGACATGATGTGTAAACTATTTACCTTAAACTGTTATTTGTCAGTCTCATTCGTTTTAGTCATCACTGTCCATATGACTGATGTCCATAAATGAGAAAATTGTGACATAGGCAAAGTTTCGACGAGATGTTTAAAGATATGCTGTTATATGTATGACGGATTTTAAATTGCTCGTGTACCACTGTTATGTAAGCATTATCTTCCGTGTTTCATCTGTTATTTGCACATCGGCAAATAAAGTGTTATTTTTAGAGTTTGGAGACACACGATTATCCCCTGAATATGTTACTGAAGTTGTACGAGCAAAACAATCAGATATTATAAGAACGCCATGGGCATACTTCCTTCTCTCAAGTTATATAAATCCATCAATTGCAGAGGGGGCACATTTTCTAAACAATTATTGTTATTAAATGAATGATTGCATAGAAGCGTACTTTTTAAATGTGAGCAATTATTTTATCAATTGAACATTTCCTTGACTGATATTCATCTGAAAATTGCACAGTAACAAGCCCGCCCCATTAGCACAATAGAGAGATCATTTAGTCCTGGACTTCGAGCTCGCGAGTTCGAACCATGAACGCGACATATATTCTCTAAGACAAATTGGTAGAATACATTGCGTTTAAAGTTATTCGTCCCCTACTTCTGATACGGGTGAATTATTACGAGAAGTTGGCGATTACTTGCGGATGGAAGGTTAATACAGATGCAGAACCAGGAACATTAGTTCGGTTTGCTGTCCGCCAGTGTATAACCGAATACTAATGAAAATCCGAAGTTAAGATAACATATTTGATGCGATACTCTTTTAATTGATATTTATATAACAGTTGAACAGTAAAACACGTTTCTATATAGCATTTTTCTTAGTCATTCATACTTATCTATATATAATTTTGCTTATTAACAACATTTACTCCAAAGAGTCTTTCAAGAGATCCCAGAATATTTGTTCATCCCTTTCATTGTCCGAGTATTCAAGATAAGTATTCGATCGAATCCATTCTAACATTTCTTTGGTCAAATCTTGACTTGAAACGTCTTCAAGTATCACAACGATCAAACAACCCGATTCATCGCGAGTGTAAATGCTTTCCATCCTTGCCATATTAAATTCGTATAGACACCATTTACTCTGCACAAATGCCTTCGATATGACAGCTATCGTCTTTCTACTGTTTGAAATTGCTTCCACAATATTATCAGCAATATTGTTTCCTGGCAAGAAGTCTTTGTCATGCAAGCATAGTTTTAGTCCCTCGTTTTCTAGACCAGGCATCACTTTGTATTTAATAAATCTAAAGTTTTCATTAGCATAGGATATAAATGCATCATATCTGTATTGTATGTTTTCGACCTCATTCAGACGTTTGTATCGGAAGTGTCTGACTTTAGCATTACGCAAAATATAGCGAAGGTTCCAACGATTTCTATAAATCACTGCGCCTATCAGTATTGCGAGATAAACACTAAGTCCAATAGAACAGAAGACTATGATTAATGTATATGAGGCGCAAGTTTTGTCCATGCTTTGCACACTTTCGGCAAACTCGCCAGGGGAAATTATTTCTCCATCCATGTTTACGAAGATATACTCGTCGAATCCTAACATATTCTGTCTGAAATGTACCATCAATCGAAAGAACTCAACGGCTTGACAATTTAAGGTTATACTATTGTTTCTTAAATCTATTTCAAACGATTTATTTAGGCGTATAGAATTTTCATACATCTTCTGCAATAGTTCAGAGGGAAGGCTTTGAAAAAAATTGCTCCTCAGATTAAGATTTATCAAATTTGTCAAATTGTTTACGTTGATGGTCCATTTTTCAATATTGTTCACACTCAGATCTAAAGTTTCAAGACTTTTAACTCCAGAGAGGAAAGTCGAAGGCAGCGAAGGTATGAAATTTGCTGACAGATTAAGTAGCTTGAGATTTGCAAAATCATTCAAAATAACGGAACCAATCTTAAAATCTGATAAAAGCTGTCCAAGAGCATTCTGTTGAAGTTTGAGTGACTCTAGAGTTAACTTACAGAATATGAAGGTGTCTACATGCATATTTGATATATGACACTGAGATAAATCTAAATGCCTTAGGTTTGGAAATGGACCAACTGGTCCATTCAGTGACTGCAAAATGTTGTTTGACGCATTTAAATATTCAATGGAATTATTCAATGGCCATACTATATACCTAGGTATGGTATATACCATATTGCACTGCGAAAAATCAATTTTACGTAACTTTTGAGGGAACGTAGGTGTAGGTAAGTTATGAAATGTCTCTCCTGGACTGAAAAAGGGGCAGGATTCCTTTGATTTACTAATATTCAACAGGTAATCACGATTCATGTAAGGGCAATCATCAGATCTTAGTGCGGGACATTTGATATCCTCTTCATTTGGTTCGTGAATTAAAGATCTTGGGTCGTGAAATTTATTTTGATATGATGCTATTATCTCTTCGATGTTTATCGCGCAACCTAACTGTAACATATAAAATCCAAATGACATTACGTTGTCTTCAATTCGAACTTTCTCTAAGCTGTCTGGAAAAAGAAGCGGCGTATTTATCTCTATGAGATTTAACCGATTTCGGCTGATGTCGAGTTCCAGCAAGTTTGTGTTCCTCAAATAACAAACATCTTCTTGTCTTAGTATAGTCATGGCTCCATATGTAGAATGAATCTTTGAGTAATTCAATTTTTTGATGCTCGTGAATTGAAGGGAGTAAGAGACATTCCTTAATGAACGAAATCCTAGAAGCATATTTTCAGACAGGTCGAGTTCTTCCAAATATCTGAGACTCTGAAATGCGCCAGCGTCGACATCACGTATCTTACACACAGCCAAGTTTAGGAATCGGACACTCAGTAGATACTTGAACGTCGTGTTTTTAACCATTGGAATCGAGCAATGACCAAGTCTGCCGGACAGTTTTAATGTTTGTAATTGTGTCAACGACTTGTAGTGGAATGGAATGTCTGTGTCAGGCAATCCGTCCATGCATAAAGTTTCTAGTTGATCTAAACGTTGTAATGACGGGTAAGAACAGTTCTTCCGTACAATATCAACATTTCCATTCAGCATTATCGTTTTAAGAGATCTCGAGAGAACGAGATCCGAAAAGAAGTTAGAATAAACCCATGACAAGGCGTTCCGTTGCAGATTTAGTACTTTTATTCGTTTCAAAGCGCCGAATGCGTCATATTCAATGTTTTGTATGCCGTTATTACTGAGGTCGATTTCAATAAGATTCTCACATCCTATAAAATCCTCTTTGTGGACAATACTGATATTATTAAATCCCATATCCAGAACATTAAACGCACTGCCGCTATCATTTCCGATGTACTTACACACAGAAGCCAGGTTGGTCATCGACTTAGAACAATCTATGAAACTTTTATTAAAACATGAGCACTTTTTAGAAGGTCCGCAAACGTAAGAGTCAGCCATTTTCTCATCCAAAAACGCGACTGCGATAATCACCACTAAAACACAATTAATGATTAGCATTTTGGCGCGATATTCTCTACAGCCTGTATTGTCAAAACGCTGCTGCGTGCTTCAAACCCGATGATACCTTTCAAAGCAATGGAATTGGTTCTAAATCAGACTCCTGTTGTCAGACTTTAATGGTGCTTGTGACGAGAACGGCTAATATTATTTCCGTCTTCAATTAGCCTCGTGTGAAACGGACATGAAGACAGAAACCACGGCACATATTCCCTCTTGAATATAATTACTATGTATTGTTTTTTAGTTTTATCACAATACTCATTTGAATGCATTGTGTAATGCACTCATTTAAATTGCATTCAAGGAAATGAAATTTTATTTATCATGATTCAAGCTGAACCGGAAATGGGCTATTTGCCAGAACATATTCCTATTTAATTGCTTGTTTCTCGAATTTCTTTCTGACCTAATCACAATTTGTCTGACAGAATATATTATAAATTAGTGATTAATGCAGCAAACCGTGCCTGACTGCCGGACATCTGGTCCGGTACTTGCCGAAAAGTTATTGGACCTGCTCGTAATTTGCTAGACATGTCCGACGGTCCGGCAACTTTCGGGAAGTCTGTATCTCTAATTGTTATGTACATGTATATGATATAAAATACAAAGTCGCGGTTCTATCCATAGATTCTTTGTGTTCTCTATTTACAGTGTCCTAACACATTGTCTAATAATAACAACCAGCATGCATGTATCCAATCTATATCATTACCATATCAGTACTCGTCATCCTTTTTTTTAAATTAATGAGCTTCACACCTGCCTATAATACGTGCATAAACCTTAACATGGATACTTTTTTATAAATCACATATTGGAATTTGACAATGTGAGGGTTTGATTAAAATCATGACAGCTGACAATTATGAATGTAGAAATAGCTTTTCTTGGTTTCTGAAAAAAAGGATGAAAACATTGATGCTGCAAATTTTAATCTTGATTGTATTAGTCGTAGTATTGTTTTCATGTTAATGCTAAGAATGCTTGTACCCAATACTAATTTTGAATGCCTTTACAGTAATATGTAATTCAGTTAAACATATGTTCACAAAATCCATTCCAGTGATCTTAAATTCAGAATATTTGCCGGGTTTCTTAATAAAACTTTTTTCTCGAACTTTTGAACGCTTATTCCTGCCAATGGTTCGTGTATGTATCTGAGGCGTTGATGGTGTCTGGGTATCTGATTTGGTAATCCCCATTTCTATCAAAATATCTGAAACGAGTAATATTTATTGTGTACGAAATGCCATCCCTCTCTACAGTAACAGATTATCCCATTCTTTCCCTAAAGACAAACGGTTTAATATGGAAATTAGCATTAAACTTGTTTTGTTTTTCTTGTTTAAGCAAATCTTTGTCTCCAACGCAAATGTCAGAATATTTTACATGGCTTTTCACCTGAATACTTACAGACTTTTTGTATTCTGTGTTGCGATCACATGCTTCCGAATCTACTCGAGGACAAGAATGATTAGGTAATTTTGTTCTTAAAACCAAATAATATTTCAGCAGATGAAATACCGGTCTTTCTGTGCAATAAACTACGATACGTTGGTAAATATGTCTTTAGTTCAGAGTTCCAGTCACGTTTTTCGACTTGCGCGATATTAATAAATTTCAGAATTGAACTATTTTGACGCTCTGCTTCTCCGTTCGTGCACGGCCATAACGGTGTAGTATGTCTATGGTGAATACCATTTTCTGACTGAAAGGTTTGGAATGTTTCGTTTATAAAACAACCAGCATTATCACCCTGTACCGATACAGGTAATCCATCTCTATTAAAAATTGACATTAATATCTTAATCGTGTTTTTTGGATGTCAGCGATGTGCTTAATCCGACTTCAATATACATACTATTGTAATCAACGCTACAAGTAAATAATCTTGTGATTTCAAAGGACATAACCAAGCTAGGCAATAAAGTCCCACGGCGCATTTGACGTTCGGTTCTAGTTATTGGCCATTTCTGTGCCAGCTTGCCAACAATTTGACACCCGTACCATGGTTTACAGTACTTTTCTACTTCTTTATCAATACCAGACCACCATGCACTCGAACGTAAATTATGCTCCATTTTAACAATACTTGTGTCAGTTGCATGCGTAATTTTCAGTAACACTTCTCGCAACGACTTTAGAACAACAATTCTAGTTCCACGCAAAATTAAGAATCCTGTAACACTCAGTTCATTCTTTACTGGAAGGTAATCTGTATAAGGTAGTTTATGCCGTATATCATTGATCAAACATCCCCTAAATGCTGACATTTCGGTGTCATATCTTTTTTCTATTTTGCGCGTAGTGATTGTCGTCCGCGCAGCATGTTTTGCCACAAATCTATTATACTCATTATCTGAAATGAACTATTTAGAATGGTTATAAGCTCAGAATTGGTTTTGTTAAGGAAACTATTCAGACAGTCACTAATGTGTTGTGAGCCAGGTATGTGAACAGTGGTGAACGTATACCCCTGCAAACGTAATTTACCCATCTTTCAATTCGCGCCGACGGTTTTGGTTTTGGCGAAAATAAACATAAATTGCTAAAGGTTAATAAATAAAGGTTTACAGCTCAAATTTAAAACCATATAGCAAAGCGTTCTATAGCCCAAACAATGCTTAAAGCTTCTCTCAATTTGGGAGTATTTATGTTCCGTGTCGATTAACTTTTCTTGTGTAACAGGTAACGTTTTTATCTCCATTTGGATTAGGACGCCTGCGAATCCAATTAGTGACGCATCGCAATTTACTTTAGCTTTCGCGCTTTTATCATAGGAACCGAATTTCAGCACTTGCCAAAAGTTTCTTAAGGTTATCAAATGAGTTTTGCTTTTACTGACCCCTATGAAACCAGGCATTTTTTTCATGTGAGTATTCTAAGTGGTTCTGCCTCGTTGCTGTATTCGGTATATACCGCGCTTTGAAGTTCACTAGGCCTTAAAATGATCTGACCTCGGATGCAATTTGAGGAGCCCTTGCATCTAAAACATTTTCATCTTTTGCAGCGGTCGGACCAAAGCCGTGCTTAGATACAGCATTCCCCATGTACATCAACTTATCCGTTTTGAAATTGCACTTTTCACGATTCAAAGTTCGATCCTTTTTCTTTCAATCGTCGTATGACTTCTTGGAGGCAATTGTCATATTCTTCCTTCATTGTCCCATGGATAATGTAGTCATCCATTAAGTTGTTGATGTTTCTTATATTGAACAATATCAGCTGGTTCTCTGGTAAATTTCCAATGCTCACGAAATACCGAACATCAATTGCGTATTAACACTTTTAGGGCATGCATGCTCTGGTAATTTTCGAAAAGCATAATTTGACATCTTACTAATGCATGGATAATTTACGAAGGTTGCCTTAGTCATTAGATTCGAACCAGTGCATTCTTCGGGAACTGTGTACTTAACATAAATGATGGCCTATTGCCTCTAAGCGGATCCTGCCTGGATCAGGGGAATATATACATATTGTATTTTCTAAAAATCTCACAGACACTAGACCGCTGCACAACCGAAACTCTAGAATTTGGGCCACCTTGTCTTATCAGTGGAACAAGGTATCCGAGCTTTTGTATTTTGTCAGTGGTAAGAACCTACATGCAAATAATGTTTTTGTGTGTTCAATATTTTGTTTATTAACAATCTCAAATTACTTCGTTTATCAAATATCAGCACAATACAGATTTAAAAACCAAACTTTGGACAAAACAAACGAAAACAAACATTTTCATTGCAAGTTTCCGATTGAAAAGGAGAAATGTACAGTTGATTCATAAATGGTTCGTATTGAGATATATATATTTATTTGTTTGGATCCGACGTTCCAGCGCTTACACAATTAGTCAATTTAATTTTTTATGATTTTTTATTATTATATGTTACAGATGTATAAAAAACACTCATAGGTGGCAGATAGAAAAAAACATATAATAATTACTTGATTCAACAGTAAAAAACAGACCGGCCTACCCCTTCCCGTCTTCCTCCCCTTTCCCCTCCACCTTCCCCTCCCCCTAGTCCCTAGACCCTTCCCTTTCCCCTACCCTTCCCACTACCCTTCTCCAACTCTTGACCCTATTCCCTCCATCCCTTTACCCTAGTCCCTGCCCCTTGCACATTCCGTCCCCCAGTCCCTTCTCTTTCCCCTACCCTTCTCCCAACCTTCCCTTAGTCCGTGCCCCTAACCCCTTCCCTCCCGTCCCAATCTTCCCCCAGGGTACCCTCCTCAGAATTACCTTCCCATTCCCCTACCTAGCCCTTCTGATACCCTTTTCCTAGTGACCTAGGGCCCCTGTCACCAGATATCCAAAAAAAGGAAATAATTCCAACAAAAGCATTTTCTATTTATTTGCAATCTATAATGTGTACCTGAGTACCACACATAGTCATCTCCCTATTTCCTGGCTGACATTTAGTGGTGCAAACAGACAACGATCAGAGACTTATCGGAGCCAACGTATAAAAATCAATGGACAATTACTTACAGGTGAAAACAACAAAATCTGAGGTTGATTCTTAAAAATGAAGATTACGGATAAACATATACATTTATAGGGTTAAATAGTGGTATATAGGAATAATTTAAAGGAATAGCCAATGCAGACAACCAGTCATAACTTACATCCATTTTTCTTCAGACTAAAGGGTAATATCTAAAAGGTGCAAACAGACAATAATTCTAAGGGAGATGACTTACGGGATCAAACAGACAGGGGAGCTTTGCATGACCGTGCGACCACATACACGCATCATACGGGTGTTCGTCCTTCGACACCGAGGGACGATAGAAACGTAGACGCAATGCGTCTTTTTACGAAGGCCTGTAGAGACCAACTTGAGCCCCATACCTTTTTTCTACCTTTTTATACGACCGAGTCAACATTAGGAAAATCTTTACAAAATTTGAGTAACATTATGCTTCATGTGTGATTTTCATGTTTAGTAATATCCCTCTAGCACCAAATCAGTTCAAACATTAATCGGCAAAATATATACACACCGTACAAATCCATGTCCGTTATTAATATATATAGTATATATTATTAATACTTAGTATATCTTTTCAAGAATATATTTAGTATTGTCGCGCCAACAATCGACTTACCTAGAACGTGGTTCATTTAATATGGACAAATTCGTTCAAATAATTCAACTAAAAGTTTAAAAAGCCCTATTACACCAATATCATGGAAGGAAAAGTCATTCCATTCACTAAGAGGCACACATTTTCTTTCCAAAATACACATAATATTACTTGAGATAGAATAGTTACCTCCCTTAGATTTACGAAACTTACTTATTATAAAACGGGCAAAATATTTAATAAGCCACTAGGGTCGTGAGGTGCGAGGTACCATATTTTTGCGAGATGACTGTCGTTGTCCAACCCAAGACACGTTTTCCGTGTATTTTATTAATTTATTTTCTCTCTTCTTTTTTTCTTGCTCAAATATATAAAAGCGTGATTTCAAAGAAACAGATTGAGAAAAGGTCTTATATTATAAAGTCTAATTTAAAAAGTCTTGTCATTCTTTATCAGAAATTTGAATCTTGATGCATGCTTATGTATACACCATTGCTTACATGGGTGAAAATGTTGATGGTGGAATCAAAATTATTCGTAAAACTCTTAGAATATCTTTTTTCCATCGTCATATACAAATGACCAGAGTTTCATCAAGTAAATTATTTTAAAAAAAGATATTCAATCAATATTATCACTTGTTTGTGTATCTGTTATAGATTGTAACATGGCTCAAAGATCTAAAAATTATATATATTATTCATTAAATAGATTCGGTCCGAGTTTATCCGGTATGTTATACGAACTCAAAAGTAAAATGATACTTACATTATTAAGCTCAAAATTCCCCCGCCTAAATTGTATTTAATATTATATTTAATTACATAATTGGATTGCTAGATGAATGAATTTTAACGCACGGGTGGGACATTTTTGCTTCATTTGTCAGATTTGACAAAAACGGACTTAAATCAGCCTTTCTCAGAAATTTTCATGTCAATTACTCCATATTCAATGTAAAAAGTGTAATTGTTTTTACGTGCTTATACCCCCGCCTAAAAATCAAAATAAAATAAATATTTTTGCATATAAATGTGGCTGAATAATTAAAGTTAATGACTATGATGGGACATTTTTTGCAAAATGTTTAGTAAAAAAAGATAAACAAAATGTCTAGTACTCCTTCTATATTCTATAGCATCTGATAAGGGAAATTGTTCCTTATGTGACGTTACATTTGATGGTATGCTGAGCGAATGTCTATGGTACTAAACACCTTTGATCCATTCAAGGTCTGCAGAAGGTCTTCAGTCGTTCGTATTGTGTGGTGTACCATTTTAACTGCAGTATAAATTTCTCAAATACTGTTTTAGTACGCTAAAAATAGTTCATCATCATTTAAAAAAAACGGCCCACAAAATTAGTTCTTATCATTTTTATATGTTTGATATAAGACGTGTCCTTCTTTTCTGTCTTATACAATGATCTGAAATCAATAAGCGACTGTAATATAGAGTTTGCAGTTGGACAAACAATTATTTGTTTAATTTTGGTAGTTATGTTTACAAATCGTTCGTGTTGAAGTACTCTCTGTGCTTTAATTAGAAGTATCCGTACTTGCAACGGAATGGGTTGGACTTTAACATAGACCAAAAAAACATTTCACAATTTCGCATTTTCTATTTTACCGAAAACTACGCGTTCATATTCTTTTCGTCGGGGAGTCAATACCTTTTTGAACAGCATTAAGAGCTGAGAAGAGCAAGATTTGCTTTTATTTCTATCAGAGGATTGTGCATGACGTCATTTTGAAAATGGCTGCCATCTTCGGACACGGGAATCCTCTTTCTACTCCGGCAGGTCAATTAATCGGTACGTTCTACTACATTCCCATTGTGGTGCTGTTAAAATGACTTTTTCCTATCAAAAGTTTGTATAGCAACTGTTTTTTCATATCTGCATATCGTAAAAACTGAATCTGGGTGTAGTCCTACTTTTACCTGTCAGGATGTAAACAAAACAAAAATGGCATCAATCAGAGTCATATGATTTAAGAAAATTCTATTTTTAGAAATAATATGTGGTTTGGAATGTTCTTGCAGCTGATGAATTACATCCTGATTGCATTTATATGATTGATTATCTTGTCTTAAGAGTGAATGTATGGTTTATGATGTTTCTAATCAGTGAATTAATCTGAAGTTGAAAGCCACTCTCTAGCTGTCATAATTTTGACTATACTGCACAATTTGTTGTCTATGTATAAATACTCATTAATGATTATCATGTATATCTTTCAAGAAGTATTTATAAAATTAATGTTATACATTGCCACAAGTCTTGTTAATTCATGAATCATTTCCGAGTGTTACACAAGATGTCTTTCATTTTGTTAATTAATTTTTGGGGTCCCACACAGAAAATGCCAAGGGCAAATTCTGAGTCTGAAGGGGTCCCAAGGATGCAGTGGTCATTCTCAATGCTAGTCCCTTGGGGATGCAAGAAATCTGCATCAGGGAAAACCCTGTGCCAGTCATTTATTCAATGGTATTATTACGTCAAAGTACATAAACCTCTGGTAACATTTTTGAAACCTACAAATATATGTGCTATGACAAGGCTTAGCATGAAGTGCTGATCTGTGTTGTAAATATTTATTTATTTTTTCAAGAGTTTGACTCTTATCTTGTTATGAGCGGAAAATTCACTGAAGATGAACTCGCTAAGTTATAAGTCAATGAACATGGATGATGGTGCCATGAAAGTGATGACACAAAAGAAATAAAACAAAATAAAAATGGAAAATTGACTTCATTTTATTCCTTGCCTGTTTATAGTACTGCTTTCTCTTTCTCAGACGATGTATATGAAGCTGTATAGTAAAAGCAATTATTTATATGAATAAGTATTAAGTTTGGTTTAGTTGTTTTACTTATTTATTCAACATTATAATTTATATAATCAGTTCACTATATAAAAATGTAAAGATACAAATAAGGTTGTTATATTTCAAAATTTCCATCTGAACTAAGATAAAGCCATGAAAAAAATGTTAAATTGAATGATTATGATGTTGGTTTTCCCTTTTTTATGGATTATCTTTTATATAACATGTATTAGGTTAAAAAAGATGTATTAATAATTAATTGCAGTATCTTATCAGACTTATTTTACTTATGACTTCAGTTTCCAACATAATGCTGAATGCTATAATGGTCACTTCAACCAAGTATTCTATGTACTGATTCTTGACTCAGGTATTTTTGTATGTACTTGAAGTCAAGTTAAAGTAATAATGGATTGTGTATGCTGATCTTTCCTAGCAACAAACGTGAAATAAGTGACTGAAAATGCATCACATGAAATTGTGACCTTTGAGAGCCTAATCTGTAAAACAGAAACCCCTTCCTTTATTTCAGTCCAGGTACAGCTTCCCTAATTGCAAATTTTCTTCGATCAAATATTTATAATTTTTGAAAGAATTTTTTTTTTCACCTGTGGACTCACCACTGACAGAGATAATACTAGTAATGTTAATCCTATGCAACTGCTATCAAATTTGATGTTTGAGTTCTACAACTTTAAATTTGAATTTGAGATCAGTCTCAGTGAAGATCTTTATTGAAATCAGAACTTTAAAGGGTAAGAGTTGCAGAGATGAAAATCTTGGCCAACAGCTTGTATCTAGATAAATGTGATGGTGTTTTTCTTTTTCTCTTACTTCTAAGAAAGTATACAATCTGTGACTTCATGATTTTTTGTAGACAGCAGGCTAATTGATTTTCATGAATGCTATGATTAAATATTAAAAGAGTCTTGACTATGCAGTCACTTACTGATTGTTATCTTGGAAGAGAAATCAATTCACCGAAAGCTTTTTATAGCAATTTCTCGTATTCATAGGCAAATTACTGAGTGTCTTTCGATAAATAACCAACTGCTTGATTGTCTGTGGGGGTGCATTAATCATATTATAATGTATATAATGGTTTTTATTAATATATTTATACTATGTGTGTGTCAAGCATTCTACTTGACTTAAATGTACTGTGTTAATTTCTGCAATAGTTCCTAATTGATATATGGCCAAACCTGTTAGTATAAGTATGAACAATGGCCACGAAAAGAAGTTGATTTTTATTCAAAGGTTTAGTTGGTTTATGGTATGAACAGAGATGAGCCTAAGAGTGGCCTTTATTTGCTACTGGTCATTAACCACCAAGTTTGACTGTAATTGCAGCAAGAATATTAATTTTATTGATTGGTAGACATTAGGGGTGTAACAGTTAATCGATATACTGGTTAATATTGCAATACGAATTCCAACGTTTTTTACCGGTTCTTTTTTTCTCTGAACTGGTTTTTTGTAGTCATGGCGATGCCACCGATGAAAAGGTCTCAGAAATAAGACAAATTTACAAACAAACAAATTGATCGCTACATATTCATGAAGGTGTGACCGCTATACATACCCATGTTTGATCTGGACACTAGTTGACATGTATATCAGTGCGCGTACGTATATACTTCTGCCTCCGTCATTAACTTTTAAATGTGAATTTGTGCATTTTATTTGCTCATCAATCAAACTCCATTTCATTTTTATAAATGATAGGATCGCTGACTTCATTCTAGCTGTTTGTTTCGAACTCGGTTGAGTCACAATACGCACGGGTAAACACGGGGTTATCTACGTCAATTTGAAAGCGTCTGAGTGAGTCGGACTTAATGTTGTTGACGAATAATGGCACACGCCGCTGATTATAAACTTACGCTTTTATAAGTTGAAACACCCCATCAAATGAGAGGGTGAAACTTTTCTGAATTCTGTTTCAAAATATACATTTTTATGGCAGATAGTCTGTTTTACACAAATCATTCAAACAGTTGTATAAGAGATCATTTGTAACTACACATTTATTTCATATATAAATACATGTATTATCGATCCATTTAAGACGATGCATGTGCATCAATTCCTGCTTTGCTTTTCTGCGCGAAAAACAATACGTATTGCAATATATTTCGATACAGGTTTTGCATATTGCAATATATTGCAATACAGTTTGACCATATTGTTACATTCCTAGTAGACATTGATTGATATTTTCACAGCTCTGCAAAATATGGCACATGCTCACTTGTGTGGCTGAAGATTGTACTTTCATAACTAATACTGTCAACAGCTGCTAAGCTATAGAATTATGACTTAATTTAAAGTTAAATGTAATGAACTCGGCATCACTAAGTATTTCTTGTTGCGGCCTTGATCCAGTCGATAGTATGTTGGACTTGTAACCCAGCGATCTGGGTTCGAGTCCCGGTCGCGGCAGGTCATAACCTTCTACGAAAATTTGACAAAAATGTCGTTTTTCTTCCATATGTGGAGAAGTTGCTCGCTCCTTGTGGGAGGGTAAGTTAGTACTGGTTTGTTACAGTCCAGGAAGACTGGGTAGGTGAAGCGGTCACCATATATAACTGAAAAAATGTTGAAAATGGCGTTAAACCCCAGTGACAATTAGTCACATAAAAACAATTTAAGTATTTCTTAGCCTTTCTTTACTGATTTGATACCTTGTCAGTTGACCTGAAAATATTTGTTTTAGAAACCATTTTTTCTGTCTGTTTAAATCTGATTTTGTCTGGCTTTTATTATTCAGTCAATGGCATCATTGCTATAATAATGTCTTACTATATTATATTTATTGATTATTTATATAATCATAAATGCATATGTATTACTGCTAAATCTGTTTGGTATGTGTGTCTGAAGTCTTAATGTTGTTGGCAGAGAGTATTGATGTTAGTATTATATAGTGATATGGTTGTTTCTGTGGTATAATTAATACTGCACTGATAGTATCTCTATTATGATGTTTTATACTGTTAGAGACCACTCCCAATATTTACACCATATCACTATCAGTCTTCGTGCTGATCCATTAGCTCAAAAGCCTGAGGCTTGTAAAATGTCTGCTCGGGCTAGTGAACTTTCTCAAAAGAGGTAAATGTTAATTTTAAATAATTTTTCCTGAGGGGAAGAAACCTGTAAACGGCCACTGCTATAGAAGGAAAAACCTACATTTCAACTTGATAATCAGACCAGATAACAGACTTTTGACCCAGTCTAGAAGGGGTCCAGTTTCCAGGGCTTATACATGTACCAGGGTTTTCTACTGGACATTATATTTTTTCCGCCACATGTACGAAGGGGTGGGCCATTTGGTAATTTGGTACTGCTTAATTTGATTTTTTTTTCACCTTTTGAAGATTTTTTTTTCGCCATTTGCGAAACTGGCGAATGGCAGCGAAAACCTTGATGTGCTGTAGTATGATAACTACCTATCTATTGAATTTTCTAAATCATTGATTTTTAGTAATAAAATCATTTTGTCATCTGTTCATCTATAGACTGGGTAAAATTATTGAAAATCATTATGACGAATGAGAGTGTCTATCATTTGCATGTATGTTCTTTTAGTATAATGAATTTTATGCAGATTCAGACATATTTTATCAATATTATTTCAATGGATTAGTATTTCTCTGACGGTTTTAGTAGATGTGGTTGCCATGACAAAAGTTTTACTAGGAGTGTTAAAATGAGTTTGTATTATGTCTGAAACAAATTATTTCCCTTTTTACTTGGCAATGTTAATAAATTTGTTATGGTGCACAGTTAGTTTGAACCATTAATTTGAATATTGTGCAGTCTTATTTTGTCAAATCTATAAATCTAGAGAAAAGAAAAAAAAGAACTCAAGTGATGTATGAAGTTATATAATAATTGAGCTAAACACCAAATTGTACAATCAGCTTATTTCTTGTTCTTCAGAGAAAGCTACAGATGGAAATCAGCCGTCAGAAAACTGGGGGTTATATATGGAAGTTTGTGACAGAATTAATGAGACTGATGAAGGGTGTGTACATGAATACAGTTATACTTATGTTTGTGCTCTGTATAATTAACTGTATTATCTATAAATAATGCAACTTTACAGTTTTTGAGGTCAATATGGTGTTGTTATGATCTGAAAATAGTATTGATTGATGACTAAGTCAGTGATATCTTTGACAGGTCTACATTATTGCTTTATTATAGACCTATACAATATTCTGCACTGTAGATTAATAAGATTTTGTTATAGCAGATTGTATATGGTGTGTGTATATATGTGTGTGTGTGTGTTATTACTGAATTTGTAGTAATTACATCTGTATTATATAAGACTTAAGAGGGATTAGGTTATGCTTATAATAGGAAGCTAGAAGTAGTCATACATAGCTTTGTATATTTTCTGTTTTTAAATTTTGCATCTTAAAGTTATAGCAATTTAAATCAGTAAAGCTGAGTGTAATGTCTACCTTCTGAATGATGTTAATAAATTAATTCATACAATATTTACCCTCTTAAGTCAGTTCAAGTTTAATGCAGTCTTATTATATTTTCTCAGTAGATCTTAATTTAATTAATTTTGAGGTCCTATAACTATGAATTTAATGTGATACTTTGTTCATTGTTTCATTGTAGACCTAAAGATGCTGTCAAGGCTTTCAGAAAACGACTGAACCAGAGCATGGGTAAAAATCACACTGCAGTTTTGTATACACTTACAGTAAGTTAGTTAATGAAATAAATAATAAGACCCTTTACAAGGGATGTTCGAAAAGAATTGCTTATTTCTATCTGGAGACTTCAAATGTCAAGTTAGCCCAAAAGTGCTCATTTCATGCCCTTGAAGTACTCCCCATGGCTAGAAATAAAAAGTTTCAGCCGATGTATTCACTTCCTGAATGCGTCACTGTACACTGATTTGGGCATAGTAATAAGGTACTTATGAATGGCAGATCCAAGTGCCTGTCGGGACTTGTATTTCCGCCCAGCAAGAAATGATTTCAGTTTCGGAAACAAAAAGAAATCACTTTGGGCAAGGTCTGGGAAATACGGGGGGTGAGGCAAAACAGTTACTTTTTCTTTCTTCAAAAACACTGTAACTATCGTGAAGGTATGAGCAGGGGCATTGTCATGTAGAAGACGGATATGTATAAAACCAGTGGCAGGGGGTCGTTTCTGATAATACTTTTTCAGTTTGGTCAGGACTATGTCTTCATAGTACTTTCCGGTGATGCTTTTGCCCTTTTTCACAGGCACTTTTATTGCGACTCCTACACCAGAGAAGAAAATTGCATACAAAACCTTTTTTACACTCAAAGACCGTTTGGCAATTATTGGGCGTTTGCTGTGTTTAGTGACCCAGATCTTATTGCTAGCCTTTCTGACGGGCTCAAAATTATGGACCCAAGTTTCATGTTGTGTAGATATTGAATAACCGTATTCAGGTATTTATTGGTTTTTATCGTGCCTCACGTGGATATTGAGATAGAGGACAATAAGAAATTCATTTTGAACATCCCTCGTAGTTGGTACCCGTCATGTCTGTCCCTTATTATCCATACTCTTCTAATCCAGAAACCTTAATTCAGACCAGTTTTGTCAGTCCCAATCAAGAGGTTTGTATACTTTGGCCAGAAACAAACATTTCTAATTTGGACATATCCTATTGCCCAAAGATATGACACATTCTAATTCCAGAACATTACTATCTCAGACTTTTCCCGTTGTCCAAACATATTAAATCCAGATATATAATCTGTATGAAGTCTAATCCATAAACCTTATATACTTTTACTTCTCCCTTAATCTAAGCACATGATATTTAAAGCATAGTATAGAAAATAGCCTACATATTCTCTAGTTTTGTAGTATTGCTGTTTCATTTATACATACTCGGAGATGATAATATGTGATTAGTATCATCATTGTCTTATCATAATTAACCTAGAAAAAGTAAAAGACAAATTAATAGATTTGAGCTTGGAGACCAATCTCAAGTTTTATTACCTCAGGCCCAAGTATGTATCTTTTTAGCTCACCTGAGCACGTAGTCGTCCACACCTGGGGTTTCTAATGCTCTAGTGGTCACACTTTCGAGTGAATCTTCATCAGACCTGGTCAGAATGTTTGTATTAATGATCTTTAAAAATTGTGCGAATATGGGTCATCTCCGGTCAAAAACTAGGTCAGCATACCAGAAAACTTTGTTAATGCTCTAGAGGTTGCAATTTTGATTGAATCTTCATCAAACTTTGTCAGAAGCTTTGTTATAATAATATCTTGGACAAGTTGGAACATGGGTCATCTGGGGTCAAAAACTAGGTCACCAGGTCAAATCATAGAAAAACCTTGTTAATGTTCTAGGGGTTGCAGTTTTGATTGGAGGTTCACCAAACCTTGTCAAAATGCTTGTTTTAATGATGTCTTGGTTAAGCTTGAACATGATTCATCTGGGGTCGTAAAGTAGGTCACCAGGTCAAATCATAGAAAAACCTTGTTAACCATCTAGGAGTCACAGCTTTGATGCGATCTTCACCAAACCTTGTCAAAAAGATTGTATTAACAATATCTTGACAGGTTTGAATATGGGTCATCTGGGGTCAAAAATGAAGTCACCAGGTCAAATCTTTGGAAAATCTTGTTAACCCTCTATAAGTCAGTTTTGATTGGAGGTTTACCAAACCTTGTCAAAATGATTGTCTTAATATTTTGGTTAAGTTCGATCATGGGTCATCTGGAATCAAAAACTAGGTCACCTGTTCAAATCACTGGAAAACCTTGTTAACCTTCTAGAGGTCACAGTTTTGATTGGATCTTCCTCAAACTTTGTCGTAATGTTTGTATTAATGATTTCATGAACGGGTTTGATCATGGGTCAACACAGGTTAAAAATTAGGTCACCAGATCAAATCGCAGGAAAACCATAGAAGTTGCTACCTTTACTCAGGTGAGCAAAAAAGGGCCATTTTGGCCCTCTTGTGTGAGTAAAACCACCGAGTTAGCAAAATGAATTGATGATGTTGACATCACCACTTTAGTTATATCCACTAACACATTATGTATTGTGCATTTTATATTTCAGTGTTTAGAAACATGCGTAAAGAATTGTGGAAGAAGATTTCATATTCAAGTTGCTAACAAGGATTTTCTCAATGATATGGTTAAGGTTATTGGACCAAAGTATGACCCACCACAGGCTTTGCAGGAAAAAGTTTTGAGTATGATACAGGTAATGTTCGTTAATTTATGCTCCTATGTGTTTGGTTGGTTTTGGGTTGATGGGTTTTGGATGAGGTAGTGTTTTACGGAGACAAGATTTTCTGTATGTGTTTTTCTATGAATCCTTTTCTATATTGTAGCTAGCTTGCTTAGCTGAATAGGGAGTGTTGGGCGATCCCATTTGCTTATAATAAATATGTGTATGTGTATAGTTATGTTACTCTGGAGGAGTCTTAACTATCAACCATATGCAGAACAAGTCATTTTAAGTTGGTAATTTATCTGGGGGCCTTGTTTTGCCAAGCTGGTATGACCTTTCACCTTCATTTTCCATAACTCTCTGTCTTGTATGAACAAAGATATGAGCATTAGCATATTTAATTCATGTATTTCATAATTATGTTCATTGATACTTTTATGTATGATATCACCAATAAAGAAAATATTTTTGTGTGAAGAATTTCAATCTGATAAAAGTTGGATTCAGAATTTTTGCTTCATGTGCTTGACAAAATAAGGAAAAATGGTATCAGAAAATACATTAATAATTTGATTTCAACTGAATTGCACTACTGTTTTAGATATTCTTTAATTTCAACTTGGTACTAGCTCTTATTTGTTAATTTCAGACTTGGGCAGATGCATTCAGAGGGGCCCCTGATTTGAAAGATGTGGAAAAGGTTTACCAAGATTTAAAATCTAAAGGAATTGAATTCCCAATGACTGACTTGGATAATCTGGCCCCTATACATACACCAGCTAGGGTAAGATTCCTAAATATCTAGTAATTCCTTTTTTAAGGCGAAATAAAGAATTACATGAGGACAAAAAGTAAATTATGATCTTTGTCATGATTTAATGAATAAAATTATTGGTATATTGTAGTGTCAATAACGTTATTTTAAATTAATCAAAATACATTGCTAAAGATGTTTTTATTTCTACCTTGAATTTTATTACATGAAAGATAAAAGCAATACTCCATGAGATATGACCTCAATCTTTTATTCGTTGTCTTATATTTTCTTACTCACATGAGCAGCTTCTACCTTTGATGATATGTGTATAATTTACTAAGTTAAAGTATGAACTAAATAAAACCTCACACAGTTACCACCTCAATGTGATGTCTTCATCAGCTTGATATTATGTGGGGCATCCACGGTCGAGTGGTTATGGTTTGTGACTAGTAATCACCAGCCCCTCCCAGCTGTTAGTTTGAATCCCATCTTGTACTGGACAGATTTCAGATGTGAGGAAGCTATCTTTATATTTTATCGGTCAGCATTTTTATGCAGGTGTACACCTGGGGTCTTCCTCCACCATCAAGTGACCAAATGACTGGCTGTTTATGCAATGTTAAACTCCAGTGAGAAAGTCAGTATTATGACTGTTTTTTCTGTATTTGTGTCTATGTTCCTTCTAAATTTGTGTTTTGTTACCATTTTACAGACACAAGGTGGTGTTGATCCTGAACCAATTTCCAGAACCAGAGGCAGTACCACAAACAGAGCAGTTAGTATTTGTGCTTTTATTATATTCTTCACTTGAAATTCAGTAATGCGTTGCTTTCTGTGCAATTCTTATTGATGAATATCCCGCTGTTAAGAACAGTTTCGTTAGAGCTGTTTCTGTCAATAGTTGAAGAAATTTATCACAAAAGTTTTATTATTTTACCAGATATTATTTCAGTGATTTTTGTGCATTTTCTTAGGAGAATACAAGCACTTTCCCCAGGCCAAAAAAGGATATATTTTCCTCTTAAGTGCTATTATTTCTCCAGATTTCCCCTTTTTATGATTTATCATGCTATATTTTCCCCTTTTAGTGATGTGAAGGTAGTTTTGAAAATTTAAAAAAAATGCATTTATTCTTTGATTAATAATTTTTCTTTTATTGGATATGGTTGTCAAAATTAGAGTTGTCTCCCTTTTATAATGTTGTTATTGTACAATATAGACTGTACATGTGAGAGTATTATTTGAAAGCTAAATTATTTGATTATTATTTTATTCTTTTTGGTCTTTTTGTATTATTTTGTAGTCCATTTTGATTGAACATTGTTTTACCTTATTTTTAAGACGTGCTTTGCTTAAACAATTACACCCATATTTTGTTTTAGATTTAGTGTCACTAATTTGAACTTCACTAAACTCCATTTATCAGTTTTTTCCAGCAATATCATTTAGCATCATCCAGATTGTAGACCGCATCGTTTGTGTAGTTTTATTTATATAAAATAGAATCATATCTTTCAATCACTCATCATTTAGTCTTTTAAGCATTGCATCATTGTTATAATTTATCTATGTCCGTAGAATGTACAATTTAACAAGTTTTTTCTCATCAGTCTGCTTATGTGGTTGAAGACGAGGAGGAGGTGATGGAGGTGGTCTTTGATATTGTTCTGTTGTATTGAGAGGTTCTGGAGGGGTGTTTTTGTCTTATTGTTCTCAATTTAACATTTAATAAAAAGAGTTATTTATGAATTTACTGCCCTTGTCCATAGCCTCTCTCATTCCAGTTTTGTGATACTTTAAAGTCTTGATCCTGTAGTCCTACTTCCAAATTTCTGTAATTCATAAATTCTTATTGATATTACCTGGAGACTGAACTCTCTTCCTTGAATATATTGGATCCACCTGCTTAGCTCAACAGGTAGAGCATTTTGGTTTGCAGGCCTTGAGTTTTCTGAGTTTGAACTTAGGCCCCAACACATGTTCTTTGTGACTATTCAATGATAGACATTAAGTCTAAAGCCATTTGTCGGCTGAACTGAGGGATTCATGTAGAATGATGGCTTTTACTTGAGAAGATCAAGGTTAAGATGTAATGTTTTATTTTTCTATGGTTGCCTGAGTATGGTTCTTTGTATGTCTGAGATTTTCTAAATAAGGACAGTTCTTACTAGTTGTTATTAAGCAGGTTATCAATCTGTGAAAGAAAAGGTAAAGGACTCTTTAAATCATTCGAATGTACCTTTAAGCTGGAGGGCTTCATAACTTATTTGATGATAATCATGACCTATCATTGTTTCTTCATAAGACTGAAGTTGTATTTATGATGTGCATGTGTGTTTTTTGTGATGTGCATGAAGACTTAACTTAGGTCTCTATGAAGCATGAATGTGTCTAGCAAATTGTCTCCAGATAAATTGAACAAGGCAGTTTGTACTTTGATTCCTAAGTACCTTCTTATGTTGTTTGTGTTTGTTTAATGGATATTTTATTGTTCCATGTTATTGAACTGATTACACCGGATGTAATAATATTTTCCTCATTTATTTGTATGTGCAAGACATTCATTGACCTTATTTTTTATATAACGTTATTGTAATTTGCCAGTCATAGCTAACCATTTGTACAATTTGTGTCTTGTTGATTTTCATTGTCGATTCTATGATTGTATGATGCATGCTTCAAGTTCATGATTCCACTTCAATTTACAATATGCATTCATGTAATACATTCAGTTATTTGTAATATTCAAACTAGCAAACCTGACTATAACATTATATTGGCTCAAAGCCATGAAGTCAATGATATGAAATTAGTTTCAAACTGCACCCTTGCTTTTGACCAATTCTAGAAGTGTTTGATTTAAACTTTATTTTAAGCAATGAGCAAAACAAAGAACATATACAAAATTGTGTTATACATAATTATGCTTCGGATTGGAAAACAAGGTCATAGCGACACTTATATTAATTCCTTTCCTTTCAAGGAAGTGTTTGAACTGCTCAAAGGTTTATGTTTATGTTCCAGTCTGTTGTAGCTTTCAAGAACTCTCAGCGAGTTTGATTTTTCATACCAGTAATAATGTAATTATGCTCCTTAAGTTTTCCTTGAAACCAAATCAGACTAGAACATAAATTAGGTATGAGATATAATCAGAAGTCAATGGACAATGATAGTATACTTGAAAACATTCGAAACAACAGCTGATCAATAGAAATACCTTGAATCAATAGATTTTTTCTACCATCTGTAAATAACAGTTACCATCTTTAATGAACCTCTCTTAAACACTTATTCATTGACAATGATATAGTAGACAGTTTGTACCTCTTGAATACAGGCTACATTTTTCTCTCTTTGATGATTTTTGTTCATATGTTTCCTGTATTTTAAACGCTTTATTTTAGGCAGGCAGGCATCCTGGTCAAGTGATCTCACCAGCCCCAGTCCCTGTACTGCCACGCCCGGTTGGTGTACCAGTTGTACCTACACAAGAACAACTGGCCAAGCTGAGAAGTGAGCTTGATGTTGTTCAGGGGAATGTGCGAGTTATGAGTGAGATGTTAACAGAACTGTCTCCTAGTAATGTAGATTCTTCTGATTTGGAATTATTACAGGTAACATTTCAGTTTATACTCGGCTTAAATTGAGCTCATGGCATCCTTTAACCTTACTGAACCTATTTTTTCTGCCAACTCTACTTTTTTTCGGTCTTTGTCAATTTTTTCTTGTGGATATTTTCTTATGAACTATATCTCAAGTATGTTTTTTTAAAAAAAGTGTTCCAAAGTTTTCTTGGGCTTTCCAAAAATAGATATATTATCTAAAACCTGATTCTTACCCTTTTATTATATTTATGTAAATAAAAAATATTTTTCCATAATTCTACAGGTTTATCGTTTTTAGCCACATAGCCATGATTTTTCTCGTTTTAAGACTTATTAGCTTAGAAGTTCTTGTAGAAAAATACAACATGTCTGTTCATATGTCGGAAAATCTATATCCTTTAGGTTAGAAAACTGACTTAAAACACAAATACAAGAAATGATTTTGAGAAATAAAGTCATTTTGGAACCATAATAAAGCAAACAGCAAAAGGAAAGCATAAGGTCTGTAGTTTTATTACTTGAAGTCAATGTTTCTTGTCCATGTCTGTTTATGTGTGTATTTTATATATCAGGAATTAAACAGGACCAACAGACAGATGCAGCAGAGAATTGTTGAACTTTTAGATGGCATTCCTAATGAGGAAGTTACAAGTAAGAAAGATGAATTCGTTGTTTTTAAATATATCTAGTATTGTAAATGATATACAACTATTGCCTTGTGTGAGACCTGAATTAAAATTTTGTTTGTCTGAGGCTGGTAACCAATATCCTAAAAAAGAAAGATGGTTTGTCAGCATTTAATTTTCATCCTTGGACAAATGAAATGTAACATGCAGAAATATTAATGTCTCATATTGTAGAGTAAAATCCAGCAGATTTTTATAGGGTTGTGTCATACCTGCAGAAAGTATTTTCAATTGGTGAATTACTTTATTTCAGTCTCTTTACATAAATGAAGTAAAATGCACTGACAAGTATTAGTTGGAAGCTAAGGAAACCAGACTATGTCATTAGACCAATGTTCTTTAACCCTGTTTCTGAAGGCTATAAAACCATTTCAATAAGTACAGTGTCAATCAATTTCAGATGAATTACTTCGAGTAAATGATGATTTAAACAATGTATTTCTACGCTATGAAAGATTTGAGAGATACAGAACAGGACAGACTGGACAAACACAGGATGTTGAACCTGCTGCTAATGATTCAGTTCATCCACCATCATATAATGATATTGTAAGTAACCATGGTAACATGTTGTTTTACACTTTTTCTATAAAAAGATTCTATTCTCTCTTTGTTCCATAAATATATAAATATGAACTTTACTGAATTCAGTAGAACAAGGTTATACATGGTTCATACATGCCTGAAAAAGTTTCTAAATTTCATCATTGGCCTTAAAAAGACCCTAAATTGAACTTGAGACTTGGATGTCCCCAGTCATTGAAAACAACATGGATAGCAACCAAATATATCCTTAAGAAGAATGCAGAAAGTCAATGCAGTCATTTCATTGGACATTGGAGATTGTCGATATCTCCGCTTTAATATTTGTTATCCCATTTTTCGGACATAGTACTAGTGTAGTGTCCATGAAGTGGACTTGACCATGATTAATATAAGCAAAATTGCTTGTTTCACTAACCAGCTAAAATAAATCAGTATAAACTATTTGTTGTTGATGGCAGCAATTATTTCCTTGGATACAAGGGGTGACTACAGCTACTGAATTATACAGTCAATAAAATTGCTGCTGTTTACATCAATGTCTATTACAAATGAAGATGTGAATTATACCAAATATCGACATGCTGGGAAATGTATTATGGGCCCAAAAAATGTTAGATTGGCCTTAAAAAATCCTTGAATTTCTTGCTTCAGTTCCTGCATGAACCATGTTATAGTGAAATGCCAGGGACTTTAAAAATGCTTTATTATATCTATATTTAAATACATCCTTAACAATGAAATAAAGAAGGGCATGTTCAGGGAAAAAATAAATACTTCACTGTATCTGATTTCTCACTATATCTGCGATCACTGTAACTGTGTTTTACTGTATAAATTTATGAATAAATTATTGTACAAATATCTTATAAGCCGTATTTTAAACAAGACAGAAATAAAATGGAAAAACTCCTTCATTTGTAAGGATATGTTCAACATTATATTGGTTAAAATTCGTAGTAAATTTGTACATCTTTTTGTTCTTACTGACTGTGAAGTAGAATCAGGTTTACCACATTTTGAGTTGACCTAATTTTCTTCCTGTCTAGTTAGATCAGTCAATAGCTCATTTATCTCAGAGTTTATGTTAGATCATTATACCACAAGTTCTTATAAGGAGTGTTTTACTTAATGTTTTTAGGAATATATGTATATGTGTATGATTTCAGGTACAACCAACACCAACTCCAGCTCCTGCTGTAGGAAACCTGATTGATCTTGGAGAGGATACCACAACGACCACTACAGAAGTTGCTAATCAAATGGCAAAAATGAGTAAGATCAACTAGTAATATTTGTCTGAGACTTACAAATTTATTAAGTATGTGAATAATTAAATGGTGACTGATTTATCTTATCTTGCCAATGTTTGAATAGTAACCAGTTTGTGGGTTATCTCTTGTACAAGTAAAACTTATTTCAACAAATGATGCTTCAAATGTTTCCCTTTAATCTGTGCAGGACTTTTGTTTTGCACAAAATATTGTATATATGATATGCTCTTAACACTCTTGCTCATATTTTTGTTAAGTTTGCAGTGAGTTGTTAAGGCATAAAATTTTTAATTTGTCATATGTTAAGTATTTTATTGAGGATATTTTTAGATCTTTGTTTTAATTTACTGGTTTTTAGAAGTGAATGGAGCGCAGGAGGATGATTTTGATATGTTTGCTCAATCCAGAAAGTCATTTGATCAAAACAAAGAAAGCATGGGGTAAGAGTTTAATATTTGATCTTTTTATATATGGTTAATTCTGATTGATTCCTATTTGACATTGGTTTCTGATTGAAATATGTCCGATGATTCGTTTCAACAGAGCATCTATGACAGAAGCTTGCCTGATTAGCTCTGTTTTTTAAGAGCTGAATCATAAGGTCACAGGTTCCTGGAGGGTTTGGTATGTTGTTTGTATGATTTCAGTTTGGAAGTTTGTGCTGGAGTGCAGAACTGTTGTTCTTTAGGTTCATGGTCAGTGCTTTCTGTATGTCTCTTCAGGATTGAAGAAGATTAAGAATATCAATCCTTTAATAATATGCTTTAGTTTTTGGGGGCCACTTAAGAAGCTGTATGATTTAGGATTATATTGTGTACTTTTTCAGGACTGGCACAAATTATGTGAATGAAGACCAGTTTGGTCAGGGCATGGGTGTTGGTCATGCAGTCAACAAAAAATCATTGGTAGGTTTCCTTGGTGTTTATATTATTCTAGATAATAATTCATGATGTTAACTTATGACTGTAGCATGAGCAGTAATCATTACATTTAAAAGTCGGTCATTGGAATCTCGCTAATGCTACATTTATATATCAACTAGATTTTTAATCATTTTGTAAGGTTATTGGAGTGAGTCTAAATGTCTGACTCAGAATGCAGGTTTGTTACTAATCAAGGGTTTGAATTTTTACCAGTGGCAGATATAGCCAATCAAAGTCTTTGATTTTTATGCATATCATATCTAGCCAATCAGAGGCAGGGATTTTTACCAGTGTCAGATCTAACTAATTAGATTAAAGTTTTCATTGCCTGATCACCAAAACGTTTTTGAGGTCCCAAATTTTAGTATAATGTCCTTGTTTCCTTATTTTCCGGCAAATTACATTAGTTTAGTCTTCAATATTTGGGATTTAGGTTTTATCCCATAGGTCATTGAGGGATTGAAGAAAAAATAAAACTTCCAGACTTGAGTCCAGTCTCCAATGCCATGTCAGTCTCTGATTGGTTGTTTATATGCATCATTATAAATAGACTAATGAAAAAGAAGCATTCTTAGACTGGTATTTACATCCCACAGTCTAGTGTTCTCTAGGTGAATTACCAAAGATATGTGTATATTGATATTCCAACATTGTAGCCAAATGATGAAGAAACTCTTCAGGTAAACACTGGACTTGGTGTTGTGTGCTTGGCATGGTTTAGTTAACACAAACATACATAATCTCATCATACTTTAGTTTATTAACATTCCTACTAAATTCATTGTTTTAGATGACTTCTGGTTTGATAACTTTTTATTTTACTATAGAAAATACTGTGTATAGTTTACCAATTGAAACTCCTAAGCTTCCAAAATGAAACGTGATTCAGACATTCATGAACCTATCTTATTTCATCTTCCCTTTCAAAAAAAACAGTGAACCATGAACCATTTTAGGGATACCATTTCCCAAAAATACTGGAGTTTTATAGAATTTGGACATTCTACGAGTTCTAATGAAAACATGTTCTACAAGGAACCTTAGAAGTTTTGTTCTGTGTAAAAAAAGATCAAAAAAGGTCCATATTAAAATTGCTAATTTGATTTATGTGGTAAAGTATGTGCTGATTTGTCTAGAGATACTCAATCGTTCTTTTGTAATCAATTCTTATATGTGAAACGAAATTGTCGACTGCTTGCTGATGAATGATCAGTAACACATGAGCCCCAATAATGTCAATTGTGTGTAATGCTTTTTTGAACTTTTGTGAAATTACGAGGCATTGCTTGAGAACAAATTTAGATCAATTTTGTTACCAGGCATTTTCGTTACCTTTTACATTATATTAACATAATATAACACAGTTATTTGTGTTTAATATCATATTCAGAAGTCCTGTAAAACACATTGTAATGGTTTTAGTACTTTTCTGTGTAACCAATAGGACTTTTTTCTGTGTAACCAATAGGACTTTTTTCTGTGTAACCATATTGGTAACATGCATCGTTTCTGTGGTTTATAATCATCAGAGCTTTTCTTTTAGCTATTAAATATTTATATTAGATTGGCTAAAGTTATTAATCCTTTAGTTTTAGAGAAAAATTGTATCGTGGTTATTTTCATAGTTCATATCTTGTACGAATTCTTGGAATAAGAAAGAAAGGGCCATTTGTAAAATATTATTAATTTGTTGTAATGGTGATACTGCAAATTTCAGTTTGCTTTGAAGGTAGATTTTAATTATAAGCATGCTGCCTCATATTTAGATAGATACAGACTAAGTATTCAATTGCATTAAAATAAGAATTCTTTCAGAGTATTTAACATAGCAGAAAGATCCATTTATTATGCTTTCAGAATGAATATTTCCATTATTAGCTCATCTGTTTCAAAGAAAAAGTTGCGCTATCATGATCCCTGGGTCGTCGTTGTCATTGTGGTGATTGTCATCATTGTCATACAAAAACTTTAATGTTGCCCATTACTCAAATGCTTTTAAAGATATCAACATGACACTTGGAATACTTGATTGTCATGACAAGGCACAGTTTCAAGACTGGGGAATTATTCTGAAAGGTATGGGCCTTTTTAACTTAGAATTTTGGTCAAAATTATACCTTACTGTGTTCAAACTCAAAATCTCAAATGTGGCCCCAGTTGCTGACATGTAAAGCAGATGAGCATTGGTGCTGCATTATGGAGTTCTAGTTTTTAATTATACTTAACCTCAAAATGTTGCGTTTACATAAAGCAATCAATATTTTATGAATGGCCTCTTACAGGATTACTTCTTGTGCATTATCACTATGATGCATGCTTATCCAGGAATGCTATTTATTCTGTGCATTTCAATAACTTTATTTGCTATTTATTATCCATGCTTAAAGAGTATGTTAATCTGTATAATTTTAGTCAGCAGTTCAAAGATCAAAGGTTTGTTTATATTTCTTGCTACCAATTTCTTTATTTGCCCTCATGTGCTGCTTAAACCTCAAGTGCATCTGTTTCAAATGATTGACTTTAAACTCCTTTGAATTAAGTGGATTTGAATGTTACTCTGATTCACATTCCATAATGTTACAAGAATGAGGCATAGTTATACAGCCAAACTTGTGAACAAAGGCCTCATTTGGGAAAAACAAAATGTGTCCTTTATTGCCAGGTGGTCTTTATTTGGAGGTCAGTTTGTTCTAAATAATCAGTGACAGTTTTTCAAAGAATGGTCTTTATTCACAGAATAGTCAATATTTAGAAGTGGCCACAAACACAGGTTTGACTGTAGTTTGAAATTATCACTATTGAATATTTGTTATTACAAGTTATCATGCTTTTCATAAAATTTTGGTTTGTGACAGAGGATCTCTGTCTAAGGCATTTGTCCACTGTATTTACCAGAATTATTGTTTATAGGACTAGAGCCAAACAGATCATTTTGTGCCCATCAAGTCTTTACCTTTAATAGTGCATTAGTTAACATACTTTAAAGAATCCATCATGATATTTTGAAAAATTCGATGTTTTGTCAGTCTAAATGATAATAAGTTTTATAAGCATTGTACTATGGATGAAGTGACAATTGATTCCAATTTTGTGCTAGTTTTTGGGAATTAGTTATGTTGTGTGCATGTTCTAAAAATTAATAATGTGCTTTTTTAACTTCATTTCATTACTGTAGATAAGCTGCATGTTAATGTACTATTGGTTTCAACCTTAGCTGCCTCTCTACCAAAATGTGTAGATTTATAAGTGATAGAACTAAAATTTATGTATGCTTGATCATAGATTAATTCATACTTGACCATAGACAGGGGGTTTTTTTTAATAAGAAAGTGACGCCAATAATCGGCGTCTTCCCCTCGACATTTTTTCCCCCAAAGAAGCATTTTTCCCCTCGCTAGGATGCATAATTCCTCTTTGAAGCTATTCAAAGATAGGCAATTTCAGTGTTAGTAGATTTAATTCAGCCAAAATATCCATCAGACCAAGGTTTATCGGCATTTTTATGTAGAGTTTATTTGTTTTGTAATGATTGAGCAAACCTATTGGGATTCCCCAGCTTTATAACGATGTCTGCTGAACCAGTACGAATGAGCTGATTGCCTGCGATAGTTTAACGATATACATAGTGAACCAATACTAGATCCCAGCCCGTGATGCATGCGTGGAAGCAGGTGCACGTTTCCATTTCCGATAAAATGACGCACAGTTGATGAAATTAAGAAATACGATATCGGACACAAAGCATGCTGAACGGGTAAACTCCTTTTTTGCAGTAGCGATTAAAGATACCATCCCTAGGCCAATCGACGCTTGATTCACTCATGAGCATAAATCTTTGGCCAGGAAATCTAACTGATCAAGACTATGAAAGTGTGCTAGACCTGTTCAAATGTAGAAAAGACAAAGATATGGACCTGTAGATTGTTGTTTTGAATGCTATTGTCATGATCATTGATTCATGAAAACATTGGTTTTGGTTACGTGACAGTGTATCAATATTTGATAATTTCCCCAAATTTCCCCTTTCGCGTGATTTTCCCCCTTTTGACCAGCATCCAGTGTCTTTTCCCCAAGCCCTATAAAAAAACCTGATAGATTTATATATGCTAGGCTTAGATTTATGAATGCTAAACCTTAGATTTGTGTACACTAGATCTAAGATTTTTAATGTTAAAACTTAGATTTGTGTATGTTAGACCTTAGATTAATGTATGCTAGACTAAAAATTTATGTATGCTTGACCTTAGTTTTATGTTCACAAGATTTAGTATTTATGATTGTAGACCTTTTATGTATGTATGCTATGCCTTAAATTTATATATGTGGGACCTTAGATATGTGTATGCTATATTTAGGATTTATGTATGTTTGACCTTTCATTTGTCAGTCCTTGAATTTTACCTGTTACCCTTCCCTGAATATGGCAGAATTTATACATTCATTGCTACAGTCATGTAACTCTATTAAGAACACCTTAAGCCTTCTTTTTTGTAGGGATTAATCATTTGTTAGTTTCAAAAAATATTTAAAGTGTCACATTCATAGTATCACTTGACAATATGTACATAAATAAATAAGTTTTAAAATGAATATAGAAGGAAAGCATGTGTCTTTTTTAGTATTTCTTTAAAAATATGATTTGAAGCTATTAACTGCTCTCTTTCAATATTTGACTTGAAATTTGGTACATGAGTAGTTGACAGTTCAAGATGTCCTCTCCAAAATATTGACATTGACTTTTTTTTCAAAAGTCGTATATAGCTCCAAGTTTTTTTTAATTTTCTGATTATAACATAAATTCTTGCTGGAGAGACATGGTCACATGTATTGAAAAAGCAATACCTACTTGATACGTACTATGTTGTTTATAACACATTTGTCAATTTCTATGTTATTATAGTTACAAGATAAAGAGACTGATTATGATGAGATGGAACAATGGTTAAAACAGCATGAAGAAGCCACTGGTGCTGGCAAACCAGAGGAACCGATCTCTAGTTCCGGTAAGTCTGTGGTTTCTGTGGTAACTTTTTGTAGAAGTGTATGTTCTGAAAACTTCAAAATATACATTTACGTTTGGCTTCTTTGTACTGTAAGACTGCTAAATGCAATGTCTAAGAAAGGTAAAAATCCCTTTCAGATATAACAAGTAAATGTTTTATTATGAACTCAATTTTGGGGCAACCTTGTTTGGTTTGTTTCCAACAACTTCTATAATTAACAAGAGTTTCTATGTTAATGTATTTATATTCATGTCTGTTAGTGGCTTTTATGTTTTATAAATAAAATGTGGTGTCATAAACTGGATTTTGGAGTCAAATATGGGTTGTTTTTTGGCCAAAAGCTTGAATACTGCATAAAAAATCATTTGTTGGTTCCTCTTATTTTTAAGAACTCTTAATTCTAATTTTGAAATGTATTTGAGCTGATTAATTATTGTTATAAAAATTATACTTATTAAAATGTAACACTAATTGTTATAGTAATCTTGTTGATGTATCTACAAGTTTGCGTTAAATGCTTTTGACCAAATAAAGTGGCATGTTCATGCGTATACCTGTATTTATTAGACTTTAAATTGTTAATTTTATACATGTTTTTACATTATTCATTATGCATTTAGAGAAATAATGTGTCTTGTGGACAAAGGTACGTTCCTGCATGAAATTGTGTCCCCTTTGTTGTTCAACTTTCCTCCAAATTTTGCTTTTTACTTCAAAGCTTTACAAAAAACAAAGACAAAATTACTTTTGGTTGAAAAGGGAAAGAAATGTTTAAATCATAATCCGTATCGTAGATTTTTTTCATAGATTTACGCTACTTTGTCTCACAGTTTTCTACCCTAAACTTATTTTTTTTATGGTTTATCGGATGTCTGGCTGGGTTATATTTTTTTATGGTATACACTGATAAATATAACATTTTATTGTCACTAGGGCAGAGACCATTATGAGTTCGGTTTTGTCAGAGGATGGCAATAACCAGTTAATCATTTTCTGGCTAACTGCAAATTTACTACTAATCATTTTAACAGGTTTGCATCAAAAGTTATGATTTAATTGCACATAATGTTGACTAGTGAACTTAGTTTTCTCAAATTTTATTTTATAACTGATTTATTTGTAATTTTGAAAGATAAACACCAAATCAAAAATGGTACTACAACTAAATGTACTATTGTTTATTGTCATCCCATGTACAAAGTCAGCTTTTTATCTTCATTTGTATTCTTTGTCCACAAGCTTTGTTGTGATATTTTATTTATTGTTTGTTTGTTCACCTTAGCAAAACTAATACATGGATTGGCCACAATCCGTCTAGAAAATGTTTTTATAGTGACTAAGCATTTCATAACTTCATTGTGATACGTTGAAGGATTAATATTAGATAAATGTGTTTGGTCCTTGTAGAAATCTTTTTGGCAGCTTCATCATACAAGGACTACCTGAAGCATTTGTGAAATGATTCATGTCAAAAAAACATCAAACAATCATTTTTACCTACATACTGACTCACTTTGATTTTATGTGGTTGGTTAACTTAACAACAAACAAACAATTTTAAAGAGTGGCCTATTGTGCTCTGTATTTTACTGATACTGTTGTTATTTTTTTAATGTTGGGTGCACCCTCATAGGTAACTTGTTTGTATAGAGAAAATTGTAGGCTGTGACTGTGGTCTAGTGGTTATTGCACTGGACTTGTAACCTGGCAATCTGAGTTCAAATCTCGTTTGCAGCAGGTCATATTCTTCTGTGAAAATTTGACAAACATGTTGATTTTCCTCCATATTAGGAAAAGTTGCCAGCTGCATGTGGAAGGATAAGTTGAAAAACGACATGAAACCCAATGAAAAAAAATCTTGCAACATAAGATACCACAATATCCAAGGGAAATTACTAAAAGGATAGTGTCACTGAACACTTTTTATTTATGGATTTCTTAAAAAAATTTCATAGAAGGGTATGGCCTGCCACAACCAGGATTTACAAGAATTGGCATCAATTTGAACTCATTATTTTCATTATTTTGGTTGTTGACTTTATTTTAATCTGTTCATATTTTGTGAAGATAGATGGAAATATTTTGTTATAGTTAATTATTATGCATGATTGGGTCATTAGAGTGTACTAGCAAATACATGTGATGGTTTTAGCAGCTGGTTTCTGTGTTATGTTTGTGAACAGTTTTGTTTGAATTTTTATCATAAACCAGTAGTTAAGTGTTGCAATAATTTACCATTTTCCTCTTTTATTATTGACATTTTAACATTATTAGCAATAAAACTGCCATTTTGTTCCAAATGGTACCTAATTGGCCTCTATGCATGAATATTGACCTATTATTGTATCTGGAAACTGGGTTGAGCATTCTGCATTGTAAGTAAAATTTGTAAAATTTTGCTTTAGAACCAGTATCAAAACTCCAGCTTCTGACTTGATTTTTGTATGCGCTGAGTCTATGAAAATGACCCATGAAAGTGGTCTTTTTTAAGACTCAGTCTTTTATCTAATCTGTTTGACCATTCCTTCTCTGTTAATGTACGCTAGCTATTGTAGATGTGTCATGTCATATGTGTAACATTTTTTAGAACTGACACATTATTTCAGGCATAGCAAGTAAGCTCTAACCATGTGACCAAAGACAGTGTATGAATTATGATTGTCTTCATTTATTTATTATAATTATGCTGTCTTGTAAAACAGAGTTGGTATCATATTTTTCTTATATTTCAGAGTTTGATAAATTTTTAACTGACCGAGCTTCTGCTGCAAACACACTACCTTCTATATCTGCACAGACAGGGGCACAGAATCGAAGACAGTTACAGAAAGATGATGATGATAATCCGATGTTTGCCTTGTAGTAATTGTTTTATACTATACCATGGACATTATTTAACTTCATTGTGAAGAGTTGTTGAAGAGCTGTAATTTTTGCTGCATATATAATGTGTAGTGAAATTCCATATTTTATTCAGTTCTTTCTATTTTTATGCTGTTATCATGGGTAAAGGATTAGTACCTCTGTATTGCCTGGCTGTATTGCATATTTCTTTGGTTCTTTTTCATGTTCCGCTGACATAGTTGTTGTGATCACTTGTTTGTTGCAATATTATGTTGTCTAGATTATCTGCTTACTTTTTTCTTATTATCTTATATATGCCAAGTACTGAACTTCGAAAGCTATATGTTGGGTACCCTATCTTTGGTTTATTAGTGAAGCCATGAAATGATGATACATACATATAAGAAATATTTTGAAAATGGAATTTTTTTATGAAATAATGTATGTATTCTGTCTCATAAATTTTATTATACAATCACTTAAAATGTATTTGAATAATTTTGAAGAAAACTTTTTAAATGCTTCTTTCTTCGTAAATACCACATTTGAGTTTTGGCTTATTTTTCTAGTCATTCATGATTTCTTGTATGAATGAAGATAACATTTTGGGGAAATGAAAATGCATTCAAGTGTGAGTGTAAATTTAGTAAATATCCCTCAATTATTTGAATATTATTTTCTTCAGACTCCATTTGTCTGTGGGACAGTAAAAATATAGGAAACTCCGGGTTGTGAATCATAAACCAGGGTGCTCACTAGATGTCAAGTCAAGGGTCAAAAATGATGCTTGGCGGATAATAATTTGAAGAGTTAACAAAATTTCCTACTACTAATGCTATAGTAAATTTGACACCTAGGTACTGATTCTCTAGAATCAGAAGCTTTATTTCGCCTATTTCAGGAGTCAAAATGCCATTATAAAGGTCAAATGAGGGCCCTGATAAACCACTAAGTTACATACTTATTTAGCATTTTTAGCATTCAAACACACCAGCTTTTTATGTTATTCAGATTTCATATAATTTGAGTACAGGTGGGTGAAAGAGCATTCAAAGGCGTTATGTAGTTTGTTGGTTGAATTTTACGCTATTTTTAGGACTTCTGTTTGTACTTTTTGTAGATAGAAATATCTGCTTCATAATGAAGCTTTCATACATTTTTTAGGTTACTTAAGTAGATTTTTGATATGCCTTGGATTTTGTGAATGTAGTACAATTTTTTAGATAGATCTATTATATTTCGTTTTGATATATCATAAGAGTCTGTCAATAAATTATTGCTTAAAAGCTGTAAGTGTGTCTATGAATGACTTATGTAGCCAAAACTGTTTGTGAAAATCTAGATAAAGTCAGATAGCTTGCACATGGATTCTATGCTCTGATTGAAAGCATTGCAAGTGATTTACCTGTTAAACTTGCTAAATTTTTTCTATAGACTTATCTAACAGTAGATACGTGTTGTTCGTTGCGTACAAGATTTTGGGATCTTTGTGTAACTTATCCAATAACTTCAAAATTTATAATACTCTGTTTATGTAAAAAAATACAACATTAGATTACTATGTTGTAATGTTTCTTTTGTTACTCAAGTACTCAATATATAACAGTGACTTCATGGTTTAGCAGGAACAATGTTCTACACACTTTGACCGAAACATATGGTGCATGCCCTGCAGCAGTGTATGAATTTACTCGTATTTGTAATATACTGGTCATGTATTTATTATGTTAAAAGTAATGAGAATTATTTAATTAGAGTTGTATAATGATTCATCAATTCTCTGCTGAAATATGTACTGATGTTATGTTAAAAAGTACAGTAATTTTGCTTATGTTAAATATACACTTCAGCATTAAAGTTGACTGCTTTTGAAAAAATTCTATGTGTTATATATCAAAGAATCCACATTAGTGTTTTAGTAAGCCTAGCGGAACATTTATCAGAACCTATAAGGAGGGAATGTTTAAACTATTATACGACCCTCCTGTTTAAATTTGTATGCCATTTTTCCTAGTATTTTATTATATTTTTCTATATTCCATGCAGAATCATTACTCAGACATGTATAGGCCATGCAACCCTATTTTATAGTCATAGCTATTGTTTGAAAAGTGGACTTTGTATGGGCAGTTTTTATGAATTGGTTTCCACTGTTTAAGTAATTTTCTCTCAATAGATACTGTTTTGTATTAAGTTGTAGCTTGTCACACAAGAAATTAATGTCTTGCACTTGTTATGAAATCAACATATTCTTTCATACCTTTAATGATGTTTTGTCTGATACATTGTATTTTAAATGCGACATTTACTTTAAGCTGATTCTATTATTTATATGATTGTCCCCAGTTTATAACAACATAAACAGAGTCATTTTTATTGTATGTATGTATACCTTGTTTAGTAATAAAGCTGGTATAGGTTTGTTTTCGAATTGAGATGATTTTCGAAGCTCTTACAAAAGGCATGATACCCTAATGAGTGGTAGGACCAGTCAGGATTGGTAATCTTAGTTCAAAATAGGTGCATGTTGTGAAGACAGATAATGATTTATAATAAAATAATTAAGTACAAATCATAAAAAAGAAGCAGGCTTCAGTTAGTAATATTTTATATATCAGTTGTATGCCAAGTAAGGGGATTTTTTGTTCATTATTCCTGGAAGATTGAAGGTTTTTATGTTATAGTTCTATAAGAAAATGGAAGTATTTGATATTACATATTCCTCACTGGGAGTAACAGGATGTATAAATCCTGTAGAATTAGTTTTCAATGTCTGTGCTTATATCTTACCTTCTTCTACTAAAAACTCAGCATGTCTATTTGTTTCCCTTATGGGCTATTTTAAATATGCTACATGCTATGAATTACAGTCAAACATGTGAACAAAGGTCACCATTGGGAAAGACAAAATGTGGCCTTTGTTGACAGATGGACTTTATTCAGAGGTAAATTTGTCCTAAATAATCAGTGACCGATTTTCAAAGAATGGCCTTTACTCACAGAGTGGTCTTTATTCTGTGGTGGTCATAAACACAGGTTTGACTGTAGTAATTTTTCCCCATTTTGCCTTTATACAATGCAAAAATTACCTATCTGAGGATATGAGTATCAATCAATTAATGTGGTGTAGTGCCCTTGAATAGTTGTTTATGGGATGCTATCTTTACTACCTTCCTCCCATCTAATCACACTTTTTATTGGATGAAAATCAAATCCCCCTGGATATTAAGTTTTTTGCATTATATTAAGTATGAATTACAAATGAAGTATTTAATTATTTTCTGTCATATCTCGGAGTTTTATATTTAGCCTGAGAGTTCATTTAAACCATTTATCACTGAAAATTGTATTATGTTGTTGTTTGTTTTATTTCTGTTTGGTGCATTTGTGACGGAAATGTATTATTTCTATTGTAAATGTGTGGTATTACATTATTTAGGGAGTTTATTTTGAATGTCTTATGTATGAAAATTATCCATTTTTATTTTTTCACCCTGATTAGTAGTGCCATGCTATAGCTTTAGTTCCAAACTTTTATTAGAATATTACCCACAGTTATCAGCTTTGTCAAAGCTCATCAATATATATATGCCTCATGATCTTATAACTATTATAAAACAATTGTTAATTAACTTTTAATTTCCTTTGTAAGACATAAGAAAGTAATGAGACAAAGTGATAAACTTATGGAATAAACAAATAAAAAAAAATCTGTATTCTTTTACTTCTTTCTCACATACTGCAGAAACAATACTAGTATTTACCTAATAGTCTGTGACTTCTGACACTTTCCTTATGTTTTTGACGATTAGAATTTGCCCCAGACATGCATTAAATGCCATTGGTTTGTTTCAATTTAAATAAATAGTAATTAAATAGTAAAACAAATAATTTTACAATATCCAATTCTCAGTTTTAAATGCAAAGGTCACACATTGACCTTGACCAACAAGTATCTAACCACATATACCAGAAGGCATTGCTTTTTACTCAGAATTTAATGTTATTTGCTGGATGATGTTTTTGTTCTAGTTTCTGTTAATCCATTTTTCTATCAGCATTGATTCTACATGCCTCGCTTTGTCTTATCGGAAATATTTATTTGTTCAATGTTGAAACTTTATATTGAGTGTATAAATCACTGTCTGGATATTTTACAAATACAGGGCTTGAAGTACATATATTGTTAGAGACTGGTTGTTTTTTATTTAGTTTCTTTGTCATATTTCATGATTATTCTGTTATTTGTCATATCACCTTGCAGTAGTTTCATATACATTCACATATATGCTTTTTCTGTATGCTGTATTAGCATATACATCCTTAATTTTACTAGCTGACTTGTATTAGAGATAGGTGCCAATAGCCATATTGGTTATATATATATATATATATATATATATATGTGTGTGTGTGAACATGTACATGGGGTCCCTGGTTGCACTTATTCAGCTTATCATTGTAATATTAACTCCTGATTAGCTTGTTGTAAGTCTCAGCTAACAAAAGTCCCATGATGTGGAATTTATGTAAAATCTGTCTAATTTTTCTTAGGGGCCTAAAATGTTGAATGGGACCTTAGTGCAAGTATACTTTAGGGGACAGATACAAGAGGTTTCTTTTTAAATGCTTAGACTTAAATTGGATTATGCTGTTTGCAAAGATATGTTACTCTTTTGTTTTAAAAGTTAAGATTTCATCAATGTAATGTGTCAGTAATTTAGCTCGTATTAGCTATTTATAATAATAAAAGATAGTGTTTATTATTCAGTGATGCTGAAGACACAAATTTCTTTTATAATGATGATTTTGTTTTCTGAATCTCAGGACATATTGTGGTTAACTCTTGAATATATCTATTTATTTTTATAAAGTTAATTGAAAAAAAGTGATGCATAACTATAGAAAATGTAAAATTTGTGTTACAAGATGTTTGTGATGTACAGAAATTCTCAGAACAGCATAATTAAGGATTATTTTTGTATTTTAAGTTTGTATTGGAAATAGTTGGAAATCAAATTAAAGTACTAGAAGTAATATTTATAGAATGAATTTACGTATTAATGTGGTACCTGAATTTCTTCAAATAGATCAATCATATTGATATTTTCTCTATATATAAACTAGTATGATTATTATAAAATACTTAGTTCTGTAAATGTATATATTTGTTAAGTATCTAAATATTTGTTTGGAGAAAAGTATGTTGTATTTTTGTTGTTAATTAATTATTGTGTTTAAACTTTACGTAGTCAACACACCATGTATAAAGTAGTCTCTATAAGAGTTTGTCTTGTTTTTAGTTGTTCATTTTGGGTTTTTTTTATCAAGGAAGGCATCAGAGTAAACTAGAAAAAGTCATCATTGGCTGGAGGCTGATAATTCTTCATTAGAAGATTACTTACACTCCTTGAAGATTGAAAAATTAATTGTTTGAATAAGAGCTTAAAAATAATTCTGATTTTTGAAGTTCTGAGTTGTAATCATGAAGAATTTTGTGTATTTTCATAAAAAAACAGTGTGAACTTTATGCATATTGCACAAAAGTTTAGCCTTAATGTTTATCACTTATTTCATAGTATTGCATGTTATTTATGTAAATTCTTACTTCTCTCTGAACTACTCAAACTTCAGTTAGAAAATTCATATTACATATTACCTCTCAGATGGCATCTTTAGAAGTGAAATTCATTTTGGATGGTTTAAAGTTATAAATAAAGAAATTGAAAGAAAAGTAATTATGAATTCCAAACATAAGTATGACCTTTTTAAGTGACATGAAACTGGTGGAAAGATGAGATAGGAACAACTGAATGCTAAATATTCAAGTATAAGATAATGGCTCTGATAGAGGCTTCTTATCTATGGTATCTGAAGATTTCATTAACCATTTTCACATGTCATTTTTTTTTCACTTGTGTGACAGCGTTACAAACTATTGTGATATATTCTTTATCTGTAGTGATTTGTATCACAACTTTGTGTCCATTGGATATATTGCATGAATTAAACATGAACAACCCTCATTATTATCACTTATGTCTTATTTATGTTGTCAATCCTTTGATCAAAGACCTCAAATGGCGGAGATGAATAATGTATAATGGCCTTTATTCATAGGTTTATTTGGTTTGTTGGTATAAATTCAAAGTGTCAAGTGACTGTTGGTCAGAGTTTATTTTACATCAGTCCAACATAGGGGAGACGATGCATGTGTACAGAGGCCTTTATACAGAGGTTTGTTTAAACTTATGTGTTCTAGAGAGGCAGCTGTTCACTGTGAGATTCACAAGAACCTGTTAAGTCATTGCAAATAATGTGGTCGTTTTCTTGTTATCCCTGCATATTATTCGCACATCGGACTGTTAATCTTGAAGTCACAGATTATGAACCAGGATAATGAAAATGCTTCTTTGTGAAAATTGCACTGAAAATTTTGTACATTCTATACCATTTGTATCTTTACTCTAATGCACACTTTGTCTGCTGCTGACAAAATAAGGAGCAAACTATTGGAGACAAGTATTATTTTTCCAAGAATGAAGAGATACAGGAACTTCTTCACAGACAGCCACATTTGCTTTCATATATTTCAAATAATTATCGTACAATAACAGAGAGAGTGTTGTATCATTTTTTATTGTGCTTTGGACCTCACACGAAATTTGAACAAAGTAAGTCCTATAGGTGGCGCACTGGATTCTGACGAGTCTATTTTGAGCATCATGTAAACAAGCAATAAGATATTCTGTGATTAAAATACACTCAACGTGTATTCTTAAATTACACAGAACTAAGCAAATTTGCGATAAATAATTTACACAAGAAGTTATTAAAGTTTAAATGGTATCTTGTAGCTTTATATCAAATCAAGTTTAGACTTGAACAATGAACCAAAAAAAGTAGCATTTAAATTCTTTGTATGAATAAACTTGTCATGTTATCCATAATGTAATACCACTGAAATGTGTGAAAAACCTTGCAACGTAGCTTGGGTATTATCGAATGTCTATTGTCATTTATCTAATACATTTCAATAGAGAAATGTTTAATAAATTGCACAAATATGCGTTTCCACGCCACGAAGGATGCTAATGCCAGATTTAGTTTCGTATACGCGTAAGTTTGAAAATATATTTGAGGATAAAAGTAGCAGTGTATTAATCTGTATCCATACTAATTAGCTTATCTCTATACAAAATGCAACTTGATACGTAATATCTCTTACATCCACAAGCACTCGGTTTCCGTGATTTTTATACCCGTAAAGACGTTATGTTTTTAATCTGAACTCAGGAAACAACTCGAATCTTTCAAACAAATCTTCATGCTGCTAATGTGTGGATAAGAAAACTAATGTCTGTGCCTATGTCCAATACAACCATGTCACTGCTAACGTCGGTGCTGAGGGTCAACTGATATAATTTCGGTTTTCCTCGGTTTTCCTCCCTTACACGGCTTTGCTTCCACATCCGTTTCATGGTAATAAAGGAAACGAGCCCCTGGTCCTTACAGCCAGTTGGAATCCCTTTACAGGTGGATACCCTTTAACACGAGCCTACTTCCTTACGACTTTCCATACAAGCACCGTATATACTCGGGTATAAGTCGACTTTACTGATAAGTCGAGGGCTATATTTTGATGTAGAAAAGCTGGCATTTAAAAGCTTGACCCGTCTATAAGTCGTGAGCAAATTATTTAAAGTAAAAGTAGATTTTAATAAAGGGAAGTAAATATAAGCTTGACACTGACAAAAAAAAACTGAAAATGCTTATATCTTACTTAAATTACTGATTTGGGTAATTAAGTGTATACTCAATAATGCAAGTAATAGAATAATTATGTTAGATCGAAACATTCTATCAAAATAGTTTTCTTTTTTTCACAACCTGAACAGTTGACTGTTGAATGAAACTATGTCCAAAGCATAATTTTCTCGCAATTAACAATCTGCCATCTGAAAGATTTACAGTTTAAATGAAATTCATTTTTTCTCTCAAGAATTTAGTGAAGTAACAACATTAAGTCTACTTAGTACCCGTTAACATGTTAACAATGCTAACTGAATTTATATAGATAAAAAGACTCGTCCTCGTATTTGTAGGACGAATTTTGTTACTGATTTAAATACGCTCTCATTTTGAAGCAATTGTTTAAACATGGCCGAAATGTCCCAGTCAATAACATTGGTCTATCATTGGTTAATTGTTTACAGTTAACGCCATTTTGTGTGATCAAATCGTTATACATGTATGTGACATTACACGACACGTTCAATATAATAACACTACATGTTTACTGTCTTGAAGATCGATTTAAAGTGATCGATTTACAGTGATTAAGTTTTTAAATAAACCCTCAGTTCTAGTTGGGTTATTTTAACAGTTATATTATTTATGTAGCGTAATTTAGTCTACTTACGTAGCGGAGAACATACTGTGTTAATATTTTATACAGTCTGGACCAATTAAACGTATCTTATATATTGGACAGTAGAAGGTAGTTGAATTTATTATTTATCATTTTAAACTTTTTATATACTAGCTAAAATATTGTTCAGGTTAGTTGAAGTAAACTTAAGTATTAAAATTATGATTTGATAATTGATTAATTGATCAATTTCACGTCCAGACCATAGATAATAAGTTTTAAGAAAGCGAATTCTTTACTCAAAAACTGCTGTTACAGACTTTTAATGATGATTGTTCGTAATTAAACTTGTTTTAAATGCTTAAACTTAAATTTTGAGACATCTGGTGGTGTGATTAGATTTATAATTGCTTGGTGTCGATCTTCACCCAGATCATATTTTTTTATTATTCTATTCGATTAAAATCCTTATAAATTTGAGTGTGGTACTTAGACACAATGAATACACCAGACAGCTTATTCGCCATAAGCATCAAATTAATGAACCGCGATGTGATAAGCCATTCTCAAACATATACCTATTCATTTTCCTCAAATTGCTGTAACTTTTCATGGCTAGGAAGTTTGAAGCATCCACCACAACTCTCGAATGAAGACCACTAGGATTGATCATCAGTTAGTTTAGTGACCTGATTAATGTCTTCACCCGCGTATACACAATATTTTTATTGTCGATGCATTGGTTTTAAGTAGTCATTCGAAGATGAACGGTGTTTTATTCCCTTCTTCTGTCCTGATATATGTTATTATAAGAGAATGATTTTTTAAAAGGGTGAACCAAGTATGTGTGGTAGATAAAGTCCCAGTACAAAGAAAAGAAGCTACAAACATAGATCTAGTTCATACTGCTTGGATCGATAATATGTCTGAAATAGGTCGACAATTTCAAAATACTTTGGAGCACAGTCAATAAATATTACATTGATAAGTATAAACTATTTATTGGTGAGTTTATGAAAGATATACCTCTTTATTTTAAATGATTTGAGTTACTTAAATTGATTTCAAAATAGTTTGAAATTATATATTTTGACTAGACGGTACAAAATTATCTATAGTTGTGTGAATTGATTATACTGATAAATAGCTTTAAAACCTAAGGTCAGATCACCAGTGAATGGCTGTTACTTGTAAATAATATTTACTCTTCAATAAATGCTTATTGATATGATGGACCAAATAAACCACAAAATAAGGGCCGACTTTGTCTGTAGGTCATATTTTCTCTATTCTTTTTGCGACCTTTGTTCACAGGTTTGATAGTAATAAAACCAGCCTTAAATTTACAACCTCGTTCAGCAGCAGTAATTGTTAATTACTGTAAAACACCCAAAACTGGATTTTGGGGTGTTTTACCGAAATAAGACAGTAAAGAAGTATTTCGTATGAGGATTATAATTGATTACACAGTATCATGGATAACCGAAGCCAAATAACACGCTCCATTTTCAACACACAATAGCACATTGTCTTTGTGCTGATTCTATATCGTATTTATACGTGAATTGTGTGAATTCTGTAAATGACACCGTGCTATACTTTATAACTGTATGGTCATAGTATATGTACATACTGTATGGTCTACTTGTTAATTTGCGTTTATTTAGTAAATCCTGATTCAGTCTCCGTATACCACAGCGTAGCTAAGCTAACACGAGCATTAAAATTTGTGCTCAATACCTATGAGTTAGTGTGATAAAAACATCCAATTAGTCAATTTTGTCTGTCTACGCAATTTATTCGGTTAATTATTTTTATACATGTTCGTCAGTCCTTATGTTGGATATTAAATGATAACAATAATGCATGTGACTGAAAAATGTTTATTGGGGTTCCATATTTTTACCGGAAGTCCTTCTATCATGTTATTTGTAATGTACATGCATATGATGGTCTCATATAAGTTATAGCATATAACTTTATTGGACATCACGCATGTTTGTTTTGTTTCCTCCGTCTTACTTCGTCAAGATCACACTTGTTTCACACACGCTGCATCACACTTGTTTGACACGCACTGCATCACATTTGTTTCACACGCACTGCATCACATTTGTTTCACATGCACTGCACCACACTTGTTTCACACGCACTGCACCACACTTGTTTCACACGCACTGTACCACACTTGTTTCACATACTCTGCATCACATTTGTTTCACACGCACTGCATCACATTTGTTTCAAACGCACTGCATCACATTTGTTTTACACGCACTGTATCACATTTGTTTCACACGCACTGCACCACACTTGTTTCAAACGCACTGCATCACATTTGTTTCACACGCACTGCATCACTCTTGTTTCACACGCACTGCATCACTCTTGTTTCACACGCCATGCACCACATTTGTTTCACACGCACTGCATCACTCTTGTTTCACACGCACTGCACCTCACTTGTTTCACACGCCATGCACCACATTTGTTTCACACGCACTGCATCACTCTTGTTTCACACGCACTGCATCACATTTGTTTCACACGCCATGCACCACATTTGTTTCACACGCACTGCATCACTCTTGTTTCACACGCACTGCACCTCACTTGTTTCACACGCACTGCATCACACTTGTTTCACACGCGCTTTATCACACTTGTTTCACACGCGCTTTATCACACTAGCTTCACTATATTATGTTAGCTACTGTCAAATTTGAGATGACGACCGCTTGTAATGGAAAGCCGCCTGAGACCATGAAACAATTTGGTGCATCTTTATTGAAATAATTGATAAAACAAACCTTTGAGTAAAGATTAACTGTGGATAAAAGTCACAATTTTCTCTCCCGTCTTGTTGCATTTGTTCACTGCATAATATTCAAATGAATTCCTGGGATTTTTTAAATAAAAACGATCAATCATGTATGTATCATTAACAAGGTAAATAAAACCAATTCACGCTGTTAGAAGTCGCCAAGTTTTTTTATATGAAGTGGTATGTGTTAACCAATGAGCGTTTTAAGATTTTGAATTCTTTCCACTCAAATCAACAAACATCAGAAATAATTGGACCATATATTGTCGACATAGCCATTCACGGCATCACTATTTTCACGGCATCACTATTCTCTATTTCTTTTCATAGAAACAAACTTGTTGGAAAATGAGCCATTTTCTTATAGGTATAAGTAATAATAGGCGGTACACTGGTACCATTTTTTGCTCTGTGGGCGGCACCCTAGTACCGTAATTTCGTGAATTTCAAATCTTTTACTGTGGGCGGTAGCCTGGTACCATTTTTATAATGGGGGTCTAAGGAAAAAGGGGGAGGGTTAAGGTTGAATTTGAAATGGATTTTCGGCGGCCATAATGGGTTGGTACCGTAAAATGTGTGTTTTTGGGGGGTACCAAAAATTTATTTATTTGAGTACCATATTTTGCGTTTTGGGGTACCATGTGTTTTGACTGACCAGAATTTGTGTAGGACTTATTTGTGTGTTTTATTTTCAATTTTATTTGAGTTGGAATTTTATTTTCGACAATTTGACAAGAAGTCTTTTTCGAAACGACATGTTGGCCCTAAATAAGGCCGTTGGAGTGGTCATTAGACCAGTTTAATCAGTTTCTTATTTCTTCATGACTTTACCATAATGACCCCGACCATGGTCAGTTTTCTTTTTCTCAGGTTTCTTTGGTTCTGTGGTCTAATGTTTACGTTTTTAGAGTCTGTTTTCTCATCTGTTTTTTTATTCTTCGCTATCCCATTTTTCAGTCACAAACTGTACAGGCACAATCAGTTTGTCTGTTTTTAACTCGATTTCACGACGGAGTTGCATGACTTGCTTTAGCTGCCTTATTTCTCCCCTGATTCCTTTGAGTTCTTGTAGCATAGTCATCTCTGTAGTCGGTGGATTAGGCTGTCCATGAGTCTGTCCATTCACCACGGACTGTACTGGCTGTACATTACCCTGCAAATTCGGCTGGCTGTACTGCGGCTGATAGTATTGTGCTTGACTGTACTGTGGCTGACTTTACTGTGGCTGGATAGTGCCATACACCGGTCCAACGCCATTTTGGCCTGTCAACTCGTACGACTCTAATGCTTCTTTCAGAATGTCATTTGGCATGTTGTATGTCTCCATGTTAAATAATAAATAATGGGTCCGCGCCTGGCAATTTATACTCATTTTGTACGAGCGCGAACCTTACAGAGAGCATGAAAAAGGACGTCACGTCAACATTTTTGTTTGTGTGTTTTTGTGTTTTGTGTTAAATCCTAATAACAACGAAGTAAAAACCGCACCATCACAGCCAGCCTACAGAATAAACACAATCACAGCAAAAAAATAATAAAAATAACGCAATCACAGCAAAACGTACGAAAAATACATCATCACAGTAAAAAATGCGAGTCAAAAAATAACATAATCACAGCAAAATATACAAAAAGACACCATTACAGCCAAAAAATGCTGGTAAACAAAAATATACGGTCACAGCCAGCCTACAGAATAAACACAATCACAGCCAAAAAAATGAAAATAACATAATAACAGCAAAACCTACAAAAAACATATGGTCACAGCCAGCCTACAGAATAAACACAATCACAGCCAAAAAATAAAATAATATAATCAAAGCAAAACCTACAAAAAATATATTGTCACAGCCAGCCTACAGAATAAACACAATCACAGCCAATAAATAAAAAAATAACATAATGCTAGCAAACCTACAAAAAATTCACAATCACAGCCAGCCTACAAAAATATGCAGACAAAAAATTACGGTGTGACTATTTGACTTTTTTATTTTGTTTTTGGACATTTTGTTTTGGACTTAGACATTATTTTATCATTTTATTTATGAGTGTGTGTAGGACTTATTTTTTTTCGAAAATTTAACAAGAAGTGTGCTTTCGAAAAAACTTTGTGGCCCTGAAAAGGGCCATTTTTGGTAGAGTGGCTTAATGGTGCTGGCCACATCTACCCATACAAGCGGGACACAACTTGTCCCACTTGCGAATGTCATCCTGGTTGGCGGTGGAGGCCAAACTGAAAGGAGGCTCATTATCCTCCTCCCAGTCCTCAGCTGGGGTTGATTCTTGGGGGTGATCCCCCAATCTTCTTCCCCTGAGCTGGCCACCACCACCTCCTCCGCAAAGCTCTCCGTCTTCTTCTTCTCCCTTAACTCTTTGACCTCAAGACGCAGCTCCTCCAGCTGCATCTCCAGCCGCTCTATGGAGGCATATTTCCTCTTGATATTACTGAGGGTTCGGTGTGACATGGTGAGTGAATGAATGACGTGACGCAATGAATTGGCTTTTTGTACTGCAAGCGCGAACCTTAGAGAGAGCATGTAAAATGACGTCACGTCATTTTTTGTTTGTTAGTTTTTGTGTTTGTTTTGCTTTTCTTAAGTCATAATACCAACAAAAAAAATCGGATTGACCTACTGTTTTATGAAGTTATCGGATTGACCTACTTTTTGTGTATTTAGACGTATGTGCCTGTGTTCTACATTCAATCCTTTGAATATATGGGAAATTGTTTACATGCGCCTAAAGAAATCTCTGTAGAGGAAGATAGTGTCGTTGTACCTATCAAGATGGGGAATTTATATCCGGATCTCTCCATCTATTATGATGATGAATTACGCGCCAATCATTGGCGCTACTTGTATTTAGCAGAAATGAAATACTGAAGAAAAAATTCAACGGCCCTTTTTAGGGCCACCATATGTTTAAGATAAGTTATATTATCTCTACCACAACTATTAATTCGTTTTAATGGTTTATTTATACAATCAACAAAAAAACCTAATAACTTACAATATAATTCACAATATAACTTACAATATAATTCGCAAAGTAACTTACAAATACTGTCCACCACACAATAGAATATCGTTCAACACACAACATACTATCCACCACACAAATCACAAAAAACATTATTCAAAAACACTGTCCAACACATCAAATATTCCAACACATCAAATGTTAATATCGTCTATTTTCTTTTTGTCCTCTCTCTTTTTGTACTCTCTCTTTTTGTATTTCCGTTTCTTTTGCGGTGGATCTATTTGGTTGGCTGTGTCAACAATGAATTGATCACTCATTCCTTGCGATGGTACTTGTGGATTCTTTTGTGGACATTTCGCTGCGAAATGTCCGTTTTCATGACAATGAAAACTTTCATCTTTACCAACTTTTTCTAAACACATAGTCGCATAATGTACTTTCTTTCCACAACGATAACTTTCAATATGATCCCATGTGACATTTTTCTCCTCACAAAATTGATCCACTATAGTGTTTAACTCTTTTATTTTTTTCTTCAATGAATACATCAAAGAATATTGTTGATAAATACTATTATTATCCTCAGCTTTTTCCATTCTAGGATTGTTGTAGCTCATATTGAGTGACTAGAATGACTAGAGTAGTGTGGAGCAACCCCTTTTATAAGATGTATGTGACCTTGAGTGTGACCTTGAATGCGACCTTGAAAACATGTTATAATGTGATGTGACCTTGAATAGATTCTTATAAGTGTGGCCTTGAACATATTATCTAAAGAGGAGTGTAAAGACCATAGGGTTCACAATCATGTCAGATACCGACAGTGCCAGTCATGAGCCTCCAGCCAAACGAACAAAGTTGGAGCATGTCCGAGAGTATTATCAAATACATTCTCGTATGGAAAGAAAATCAAGGAAATTCAAGATGCAGTCTAGAGTGTATGATGTGACATTTCAGCCGTACGATCATTCTTTTGAATTTACAAACCGGCTGTTTCATGATATGATGAATCAACTTTATCGGACATGCCAAGTAAGATCCGATGATAGAGTTCGAGTATCCATACTACATCCTAATTTGGACTTCATATTCCATTTGATATGGCAATTCGTATAAATGGAGATATTGTATTGGATGAAATTGAGCGAGCGGCACAGAGCAACCGTGAGTTTAAAATTCATGATGGAGAAGAACAGATGGAAATAACACATATTGCTATGCCCCAAGGCTCGGGGAAAACTTTCAAGTATATGATCACCGTGAAGCCCATCAATGTAGAAACATTTGCCAGTGTTATGCCCACACCCTATGCCCCGTGGAACAATCCATTCGATGTCCCGATTGTTATCGAGTATATCGGAGTCAAACCTGTTTTGATCATTACAAAACGAAAAATGGAAAACAACAATGAAGCAAGACAAATGATATTCCGTGAAGAAAACACTTTGGAACAATTCTGCACTTGGCTATTTAACCCCACCCATCGAGGATCTACTGTGATCGCCCACAATGCTCAAGGTTACGACGCCCAGTTTATTCTTAGATATGTCGTTATCCACGGGACAGCTAAACCACAACTGATTATGAATGGAAGTAAAAATATTATGTTAAGAGTGCATGGAATACGATTGATTGACTCACACAGTTTCCTAAGTATGCCACCTTCAGCTTTTCCAGACATTCGGACTGACTGAGTTAGCTAAAGGATGGTTTCCATTTTATGCCAATACCCTTTACAATCAGGATAATGTGGGACCTTACTTACCACTACACTTTTACAAACCTGACAGTATGAAGCCAGAGCAACGTCAACAATTTCTAACTTGGTACCATGAGAAAAAAGGGGATGTCTTTGATTTTTAAAAAGAAATGGAAAAATACTGTGAATCGGATGTGGACATTTTAAGACGCGGTTGCGGTGAATTTCGTCAACAATTGTTAGCCAGTGATCAAATTGATCCCTTTACGGAAGCGACAAAGTTAGCCCAAGTGTGTAATAAAGCCTGGCGGAAAAATTCCATGCCACCCCATAGTTTAGCCGTGATTTCTGATGCAGGATATCCTAATAAAACTCGATATTCCACGAAAAGCATACGTTGGTTACAAATCACTGCTGTGACTGAAGGGATTCATATTCGTCATGCTTTGAATCGCAGGGACGGAGAAGTTAGAATTGGACCGTATTATGTGGATGGGTATTATGAAGAGACAGACACCGTGTATAAATTCATGGGATGTTGGTATCATGGGTGTCCCACCTGCTTTCCCAACCGGGGTACTATCAATCCATACACGTTGAAAAGCATGCATCAAGCCTATGAAGACACACAAAAAAGACTAGAAAATTTGAAAGAACAAGGGTATCCATTAGTGGTGATGTGGGAATGTGAATTTGATCAACGTTGTCAAAAGAATTATGTGTATAAACCAGAGTGGAACGATTTTATGTAGGTCAAGACCCTATTCAAACAAGGAAGGCTTTGTTGGGATGTCTTACCAATGCCGTCCGACTGTATCATGAAGTAGAAAAAGACCAAGAGATCAAATATGCGGACATTTGTTCCCTCTATCCCTATGTCAACAAGTACAGAGAGTATGGATCCATTAGATCATCCCGTAATTTTGAGTCAATAGCAAATTGATCCACAGCGTATTGAGACATACAAGGGATTGATTAAATGCCGTGTTCTTGCACCGCAAGATTTATGGATGCCTGTCTTACCTATGCACTGTAATAACAAAATGGTATTTGCTCTATGTCTTACCTGTGCGGAAGAGGAGTTAGATTATTGTACACATTCACTGTATGAACGGGCATTGTATGGAACGTGGACCCATGTAGAATTGGCGAAAGCCATTTCTTTAGGGTATTAAGTGTTGAAAGTATATCATGTATGGCACTGAGATGAGTGGAGTATGGACGTGTACCGTCAATACATTGACAAATACTTAAAAATGAAGCAAGAAGCCAGTTGGTATCCTCCTGGCGTGGACGCAGAGGAAGGTAAAGTGAAGTTTAAACAAGATTATTTGGAAGCAGATGGAATTCGCTCGCTTGGAACTAGTGAAAAAAATCCAGGAAAAAGAGCTTTTGCCAAAACCATGTTGAATTGTTTATGGGGTAAAAATGCTCAAACCAACCAAACCAAACTGTTACCGAAAACCGAGTATGTACATAAATTGGATCGTTTCTATGAGATTCTGAATGATCCTGAGAAGTCGGTGAAATATGCCGAGTGTTTTGATCATGGTGAATTCGTACTGATGAATTTCACGGATGATTCGGATCGAGCTGATCCCTATTCTTCTTCTAATCCTGTCGCGGCTTATTTTGTGACGGCTTATGCTCGATTAGAACTGTACAAAGTGCTTGGACCTCTGGGAAAAAGGGTGCTCTATTTTGACACAGACAGTTGTATGTACATTTATGACCCTCAAGAATACAATGTGCCTATTGTATCCAGTCGTTTGGGAAAATGGATGGATGAAGTGCCTCATGGACGTATTGTGAAGTATGTCGCTTTAGGTCCAAAAAACTATGGCTACGAATACATTGAAAATGGAGAACGACATCAGACGTGTAAAGTGAAAGGCATTACGTTAGACTATAATGCAACTCTACTAGTGAATTTCAACAGTATAGTGGACTGTGTGAAAGACAGATATCATTATTCTACCGTGGTTGAATATGCTTCCAGGATAAACGTCATAGAGATAGAACAGTGACGAGTGACAAACAAATCAAAACATTTCGTTCTGTGTATACCAAACGTATCATGCTCGAGGATTACATGACTGTTCCTTACGGATGTCTACATGACTGACCTTGACCTTGTTGTTTTTGGTATTATAATATTCATAAAAAACGTTGACCTTGTTGTTTGGTCTTAAATATTCTGATATATAATTATGTAGTAGTAGTAGTGGTAGTAGTAGTAGAAAACAAACAAAACAAGTATGGACTGGATACCGTTACTTCCTATAGAATTAAGACTTAAAATTCATCGTTATGTGATAGAGGCTAACGCTAAACCATGGAAGATGAACTTGGGCGACCCATTGTGCTATTCATAGTTTACAACGCATGGATCCTCGACGGGTAGATAGACTGTTAGAGGATGTCAATCAACGCCAGGATTTGACTGTAAGTCAGAAATTACCTATGCTACGAAAGTTCAATATGGTTCAACAAAAATTGGATCGCATGATATCTACTGGATGGGTGCTTTGTATCTACGATGCAACTTTGAATGATATATCTGCATTAACCAATGCATTTCGACATACTTGCAATGTCATATGGTTTAGTATGGCTGAAGAAGACAATGGGATATCTCAACCCGGATGGCGACTGTATTCGCAATACAAAGTACGTGGTATCATGTTATTCAAGGAACGATCCCTTTCACTAAGGTCAGATCGATTCTAACCTACCGTGCTGTGTTCTTTGAGCAAAAACATCATTTACGTGAAGTGGCACAAGGCATTGATAATCTCCATGCGGACGTGCCCAGGGTTGTAATTAGTTCTGGGAATATTCAATTATGGACAGATCATCAAGACGACCCCGATATGTGAGTTTATTTTACATTTTGGATTTTGAGTTGTATAGAGACCTTATTCAGTATCGCACAAGGTGACCTTGTTACGGTCAAGGACATTCACGCCTGGATTCTGAATCCGCATACGTTTGAACTATTTAAACGGATGATTCATCATGCGATGATCAGTGCACAATTGGACTTGAAAGCTATCCATCGAGAAGATTGGAACACGTGGTGAATAACAATAAAGTGATTCAAACCATTCAAGAATGGAACAAACTAATATTATGAATCATATGATGTTAAGAAAAGCATTGATTTTTGCTTTTCACATGAAAATACCTGAAGGTTATCATAGTTTAGAATGGATTCGACAACGCTTGAGTACACCGGAACTGTTTGAAGAATTTAGAAATGGACTTCATGTGATGAATTCATTTTATAAACAGACAGTGCCACTAGACTTTAGTGAATCGGATTGGATGAATCATGTAGAGTACAAGGACGAAGTGTTAACCTTTCTCAGTGAACATGGACATTCAGAATGTGTGTTTGAATTTTCTGAGAAAATACCACTTCATGACTTTTGTCAGTGCTGTAACTGTGTGACAGTGTAACTAAAAAGAAAACAAACAAACAAAAAAAAACAAAAAAAAAACAAACAATATTGTATGTTTAGTGATAACACATAGTTGTACATGATGGTTGTTGTTGCTGTTGTTGTATGTAAAAAGTCAATAAAATACTTTTGTTCATTCACTTGGTGTTAGTTGTGACTGTCACGGCATGGAGTCCAGTTTATTGTTTGAGCATCCTTGTAATATGTTTATCTCAGGTCCTAGTGGATCTGGTAAAACACAATTTGTAAAAAAGATGTTGACTTACAAATCGGTTCTGTTTCAAGTAGTACCTGAGCGTATCGTATGGTGTTACAAAGAAACGTGATCCTGCTCAACGGGAGCAGTTGTTGCGATCAGGATTAAAAGAAATGGTTAACGTTAGCTGCAAAAGTGGTTTTACAAGAGAAAATGCTGTTACCTAAACAAACACAAAACTTTATGCAAAAACATCAGAATGAACTAGAGCAGTTAGGCGATAATAAAGTGGATGTGGACACCAAAAGCCAACTCATGTTGAAACCAGGAGGGAGTAGATTTCTTGGAGGGGTTATGATACGAAGTTTACTTCGATGGAATGGTCAAAAGACCATTCGTAAATTTGGCCCTAAGAAAACTCATGCAAAAAGAGCTCCTAAAAAGAAAGCTCCAGCAAAGAAACGTTCACCTAAACAAAAACCAGCAAAAAGAGCTCCTGCAAAATGAACGCCTAAACAAAAACCAGCAAAGAGAGCTCCTGCAAAGAAACGTTCTCCTAAAAAGAGAGCCCCAGCAAAAAGAGCTCCTAAACAAAAACCAGCAAAGAGCTCCTACAAAGAAAACACCTGCATTTACAGTTTCGCCAACAATCGATGAACGTTTTATCACCCTTCGACGAGGTTCCAGAGAATCTTCATTACCCATTGGATCACCATCTTTATCTAGAAATGGATCCTCTTTAAGTGGTTCACCTCCCATGGGATCACCTTTATCTAGAAGTGGGTCACCCATTGGGTCTCCTATCTACACGGCAACACGATGGTCACCTCCTGCAGCCAGTCCTCCATTGAGAACTCCATTGAGAACTCCTCCCAGGACTCCAAGAAGCAGTTTGAATTCTTCTAGTGGGTCAAGCAGTTTGAATTCTTCTAGCGGGTCAAGCAGCTGTTCGACCTGTGGATTAAGCAGTTTGAGTTCTTCGTGTGGGTCAAGCAGCTGTTCGACCTGTAGGTCAAGCACATCCAGAAATGGGTCCAGAAGTGGATCTAGAAGTGGATCAAACAGATCCAGAAGTGGGTCAAACAGAAGCAGTAAAAGTTCTACCTCTTACATCAGTTCTTCATCTCTAGATACCCCTGTGAGTCGATTTTCACCCTTGAAATTATCCCAATTATCAAGACAGATGGTATTGAAACCTATCTTACAAGGACGTGTGAACTTAATGAGAACCCTACCTATGGGTTCAGCTTCCAAACAAGCCTGAGATGCTGCATATAAGAATAGTGATGTGTGAAAAAAAACAGCATCAGTTGATATCATGGCTCCAAAGCGACCACTCCTACACAAGTACGGTCATCTGGTGTTGGGTTTAACTCAAGCCCCAGAGGGCATGAGAAGAAAGATGATACAAGGAGCACCTAAAGAAGTGATTCAATGCGTTTCCGAGTGTTGTCACAATGCTTTAAAAGGTAATGTTGCCTTATCGCCCGCTCAAAAGCAAAGGTTGAAGCCCAAGCGTCAACATCTCCGTACCTTAACGGATACAAAAGTATCGATTCAAAAAAAAAGAAACGGGTGCTAAATCAAAAAGGAAGATTATTTCCATTATTGGCTCTCGCTCCAGTCATTGCTAAAGTTGTAGCGGTAGGTGCACACAGTGGTGGGGTGGCTCAACTCGTGAAGAAAATATGAAGAAAATGGCTATTGTACCGTTCAAAATGCTAGAAGAGATGAATCGATAGAAATCAGAACAGCGACCACGCTTACCTCCTCCCCCACAAGTCACACAGACCCCTGATTTACAGAAACAAATGAGGTAAGTACAACAAAATGAATCCTTGTCCGAATCAGAAAAGGCACAGCACTATGGACAAAAGTTTCAACTGTCATATCAAAAAGCGCGTGAACCCACCATTCCAGTTCCACCTCCAACTCCAACAGCTCCAGCAGCAGCTCAAGCAGCTCCAGCTACCTTGACCGATAGGATTCTTGGAAGTGTTCATGTGTTCCCCAAACCATGCACCGAAAAACTTATTACACTTTCTCCAAAATCACCCCCTTATGTCATGGAATGGACAAGGTGTTTTGGAATATGATGGAAAACCGATACAAGGATCCAACATTATAGATTTATGATGTGATTCGTCATAGGTAAATAAATCTTAGTGTACAAATGTAGCTATTTTCTTAAATGCCGATGACTATTTTATATGCTCCTGTAATATACTTGCTAATCCGAACCGTGTCGATCTGATCAACACGGTATTTGATCTCTTATACTCATCTTTTACTTGTGTGCAATAGTACCTGTATTGTCTTTCAGAATCTTTTTATTGTTTTAGTGCAGATTTTATTAAATAATAAGCAGGAATATTGCTGTTTTAACTTGATATCGTGAATATGATTTATATAAGATGTGTGATTAATGTTGTCATCATCTCTTATAGCTCTATCGGGACTGGCATTGTGCATATGTATTATGTGTTCTATGTACGAATGTACTATAAATTTTGTATGTATTGTATGTACGATGATGAGATGTAAATAAAGATTTCTACTAGAAAGGGGTCTAGCCCAAAGGATGGGAACAGTTTTCTCGTGGATTAAGAGAAGTTAACGTACCACAAGAAGTGGTGGGAAAATAAACGGAGATGGTCATGGATGCAACGACCCGAGTCAGACTCAGAGGAAAATGAATTTTACGATAGTTTTGTCGGGTTTGAGGAACCTATAAAACAAGAAAAAACTTGGATCAAACCAGAGCCTCAGTGGGAACCCTGCTAGACCCTATGGACCCCAAAGTAGATACCGTGTTACAGAAGATATATTATGATCCCTTACATCCTGCTGCTTTGGGGGGAATACGCCGTCTCTATAAAACAGTGCAATTTGGTAAATTTTTGGTACCCCCCCCCCAAAAAAAACCACGCATTTTACGGTACCAACCCATTATGGCCGCCGAAAATCCATTTCAAATTCAACCTTAACCCTCCCCCTTTTTTCCATAGACCCCCATTATAAAAATGGTACCGGGGTACTCACAGTAAAAGTTTTGAAATTCACGAAATTACGGTACCAGGGTACCGCCCACAGGGCAAAAAAAGGGTACCAGAGTACCGCCTATTACTACTGGTATACAACTTTTTATTGAAAAACGGTCATTTTACACTGAAATGTGACACAAAAAAAGAAAGTTTCCCATTTTGAACAGCAAAGTTTAAACGTGCGTCTGCTGGATGGTTTTTAGCTCTGCCCATTAATGGTTACGCACCATAATATATTTATTTTTCGACCTGTATTGAAAATTAAATTTTAAGCACTTTTAACGAATTTAGAGTGTTTTAACCGCTATACCGCGAGAATATTGATGCTACGTCATATCAGTGTTTATTGGTCCCAAGTCACATTTAAACATAGCTTCCCTCTGTTTTTTTTACTCTTTAACTGTTACTATCAAGTACCTTCAAAGATTTTTACAAGCGATTCATAAAGAACAGTTTAAATAAAGCACAGAACATAATATTCTAGTTGGTTCGTTCATAGTTGTTGTAAAATTTTGATCAGAACAATAAATAATTCATTTTATAACAATTTTTGTACATTCTTATTGTTGTCAGTGAAATACATTGATTGGTATTTAAATTTCCTTATCATAAAATGTGGTTTATTCTTGTCACAATGCACTAGAATCGTACTCGTAAAAAAGTCCAACAACGCTTTAGTCCAAATATATCCACGATCCAAATCGGAGAGTTACCCTGAAATAATAAAAGACAAATACATAAGTTAATTAACGTGGCCGTCGATTTGAATAGAAGGAAGAAGAATTTGTCATTGCACAATGAAGTTTTCTCTTGGTTTTGTTTTCCTTTCCTGTCCTGTCCTGTCCTGTCCGTTTTATGTCTGTCTAGCGTTACATTAACGTATGCCGGATATTACCCTTCTGCTTGTTTAATACACACATTTTTCTTTTCAGAGGCATTAAAAACACCAAGCAACTATGTCATCAGACGCAGCATATCCACGTTAGTATACTTCCATGTATATTGTATTACATTATTTAGCTTCACAATAATACAAATCTCAAATTTTTTAAGAGTACTGATTTAAATACATTAAAATTCGAACCAGAATCAGCCTGTTTATACTGTATCGGTCGGCTTTGAGGTAAGAAAGATAGAACCGGATTTGGTACATACAGGATTTGGCACTGGAATCAGCTGATTGTTACACAGAAAAATATTAGAACTGAAATCGGCCGGTTATGATAGACATGTATCGATGATCTGTTGAAATTCTCTTTTAATATAAGTTTTCTAATCAGTTTATTCATCACATGTTCTGTTGTTAAGGGGGTAAAAAATATTGTCCTGAATAATGTATGGAGCATTGAAGGTCACGCTCTTGGTAAGAGTTCTCGTTTTCTGCGTTTTAAATGGATTCTAACCAAGGAGATGCGGAGCCTCTCCTTTACTTTCCATCTGATACACAGAATCACACTTTTGTTTCTCTAAATGTACATTTGTTGTCATAATTTTATTCGCTTACCATCGACTTCAGCGTTTCGTTTCCATTTAAGCGGCGTAACCTTGTGACCTAATCACCAAAAGTAAACAAATACTCTCGGTCGAGAAATAGTGCGCTAGATAAATAAAATAATTTCTATGAGATTCAGGTAAATTATAATATCTTTTGTTTCGAATGTATTGTGCAAAATAAACTGCGTCGCTCAGTTGTAAATTTTGTACCGTTTGTGGCTTTATTTCTTGTTTTACAAGAATCTTGTGAAAGGCCGAGACGTTGACAGAGATGTATGGGAGAGATAACGAATGACAACTCTTGATAGAGATTGCATATTACGCTTGGAGGCGCACGATAAAAAAATGGTCTCACCATTATAACCCGTTTAGCCAAATGGACCAGCTGACTGGCAAATTTATCTGGTAAATGTGTTGATATCGTCATAAAAGTCAGTACATATATATGAATTTGGTGGAAAATCAGTAAGGATTATTTGATTTAATAATTGCTGACCCAAGAGTTGGCGAATTCTGTTTCAACCATTATTCAATTAAACACATTATCTTGAATCTACAGCCCCTGGCCCCCCTACATATAACCAAGGACAACCGCAACCTGGATACGGTGCCCCAATGCAAGGTTATAGTCAGCCTGCTTACGGTCAAACAACAAATGTGGTTGTGTTACAGCACGGTCGTGTTGCGCCGGTGAACTCAGGATGCCCGCATTGCGGGGTAAGTATATACATTCGAGCCTCGTCAAGTCGAAAGTCACTTGATCCTTAGAATTATGTCGAATGATTGAAACTAGAGAATTTGTTCCATGTCCAGGGTTCGAGCTAACGGACCTGAGGCCTATAATTATTGACTTAGCGTTCCCCTTGATGAACTAAGCGTGGTGGCTCTTCCCATCAGAAGACATGAGAACTGTTGTAGTGAATAATAAAATCATGTAAATTCTTGACCTACTGATTTGATTTCACTTTTAATGTTAAGAACCAATGTAAAAGACTTTCCTGATTTGGAAGACACAATCGTAAATCTGGGTTCTAGTGCTTGGACGGAACGTATAAAGTTATACCGGATTAAGAAAACAATTATTCATTAAAATCAGATCACTGACAATGAAAATTTTTGACTATAACAGTTGGAGATGAAATATGAGTATCAGATGTTTGCATTTCTGATTATAAGCGTGTTGCCTCTAAAATTTAATAAAAAAAACAGGAATCAACAGAAAATGGCGACACTCGACAATACTCATTCAAATATAGCTGAAAGTATTGAAAATACTGAAACAAGTACGAACACAAAAAACATGTACGTATGGATTTATTTAGTTTATTCTCATTGCATTGTAGGTCGGTTTTGTTCGTACGCAATATTCACTTGTGGGTATCCTAATAGCCCTTATATTCTTTCCAATTGGTATCCTTTGTTGTTTGTGTATGACCGAAAGAAGGTGCAGCAATTGTAATGCAGCGTTTTAAAAGAAGTTAAAGAATCCATTGATGTTTTGCGACATGTGGCCATCGGGGAACATCAAAATTCAAGAAAAACTTTCTATGAAGTATTGTTTGTGTACATACTTTTTTGTGTACTGATTTTTTCATTTCAAAGTGTCAGTGTGTAATATGTTTTAATGGTTTTGGTTATCCAATGCGTTTGGCTTTGAAGAATATTTTTGTATTGAGTTTGTTATAAGTAGACATTTTGTACATGGGATTATTGTACTTTAAGGGTAATTGTTCATTTAGGCTATATGAATCGTGACCTTCTTGTTCAAGTTTTACCATTCATGTTGGATTTGTAAAGTAAATTACGACTAGGATAGTCTATCATACAACCATTGAAGGCAGAATATCAAAGGGAGTGTACCGGACATCAGAAATATTTGAAGTGACGCACTGTTCATACCTACTTCCTGTTGTTGCCTTACAATATTTTGATAGATCTGTTACAAAATTATCACACCGTGTTTTGCATCATTGGTCTCAAAGGTGGCCGAAGCTTTACACGTTTCTCAAACACCATTAAAATGTAATCTAATTATGGTATGCATAATATCTATAATTATTCACCTTGATTTTATAGCTTAATTTTGAATAAAAAAAATAATAGTCCTTTCATTGCTTTTGTTAGTTGGTCTGTGTTAAGCTAATTATTGTTACAAGTCCTTATATTATGGTTCGTTTACGTTTATACATGTTTAAATTTTATAATCATCTTGGAGCTGTCCATATCATTTCTTATTAGTTGTATATACATTGCAAGAAAAAACAAATAACTTCATTGCTTTATAACTATATGCACGTATGTGTATGACGATATTTGTGACCAAACTAAATAAATTGAAGAAAACAGTTTATTTGCTTTCTTTCATTTTACCCTTTGAAGTGTACAAATTATTGTCGTAAACAGTCAAACCTGAATTAACAGTCACCTGTGAATAATGGCGACTTTTATCATTATTATTAACATATTAGACCAACTAAACCTCTGAATAAAGGCCCACTGTACATAAAGACCATCCCCCCCTATCTCTCCCCTTGGTGACCTTTGTTGACTGGTTTGACTGTACATCCTTCCAATAAGTCAAACATGATATTTAACTGATGTGACTTATACTTAGAGGTTCAAATTGTACTTCACTTTTTGAGTAAATCATTCGATGTATTGTTTACCCCGCAGAAGCCTACAAACTGGTTTCGAGCTTTATACATTAAAAAGGCATGTCAATTATACAAACAGATAACCCGAAAAATGGCGGGTGACGTGCCACGTAGAAGACCCTTTTGAGTATTTTTTGTCTGCCATTTTTTTATCATTCTCCTTTCTGATTTGCTCAGAGCAGGTGGTGTAAGGGAAGAAATGGTCAAATCTGGTTAATTGTATATGTCGCCGTTCAAAAAAGCAATTTCAGAATTTCGGACGACAAAATTTCGGATGGGTAATTTCATGGGATCTATGTATATAATGAAAATCAGTTCTTGTTTTTTGTCTTATGACTAATACTGGAATGTTGTATAGAAAGTATACGTATGCACGAGTCTTTTGGGAAATTTTAAAAAATGCATTGTTTACACAACAATATACAAAGTGTTATAGGCATTAGTTTATCCGCAGGGAAATATTTTATGGTTTTGCATTTCGCCATATATTGTAATTGATGAGAACATTCACTGTACAAGTCAACCAAGTCTGAAAACGAGTGCCATAAATACTGTAGTACTGTACTACAAGATGTAATAAAGGGAAACACGTCCACTGTTTTATATTCTTCATTTCACATGAAATGACTTAATTTAACATTTAACACAAAATACACCTTGTATATATTTAAACATGCTTATACATTTTTTACTTATTTTTTTGTTGTTTGCTCGCTTCCATTTGTGACATATTCAAAAAATCGTTTGTTCCCCCTTTTTTCTGAAAAAAAAATCCCGAAGAACAGGAAATTTATTTGGAGGAGCCTTATTTCAGCTTTTCGTTTTCAGAACAAACACAAATCAAAAATATAAACTTACCTAACCACTGTTAAAAGTTTGTGTTGCGCAACCGCAAACCAGCATTTTTAAGGATGACCTCAGTTAAATTAATTTTCGATTCGATAACGACACGACGAACATAAAACCATTGTTTTAGTCATTAGCTGTTACTTTACTTTTTTTCTTCATACGTTTTGGATAAGAACTGCACTCTTTATTTACTGAGTGCCACGTTGGTTGGACAAATAATATCTAATATGAGATTCCGACTTTGACTTTCTGCTTTGGTATCGTGTATACGAAGCCCTGCAAGCATCGTGTGTATGCCAAATACAGAGTTCTAACGTCAAAATGAAGCGACAGAGGCAACTAGCTTACAGTAAGTTTGTACAACATATGATTTTTTAATTAATAAATAAAACGATACTGACTTGTTCTACTTCATCGTTTAGTATATTCCTTACTATTGATTCGTTTTTATATTCCTGTAAATGTGCACTACATGCATCTTATAGAAAATAGAAATATAGTAAGCTAAAATATTTACTTTTTTTAAAAAAACGTTGATTTGTGATAAAATATTGCACCGGGGGATAAACGTCTTTGAAACGATTTCAGAGTCTAAAATTTTCTTGTCCCTATGATACACTCGCAGGTCTTGTTCCCTTTTATCACCATCGGTTCGCAAACACCGCCAGCCTTCCAACATCGTCCTAACTGATACCTGGGGATGTTCTTACATACAGTGAACTTTCTCAGATTCCTTCTCATCTTCGGCTCAATTATGTCTACACACGTGTCTGCCTTTTCTCGGTAAGAACACTTTCGTACTCTCTGGCACGTGAGCTCGTGTACCGCCAACACGATGATGATTAAGATTAATAAATGGCGTCTGACAGGTATACCGCATCCCATCATCAATGAATGATCTTTTGTATCGTGTTAATCTACAATGAAAGAATAAATATGTATTATTTGTAATACTTTAACATCGAATACATGAACTTATTTCACACATGAACTTATTTTAAATTAATGGATTGGCTGAAGAAGTCATTGCAGATTTGTTAAATTGTGAGGAAAATGTGACAAAATCAAGCATGTTGTATCATTGATTATATTAAAAACATTTATTTACATATTTATATATTTATTTATCTATTTATTTATATTTATTTATTTATTTATTTATTTATTTATTTATTTATTTATTTATTTATTTACATCTCTTTCACACAATATAAACGGTGTCTTAAGTTAAAAACATGTGTTATAATACATTATTAAGAGTTATAAGAGATTATTTAACAATACAAACATTGGCATATATAAAATCAAATTAAATAATTAGTGCAAAGAAATCAAATACATATATCAATAAAATAAAGTGCAGATATTATAAAAAATCCTCTATTTAAAAATCTAAATCTACGGTTAAAAATATCATGGCAGGCTTTGGCACATATTTGTGTAGTTATACGCTAAATTAAAAATTATGGAGCGCAATTAAACATAGATTCTGATGGTTCGTTTAGTCAAAAGTTAATTTTTGTAAATCGTTTTAAAAGGAATCAGTAAAACTTACTGTAAAACTTCGCTTGCTATTTCCAACAACTTCAGTAATGAATTATTTAGTCTGATAATTAACCAGCAAATACCATATTTATACAAGCTAGATCTGATCATGATTGTGTCATTCTGATTTTTTTTTCAAAAATTATCCCCTAAATTTTAAATTATACATGCAGATAAAATCATCACTTCTCATTACAGAACCAGCATGTGAGTTTGTCTAATTAAGTGAATTTTCACGTGATAGCATGTGAAGAAGTTATAGGAAGTGAAACGGGAAGAGTTGTACTTAGTTGTTTCACGCTCGGAGCAAACGATACTCTGACTCTTCCGTATTTTGTGTCAATGTTAATTATTAGAACAACAAATTTCCAGGGTCTGCTGACATAACGTTAAGGAAGTTGTTTACCGATATAGCGGGAGTTGTGCTGTGGAGTGTTTAACAGTAAATAATTACAAATTCTGACCATGCAAATAATTATGACATTGTTGACACTGGCTGTTGTGGACACTGGTTTCTGGTCCATTCAGAAGTCTGATAAAAAGCTGTATGTATAATGAAATTATTGTGGTTCGCCCGAAACTTCGTATATTTTCTAATCATCGAGTTGCCAGTTTTATCTACTACATGTAGTAATATTTTCTTGTATTTCAGCATCATAATCGTAGTATTGCGCAGTTTCATTTAAATAAAGGACTGTCTTCGATGTGTTCTCCCCAGAGTTTTATCAAATAATTGTCGAAACTTGTATATGTATCAAGCTCAGATTGTACGTGATGTATTAGTGTTATCGACCACTCTCTCAAGAGCAAAACATTATTCATCACAAAACTCTGTCATTATGGATACTGGATAGGCTTCATCCAAAAAGAAGTATTCATTGTGTATCCCACGTCATATAAATTTGATAAAAGTAAGTAATTATAACTGATGAAAACTGCAACCATGTAAATATAAAGTCTAATAAAGCAATCTTACAATACATAAGCATATATTAGTTCCTACACGTGCACGTATTGCTGAGAAGCTGGAATCAACATTTTGTTATAGGTCTGCAATTATGCTTTGTCATTTTGGAATCAACATTTTGTTATAGGTCTGCAATTATGCTTTGCCATTTGAAGTGACCGTCGTGTAATTGTGTTGCAATTCGGAAGCTTCATAAACATCTTAAGTTCAAATCGGTTACGTCTGCATTCCGTGTTTATGAAAAAAAGATTTGGGGTGCGTCTGTAAGTCTGGGTACCTGGCGATAATTAATAAGCCCTTTCCACGACAAATATATATACTTTCCGTTCAATGTTTTGTTTTCACCATCGTGGCAAAAATACCCATGTATCGCGGAATAGATTACTAGGTACCATCTTACCGTGAGTAAACTGGCTCGGAGTAATCAGTCTCTCCGAGCTCATCAATTTCCAATTTTAGCTAACTCACTAGTTAAAGTCTACCTTGTCAGAGTTAGAATTGTTTTTAAATGGATTATTGGCAACCCCACAAAAATGGTCACCCAAAGGCATATTTCGCATTTTCCTGTCGCATATTCCACAGTCTGTTGAATCACAATTTGATAAAAATGAACAGACCAGGGAAATTTCGAAAATATAATTTCCGTTTGGAAAAGGGTGTTTTAATTTGCCTTTTCTACTCTACTCTGCTCTATACCTGCTAATATTCATAGACTTGTGACAGATCGCGCCATAACATGATAAATTGTATGCCGGCGGTGATTCGAGCAAAATACAATATCCTAATCACGATCTTTAAGTACATTATACATTAAGATTGGGAAGAACCAGAACGTATCAACTCATGTGCATATCATAAGGACATTATTGTAATAGACAAGGTTCCGGTTAATTTCAGGATTTTATGATGTGAAATAAACTCTAATGTAAACCATACAAAAGCATGGAACTATCATTATCTCGTTTCGTTTGAGTATAGGGATGGTCCACATACACTTGATTCTGGAGCAACATCTTGACCGTAATTAATCACCTGACTGGTCTTTTCTACGATGAGAGCCGTATTTTAAGAGGGGCTACTCAACCCCGCAGAAAGTTATGTTTCAGCCAATGTAGAGATCAATCATTCCCATGCCATTATTACTAGTTAGTTTAAATGATCATAAATTATTAGTTTTTTTCTATATTCGTTCACCAAACAAAATACTACATCGACTCACAGGAACATTCGTAAATATTTTTACATGATCCGAGTTGTGATACTTGCGGTAATTGTTAAAAATAATGGGTAAAACGAAGGGATTACCGTATGAGGATGTGTTTAAAAGATGTAATTTTCTTTACCAGGTATGGTAAGATACAATAATTTCACACAACATCAGTGTGACATCCCGCAATGCGTATATTGCGAATGTTGTAATTATTGCATATTATTCGGACAGCTATCTTCGGATAGTTATGATGCAATTTCAAAACAACATTATTGTGAGAAAAATCATTCAAACATTGATTTATTCTCCCAGGAAGTATAAATTGTTTGCAATTACTCTTCACATTTTAACCAACAAATTGAAGTTTATGAAGTGCCTATCCAGAGAGAGTGTATCAATTGATCATTGTATCAGAATGATTCAAAGACCTACAGTAGAGTTTGGGTATTTGATTTACGCCTAAGATATTGCCATAACAAATTTTGTTTGAACAAGTAAATTGTTCTTGTAAATTATATGTGTGGCTTTATAATTATAACAGAAATGAGGACAAGCTTTCAGTTATATAACACTGCAGGAAAAAATTTGTTAATACATATGTTAGTCCAACTAATTAGACTGTGATGACAAGACATTTTTTTATTTGGCCCAATCTTGCTCAGTCTAACAAAGAACTGCATATTTGTGTGCAGAATTAAAGCCCGTTGGGCATGACAACTACAATATTTTTGAACAATTTTGACTGTTCGGTTGATATGAAACAAGTTTGTAAACTCATACAAGCATAACATATAACAAGACACTTTTTCTGAAAGATGCACTAATGTTTTCTTTCTCTCCACTATTTTTCTATGGAAAATGAAACCAGTGTAAAGGTGGACAACTACTGGTGTTGAGGTACATATCTACCGGTGTCATGGTAAAAACTTCCCATCCACTGTATTCAACCCATCACAAGTGCAGTCAGGAAGAGCGAATTTACACAGCTGGTTTAAATTTTATATATGAAGCGCACATCTAAAGCATTGGTTGTAAAGAGTGGAAAATTTGAAAGGTCACAATATGGTAAAATATATGGTACGATATGGCTGCTTGTACAGCATACAGGCTTTCCTGATTACTTCATTTATGTTTTCTGTTTATTGTAGGCAGCTAATGAAAGCTTGGAACGAAACCCATCAGATGTTAGTCTCTGTAGATTTTACTTGAACACAATGACTGTTGTAGCTAGACGTCAAGGTATTCATTTGTAAGTATTATAATTTCTTGCATTAATTCTTAGTAAAAGGTTACAAATATGGTTTACAATACACATATTGGTTAGCATCATGTACACATTGTAAGAAAATATACTGTCTTCATGTTTTAAGTTCCTGGACCTAAATTTTAAGATGCCTGTTGATAAAAATTATACTTCACTATCTCTGCATTGTTTTATATTGATGGTGCATGACTCCTGGTGTATACAGCTCTGACTTCTATATTGACCTCAAGAACAAATATTTTGTTGAGCTTGTTGTACTCATAATTTGATTCTAAGATTATCATTTTTGCTCCAGCTCATTTGTTTATGTCTTTAGATTCTAATTCCTGGGTTTCAAAATATATATATTTGATGATTGTTCACGTGATGTGATTCTCATTATCACATGTATTTTTTACGACTCATGTACATATCTGATCATAATGACAAATTTTATGTATATCATTTAGACATCCAGACATTAAGAGGAGGGTATGTAAGAGGTGTTGTTTGTTGTTAAAACCAGGGATTTCTGCAATATATAGAGTTAAAAGTATGTCACTTTTACACTTTATAATGTTGAATAAATGTTATTCAAGTAATTCATGTAATATCTATTTAAATGTGATTTATATAATACTAATTAGTTGTTCATTCATTGAGGTTGCATGGATTATATTGCAAAGACTATGGATTCAGATCCCTGCTTTAGCTGTGTTCATCTGTTATATCCATAATTTGTGAATAAGAAAAGTATTAGTAAATTGGAATATAGTTGACAAAGTGTTTGTTTGACAATAATGAAGGCTGAGTGCAAGAAGTACCTATCTCCATTATGACAAAGAAGGAGATAGGTGCCTTCTTGCACTGATCCCTTTAATTAATGTAGTTAACACATAACATTATTGAATTATAGTTTCATCTGTTTCCAAAAAATAGTGTTTTTTGTTTCATTGAATCAATATCTATTATAGGTATCTCCATGTGTATTTTGCAATTGTGCAGCCAGAGTGAAATATTCAATTTAATTCATTTTTCAGAAAAACGTCAGAAGATGACTGTTGTTACTTGTCTTGGGTGCGGTACATTAAGAAGATATATCTACAAAAAAGATCATATACAACACATTGATCAACCTAATGTTTGGATTGATACTGTTGTAAATGGTGAGCAAGTTGGGAGCAAGCAACAACAAGAACATCAACAGCAACAAAAACAACATGAATACAAAGGGGAGAATAAGGTAATATACCTTCTTCTGTGTAACAGTCCCTATAATATCCACAGTTGTCGTTTGTTATCATCTTCGTCAACATCTCAGTTTTTACTACTGTGTAGTTGTTGTAAAACAGGAAATAAAGCCACAAATGGTTTAAGTTTTACAACTAAGTGAAACAATATCTTTCATACAATACTTGGGAGACAAAAGATGTCATAATTTATGAGAAAACCAGAGAAAACATTTTTTATGGACAGTGTTTGTTTTTTTATCAGTTATTAGGTTGCAAAGTCAAAACAAAATGTAGAAGTTAAATGTAATTGTTAACTATTATGACAATAAACGCACATCAAGAGAAAAGCAAAATAATGCATTTGGCTCTCAGATGGAAACTAAAGGAGACTTGGTCACATGTCTTTGAACTACTTCTCAGATGTTGGCAGAGATGTATGTAAATGATAAGTAACAACAATGTGGATAAAGATTGTATAAGTTACTGAATATTCAGAACTCATATTCAGCATATATGTGATGAACTCATTAAAGTTAAGGGGGGGGAATAAAAAAGGTTTCATGTTCCCCCAATCTTGATATTTCTAGGTCAGGTTATGATATTTTAACTCTGTATGCTTATCTTTGTCCTTTTATTAATGAGAATTCATGTGTTAAATTGATATTTTTCTGTTTCAGAAGAAAAAGTCAATGGAAGCTCCAGAAGTTGAGATAGAATGTAATAAAACTAAATCTGGTGATCATGCTATTACTGATCAATCAAATCACAAAATTCAGTGTAAAGATTTAAGTAAAGACAATGAAGACAAAGTGACTTGAAAATGCTGTAACTATTATATGAGTTCATGTATGCTAACATGATTATGGATGTTATTCCATCCTGTTCTTGATTCAGTTGAGCGATTTAGAAGCTGTCATCAGACTATACAGTGAAACATCACTGAGTGACCACCTCAGTGATACAACCACCTTATTAGAACTTTTGGACCAGTTTTCTACATTTTATATTCCCTGTAATTCAACTTAATATTAAGACCACACTGATACTTGGACCAGTTTTTTCAGGTCCCAAAGTTTAGTGAAATTTAGTGAAATTATGCTACAGTAAAACCTCATTAAGACCAATGAGGTTTTGCTGTAGTATAATTTCACTAAACTACTGTTAAAAATGATAATCATCCACTGGATTGTATCAGATTCTGGAAGGAAGCCTTGCACCATGTGCTGTTTATGAATACTGACTTAGTTTACATAATTAGCATAGAACTTGACCTTGTAAAATCAACAAGGAAAAAGCTGAGGACTGGTGCGTGACTACATACTGTGAGAAAAAGATTGATATTAGAGATATGTCGTAGTTGGCATTTATGAAGTTTGCAAAATTTTCTAACAAACTGTACTATTCAGTATTATGTGACCATGTTTACTCTCGTGGTCTGTTTGTCCTTGTTACATGTTATCTGCTTAAATATTTGGTAAAAATTTCTTGCAATAAATTATTTATTAAAGTATTTTGTGGGTTTATTATTGTAATATTGACTTTAGCATTTACTAGTTCACACATATTTTGAAAAGAAACAATAATAATTAAAGATGAGCATGAGCAGAACTTTGTAAATAAGTTTAGGAATATTTTGTCACGCTCTGATGTAATATATATTTTTTAATATTAATTAAGATTGAGACCATCATATGCATGTGATTATGTGACGCATGTGATGTACACCAGTTTAATATAATCATATGAACTATTGCTAATTCAGGCTACAAAACATAGATAAGACACCGCTAGCAGTGAGTCTTTTTTCATTTAACACCAACAATTTAATTATGGTACGCTATTAATGATGTTCATCTAAATATCAGCTGGGACTCTATATTACAGAGTCCCTTGATATCAAATAGCTTACAGACAGTTGATGGTTCTACCAGGGTCTTTGAAATCAGTGACCCTGGTTCTACCCAGGTGTATACATGAAGTCTTTCTTCAACATTGCCAAATGACCCTGCCTGTTGGTGCAACATCAAACCTCTGTGAAAATTGTTTTTGCATGTCTCTGAATGTCTTTGTCATATTTTATGCCGTCAATGCATGTATTTTGTATCTTTAATAAGACCAGCGCGATGTTAATCCGTAGCGAAAAAAATTAAAACCTGAAATGAATTTATCAATGTAACCTTACAAAACTTATACTCTGATTTTAAAATAGGCATTTTTGCACATGTATTTAAAAATGCACTGTTTCTCTGAATGACTGTCGGACTTAATGTGTGCACATTCTAGCTACGTCATGAACGTGATAGACACAAACGGCCTTTATAGTACCGGTCTTTAGCCTTTACTGATTAAAACAGAGTTACTTCCCTTAATAGAAAGACATTTTCCTTGCTGGAGTGGGTTCACCACAAAACGAGTATTTGCTTGTAAGGGTAATTTATGGTAAGTTAATCAACTAATTACGTGTGACCACACTTACTCAGATTGTTCCAACTTTTTAAAAAAAAGCTTGTGGACTTTGGCCGCTCGTACTCAAATATAGACATTAGAACTTGAAAAGATGAAATTTCGTACGCAGAATCTGTGACAAATTAATACTAGTCAGATGAATATGTTTATTCAAAGCATGAAAATCTGCCAATGATTTGATTTTACCTTGACACGATGCTGAAAGTGTTTTTTTTTTCATAGCATGTTATGGTTGCTATTATTGCTGGATAATGACGATTGTAATTATTTCCAGTATTATTGATCTTCCATTTCAATATGGTCAAGAGATGTTGCAATGCTGTCTCATAGACTGTAATACACTTGCCTCAGTTAAATCACTGCTGAAATTTTAACATATGTTTTGATAGCATAGTTAAGATTCATCTACATATTTTAAGCCCGGTGCTCAGCAACTTATGAAATTAGCCAGTATTGATAAAATGATACACTCATCTGGCTGAAGAAATATCATTTGAGAAATTCTGTTTGTATGTCTTGGTCAATATCTTGCCATTAGGAGAAAGAATTCAAGATCATTCCACTTCTATTGGCTAATTCAATCTTATTTAAGAATGATTAAAGGCAGAATAGTTATATATCATCATACTATTTCATTATTTCAGGCTGCCTTTTGGGGAACTGAATTATAAACTATGACAGAGTTAACTAATGAGATCTCAGTTGCAAATGGAGAAGAAAACAATGCAACTACCAAAGGTAGCAGAAAAATCATTGTTATTGTCAGTAGCAGTAAATCTTCGGATGACAATAATGTTTTACTTGATGACACATCTGATGAAAGCTGTCATGGAAGCTGTGAAGATTTGACTAATAACTGTGTTGTTATAGGTGAACCTAAACAAAGTTGCCCTGATTCTAAAAATGATATTTTAGTTCAGATTTCATCTTCATCTAGTGTACTTTCTGAATGCAACAGAGAGAATTCTTTATCAATGACAAAAACACAAGAAATTTTTAAGTTGGATGGAACAATAAAAACGTGTCATAATGAATCTGGAGAGGGCATTGATAATAGTGGAGACCTTAAACCAGACTTGATTAATGATAGTAAAGATGAGGTTGTAAGTTTTGATTATGAAGATTTCAGAAGTGATTATGGGGATGATGATGATGATTTTTCTCCTCTGTTAGATGATACCAATGCAGCACATGTAGAAAATGTTGGCACAGATGAAGAAATGGTATTACCCAAGACAAAATCTTCAAGAAGTCAGTTAGTACAATGTCCACACTGTGATAAATGTATATGTAAGCGGAACATGAATGATCATATCAATGTTACACATTTAAAGAAAACAAAATATCTGTGTGAACTTTGTGGAGAGGGATTTCTGTCAACATCCAGAGTAAGACGACACAAACTTTTTAAACATAAGATTGGATTCAAGTATTTCCAGTGTGAGGAATGCACATACAAGACTCCATATTATTCAACCTTGAAGCGACATATTTTAAGTCATGTAAGAAATTCATCAGGAAACATGTTATCACACGAGTGTGAATTATGTGGAAAACAACTTGCCACACCGGATGGTCTTCGTAGTCATCTAAAAGCTCATAAGAATGGAAAACCTTTTAAATGTACAAGATGTGGAAAATGTTTTTCACAAAAAGGAAATCTGAAATGTCACATGCAGAGTCATATAAAAGAGGACAATAAGAAGGTAGAGCAGCTAAAGATACAGCAGAAATTAGGGGGTTCAGAGCTTGTGTCACCTAGAAAGTACAAGAAATTAATATACAGCTGTGATCAGTGTGATAAGGTATTTCGCTGGCCTGGAGACTTATGTAGGCATAAAAAAGTGATTCATCTTGATATTAAAAGGTACAGTTGTGATAGTTGTCCAAAACGGTTTTCTAATAAAAATTCGCTGGAAGAGCATGTACTGTGGCATAATAACCTTAAGCCATATTCTTGCACAGCTTGTCATAAAAGTTACAGAAGTAAATATCGCATGAAGTACCATTTTTTAAAATGTCATAAAGAACTAACATCAAATGAAATTCTGCCAGATATGCTTGATTTCTGTATTACTAATAAATCTCACTGTCCTCAGATTGTCAAGTAACTAAAATTCATGTACATTGAAATGTGTTGTCTTTGTATTTATGATTATGTACAAGTAGACCTGTATTTCATGCATTCAGATGGTCTTTAATGTCCATTCAAAGAATAGACTGAAAATTGATTTCCATCATTTCTCAAATAACATCAAAAGAAATTAGACTAATCAGTTTATGTGTGTGTAATACAACATGGTAGTGTATGCAGCTGAAAGTGTAAGTTTGAAAATATTTGACTGAATAACAATTTGCTTCAAGAGGTATGTTTGTATCATCAGCACCCTATTATTACTGAATATATTTCTAATTGGAAATTAGTTTGTTGATGTTGTTCACAAGACTTGCAAGTCTTTGATACAATTGTTAGGATTTGAATTGTTAGTACCTAATACTAAAACACAAATATTACTCCCCTATATTACTTACTTAAGACTTAATATACACACATGTAAATAATGAATTATACACAATATCTATCTGATGTATATCTGTTGTATTTTATTCATTTGTATCAACAATAAACAAGTGTATATATCATCAAATACTTTTATTAGTTATTGTATGCAAGAATAGCTCAAAATACAATTAAAATCTTTGCACAATCAATGGTGCTATGAAATACAAGTATGTACAATGGTTTGGTAACATACATAATGTCCTTCAATTGGCTAAGGACCCAAACAGATATAAAGACCAAAGTAAAGAAGTCTAGGACTGATAGTAATACAATTAGAGCCACAATTTACCCACAGTCAACTAAAGTAGAATATAATAAACTCGAGTCCCAACCAAAAAATGCCAGACTGGTGTAGCATTCAGGCTCCAATTTAAAATAAGCTTTAATAACCATAATGCATAATAGTACATTTAAAGGGCCTTTGTCATGGTTTGAAGCTTTGATTTGTACATCACAACTGAGGATTTTGTTCACATACATTGTATAAATACTTAACTACTATTCTAATTAACATCATATGCTGGATCTCTCTAATCACAAATTCATCTACCAAATGTCAATGCTTACAAATCAGCAGGCATTAATAACAATTAATTATCGATGTAATCAACATAGTGAGACTGAGAATGATAATTATTGGTTATTTCCTTATCACTAATTAATGCCTCAATTAGGGTACACTATTGTTTTTAAATAGTTTGTTGCACCCCTTGACTGATAAAATCTGGAAGAACAAGTTTGACCCACTGACAACAATAAAAAGCTCTAAAAATAACTAAAAGAGAGACTGTCTGATGATCACAATACATATATCAAGGCACATAATTATAAATAACCAGTGTATTTAAAAAACAGTAGACTCTCATTGGCTCCAACTCGTTGGGACTGATTGAGTTGCTTCCCTTCTATACTTTGTAATGTGTTCAGGTTGTTTGTGTTGATATATCATGGTCATATATATAAATTTAAGAAAAAATTGTTTCATGTATTTTTTCCCAGCTTTAAGAGAAATTAATCCTGTTTTGTTTATTTCACAAATACCTATGAAGGAACCACTCAAATACAAATGTATTGTTGCAAACACGTATTCATTCACCAACGCAATAAGTACTAACTTACAAATAATTAGAAATAAAGTTGCAAACAAATTCAAACAAATGTTAAGATTGCAGAGTTAATTTCATATGTGTGTCAGTTTTATGTGCCACGCCATATTGAATGAATTACTCTGAAGTTATGAAAATGTACTGTTCGACTAAGACTTGTGAAGAGCAGAGTGAATATTGAGCAGGGGACTTATTGATACCAGTGAGTTTCTTTGGTTCTCGCCCTATGGAGTCAAACTACATAGAAAAAAAAATTTGGGACTGGTGTATTGAGTTCTAGCTTTGCGGGGAGTTCAAATTTACTGAGTTCCAGCCAACAAGAGTCCACAGTACATAAATCTAAACATCCAGTTCTTTACCTATACCATACCAATACTACACTAAATTACAGCATCTCACCTAAAATGTAACAAATAAACAAATTTCTAAAACAATTAAAACCTTAACAAGAATAAAATAAATATATGCCTACATTTAAGGCTATGGATAAATTTCATTTTGAAAAAAATTAAAGTTGACGAAATCTAGTCTACAAATTGATCTTTGCTTTGCTCATCACTAATAAAAACAGTGCTATTCCTTTATATAAAATATCACAAATTCAGGGTCTGGAATCCATTGTACTTTTACTGTAAGGTTTAGGCATATGATTAACATTAACAATAAAGTTATAAATAATTCACATAGTTTGGAATGTAAGAAGGTACATGTGAGAAGAAACCACAAAATCATCAACTTAGGGCCTTTTAATTATGATTGCTTTCAATGCCTACAACCTTACCAGCAAAATATACATATATTACTGAGGTGATCGCATCATAAATAAGACATGAGGAGATCTAATCAGGATAATTCATTTGGTAAGAAATTAAGAGTCATATTCATTATAAAACACATTGTCATGTTTTTTAATTCCATAAACAATAAATAATAATGAAAATAGAAAATGAAATTTATTATCAAAACAATGATGTTTAAATATCTTTCCTGTTAACAAACAAATTTGGAAATAAATGCAAATATGCAAGACTAGACCTATGAAGCTATCCTATATTATACTGATAAGAATATTGATGTCAATATTAGCCCACAAAAGAAGTACATAAACAGTATTGAACTATCAAGATAGAAAAATAAAAAAGACATAAATTTATAAGAGAATAAATTAACAATAATACATAAATTATGCGTTAACAAATCGTAACAAAGTACATGTACATAATAAAATAGCTTCCGGTTTATACAGTTCAGCTTATCAGCACTAAGATGTTTTCAGGAAAACTAAATCATTAATATACAACTATTTCACTGTAAGTGATGTTCAAAGTATTCTGCAATAAAATGCGAGATTACTTTTTACATGTATTTAAAATTGTTTTAAAGTATTTAAAATATTCCAAAGTTCAACAAATAATTACTTTCCCCAATATACTGCATACTATCTAGACAAAGCAGCAAATGATGTTTAAATAAGAATAAAATGAAACATCAAAAACAACATTTATCAGAAATTAATACACAATATAAAATTTTGATCAAAGACTTCACAGACTAGAAATTACAACCAAATGTTACCTAGCACCATTTTTTGCCAAATTGTGCTTGGTCTCAATTTTTGTCCATTATATTCAGCCAGACATAGCTTGTTTCTTTAAATGCAATGTTTTATTATAATGAGACCAACAGGACAAAATATGTCATTCAAGACAACTACACCTACATTTATAAACTTATGCATTTGCTCAGCGAAATGGTTTCCTGTAAAACAGAAAAGCCCAAATACTACAAAGTAACTTTATACTACTATCATTACTACAACATCACAATTGAGCATCTATTGCAAAAATGTCCCAATAATGGTACATATTATGTTTCAAATGTCATTTTCAATCATAATTTATAATAGCCAGTATAAGTTTTGCCAGTAAAATCAATTTCAATCATAATTGATAACAACAATTTATCAAAACACATAGTATTTAATTCGCTACATACTGGTAAAAAACATTTCTTTTATGAATTTAACATAACAAATCATTCACAGCATGAGACACCCATCTATCATGAACTGAACCCAAATAACACAGAGAAGTTGACCAATATAGGTGCAAACTAACATGGAAGTTCACACAAACATACACAAAGACAGAAATAAAGATTGCATCAGATATATATAAACATTTATCATAATTGGGAGATCACAAACAAATCAATACAATATATCATCAAACAAATCATCAAGTAGATAGATTATTGGCAGTATGGAACATAACCTTAAAACTTAGAAAACTAGAGCTTCACTCTAGGCACCAACGCTCGTCTATTTTATAAGTCAGCAATGGGGGCCACATCTGAGATCACAAGTTTGAACATGGTAATGTATAATTTTGACCAAAACTCTATGTTAATAGGGGCATAACTCAAAAAATATAGTTTCCAGGGTAATGCCCCATGTCTTACAACTGCACCTTGTCATGATTATCAAGTATTTCAAGTGTTGTGTTGACATCTTCAAAAGTGTTTGAGTAGTTGGCTACATTAAACTTTTTGCATGACAACCACGACGATTATGACAACGACTCAGCAATTATAATAGCTCAACTTTTCCTTCAAAACAGACAAGCTAAAAAATAGAGAAACAAGAGACAAAAAGTAAATGCCTTCCTGAAATTTTAGATGGACCCATACCCACTGTTACATACGATACTAATGTCAATCATGATAAGCACTGCCTTTTTACTTAACTCAGGTATACAACTCTTTATCTATATGAGAGGTAAACACAACACCAACCAATCTTTTTTTGAACATCGGTGGTCAGGATATAACAAATACAAAAAATATACATCACAAGACAAATGTCATAAATTCTTAAAAACTTGACATGAAAGGACATATTACAAACACTGAGACATGAAAAAACTCTTATCCTTTGATATTTAATTTTACATTCACAAAACAAAGATTGATACTGCGCTGATAAACATAATAAATACTCCCCAATATTCACTTAACTCTCATCAATTCAAGTAACAGCATGTTTACTCTCGTCATAATATTGTTGAAATACACGCTCATGTGCACAACATTCCAAGGCAATGTATGTATGAATTAGCAACCTCGGAAATCTTGAAGTAAAATATGTAACAAAATGGTCCGGTACACTTCCTAACGAATTCTTCACCTCCTCTGGTAGCTCTCTGTAATGATGTTTCTGAAAAAGATTTTGCTATATTTTAATCAATAATCATGAAAATAACTAAGGACAGCTTTGATGCAATACACAGGCATGCTCAATAAGAAAATAAATCATTAAAGACAATAAATAAACCATAAAATGGTAAGAAAATAAAAGATAATTCAATTCAAAGCAAAGCAACATGTACTCCTTTTCAATTCAAAACCAGATCAATTTTAAACCAACTTTAGTGAATTTTTACTTTAATGAATCATCAACCATAATGTTTGGCCCTTGTTCCCTCACCTTGTTTCTCATAGCTCTAAGGAGATCCCTTACGTTTTGACCTTTATAGGTTCTGAACTTCCTCAAATCTTGAAATATAATCAAACAAGATATTAATAATCAAACTTACATCAAGTATAATCTATCAATGTACAAACTAACTGTATAACTTGCCCTTCATTTAAGATAATATACATATAGTCTTAATAAAAAAGTGTTAAGTTCATTAGGACTGTATTTTAAAACAATATTTCTACAGGAGCCCATACAAAACCATACCAATGGCTACCAACTACTGTTTATCATGCAATGTTAGCATAGCTCCAATGTGACTCACTTCAACCAGTAACCAACAATAATTCATCAATTCTTTGCAGTAAATTAAAAGACAGTACTACAATACTTCCTACACAGTTATTGTTTAAAAAATGATAAATACAGCACTCACCATTCTGTAGTTCAATTGAGATATGTTTCCTCCAATCACCTTTAACAACTTTATCACCTCCCCATTCTAATTTCTTAACAACCTCGCTATCTTCCAATTCTTTCTCAATACGATCACTTACATCCTATAAAGTCAATACAAGGTACACTTAAAAAACATCTAGATCAGAGAGTTTCTCCATTAGCAAAGACAGTCATGCAATACATGTAGAATACTAGATTAAACTCCAACAACACTCCCAAGCCATTATACACTTGTTTAAAAACCTGAACTTACTTAATATCACACATATCTGGCATCTTCAGCAAATATCAAAAACAAGTAATATGAAATTCTCTCTTAGATAAATCTGCAATAATTACTCACCTGAAAAAACATCAGTTGTCTTTCTTTGCTCCAGAAGAAAGGGTGTTTAAGAACAACTTTAGCTAGTGGTCTACTGTCAGGATCAAAATCTATCATATTTTCTATTAAATGTTTTCTCACATAGCAATCAGTTATAGGAAGACTGTCAATATTATAATCCCCAGAAAGAATGTTTGCTTGTCTTCTTAAAGATTCACCAAAAGGATGTTTACCCTTTGTGACCACATAATATAACACACAGCCAGCTGAGAAAATATCCACAGCACAAGTCTAAAATAAAATGATGTACAATTTTAAATGCACAAATAAAATTACAGGAGAAAGTAAGCTCTTCAAAATATCAAATGCTCATTTAATGTTAAAACAAACGTAGCTTATTTTCTGTCAGGGTGAATGAGATTAAGATACAGAAACAGGCAGAATAGAAAGATGAACCAGCAGTAAATTACCATTACTGCAATTCAACGGAATTATTTAAAAATCCTAATAATTTAAAAATGATTAATAACTATTCAAGAAACCAGACCACATAATATATTCCAGGCCGCGGCCGTGGTTGAGTGGTTAATGCGCTGGACATGTAACCTGGAGATCCGGATTTGAACCCATTCACGGCAGGTCATACCCTTCCATGAAAATTTGACAAAAGTGTCAATTTTCCTCCACATGTTGAGAAGCTGCCGGCTCCTTGTGGAAGGGTAAGTTACTACTGGTTAGTATACAGTCTAGGAAAACTGGTTATGTGAACTGGTCGCCGTATATAACTGAAAAATTGTTGAAAAACAGCGTTAAACCCTGGTGACAATAAGTCACATTCCAAGACAAACATACTAAACAAATAGTAATGTAATAATTACAGTTCTCTCCTCAGCATTTAACATCTCCGGAGCAATCCAACCTTCTGTACCAGCAGCTCCAGATCTTCGAGAGAATGACATTCTTCCTGCGGCAAGTTTTTTACATAAACCAAAATCAGAGATCATAGCCCTAACACGTCCCTGAGAGTCAGGCTGTGATATCAACACATTCTGTGGTTTAATGTCTCGATGTACTAAAATAAATACAGCTCTCTAGAACATTTCATCTAATATTCAGACAAACCCAAAAATATTGAAGTTTCTACAAATTAATTTGGTAAAAAAGTAGAAAGTTTAGTAAGCAAAGCAATGTAACAGACACTCTTACTGTGATATCTACGGATAATAGTCAACATTTAAAAAACTTACACAATCAGTGATTTCATGCTAAGATACAATTATTCAAAACGAATTATCTAATAATATTTTATTATAAACCATAGAAACATTGGACAAACTAGGTACATTAAAAAGGAATCCTTACAACTGCAGGATTTCAAAACATATAAATGAATGAATTGTACAATATTTTCACTGACAATGGCAGGACTCTTACCTATGTCTAATGAATGGAGATGAGCTAATCCAGACATTGCCTGGCTAAGTATTGTTATTGGATCAAGATTAATTTTATTCTTTCCTTCGATATAACTAGCTAGTGTAGCTACACATAATTCCAGGGCAATATACCTAAACTGAGTGTCTGCCTCCTGAAATATGCACCAAAACATGCAATTTTTTCAATGGATTACAGAAACATTCTAAGACAGTCAACATACTGGTGTATTATATCAATTAAATGTTCAACAAAGGTCAAACAATTTAAACACACATCTTTCCTTGCATGTTAAATTAAAATGCATTAAATGTGTACAGAATTTGTCAAATTTTAGTTCAGTAAATTCATCGACAGTATTCTGATATATAAACACATTCACAGAAAACGATTAATGACACAGTATATTGAGATATAATCAATATCATAACATACAAAACACACCAATTATACCAAAGTTTACAATTATAATAAGCACACATACCATACAGAAATATCGTATGACATTTGGATGTTGATCAGATTCTCTCAGTAGTTCCACTTCTCTATCAGCAAAACTAAAACATTCTGGTAATAACCTTTTAACTGCAACACTACGGTGATCAAATATACCTCTGCAAAAATGTAAAAATGCTAGTAACAGGAAATCTAGTTTTATTTCACTCAAATAAACAACTTTTCAGCTAGCTATCCATTAAAAGCCCCTAATCAATGCCATTTCTCAAGTATTTTACTACAAACATTTAATTAAATCTCCAAGGTAACTTGCCAGTACAAACTTATTTCCCCTCATCTTAAGTAACTGTCAACTTCTCCACATCATGAGTGACTAAGAAGAGGAAGACAAATGATCTTGTATGTATTACAATCAATCAAGCTGACATGAAGATACAAGGGCCATACCCAGCCTCAAACCAGTAAACACCCCTAACTTCATTTCATATGCAAAGAAAATTGAAAACAAACAATGAAAAGTGAATAATTCAAGACAGATGAATCAAAGAACTTAAGAGCTTTTATTCTTACTTATAAACAAAAGTCCCTTCGCAGCCATGTCCAAGAACTTCTTTAGGATTGTACACAATTTTGCCTATATGAACATATCCATCTGGTACAGCTGAAACAAAATGCACTGCCAACATTGATTGAAATAAAAAGTACATCTGTTTCTCACAATATGGAATGATTCATAAAAAATAAGAAAGTTAAACACCAAAGAATGTTCTTCTGTTTCATGACAACAAGTAGATATGTACTGTAAACACAAATTTTTCTCAAGTAATTATATAACTTATCTAAGTAAACACAACACAGATTACACTTAAAAGATAAATGTGAAATAAAATCCTACCATCATAATTCAAATCAGAGTAGGATCGCTCTCTCTCATTGATGGATGTTTGGGCCGACTGTTGTCGTTGCTCTTTTAGTTTTTGTTCTTCTATTTGTTGTTGCAACATGATTTTTATAGACTCTTCTGTTTTCTGTAAAACCCAACTTATATATATTATTACACTGTAGAAAGTATGGTTATTTAATTCTATTCATGGAAATGAAGGTAGGGAGATATCAGTGATATCTACTCACAGAGAAAAGATTAAGATAGTTAACTGTAAGCTGAAAATACATGATGAAAAAACTAAACAATGGATGTTGGGGTCCTTTGTGCGAACCAGACTAAAAGTCATAGTGAATTGATACAATTCATGTAATCAGATATTGGAATCTAGTCAGCCGTTTTCAAACCCTGACACAAATAGTACACATGAAGGCAATATTATAAGTTGCTTATTTTAAACATCATCAGCAAAGGTTCCTTCACAATCCTCCTGTAAGCATAGAAGATGTTGTTCACAAAATGTCCTCAGGCAACAACAAAACTGATCATTGTTAGAAGATATTATTAAATGCAAAGAAAGAAATGAGCATACCCTTGGAAAGTAGACAACGACAGCACCAATAGTGCACAGCAATAAAACAATGGTTGTTAGAAATTTAAAATCTACATTGAGATAATCCATTGTCTGCCTAAATAAACTATCCTCAGTGGTGGTAGAATCATTCAGTCTTTGGTGACTCTCATTAGGTAAAGGTAGATCAGGTTTGTTCGATGGGTTGGGGTTGGGTGGTATGACTTTGTCTGTGGTCTCAGATCTGTCAGTAATTTGGAATGCTGGAGTTATACGACTGTTGTCTTCATCTGGAACTTCATGGTAACCTACAATAAACATAAAATGAATAGCTTTATGTTGTATGATGATGCTACAGCCATGAAGCAGGGTTTTCACTAAACATCAAAAGTTGAAGGTCAAAAATGACCCTTGACTGATGATAATTTGAAGAGTCAACAAACTTCATTTGTAATTTTATTGTAAATTTGACCGGTAGGTACAAATTCTCAAGAGCCAAAAGCTTTATTTTACTGATTTCCTGAGTCAAAATGCTGTTTTAAGAATCAAATGAAGCCCTGCATGAAGTCAAGGTAATCATGAAGAATCCATCTGACATGTTTGCTTACCGAGACATACAGCCTAACACAGAGAGAGAAATACAGACAAAAACTATTTAGTTGCATACTTTATCTTAAGCATCATTATAATAATTATCCCTTGTCAAACAGCAATTTAACACACCTAACAGGAGAACAGGTTTTCCACGTCTTACAGTCTGTGCCCTCATTTTATGTTCATGAGTTGTTGTTTTTTTCTGTTCTTGTTTACCTTTATTTACATCAGTTTCAGGTCCTTCAAGTTGTGGTGGACCAGCATCCTTAGGCTGAAAATTGTAATATCATGAGATATTCATTTTCATACCACCTAATTTTTAACCAAACAGATTAAGAGGCAGCAATACATCAATAATGTATTCAAAAGTCATACAAACAAATCATGACACACTTAACAAAAGCCAAGTATTCTTAAATACCTTCCATTTCTTAACACATATTGACTTGTTAGAGGAATCACAATTCCATCTCAAATATGTACTGGTAAGCCAAAACATAACAATGGAGAATCACTGACATGTAACAGACTAACTTACAATCAATTCTCTATTCTGCCCATAATGTTTTCTGTGGAGTGTTTTTCTATCACTGGCTTAAGAAACAAATGAACACACAATACACAAGTGTAGAGCATAATATTTCTTATCAAACTAAGACAAAAAAATGATGTTCTACAACTCTTAACAAGATACTTACAGCAATCGTAACAGTCTTTTCATCAACATATGAACCTGTAGCAAAACTACCATGTTCGTATTCGCCAACATATAATGTAGGACTGAAATAATCCATTGTAAGAATACAGTGTGCCTTCATATATAATATATATGTAACAATCAATGAAAAAATGATGAAAATTGGGAAAACTATTTTGTTTTCACCTTCAAATACATCAACTAATAGTGCTTGCTTATAAAAATGCTGTGAGTTCGAATCCCCCCCAATCAGAAAATTCCACAAGAGAGGTCAGTGGTTCCACCCTGTTGCCAGCCTGACATCTTCTTCTGCCGTTAAAACTGGAAAAGTCCTCAAATGAGCCTGGCTGTTGGTGTGACATTAAATCTCAGTGACAAAAAATTGGGTATCTAAAGCAATGGAATGTAAGAATTTATTACTTACTAAAACACTTTCTTTTGTCCATGCTGTAAAAATCTATACTTCCACTCTGTAGAAGACAGCTGTCCAGTAAGATGGTCCAGGGTCTCAGGAGCAAATGTTGTAAAGGGAACTTTCTGTAATCCTTCTGCATGTAAAGTGTACATAGCAACAACTGGAGAGTCAAAATCTGAATACCACATTATCTCCCCTGATGTACTGTCCAATGTTACAGTAAGACCATTAGAGCTAGCTGTACAATGCCTCATATCTGTAATGTTTAAACACAAGGTTTTCATTAAGAAATTAAGTGACTGATTTTTTGCTTAAGCAACAGATTTTGAAAGTTGCCGGGGATTCATACTTTTGCAAAAATTTTAAAAATCTTGGAAAAACAACCGATTCAAACCAATTTTCAAATGATGGTTTCAGTCGGCAATCGGTTCTAAATGAAGCCTCTGTACGCAATAACAATGAAATATGACAACTATTCAGTCCTCACCTGTGTATACAATAGCTGGTCAGTGAAGAGAACCGAAGAAAGAGCATTAAATGTACAATTATTTCACAGATAAAATCAATGCGTAAAATAAATTTAACTAAACCAGTGGTCAATGCATTTTGGTACATGTATTTGATAAAAGACACACCAAATATTTCTCATATTAACATGCTAATAATAATAATAAAACTGTCAAAAAATACTGAGCTATGAAATTCATATCTACCTAATCAATAATATGAAATCAAATGATTTTTACTTAGACAAAAAAATACAGACCATAATCCAGAACATCAGGCGCCACATGTGAGGAATAATCTAGGTATGTAGCATTCCATCTGAAATTATGCAAGCAATAGCAGCTGCTGTGAATACTTCTCAAGAAATATATACATATTCTGAACACTGAAAGACTCAAAGTGCATGCAATAGCATTGATATACAGTAAAACCCCAAGATTGAGACCATCTTTGGAACCTGAGAGATCTCATCATAATTATGTGGTCTCATTATATTATAAGTGGTGTCTATAACAGGGTGGACGTAATACTGAGGTGATAACAATTTGAGGTTTTATCATAATATTCATATTTAATTTTGGACCTTGAAAGAATGTTTTCATTTTAGTCAATTTACAAAAAGTTTCCCTGAATGAGTACAGATGTAAATGCATACATGTGCTGATTAGAGTTCTGAAAACTTTACTGGCCATTTGAAATGTCTGGTGAGAATTATTTGGTAAGATAGAAAATCAGAAAATTTATGGTGAACGAAAAATTTAAAAGGAAATGTTTTTAGCCTGATTAAGACCATACTGTTATGTTTAGCAAACTGTAATGTGAGTTCAGTTCGTAACAAAACATCTCAAACTAACATAGGAGATCAGTAAAACAGAATTTAGTTAACTTCTTGGATAAACATAGCTTACCTTTTGGTTCCTGTCTTGCTATCAAACATAACAATGGTGTATTCTACAAATATAAAATTACTGATAAGAACAAAAACTTCACCAAAAAAAAGATGAATTATGTCAAAATAAAAATGAAAGCAAATACAAATAATTTCTCGAGATTACCTTGTTATGGCAAAAAAAACAAATACTACTAATTTACATTTTCAATAACAAACTTGTAGAAAATTATGGAAAGGAACAATTAAACATTAGCTCAAATTTGAACTGTTTACCTGTTCTACCTATGAAGAGAGTATTTTCTTTGGTTGAAGGACAAATGTTTTGTACCCCATCAAGTGTCAAAGTCTGAAGTTTAGACCCAGTATGAGGATCTATAGCCATCCAGATATCTCGTTTGTGCCCTGTTGAGAGTAGAAACAACATAATAAATATCACAAACTGGTAACTTAAAGGTACCACCATTAGAAAACAGGAAATGCTCAGTGAATGAAGTAAATATAAATGTCAAGGCAACAAAAATTATTAAGGTGTATTTGTTTTGATCAAATGAATAAGTAAAATCAGGACCTATTTTTTACCCAAATGTCTTTATTTAAAACATGACCTAGATAAGATTAAGACTATTGCTGAGTTTGGTCAGAATATCATTCTTTTGATCTCTGGGCTCTATCTAGATAGAAAAATTATAGACATCAGTTCTAAGCATGTTTCATCCACATTGAGCCAACACTGTGATTACTGTTGGACCAGTTTACAGACAGACACTTGGAACACCATGCCTCACCTTGATATACACTATGACATACCTGTGTATAAAATGCCCTCCGTACTTTTACACGGTGAAGCAGTGACAAGCTCTGGAATGGTGAATGGTAGTTTCTTGATTCCTTCTCTTCCATCACTAAGAGCATACAAACTTCCATCTTTTGGATCTGGTAAAAAACTGTACCTAAAATAATACATTTATTTTAATATTATAACTAGACTGAAAATACAAATAATGTAAAAGATTGCATTGGTCCATAGAAATCATTAGAACTAAACAAGAAAATAAGACACAACTTTGCAAAATATTGCTCGATCAAGAGTAAACTGCAAAAACTTTATAGTCAATGCTAACGTTTTTTAACAAAAGCAAATTGTTTAATTCAACGCCAATTTTGTATTTTGACATGTTTCTGGGATATAAGACAAAATACTGAAGTGTATCTGATTGAGAAGTACAAAATACTTACCCTGATGTGACTTCAGTTGGAACTTTGACCACTGGTTCTAAAAATCAAACATTTAAAAAGAATAAAAGCAATGAAAAATAATTGATTTCAAAGTATAAGCAATTAGTGATAAATATTAATTAATTCATTTTTTCTCAAAAAAAAGGGAAAAGAAAGGGGAGCTCTTATAAAAAGTATATATAATTGAATCTTTATGATAAAATTTAACAATAGCAGTAGTTTTAAAATACGCATATTGTCTATTTCCCCTCACACAGACAAATTTACCTTCATCTAATGTCCATAATGTCTGTCCAGTTTTCTTGCTAACAGCATAGAATTTTCCACTAATTGTTGACACAAATATCAATTGTTCATGAACAGCAGTCAGTGATGCAGTATCCTGAAAAACAACAAATGGGTGGCTGCCAATCAAAACAGAGTAAACAATTATGGCTGTTGTTTTAATCTTCACTACATTTTTATATGTAAACATTGTCAGGTGAAGGTGTTGTGAAGAATCTAAGACAAAAATCAGTAAAAGTTTAATTTTTTTATTGATACAAAACAGTAATTTTATTTTCCTGCAAGTTGAGTTGCAATATTTCAGAAGTTCAATTTTATTGATAATTCCACATTTTACTCACAGAGGAGACTAAAATAGTATGCAAACAAAAGCTCCAAGAGCGGCCCCAACACTCATCTGTTTTACAGCATTCTATGTAACAATCAATTTTGACAAAAATTTTAAGTTACAAAGGGGCGTAACTCCAAAAATTTTGGTAATTTGGGTGTTTGAGTAATGGGCCACTCTATAGTTTTTGCACAACAATGACAATGCAGTGTTAATAATAGCTCAACCTTTTCTTTGAAAAAGACAAGCTCAAAATGGAATATTCAAAGATATCTTATTTTGTGAAGTAAATTTTATACCTAAACAATCCCTTTTCCAAAAAAATAATTTCTTCACCAACAATTACAAAATATCTGGATCTAGATTAGATGACCATACTGTGAGAATATATCAACAGAGAAAAGCATTCACATCTTTCACAAAGATTCCATGTTGTGATAACTAGATGAATGTAAATCTGTGACTTGTTAATAAATTGATTACAAACTGACTTAAAAGAATTCTCACAGACACACAAATGATCATGCACCACAGAGTGATAAGCTTGAGCTCTTATCATTCAATACTCACATACTTAACATACAGAAATATTGTACAACACTCACAATGCATCTAACCCATCATTTAACCCATTTTCATCTAATACAAGCAGTCATTCTGAGTACAACTTTATTTATGCATCTATAAATGCACTACACAATACTCCTCTTGAAAGTTGCAATACTAGATAGACTATAAGATCCATTTAGTTCTAATAGTACTTGGATCACAGATGTATACTACTACTTTATAATTATATGCACATAAATTATGTGTGTGAGAACATGTCTATGTATAAAGTAATAGAATACATCAAGAAGGGGACTCTGTGTTATGGTCTCTGACTAGTAATCACTAGCCCCTCACCACTAATTCAAACCGAAGGTTTCTCTCCTCAAGTCGTTGGAACTGACAGGCCGATTAATTTGACAGTATGTTTCCTAAAATTTTCCCAAATAAACCATATATACTAAACAACACATCCCCTAACTGTGCCCAAACAACGACTATGTATCATCCTGCGACAGAGAATACTGTACTTCGGTAAGTTCGAACATGATTTACTACTACAACAAATTTGAAATTGATCAGAGTGTGATGTTATATTGCAAAGCAACAAATGCTATTACTAATCTGAATTTGATCGAGGTAAATATCGATTATATTTTGAGGCCGTCCCTCGTTATAATTTAATAAACCGGGATTTATTTTATAAATGTCACTTAGCTGAAATTACGACGTTACCTCTTTAGAAAATGTATTTTCTATGAAAAACCAGAGCACACCGATGATGATTAATGCAAATCGGTACATATACAATTTCATATTGATTCCGTTGATGCCTAAAGCTCACAAAATGCTTCTCTCAAACGACTTATTCGCATTTTCAAACAATAACAATAAATCGTTAACTTTCCGTCAGCCATGCTTGTTATGGTTTTAAATACGCGTAGAAAAGAATAAAATTCTGCTTCGTGATTGGTTGATTATTTCAACTTTCGTTTTTTTGTTTATTCTAATGTAGTATTATTTGAAAATCGTGCAATTAGAAATAAGTACAGTGATCATATAAAACTATATACGGTAGACCTTGAAATTTTTTATAAAGTTTGGATTATTTTTCATACGTATTATTTTTTGATTGGTCAATGTATCTTCATTTCACGGATGATGAAACTGAAACAGGAAGTAGATGAAAGAAGAACCGTCTGACTGTCAACAACAAATGTAAATAAGTGTTAAACGCATTCTGGATTCTCTTGCACTTTTGTCGGTTGATGTCATAGACTAATTGTCAAGTACATTGTTTCCCTGTGGCAAAAGTTGTGATGTCATATGGTAATTCTTATTTCATGTTAATTCCCATTTAATTTTGCTGTGTGATTTAATATTCCAGATTTTATCAATAATTATGCTATGTCACACTCACAGCTCTGTTGATGGCACATTCTAGATTGTAAGTATCTAAACGTTCACTAATAATGTGATGGAACTGATGGTGTATCAATCATTACATTCTTTGATAAACTGAAGAATATTGTTCTGTTTACATGAGTGCTACCATTGTTGAACTGATTGAATCTTCATAATCCTATCAATAATGAACATGTATAATACGAAGTTGTTAATGTATGAAGAACAAAATATATTACTTTTTGCTGTTCTGACAAAGACATGTAGCAATTGGAAATCATAGCATTTTAAGTTTCATGCATTTCTTAGTCCTAGTCCTACTGATCTTTATTAAAATTATAAGACATCATATGCTATTTTAGTTAATGCTTCTGATTTACTGTGTGGAGACTTGATGTCCCATGTGGAGAATAAATTTATGTTTTTTTCAGGTGGGACATCAACTGAATTTCACTCCTATTAAGATGCCTGTATTAAGTTGTAAATGTATTCCCCTAATGTTTAGCCACGCATCTTAATTCTTATGATCTTGGGTTAGTCCAACTAATTAGGTTGTTTGTGACGGTGAGACATTTTTTGATTTGGCCCTGTCCCTGTCAGTCTAACAGAGAATTGATTATTTGTGTGCGGAAAATTCCCAATTAAAACCCGTTGGGCACGATAACTACAATATCTGTGAACTGTTCGGAAGATAGGAAACACGTTAGTAAACTCATGAATACAAACATAAAATATTCCAACACACCTTTTCTGATAGGTGCACTAATATTTTGTTTCTCTCCACTGTTTCTCTATGGAAAATGAAAGGGATGTAATGGTAGGCTACTGCCAGTGTTAAAGTAGATATCTACCGGCGCATGGTAAGATATATGGTATGGCATGGCCGACTGAAGTATTTTTTTAAGTAATTTATGTTTCCACGCACAAATATGCAGTTCTTTGTAAGGCTGAGAGGATGGCCCTTTCGAATTCATTTATTGGTCCTCCGGAAAGCCGAATAAGTGAGGCTAATCTTGGGTAAGACCATGATACACTTGTTAAAGTCTCGACTCAGACTGTAAGTTTCCTCATTCCGAGTAGTGATGTTGCATTTTAAGTGCTCTGTTTTTTGTTTGCTCAACTACATCTTTCATTATTTTATCTATTCCATTGAAATAAAGTGCTTCACCAAGGCCATTGAGGATGGCATAACCATTGTTAGGTCACAAAAATGTTATCACGTAGGATTACAATGTATATCTAATAATATGAAGACAGATTAGTGCAATGTGTAGGAAACAAGCTTGTACTAAACCTCACTTAGTTATTTCCAGCAAGGATATATACAGTAGCGTTCATGTAAAAGGGAATAAAGTCTTTTTTGCATCAATGTATGTTGTAATATGAGAAATATATCAGCAGTTTATTTGGCACAAACTAAACACTGGTTATGTGTTTATATTCTTAGATTATTTAGATTTGGCATCAATATAGAAATAGAACATGTTAGGCCAATCACTAGCAGCTTGTCACTGTCTGTATGTGACTGATTATTTGTCACCCTTTACCTGTAGTACAGCTTAAAACTATAAAATAATTTGATGTACTATCACATTATCTATCAACCTTGACTTCAAACATTTATCTCATTAATACATTGTCAAATACATCAAAGTTGAGATGAAACAAATTCGAAAACATAATGCATCCCTTTTAAACATTATTGTTTAAAATTGAAATCACTGTTTAAAATCATCATTCATATATATATATATATTTTTTTTTATTATATATTATAGATTTTAAACAGTGATTATATATATTTATATATATATATATTTGAATACCTAGGATGTAATAAGAATGTTTTTTACCATCTGGTTTATGTATATAAATTTTGCTTGTGTCAGTTGTGTAACAGTATTAATAAATGTTCTATTATTTTTACTTGATCTTTGATTTCTTTTGCATGATCTTTGTTCAGATCTGTTTCTTCTCTGAATAATTTTTGTGAGCTGTGTCCTTAGGTTTTTCTAGGTAGGGAAATATTTCTAATCTGCTACATTTTATGTAACATAAACTACAAAGAACATTTAACTGGTGACAGGTGTTTATTATTGATGTCAGTTTAATTATCTATGCCAGTAACAAACATAATCATGTGCAAGGATTGTGATGAAAACTCCTGTAACAAATAAGTATTGATTTTTGTTGCAGATTATTGCATCAGCTGGTGCTAATTAGATTTAGTCTGTTTTTTGTTCTTTTTTTTTTTTTAGAAAAATGACACATTTTTCAGAATGATTAACACTTCTTTTATTTGCTGTGATATACAAGGATATACTTTAAGGACATTATCTTTTATTTGCTGTGATATCCAAGGATATACTAACTGAATATTATGACTTTGTCAGTATTATGACATACAGACACTTGAGTATTAAATGAGATCAGATTTGGATTTTCCAGATGTTTAACAGGCCTAGGTTTACCATTTAATTGGCTGTTGTTGCATCTCTTAGTCGATGTTTGCAGAAAATAAGAACTAAGTTAGTACTGGCAGGCAATCCAGAAATACTGGTTTGGCCTACTCACTGTCATATACGACTGAAACATTGTGGATGAATGACATTAAACCCAGTTACAAGTAAACAAACCAAATAATATCCAGTAAGACTTTTTTATAATAAAATGTCTGGAATGTCCTGCATGGGTCTTCTTCCTTCATCAATGTTTGTAATGGAAAGTGAATACTGTAATGTAGATCTAGATTGGCTGCTTGAATTCAGGAAATTACAATTTAACAATGACTGTTAAAAAAAATGATTGGACATACACTACTTGAATAGATGCATGCTCAACAGGATATTATTTTATGTATAATCAATATTTTATACTTTCATTTTGGTTAATATTTGTGTCTTTTTTACTCATCAGGGAAGTTAATTAATGAAAAAGAATGTGTGATGGTGAAAATGTACATGTCATTGTATATTTGGTAGGCTGACACCAGCAGTATATTGGTGCATTATGGTACACTCTTTAAGTGATACACCCATCATATCTCACACTGTATTGGAAGCGATGCTATAAACATGCACCTAGTTTATATAAAATCAAAATAAAATGAGAGCAGGCATTATTTTAATTGTGGATAACCCTAATTTGTGGCGTTTTGACATATTTCAGAGTGGAGATATGTAACTAGCCAGGGTTTTCACGTATTCAATATAGTGTGATGATTTGTTTTTCCTTTTTTAAGATTAGTCACTATGATTTACCAGGTATACCTGGAAGTAATACTCCCATCAAATATTGATTTTAATTTGTTGTCCAAAATTCTGACTTGACTTTGCTTGATTAATGAAACTGTTTTATTGGAAATGTTCGCTACTGATCTTTTCTAATCTAGTAAATATCTTTCAGCTGAAATTGTTGATGAGTTTAACTTTTTATACCTCTGTGATTGAAGTACATTGTCAATAAACTTGAAAAGACAAACCTTTTCTCAGTAACATAATATTTAAATGATTCTAGCCACAGTCTTCCATCTAATGTTCATAAATATGTGAGTAGTTAGATAAATAATACTGTTGATTGTTCCAGATTTCAAAATTGTTCATACTAATGGGTTTTGAAAGCAACAGGTGATTCTGTAATGGCTTGAAGCTGATCAATACAGGAATTTGCCGATTTACATTTTCACAGTGAAAGCTTCTATAACTGACATGTCTTTGGTTTTATGCAAATCTTGATTTAAGTTAGGTACAGTCACAGCTGTAATGGAATACTCTGCTTTATACATACATATATTATATCATGTCCTGAAATTCTTACTCAAAGTTTTACATTCTGAAACTCACACAAAAATGATGACTCTGCATTTTTTCTCTGGGGTTTAACATTACACCAACAGCCAGGTCTTTTACACCCGAGTATGATGTAATGACAACAAAGGGCTCTTCTAATATCCCTTGTTTAAAGACATAATATAAGCACCTGTCAAACTTAATTCTATGAATAGCTTTATAAAAGAAACAAATATATTTATAACAGAAAACAAATTGTTCTTTGCTTAAAAACATGAAAACTTTGAGCTGTTAATCATTTAACATCATTACATCGTCTCCAGTACGATTTCTTTGTTCAAACTTTTATTTGTATTGATTGTTTGTGTCATAAACATGATTGAAATGAACACATACCCTCATACATTATTGATAGTAGTGCACAAAACCTGATTGTTACAGCCCAAGTAAGTGGATTATAAAGTTAGCTGTCATAAAGGAATCTTGTTAGCTCTTAAGGATGTTGTATTATTGATTTATTATATAACTTGTATCATCTAATATCCAGGTGCTTCACACTTTGTCCAGGAAATGTGATACAATCCTACTTGACACATACACCATCCAGAAGCATTAATAAACTGCTGTAATCTCATTTTTATGATTTCATCAGCATCATCTGTAATTGGCAGTATGGATTCATTGTCAGCATTTTAAAATGTTACCATGTTACAGTATTTTATGTTTTCAACATGAGTTTATATAACAATTTGTTGGACATATTTATTAGGTTCTAGGAGCAGCTTATTACAATTATCGTGAACAGTTCACCTTTTTTCTTTCATTGTGGAATTATAGAGCAATTTTTTCTTTCTTTCTTTGGGTCCAGTAAATGGACCCTTCCCAATTGAAAAATAAAAACATTTTTCCAACACTGACCTACAAGTTCCCAATTTGGCATCACACCTTGCATTTTTTCCTAATTGGACCTGGATCCTTTCCCACATTGCAAAAAAATCACTGCACAAACAACCTGAGTCATTTTGTTACTTTTCCAGCTTTAACAGTGCAGGGAGACCCTAGATATACACCTGGGTAGAACCCCTGACCCTCCATAACCTAGCTGGACAGCTGCCTCTCATGTGAAAATTAATTTACCTTGTCATGGATATGATTTGAACTCACATTGGTGAGGGGCTAGTGATTACTAGTTTGAGACCATAACCACTTTAAACAATGTTGGCCCTAAACAATGAGCCTCCTGCCCCTCCCATTTCCTGCTTAGGAATTTACATATTAACTTTCTTCTTCAGTTCTCTGATTAATTATTTTATTTGTTAATGTTAGTAACACCACCATATGTAAATTTTCACCATCCATTAGAGTAAATGCTTTCAATAATTGTGTGGAATGTTTGGTCTGTTATCTACACTCTTACTATGTAATAATATGCAACAACCAGTGGTATTTTATTTGATATGAGATGGATGGAAATTGTGTGTGATAGTGTTATATAATGTATTATAATTTTGTTCCATGCATAGATATGGATACATATATACTCGTTGTAAGTAATTTATTGTAAGATCCCATCATATTCATACATTGATGTTTAATATCTGAAGTTTCTTTTCAGAATTGTTTTATAAGTTATAACAATGACATTTTTATTTTCAGGCTTTTTAGACTCATGTTTAGCATGATATGAAGTTTGGACAGATCATTTGAAGATGAGTAAAAAAGGTATAGCAATACCCCCACCTAGACCTCCTGCCCCAAAGGTTGGAAGTGGTGGAATTAGCTTCAGTTTTAAGGCCCTTGAGGAAGAGGATGAGGAAGAACTTAGTTTAGTGACTGGTAAATTTGATAAACAAGTCCATGAGGAGAAGGAACGTCATGCTAGAGTATTGGAGAGAGAACGATCGTTGTCGAAATCTCCGGATATACGATACAGTGCTGAATCGACCATGTCTAAATCACCTTCCATTAAAAGTCAGAACTCTTTCGAAAAGTTGAAGGACCTTAAAGATAAAATCCAAACTGGAATTCAAAAGAAAAAAGATGAATTGTTTACTGATTCTAATGTTACATCTGCTGTACCTGGACGAGACAGGGACATTGATCAAAGTACAGTTACTATAATAAAAGAGAAGAGTAGTCAACTTAGGCAGTCACCTGTGAAACAAATAGAACATTCTAGTAGCTTGAAAACTGTTCATGCTGATAATGTCACTGCTGAATCTGAAACATTTGATTCTGAGCTTCTTGATTTAGATACTGAATATTTTGATTCAAAATCTGATGATACTGATGATATCTTTGTTCAAAATAATGAAGATGATGCACTGGAAATAAATGATACTTACTTCAATCCAACCAGTGAGGATTTTTCTGAGCTTCCTGGGGTTGTTCCAATTGTAAGACAGAGAAAACGATTTCAAAACTTCAGGAAAATTAAACCAATAGTTCCGCCTGCTCCAGTTTCAATGTCAAAGTTGAATGAAAAGTTTCCTGAAACAAAACCATCTGGTGAAGTGGATACTGCTCCTGACAGCAAGAAGGATGGGAATGGCAGAGTACCAGTTGATACAGAGCCTGTGATAAATATAAATGGAACAAAAATACCAGTGAAGAAGTTGATTGGAGTTGTTGTTTTTCTGTTTTTGTATATGATTTTACCATTGCCATCATATTTAAGTGGAATGATAGCTGGTGGAATTATTGCTTCTGGTGGTTGGATGTTATACCTTTGGGTGACTGAACCACCAAAACTAAGGGAGCCAATTCCATCTGATCCACCTCTTGATAAATTACCCCCCTTACCTGCTCCAGAAATAAAGGAACCAAAAGGAGAAGATGGATGTTTTAAGGTATTTTTTTTAAAATTAATTTCTTCTGGTCTTTAATTAAGTTCTGGCTTCAACATTTGCTATCTGGCTTTGCTAACATGTCTTAAACTTTAAGTGTTAGTTTTACTTAGTATGCCTTTGACCCATTAGTGCTAAGTGTGATGGTAACATTTTTCCAGTTTGGTCTTTTATGTACTTTAGTCTGTATGTGATGTGTATTTACTGATTCTGTACAATAAGAAGTTCTATGAAAGACACATTTATTATAGAGTATCCAGAGGATGATTTTTTTTAAAAAAAAATAGGGTTTTATCTCCTTTCTGAAATAAGCATAGAGTAATGGGTAACTGTGAAATTTACTGCCATTGTATCTGAATTTCAGTATCTGTGTAATGATTTGTTAACTGATGTCATGATTTAAGTATGAGTTTTACTCAGGTTAGAATTTTAATTTGTATATTTTTATACTACTTCAGGGATGGATGAATGAATTGATGGACTACCAACCTGATACATACTCTATCAATCAGACACATTCTATCTATGTCCACCTAGAAGGTACTTCACTGAGGCTACGCAGACCAAAAACAAATGTTCCAAAACGAGCAATGTGGGATGAGCCAAACCCCAATCCACAGTTTGTTCATCAAAGACATTTCAGCATTGAAGGAAGTAAGATACTTTTGCTTCCTGTTGGACTTGTCAAAAAAAGATTATGGAGCAAGAAATATCCCATTTGCATAGCTTTGGCATCATCTGGTAAAAAACAGGTTGTGAAGCAGGAATCTACCAGTCTATCTGATTCAAATGGAAACCAGTCTAGTGGGAAGATGAGTACCAGTCACAGTGCAGATTCTGTTCAAGGGTTTGAATTTGTGAGTGAACATAAGTGTGAATCCTCGGTGCTGTATTTGTTTGCTAGAACATGTAGAGAGAAAGAACAATGGTATAAAAGGTTTGTTCTAGCATCACAAGGTACTCCACTAAAAAATCACATCTTAGAGATTCGTAGATTGTTAGAAAGCTCTTCTTCTACAAATTATAAGCGTTCAAGTAGTGCTGATAGCTTGAAGCATAAACGTCAGAACTCATCTGACTCATTGTCATCTGTAGCTACAAATGCATCTAACATTGAAGAAACTAGTGATCATGATCTCAAACAGTTTGTTCTATACATGTCCCGTCTTATCCCTCGTGAAAAGGACAGTAATCCAGCTAGTCCAATCCACAGTACATCTAGTGCCAAAGATAAGGATTCTAAGTCTGATAAATCAAATGTAAGTGCTGTTCCTGGCTCTAAGGGTATCATATGCGAGGCTGCTTTACGTCCCCTGAATGCCATACTTGGAAGATGTTTTTGGGACTTTCTTGGAGACCAATATTGGGCTGACAAGGTCAAGGACAAGTTGCAGAAGAAGCTGTCTAAAATCCACGTAAGTGTTGATTTTTGTTTCTATATGACTGTGTTACAGTTTACAAAGTTTGTACACCATATATTGGTAATCATTAAGGTTTGGAGATTTGTTTTCTCTTTATTCAGTGTTCTATGTAGTCCTTCGGTACAAATAGTACCAAACAATTGCAATGTATGTAGAGTTTTTTGGACCATGTTCACGGGAATGTAGAGTTAGGATTATTTTCCAAACTGAAGTCGTAATTTCAGGATTCTTTGCCAATTGCTAACAAAAGTTTACTGAACTTTATAAATCTTCCAGTATTTAGTTACATGAAGGGATGTAGTCTTGAATCTTATCTTATATGCTTCATATGCTTGATGCAGATACTACTCCTTGTCAATGATATGATTCTTGATACAGATAAAAGTGTGAATTTTATAAATTACTTGTAAGAGATTGTGATAACAGTGTATTGTTTATTGCTTTCTGAGAAAATTTTCACTAGTGTTTGGCTTTAATTTCCTCATCATGTAAGGAGACAACTGGGGTATTAATGATATACACAAGCTACATTTGTATTTATTTTGTACCAAATGCCAAGTATTTTCATAATGCATGATGCAATATTTTTGTACAGGAAATAAATTTAACGTGTAGACCAGTTAGGTTCAATTTGACTCCTATATATTTAGTCAATGCTCTGTCCTTGAACTCTGATTTATCATGTAAGTAAGCCTTAATGGCTGTCAGGCAAAATATATGTTTCATGTACAGTAAAACCTTGGTGTTAAGGCTACTTTTTTTACCAAAGAAGATCATGCTTAATATTAATCAGAAAATAAAATCATTATGATTTGTAGCTGCGGCTGTGGTCCAGTGGTTAGTGCGCTGGACTTGTAACCCGGCATGTCATCTGGCATGTCATACCCTTCTCTGAAAATTTGACAAAGATGTTGATTTTCCTCCACACGTGGAGAAGTTCCTGTCTCCTTGTGGAGGGGTAAGTTAGTACTGGTTAATATACAGTCCAGGAAAACTGGTTAGGTGAACCAGTCGCCATATATAACTGAAAAATTGTTGAAAAATGGCATTAAAACCTTGTGAAAATTAGTCACATAAAAACAATAAAAACAAACATTATGATATGTAGGTCATTGTATTGAGGTGGTTAGTAAGTGAGGATTTGATGTTATCTACATGATATAATAAAATGACTTTTAAAATTTTGTCACACAGTTTAAAATGCTGTGTGATTAGGCCAGGAAAAAAATAATTATGTTTATGGTTACATGACCAACCTAATATTTGGTGCCAATCCTAAAGTTTGTAAGAACAAAAACTTGGCTTTTTGTGGCTTTTCTCATTTGAATATAGTATATGCATTTGACTGAATTGATACTTCATATTTATATTGAACAAAGTGTTTAATTGTTATTTTTGAGATGTTCCCTCATAAAATTAAGCACTAATTAAAATAGAGGTTAATGTACTGAATTAAACTGTTGTTGAATACAGCCTTTGGCAATACATGTTTTGCATTAATTTATTTGTTGTTTGATAGATTAATATTATGATTAAGTAAAGGTCACTTCAATGTGATTATATCATACTTTCATGTAATGAATAATCCATGTATATAAATTGTATGTCTTGTTTAAACTGTTTGAATATCACACCTCCTGTTGATGCTTGGTATCACAGTCATTCAGTTACAGTCATCTTTTACAGACTTGATGGGGTGGTGGCTTGTGCCAATAAGATTTTTATCACTTGTGCTTTTCATATGTAGGCCTAGGGCTTGACAATTTTTATCAAGCTACCAACTTAGAATTTTTACTAGTTCTGCAGCAATTTCAACTTATCCTGAGTCAAATTCTACTCATAATTATGAGCATATGAGTGGATTTGATGAGCCCTGATACATCAACAAAAATGATGTTTATGTTCATATGTATGCTGGCAGGGTTTATCCTGGCTTTAAAAGCTGGCTATTTTCTCTAGATGTTACTTGTTTTGATTGACAATTTGATTGTTATTGCCAAATGCATTTACTTTGTTTACTATGAAATTTTATAAGTCTGTATTTATTTGTTGACACCATGGGCATCAGGCCTGTTGCAAAGTTCAAAGACTGTGAAGAACTAAGACAGTTTTATCTGGACTGAGTTTGTTATTCTGCAGTTATTTCATCTGTTTTCCTATTGTTCTTTTCTGGTAACAGATGGAGCATAACAAAAGAAAGAAAAAAGAAATTTCATCAATCACAGCACTTTATTAGACATAGAGAGAGAGAGGTTGCCATCTATATTATGATGTTATACACATATAGGTCTGTTCTGATCTTATAGGGATACCTCTTTATAATGTTTTATTAGATTATTCTGAAATAATGTGCAGCTAAATTCAAACTTATTCATGTAGCATTTTTCTACCCCCATCTGAATGACCAAACTAAAGTTAAATTTCTACATATCTGAAGACCTCAGTAAACATCATGGTGAATGACCCTAGGTAGTGTTTAATTGCTGGATGCACCTTGAATGTGCAGAGGCCTTATTCTTCCATCTTTCAGTCTTTCCATCAGATGGCCTTTCACAGGTTTTACTGTTTTAGGTTTACTGTACAAAAAAGTATGTGAAGGTAACTATGTACATTTAACGATGTATGCCCTTACAAGTGTACTAACACAGTTTCAGAGGGACCTCTGTGGTCAAGTGGTTATTGTCTCTGACTGATAATCAATAGCCCCTTGCTGCTGTGAATTCGAATCCCACCCTGGACCAGTCAAATTCCACATGTGTGGAAGCTGTCCAGCATGTATATGGAGGGCTGGTGGGTCTACCTAGGTGTACGTCTGAGGTCTTCCTCCACTGAAAAAAATGGAAAAGTTGATGTTGATGCAGCATTAAACCCTAGTGAAAATGGTGCAATGTTAAACCTCAGTACAAAAAAAACACCTCAGGGGAATGTTTATATGTTTATTTCTTTGTTGGAAATTGTTCTCATTTATTCATTTGTTTTAATGTAAGCAACTGAGAGTGTTTTGATATTGTTGCTTCTGATAATCTTATACCTTTTTAGTTGCAAATGACTACAGAATGTGCATAAATGTTAAATTATACCAGTGTATATAGCATGGAATTTGGCAATGTTTCACTTTCTAATTAAGTAATAGAAATAATTGTATTATCAGCAGGGCCATTCCCCAAAAAATTGGGAAGGGGCCATAGCCTTTCATTTTTGGAAATTCAAATGTGATTTTCGGCCAAATTTGGAAAAGGTATACAGACTTTCAAGTATAGGGAGAATCTTATTTCAACATAATTTCAGCATGGTATTTTGGGGGAATTTTTTCACCAAATTGGGAAAAAAGGCTTTTTTGCAGTTGGGAAGTCACCAAATATCGGCCTCTATCATAAAAGAAAAAGGGCTCTCGATTAGATTTAACTTAACAAACATGAATTTATGACCAGATATGGTAAATCGGATCATTTTATGGTATCAACTTTTCTCAATATAGAAATCATGACTTCAATTTTGTAACTCTATGATAATCATTGTTCTTCCTCTAGTTTGTGAAAATATCCATGCATATTTTGAAAAATGGTGCGTTATATAATCTCATTTATGTCATTATTTCCATTGAATTTTAAATTCTGGCGGTCATTCAAAGAACAATTTTTTATATAGAAAATGCTTTAACTGTATTTTAAGTAATTGGCAACAGTATTTAGTATAAGTGTTGGGGTCACTTTTCATCAATTGGCATACTGCAATATTTGGATAGAAAACATGTTAACTACTGTTTAAGATAAGATGCAAATATAAACTAAACATAAAACTAAGCTTACATTTGTTTATTGATGAAATGCTTATTAGAAGTTTGATCTGTAGCTGTTTTAATGAAGGTGCCATACCTTGTAAGCCATAACCTTGATTACTTTGACTTGTAATCACTAGCCCCTCACTGATGTGAGTTGAATCCCACCCAGAACCAAATTTCACGTTTGAAGAAGCTGTCCAGCTAGCTTACTGAAGGTGTGTGGTTCTACCCATGTGTATGCTTTGGGTCTTTTTCCACCTTCAATCTAGTAAAGTTACCAAATGGCACTGGTTGTTGGGGCGATGTTATACCCCAGTAAAAAAAAAACTACATTGGTCACATGTATAATATTCAATATCTTTCCCAGTAATTTCAGTTGTTGGGTTTTCCTGTTACACAAGTGTTTCTATCTTTAAGGAAATATTTGTCCATTGAGCTTTAAGCAATATATCCTTCACCTGCTGTGAAATTAATTGTTCATCTTATATGTATATACTAATGTAAATACTCTTTCATATGATAACAAATATTTGTTCACTTGAACATAAGTTCACTTGATACTGATTGATCATTATAAAAAATGTGACAGATGAGACAGAGTGTCTCAAATTTCAGTTGTTTATAGATTTTGCCACCAGTTTGGATTTTTTATTGATCATGTGCTCCACTAAATTTGTTCAAAATTCAGTTAATAAAACATGTCGTGTTGAAACCTTAGAGTTTTACATCATTTCAACAATACATCTTACTGAATTTTTCTTTTTTTTTTATTTTTAATATTTTATTAACTGAAAAACTTCCTTATTTAAGTTTAGGTCTATATTTAATATTGGTCTATATTTTAATGCTTTGAAGAAGTTAGATTTAAAAGTTTTGGTGATCTGTTTGTCTATTTGTCTGTCTGCTATTTTTTACCATTTAATGGGGCCTCTGTGGCGAAGTGGTTTTAGTCTAAGACTAGTTATCACAAGCCCCTCACTGCTGTGAGTTCAAATCCCATCTCGGATGAGACAAATTTCTTGTGTGAGGAAGCTTACTTGGTACCTAATGGAAGGTCAGCAGTTATACACAGGTGCACGCCTGGTGTATTCCTCCACTGTTAAAGCTGAAAAGTTCACCAAATGACCCTGCCTGTTGGTGTGAAGTCAAAACCCCAGAGAAAAAATTAATATTTAATTTGTGGTTTATTATTATATTAGAGTATGCATAATTAAAACTGAGGATAGTCTTATGTCAAAGACTTGTTAGACTTTTATCAGTCAAGTATTGCATCCAGTGTTTGTAGTGTTCTTGTCAAATATCAGAATTGATATTTCATTGATCAGAATTGGCTTTTAACCAATCATGCCTCTTTTACATGTTAAGTTCCTGTGGCTTGCAGGCTATCCTATCTTTATGTTACTTGCTGTTTGCAGTCATTTGTAAGGTTGTCATCCAGATTGCAATTAGTTGTCAGGCAGTTAACTGAACATGTTAATAACTAGTCACAGAATGTCACCTGATTCGAATTGCCCTGATGTTTGCTCGTATTTACCTGGTTAATACTTGTTGATATTGATTACTTGAAATATTGCTGTTTAAAATCTTGATGGTAATTTACCCTACAATACCATCTTGGCATAATTGACACGCTCTATCTTGATTACTTGTAGGAAATCATTAAGGGAAGTTTTCTACAAGGCATTTTGTTCTAAAGTGGTCAATTTTCATTTTACATGAGTTGAAAGTTTTGTGGTTATGTTTATCAGCAAATTTGATTGATTTTTATATTATGTTACTTTTAAGTGTGCAAATTTGCTATATTTTGTATCTTACTCTTATGAAATAACAGTTTTGTCTGAGTGTTGTTCCTAATTGTTTCTCTATTATAGAACATCATTAATGGCTTTTTGAATTCAATATCCTCATTCATGTTGTTCTTATTAGAGTAACAATATTACTCAAATCCTAAAAAATGGCATAAAGGGCCTGCTTGGTCGAGTGATTATGGTCTATGGTCTACTTGTATTCACTAGCCCCTCACTGCTGTGAGTTCAAATCTCACCAAGTTTCACATGTGGAGTAAGCTGTTAAGCTAGCACTCAGAAAGCCAATGGGTCTACCCAGGTGTAAGCTTTGGGGTCTTCCTCCACTGTCAAAGCTGGAAAGGCTGATAGTGTGGTGTAAATGCCAGTGAAACAAAATAGCTTAATAAACATTGTTTATGCCTTGTGAATGTGTAAGCTTGTAGATTCATAAAACAAGTTCTTTGTAAATCTTACCTTATCGAGTCCATCTATTACCAAAGAAGTAAAAATATTGCTCTTTATTGCAGACCTCATGTTTAATCTGTTTGGCATTTCATTATGTGTGAAGTATCTTTGCTAGTCTTTATTACAACTCTTTAATAACTTTCCCTCTCAAAGACTTAGACTTGCAAAAAATGATTTAGGCCAAAAAAATGCACTGTATGTATATATTACTTGTTTCATATATGAACTAAATTCTATGTTTCTGTTGTTATGCTTAAGTCACACATTGTACTCCATATTTCAGATACCCTATTTTATAGAAGAATTACAGATCAAAGAGATCAGCCTTGGAAGTGAAGTTCCGGTGATACGTCGTGCTAACTCGCCATACCTTGATGAAGAAGGCTTCTGGATGGACCTTGATATCACATACAGTGGAAAGTTTAAGATGACCATTGAAACTAAAGTGAACCTTTTAAAATTAAAGTCTGCTACTGGGGCTAAGTCAGGGAAACAAGAAAACAAGAAGTATGTACATTATTTATTTATGAAAGGGTTCTTGATTTTACTGCATCTGCAATTAGATTCTTTATTTTCACTTTGGGTTAACATCGCACCAATAACCAGGGTCATTTGGCGACATCTTCCACACAGGGTGGAATTAAAACTTGTAGTGTTAGGGGCTGGTAATTTCCAGTCAGAGACCATAACCACTTGACCATGGAGCCCTTGCTTTATTCTTTGATAATTATTATATAGTCTATATGATGTTGCATAAATTTTGAACTTTGAACTCCAACATTTTTATTGAAGCCATGACAGAGTTTTAGGTGAGGGAAAGCTGATTATTTTGTGCAAATCAAGAATCATTGTGTTTCTTATGACACCAGTGTACTTTATCTGTAACTATTAATGGCAATAAACTTAAGTGGTAATATACACATATATAATTTATGTGTACTTTATCTGTAACTATCAATGATAATAATAAAACTGAAGTGGCTATAGATATATAAACACCCATTTGTCTCCATATAATGATAATGTATGTTTGTTTCTAGATCGGCTGTTACTGATAGTGAAGAGGAAGATAGCGCTGAATCTTCTACAGATGAAGATGAAGAGACTAGTAACCTTGGTGATGATGGGTAATTTAGACTCAGTTACATGTATCATTGATTTAAGATGTGAAGTATATTGCAGTCACCTTTTTATCATATCTAAATAATGCCTTATATGGAAATGTAACATACCATAGGATGTATGAATTATGTTGTCTTCAATTGAGATTTGTTCATGTGAGGCACGCAAAAGCTGTACTAAATATGACAGATCATGTATACCTATTAACCCATCTGTACCATGTATATTTATACATACAAATGAATGCACAAAACAACACCATTTTTCTACTATTTTAGTGCCTCCCAGTCAGGTGGTACAGGGAAGAAGATTATGAAGTATATCAACAAGATTGCTGCTTCTAAATACTTCCAGAGTGCTACAGAAAACAAATTTATTAAGAAAGCCATGACAGAAGTGTCTAATACTCCTCTGATCCTCACAGTAGAAGTACAGAAATTATGTGGTACCCTTGCTATCAATGTACCTCCCCCACCTTCTGACAGATTCTGGTCTGTATCTTTAAATTGCCATATTTATTAATTGTTAAACTTCTGTATAAACTCTTTCAAGTAATGTTATTTGCTAGTTTACTTGAAGCTAATTGTACTCTTACAACAACTAGTACATAAGCATTTATTTATGGTACTTTGTGCTATGCAGAGAAAGAAGAAACTATTTGTATAAATTATTACTGCTATTTTCAATACAACCTGTTATAGATCATGTTTCGATACGTCTAAATTTCAAGTTGTATGTTCTTATCTCCATCAAGACTGTCTATTAATTAATGAATACAATTTCCACAAAGACTTTCCATTAATTAATAAAAGCAATTTCCATCAAGACTTTCCATTAATTAATAAAGACAATTTCCACCTAGACTTTTCATTAATTGATAAAGACAATTTCCATCAAGGCTTTTCATTAATTAATAAAGTCAATTTCCACAAAGACTTTCCATTAATTAATGAAGACAATTTCCATCAATACTTGCCATTAATTAATGAAGACAGTTTCCACCAAGACTTTCCATTAATTAATGAAGACAATTTCCATCAATACTTTCTATTAATTAATGAAGACAATTTCCACCAAGACTTTCCATTAATTAATGAAGATAATTTCCATCAAGACTTTTCATTAACTAATGAAGACAATTTCCATCAAGACTTAATTAATTAAGACAGTAATACATTGTAGCTATTATTTAATGTATTGTTTTCTAAATCTTCATGACAAATTCTGGCTGAAATAAAGTTATTATCATCCTGTTATTTTAGGTATGGTTTTCGTGGTAATCCTCAGTTATGGTTAGTTGCAAAACCCAAGGTTGGTGAAAGGGAGGTAACTATGAGTCATATCACAGATTGGATTGAGAAAAAACTGGCCTTGGAATTTCAGGTTTGCACATTTTACTTTTATGTTCATGAAAAGTTCAGGTAAACTGTTAACCTTTACAGATTGTAAACTGCAGTAGACATTAGTTGCTGCTGTTTGTTCCTTTACAACAAGAGAAAACAGGTATTGTCATATCTGGATTTGGTCCCGAAATATGTAATCTTAAAGGGATTGTTATATTAAGCTATTATACTATGATAACGTTTGATTGTATTACAGCATGTACTGGTGATGCCAAACATGGATGATTTTGTTATACCTATATTGATGCCATTCTATGGATATGACGCTGATTCACCCGAAGCTGCTGGTATACCTGATAGTGAATCCAGTACTGCAGTATGATTCCTGTCTACGTATTATCATTCTTAGTATGTTTATACAAAGGGCATGGATATCAATCTACCTTTCATGCTATTGGTACAGCACAGTTGTAACTTAAGTCTTAACATGAAAAGTCAGTGTCTTGAAAAATGGGAACCAACCATACAGACCTTGTCTTAAGTCGGGTTTTCAATGAATTTCTTCAAATCTGATGACCTAAAATTGTATACGATTATAACCTCGGTGCTTGGTACTTGTGACATTTCTGAAGTTTGTCATAGCAACATACCATTCATCCTTTGTATGTCTACTAGTTAAATCTGATGATTCAACATCAAAGAGCGTACCATTTGCTCTTGATATTGATTTTCATTGGAAAAAATCATGAAGAAGTTTGAGATACACCATGTAACAGCATGTGTTATTTTAGTTATTGAATTGTACATTTAATGTCCTATCAATGTAATACAGATAAATATTGAATGCCTTGTCATTACATACAATTGATTTGTTTATTGGTCTCATTGGTATGATGTCAGTTGATATTTTGCTAGAATTTATGAAACGTTTTATACAAACTTGCTGTTTCATCTTGTGGTTATATCAATAACAGACATCAGTTTTTTTCATATTTTCAGAAAACGTTTTAGTGTCAAAACTGATGAAATGAGCTGACTTTAATAATCCATAATCCATTCTTTATTTTAATATTACTTCCTCACACTTTAACAGCGATGATACTTTCATTAAAATGACTTTTTTAGATCAATTATTTGATTCGTTATATTTCATGTAATGTCAGTATGACATGAACATATTTTATTCTCATAATAATTATGATGCTAGGTTTTACATTTCATTCTATATTTAGTATTATTCTGTTGTATGTTATCATTTTTTTATGTATAAATGTGGTACTTTATTCAAGAAGTGGCAGTTCATGTTGAAGTTATATTTTTGATGCTATTATTTGTTGTTTTTGTTGTTGTTGTTGTTGCTATTGTTACTGTGCCAGTATTAAGTATTGGATGATGTTGTGGTCTCAGGTTACAAAACTTTGAGATTACTGTCTTATCTCATATCAAAGTGATTAATAAGTGGTCTCTGTCGCAACCCAATTTTGGCCCCAAGTCAATTCCCAAAAAAACACTGGGCATACTAAGTATTGACTGGAACACATTGCCTAATTTAGCACAAGAATATTAGTGAAATGAGGATAGATACTGTTCACAAAGTTTATAACTTGAGATCTAGATGTTTGGTTCAGAGGGTAAATCTGTACATACATCCCCAATGTTATTTCGCAACAGGAATGAATTCAGTTTTTCAAAGTTTATATGTTTTTCAATGACCTTGAATGTGAAGTCTGTATAGCTTTGTTGTTTGTAAATTTTACAGTTCATGTTGTAAAATGTTTCTTTTTAAGTATTGATACAGAGTATTGTAAGTGTTAAATTTGTCACATGTGCCATCAATATTTTATTTCAATGTATTTATAATTGTTTGAAGTGTGTATAATTAACTTCTGTACTATGGTTGTGGTATTTTGTAGCTCGCCAAAATACATCATTCTTCCCTGATATAGTATTGTCAATGTATTAAGTGTCAGGTGTTTATTTTTGATGTTTTAATTTTTCATTAGCATCTGTTCACATACTGGTATCATGTTATACTGCTTGCTCAATTCTAGTGCTACTTGCCCTCTTGCCGCTTGTCCTCTGCAAGTTGCCAGTTACCTATACCAACTGTCTACTGTTTGCTCCTGTACAGTTTACCATCTATATCAGGCACTTGTGTACATTAATTTCTAATACTTGCGCCAGTGCTAATTGCCATTTAAATCAATACATGCACTTATGTCAACTGTCATCTTTTACATATGTCTATGCCTACTGTAGTATACAACTTGCACCTATGGACTGCATCTGTCTCTGTGTTTTCCACTATGAGCTACTAGTACCTGAAGTCTGTCACCTGGTGTTTTTGTCTATCATGTACCTCTTATCCCTGTGCTGTCCATCATAAGATACCAGGTACATGCCCCCGTGAAGTCTGCTACCTGCTGTTTACTTCTGTGTTATCATGCTGTCCATCATAAGATACCAGGTACATGCCCCTGTGAAGTCTGCTACCTGCTGTTTACCTATGTGCTATCATGTACCTCTTGTCTCTGTGCTGTCCATCATAAGATATAAAGTACATACCCCTGTGAAGTCTGCTACCTGCTGCTATCTATCATGTACTTCTTGTCCCTGTGCTGTCCATCACAAGACGCTGGGTACTTACCGCTTTTAAGTCTGCTTCCTGCTGTTTAACTGTCTATCACAAACATCTTGACCCTCTGCTATCTAACATAAGCTATTTGCTATGTGTAAAAATAATTATGCTTCAAATTCATTTTGTGCCAAAATAAAGATGAAAAGAATCTGTCAATTTAATTAAAAATAATATTGCTTGTAACATTTTTCGAAGTGGGAGTATTGATCTGGTCTTGTTTTGTTAGTGTTTGAATCAAGTTAGTGGAATAGATTATTGAAAGAGTTTTAAGTACTAAACATGCATTAATGGTCCTTAAACATATTCTTCACCATTTCTCTACTGCTACACCGCCAAAGTCATCTGCTAAATGCTTCTACACTGTCTGCCATTTGCTGCTTGACAAATATATTCTGTCCAATGTTGTTTGTGGTTTTCCTGGATATTGTTTGTTCAAGTTTGTGTTTGTTTAAAAGTTCACATCTGTGTGGTACATTGTCTGTTAATTTAACTGGTCTTCATATTACCAATAATGGTAGAATACTTGACTCAAATAAACGTACATTCTGGTTATTTGATCTAGATTCTTGCATTACCCATTGATGCCTCTAAGTAAAGTGCGTACTCATTTCCCCATGGTTCAAGTATGGTGCGGATAAATTAGCTTTCCTTTGAAACTAAACTGTTATGTGTAATTAATAATTACTTGCTATTTGGTTGTTCTACTGTCTTAATTTGTTGCTTTTTTCAAATTCCTTGTAGTAATTAGTGTTATAATATCAGACTTCAATCATATCAAAGCATTTGCTGTTTATTAATGAATATATGTACAACTATTATCAAAAAAAGTATTGCATACTAACTCTTTGACTTACATTATTTCGCCAGTATTTAGATGGCAATTAATTTTGGAACGAATGTGTAATTAAGTATTACTCATAGGTTGATTTCCATAAAATACAAATTCATGCATTAGCTCTGGTATGGCAGTATTCAATATTGATAATTTTGGTAAAGTTCATGTACCAATTAACATTAAGCAGAAAACCTGAAACTAGGTCTCCATCAATACAACACTGTTTTAATTTACTGATTGTACAGTATAAGATTCTATCAAATCTCATGATGCAGAGTGCAATAACTGTTCCATTTGTTCTCATGTTTTTATTAATGTATCCTATGCAGTATGTTTTGTTTTATTTATTATTATTATTATTTCTTTATTATCATGGATTTAATTGTTTGTTAAGTCTCTTTGTGTTAAAATAATCTTGTGTATGATAATGTAAACAAACCAAAATGGCTACTCTAATTATTTATAAGATTTTAATTGCTAGTATGTATAGTTCTTTAATTGATTAATTAGTAAATTTCCAGTATGCAAAGGAAACTAATTCAGTCAAGATGGCATGAAATAATTTAGAATGATTTAAACAGAGAGATATTCATCATGTAGGTTTTACTTTGTATACTAAATAGATGTATGGAAAAACATGCCTTAGAACCTCCATGGTTGAATGGTTATAGTCTCAGACTAGTACTAGACCCCATGAGCTCTATGAGTTCAAATCTCACCCTTATTAATCATATTCCGTAAGTGAGGAATCAGTCCAGCTAGTTCATGGAAGGTCAGTGGTTCTATTTATATGGAAGCCAGCTGTAAAATGTGACATTAAACCCCTGACAAAAACAAAACAACTTACCCTAGATGTTTATTAATCTTATATATAAACTTATTACTTAATGTATGATCAATTGATTTAATGATTTAATGAGAGTTTGTACTGATTAGAATTAGTAATTTGTGAGATTTTTGTTTTCTGTTAGTTTACTTTACATGATTACTAATAGATAGTATGTTATAGTGTTCATTCTTGTGTTAATTAATTCAATATATGTGTTTTATAATCAGGTCTATGTCCTTACTTAAACGTTCATATTTTATTCTTATTTTATGTTGGTACATTGTATTTTGTTACATTATTTTTGTTGCATTTTACTAAGAGTTTAGTACAAAGCAACCTACATTGATTGTATTTACTTACATGAAGAAGCAGTAGTGAAAGATGAGCCAAGAAGAACTAGTTTCAAACTGTTTCTTTCAGGCATCACATTATTACTAAAATGACTGTTTATTACTAATTTATGCATTTTTCTTTTAAATATAATGTATAGTAATGGTAATGTAAATAAGAGTATATAGTTTTTACTGGAGGAAACATTGATGTGTATGTCTATTGTAGAACATGATTTTCCAGACACTAACAATTGAATGTATACTCCTTAGTTAGTCTAATATAAAGGTCTGTGTGAAATAATGTAGACATAATAATGGACATAGGTACTAAACGGGTTATTATCCTGCATAATACTGTAAGTGGTTATCTTAAACCCATTAAAAACATATCAGGAGTTATCGCAAGAAGACAGTTGTGCATGTATTTACTTGGCAAAGTTTTTTTTTGTTCCTTTATGTCACTACATGTACCTCACAAGTGCTGCTTGTGATCTTGAATCTAGTCTCATTTGTTTGTGATTATCATGAAATCCAACTTATATTCTCAGAGGTACCGGTTTCATTTTATACTATCATGACTGGCTTCTCGTCTGTTGATGTTATCTGATGGTTTATTTTATGTGTGCATGTCTGTGTTGAAGTAGCATCTTTGAGAACTTGACCATCTGGTAAGGTTCTATTGTACAGCAGCCTTTGTCTATTTTTAACATAATTGTCAATCATTCTGTCTGTTAATGCTGAACAGTCAGATTTCTGGTTTGAGGGCATTGTTAAACCTCTGGTTATAATCATCAGTCATACCTTTGCCTTTGTTAGAGTAGTTTTATTTCAAGAATGTTTTCACCAGAAGGATGTTAGCTTTTGGGATGTTGTTATTGTTGTTCATTGTTTTGTTCTGTGATTGATGGCATTGTATGTTGATGCAGATATTGTGAAGCCCTATTACTATAATGTTACCTGATGAGCACATTACTAAATGCAAATCTTGATCAAATACACACGATTTCCTTTTAGAAACATTGGATGATTTTTTTCTATTATTAAAGTAAATATTGTAATTTGTTTGATTTAATTATTCCACTTATCCATAATTTTATATTACTGTATGTAGTCATTATTAAGTAATTGAGCAAGATGGAGTGACTTTGGACACTTGTTGAATTCTATCACAGTGAAACAGTAATGAAATCAAAAATGTTATTTTCTGTAAAAAGAAAAGCAATAAATATGTTTGTAATTGATTGGAAAAAAGATCAAAGTTTTATTTATTTGGTAAGATAAGACCATATTTAGTGAATTTTTTGTTTGAAGGCTCAACATCCCACAATGAGGCTCATGTATGATATTGGGCTGGATACGTAAATAAATTGAACAAATTTGTTCAGTTGATACAAGAATACATTCCATCATGCTGTACTGCCATGTGTTGAAATAATATTAAAACTAATAAAATAAAATGCTTCCATTATTCTGTTGCTCTTGTTGTGAATATCGGTACAACCATAAATCTGATGTGGACATTTGTCTCATTTCTTGATTTAATAATTTACTTCACCCATCATGTTAGTAAGTTAGTATGTTTGAAGATGAGCTGACTGATATCATGGGGAAAATGTCACCTGATCATCACACGAAACACAAATATAACTGATAAACAACATGAAATTCATCACAAACAACTTTATGTGCACTGTACTGAAACTCTGTACACTTACTTTATGTAGCTGGAGTACAGTATGTGATCATGACAGCATTGTTCACTAATGACAAAATATGAAAATGACAAAGCTTCAAAGGAAAACAGATTGTAATAGCTCGACTTTTTCTTTGACACAGATGAGCAAAAAATGTAACGGTGAGAAAAAGTGGGGAAAATTATTGATTTAATTGATGGTTTTTTACAAAAAGATTGCATTAATGTATTGTTAAGTGTATTAACTAGGATGTGTAACAGTAGCTCAATTTTCTCAACACTCAGCCCTGGAGCTGAGCATTTTGTTTAAGAGAAAAACTTATACAAACAGTTACACAGATGACCTGATTAAAAGAAAAATTCTATCCACATAAATTGACAACAAAGACATATTTTGGAAATCAATCAACTTTCATTTGTAAAATACTGCATGAACAAAATTCAACTTTCAAATAGAGCACATGAACAAACTACATGTACATCGTTCATATTATGTGGAGTCGCTCACCAATTATGTAAGCGAAATAAGAAAAAAATAAGTCCTACTGAACAGTTGGAAGTTGGTGAGTAAATTGGCACATTACTTGTGAAGAAAATTCTTTATGAATAAGTTACCTATTGCCATCTGATTGGTTTAAATGTACAGCAAATACTTAAAAAAGTAAATGGTCTATAAGATAACATATAGCAGGCTTGTTTGTGATTAATACAGATGGAACAATTTCTCATGCAACACTATGATACCTAACTTAATGCTGATATATAATCACTATCATCTTTCCACAATCCAATTCAACTTCTGATTAAAATAGCTAATTCAAAACATGACGAGTTAGCAGTGTTCATGTGTCACATGGTGCATTCAATATGAATGAGTGCACACACTGTTTATGAGCAACAACAAGAAAATTGTTTTTTGAAGAGAATGATGATACTGTGACATCGTTGAGCGTAGCAACAAGATTTCCAGTATAAAGGTTCCATACTCTTATATATCCATTGTTTTGTCGACAAAGAATCAAGTCATGTGACATCATGGTGACTTTATTTGTCCTGAAATAGGAAAATGTTAGATGTTTAAAATTAGGCTTCATCAGAGATATTACAGGTGATTGAATGTGGTTCAAAACTGACTCGGGCTTTGCATTTTAGGCAAAAAGATTCAAGAATATAAAAATGTAATAGCATCATAATCAAAGATAAATGCAAGCACATAAATTTGATAACAAGAATTAAATTGTCAAAATATAAACCTGGGGGTAACCTTGTAATTCCTGTACATACCTAAACAGGAAATGACTGATCAGTATAAGTATCAAAGAAAAGTTACCCAGTCCAAACATCATCCACATTTATAGCTGTTAGTGTCTCAGAGGTACCCAGAAATGGATTAACAACAACCACAGATCCCACTTCAGCTCCTTTCTTTGCAGAAATGATAGGTATAAACAGAAAGCCCTGTTGTTAGGAAAGTATAGATATTAAAACAGGTTAAAAAAATGTACAAAGTTAATAAGAACTATTCATAAAGCTGCTGTCTAGTGATATATTAAAATGATGATCATTTCCTAGAGATAACACATCATTTCTTTACAAGGTGTGAGCAGAATCTCAGAAGGAAATGCAATAAATACAGACATCAAATCATGCAGTAACAAGATTGTAACAAACAAATATTATAATATAACTTGCGAATTACTTGTTCTGAGTACACCTGTGGACAGAGAGGTTTCACAGGGCAGACGTCTGATATATCTATACTAGTTAGACAGAAGCCTTGTTCATGATTCCTGCAGTAAAAATATATATATAAGTATGTAAGTAAGACAAAGACAGCTGCTGTATACTATTTCATCTTAAGAAGTTCCATTTTTTTCCACTTGGGGATTTATGTCGCACCATCAGCCAAGGCAACTTTCCAGCTTCAACAGTAGTGGAAGACCCCAGGCTTGTACTTGGGTGGAACCAATGGCCTTCAGTAATCTAGCTGAACAGCTTTCAACAGCTTATGAAATTAGGCCATGGGTGGGATTCGAACTCACAGCAGTGAGAGGCCAGTAATTACAAGGCAGAGACCATAGCTACTCTTAGGCCCCATTTCCAGATTTACTATTTCAAATGTATAAGAAAATTTGCTTGTGTCCACAAAACTAACACAGTCAGTAGTAATTTGGACTAACTTCATTCATTGATTCACAATTATATTAAGCGCAAACATGAACATGACATTGTATCACTTTTTTTTCAGAGTTACAATATTAAGAGAAACCAAATTCACAGTAAATTAATAGTGAACATACCATATCTGTATCTGCACTGATTCAGTGAGGGCTACAACAGCTGACTCTATTCCGGTAATAGTCATAAGGCTTAACACATGACTATCTGTACTACCCATCTGTACACTTGACCACTGTCCACTTGTCATGTCCAAGGAGTATCTATTAATATACGATTTCTTCTCTGCATAATAGCTAACCACCATCTTCATGTCTCTGAGAAGACACATGGTCAAACTGGAATGTTATGTAACAAAATCCTATAAAAATAAGATTTATGAAAATCTAACACTGATCAAACTGTACAATCAATCAATTAACTGCTATTAGGAATACATATACTTATTTCCATTTAAAAGTCCACAAAGAACTCACATTTCTGAAGGGTAGACCATTGCAAAAAACTATGAACAGGCATTTTATTGTTAACAAGTATTGTTTCAGACTATGTAAGACTTACTTTTTACAAAAAATTTTATCCACCACAGTTTGTTTCCATGAATTCTCTTTGTAACTATAACAATACATGACTGTACAGTTTGTCTTTGATTCCAACAGAATAATGTCCACTGTCTCAGAATTATTCATTGTATACATCACATTACTAGACTTCTTACGTATCTGAAAATATACACTTTATCAAATTAATACAATACCAGGGACAACTTAAATAATGATAAATATTTAGTTGATCAAACATTAGGAGTAAAGCTGTCTTACCTGCTAACCGACAAGCCCAAAGCCAGACGGTAATAAAATTTCTATTTGGGCAAGTGAACTTTCTCAAAATTGTGCATTCAGGCTAGTGGTAAATAGTTTATTTTCAATAGCTCACTTATAGTTTGGACTAGTGCTTTAAAAAATTAGTTTGAACACTGGTAGAAAAAGGAAAAGTCAATGATATATTGAATTTGTACATTAAAAAGGCTGCATTTTAGCATATACAATGTAGTATATTTCATGTATTTCCGAGGAGCATTTTTAAGTTTACATCCAGCATATGTTTCTAGGCATGAATTATCTAAACAAGACAATTTCTAATAGCATTCAGTGATTACAAGCATGGACCATAGATACTACTCTTTCCTTAAATGGAAGTATTTCTTTTCAGCACAAGACTAAAAAATGGTAGTGGCTGCTTTGTCATTAGTATATTACATGATAATAAAACAAAGTTTTCATAACAAAACTTACTGTAAATGGTATTTTTGTGCTAGCTTCAAATTTCCATGATTTATCAACCGTACATGTATACAACTTCAGACAAGTTGAACACAGACATACAACAAACATATAATCTTCATCATCAAATGTAACTTCACCACAGCAGACTGAATGTATCTGATCACGGTTTGGCACCTGTCCAATAAAACATAACAACAAACATCAAGCTAGATGCTTGTCTAAATTAATACAAACAATTCATATGTTTTAAGACCACAAAGCCATCAAATTTCCTGCATTTCCAGTTCAATTCAAAAAATGAAATCTAGGTTAGATGTCATGCAATATTTATATACATATATTGATTATGAACATTTTAATAAATCAAGAATGAAGTTACTAAATAAAAGCAAGTTCTGATAGGTCAGGAAACATTAAATTTAAATTACAAACCTGAAAACTTGATAAAGGTTTCAGATGTTTGTAGGATGAAACCTTTTCAACATCTGAGATTTGTTCAATCACAGGTTTTTCAGTACTAATAAATGGCTGTGATTCTTTGGAATGTTCAGTGTCAATATTTACTTCAGATCCTTCAGAAAGTAGAGCCTTCAAGCTATCATCTGTTCTATTACTTTCAAATGTTTCTACTAATGTCTGAGATTCAAATAATGTAGGAGATTTGACTTCTTCCACTTCGACATTTTCAACAACACTAGACAATCCCTTGATATTGCAGGGTTTTAGAATTTCATTAATGTGAATATCAAATTTCTCACTTCCAGTATTTTGACTTTCCTTAGTCTCACCTACACAATCTCGTCCCTCTAGTTTCTTATAAACACCATTAATGTCCATACCATCAGATGTAAGTGTATCAGCTTCATTCTTTATATTTGATTCAAATAAATGCTCTGAATTAATATGTAAAGTTTTAGGATACGAAGCGTCTCCTGGTTTACTGACAAAGTTACAGACAGAACTATCCAGATTTAGACTAAATTCAGTCTGTGGTTGTCTTTTTCCTTCATCAACAAGACACTGAAACACAGAAGACAATATAATCATCTTTTGGGTACAATGTCTGTTCCTGGTCAGCAATGCTGGTGAGATCACTGTGTCATTACATGATGATAAATCCTGACTAGATGTGTTTGATATGCGAGATGATCTTCTCTGTCCTTCAATACCAGACAGTCTCCTTTTTCTACCTACAGACTTTCTCCTTGTTTTTGTACTGTCACAATTAGTAAAATCAACAAGTTCATTATGAACACTTGATTTTATTGAGATTTGACTGAGAGAATCCAGATTACAATCAGTGTCCTCAGACTGGGAATTCATAGAAATGTCAGACTTCAGAAAGCTACCACAACTGTTACTTACTGCTATAGAATTAGACTGATTCATGTTCCTCTCAATAATAATAACTTGTCCCTGAGAATAATTGGCTCTAGTATTATCACCAGTAGATGTGTCTATCTTAGTCTGATTTTCCTTATTAACATCTGATGGATCCTGATGAGCTTCATTATCTGGTAACAAAGTCTTTCCACCCATTTTATGTGCACTTGTATTATGATCATCAGATAAAGGATTTACATAATTCTTTATCTTGTACTTAGCTAATTTCAAACGTTTTCCTCTTTGTTTTGCATCATTTTGTTTACAAGATGGCATAAGAACAACATCACTTCTTTTATCTTTGGCAGTTTCATTCGAGTCATCATCAATCTCCAAATCATTTACAGGTTCAACAGAAGAAAGGAAGAGATCTGCTTCATTTTCAGAGTTGTGTTCATTCAATTCTGACTTGGTTTTTTTATAACTAACTGATGGTAATGATTCAACATCATTCTTAGCTTTGTCATCAATTTGATCCTCATAATCCAAATGTCCAAATTCTTCCTTACCTTTGATAAGCAAAGCAAATATCATAACAGAGCATATAATTAAATGTATCAAAAATGAAAAAAATATGAGATCAATATCAAACATTTTACAATTCTGAATCTGAATCAATTAGGCCAAAAATAAAATATTGTTTGTTTCCCCTTCCCACTTGACCCGAAAAAAGTCCCAACCCAAAGTTTTTTTCTAAAATTTGAAATGAAAATATACAAAAAAAATTAAGTTAAAAACAAAAGGAGACACAAAATGTATTGAGTACAAACAAAGGATGCTAGTTTCTGACATTGGTGCCCTTTATTATGAAGAGACGAGAACCATGTGCTAAATCGTAAAGCGCTAGATTGACACGGATAAAATATGAATGAGCATGCAGTTTGCGCAACAATACTTTACAACAACATATATATAACTACAATAAACTCATTCACCCTGAAGCCATGTTATAAGCTGGCAAGCAGAGGGTGACTAACAGTCAATGGGTGCATAAAGAAGAGAAGAGGTTGTCCAAGTGTACAGATGTGAAGTAATGTGACATCAACACATAAGAAAGAATAAATATGCACATTAATTATTATTAGAAATCTTGATTCAGTGCTACTGGTTGCAATTAATGCCATAAAGGCTGAAACAATTACTGAGCAAAATAAGTCCTTTAAAAAAGAATATTTTATCTACCTACTTACACATACCTTTTTTGGCCTGGGTTGAGAAGGAGAAACAAACAATATTTTTTATTCTGGCCTAATCTTAAATAAAGTTATCCTTAATGAATTTTAAGTATATGATATATTGAAATGAATTTGCTGCAAATAATTGCCATATGTACATTCTATCAGAATACAATTTTACATACCTCAAGTAACAGTTTGCAACATTATTTCAAACCTTTCTGTCCTATTAAATGATTAGTTGCAGACAAGGGTGTTGAACCCTTCATCTGTGTACTGAGTTTAATGATACAAGGCTTTCACAAAGAAGGATGTTAGTGATTTTGATCAGTACATGTACTTATTGTAAAATACATTCATAAAACCAAATAAATGAAGTCCCTCAAATACATGTATATACATTAAAGATCATTTTTCAAACTATTAGCATAGACAAATGGATCAATGCGAAAACAATCTTACAAGGAATATGATAAAACTACATTCTACAAACCCTTAAATTCCTGCAGCTTCTGTTGAACATGCAATCGAGCCTCTGAGGATCTTCTAGATTTCTGAAATGATTTGTAATCTAGGTACAAAACTGCAGGACTGTAACCAGATTTCAATGCAAAAGACTGCAAGCCATAAAGTAACAAATCATGCACATTTATAAGCCTTCTTGTTGCATCATCATATATACCAATCACACAGACATACAGACAGTGATTTTGTGGATATAATTAAACAATTTGATAGATTTTTTTCAAAGAAAATCTCATTATATAATTTTCAATTCATGTTTAGTGGCATACTAGTCAGTAATATTAAATTGCCTTTGGTCATTCACAATATGATATAATTTTATGGCAAAGACAAACATAGTACAACATATACCAGTACATTAAAGTTGTTAAACAAAAACTATAAATATACAGAAAAAGGAATTAATGATTACATACATATCATTTGAATAAATATTGAAAATATACAAAAAAATAACTGGTTAATTACTTTAAAACCTAAAGGAATGAAAGTACATCATTCTTACCTTTAACTTTCTTTTCTTTCTATTATATTCAATGTGCAGAAGCTGCAGTTTCTCTTCTAAACTCTAAAATAACAATTAATTATCAGTACACAAATACATCAAACAAGTTACATTTCACAACTCAAAGCTACCTACATAGCTTGCCTCATATATCTCTCTTTATATATGAATGCACTTCCGTAGAAGAGTTCACGAACTTTGAATTCGGAAGAGCCATCCTCTCAGCTAAAGAACTGCATATTTAGGCCTAAAAAAAGGTTTGTTTCCAGTGGCTTTTTACCTTATATAAGGTATATTAACGGCGGCGTCCCCTCCCGAAATTGACTAATTTTTTCCCCTTTTATAAAAAATTCCCCGAGTTCCATCTTTGAACGAGCATAAAAAAATAATTGATTAATATTTTACGACATTAACATAAACTGAAGCGATTGACCGAGTGTGCCCTATAGAATGCTTTACGGTATGTCAAAATGTCGCGCAACTGGAGGCACTACAAGCCAAAATTGCATAAAAGACTAAAAAAACCTGCAAGATATCAGCATTTTATTTTCAAAAATATCAAATGCAAGCCCTAATGAACATGAAATTGAGGTAACTGTCAATACTGACGATGCAACTCAGCAATCTCTATCCAGAGTTGTCGTTCGTTATCCATCACATACATCTCTGCCGACGTCTGAAAAGTAGTTCAAAAACATGTGTCCGAGTCCCCTTTAGTTTCCATCTGATACACAGAAACACGCTTTTGTTTCTCTAAATGTACATTTGTTGTCATAATTTCACATGATTACCTTCGACTTCTGCGTTTCATTTCCATTTAAGCAGCGTAACTTTGTGACCTAATTGCCAAAAGTAAACAAATACTCTCCGTCGAGAAATAGTGCGCTAGATAAATAAAATAATTTCTCTGATTTTCTGGTAAATTATTACATCTTTTGTCTTGAATGTATTGTGTAAAAGGAATTGCTTCACTTAGTTGTAAATTTTGTACCATTTGTGGCTTTATTTCTTGTTTTACAGGAATCTTGCAAAACGCTGAGACGTTGACAGAGATGTATGGGTGAGATAACGAATGACAACTATGGATAGAGTTGGCAACTCAGACCAGTAAGTGTTTATATGATTTATAGTTTTTCCCCTAAATGGTATAATCATGCTAAAATTTCCCCTCCTTGAAGGCCCCAGGCCCCTTCCCCTACCAGTGAAAAAAGGCACTGTTTTCGGGTTACCCGAACAACCCAACATTTTACCTGCCGACTAACAAGTTTTTACGGCATCCAAACCTTAGTGCTATATTGTATTTTTACAACTCATTAATATTACAGCGCACATATTCCTATACAGTGTTGCCGATGTATGTAAAATAAAACATAAAATAAACAAAATCCCATATTTTTTGGGGCATTGTAACCAGAAACAAAAATGCATCAATAACTGGCATAATTTACTCAAATTGATAGAAATAATAATTCTTAATACTGCGCCATAAATTCTCACTACCTAACGTCAAATTCAAATATTTGACTTAAACATTTTCTAAAGCATGTAGTGTACAAGTGGCCAGTGTCTTGTTATTTTTACCATATATCTTGAAGTTTCCAAACTGCACCTATGAGGGGTTATATAGTGGATGTGGAGTTTTTAACATAACACCAGTAGATAACTACCTCAATATCTGCCATTACACCTGTTTTGTATTCCATAGAGATAAATTGGAGAGAAACAAAACCTTAGTGCACCTTTCAGAAAAGGTGTGTTGTAATATTCAATGCTTGTATGAGGTTACAAACCTGTTTCCTACCTACCAAATGGTTCAAATTGTTCAAAGATATTGTAGTTATTATTACCAATCAGTTTTAATTGGGGATTTTCTGCACAATATATGCAGTTCTTTGTTAGACTGGGTGGAACTGGGCCAAATAAAAAATGCCTTGCCATCACAAACAGTCTAATTTGTTGGACTAGTGTCAAGAGGGTAAGAATTAAGTAGAAGTGCCAAGCCTTCAGGACACAAAACCAAAAATTTTAAGGCAACCAGATAAACATTTGACAAAAGTTCCATTTTCAGAAGTTCGGTGAGTTTACTAATTACGTGGATAACAGTTTTATACATTATATGAATCTGTTTAAAATAGTCATGATAATTTCACGCCTCTGCAACGGAGACTCCAGTACCTTGATTTCATAAGATGTCTTGTGAATGATGCTATTTTAATTAGATCTTGCAACAAAATGAAATTCATATAATTTAAAATCAATGCACTAATATAACTTACACTGGTTTCCATTTAAATAACACCACTCTGAATATTGATTTATTCTCGAGTGGATATACACATAAAATGACAGTTGCGCGAAAATTGCGCTGCCTCAATTCGGTATCTCGGAATACAGTGTATAGTGGATACAATCTGAAGTACTCCGAAAACTTAATAGTTTCCGGTAAACTGGTCTCCGTTGACTCTAAACTTGTGTACAGTCAATCGGCAATCCTCGGCTAACTCCGCTTCGCTCCATACTAACCTCGGATGTGATTGGTGGAGGAATATGTATCAAATCGATGCATTTCTCCGCCGGAACTGCCTTCTCACTCAATTGTTCTACGCGTAAAGATGGCCAATGACAGTGACTTCTTTGAAGTTTGCTAAAGATTGTGTTCATGTTGACTTCGATTTAAAAGTTAAACAGATCCAGACATTGAAATCTTTGTACGACGGATTTGTACGACAACCATTTTAGCGCTATTTTGAAACGAGGTTGAAAGTAGTCCCAATGGATGCCATCGTATTACGTCCGAGGTCAATGTCGAGAGACATCCGAGTACTTCCGAGTGGTTACTCTCCCACATAAACTGGTACCCGTTGACTCTGCTTGTGTACGGAGTTTGCACAGCAACATGGAACGGGGACCAGTTTAATCTCTGCAGCACTCTGTCTGTCAATCGGAACACTGAACTGGCCTCCGTTCCATATTCCAGTGCAGCAAAGTCAACACCAAAGCCAACGGGTACCAGTTTATCGGAATACCTCCCGCTTTCGACTCATTTTGTGTATTATAGAGCAGGAACCAGTTAAGATACCGGTAAAGGGTGATCACTGCGTAAGAGATTGCAAGCGTTTTCCTGATGGGTTTTGATGAAAGTCATTAATCTGACAAGTACATCATACACTACACTACAACTATGTTTTCCTCAGTCCGGTCGAGCTTTCTTAGGCATGAAATCAATTTACACGTAACTCAGTTTTCAAAAACATTTTTGTCAACTTCTTGTTGTGTCTTAGGATCAAAAGGTGTGTATAAAACTATTAAATAATTAAATGTCCTGCTTATAACAGAACTATATATTATACACTAAATACTGCATACATGTATAGGTCTTTGGTATACTGAAGATGTTTGAACTGAAAATGAATCTAGACTTTAAACTGAGTTGACAAATAGACAATATGACTTAATAAGTGACAAAACAGTGATATCGGTTGACTGCTAAGTCATGAATTTTTATGTTTTGATTGAATAAATGTCTTCATCTACTATCTAGTGATCTACATGGTTACTCCAACAATCAATTTCTGACTATAACTGGTATTAATATTGTTCCTTTCACGTTGCCAGGGTCTTAAAAATTTCTGTTTGACTTTACAAATGACACAGGAAATAAAATTCAATTCAAAGAAGTTTAACTGAAGACTTTTATACATCTACTTTAATCTCCAACATTTCTTGCTATCAATTAATCAATTGTCACCCTTTAACCTTAATGTATTGCATTGTATTGCATGTGAAACTCATGGATGCTGATTTTATGTTTGGAAACTGCTGTGAAGTTCACATATTTGTACTAGTTTTGAATATATTCAGTTGAAGAAATACTGAACAGAACTGATCGTCTTCATCACCATGCAGATGACTGTGATACTAGGAAAACTTACAAAACAATCATGCAGAGGGTTCCTCAGCCGGGTAATATTAAACACTGAAGTTCAGTGTTTTAGTTATGTACCAGAGTTTGTTTGTGGTTAGAACAAGAACTAATGGTTTACTTTTAGTTTGTATCTTGTTTGCATTAAATCTGTTAGCAAGCCAACCAACAGCTTCCTGTACTGTAATTATTTTGTGACTAATGACCCAGAATGTAATATTATCATACATTCACATGTGTATTTTTTAGCTTTCAAACTATAAACCTCTGTAGACTGTATTGCTGTTGAATGAACAAGCTTAGTGCATGTAATTGGGCATTATTTCTTTTATTCTCAAAATAAGAAATAAGAAAGTTTGCAGTTATTACTAGGAAACTTTTTTCTTTGGTAACAACTGGCATTATTTACTAGTAAATTGTGAAATGCTTGCGTGCTTTATTGCATATTTCATAATTGCTATTTTTGATTCATTTTTTCAGTTTGAAATTGTTTTCTTCTTCCAGTTGTTGTAGCTACCACTGGATATCATGAAAATGGTGTATGGCACAAGAAAGGCATGACTTGTACTTCTTTCACAAGTGTTTCATTCTCACCTCCGATTATATCAATTTGTTTAAAAATTCCAAGGTAAGGCCATAATAATTTTTTTGTTTGGTATAATTCTTATAATTGGTGAATGCAGTAGTGACTTATTTGTCACAATCACTGCTAAATCTTCAGATGTTTAATGAACATGTCACGTAGAATGGTACCAATGTTTAGTTCGGCACTTTTTAATTATGGGTTTTTAAATGATGAATAATGAATAATAATGTTTATTTTTGATGCTGTTAAATGCTAAAGACTTTTTTGCATATATGAGATATGCTGCATATTTAAACTGTACTGAAGTGTAAGAGTAGCAAGTCAAGCATCCAGCTGATGATAATGATCATTGGATATATAATGTATTTGTGCCATAAAATTACACTAATTATTTTTTAGTAAGTTCCACAACATTTTAGATAAGACCAAGCATTTTGCTGTTCACACTTTGGCTAATCACCAAGTAAGTATTCACAATTCATAATGATATTAATGTGATAGATAGGAAGTAAAGATATTGTACAACAATAAACAAACCATAATCTTTGTTTTCCTTTTAATATGCTGATTACATTTATTTTGTGATTATAATTACATTTGTTCAAACCATTTCATTTAAGTAGAATTTGAAATTTTGTGACACTGATCACAAACTGCATGTACATATTGGTTGATTTTATTAATTTGATGCTATTAGTTAACCTTGTTTGTGCTAAGGTGAGCTATGGGATGAACTTTGCACAGTCCATACCAGGAGTTTGTCAGTTTGAAGGCATGGCACACCATGATAGTATACATGTGCCTGTAAGTAAAACATTTTATATATATTCTGAATTCATACCGGTTATTTGTTTAGTTTTATTGAAAATGACTCTCATTTATTGATTTCATCAAATATTTAATTTTCTGTAGTATTGTATTTACCTAATTACTAGCTGACTAATTGCAATATTGTATTTTCATCTGTATGATAAATATCCTCTTATATTCTCTGTCAGATTCTATCAGTTATGAGGTGGTACATAAATAAAGTCATAGATGGTATTGAACAAACTAAGGATATTTTTCACTTTGAATTGTCTGCAATATAAACCACTTGCCTGATGTCTAAGACTGATAAAAATTGCCATTTCCCACATTAATTTTACAATTTTGGACTGTCAGTTTCTAATACTGTCAAAGAATTCAATTGGCATGACAGGTTTACTAGATTAAGACTTCATTTTTAAATCGAAACATGTACATATGATTGTGTATCTAGGGTGTGCCTGTATTACTTGGCTGTTGTGCTGTGATGGAATGTAAGGCTGATTCTGTACATGCTGTTGGTGATCACAATGTTTGGTATGGTGAGGTATATGATGCACATATAGATGATAATGTATCACATCCTATGCTGTATCAATCTAGGTAATGATTATGCTTGTAATCAATTGGTTTTGGCATTGCTTCTTTTGTTATTGTTTTTTTTTCAAATTTTATGAATTTGTCTAATTAAATTTTATTGTACGTCAATGATTGAAAGAATAAGTTGATTGATTTTTTTTTAAACAAACTTTATCAGGATTTGCACCAATTACATTATAACAGATTTGTCCTTTTTGTAGATATTGTTTCCAACAAATGCATTATTTCAAATGACTTTCTGACTGAGAAATCAGAAATATTGCATCTGTCATGTGTATTTAATAATTAGTAAGAGTTGTTGCCCTTGTTGAAAAAATAGTTTCTTCTTGTCTAAGGTTTACAAATATGTGTACATGAAAGCTTGCTTGGTAGGTCAAGGGTTCAAGTCAATAAGGGTGTGTGTAATTAATTTTTCAAAAATTTTAAAGAAATGAAAAAAAAAATAGATTCTTTTCTTCCATATTGAATTATTTACTGATCAGATGCACTTATGTGGTCATAATTATCTGAGGATGAAAAATATATGTGTATTCTTTTTTGCAGGTCATTTAGATCTGTTGGCGATGAGATTTTTATCCAGTCTTTCGAAGATGCAACTTTGCCATTTGAAAATTGGACTCATGAAGCTCATCTCAGGATGGCATGGAATTATATTATTGAACATGGGAGGGATAAAGCTATACCTATGATTAAGTATGTAATATCACATTCTCAATGTAATACATATCAGCAAGCAGCAGTGTCCATATTTTTGTTGTGTCTTTTTATGCTAATTAAGCAATGATTAGTGTTGAAAAAGTCAGCAAAGTATACAAATAAATTTCAGTAGTAGGAATGCGACAAGATTCAATCACCTTGAATAATTCAAAATAGTCATCCAATGAGTTTTGGGTCTGATGTGTGTAGAAGTTTATTCATTGTCCACTGTTCAGTTGATGTAAGAAAAATGTTATCAATAAAATATTAAGGAAATATTGATATTTTATTTGTACATGTAATAATGATTGTAGACTGTATGGTAGATGTAGGTTTGTTCCTATTGTGAATTCTCTGATTTTGTTGAATTTTCAGGGATGGCATTAAGCATTACAATGAGATTCACAAAGACCAGGTACTTGTATAATTGTGTAACTTATTCTTAAATTTAGAATTGAAATATGAGAGAATTAAGATAAATTTCTCTTATATTCTATCTTTATTCTTGTATGTTCCCGAACACATGTAAATAAACATAAAAAAATGAGGCCATATCTTCTATCACTGCTGAAGTCTATCCATTTACTAACATACTTGGTCAAAACAAACTTTTGTGTTATTTTCACATTGCTTTTAGCTATTTCTGGACTCATTCTCTACTGTTATATTCCATTAGATTTTCAGATCCATAATTTTGTACTATCGGGTGCAATTATTCTGCAGATTTACATATTTCTGTGAATTTGATTATTATGGGGGTATTTTTTATGAAGCGTATAAATTTGCTGAGAAAACATGAAAAGGAAAAATGAACAAATGTTGATGCATTTTGATTGCCAGTGGCATTACCAGTATATTATTATGATTTTAGTTAACATGCATTCTGGTCATATTCTGGTTTTGAAAATGTCATTCCTCACCAATGATCAGTCACCAATTACACTCCTGTAAGATGGAATTTAATTCAGATAAAATGTTTTCATTTTCAGATAAAGACAGGATATCATGAAACCATAACCATGTTTTATTGCTTTGTTATTGACGATGCTATCAAGCATACTAAAAACTCTTCAGGCACATTTGAATCATTCCTGAAAGAAAATGGTCATTTACTTGATAGAAGTTTGATGTACAAATATTACAGTCGAGAAAGATTTGGTGATCCTGAAGCCAAAGCAACGTAAGTATAGTGTCAAGTTGATGCTGTATAATTACAACTACATTGACACCTCACTTTGAGGAATATTAAAAACAGGTGACAATGACAATGAGATGGGCTTAATATTAAGGTGATTGCTCGGTGAGATATTTCCTTTATATTGTCCTGTGAATTACTTTGACACATTGTAACATTCAATTTTATTTTTCAGGTTCGTATTACCAGATGTGCAAGTTTTACCTGGAATGTGATCTCAATCTAACTACAGTTTAATCAGTGTAATATCTGTATTATCCAGTTATGTTCTTGTGTTAGAATTAGCCTACCATTGTAAAAAAATCAATCATCTTGTGCAGATTTCTTTGTGAAGTGCTACAAAAGTCAAATTCAAAGGAAATGTTCCATGGATGTGTTCTTCAGTCATATTCTGGTGAAAGGCTTTATATGTGATATAATAAAGGGTAAAAAGTCTGAATAGGTGTAGCAGACGCAGAGCAAAAAGTCTAATGGATTACTCCTGTTATTCCCTTCAATGATAAAGAATTTCAATGCTTCCTGAGATATACTTACAAATAGACACCAGAATCATGGACAGCTAACCTGAGAGTTGGTTAAGCTACCTAGCAACAATTTTGCTGTTTAGCTTAATATTAATCTCTTATTTGAAAGTTGTACTTTAATACTTTTTGGAATTACCTCACAATAAATGTGTTTCTGTGTCTATTCTTGGACCTTTTTTGTTGATATTGCCTAATTTGTTTTACACATTATTTATTGGCATTTCACAAATCTACATGGAAATGTATGATCTGTCTTTTTCTCTGGAGTCTAAAGTTGCACCAACAGCCAGGGTCATTTTGTGACTTTCCAATTTTAATGATGGAGGCAGACCCCAGGCTTTGGTAGAACCACTGACCTTTCCTAGGCTAGCTGGACAGCTTTCTCCCTGGTGAAATTTATCTGGTCTCAATGGGATTCAATCTCACCGCAGAGAGGGGCTAGTAATTCCTGGCAAAGATCATAACCACTTGACCACAGAAGCCCCTTGGTCGTTTTTTTGTGCTATCGAATTGCCAATTCAACATCAAATTATGTTTAACATTTTGTTTTACTCATTGTAATACTGAATTGTTATATAAACCAATTGTTCTATTTCTTATTCGGGTAATATTTTTTTAATGAACTCGAAATTGTTTTTATATTGATTTTATACATTATTTTTATTGTACAAATTGTGTTTTACCCTTTATATGATGAAACTTCCGTCTTAAATTATTCTAAACTGACCCAGATTTCAAGCCATTTGTTTAATTACAGATAATGTTAATAATATATACTTCTTATAAGTTTACGTTAATGTAACCATGTAGGTAAATATTAACTTATTTGGATGTTTCAATGTTGGTCAGGAATGGATTCTTTAACTCAATGTTACTGGTAGTTATTGATAAATTATTTCAGATTATGAAATATATGTGGTGACAGTGATTAAATTGCTGATAAATTATTTTGCATATTCATTTACCATCAGTTTGAATAAAATAATAAAAAATCAAGTGTTGTTTTGATGAAAGTATTTTGTTGTTGATGTTACTAATTTCCAATTTTAAATTACAATCAGTTATAAATTTTGTTATGATGCATTTTGCTGAATTCAATCAGAATTGTAATTCAAGATTTACACTCATTGTATTATACACCTACAGATAGTCACAAAGATTGTTGAATATGTGACTGAAAATAGCACACTGAAAATGTTCATTTTCATTGAAAAAATACCCTTATGGAAATTATTTGTGGCTAAAATTTCAATAATTTATATGTTCATATGTTTCATTATATGATAAGGTATGGGCGTCATGCCACTGAAGAGCATCATGTCATTCATGCCACACACATCTTCACATCTTCAATTCTTGTGCAGCCATACTTTATTAACTAAGTCATGTTTATGCTACCACTAATCATAAAATCCAATGAGCATCAGAAAATCATACCCTAAATATTGAGGAAAAAAGACTATCACAGCAATATGGTTTTTTATCATTTTATACTTTTTTGTCAATATCATTGTAACAGATATAAACATTAACATCACATGATGTTTATCACAAGCTCAGAAAATAGATTTGAAAAAAAAATGAATACATAAAAAATAAATAAACATCCTCCCATCATTCTGTTTTGAAGTTTGGCTGTTGAACATAGAATTTATGAATACTCTAGTTTTGCACTTGCAGGTCATAAAAATCTTGACATAATTGTGGTAAAATATTCAAATTCTCTGTAAACACCATCACATGTGCCTAAGTGATAAAAATAATTGAGTTTGCAATTTCAATCGAGCATTTACGGCCCTTTATTCAGTCCTGCAAAATAGTTTGACTGTAAGAGTACAAAAATGAGTAGAAATAAAAATCCTTACTTTGGCGCTGAAAAATACTTGAGTGGTTTTGGTATACTGAAGATGCAGTAATTCATACAATCTGATATAATACGCAATTTCATCGTCCAAGTCTGACACCAATCACTTTTTACATAACATAATCCATGCGTGATCCAAAATTTTAAACAAAAGTACATGTAATCAGAATGTAGCGTAATTATTTTGGTGCATATATTACCTATATAACTATTCTCATGTCATAAACAACTGAAGTTACATTGCCATTCATTTATCCAATCAGAGAATAAATCCTGACATTCAATTATACTTTCACTAAATATTCATTTTTCTGTAAAATTCATGATTTGAATAAAGTGTCTCTTGCAAACTCTTTGAATATTCAATGCTTAGTAAATGCTGCTTTTCAAGCACAGAAAATTGTAAGCACATAACATTTTAAAAAAGATTAGTTTCTTCAGTTTTCATCCTTTATTTCTTTTCAGGCTCTTTTTCTTGTGCTTCTTGCTCCTGGTCTTCTGGTATTGGTGATTGCTGAAATAAAAATGGTCTAAGTAAGAATTTCTACAATATTACTAGCATTACATTATCATCATTATTCAAGCAGCTAATCCTCTTTGCACATAAGTGGCATGTTCGAACCCTGATTGTGGCATAAGTTCTTTCCACTGCTGATCATTCATGAAAATTTTGCTGTTAAATGCAGAGAGCAAGGTTAGTGCTGATAGAAAACCCAGGAAAAGTGGCAAGGTTAACTGCCTGCCAGTATGTAATTGGAAAAAAATGGTAGTAAAGAGGCATAAAACAAAAAATTAAATGAATACCATTATACACAACAATGGAGAATACTACATTGGATACATTGATGGCATAAATATCAATATGTATGCAGTTTAAGGGCTCTACCTTTCCAGTGTCAGCTTTATCCATGTCAGCATCTCGTTTTTTCTCCATATTTTTCTTTTCTTGATTGATAATATCATAGAATTCCTTTTCTGCTTTATCATACAAGTTTTCATCATCTTGTAGAGCAGCTTCTCCTTCATCTTCTTCTTGCTATAAATGAATAACAATGGAATTATGAAAAGAATATTTATGTCCAACCATCAATTCAGTAAAAAATAGATGTATGAATTTACTGTTGAAATACAAAAGTTTCTCACTTTGACATTAAGTCATAAACATTAGAAATGACACCATTCCACTGTATCATTATATTGACATAAAGTAAACCAGTCCTAGTCACATCAAATTGACCCAAGACCCACCAGTCCAAGAAATGTGCCAAAATATCAATTTTATACATTTTAGATTGACTATATAAGGTTACTTCTAGAATCAATTGATCTCCAACAACTAGATTACACTGTATCAACATAAACTTATTTTAACATTACAGTCATTTCTACTTCTTTTTCAAGCAAAATTGATCAATGTTCCCATCAAACAGCTATCCAAAGATAGGAAGGAAAAATGCATTTCTCAATACCTTATCTTTGCCTCCATCAGCTGAACTCTTTGCACGTTCTTTCAGTTTCATTTCTCTGTGTCTAGCATCTAAGATCTTTTCTCTTCTAGTTTCTCTTTCAAACATCTACAACATTTCATAATTGGTAAATAATCTATCAAGAACATAATTCTAATTAAAAACAGTCTGTAGTGTAATATATAACATTTTTCAGTCAATACAAATGTACACTGTAACATTCTTTATATTTATGACCAGTATTTTTTTTAAAAAATGACAAACTATAAATCTTTTGCACACATTAACAATGATTAAAGGCACAAAGTTAATATTTTTTACTGAAAACAAAAACTGTAAGAATATTTCTATCAACTGAAAAGGAACAACTTACAGCTGTAACTAAGTTCTTTTCATTTCTTTGTAATGTGTATAGACTGTCTGATAATTCTAGTAGAGTCGTTGTTCCCGTATGTGAACCACATGCAACTAAACGTCCATGTTCTTGTACTCGTAAACTGTGTAATGGTTCATCACAAACCTGCCATGGTTACAAAAAAATTGTTCATAAATAACACATGTAAAAAGTTCAATCATTGAACTGTGAGTCCATACAAACCAACAGCATCATTGGTATACATCCTCAAACCAATCAATAATTAAAGAGGTCATTGTCTAACAGAAATGTTGTCTTAAATAAGAAATGTTTAACTGTGTAAAGTTTCAAAAGATAGCACCATCAGATAGCATTATCTAGTCAGAAACAATTAGAATAGCTCTAATTTTAGACTAACCAATTTTATCAGTAAAACACTCATCAATGTTAAAGACTAAAATAATGGTAAAGATTGATTGTTGCAAACTGCATTTAGCTGAAAAGAAAGGAACCAATACAGCAGCAAAATTACATTTCAATCAACTATTTATAAATGACCACTAATATAAAAAAAAATCTTATCAGGTGTACCTGTAAACTAAGTGTGGGGTCATTCTGTTTGAATATAATATCCCAAACATCCAAAGTACCATCCATTTTTGTGACAAAGAACACAGATGGTCTGATTGGACTCCAGCAACCATCAGTAAGATAAGAGTGGTATTGTCTGAAAAATAAATAAATACAATTTGAGTATTCTATGTCAAGGATACAAATCATGATTTAGTCAACATACACTTATTTCAAGATACAGGAGTTTTGTAATTTATTCTCAACCAACAATATTTAATTTTAAATATAAAATTAATGCTGGTATATATGCTATATATTTGTGCAACTGAATAGAAAAGTAGAAAGAAGTTTACAAAGAATTAAACAGAGCATAAATATAAGTACATACTTAGTCCACATGATAGAAGATTCCCTGATATCCTCAGACCAGATTCTTGCCTTCCAATCACCAACACTAAGGAAGTTCTTGGGGAAGAATGGATTTCTCTGTAGTGAGTAGACTGGTCCAAGATGTCCGGGATAAACGGCCACAATTTTCTCAGCTGGAGTCTTTGCTTTTCTGTTACATGATAATATTGAACCTTGTTCTGATCCTACCATGAATTTTGTTGGCTAAAAGAGTAAACGCATATTGAGGAAAATGCATATTGTAGGAAATGATGCTACAAGAAGAATAAGGAACAAGGGTCTTATATATATTGACTGGTGAACAGGCTTTTGTTGAATATTATAATTATCTGCTATTAAGTATTACAAATTTATCAAACTTTATGTGTTAGATAATAGGGTAACAATTGTTGTGTAGATTGGAACACCTGGTTTACAATTTTGTTACACTAAGAATCAAAAACATCAATGTTCATGTTCTTCTCACCATTGTTGGTTCATATTCCAGAGACATAGCACCTAAAGCTTTTGTCATATCTTGTTTCTTTGTTGGATCCAAAATGAGTTTTTCTGTTGGTTCACCCATTTTTCTGATATCCCACCACAACACTTGTCCATCAGATGATGCTGAGAAACATTCTGTTCCAGTCTTTGATTGAATCCAGATAGCTTTGTATGCTGGATCTCTGTGACTGTGTTCTATCGGTGACATCTCAACTGGTTGTGAACCTTTTCTTACATCCCAATATGCTGAAGAAATAGATGATAAATGTCATTGAAAGGCCATAGAATCTTAAGCCAAAGCATTTACTCAATTAAAGCAAACAGTTTGACAAAACGTCTTATATCTGAACATTATACAAGCAACTCGGCACCTTCTATTTGCTGTAAATATAACTTTAGAGAAAAAATTACTGTTTGTTTTTCTACAGAATGATGGAATCTACACTATTATTACATTTTCAGAATAACATCAATAAGTTAAATCCAAGTGTTAGATTTTATTTTGATAAACAAGTAGAGAGAGCATCATCATAACAACTGAGGCATACCAATCTGTCCATTGTAACAGCCTCCAAGAAGTACATGAGAGTCTTTAGGGTTATATTCTACACAAACCAAGGGTGATACAGGTTTCAATGTCATTTCAGGTTTGTTGGGGTTTTCTGAAATGATAAAACAAATAAAAATAAAAACAATGCACAAGTCAATGATAAACTGTTACTTTATCATTTACCAGACTTATATCAAGTATTATTTTAACAGTCAACACAAAAGGCTGTCAAACTTTCACCTTTAAATTAAGAGAATTATTGGTGAAGGCATGTATTCAAACAAATCTTTTTAAATCCAAACTAAGTGAGCCACTGCGTATAAACAATTTACCACTGGCCCAAATACACAATTTTGAGAAAATTCATCAACCTGAATAGAAATTTAATAATGATTCAGTAATGATTTTCTCTGCTACACAAAGACATCATTCATGAAAATTGATAATATAAAAGAAATTATACGTACCAACATCCCAGATGTATGAGTCCATGCTTGTATCAGGTGATGAACCTTGAAATTCAAGGTTACAATAAGCAACAGCAAGTTTTCTAGGACCATCAGGAAACCATGATATGTGTGTGGCAGTTCTCTTGATCTCATTTGGATCTCTAAAATAATGAAATAATAACATATCAGTTAGATAGCATTTTCAAAAGCACTTCTGTTAAGTCAACAGACATTTGTTATCATTTACAACGATGAAATGTATCAGCTGACAATATCTATCGGAATCAAAAATAGAATGAAATTACAAATTGCATAATTTAAAAATCATTAACCAGCAACACTGATATATGAATGCTGTGTATATACTTTTCATTGGACTGTTTTCAACCAAAAAGTACTTTTCGAAATGAAACAACAGCAAATTTAATATGCACATCAGATATGATTGATTTCTTACCTAAATACATTGATAGTTTTGGCTGATGGTGATTCTTCTACATTGTCTAATTGTATATTGTCAAAGTATTCTTCATAAATATCTATAGCATTGTTTTGTTTAATACAATGCTCCATAACCTATGAAGAAAAAAAAACAAAGGTAGTTTATTTTTCAGAATTTACTTTTAATAAATCAAGCTATGTGTGATTAAGGAAATGATGAAATATAACATGAACACACCATCTAAAAGCATTTCATTGTTTTTAAAAATTGAATTCTGTATAGTAACACCAATTTTCCAAGTAGTTTTTAGGTGTATTATCAATGATAGACATTGGGAAATTAAAAACTGTAAGGACATGAATAAAAACATCCAATTGAAATGAACTCACTGTTCCAAGTTGCTGGATTGTGTTAACATACATCTCATCCTTTTCAACCTTTTTCCTGAATCTAGTAACTTGCTCAACTTCCTGTGGGTTGATATCTTTTGGCCAACCTCCCTCAGTGTGATTTATACCACGAGATCCAGTTTCAAATCTTTCCGTATTGATCTAAAAAGGACAATTAAAAATTTAGTCTTAATGGCTTGAGCGTTGCATTTGGTAATAACTGTTATATAAACATGATAAAGAATTTGCAGTTTTAAAGAATTAGTAACAGGGAAAAATAACCAAAACAACAAACTAATGCTCTGTCATATAAACCAGATTACTATTGATAATACAGACATACACATAATCATTTTGATTAAAATTCAAGGCACAACACAAAAATGCCAAAGACAACTAAATGTGTCAAGTGCAGGTAACTACTTTGAGTTATCAACAAAGGTAAATCTACATTTGAAAACTTGCAATGCTTTGTATTTTATTTTGAAAAAAAGTGCTATACCTAACTCAAATCATTTTAAACAAACTGGCCAAGTAAGTTGAATAATTGTATTCAAGTAACAAACCTCATGTTCTGACATTTCCTGGACACATTGTATTCCTGAGTCAACTGGATTCCTTTCAATAAAATTCTCAGCTAATGTTGGGTCTGGAAGAATGTCAACATGCAATTCAGCTGATCGGTCTGTGAAATTGCATTGTCGACCAAACTCCGACCTCTTCTTGGTGTAAACGTACACGATCTCCATCCTTATTTATTTATCTGGTACCAACCATCCAAGTAACTGTCTTAATCTGAAATGGAAAATACATGACAATGATAATTTGTTTTTATGTTGATTCAAATAAGAAATTTTATGAATTAGGTCTATCTATATGCAAAATCAATTTCACTTTGATCCAGTTTCAGATTCAACAATGTTGCACATAACCACAGAGGCTTTGTTGGAATGTTTGAATACATAGCAAAATTACACTTTTTCATATAACTTCTTTTAATTAGTGTTACCTCTCTTCTTAAGTTTTCACTTTAAAATATTTCCTTTTGTTTGATTAGTCCATCCATTACAAAAAATCATGTATGAGTGATTTAGCCAACTGCCAATGTAGAACTTACAATGCATATGCAATCGCTGAGGGAAGTTGTCAAGTCAAAAGTCAAAAATAAACAAATTCAACATTCAGACAGAAACATATTTTCTGATATTTATGATGTTGTAATAATGCATTAAAATATCATGACTTTTAGGTAATAGTATGTTTTTCGTCTTAATGGTTGGATAGATGACAAAACAACAGGCATAACAATTAATATGCCAAGTCAATTCATGAAGCATGGATCTGAAAATCTGACAACATGACTCTGGCCCCATAAGATTTCATATCAATGTTTGGGCCACTTACGGCTTAATATAGAACTAAACTGTTCATGAATAACTGCAAATTGTACAAAACTAAAGGAGAGTAAACACATGTTTGATAAACTATGAAGAAAAGACAAAGAAAACAGAAGCAAGTACCTTTTGGATGGACGTTTGTTTCAGTACACAGAATCAAACTGCTACCAAGCGTTGCTAATAGAAACATTCTTTAGCACATGCGCAAAGTATTGATTTCCGGATATCGCATTTGTGTAAAACGAATAGAATAATTATTCATTAGTCTGTTGGCCAAATTCTGGAGTGTATTTTAAAACAAGTATAAGATTAATTGTAACATGTTTTTTTATTTTCTGTTCTTGGCGATATTTTTTTTCCATAAAGTAAATTTAATACCATAAAAAAATAAATTTTCGTCTAATCAAAATGGCGTTAACCCTGATTGATAAGTTGCACGCACAAGCAAGGTAAATAATCGCTATTTTAATTTGATGGAGGCTGTGTCATTTGTATTTATTGGCTTAGGATAATTTTTTAGTTATTATTTGATCAGGAACTATTAAAAAGATTCAACTGACTTGTTTCCTTCAGCAATGTAAGCCGATTGTTTTGGTGTGAAATTCACTTCCTCAAAAGAAATGAATGTATTTTCGGATATATATCGATACATACGTTACATCGATTAGATAGTTGTTTACGTTATTCCTTTTATGACTTGTACTATTGTCCTTCCACTGCTCATTTTTATTCAATTATGATATTTCAAGTCATTTCACCACATTCACTTTTATATTTAAACGGATGGCTTTATCTTATCAAAAGTCAATATTTGCAGGCTATTTTTTTCACCTTAATTTTATTTCAGGAAATCATCTGCAGAAGATGTTACTAAAATCTCTTCATCTTTATTGGATATATTTCATGCACCTGAAAAGTCTGCAGAATGTATGAGTCTCCTCAGGCAGCTTTTCTTTATATTACAAGCAAAGGATGTAAATACAAAGTATGATTTTAAATAAAACAAACAAGTTTAATATAATAAATCTGTTTCATATTCGTTGGATATGTAAATCACCATGCAGTTCCATTTTATTCATCATTATACTATATGAAAATGTGGCTCTTACAAAAGTACCGTAGTACTGTACTTAGAATCCTACATCTTACTTGGCTGAACTGTGGTTTCACAACAAACTAAAGAAGCATTAAGTACTGCTAACTAGTTAGTGCCACAGAAAGCAGTCATTTGGTGACAATTTTATAATCTGACATTGTTTCACAAGAAATATTTAAAGAATCTGTTTGATTCTAAATGAACTGTATCTAAAGTGTATTAAAACTGTTGATATAAAACTTCATGAAGTTTTTTTTTCTTTTTTTATACTGACATTGTTTCATTCTGCATGTGAATTTAATTCATTCATATTGTTAAAATTTGATAATAGGGTCCCCCAAAAACTTATTATGAAGATGCTAGATGCCCTGACTGGAGGAGATAAAGGCAGCATAAAAGAATGTTTATTATGTCAGAGAATACTACAGGAATTGCTCCCATTGGAGGAAGAATTTGCTTCAAGCACAGTAAAAATGTTAGACAAGATACCAAGTGTGCACCATCTTCAGTTATTTAAGGTATTAAATTTGTTTGATTTAAATTCAGAGGTTTGGATTCAATATAAAACTGCAAAACTGTGTGTACCAGTAAACAAAATACCTGTTGCATTATATAGTCTTCGTGTAGAAAATGCTTATACTGACTGTGTGTAATTATTACGACTCATTTAAGTCTTACCCATGAAGAAATGTTTTTGTGCCATGTTTATAAAATAATATCTTGAATGATGGCTTAATACTTCTCCTTAGCTCTTGATATTAATTTTGTAGAAACAAATACATTCTGAATGTGATTTTCTTGTTTTCAGGATGTCGGATGTGTTTCTAGATTATTCAACAATGCAGTAAGGTGAGGAATTATCTCCTTATTAGTTTATAAAATGTTAATGCATAATCAAATGAACAGTAACTTAAGTACTTAATGTATGATATAATTATAAACATTTAGCACACAGGTTATGCTTGTTTAGTCTTGATATGAAGATATTGTTCTTTGCTCTCCTGCTTAGCTCAAGGGCTGAACCCTGGCCATTGCACATATTCTCTGTGATGATTTGGTTGAAGGCATCTTGGGTCATTTTCCGTTTAGCACAAAATCGAAAAATTCTGTTGTTTATTGCATCTCATACTGTAGCATGTTGAATGGAATGAAAATACCAATGTGTGGAACATTTTTCAGTTATATGCTTTTAAATTATATTATCAGATGGCTTCAAACTCAGGACCTAGAATTTGAACTTCATAGAAAAGCATTCACCTTTTTGACTGGAGTTTCCATTTTGCACTCCAAGCTTTTAGAATCAGGTAATTATTATTCGTCTAGCCTAACATAACAATATAGTAAAAATAGTATTATATAAATTTAACATTGACACTTTTAAGTGATATTTAACCTAGGACAGATGTTTAAAGTTCTGTTCTTGATTTTTTCTCTTAGGTTGTTCATTTTAGTGAATAAGTGAATTAGATTTTGCAACCAATGCAATATGTGTTATTCATATGGACAATATTTTTAAAGTTTTGATAGTCAGCTGGACAAAAATTGTTTCCAAGATTACAAAGAAGAATCCAACTTAATCTGATTACTGGTATCTTAACAGATAATTATGTATCATTTTCAGGTAAAGTGAAAAATGTGAATGATCAGTTGAGTGGTTGGTTAATGAACGCTAGTTTATATCAAGCACCCAACCCATATTCATCTAATCCATTTCGTAAAGATCAAAACAACATGGTTACAGAGATAGATGGAGCTCCCAGTAATAATTTCTTCACAGTTCTGAGTATTGGTAAGTTAGATCAATCAGTCAATCTGGATTGTCATATCTTTCAGTCTACTGTCTTTACCTTTCATTGATTAATATTAGAATATTGTAGACAGATTCCTTAATTTACGTGGGGCGTTTGAAAAATAATGCGAGTTGCATGTTTTCTCAGTAACCATTTAACTTTTTCTAATTTATTTTGGTCTGTCCTTCAAAATACTCTCCACCTACATGAACACACCGTTTTAGATGGTTAATCCATGTTTTGAAGCAGTTCTCATACTCTTCAACAGAGAGACCCATTAGATACTGATAAACAGCAGATCCAAGGGAGCTTCTAGACTTATATTTTCTACCAGATTGATGGTATTTTAGTTTTGGAAATAGGAAAAAGTCGCAAGGGGCAAGGTCTGGGCTGTAAGGGGGGGTGAGGAAGGAATTTAAATTTTTTCCGATTCCAAAAACTCCGTTACAATGCGTGCCTTATGCGCTGGTGCGTTATCATGCAGGAGTCTGAGGTGTTTGAGTCCTGTTTTGGGGCGACGGATTTGATAGACCTGTTTCAATTTTCTTAAAACCACGTTTCTACAGAAGTTTGCTGTGACATTTTTTCTTTTGGCACAGGAATTTGCAGCACTGGACCCTTACTATTGAAGAAAATAACGTACATTATCTTCTTGACAGTTTATGTTCTTTTCGCAATATTAGGGCGCCTTGCATTTCTAGTGGCCCAAACTCTGTTTGAACACTGTCTCTTAGGTTCGTAAAAGTAAACCCAGGTCTCATCACAAGTAACAAGGCTATCAAAACGCCTTTTGCTATATTCTGGATACATTTTCAGCTGTTTTTTGGCCACTGCAACCCGGGTCCTCTTTTGCTCATCTGTCAGCAAATGGGGTATCCAGCGTGCATTAATTTTCTTAAGTTTCAAATGCTTCTTCAAAATATTATGAACTTGTGGACGACCAGGGCGACCAGCATCTTTAAGTTGCTGCAGCCCGCTTTTAAACTTAGCCACCCATCTACAAACTGAACTAAAAGACATTTGGCCCTCCCCATAAATATCGCACACTTCTCTGTAAATATCAGCACCTTTCAAACCAAGTAGTGACCTACCTTTTATATATGCCGTAATTTCGAGCGCATTTTCAGCTCTTTTTCCTGTCATTTTGTATGCAGTCTAACGAGTAGCCTTTGGAATAACGTGTACTGTTCCGAGGTCAGTGAAGTTATGAGAGAGAAATTTCACTATGTTACACATGAGTGATTATTTTATCGACACGTGGTGAGTTTTATCACGGTTTGCACGCTTGAAGTGAGATAAAGCTGAACTCGCATCATTTTTCAAATGCCCCTCGTAATATTTCTGTAGCAGTACTGTAAAAAGTATTAAGGTGAATGAATTGTTTGTGATAGTATAAGCCGGATTAGCTCAGTTGGTAAAGCATCTGACCTGTAAGCAGGAGGTTGTGGGTTTAAGCCCCACATCAGGTACTTTGCTCTTCCTATTACATTTCATTTGGTCATACAGTAACATCAATTTATTTTAATGTATATAACCCACCTGCTCAGCTCATTCAACATAGAGTTAGGCCTATGTATGGACTTAAGGTTTGTAGGTTCTAACACGCGGTGCTGCACATGTTTTTCATGATGATTTGGTCAGAGTCATTAGGTCTAAGGCCTTTTGTCCACCACCGCTGATCATTTATTCAGAGAAGTTGGCAGTTACTTGTGGAGAACAAGGTTAGCACTGCTAGAGAATCTAGGAATACTGAATAGGTTAACTGCCTGCCAGTATTATTATTACTGAAGTACTTTCGGAAAGGCGCTTTAAGCTTGAAAAATTGAAAATATGATTATTAATTCCAGCATGTTTGTCTGAAATAATTCATTAAAATTTTGTGTTGTTTGAAAACAATCAGTAAGTAAAGAAAAAAGTACAATATGTACTGTCTAAGATTTGGTCTTAATCCATAATTAATTAAGTCATTTATCTATAGAAAAAACATAGACTGTTTGCATTGGCTGGTTTTGTTGTATTGAGTTGAGTGCTACACTGATTTGACACTGATTGGTCATATATAACCAGGCTGATATTGCTATTTTATGAAAAATGACTGGTCATAGATGACAGAAAATGTCTTGCAACCTGGTATTAAGACTGACAGTTTTAAGAATATATATATTTTCAGGCCAGTATTACACTGATGATCAACTTGCTAATATTATGTGTTTCTCAATGTTGTATCAGTGGATTCTACACAGCCATAACTCATTGATATCACAGGATACATCCAAATTGGAGTCTGGTTTAGAGATGGACTTGCAAGAAAGTGGTGGCTTTCAGCTTTCTGACCCAAGAGCAATTTCAGGAGTGAAACAAAATACTGGATCTAGATCTGGTACCCCAACAAATAGACGTACATCAATGTCAGCTATTGTTGGCTGGGTTTCAAGCCCTAAAACTAATTCGTCTGAGGTATAATGCTGCACTGTAAATGAATTATAAATCGTTCTAATATTTTGTTTCTTTAAATATTTCTACTTGTTGCCTATTTTTTCTGTTTCTGAAAATTAATGTATTTTTATGGTGTTTATGATGACTAAATCAACCTCTTTGTAACTGTTTCTGAATTGGTTTGAAACTAGAAACTGAAGATCTATGGATATAATACATTGCTTATTGAGCTAAGTAGATGGTTTATATTATAGACTTGAAAATATATAACACATCCATTACAGAAACAGTTTTTACAAAAGACATCTTCATTACCTGTTGGACATTCTTCACCTAGGGCTGTTACACCATCAAGTCAATCATCAAGGGAGGTTACTCCAGTTGGATCTCTCAGTTCATTGTCATCTGCTGGTCAAACTTCCGAACAATCAGACCAAAGGAGTTTGTCTGATTCAATCAAGTCTTTCTCTGGCTCACTAAAAATTGCTTCCCCATCAAAGACACCTAGGTCAGCCACACCGTCTAACATTCTGCGACCTATGACCCCATCAGATGACAAAAATATTCTTGATCAACCTGATGTTATTAAGAAAGTTTTTGATACTCTTGTTGGTAGAACTATAGACTATTGTTTCAGAATACTGGATCAGTGTGACAGAAGTTAGTATTGCTTAGATTTTTTGCTCATTTCATGTTTATATCAATGTTAGTACATGTTTATATTAGAGTAACTTAATTTAATTCTTTTTGTAAGAAAATACGCTGATTTTTAGATTTTTTTTTGGACTGGTGACCAACTGTTTCCAAAAACAGACCAAGTATACTTGTATTTCTGACTGCTTGAAACTAACTGTTGTTGACTGCTTACCATTACAGTAAAACTTCGTTATTACGAGCATCGATATCACAAGCTCTAGGCTTATCTCGAGGAGATCTTGAAGTCCCGTCATTTTTTGTTCTTAGTTGTATATAAATTTCCATGTTTATTACGAGCATCGTTATCTCGAGCACAAATCATGGTCCCTTGACTTATTTTTAAGCGTTAATAACCTCGATTACCTCAAGGGGTGTCATTTTGGATATCGTTCGCACCTGCGCACCGGCAATCGCCGTGTTTTCTACACATCGTTAAAGTTAGAAAACAAAAGAGCAAATCTTAATCGAGTACTTTGTTTTTTACACGTCGTTAAAGCTACACAATAAAAGAACGAATCTTAATCGGGTACTTTGTATTTCACATGTTGTGACATAAAATGACAATGAAACATGTACATGTATTTGTTTGTTGTAAGTTTGCAGAAAAATTTTTAAGATCAAAGACTAATGTTATAAAAGTTAATAATTATTGAGAATTTAATCACGAGACCTTAATTATGAGAACTTAATGACAAGTTTGAGAAGCAGATACTAATAAAATAAAATTGTAAATAAAAGTTCGAAAGTAAAAAAATAAAAACAGAGACTTGAAGCAAACTTCAATGAGGGACTTTTTAGAAGTGACAACTAAAGTGAGAAAGTGTATTATAAACATTACCATAGTGACGTAAAAACTGCTTATGAAATGTACATGTATTGGTGAATTATTTTTATGATGATTTCTGTTATCATGTCTGCTATCATGCAAATAATAAAGTGTGTGTCATTGATAGCTCTTCTTTTTTGATACAGACGTATATAACACATGTATCTTTCACTATGTGTCACTATGACGTTTCACCGCATGTCAGTGACACGATATTCGGACATGACATTGTACAATTGAAAACACGAAAAAATCGTGGATAAAGTACTTAGAAAAAATGATCAATATATATTTCAGCAATAAACTATCATGTTTATTCACCTTAGACATCATAGAGAACAATTTACGTAAGCATTTCGTATTATTATCGTAAACACGCCCATTTATGCGCATGATGCACAGTTTATTTTCAGTCAACAAACAAAAACCTCGTTATTACGAGCACTCGGTTTATCTCGAGCATTCCGTCTGTTCCGATGACTCCTCGAGATAACGAAGTTTTACTGTATTTACTTTTCATTTGTATTTAATTACATTGTATTGGTTTATTATCAGTTAATGCATTCTATCATAGCCTTATCTTGTACCTTTGTGTAATAAAGATATGTTCTGCTCTGTTCTGAAATTAGTCATTTTTGAATTTATTTTCTTTATTACAGAACCAAAAGTAGCATCCGACGTGGAGCTACAAGATGCTGTAAGTATATTTGTAATGTATATGTAACCTGAAATTTGACATATCTTGTAGATGTAAATAAATGTAATCTCAAGTAACAAGCAAGTTTTTTAACTTAATTATAATGCATTGTCAATTTTATCAGCACGATTCTACATGTAGCTTAATATACAACATTAATCCATTTCAATTGGGATACGATTGTGATCATGTGTGACCCAACATTTGGGTTACAATTCCATGAGTTTTGTCACCAGTATTTATGCCAGACCACTTCTTTGTTTTATTTTTTCCACAGTAATTGAAAGGATGTTGTTTCTATGACATAAACATATTTGACTCCGCATTGGATTTTGAACTATTTGTTGTGATATTACTATGTCAGACTGACTTTAATTTGTGTATTTTAGTGTTTGCTGGAAGCTGTTAAGTTGCTAGACTTAATTTGTAGCATAGATCCTGGACAGATACCTAAAACATTCCGAGAATTAAAACGTCTTGTTGCCTTGACAACACAGGATGACAATAATCCCCGCCTTCTTATTGCTGTTCTACAGTTTCTACTCAATCATAGTAAGTTACGTCATTGAATGTATAAGTTATTGTTTAGAGTATTTATATACGCATATGTTTATTTCAAAAAATACAAAATATGAATTTTTTCATTCAGCCTGTATGAATGTTGACGTGTCAACTTGTATACTGATTATTTTTTCTTCTATATGTAATTTATTTAAGCTAGATTCGATTGAAAGTGTTCCATTTTTTTGACATTTATTACAAAGTAGGTGGAAGAATACAAAATTTCTTGATAAAAATATGTGGCAAATTCTTTATTAATTATACTTTCCATATGCATTGATAAATGCTACTGCTGTAATGCAGACATATTCTGATCTTCACTATAAACTTAAAATTAACTGCAAAATAAAGTTATATCTATGAGTTATCATTATTGCTATATTGAAAATTTATTAGAAGTCTTCATGTTGAATTACTTTGTGTCTCATTTACTGATGTGAAAACATTTTGGGTTTTTATGCTTGTTTTCAAAAGTATTTCAACTAAATTCCGGGTGGCAGTTTACAGAATCATTTTACCAGGATTCTGTATTGGTATTAACCGTATTGCTAGTGTAACATTTTTGTATATATAGTATATGAGTTTATAGTAGTTTGTATGCCTGTCTGCCTGATTAGCTCAGTTGGTAGAGCAGCTGACTTGCAAGCAGAAGGTCACGGGTCCTGCCTCCTATTACACTAGTAACTGTCTACTTTTCTGAACGAAGTTTAAGCTGTGGAGGATGAATGGCAGTGTTTCAAACCAAATTGTCAGTGCCAAACCTATGGTTAGAATTCCCTAATGCTCCTCCTATAATGTCAAGTGAGCAGACCATGTCATTGAGTGTGATAACCTCCACCATGTTATTCGAACATTATTAATATTACTGTATTTGATCAGGTGAAGCAGTGGCTTATGATCCCAGCGAAGAATTGAAGGTCTTGTTTCATCGTGTTTTATCAAGGAACTTGAACTCTGTCAGTGTTTGTTTTGACATCGTTATCTTTATATTGGATAATATTGAGACCTTGACCTTTGATCATAATGTCATGGCAACATATTTTCCTAACATATTGAAGGTAATCTCTTTTTGTCTTTATGGATTTTGTAAGTGTATTATTGAAGAATTTGGCATCACTTTGGCTTGAAATCCTTAACACTTATATGAAGTATTTGTTTATACCTCATTTTTGTTGAATTGTGATTTACAAGTTTGAGTTCAATTGCAAATTACTTGCCTTCTATTTGTCAGTTAATTTGATTATAAAGTTTATGATAAATCATGTTCAAATACACATTGATTGATAGATTTTTATATAATTTCTTTTATTACAGTTACTTGCTTGGCACCCACGAACCTTTGTGTCTGATTTTGTGGAGATTGTCCCAGCAATGATGTCATTAGTAACATCATTAGAAGTATTCCATGCACTCCTTGACCTTCCATGCACATCAGTTGCCCTTGACATTATGGAGAAGACAAAAACAATGGATTTGACAACAGCACCAGCAGTGACTGACATGGAACCAACCAAAGCATTGGATGCATTCAGGAATGCCATGTTTCGACCTATGTTCAATTTCTTCACTAGAGCAGAGGGAGGTCATGGTGACACAATAAGCAGGTATGTGTAAGCTTGTTGTGTATGTGAAACAAAAAAAATTATATTATTACCCAGTGCCTTTTGATGTCTGTTTCTGATTCCTCATTTATTACTACTGGTAACTTGTATCAATGTTATCATATTACTCATTTTATGGGGAACTACATACTATTGTTCAAACAGCTTGCGATTTGAATTTAGTTTCTATAGATAATCTAATAGAGGTGTCTGTGGTCACTAGCCTCTCACCATTGTGAGTTCGAATTTCACGTGAGGAAGCTCATGGTCACGGTCGATGGTTCTTCCAGGGTTTACACCTGGGGTCTTCCCCCACAGTTAAAGCTGAAAAGTCAACAAATGCCTTGGTTGTTGGTGTGATGTTAAAAAAACATTGTGGAAAAAATAGATGAGCAAATAGACTGTATACATGTTATGTTGTCTTTGTGTTCTATTCTGGTCATTTATATCACTTCATTTGTACCTCATATCATATGTAAATATGCTGATTGTATCACATGCTTAATTATTTGCCTGAATTTGGTTGATTTCCAAATTTTAGACATGAAAATGAAGAGTCCATTCTGTCGATTATCCCAAAATCAGTTTTAAATAAAAGTCATGTGCCAGTAATATAAACTTCACCTGTTTGTTTTATAAACACATTTATATAAAAATAATAACTTTTTGTGTCCTTCTTTCATGTAATCAAATAAAACTGACTGCAATTCTCTTTTAAAGCAGTTGAGTGTAATGCACGCTTGTCAAATTTAAAGCACTCTACCAGACACAGGTGTGCATTAAAATGGAAAACTTTCTCAATAAGTCCTATTTTTACTTGGGAATTTTCAGGAGCTAACTGCTCATACGAGTATTTATTAATACAAGACTAATGATAAATGCATGATCCCTCATTACCGGAAATTGTCAAAATATAATTGCTTTAACAATGTTGTCTTTTTATGGCAGGTTAAGTCAATTTCACACAGCATTACAAGATATGATGGAGCATCCAAGAGTGCTGGTATGTTATCAGACAGTGCCTGTATTACTGAGGTAATTAACATTAAACACCATATATATTAAATCCATACAAGAAGTTATTTCTAGAGTTTGAAATTTTAAATTAGAAATGTGATATTCAGTGATTAAATAAACTACTTGGTTACATTAAATCAATAAATTATGAAATTAGGGATGTAATACCTTAATTAAGACTATAGTTGTTTACTTACAGTTTGCGATAATTTTGTGTATTGAAAGGTTCTGATTGTTGATTTCATAATATATTTTGTGCATCTGTATAATTTATTGATTCTTTAAATTGTGATATGGTGGATTTTTATAAATGTTTGGTTCCATAATTTTGTTAAATTCTATGTTTTAGTTAAGTGGTTTTGTTAGAATGTGATAGTGAAAAAGAAATTTTACTGTAATAAAACTTTAAAAACATTATTTAACATCATAAGTAAGTGATGAAATAACCAGGTGTCATAACAGTAGAATAGAAAAAGAAAGAATTCTTAGAAAATATTTATTAAACTTTTATTTTTCAAATAATTCCGTTCATATTTACCTCAGAATTAAAAATTGACACCATAATAAAAGTTATTACGTTATGTACAACTTTTAAATTCATTCAGATTTAATTAAATTTATTATTATCATTGTAATCAAGTGATGAATTAGACAGGTGTCAAAACAATAGCATTTTTCCAATAACCTGTATAGAGATTGTGTCCCCAGTTTATCTGATTTATTATCAATATACAGTTAGTAAATTGACAAATGGGGCTATGTGATAAAGGCTTTTAACTATTGACATTTGTCTCTATCACAGATGTTGGTTTGAAGTTATTCTTGATGAAGGTGATGAACATTTTGCACAAGAATTGTTACCTGTTCTAATGGAGAGAACTGGTGCATTGTATGGTATACCAGAATACCAGACTGATGTTAAAAGGTGAGTGCTGTATTTGTATCTCTGGGTTAAAAATTTTATTAGGGAAATATTAGGTGAAAATACTGCACGGGAAGTAGTGAAAATGATTCTTAGTTATTTTTAGATTTGACCTTTTTTTCGTTCACCCCTTTTGATTTAAGAAAATCAACAATGATTTATCCTTTAATTGAAAAAAAAGTTAATTGTATCAGTTTAAATGTCCTCTCCTAACAGAAAAACGAAGAATGAACAACTTTTAGTGTGTTGACATTACAGAACAGTGCAAACATTGCCATGGCAATGAAGTGCAATAATTCTAATGAGCAATGGGTTGTTATTCAACTTAACAGTTGTTTAATGGGTTGTAATTCAACTTAACAGTTGTTTAATGGGTTGTAATTCAACTTAACAATTGTTGAATGGGTTGGAGTTTACCTCATGTTTTACTTTTCATGAAAAAAGAGGACTTTCAAAATTTCTTCGCTTTTTCAGTTTTATATATTTCTATGTTGCAATATTTAGAGTTATGGCTATTGGATGTACCTGGTACTGTCAAATCATTGAAAAAAGGTCACCATAGGGAAGCAAGAATTTTAACCTCTGTGCAGAGGTGAATTTTGTTCTTGTATGTCAGTAAGTGTATGCTGGAAGGTGACTGTCATTCACAGGTGACTGTAATTCTTAAGTGGTGGATTTGACTGCTTTCCATGAAACTTACAATACAAAGAATATAATTAGACCTTTGTATATTTTCAGAATATTATCAGAGAACACGGTTTTATTATTGAAGAAATATCCTCAGGTTGTTTATAAACAGCGGTCTGAGATTGTTGATTATCTATCTAATACCAGAAATATTGAACACAGAGAGGCTTTTTTCTGCCAGCTGGTAAGGACAGTTTTAACTTTTCATTCCTATATATTTCCCAGTATTGAAAAACTAGACCCATAAGAATACATATAGTTTCTGTCCTTGACAAAAAGTATTTGTTTAATGAAAGACCCAAATGTTTTTCATTAATAAATGTTAATGTTTTTTGGAGTATAATTTCTATATTTCGTGTGCATACTTAACTTTATAACAGCTTAATAAGTTCTGTTATATCTTAGCTTTAGTTCAAGATGATTGTGTATATTTTAATCATTAATTGATCTAAAAATTCATACGTGAGACCATTAACTACAATATACATCTGTTAGGTTTGGGCTGTTGGAGAGTTTACATCTGCTGCTTACAGTACAGATTGTGGTGCTGACACTGTAAGTCACATGTACGAAATGTTGGAAGTTGTAACATACGAAGTTATCAGTGTCACTGGCACTGTGCCAACATCTAAGTCACCATACAGTATAAAACTAGTTTCTGTTCTCATGTCAGCTATGGCTAAGGTATGTTTGGATATTTATGTGATCTGACTAAAATTGTATGAATGCTCAAGGATGATTTTCTTTCAGATTGACAATACTAGTAGGTTATTTCTTACTTCAAAATTGATGCAAGATTATGCTATATAGTATTATGGACTCTCATTATTTCTAATAGGACTTGATATTAGTTCTAAGACAGCAGGAGTTATCATCAGGAGTTAGTAGATAATTGACTCCCATAAAATGTGAATTTATGTCCCTTAAACATGGGAATGTTTAATAATGAACATGTTAATGTTACAGAATTATCATAAAGACTTACAAAACAAATTTTAATTAACATTTTACAAATTATTCTTGCATTTTTTGAAGAGAAAATATGTATAAATCCATCAACAAATATAAACAGAACATACATTATGATATACTGTGTTTCTTTATCCAATTGTGATGCACATGTAGAGAATGCAACATCAAAAGTGAATTACTCACAGTCATCACCATTTTTGACATTTGTCAGAGAATTTGATTGGGACTTGAAATTGTGTAATAGTCAACCAATATGTTCCAGCTCTATGAGGAAATTGCACTGTTTGTTCTTAACTCTTTGCCTCATAAGTATACTTTAGACTCTTCCAAATTCAAAGTTAATGTACAAAACTCTTACATTTTTAGAAAATTGGGTTATTTCTCTCTGACGGAGTGGACAACTTTGTTGCGAAAGAAGGCATTGCTCTTTACAAACAATGACTTCTTTCTTTTGCAACAACGTCTTCATAAGTCGTTTGTGTCAGATGTGGGAAATGTGGTATAATGAGGCAAAGAGTTAAAGCATTGATTACTAGCCATCACAAGGTCTATTTATATACTGTGTTAGGTTAAATGGCATATTATACATGTACTTAAAATTTTTTAGTTATCTAGTCGATGCCAGGATCTTATACCGAGAGCCATTCTATGCCTCACAAAGGTTGCTAAGCAACATCAAACAGGTGATATACTGGATAAAGATGAACTAGAAATTCTGTTGAGTAGAGCTCAGGAACTGATAAATATCCTCAAACTCCCAAAGTATGTGTATTTATTCAGTTATACTGGTCAGATAATCAGTTTCTGGCTGTAAACTAAGGCATGATATATTGAAAAAACTTTTGTCTTTAAAAATACATTTTGTAAATGTATATGTTTATACCATAAAACGGAATGTTAAAAAATGAAATCTAATAAACATTAATTAGAGACATTGGTGAAAAGAATTTTTCTTCATATTAAAGTACCAGCATTTTTTTATGTACTTTTTCAAATCACCTTATTTTTTCATTTCAGTTTTGCATCAGTTATATTGAATCCATCCAGAGATATCGAAACAAGCAGGTTTGTCTTTTATTTAACATAAGTTAGCTTTCAAACAAGAAATATGCAGTGTTAATACAGTAGAAACTCATTATATTGAACTCGCTTTTATCAAATTTCTGCTTACATCGAAATAATTTCTAGGTCCTAAAACTTATCCTTTTACATATCAAAATAGCGCTCTTATTTTGAAGTCATTGTTCTCAATATAAAGAGTTTAGATTGTAGTTCATATTTTTTTTTAATTACAGTTGAACCTTGATTTTATAACCACCTTTGCAACCAAACTATTCAATCTCAGTATTTAGTACTAAATTATCATTTAGAACTATAGAAGTTGTATTTTTATTCTTTTAATCATTTCTATTGTTTTTTAATGACAAAATGCAAGATGTATATGGTAGATAAAAAGCATTTTTTCAGATCAGAACATCATTGCCAACAAGGGTCATATATAACAGAATTTTTTTGGAATAAATTCATTGTTTATTTTAGATGTCATCGAAACAGATCATCTATGTCTACAATAATGAGAACTACCCACAGAATGGTGGCACCAACATTGTGAAGTTATCATATACCACTGTAGAGGTATTCTACGGTGTTGTATCTGTCATCATTTCCAGATTTGATTTTAGCAAAAAATATCTGATGCCGTAGATTGTGTACCTATGGCAGTTTCCTATTATTTATGCTGAAGACATTAAAATATTAAAACTAAAAAATAGCTACCTTAGTTTAGAAATGGGAAAGTGCAATTAAATATTTTCTTCAATGAGTCATTGCAGTATGTTATATATTGAAATTAAATAATATATAATAAAAACACATTATATAATAAGTGTATGTTTGTATTTTTGTCGAGCCTGCTTGCAGTGAGCTCAACATAGTTGTCAAAATGGTGGTTCCGTGTATGTGTGTCAGTGACTTGTTTGCTTTTTGCTTGACATTCAGTAGTAAATTACCACAAATTGTGTTCACCCCACTTATATTAACATCAATGTCTAAATGTGAGCAGATATAAACGTAAGTTTTTCTTCTTTCTTTTTTTGTGAAGTGAAATTTTTACATAAAACAAAATGAGAATATTTTCAGAATAAATATAATTTGTTCATAGTCATAATAAAATCATACATAAATTATCATATTATACATAACAAACAATAAAGATGATGCATCCCAGCAAATGAAATAAAACCTTTAAGAAAACAGTTTCATTCTACATGTGTACATCATAATCAAACCCACAGATTTGGACCAATCTTTCATGAATCAAAGACCTATAACTCGAGTGAAAAATGTAATAAAACCAGCTATTTTACAATACATTTGTATCAATGGGGACAATTCCCAGGAGGCAGTAACACACCTGAGATTGTATAATTATAGAATGATAAAAACACCCCAGTTAAAACCCAACAATTATATAAAACAATTGTATACTATCAATTGAACTGGACAGCATTCTGTCGTAATGTATTTTTTCACTTTTGATAATTATTGGGTTCCACTTCAGCATTATAATTAAACCATTCTGATAACAATTTTACAATGACAGGTCTGCAATTACTGGCTGCAGTACATTGTGACAATGTAAGATCAATAAACCATATGAATTATCTTATTAATAAATAAATTTAATACATCAATAAAACAATACTTCGAAATCTTAAAATCTAAAGGTCTGAATAAATCAAATTTTACCATGGTATAAGTTGTAATGAATTTACTAAAAAAAAATTGTTATTAAATAAGCTCAAGATGAAATGTAACCATTTGTAAGCATAAATACAATGTAGCAAAAATAATTCAAAGTAAAATACACAATCTTAGTGTCTAATTAACAAGAAGAATATTCACCAAAATATCATTAATGATTCCTTGAACTTTGACTGTGAATGGAACACAAGATATTCAGAATATTAATGTTCATGAAAATATTTGCATCTAGGACGCAAAATCATCACACAATAACGAGAGGAAAAACAAGCTGTAAAAATGATAGCTAAGTGAAAAATAAATGAATAAATCATATTCTAGGATAACAACATTCAGTTTATCTGTAAACCGAGTCTTAAACCTCAATAAGATCAGCCAAGTTTTAATCTCATTTTGTTTTCGGCTGTTCTGAACTTTTACTGGTAGGATTATGGAATTGACCAACACAGTATTCTGTACACAGCTGAAGTGTTTAGGAATATTTACAGTTACATTTCACCGAAGTATATACAGTGAAACTTTGATAATGAGACCACCTTTGGGATCAAACAATCAGTTGTAATAATTAAGTAGTCTTATTATCAAGTTGAAGAAGGGGATATAGAAGACAGTCTGAAAACAAGAGGTTGTTATAACAAGATGGCCATAATATTGAGGTGGACGCTATTTGAGGTTTTGCTGTACATTCAAACGTGTCCTTAAGACCACCTGTGAACAGAGACTTCCTAGTTGTGAAGATGTAGTTTTATTTCGTATACAAACATTTACATTCAATTTTAGGTCTGAATAGAGTACATCTCCATTTAATATAAAGTTTTACTCTTCCAAAGGTGGTCTCTGAGGGCAAGTTTGGTGGTATTTATCATAAACAAATCAAGAAGAACCTAAATGGCATATTCACAATTTTATAACCTTGACTTCAGCATCAGATTTCCCATAATAAAGAAACCCAACTGCCTGTGACCCACTTTCACACTTTCACATAGTAAAATGTACAAAATGCATTTTATGTATATACAACTGACGAAAGGTTTTGTGACAAATTCATACAAGTGAGACTGTAACACCATCACCACAAGCAGGAAATATTTGCATGCAAAGTAGAGCAATATAACACTATTTCTCAATAGTACAGTAGATCCAGTAATAATCATGAAATCTTTAATATGACTGCATATCAGAATCAATGAAAAAACTTACACATGAAATAAGGAAGATGAATTAAGAAACTTGGTTACATCTTTATTACAATATTAACTTCAAAGTCAAATCAAAATAAGTAGATAAAACTTCTGTTAAAAAATAAGCTCAAGCCAAGAATGTGATGCAAACAGTTAAAGCTTTGGATTTTATGGTATGTACAGTAATTACCTTTAAGGAACAGACCCTGCACAGGTTCAGTATTCTACTGTTAATAAAAATGGACCATACTTCAGACTGATTAAAATTAATTCAAATTAAATACATGTAACACTATTGCACTGCCCAAATCTAGCCTTTAACTGTTGTTTAAGTTGTTTACAATGTACATTAATCAAATTTTGGGGTACAGATAAAAGTTAATACTTTGAACTACATAGTAAACAGAGCCAAACTTTTATTGAATGAACCAGAAATTGTGAATGGCAAGTGGAAACTGAAGTTTAACATCACATCAACAGCTAGGGTCATTAAGCCACTTTCCAGCTTTAACAGTGGAGGAAAATTCCAAGCTTACGCTTAGTTAGAACCATCTTCCTTTAGTCAGCTAGATGAACTGCATCCTCAAGCATGAAATTTTGATCCAAGTTGGATTTGAACCTACAGCAGTGAGGGGCTAGCGATTACAAATCAGACACCATAACCATTTGACCACGGAGGCCGCTGAATAATCTATCAAAGTAAACATAAAGGTGCAGAAAGAGAAAGTGATTGAGGACAGTAACTGTAATAAATTCATTCAAATGTATACAGCCAATCCTATTCTTCAGACCACCAATGTATAGAGGAAACTTAAAAATAATGATCATTTATTTCACATTGTAAATATAAAATTATTCAACCACTGAATACTGACCACTTATTGACTCTCCAAGAAGTGGTATTTAAAGTCAGGTAAGACTGTGACCACAATAAATAATGCATATGGCAGGAATGAAACAGCATAAACATTAACACAGGGTATATAACAAAATTTTTTTCCATGGTAGTTGAAATGAGAAATAACAAGAAAAAAGTAAGAGGACAGAATTAAGACTTACATATGAGTACAAAGCATAAAACTATAAAAGATATGTTAGTACAATTCAAAAATAAACAAAAACAATCACTATGGGATAAAATGTTGATTAACATGGTCAAGTAGATTTGAGCCAAAGCAGTATAACAGACTTTAATAGAATACCTTGTGATGTAATGAGCTACCTACTAGGACAAAAGTGTCTAACCAAATGAAATGTCAGACAAAAGCCTTAATACCCTTTTTAAAAATAAATTATTAAAAAAAATATACTACAAACAAAATAGGAAATCATTTCAATTCACCATTGTAATTTTGACAGGCATTCTATACAGTACTTGTACCTAAATATATTCTGAATATTTTCTGAAATAGCAGATACTATCGATGTCATTATGAACAGATACAACTAATATTCAAGCATGTTATGCATAAACATTTTCACATCACACTATCTTCATGATAAAACGTACCATATTAATGTTTTATAAACATGAATAACAATATTCATTCCAGTAAGTAATACGTAAACTAGTGTTTCACATATCTACATAAAGGAAAGTCACATGACCAGTTACATGACCAGCCACAAATTAGAGATGATTTCTCCAAGTGAGGCAGTTGTTTATTTCACTTTTACAACCAGATGAAATTAACTTGAAGATACAAATTATGACCAATGCAATGCAACATTTATACAGTTTAATTTCATCATAACTTGTAGTGTTCAGCTGCTGAGATGCCTACATTCATTTTGTACTAATAAAATAACATTACATATGGCAGCAAAGAAATTTTGACACAGTAAACATTAGCTTCACAATAGCTCATATTCATAACCCAGGTTGACTTAAACATCATCATTACACGTTCACAGACCATCATGGCCAATAAGCAACACAATAAAATCTTTAAACATTCTATTACGTCATACAACATAATCAAATGTAATAATATACCATAGATCCCCCATTAAGGAAACCTCACACTGTTTAAGCTGACATTTTGTAATGTCAAATACATATCATGTAACGAATAAATAAATTACCTCCCTTTATATATTAATCATTAGGCTAGAAAAAAATAATTGTGTTTATAGTTACTTGACCGAAAAAGTTTTTTTCTAAACATATCTTTCATTTTCGTACTTTGAATAATGTAGTAAGATTCTTTCAGGTCAGCACAAAAAATGGGGTCAGTCAGGAAACTGTAAATATTACTATTTTTTCTGCCCTTAACAAATTTATCACATTTATGTACCTGCGTACAGCATTCATTTATCTTAACAACACATGCAATCAATCTTGTACTAAAGACCACAAATGAATTGAATTAACTTTGCCATAAAGTTTTTACAATACAAGCAATAGATTTTAACATCTGAAAAACCCTCCAATACAGATCTTTTACCCAAACAAAGGCCATCATGGACAGGTTTGACCATATATTAAGTGGAAATGTATCCATTTTACAACACAGGTACATTAGACCTGTTTATACCTATTTACATCAATTAATATAAATATTCACACGATACACACTTTCTTCTAGGATAACTTGAAACTTAATATGTTATTCATAATACTAACATAACAATCACAAAAACAGCTGTTAGAATGCACAGTATCTCTGATTATGATGTTAGAAGTTATTTACAATAACCAATTAAAATTGTACATTTCTCAATTCCATGTTAGTAAAATAGTGAGTCTACAACAACAGCAGAGAAAGTCAAAGAAGTAATATTATGCAAGTATCCAAAAAGATAAAACAATATTGTGTTCTGCCATTCTGATGTACATCACAAGCCTATTCAAACCTGTGAAAATAACAAAGCTAAAAAGGGTGAGAGAGTGAAAAACTTCTACTTTTCAGCATGCATTCTTTTTCTTCTGAGCAAGAAATATTTACCAGACTATCTTATCACTGGAATAGAATATCAGGTGTATAATATCTAGATTAATCCCAAACACTGAGTAGCCATTCCAAGAAAACAGAGAGTAAAGAAGAATTACACAATGCTTGTTCTAGAAATCATTCTATCACAGATTGTTCCACTGTTCCTGTATCAGACACCAACCTATCAGGTGAGATGTGGTTTGTAGCATTTTGTACAGTTTCATAAAGTGTTAGTCTGTCATCCTTCACTGAACTGTAAAACTATCAATATCTCCAAAATCTGTGCAAGACTGGTCATTTAGTGTGTAGGATATCCTGAATTTTAATCTGATTTTTTCCTGAAAATATTCAATGACAAATATAATAGCAAACATACATTGTATATATTTATCACTACAAAATATGATAAATTATCAGTAAATTACTTGCACTTACATAGTTTTATTCAGCAATTTTCCTCTTGTCTTTGAAGAGGCAAATAGAGTGGTTCCCAAGGTGGTCTTAATACTGAGGTTCTAATATAGTAAATTAAGGTGACATTTGAGTACAGTTTTTAGTGCACTTTGTTTACACCTATCAGCTGAGTCTTCAATCTGTGATACAATAATACAAACACAAATGCTCCCCAGCAGTGACCACTTTACAGTATTTGAGAGCAGCAGATAACAAAATGATACAAAATGAATATTATGTAGTGCATCATATTAATTTGTCAGGGGTTTATTGTCACACGAACAGTCAGGGTCATACCAGACAATACCAGACCTAGGTAGGACCACTAACCATCAATAAGCTAGCTGGGCAGTTTCCTATAATGTGAAATGGTCCAGGTTGGGATTTGAACTCAAAGCAGTGAGGGACTAGAAATTACCAGGGAAAGACCACAACCAATTGACCACATTGCCCCTACCTCAAGCCGTGCATATACCAAGGTTTTCCCTCACATTCTAAAAAACAGGTTTAAACAATGGCAATGTTCCAAATGAAATTGCTTATGAATGAACAAAATGAAAGATAAATTTTGAAAGCAATTCAATTAAATTTAATTTTGTATTTTGAGCAGAATTAAAGTGTTAGTACAAACCTTTTGTGGATTTGCAATAAGCATAACTTGAGTAATGGCTGCTGGTGGTAGAATTGGGTTAAATGCAGGTAAATCTGTGGCTGATGGTGGCTGTAACTTTACCTTCATCACCTATAAATACATTAAAATAAATGTTTCACACATTTCTTTGTTTTCTTCTTAAATCCAAAACATTAAAGAATTATTTAACAGATGAAGACTTTAAGATGTCTTTTAAAAGTAGGCAGAGCTATATCTTCAAAAAAAAATCCTTAAAATGTTCAAAGTGTAATAAGATGGTACACCTTTATGCACATAATTCATCAACTAAATCCAAGAAAAACAACATTAAGAAATGTTCAGGTGACTTAGTATTTAAAACAACATTTGAAGAAAACAAAAATATATGTTGGATTTTATCATTGTCAGATGAAAATCAAAAAACTTATTACATGGGACAAAACGAGTATAACTTCATAGGTCTACCTTTATCAAAAAGTTTTGTTTTTGTTTTCTTTTTTATACCTGTTTTCAAAGTTATTTCATTTATATACCACCTGGCTGTTAACCAAAGGAGTTTTCCTGGATTCTATACCAGTACTAATAAAGTTCTCTGTTTGTAACTGTCTACTTCTCCACAAGAATGATCAGCTGTGGAGCACAAATGACCTTATACACACCATCTTCAACAAAATCATCACAGAGAACATGCTTCAAATCCAAGATTCAAACACCATAACCAAAGACCCAGAGACCTAATGCTTTTCCTAATGAGCTAAGTGGGCAGGCTCAATCATGGACCTACCTTCGGAACAGCAGCCTGGAATACGAATGCTTTAACTGGTGCAGTATTTGTGCTAAGGACTGTGACAACCATCACTAATACATCATCTCGAGGGCGATCCTTAGCCACATGAATTAACACTTTCAGTCCATTTTTATCATAAGCACTCACAGGGGGTGCAGTACCTAAAAAACAATTGACAATAGTGAATTAATGCTTTAAACAGTTATCAGTTCTCAATATTTATACACTTTTGCAGAATGCTTGCAGGTATTAAAAATTCTATCCACTTTGACAAAAAAAAAATAAAATAGATTGTTTTAAAAAAAGCACTGATATCTTTTTTAACATCACTTTTCTTTCAATTAAATTTGATGAAATCATACCTTTCAGACAACATGAAACAAATCTCAGATATACAAGTCCATAATCAATAGTGTGTCCACTGTTCATGTAGCAATCAACTGGATTATTTAACAATAAGAGTAGATAAATATAAAGAAGATTAAGTAAACCTTACCAGGTTGTATAGATTCAAGAGGTACATATACATCAGTGAGTGGCTTTACTTCTGACGTTCGAGGAGACACAGTTGTCTCCCCTGATCCCATCACAGACGAAACTGGAGGTGGATGTGATGCTACGGCAACAACTGGCTGTGATGGTTGTGGAGCAGATGGTATTAAAGGTATTGAAGCTGGTGTGGCCTGACTAAATGCCATCTGATTTAATGGAACTTTAGCTGGTTTTGGACTAAAATGGATAAATGAACAAAACCATTATAACAATTTGAATATATGCAAACAAGTACGAAAATATATACCTATCTGTTAAAGTAAATAAACTAAAAATAACTATTTATATGTCATATATAAAATTTATATAACAACTCTGCTTTAAGACTGCATTGTAAAATGCCCAACCATGAAAAAAATTGCGAATCCAAAATATTAAACATTAAAACTGCAACATTTCTGAATTAAACATTCATGTTTTCTAACCAAAGCAAATATTGCTAGTATTAAAACAACAATGACATATCATGACATACGTTTGATTGAATGAGTAATTGGCTGTATTCTTTGACAGATTCTGCTGCATGAGAGTTTGTCCAAGAGCATCTAGATCTTCTAATGCTTTTCCTTGTGTTTCACTTAAATTCTGCAATGGCTTGCTGTCAAATACAGACCCTGAAGTTCACAGACAGACAAACATGATGGGTAGTTTGTTATATTATGCAGTACATGACCACAAGATTTTTTTCTGTGGTGTAACAGTCAGTGTCAATGGTGGACGAGGTCCCCAGGTGCACTAACTTTCTGTAAGCCAGCTAGCAACTTCCTCACATGTGAATTTTTTTCTGGCCTGGAGGGATTCGAACTCACAGTGATGAAGGGCTAGTGATTATTAGTCAGATTCCATAACCACTCAACCACAAAGGGCACCAAGGAAAATATAAACAGGACAGTATTCAAATAAAGAACACAGACTAAACTATTTAGTCAAAAGAATGACAATTTTCTCATTTCATCCGTTCAACTCTAAATCAGTGGAAAAAGAAAGTTTGCAGGGCTTTTTTTCATAGGTAGGGGAAGGGGCCTTTTTCTTAAATTTAAGGAAAAATAACACAGTAATTTTGCAAAAAGGGAAGAAAAAACTTCATGTTAACTGAATTTAGGGGAAAATTGCATGATTTTAAAGATTTTTCTTAAGGGGAAGATGCCTATAAATGGCCCTTGCTACAGAAGGAAAAAAGCCTGGTTTGTTGAACATAAAGCAGTAAAACCTCAGCCTCAATAGTAAGACCACCAGATTATAATGACATTTTGTCATACAGAATAGGGCCAATGATAGAGGTTTTCTAATTTCAAAATTCATAACTAATCACCGTAAGAAATATTCATACTACACAACATTTGTTATATAGCCAACCAAATATGATGAAAGATTATCGTACCTTGAGGTTGTGGGGTTTCATTAGTTTGTTGAGCTCCGCTTGGGTTGGTTGCTACAGGTGTTAGAGCTGGCTGATTAAATGCCATAGCTTGATTTGAAGCGACTGGTTGACCAAAATTCACTCCTATATTAGTGGCTGGTACAGCTCCAACATTCATTACAGGTTGGTTCATAGTGAATGTATTAGTTGGAAAAACGGAATTCTGCAAAGAAGACACATCACATGGTTAAACAAGAACATATATTAATAACAAAGTTATGGACATTTAAAAGACATTCACATATTGGTTATTCAACAGCTTTTTAGTTAGACACTACACTATTCTATGTTTACATAGAAATCATACATTGAGCTTTACTTAAACAGTACAAACATAATTTTCATTCTATAAAACTAAAAATCAATCTTGACACACTGGTAATAGACTCAATCTCATACAAATAAGTAAAAAGTAAGGAACAAAAATTGGGTCATACTTTTGAGGTATCAAATGGAATTTTATGCTAAATACATTAAATTTACATTCTTAATGACACTGGCTTAACTTGTAATTCACAGGTTAATTAGTAACAAAATTATCAAGAGCAAATACAGATTTGTCACCTGTTGTGTTGCAGATGCTGAAAATATCTCATCCAGGTCAGATAACAGACTATCAGACTGGCTGCTTGTGGCAGGAGCATTATTCTGACTCTCACTAGATACAGCTGTTGGAGATTTCAAACCTAAAAGAATGTTTAATTAAATTTTATAACAGCTATTGGCATAATAAATAATTAAAAATACTTTCTGACAAGACAACAAGCTAACTAATACTAGTCACACTACAACTTAAAATAGAATGGTGAAAATTTTTTCAATACGTAACCACAAAATCCCATTACTCTAAGCAGTACTCCAAAATTAAGGTTTAAATTTCAAAACTAAAGAGGTACACTTTTATACAACAATCTCCCTTGGGAAAGAATAACTATTAATTCAATTCATTTTTTTTCAGGTTTCATGTCTATTTCAAACAATACATAAGTTATGTGTCCTCAGGCATTTAACCTTGCCATGGGGCCTCAGGTAAGGTAGTTATGGTCTCTGACTAGTCATCACTAGTTCCTCATCACTGTGAGTCTGAATCCCACATGGGACTATATTTCACAAGTGAGGAAGATGTCAGCAAGTCAGTGGTTCAACCCAGGGGTACACCTAGGGTCTTCCTCAACTGTTAAAGCTTTAAAGTTGCCAAATGACCATGGCTGTTGGTGTGACGTTAAACCCCTGTCAACATTGACAGTTTTCCTGGATTCTGTACCAGTGTTAACTTCATTCTCAGCGATTTTCTACCTTCTTTGTTTGGGTCCCGTCAACAGACCCTTATAGAAATAAAGACATTTTTCCCAATTCTCAACCTAAAAATTCCTAATTTTTTACTTCAAATCGCACATATTTTCCTAACTGGACCAGACCCAGACCCTTTCCCAAAGTTGCACACACAAAAAAATTACAGATTCTCCACAAGTAACTGCCAACATCTACACATGTATGATCAGCTGAAGAAAAATTGGCTTTAGAAAAAAATGTTTGAACCAAATCATCAAAGGAACATGTATTACACCTTGGGGTCAAAAACAACTAACCCAAGGTCCATAGACCTAATGTTCTACCAATTAAGCTAAGCATGAGGACTATCTAACAATTTTAGGATAGCATGCAAACTGCAGTTATATTGTTTTAGCACCGAACTCAACAAGCTTTTGGTATTCTATCTTCTGTATGAGCAGCAATGTACACAATGAAAGATTGAGGTACTGAGACTTTATCTACAATCCGATTACCAGACAAATGAAAATTTACAGAAACAATACAGTTCCCATGATATAACATCTCCAATAAGGTTACTGCATCATTCTGCAAGTAATAATCAATAGATGCAAAAAATGGAATATCCGTGCAGAGCATATTTATATACATGTACACAGTACATTAACATTTTTGTGTAGGCATAAAGTAGTTTTTTCTATGTGTAGGTAAATAGGTATAATAAATTTGTATAAGGCTTACACTACAAGATTTGAGGTTGTGAGCATATTTAGGGATAGTTAGGTAAATAAAAAAAACTATTTTATGCCTCATAAACTGTATGTCACAAATATAATAGTATGGCACTACTAAAATAAAGTAAGAAATGGCCACAGATTTCTTATAACTGAATTTCACTGATTATTCTCCAAAGAAAGACATAAAAGCAATAAACAAAACATAGTATTAAAGTAAATATCAACTCCATGATGTATATTACCTAGTGAAAGCATTTCGTCATCAAGTAATGACGATGCTGAATCAGTCTGTGTATGGCTGGGTGGGTGGGGAGTGGAGGATTGAAGCTGATCAAAATCTACCAACTGACTCCTCCCTGTATACATATAGGTACATAATAATGTAATAAATAAAGTAAACAAAGCAAAAATCAAAAATCAATGTTTTCAGTGTGTGCAAAAAGACAAAAAACTATGTTCAGTAATTTTAGTAACAAGAAAAAAATGAAAAAATCAAGATGGCTTTGGATTATTCAATTCAAACAAAAGTATTTGTTCATATGATTCGGTCTTTAAAAGACCACAAAAATAGTTCTTTGTTCTTGTAAGATGGTCAGACATAATTTACATATAAATAAAAGTTTGTGTATAAATTTATACAGATTACTTTATATCAGCCTTTGTCTTTCATCACACTCAAAACAAAACTAAAACCTTGAAATAATAACATGAAATAACTTCCAGCAATATGCTATCATCACCAACTGAACTAGAACCATTTCAAATCTAAAATGTAATTGAGTGGGGCAAAAAGCAGCTATGACAACAGATGTTTTCAATATCCAATACCCATAACAAACATTTACATACTGCAAAACAATTAAGAATAAACTATGGTCTAATTAATCATAACACAATGACTGATATCGATCTTATGAACACAATTGTTATGTATTTTTATGTGGCATGTTAGAACACTGTAACACTTCATGTTAAAAACCATCTACAACAAAGAAAGACATAAGTTTAATGTTCCATATTTTCAATATGTAAAGAAACATTATTTCATTTACAGATACAGTAACGATACGGCCATGATCACTATTGCTGTTTAAATAACCTAAAGAATTAAAAACAAAAATTTTACCAGAACCTTACAGTAATTAATGTGCAATTATTCAACATCAAATAAATGCATGTTAAATGGTTGTAAGCACTATTAATCTATATCACCCTTAATTTGATATGCCAAATGATGCTATATGTTTGGATTAAAGGAATATTTTGCAATATGATAACAAAACACAATATAGTCTTAAATCAATGAAGTTCCTTTACTGTTAAAATGATGTCATACCGACAATAACAGAATACTTCCAAGACACTGATGACATCATATGATGTCATAATAAAGTGCTTGGTAAGAAACAATAACTTAAAATGGAACAGCTGATTGATTCTTTAAGTGTTTTTTATTCTGTTGCAAATTGTAAATGGATTATAATAGTAATACCACAACCAGTCACAAAGCCAGGCACAGACATTTGATAAAATACAGGGAATATAACAAACAATTTTTTTTAAAAAAAAATCCATTTAAAATAATCTTATCATTTTTTAATCAAGGAATATGTTACACATAAGAGAACAAAAACACATATAGTGTGAAACAAGATACTTCCATGACTGATTATACTAACAAGTAACTTCCTGGTGTACGTAGAAAAAATAACAGGTGCAAACAGATTGCTAAAGGTTGATACAATGGTTTTGGAAATTCAGGATAAGTCTAGAGTAAGATTGCTGCCCCTATATGCCTGTATTAGATAAGTATATATTTAGGTTAAGTTAATTTTTAGCTGATTTACCTTTCAAAAATTCCTCTGAAAATAGATTATATGTTCATCAGAATCAAACAAAAAAATCAATCATAGGGCACATATTTTAAGAGATGTGAACTGAATTATAAACTCAACAAGTCTGCAACATAATACCCATCACTTTAAGATCTACAGTCAATTTATGCATGAATAAAATCAACTATACTTTCTAAAAAGTTTTTGCAGGGAGAAAAGTATAGGAAGTAAGTTATCACAATAATTTGGATGAATTTTGTAAAGTAATACTACATAACAGTATTTCAGTCATATACCAGCAGTCAGTTAACCAAACCAGCTTTCCTGGATTCTGTACCAGTACTTGACTTGTTCCCCTTAAGTATCTGCTATCTTCTCCATATGAATGATCAGCTGTTGAGGACCAATGGCCTAGGAAAAATGTCTTCAATTATATTGTCAAAGAGAACATGTGTTATGTCCAGGGTTCGAATTTATAACATAAGGTCTGTATACCTAACATACTACATACTGAGCTAAACAACAGGATCAAGACACTAAATGACTTAGATAAAAATGAGACTAAACACATTCAATGTAAGAGTTGAACAAACATTTGTCTCAAATAAAAACTTCATATACACATCAAGTGTTGCACAAATCAATGCTGTGTGATGACAGACACAATACATCCAATATAGAACTACAGACAATGTCTTACCTCTTGAATCACCTGATTGTCCATTTTCTGATATACCTTCAACTTCTTTCTTATACCGAGACATAGTTAGCGATACTTCATCATTGGCTTTCAGTATTGTATCTACAGTGATAAAAAAATTTCAGATTGTTAGTTTCATTAATGCTAACACTTATTCTATCTCGGTAACCTTATTCTGTAATTAAAAACATGTTTTACAAAATTTATCATTAAAATGATTTAAGAGAAGAAATGATTGTGCTTTGTTTGCTTTGTTTTTATGTGACTAGATGTCACTGGGGTTTAACACCATTTTTTCAACAATATTTCAGTTATATACTATGACCAGTTCACCTAACCAGTTTTCCTGGACTGTATACTAACCAGTACTAACTCACCCTTCCACAAGGAGCCGGCAACTTCTTCACACATGTGGGAAATAGACTTTTTTGTCAAATTTTCATAAAAGGGTATGAATCACTGGGACCAGGATTCAAACCCGAAACTCCAGGTTACGAGTCCAGCGCACTAACCACTGAACCACGGCAATAAATGTGCTTATGAGAAAAAATGAACATTACAACAGCAGGATCAATACATTATAATTGAAAACAATATAATTATCTATAAATACAATGAAAACAAAAAAGGTCATCCAAACTTACTCAGTCCATCAGTATCAGCATCATCAGTCTCACTAGCTAGTCGGAATAATTTTGGTCGTAATTTCTCTAAAGATTCATACAACTCCTGAAAAATATCACAAATAAGACACTGTATCACTTAAACTTTTCAAACTGTTTGTTTCAAGGACTCACTCAAATTTCTAATAACTGGTGTCTACAGATAGTTAATACATTTATGCTAAACATAACCAGTAAGCAGGTGTATTTAGTACGGTAATTCTGATCAATTTGACGAAATTGACGATTTTTCGGAGGAAAGAGATTAAATATCTGCTTCATTATTTTGAATTGGACAAAGTGCTTACTGGTTATGTTTAGTATAATGTATTAGCTATCTGTAGACACCAGTTATTAGAAATTTGAGCGATTCCTTAAAAAGTTACGTAGTTTTAAACGCACTTGGTGCAGAAACTGGCATTTCGGAAGTTGTAACCCTTGTATATGTATATATATGATATACGTGCTTTTGGTCCGTGTGGACATTTTAGGTCTAATACACCATTATACTCCATCCCTTCAACGTGCTAGCCCCCTGTGCTTAATATAGCTCTTAAACATAGTCAACAGGGATTTTTCTAAGCATTTTGGGAACAAGACCCAACCCCCAGAATTGGGAATTTTCACGACATTTTGGACAAAATTGGGAAAAAGTCATACAGTATAAAAATTACGCCAGAGTAGTTTACCAGTCTAAAAATATGTAATCAGTGATTGTCTTCCTCATATTATTCACACTTGCTACTCTCGACCCCAAACACATTGTAAAAATGCCGAAGTTTTTTTTATTATTTGAATTGGGAATTTTCACCTTGCAATTGGGAAAACAATGTACTTTTTGTCATTGGGAACGCGACCGATTATCAGTCATCAAAATGGCCAAAAAAAAAACCCTGGTCAATCTCTCTCCAGTATATGTAAATATGTATAAATGAAAATGTATAAATTCTTCATTTGATCAAAAACAAAACTCTTACCTTCATCATATCTTTGTCTGCCTGTGTGGTTGATTCAGGGTTATAATGCGAGACCATCTCACTTAAAAGTTTAGCATTGGCATGTATTGTTTCTAATTCATTTATTCTTTTTGATACTTTCTCCATTCTTTCTGTATCCTGAAAAACACAGTGGACTAATTTAGATGACTTATTAGAAAATAAATTTGAAATAAAACCTAAAAATTACAAAACTTGAGAAAATACATTTATTCCATTCAGAAGTCAAAACTTTCCAATTCCTAAGAATAACTTACTGTTTAATTTTAACACAGAATCCTGCAATAACTGGCTCCATATGCTCTAATATTGTACTAAACATTTAAACCAGTAACCTCTGTGTCATGAAAAACTTTCAGCTACACATACCTGTTTAACCATATTCTTTATAAGTCTATTGGCTGCTTGTAGATCTTCAGGATTTTTGCTTTTCAACAATTTAGCTAACATCTGAAATATATTTTACATTAAAACATTATGTGCATTTTCCCAGGGCAATTGAGAATTGCCAATCAAAATGTAGTAGAATAAGTAAATCAGAGACATACTAAGAAAGTCATCCAATCAAAAGATGCAGGATATTTCAACAAAACAAGATCCCATCAGATAAATGACACTTGCAAACTTTTTACATAACAATAGCCAAGCAATCATACTCAGAAATTGGTATCTTCAAACATGTAAACATACAACTAAAACATGAAAATTTTCTAACATACCTTAGACTTTTCTTCATCTTCAAATGTTGCTCTTCTATCTTCTTCAGGTAAAGGTGGTGGCATGTCTTCAGAAACCTACATATAGTGAATGCAAGATTAAGTATAACCAAGTAATCACTGAAGTGTGTTTCAAATATTTGCTGTAACTACAAATATTTTGGGAACTTTATAAAAAAAACATGCAAGATAGAGCATACCCATTTTAAGGTACATATTTGTCTGAAAATTGAATTACTGTGTATGATCATCAGAGAATAATACATTAAAAATTTTGATAATGACATCCACTAATATTTTGATTTTGACACGCACTGATACATGCAAATGTATCAGAGGAATAAAGACTGTTACTAACCATAGTAATACACAGTTGACAAATTGCATCAATGAAAAACATGATAGAACTCTACCTTATCCATATAGACTGGGTCTTCTTTCACAATACCCTGTTGCTTCAACATAATGTATGCTTCTTTAATCTTTGGTTCATGAGGAAGCCCCTTTTGCCAACAATATATCAGTTCTATACATTTTTTCTTCACATTTTCTGTAGTTTTGCTACCTAAATACTGAAATCAATCACAGACATTACAAAAATGAATTAAACACAAAGAAGTCAATCTTTCCAGAAAATTGGTAAATTAAGAACATATTACCATTTATATTATCATAAAGACAAAAAAGCAGTTACAATTAAGGCAATAGAAAACTAATTGCAAGACTCATCCCACCAACCCCTCAAAAATCAGTCCACTCCAAGAAATTTTATTTAAAAAATAAAACATTACATTATCTAAGACAAATATTCAAATTACAAATCTAAAAAAGCCATGATGAAAAATAACCAGTGTGAATCATGCATTCTAAGCTTTACAGACGCTTACTTAATTCTGTAGTCAATCATTACCACAGTTTTACAAGTGTCAACTACAGAGAGATAATCACATGTTCAAAATAGTAAGAGTTAAAGTTAAAAATAAAATCCAGACACCAGCCACATTTTCCCTAATATATGGAAGATTACCTGGTTACTAATTATCTATTGCCATTTGAAAAAAATAAATTGATAGAAAAGAATTAAACAGAAAATGTTTAGCTGACTATGTACCTTTGGTGACACAACTTTAATCATTTCATTGAGGAATCTAAATTTGCCAATTTCTTGATGGAATCTTTTTCCGCAATTTTTCACACATGCTTCCAATGTCTGAAAATCAATGCAAGTGGTAGAGACAACACATTATTTAAATAATACCTCGAATAGAATAAAATGAGAAAAACTGTCATATCTCAAGAGTATTTGCTCATTTTAAATGACACAGACTTTATTATAGATATAAATTTTAAAAAAAAAATTAGTAGTAAATTTCTATTCATATCGTGAAATTAAGCTTTAAGGTAAAATGATGTAATACTTACAATTAAGGAATATATAGCTTCTCTTTCAATAGGTGACTGAACTTTGTGAGCTAAAAGACGTATAGCATACTGGGGGCCTTCAAGCTCTTTGTTCACTTGATCACAGAACTTTGATATTGACTCTAAGTCCTCTTCTCTATGGACTGGGTTAGTCGCAGCATCTTGAAGAACAAATTACAATTAAAATCAACACGAGTTTATCATACCCTATTCAGATTCAAATTATCAATTTAATTATCAAGCCATCAATTCAAAAGATGTGTCCTCTATTACCATGAAACATAGCTAAACCAACATACAAGTCCAGTAAAAAATTGGAAGGTCCATCAAGATTATAGTAATTTGTGAGACTGAATATCTAGCAGGAAGTACTGTCCCATATGTTGTGTTTTGAGGTGACTGGGTGAGTGTACAATAAATGGTGCATTAGCCAATTAAATTCGGTACAGTCCATCGAAAAACTACATACTACAGGCAAACAATAAATTGAATATCTAGCAGGAAGTACTGTCCCATATGTTGTGTTTTGAGGTGACTGGGTGAGTGTACAATAAATGGTGCATTAGCCAATTAAATTCGGTACAGTCCATCGAAAAACTACATACTACAGGCAAACAATAAATTCATTGCGCACAAAATGTTCAAAGTTTAAGTTCCTATTTGTCAACCAGATTTCTGTTTATGTTCAATCTGATACCAATGATTATTTATGGGTATTTCACTAAAAACCTGCCAATATACATAGCAGGATAATACATAAAACTTACATACATATCAAGTTTCCATAGAACAGTACTATGAACACCGATAACATCATAACGAATTATATTTCACAGCGCACGTCAACAAAGTGGGTGGGGAATGGCGCAATTTTTTTTATATACGTTGAATATACACATGATTCGAAATAGTTTTGCAACGTAATCATTAAAAAATGACAATCTTTACACAAAAGATACAAGGGACAATGTCAATTCTAAACCCAAAAAAATATATTACGTTAAAACATACTCAAAAATGTCTCCAACGTCAAATCCTGTTCCTGTGTCGCCATTTTGGAATTAATCACGAGACTAACGCGAGAAAATATCGTCGTCGTCTGCACTTCGGAGATTTGATAGCCCGCGAATTTTTGTAAGTGGCCTCTTTATTATTATCGCGGATGTAAGACCTGATTAAAATCTAATATCTAACAACATACGGACTCGACACCATAAGTTAAAATTTTTACTTCATTAGCGTTTATGCAAATGTAATTCTTTCGAATATTCAAGAAGAGTGGAAATGATACTGTGCATACAGATTCTACAGATGTTGGCATACAGCTAGACTCCTGCGAGCTTATAATATAACTTGAGTTCGGTCTTCCAGTTCAAATCCAAATGTTGTCTTCAATGTTTCTAAAGTTTTATTATGATAAAGCAATAGTGATAATAATAATAAATAATTTTGACAGCATACTCGACCTGTTGTTCTCTCAAAAAAGGTGTACGTGGTACATGCAAGGCGCTAGGGGATCAGACCAGGGACGATAGCAATATCCCTTGATCGAACCGAAGGAGCTAAGGATTAGCAACTATTAAATTAATTAATCAGTATGAGAACCAAGACATTTGTACCCAATGAAAGTAATTATATCATTTAAAATTGTACACCAGGATGCGATTAGTATATAATGGTGTGTATTTCTCACATTTTCCTGACACTTGTAAATAACCGACACTGACAATCATTTATTTTAGGCTTATCAGTCACATACTCTTCCCCCACATTTTAAATTTCACTTCCGCCCTCAACCATATGAAAGGATAATTTATTTCGATCTTACTGACAACTTAATAAATGTGTTCAATTTACTGATGTGGTTGTTTTACAGGGATAGCGCGAACGCAGTCCCCACACTAATAAATTGCGTACCCGAGTTACCCACATTTGGGGTAATCGCAGGCGTCAGCCCTACCGAAGTGCAATGGAAAGGCCTCGTCCTGGGGAAACCGCCTTGATGATCACGGTTTTCCCTGTACCAGGTAAGTATGATACGTGTATTCAATAGAGTGTTTATATACATACTTTTAATTACCTAAACCCTTCAATATCAAATTATTCAGTTTAATTTAATCTCTGTGTAGATGAACAATATCTAATAAAAACAACATTAGATGAGCAAATTATTTTTTCTATGAACAATTTGGTCTTAAGAAAGGTTTGAATAAAAATAATATTGAAGGGAAGTAATAAAATTCATCCACAACTTTATAACGCATGTTCAGCGGAATCTACAAATCTGGAAAACGAAAAAATCTGGCAATTCTATTTCTATGTTTGCACTCTAGTAGTTCCGTGCTATTTTCTGGTACAGCTTAAAAACAAAGCCAGGGATATATAATTAGTAAATTGTTTGCATAAAAAATAAAGACAAATCAGATAAAAAATAAATTCTCAACATAAAATCAGGCGGCAATACCATGAAAACACCAAAAAAAAAAATGCAATGAAAAGTTTTGCTAAGAGCATGCAAAGCATTCGTCCAGGCAGAACTTCATAGAGATATCTGTAAGCCTATGTAGTACGCATAAAATGTATCATTTGAAAGTATTAAATCAACTGGTACATATTTATGGACGACTGAGGGAAGTTTCCAACAGTTTGTTCTTACTATAATTATATACGGGACAAATCTTGTACGTGGCTGATCATTGCTGGGGTGTAAGGCCGGTTGCGAACATATCCCCGAATTCTTGGTGAAATGCGGAGTACAAATAGGCGAGTAAAGGCCAAGGATGATTTTGATGACACAAACATGAAGCATCATTGTAGTTTAAAGATTTTTACATTTATTTCATTTTGGAGCTAAATGTTGGCCCGAGTCTATACATATATGAAGCCAGCCACACCTTTGTAAATCATTTAATTTTCAGATTCTATTTAGGTCAAGGAGCAAACAAGTTACTAATTATATTTCCCTGGCTGTATTTTTTAAACTGTACCAGAAAATGGTAAAATAAACATTCTATAAAGGAGCATGGAAGTACCAGAGCGCAAATATCAAACGATTTGATATCTAATAACTACAATAAAAACAATCATCGAAAGTTTGAAATTCCATAGATTTTCGGCATCTTTTCAAGTCGCGTTCAGTGAATGGCGGTAAAACGTAACGTCATGTTGACGTCGACGGAAGTTTACGGCATTATTAAATATGGCGTCGATCACGTTCAGCAAAATCGTTCAATAGTCATTGATATTTTTTTGCCTGGTCCACGATTCAAAGTAACTTAAACCATGCACCGAGGCTCAACTTTGCCGCCATTACAAGGTGAAGGTCGAACACAAAGAACCTCTGTTGCTTTCGATGATAGTATTCCTATGAGACAATCAAGGTCCAGCCAGAAGCAAAGAAGGATGAGTAGAGCCCCTTTACTGAGAAAGGAGTTAATGGCGCTTAGTGTTCGCCGAAATACGGACGAAAAAATGCAGGAAACACCAGAGCCCGAGGAAGTACTTGATGATGAAGTACTCTTTGCCCGATTACAAAAAATCTTTGAAGCTGCTGAGGAAGAAGGTAATGTTGACTTTATTTCTGTATTCATGCAACGGCGGCCATAATTCTGAGAATTCAAACTTATTCATAACAACACTCTGCGTCAAGTCATTTAAAGTACAGAATCACCATTATCTTTATTCACATTTCTCGGTCAAAGCGTTAGGTAAGCACCTTAATATCCCGGCCATTGTCACATTATATACTTGGGGAGAAAAGCAAATGTCATATCTAGCAATTTAACCAATGATTAACTGGCCATTATAAATTTCTAAAGATCATTACAGATTGAAAAATGTACAAAATGGACATTTTGTAACATGTGCGAATTCCTAAATCTAATAATTTACTCATTAAGACTATACAACCCAGGGTATCCGAGCATGATGGCGAGCCATAAACAAACGACACAAGTGCTACTTTCACTATGCAATATACCCTCCGAAGATCAAGATGGTACCACGCAATATATATGACACGTATTTTCAAATAGGTGCCATATGTATTAATTATGAAATTATTCTTGTAAATTTTAGGGGGCCTCCCAATTGATGAGTTTAAGGAAGCCATGAGTAAAACCGTAGGACGCCATAACACCGAGGAAGAAATTGAACTTCTGTTCATGAAAGTCGATGCCAACTGTGATGGTAAGGTTGATTGGGAAGAGTATGTAACTTATAATCTTCTTGAGTACAAAGAAAAAACTCTTATGATAGAAATGCTCCGTGAAAAACCGTTTCCTAACGAAGTCCGAGAAATTGACAGTCGCCATCGAGAAGTCATTGTCAAAATTGTCTTTTATCCGAACACCAGAAAGTCAAGTTCAGGAACAACTAAAATCTGTCAAAAGTCCGGAAAGTATGTCACTTTAAGTAAGGAAGGTATTGTTGGAATATGGTCACTGAATATGAAAAACCTGAAGTACTGCAATGCTAATCATTACCAGAACAGAAACACACACCCTTGGTTCACAGACATGGTTCCGATGTACAACGTAAACATGCTGGCATTAACGTCCACTGATCGGGATATCAGTATCTTCGATCTTTCAAGAAAGAAGTTTACAATGCGCTACTATGTTACAGGATTCGATAACTGCATTACAGCCATGGACTACTGGGTTGATTCCAAAGACATGAACATTGCTCTTCTTTTAATGGGTGACACGTCAGGCAGCATTCATGCCATTCGATTCGAGACAGCTCTCCGGGGTGGCCCTTTTGGCGCAGTTAGTGGCAAAAAGAATTCCTGCAAAAGAATAAGCTTTCCCGAAGTGTTACGAGGCTTCGTTCTTGGTGTGAAAGCGCAGAAGATAGCCAACGTTCATGAGGACTGGGTTAACAAAGTGATGTACTTACCGGATATAGACTGTTTTCTCTCTTCCTGTCAAGGTCAACAGACGGCCCTGTTTTTTGGAGATTTTACTGGTAAGAAATCACATGCTTATTTCAAAGTAAATAAAGGAGTACTTAGCTTTGACTACTCTCATCATCTCAACATTATAGTCACAGGCGGTATGGACTACTTTCTGCGCGTATGGAACCCGTATGTTAATAATAAGGCCATTGTTCTCTTAAAAGGACACACAAAACCTGTGAATCACGTGATTATCAACGAGCGGAAGAATCAAGTGATTAGCATAGATAAGGGTAGATCACTCCGAGTGTTTGATCTTCGGGATCAAACGTGCCTCCAACAGGTTAGTGGCCGCATGATTAAATTTGACCCATTTCCGATATCTGCTTGTTTTTACAATGCCGCCTTGAGGACAATTCTTCTGGCCGCAAATCAAATAGTCATGCTTGAAAAACGAGAGGAAGACGAAGGTTTCTTTGAAGCGCTGTCTCACAATAAGCCTGTAGTTGCAGCGCTTTATAGTAAGGTTTTTAACTCGGTTGTAAGCGCGTGTCAGGAGTCTGTTGTAAGTATCTGGGACACCAGGAATGGAGACAAGCTTATGCAGTTTGTAAATGCTCACTGCCGCATGGAGAGAGGGGTTGAAATTCCTGTGGAAATAACAGCTCTATGTTTTGACTACAATGGTCGTAGACTTGTAAGCGGTGCTCGTAATGGCACAATACACGTCTGGAATTTCAACAACGGCTCACTAATGCAGAATTTTGAACTTCCTGATAATTCAGATGTGACCGGAATCGTCTGCACTCAACACAGTTTTTATGTCACTGGTTGGGGTAGAACGGTGTACAGTTATGTTGATGGAGGAGGAGAGGAGCACAGAAAGAACTGGAAAGTTCAACACAAAGAAGACATACTCTCCATTGCGTATTTACCACCGAATATTATAGCCACTGGGTCTTATGATGGAAATGTGGTTATTTGGTCACGTGAAACCGGTCAGGTTTATTGTCGTCTGAACGCATTCGAAAGCCAGAAGCCTATCAGCGAATTGTCTCATCGTTCACAAAGGAACTCTATTCAAAGTCAGATGAGCCAAGGAACGGCGTCATTTGATAATACGCCCGAAGATGACGAGACCGGTGCTGGGTGGATGAAAGGTAGGGCTAGAGTGCGAGGGGCAGTTGGATTGAGTTTGTTAGCTAAGGCAATGGGACAAACATCAAGTCAAACGAAGGAAGAAGACACATGTAAGCATCCATTGTTACAAGCTCTTGATCCAGCGTCATTCAGTTCAGAAAGTGAAACCGTTTTCTCCAGGGATCAGTATGATCACGTATGCAGACGTTACGAGTCAGCTGTTGAGAAAATCGTATTTCTGGAAACTAGGGAGCCTCTACAGAAGGACACTGCTATAATCGTGACGAGTGGAGCTGAGGGTTGGGTCCGATTCTGGTCAATGCATCATGAAGGTGGTTTGCTAGGTCAGTTCAATGCTGCTCATAATCTTGGTGAAAGCATTCTAGCCTTGAAAGTTGACACTAATGACCATTTCCTGTTTACCGGGGACACGCAAGGTTATGTTAAAATCTGGGATATACGTGAGTATTGTATTAGTAAGAAACTGAATGCGTATGAACGGAAGGTGCATTTTCTTAACTTGAAACAGAAGTTTACGTTTTTTAGAGTTGAAAGCTACAAGCAGAGGGCACATTTAAATTCAGTACCAGAATATTTAAAGAGCGAATTTTCCAGTCGACCCCCACCTGCTACTAGTGAACCGAACCGAACGTTGAAGTACCCGATGATGGTAAACTCATTTCGAGCACACACGCACAGCATACATAGTATTGACTACGTTACAGATCGCGAACTCCTCATTACGGCCAGTGCAGATTGCAGTGTACGGTTGTGGACGGTGAATGGGCGTTACATTGGTACCTTTGGGGGAGAAAAATGGGCGCCATTACCAAAGATGGTTACAACCGAGTACTTTCTATCGCAAGTACCGAACGACATACGGCGTGCTGGCTCGGCGAGAACTTTAAAGGTCATGCACGGTGGGAAAACGCCGATGTGGAAAAATGCTATCGGAATTTTGAAAGCTCGCGGAATCGAGAGGTTGAAGAGACAATTCTACCATTTGCAAGAATTGGTGCAAGAAGTTCAAGATATATCAAGCCATGATGAAACAGAAACAAGCAATATTCTTGGAAAATCATACAAGAAAACTATGAAGCACAGAATGCCACCGACGCTTCCCAAGTTCATTGAAACACCAGGATCCGTGAGTCACATCATTTGTTTTTAATTTTGAATGGCTATAAACATATGACCAGGTCTGGTAAAAAGCAAATATCCGGTATAACATTAAATTGTGCCGTCAACACAATCCTTGACATAAAAATATGTATATAGTACTCGCTCACTAATAATCCACTACCAACTTATCAGACTTTTAAAGGTGATTACTTGATAATTATCTTATTATCTTGAGTGTAATATAGCGTAGCCTTTCCTGACCGAAACCCTCTTATCCGAAAACTTCTCTGATACGAATGCAGCAGTTTTTCCGAATTGTTTGTTTTATGTATACAAAAGTGTAGATAAATTGTTAATGAAAAACTTACAGAATGAATGCTGAAAAACCTGTCCAACCTGAAACTCTCAGATCTGGACAAAATTTCTGGTCCGAACTAGGTCGGTCGGAAATGTGTATGCAGTTTATTTTTATCGTTGTCAGGTAGCAGTATATCATACGTTACCTTTTGTCGACCTAACTCCGGTAGATTCCCTGAACGACACCATGAAAGGAATACAGGCACGGCGGGCTGGTAACATAGCATTGAGCAAGTTACGAGGTGTCAAGACTAAGAAGCAGGAAGTACCCGCCATTATGCAGTTATTTAACAAGATGGTAAACAAACCAGGGCCGACCGTGAAGAGATTTGTCCCAGGAAATAGGTTTATATTATTTTTATGACCATTTTTGAGTTGCTCGAACGCGACTCAACTCACGGTCTGCGTACCCATGATTTTATTCTCACAACAACTCTTGCCTATACTGATAAAACACGGGAACATATTAATTATTTCTTAATTAGAGTCTTTCTATAGTCTTTTTAAGTGATAAATTATGTTACGGATAACACCAAGAGTGTGACCGTGTTCTGTGCACAGAACAACGTGTGTGTGATTAAGCAGTTACACCGACATGTTTGGTATTGATATAAGAAACAAAACATTCGCTTGTTTAATGCATTGAAAATCACAGAGAGATTATCATACGTTTCTGTGACATAACGGGTTCATATTTGTTTATACATGAGTACGGTTACCGAGAATCGATATATTTCGAGTGTATGTATTTGAATAATTGCAGATGATTTGGTCAAAAATGTCTGATTTGATGGAAACTTTGTGAGGGAAACTCACATACAATATCTTTAGTCCATTATCAAATTGTCAATAAAAAGGATATTGGATTTTTTGTCAATGGAATGATTCAGTATCAATAATGTAACGATATCTATTTTTCCTGAACAATTATTTCGTTTACTGTATTGAATTTTATTGTAAGGTAATTAATTAAACCACTCCGTCCATTGATAACAGATTTCAATTAGAGGAATATCAATTTTGCAAACATAGAGGATCGATTGTGAAATAATATTGTATGCATCGTTTCAGAATGAAGAAGGTTGCAGAAAAATATCAGGGTCCTATACCCCACCAGTCCGCAGACGCACGTGGAAAACGTGCACGCGACCCCAGAACGGAAGTAAAACAATCAGAACCAAATCTCGGCGTAGATAAGCCACCAGACGAACCGCGAGATGAGTCACGTGGTCATTCGAAAACGGATATCTTGTCCGACAGTTTTGATGAGAGTGAAACCGCACTCGACCGACAGAGTTCGTCGGCGCTTTCATACTCAAGTCAGTTCAATCCATCAAAAGCAGACGTGAAAATATTGCCGTCAATTGTTGAATGAAAAACAGGCAAACACATGACATGAAAACAAAACATTATTAAGTATATCATCGTGGTTGTATTCATACTTAATATGCCTCTGTCATATAAAGTTTGTCTAAAATATCATGTATGCTGTAAAAATTGAAAACAAGACTTATGGTAAAGTCATAAATGTTTATGTCTTGCGTGGAGTACAGATTTTGTACGTACAAAACGGATATAATTTTCAACATGTCGAATGGTCCGTTGAACGGTTTTACCAACTTCTGTAATGATTCTGTCTTAGAATAGTTTTATTTCTACTTCAATGAAAGTTTACTTGTGCATACCCTTCAATGTATTGACAAAATAATTGTATTCAAAAGTATTTTGGCGAGCAGTTTCCCTAATCAGTTTTCCTCGATTCCGTGCCAGCACTAACCTTGTTCTCTGTAAGTAACTGCCAACTTCCCCACATTGATAATCAACAATAGAGAACGAATAGTCTTAAATATACTGTCTTCAACCGAATCATCACAGATAACAGATCTAGAACTCACAAATCCGAGGTATACGTAACTATGATGCTTTACCAATTGAGCTAAGCGGACAGGCATATTGTGCATAAGTTAGTATACATGTATCCCTGGTCTATCTGACAGTTTCGCTTGTCTAATTCATCTATTTTCCATGCACAACTTTACTGTCACCGACTTACCGAGAGCTATATACGGTACTCATTATATAATACTTGAATATAGTTCGTATATGAACGCAGGATCAGTGTTACCATACTCGAAGTTTAATATACAACTTCTACCACATGATGCTGTTACATAACAAACATCTGAAACATCTATTTTCCTGTTGAACAGGCAAGATATAGGGGCCTTATAACTTATGTTTTCCATGTCCTGGTGGGTACTCTACCAACCATATAGTTATACTCTAGATGTTTCGTATGAAAGATTTATTACACGTCTTCTTGAGTTCTGGCTAAATGTTGTACCGATATTATTCTGAGAAGGAACGAAAAAGCCTCAGGGGAAATAATTGCCATACGAATGCAAACAATCAATGGAGTATCTTTGTTGAGTGCCGAAACTGACAAATTATACTTCCCTCATCAAATGGTTATTTCAGAGAACTAATGAAAAGTTACATTATCATAGTCTTCATGAAGTCGAAACAGCCATTTAACATGAAAACAGAGAATAACAAAACTTGTTATGTGCTCTAGAATGGGATATCAAGTTTTACGATTTGTGCATTTAGTTCAAGATTTAATGATATTGAATAGGATGTTTGGGGGTTACTTAACGTGAGTGGCCATTTTATTCAGTTAGTATTCAGTGACCGTCGCCAGAATTAGATAAAATCTTAACAGTCTTTAAGTTCATGGTTAACTCGCACGTATGTCATTCATTCGTGAATATCACTGAACATCGTGTTTGCATAAAATGCCTCAGATGAATATTTCATGTGATTTTGAGATTTGTTGTCAATATCCGTGTCGCCAAAGTCATTTTGCACCGGTCGTAAATTTGTATTTAATTGTATTACAATATCGAATAATACCTCAAAATGTGTGTCTTGTTAAAATAAGTATTTATATTATATATCATTGGATTTTAGTTAAGCATCACGGGGAAAATCGTATTTCTGTTTAAATATACAATGTACTATGTTACAGAAGTGCGAGCGATTGCCAAAACCAATCAACGCCTTCATTCAAAAATATACACGAATTATGACTTCCTAATATTACCCATGAAACCTTGAAACCTTAATACTATTTCATATATGGTTTTTCTTGACAAGAATGATTCGTCTCGGGAAAACCCATAGCGGTTTGTTGCTACCGGCAGACACATTGAACCAATAAATTGATAGCTAGCTCTCCATCCGAAGATAGGAATAAATTGTTCAATCAATCGCCCATCTTCTGGTATTTCTCTCTAAATAATTACGGATGAAGCCGACGTTTTCTGTCTATATTTCTGAGATAAAAGAAACTTATCAATTAATTCAATCGTTTAGTTTTTGCGGAAGTCTACGCAGGAAGAATATTGAAAGATGGAGAGGAGAAATTGTATAAGCTGGATCTTGATTCGGAAATTCCGGAAAAAAAAGTTTATCAGTGTTGTAATATTGGGATGTGTTATTTTAGTGTTCGGAAACTTCGGTACGTTATATAATAATATCATATTCTTGTTATTTTATAAACAATCCTCTTTTCAAGATTTGCTGAAATACTTGTTACATATACATGTACAGACAGGCTAGAATAAATAGTTATGTTACGGTTGCTTGACCAAAAAATATTGTTAGGAAGGTCGCAATTTTTATCTATATTTTTCTGAATATACAATACATGTACCTTTTGTTCTTGGGAGGCATATGATTTGTCTTCTGGATTTTGCTGATAGGGTCAGCGCCAAAAAACAGGTCGGTCAGGTAACCGTAAACACGACTACTTTTCTGGCCTTTGGATCAAATATGAATAAAGTAACATTTCATAAACATACATGATGTCTATCAGTGATTCATTTTCTAAAATTAGTGCATATTTTGTTATCCATAAAATCATGTTTCTTGAGTTGTTGATTGATTCCAAATATGGTGATATATGCATTTTGCCGTGGAATATAAAATAATGAGATTCGCATGTTTCTCATTTCTACTGCCGTTTATACATGCTCATTTATTTTATTTACATTGCCTTTACTCATTTTTACTGCTAGATATTTGATACTCATTTATACTACACGTTAGCTTATATTCATTTATACTACACGTTAGTTTGTGTTCATTTATACTATATGTTAGTTTGTGTTCATTTATACTACACGTTAGCTTGTAATCATTTATACTACACGTTAGAAATTATATCCATTTATACTGTTCGTTAGATATTATATCCATTTATACTACACGTTAAGTATTATATCCATTTACACTACACGTTAGATATAATATCCATTTATACTACATGTTAGATATAATATCCATTTATACTACACGTTATATATCATATCCATTTATACTGTTCATTTACTTTCCTGTCATCTTTATGCTTTGCTTAACTTTTTTTTATATGATTTGCTTAAACCCATTTGCACTGACATTGAAACAAGTTGATAGCTCTTCATCGCAGTATTCACATTAAAGCTGGTTTTGTGGTGAAAGTTTCGGAAGAATCCCGCCCCAGTCGCGATTTGTTCTTAAGACATTCGCGTCTGTATCCCGGCTTACTGTCCAAGACCTGAATATTTTACCTTTGAATTATTTAATACCGTTAATGTCAACCGTTTGTACCATTTCCAAAGCGTCCTATAAGTAGATTTTAAATACCTTCAACAATACCTGTAATTGCATGCTTTACTTTTTATATTCTACAACAATATAGTTACAGCGTTCCTTTTGGCGTAAAACATGATAATCATGATAATAGTTTTATTCATGTAAATACAATGAAAATGGCAAATGGCATGTACATGTGCAGTAATAGAATGAAAGGCTAATACGTCATGTTCATCAACAGCGGGGATGACAAAAAAGGGATCCGTATCTCTTATTTCCCCTGTGGTCCCAGAATTGAACCACAATGGTGTTTTCGCTTCATCGTCTTATCAAAGACAACGCTATATAATGGCCGCAATAAGTCTAAAAAAGCCCTGGGGTAGGGTTAGATATGTATTATATCAACATTTTATAATACATGTGTACTCAATGTATATAAGACGTTTAATGTCAGACATTATTGCTATATTTGCATTCATTCAAATGTCAGTTATAAAGAAAAAAACGGACATTACATTGTTCAGAAATATAGTACATTTACAAATACAAGTCCCCGACTGGGAATCCTGGAAAAACGTTTTCATCAAAACAAGAAATTCAATTACAGTGTAAACGACGAATCTGACTAAACAATTTGGAAATCGATATTACTTATATTTTATGCATACCACAGTAATGGTTATTCAACTCACTCATGATTGAATCTTCCGGTATTTCACGTATAATCATAAATTATTTATAATTTCAGGAAAGTACGATAGAAGTTCGTCATACAACCGCAAGGTACGTGCGTATATTAAACAACAACATAGTGTTACTATTGCGGTAATCGTCAGTACAGCATGTCTTTTGTCTCATAACATAAGGCAGGAAAAATACGTCATGTTTAGAGCCGCTTGAAAAAAAATCTTTCGATTTACAATTCGTCGGCTTATTTCTACAACCCCGTGACTCAATTTTTGACAATATCGAGATTTCGGTGTCATATTGTTTCGTCTCGATTAGCTCTTTACAATGATCATACTTACCTGCTTGTAGATCTATCCTAGATAGGGTTAATCCCAATTCCACAAACCCGTGACTCGCTTAAAGTTATTGATGTTCAAAACTTCAAGTGCGATTTTCTCAAAATGGGGAAAATGACATACGGGTTTGCAGAAATAACCCGACAATTTATAAAAGTTTTGAGAAAAGAAAAAATACTTATTATTTAAATTTGATTGCTTCCCTCTCTCACAAGAAAATGTTTTGTTGCATTGTTTCGACAAATTTATAACAATACTTGTAAAGGCATAAATACACGTACATGCAAATTTTATTCAAGGCTTTATGAATAATTCAAATGATACTCGGTCCTAAAGTATGATTAGATAAGTTGTTAACCATGTACATTGTAGTAATATTAATATGCCATTGAATATACGCGCGCCTCTTACATGTCTGGTTGTTACTATGGAAACTTCTATGTATACCGATGAACGATTTATAACAAATATTATGTTTTAAGTTTATTCATGATAGTGGTTATTTTCTTTGTTTACAGTTTTAGCTCAAACGTCCTATAAATAATCATGCTATAAAGAAATTCCGCGAACTTTCGGGACAGCCCTCGTATATGCGTAAAAATATAAATAGGTAGAATGTTGGGCAATTTTGCTTTTTTCTTGAATAAACTATACTACACTATACTCGACTAAAAATAGGATTGGTAGGTCAAAACCTTTTGTTATATTTCTTTTCAATTTTTTTCCTTTCGACCCTAATATTCAACATTTGCAATATGTTGTCAATTAATCAAAAAAGGTAATATCTTTTTAAATCGATACGTGGTGATTATCTTAACGACATTGGTGGGAAATTTTGTTTTGTCTTCAAATAGATACATTTGAAAAGTATCTTTGAAACAAATGTCGCGTGACCTGTATGTATTAGAACGACTAATGAGAAAATGAGAAACATCTGGTAACTGGCATTGATTAGTAATTTAAACTAAAAACAGCATAATTAGGTTCTAATTTTGTGTACAATAAAACCTCAATAATAAAGCCAAAAGAACAGAGCAAAATGGTTTTTATATGTAGATGGTCGCATTATCAAGTATCAAGTTAAATAATATATTTGTAGTAATATAATTACATGTATAGTGGAAAAATTGAAAACCGGTCCAAAAAATAAGTGATCGTTGTAGTAAGGATGTCTTAAAATTTAAGTGGCCGCTGTGCGAGGTTTAACTGTATATATTTGCAGATAAAATGGAGACAATTTGCAGAAAACTTCAGACATAAGCATTTGGTACATTCGCATTTTCGTCACATTTTTTGCACCGTGGCACATAATGTATTTAGCACCATTTGTAATCAGATTAACAATACAAAATGTAATTATCACGTCGTAACTATCATATTAATTGTACATTGTAACACGTTGTGATGTTGCTGAGAAATCACTGACGTAGTCCTTAATTTTGTTGTTATTTCAATACTTATATGTAGTTACTAAATATTTTTACAATTTTTTATAACTGTAATACACATATATCTACACAATATGTACCTTTAGCCTAATTTCCTCACTTATTCTTCATGCAGGAAATTTCCCCATCTATTTGTTCATGTTATAATATAAAAAATAATAGTATTATTACAGTGATAAGCTCATAATAATTGGTCATACTACTAGATATCAACGCATTCTCTCACATTTTAACGCGACTCCCCAAATAATTATGGGGGCTGTTGTACCCGCCACAAGGTGCTTTGCTACAAGATGATAAAATTTACTTACCAGTAAATTTCTCAGGAACTATTTTCAAGCTGGTACTAAATGGCGTGCGGACTGTCCCATAACTTATTGCATTTCTTGAATATCTGGCCGCAACTGTGGTCCAGTGATTTGTGCGCTGGTCTTGTAATCCGGCGATGCGGTTTCAAATCCCGGTCATACCCTTCTATGAAAATTTGACAAAAACGCCGATTTTCATCAAAATGTGGAAGTTACCGGCGCCTTGTAGAAGGGTAAGTTAGTGCTAGTTATTATACGGTTCAGAAAAACTGGTTAGGTGAGCCATCCGTATATAGCTGAAAATTGTTGAAAAACGGCGTTAAACCCAGTGACAATGTCACATAAAACAAGCAAACTTGATTATCTCCCTTAACGATTATTAAAGGCAGTTAATTCTCTCTTTTTCTCCATAGCCAGATAAATACCCCATCAATTATAGCTCAGATTTCCACAAAATCCCACCAGGATGTCTCAATTCAATGTTTGTATGGAAGAACAATATCTTGCTTTCATTTGTCGCGATCAATTACTCGTAAACTTATGATATATGATCAAATGTCGTGTTACATAAGTTTTATTGGTTCTACTCAATTACGCCAAACATGGCATTAATTTACTTTGAACTTTATTGACATTTCTCTGTCGTGGTAGGAAAAGTATCATCCATGTTGAAGGCGTTCAATATTTGATGACGGTTCTTCTAGATTTTTCACGAATGTTGTCAGAGAGCTTGGTAATGCATACTTGAAGACTTGTAACTTAATTATGAGTCAAGGTCGACCTCCAATGCATTGACATTTTAAAATTTCATGAATTTAATGTGAAATTGTGAAACAGATGTTTAATGCCGCACAAATACGTATAAAAGCTAGCCTTACGACTTGAGATATACATTAGCATTTATTGAGAAATGAAACCCGTAGAATATTCAAAATGGTTCAAATCGATTTACAGGAATATAAATAAAGGCTGCTTAAGTTCATTGCAATTATTTTCTATGGTGAATGAACGGTGAAGTGAATGTATGAATTAGATATATGATTATGTTGCAATTTTATAATAGTCTTAATAATTACATGGTAGTGTTCAATAGTATTAATCCAGTGTTTGTTTCATATTTATTCATAGCTACAATTTCCGTCCTTGCTATTTTAGTTTACCCATCCTAATGGTTATATAAATGCTCTGGAGACACAGAAAAGGTGCCGAGAATTAAATCTAGACCAAGAGGAGTATGAATCCACTGTAACCGTAAGATGGAACCGTAATAAGACAGTTCTTTATTGTCCGCTTTATAAAGCGGGAACCACATTCTGGAGACGTGTGTTTATGATTAATAGCGCCAAGAAATATGAAAACACATCAAATCCATATGATATACCGTTTGATCAGGACTACAAATCGGATAAATACTATGTTGGATCGGATTCTTTCAATGCACATGCGCATTTCAACTTCATGTTTTCGAGAAATCCGTACGACAGACTTTTATCGATGTACGTTGACAAGTTGTTAGCACCAAATCCATATTATTGGAAATTAATTGGCCTGCCAGCTATAAAACTTTCTCGCCCGATTATTTTCCAAAAACCTCTTGTATGTGGACATGATGTTACTTTCAAAGAGTTCATTGAATACGTGGTTCATACTTTGAAAAACAATGTCGATATTGACCCTCATATTATGCCTATATATAGAAATTGTCAACCATGTCGAATGCAGTACGACTTCATTGGTACAATGGAAAACTTCCGACAGGACTCGTCCGAAATACTTCGGAAACTAAAAATGAATTCCATCGCCGCTATTTTGAACGCTACCGGAAGTGAACTAGCTGCAGTCGACGCGATCAAAGATACACTTAGTCAACCGTTCGCATTCAGATCAAAGTACTGGCAGTGCATGTCTCTAGAAGATGCTGTGCTTAGAGCTTGGAGGAAACTAATGATTCGAGGACTCATTGGATCAAGTAAACAAGAGGCTTATTCCATAAATGACGTAGCGATTGACAAACATTCATTTACAAAACTAGTAAACCACGCACTTTTGGTACGAAATATGTCAACTTCACGCATGCGCAGGAAATCCAAATGTGACTTAATGATGGATTTTTGGGCAGAAATAGATGATGAACTCATTGGAAAACTACAAAAGCTTTATGCCAAAGATTTTATCTTGTTTCAGTATAGTGATAGAATTGAATATTTACAGTTGTATTGCTAAATTCAATTTCATTTTTCTCTTGACATTTGTGATTACATTATAAGTCATACATTGTCTTTCAGATAGTCTTTGTTTTTATATATGTTGTCTTTTTATATGGGGAATGAAAACAAACTCGGGTACCAGCCTCATTTGAAAAAAAAAACAGAATACAAAAATTGGCCAATGATTTTGCCGCATTCGGTAAGTTTAGCAGTCCTAGACTGAAGAATATGCATGTGGAATTCTTAAAGAGAATTGCGATTATTACGGATAATGTTTAATACAGTACAATGTACTATCTCTACGGAAATGACTTTCAGCCTCCGCGATTGATGAATCGAAATGTTTTGTAGCTATCCAATGCATCATCATACATTTTTCTGTCTGGTACCAACATATTACAATACCAACATAGATCGAGAACCAGACTAGTAAACTTCGTAACAGACATATTTTACTTGTGTTTTATCATGATTATAGATGGTAAACACGATCGATATAATTCTGGAGTATTTCTGAAAACTTAACTATAACCAGCCAATTTTCCACTAGGAATTGATTTGGACGAAGCAGAGGGCATATGTTTTAATCATGTATGATAAATATGCACCATGATAGTTCTTTTATTTTCGTATACATGCAATCAAATTATCCTATCCCAAAACCAGCTGAGGTGGTCGAGTGGTTATTGTCTCTGACTAGTAATCACTAACCGCTGTGAGTTCGAATTCCCTCTGGAACTGCTTAAATTTCCCAAACTGAAATGTTGGTGGTTCTACCCAGGTCTAAGCCTGAGGTCTGCGTCCATCGTTATGCTGGAAAAGTCGCCAAATGACCTTGACTGTTGGTGCGACGTTAAACCCAAAACCAAAAAATAAAAATAAACAAAACCAATAGACTGATTTAATTAAGTGTTTTATTACTATTTATATATATTCCATATTTTGCCGTTCTTATCTAAATGTGTCAATTACTCAAAACTGTGCAAACAACAGAAAAAGGACTAGTTGTATCTTAATATCTAATTGTGTCTCGTTACGATTTTCATAGGCGGGTACATGTATATGGTAATTGTTGACGAAGTACACCCATGTAATAACAACAAAAAACGTTCTATGGTGTCCTTGGTAGGTTGCTTGGTGTCCTATTGCTTAAAACTTGTTCTTTAGGATGACAGTCGTTATGTTGTGTAGCTATCACTCCAGAACATCATAAATCATTTCCCAGAAAAGGCCGGTCAACAAGATCGAGACAAATCTACGCTAGAAAAAGTCATGTTTACGATTACTTGACCATAGAAACTATGGTAGGTACGTCACAAAACTTTGCTTTTCTTTTTTTCTAAACAAACTTTATATACTTTGGAGGTACAATTCATACCAAAATATTTGTACCTTGGATTTTTCCGTTAGAAACTTTTAAGTCTGAGGCAAATAAAGTTACCCGGGTACCGTAAACGAGACTATATTTTTTCTGGCATATCCTCCCTGACGATGCGGTATTAATTTGTTTTCGTTTTGGTAAACTACCAACAGTCGTAATTCCCGATCGTAATACGTCGTGAAAGGTTTTATTTCTTCAATAAACCCGCGTACACAAGTGTTGAACCTTTTAATACGGCGCAAAAATATTATAGTTAACAATCGTTGAACGATGTAAATTTAGTAACTTTCTACTTGTTTAGGAGCGGGTAATAGTACTTTCACATTAGATCACAGAAACACTTAATACCTTTTTTATGGTATGCAGTTATATATGAATATATCGCTACTCAGTTTTTATCAACACATCATGATTCTAAGTTCATAGACAGTTTTATGATTTTTTATCAAGCGCGCGTTCGAAGTTTTGCGCGTAAAACAATTAACGATTAATGAATAAGTAGCCGCGGTCGTGGTCCAGTGGTTAGTATGCTTGACTTGTAATCCGGCGATCTGGGTTCAAATCCGGGTCGCTGGTCATACCCTTCTATGAAATTTTGACAAAAAAAGATTTTCTCCATATATGGAGATGTTTCCGGCTCTTTGTGGAAGGGTAAGTTATTACCAGTTAGGTGAACCAGCCGCCGTATATAACTGAAAAAATGTTGCAAAATGGCGTTAAACCCAGTGAAAAATAATGCATGTACATGAATTTATACAGTATATCAAAGCACATGTAATAACACACCATATACCACACATACAATATATACTGTATGTTAAATTATAATGTTAAATTATACGTGCTGAATTCGGACATGAAAAAATGATTCTTAAAACATCATACCCGCAGATGGTGCGCTGACCAATCGTTCACACCGTTGTTGAAATCGACCAGACCACTAAATATTCTACAGGATTGCTGACGGGAAATATTCGTATGTACTGAATCTAGGTGTCTGACATTTGTGTTAATCGTGTTATGACGTGTTGATCTAATTACATGTTATTTATCCACCATCAATGACGTTCCTGACACTTTATAAACTCATATTTTTTTCACTATTTTTCTCGATACATTAGATCATTATCAGATTACTAGTATATTGTTTCATTTGTAACTATTTTGTTTGAATCTAAAGGGAATGGGTTAATAGCTATATTGGCAATTTTCGAAATGCATAATTTGATATGTTACTAATGCATGGATCATTTACAGTGGCTGCCTTAGTCACTAGATTCGAACCAGTGCATTCTTCTGGAACAATGTACTTAACATAAATGATGGCATATTACCTCTAAGCGGATCCTGGGATCAGGGGAATTTAATATAATTTTGTTTGGATCCGACGTTCTAGCGCTTACACATTTAGTCAATTTTTTATATGTTTTTTTTTATTATTATATGCGACAGATATAAAAAACAATCATATAATAATTGCATGATTACGTAAGTCCAGCCTTCCATCCCTTCCCTTTGCGCTCCCCTGGGTGACTTACTCCCTTACTTTCCCATTCCCCTATCTTGCCCTTCTGATACCTTTTTTCCTAGTCATCTCTCTGTTTCCTGGCTTGTATTTATTGGTGCAAACGGACGATCAGAGAGCGGAAACTTATCGGAGCCAACGAATAAAAACCAACGGACAAGTACTTACAGGTGAAAACAACAAAATCTAAGGTTGATTCTTAAAAATGAAGATTATATATGAGGTTAAATATTTGAATATAGAAACATTATAAAGGAATAGCCAATACACACTAAAGGATGATATCTAAAAGGTGCATACAGATAATAATTCTAAGGGAGATGACTTACAGGATCAAACAGACAAGTGAGCATTGCATGACCGCGCGACCACATACACGCATCATACAGATGTCCGTCCCTCGACACCGAGGGAGGATAAAAACGTAGATGCAATACGAAGACCTGTAGAAACTAACTTGAGCCCCTTTTTTTCTACATTTTATACGACCGAGTCAACACTAGGAAAATGTTTACAAAATTTGAATAATAATATGCTTCAGGTGTGATTTCATGTTTAGTAATATGCCTGTAGCACCAAATCAATTCAAGCATTCAACGGCGCTTCACTTTGTAATTTACAATCTGTTGGCAAAGTTTGGTAATATTCGAATCATCAATTTAATTAATATTAATGAAAATGTGCAATCTTAGGTGTTGTTTTACCTCTCCTTAGTCAATACGTGTACCTCCAGGGCATAATATATACACACCGTACAAATCCATATCCGTTATTAATGCGTTTCACACCTTTCAGTAGTCATAATGGTCATCGTTTAATCAAACTGTAAAGAACATAGCTTATAGAACGTTGTATTTAAAGCACAAACTTGCATTTTCTTCTTTAATCTCTATCATACTCTCAAAAATAAATAAATCTGAAGCAAGTTTCATATCTAATTCAATAGAACATTCACAGACCTTTTCAACAATATATTTAGTATTGTCGCGCAACAACTGGCTTACCCAGAACGTGGTTTATTTAATATGGACGAAATTCGTTCAAATCATCCAACTGCAAGTTTAAAAAGCTTTATTTTTATACACCAATATCACTGAAGGAAAAGTCATTCTACTAACTGAGAAGCAAACATTTTTTTAACAAAATACGCATAATATTACTTAAGACAGAATAGTCTCCTCCTTTAGATTTACGAAATATAAATAAATAAACATCTTGATATAAAACAGGCAATATATTTAACATCAATATATAGCCATCAGGACCGTGAGGTGCAAGGTACTATATTTTTGCGAGATAACTGTCGTTGGTCCAATCCAACCCAAGACACGTTTTCCGTGTATTTTATTTATATCTCTGATACGTTGTATAATACCTTTTTTTCTTAAATATATGAAGCATGATTTCAAAGAAACAGAAAGAAAAAGATCTTATATTATAAAGTCTAATTTAAAAAGTCTTGTCATTCTTTATCAGAAACTTGAATCTTGATGCATGCTTATGTATACACCATTGCTTACATAGGTGAAAATGTTGATGGTGTAATGAAATTGCAATATAGCATGAAACAGCCATACGATGTCATCGATTTAAACCATAAATCGATGACATCAAGTAACCCGATCTTAAAGCAATAACAATCCTTCAATATTGTAAAATGCCTCAACACAACCCTCAAACGATATAAATTACAAACAAAGCACGCGCAACAAACAATACTTGCAAATTTATTCATACAACACAGTGAGTTGTAACTGCGCTGAAAAAATACAACCTTTAAATCATATAAATACATACAATCGAAATACATGCAGTCGAACCTCTCTTATCCGAACCTTTCCACTGTGGAATCCTCCCTAAGTCGAACACGTCAGCTGATCCCGATTTTTTATTATGTATGTATTGATACACTTTTTGAATTAGCAACCTTTGTATTCCGAAAACCTCTCTAATCCGAACATTTTTTTGTCTGTCCGAGCAAGTCAGAATTAGAAAGATTCTACTGTATATAGTTAAGTAGGATAGTATAAGAATATTTTATGTATGAATAAATACATCAACAATTAGTTTAAAGAGAGTGAAACAATACAGCTTACACATACTCATATATACGAACTTGAATCATGTATTGAGCAATTAAAATAAGACTTTCATGCACAAGATATTTTGAACAAATGAAAAGACTGCTGCCTGGATGATTCAGGTTTAAAATGATATATACGAAAGAAAAAAAACTCTGGAAAACTTCATCATCGTGTCACAACGAATAACAACACGAATAACTATCATCTTCCACAGACATGAACCAAATAGCAATAAATGCAAATTCTCTGGGGGCAAATGACGGTATTGTCATCATCATTTTACGTTATAATTATGTGATAAGCATTGTAGCTTACATTTTTAATATCAGAAGCAGCCATACGAAGAGAACAGTATGTAACTGATTTGAAGTGTAAGAATTAAAGGGAAGTAAATGTGGAAATATTGTTTGAATGAGTAGCTATTTATGTCAAGGTTGTCTCCCTTGATTTTTGTCCAAGTTTTTTTTCATTATTTTTCATGCATTCAATTTTCATTAATTCTTTTCTCGACACAAGAATATGAAATATTCAGAGATAGATAGTCTGTGTTCGAAGTAGTTGAATTGCTTCATAAATGAGTCCAGAGATATAAGAGTATAATAACTCCAAATAAGTACTTAACACAATCTTCTTTTGGCTTAAAAATACAACATTTTATTGTCATTTTTTCACAGGGGTTTAAGTCTCAGCGACAGCCAGTGTCATTTGATGACTTGCCATACTCCTAAAACAACAGACCCTCCGTAAGTCAACCGGTCAGCTTCCTCACGGTGGCGAGGAATTGGTGATTACTACTCAAGGAACAAAACCGCTCGACCATGGAAGCCCCTCATTACCAGTTAAAATGATTTTTTTTTGATAGCAAAGTGTTCAAATGAGAAAAACACATTTAAAGATAGTAAAATCATATTTTTGTCAAGGTATGTTTCATAATCATGAAAAAAGAAGAAAAAAAACATATTAACAATTAAAGGTAATATTTACTATTTTAAAAAGATAAGTACACAATTTTGCAAGTTTATTTAGTAATCATTCATACTCTTATTAATTTTCATGTAATACCACTTGTTAAGTGTATTAATACGTACAATGCACACTATCCCACGCAGCACTCTTTGGGCAAAATTATGTTGTTGTTGTTGTAGTTGTAGTTGTTGTTGTTGTAGTTGTAGTTGTTGTTGTTGTTGTAGTTGTTGTAGTTGTTGTAGTAGTAGTAGTAGTAGTAGTAGTAGTAGTAGTAGTAGTTGTTGTTGTTGTTGTAGTTGTTGTAGTTGTAGTTGTTGTTGTAGTTGTAGTTGTTGTAGTTGATGTAGTTGTTGTAGTTGTTGTTGTTGTAGTAGTAGTAGTAGTAGTAGTAGTAGTAGTTGTTGTTGCTGTTGTTGTTGTTGTTGTTGTTGTTGTTGTTGATGATGATGATGTTGTTGTTGTACAGTGTCGTACAGTGAAAAAAAATCATTCTGTTGAAGATGGGAGATTGTTGATGGAGAGAGGGCCGCTCTGGAGAGGTCGCACTGTATGTGTACATTTTGATGAGACAGCGGACGACATAATCAAAATCTAAAGCATAGTTTACAACTTTTTCCTCTGTAATGTCTCGGTTATTTCTGGGAACATGATGCGTTATATTATGTATCACAAAATTTAAGACGGGGGTGATTCATTTCATGTTACGTACGTGGGTGAATTATTGAATAATAAATTAACCTTGAACGTGTCAAGAAAAGTAATCTTATTATTGACATTCAAGCCAGATTATTGAACTTCACAAGTACAAGTTAGCTTCTGTTACCCGTTGGTGGGATAATAGCTTCCGATATCAAATAAAGTTCAAAACTTACTTTTTATCTACAGTTTCACATTACATCTGATGTTTACAAATATTTCCACTCAGTGGGTAGTTATCTTAAGACTCATTGCGTGGGTATCCTGTACCGATATCGTCTTCGACAGTAATAAAACTATAAATAAATCTATAGACCGTGTATTACATAATGTCATTCCCACAATGTGAATGTATTCGCTTATGAATTAAAGCTCAAATTACTGTCATACAGATTTAATTGTTTTATTTGTTATTTAACGATCCATTCAACATCTGTGGTCATTTCAGACCCGCCCCAAACAGAGGGGAGAGGATACAGGATTAACAGGTACATATAATCACTACTCTTCCTGGGTACACCTCCCGCTCCTTTATCGTGCCTGGTGTAATGCACCGATACACGGCTAAACCGTTTCCTGTGATTTCCTAAACACCGTACTGGGTTAAGTAGTGGAGTAGGGGGACACAGAAATATCGGAAGCCAGAGCCGAGATACGAACCTACGACCCTTTGATTTCGATTGGTAATCAAGCGCGTTACCCGTTACCTTTGGACTACCGCGCCACCCCTTTTCCTACAGAAAATTACCGCAACAATCCGAGTACAATATTGAACTTGGATAGAATGTGGATCGACAGAAGATGTGGAAAGATTTTCACATTAATAAAAAACATCTTGACGAATAAGTACATCGTATAATTAAATATCTCTCACTCTTCACTGTTAACATGTTACACAGACTGTGTCCGCTGATGATATATTTTATCAATATTGTCCTAAGTCAATCCAAAGATGGTTTAAAACCTAAGTTGATTTTTAAAAATAATGGGTGTAATGTTCATTTACAATAGTATATAAGCTGTTGATTTCAGACTCAATAACGTCTTTCTAACTGACGTAATGTCATTCTGGTTTATATGATAGTTGCTCATTACCTGGGATATTTCAGTAATGCCATACGCCTGTATGATTAGACTGGTAATCAAACTTACTTAATTGCTTGAGTGTTTAAATCATTAAACAGACAGATAAGATCTGTTCTCGTCATTTTTCACGAAATTCTTGTACTTAAGAAACTCAGAAAACATTCGGGTCTTTTTATCATTACTCACATAAACAAAAAAAACTCGCGACAAAAATTTTGCTGGGTCGAGTTTCATCAAACCGTAAATTACAGAAAACTGAAGGTTTATATAACCACAAAACACATAAACACAGTCCTGAACATTCTGACTAGGTTTACCCATCCTAAGCTAAGCTGTCGTTTAAATTATTCGGCGGAGAACAGTGGAAACCCGCTAAACTGGTTCCTCTATAAACAGTTTTCCCTTCTAAATCGGCAAAATGTTCTGGTCCCGACTTCATAAATATATAATGCAAATATTCCCTCTAAACTGGCATCCACTTTAAACCGACCAAATAACATAGTCCTGGGTTTAAAGGGGGTTCTACAATATATTAGATCAAGAGGACACGAGTTTGAATTTCGGATGGTGAACACGTGTCTCCGTGACGATTTCGATGATGATATTTATCTAAGATCGTTTATCTCATACCCTGGTTCAAGCTTCATTAGAGAATTGGTCAGTGGTTTAGAGCGAACCCTTGGCTTTGACAAGAAAACTTGTAACTGGAAGATGCTTAAGTTGACTTTAATACCATAACACGTAAACGAAACAAAACTTATGCATTGTTATTAATTAGATATCAAAAACGGTTTGGTTTGTTTTAAATAAATGCATCTACACCCTACACTCAGGTAGTGATTATGTATTGTGTATTTGATTCATAATACAAATGTATTTTCAAAACTGATTGTCTGCGCGCCTTTCAGTCGGCTTATGGTTTATTCCATTTCCAAGAAAAGAGACAAGTTCAGCCAATGTTTGTATACAGAAGAATGAAACACAAAGGTTTAACTGTTAGCACGGTCATGGTATTATTGTATAACATTTAAATCATTTTGAAATTGCAACAGGATGTCATTTCCTTCATAGTACTCTTCATTATTCATTTCTGACAATAAAATGCAGGATTATGGATACAACCCACGATGAGTCGACAATTCCATTTGTTTGTTAGAACTTGTGGTCAGAGCTTATCACTTCATACGTATCTCTATGACTCGATGAACGTAATTATCACCCCCTGCCAAGTAGCTGTTTCATAAACTGCTTGTACTAGTGCTTAATTTAGTAAAACCTCGATAATAAGACCACCACTGGGACTGATCAAATCTGTCTTTATATAAAGGTGGGTCTCATAATTTAGATGGAACAAAGAGGAAACAGTAATAAACGGTCCGAAAATAAGCGGTCGTTATAATGAAGTGGTCGTAATGCTAAGGTGGTCCTGAGTATGGTTTTACTGTATGCACATTCAAGCATTTTAAGAAGAATTGTTACAAATAAATAATTCTTATTTGTTAAGTAAGTCGATATTCAAGGATCAACCAGGTTACAATTAAAGAAAGCTACTTTATTACATGTTGTTTTTTTGTATTCAGCGAGCCGAATTTCTGAACGTTCATCTTGTATTTTATAGCACTGGTAGAAAATCATTGAATACATTTGGATGATTACCAGGTGGGCTTTTAATATACTCAATCCAACATTTACTTTGAATACTCAATTTCTGTGTGTAGATCAATTATTGTAAAACATAAGAATTAATTCACTTATTTAGGTACTTCCAAGAATCGATTTTTAAAGTGGACGTTTAGAAATTCGAGTGTAATTTGTCAAAATTGTTTTACACAATATACGGTGCATTCTTTAGTGCACTCAAATAACAAATGCATGTTCGTAGTGTTCACGGTTTCTAATACAGTAAAACCTCATTCAACAACAACCTCAGTAATCAAACTACCTCATTATAACGACCGCTTATTTTTGGACTGGTTTTCAATATAATCTTTTTTGAACATCAACCTTAATTATGAGATTTCAATATTAAGACCGAGTTGGTCCTAAAGTTGATCGTAATATCGATGTTTTACTGTTTAAATTTCCATAATCCGGCGCAGTAATATTAAATTGCGTATCAAATATCAATATTTAATAGCTTAATTCATATTTATTTAATATATTCTCACAAACATCTTTAATATTTGCAAAACCATTATATCAATATAGATCGGTGCATACACCAGTCGCGACATATATTCAACATTTGGTTTGATTATTTGGATATTATGCTAATACAGTTTATTTGTCGACTCTCTATTTGCAAATTTGAAAATATATGTATAATTTTTTTGAGACGTCTTTTATGAAGTTGCCTATTAGAATTGTTTATCCCACAATACGTGACGCTACAAACTTACGTAACACATCACTCCTTCTGCACAAACTGCGCATTTCAGTACATACAACTCATTTGATTTCGTAACAAGATGTAAAACACCTTTTTTAATAAAAAAAATCATACACTTTTCCACCTGTTTTCGTCCTATGAAATCGATAAGTTGATTATCATCAGCGCATGACGTCTTCTGTATGTAGACTAAATATTCTATTATTTCAACAGTGATCGTTCTCATAGCCTGACTAGTGTATTGTGAATGAGCAGCGAATCACCACGCGTTTATTATACCAGTTCTCTTCGTCTACTTGTGTTTCTCAATTTATTGTTGTAGTCCGACACGCTTGGATATTGACATTCGAACAAGAGAATTTTATATCCCTTTTCACTGTTATAACGCGGTAGTGTTAGCACAAGGGCTTATTCTGGGGGTTTTGCGATTTTGCGACAATCGACATTATTCCGTCCAATTTACGAGACTAAGGGAACGGATTAAGGAGTTTAGAAACCCTACTGGGGTTATATTGTTATTGAAAGTTGACATCGAGATTGAAGCGATTAGTGGTACATAAAACAGAGAAAAATGGAGTACCGAACAGGGATATATTTTATTTTGCAAATTTTTGGATTTTCTATAGTGGCTTGTGAAAAACGTGCATCTGTAGGAAATATTGACAATGCCCCAAAGTATGGAACTTATCCGCACAAATGCTCAAACGATCAATTTATGGACCCGTGTAAAGCGTGTAAGTACCTTTAATAGTAATTATATGTTATATCGTAAAATTTACGAAACTTCTAATTATGTGAGACGAATCTGTCCGCATGTGATGGTGTACTCAAATAAGAAGATATTTCATTCGCTTCCAGTTTAGTTCGTAATTGGAATTCTAATATAAAATTATTCTAAATTTTATACATTAGATATGTATCATGTATATAAGCTTCCAAAGAGTAATTTTAGAATTCATATCACATATTTTCTGTGTAAGAAATGTAACCTTACATTCATATCATTTACATTGTTACCTGTGATATTAAGACTACTTCATATTTAATGTGTAAATACCCTTAACATGTGAGGACAATGTAAACCTGTCAGTAGTCAGTGTAACATCTTTTAACCAACCTACAATAGGGATTTATACGTTTACTCTAAGTTTACTATCAAACAGTTTTATGTGACCGAAACTATCTATCAACAAACAAGAAGTTCACATCGTAAGAAAACGAACCCGGGATATGGCACGAACGATTGGCTGACAATTGTATGAACGGACATAAGACTGACCATTGTATGAACGGACATAAGACTGACCATTGTATGAACAGACATAAGACTGACCATTGTATGAACGGACACAAGACTGACAATAGAATGGACGAAGATAGACTGACTATAGAATGCATAATGCAGGGATAGATTGACCATAGAATGGACGGATATTAGACTGACCATAGAATGGATGGACATTGGACTGACCATAGAATGGACGGATATTAGACTGACCATAGAATGGACGGATATTAGACTGACCATAGAATGGACGGACATTAGACTGACCATAGAATGGACGGATATTAGACTGACCATAGAATGGACGGACATTAGACTGACCATAGAATGGACGGATATTAGACTGACCATAAAGTGGACGGACATTAGACTGACCATAGAATGGACGGACATTAGACAGACCATAGAATGGACGGACATTAGACAGACCATAAAATGGACGGAGATAGACTGACCATAGATGGACGGACATTAGACAGACCATAAAATGGACGGAGATAGACTGACCATAGATGGACGGACATTAGACAGACCATAGAATGGACGGAAATAGACTGACCATAGAATGGACGGAGATAGACTGACCATAGATGGACGGACATTAGACAGACCATAGAATGGAGGAGATAGACTGACCATAGAATGGACGGAGATAGACTGACCATAGAATGTACAAAGGTAGACTGACTGTGCTATGATAGTAGCAATTCCCATTTATTTGATATCAAGATCATTACTGTGTGTCAGATAACGTTAATACGAGCCTTCAACTTCGACTCGCTAGACCGTATACGTCTATATCAATGTAGGATTAGCTTAAGACAGTGTTATTTGGTTTTAATAGTTATGAATGTAGTATTTAAAATGCATGCTAGACATTGACAAAATGATAATCTTCTGCATTCGTGGGTTTTTCATTCATAATTATTCACGCCTTCTTTTATAACTCGGTATTAAATTCAATATTGATTAAGTTATTAACTCGTCGCGTCAGCTTTAAGCTAACATTCATTGATACCTGATCTAAACAGAATGTTAACACCTAGGGGAAAATATGCCAGTCATGTCTGCCGGTCTATACATTACCACGTCCAAATGATGTTTTAAGATATATTTAATTACGAATTGACTAAAAGAACTGATGTCATAATTTTAAGCAGTCTTTTTGGAACAGAACGAATAATTACTACTGACATGGGTGTTAATTTTCTGTTGTTGTTGTTTTTAATCAATGTTGTAGCTGATGACGATGTTGCTTGTTGTAGAACCATATTTGAAACGAGGCTCATTTAATGGTTAGACAGATTCGCCTCTGATGAAGACGTTCATGATTCACTTCTGCATTTGCTATTGAACCGATATGTAATCTAGCTTTTCTTAATTATAGCCACCCCTCATTTATCGATTACCTCAATAGTCCAACCACCTCATTATGACGACCATTTATTTTAGGGTCGGTTTTCAACATTCCCCATGTAATTCAACATGGTAATGTTACCACCTTAATATTAAAACCGATTTATTAAGTCCAAAATATGGTAATATATGGTAATATCAATAGTTTACTGTTTTTTTTCTGTAAGAGTTAATTGTTGCCTTCAATATCCACCATAGTGCATTACTTAAACGTTATTTTACGAGCTGATGTCACCTCTATGTTTGTGATTTTGCACGTGTATTTATACATACATATTATACATTCTCTACTGATACATGTAATATTTTCTAATAAAAAGCATTCTGATGTCTGTATCCATGTGTACATCTTCTTTGTCGGCATCTGGTCTTATCAGATACATTCGTTAAACTATCATTAATTTCCTTAACTTTTAAAATACCTAGTTCTTTTATCTAAGTACTAAACATGTGTATATCTAAATTAAAACTTCACCGCAAGATCTAAAAATTGTACAATATTTAATAAGCTGAAAATAAAAAGACAATTAATGTATCTGAGATGAAAGTCACTGAATTACAGCTTTTAATCATTACAGTTTTTTAAGAAAACCGTTGAATAAATTTAGTTAACAAGATACGTATGTGTGGCTTGTTTAATCAGACGTTGTCTGAAAGTTCGGTTTCAATTGAAGCAGACGTAACTATGTAGCTTAGTACAATACGGTAAACCATTAAGTTGTGAAGTTCCGTCTGCGTGATTCTTGACATGGATACGTGTAAGTAATGCTTTGATTACCATGATTATCCGTTGTCAAGTAGATACAACTACCTATAAAACGAATGATTCCATAATTTCAAGATATATGCATGTGTATATACACAAACTTGACAGACATCTAATGTGTATGGATATGATTGTCTTCACTGAGTAAAGACATACATCACACAAACTTGACGGACATCTAATGTGTATGGATATGATTGTCTTCACTGAGTAAAGACATACATCACACAAACTTGACAGACATCTAATGTGTATGGATATGATTGTCTTCACTGAGTAAAGACATATATCATACAAACTTGACGGACATCTAATGTGTATGGATATGATTGTCTTCACTGAGTAAAGACATATATCATACAAACTTGACGGACATCTAATGTGTATGGATATGATTGTCTTCACTGAGTAAAGACATATATCATACAAACTTGACGGACATCTGATGTGTATGGATATGATTGTCTTCACTGAGTAAAGACATATATCATACAAACTTGACGGACATCTAATGTGTATGGATATGATTGTCTTCACTGAGTAAAGACATATATCATACAAACTTGACGGACATCTAATGTGTATGGATATGATTGTCTTCACTGAGTAAAGACATATATCATACAAACTTGACGGACATCTAATGTGTATGGATATGATTGTCTTCACTGAGTAAAGACATATATCATACAAACTCTAGGTTATAATCACGCATAATTATCTTAACATACCATAGATATGCTACTACAAAGAAACATATTGTAGTGCTATCACATTTATTTCTCGATAAACTGTCTATTAGTCTAACATTATACTTACCAACTCCATTTTAACTGACCTTAATTTTAAAGCAACCCATAATTTAGTATCATAAAGAATATTCATGCGCGGATTTATTAGCGGGGGCGGACCGGCGTGCGCCCACCCCCCACCTAAAAACATAAGTATAAGTGCAGATTGTATCCATATTGTACATAAACATCTTAACTTTAACCCTCCCAACCAAAAATACTGTCTCCGCCCCTGATATTCATTGAGTGTATTTATGAGTATGCCTCAAAATTCATTATGATTATTTTTAAACATGTATTCTACACTCTGGACCTGAGTAAGAGTGTAAGACTTACGTGAGAATCGAAAGTATACAATTTCTAATCATCTAATTGAATCAAAATTCCTTAAAAATAACTACATGACATTCATTGACTTATGAACAGAGGGGTATGTATTGCCTAGGGTACACAGGGGTATGCCTTCGTAACAAGATCCATCGATAAGTCTTTTTACCGCGTTCAATCATCGTAGACATATCACTCTGGTATCAAATAATTATAGAATCCTATCATTATTTCAATCAGTACAATTTGCCTGTGTTATTGCATAAAGATGTACGAAAAACGGTTTCTCTGGCTGGGTACACGATCATCAAAAATACAATCAAATCGCTGCTATCTGTTCCGCGCCTTAATCGCTCCATCTTTTGGCATTTTCCCACAATGCACTTGTACGAAATCATTTCGCCGCCATTTCTCACAGAAACGCTACTTTCGCTTGTATATTGTATGTAACGTTCATGCACATTCTTTTCAATCAGCGCTTGAGAAACGTATTTTTTGTCATTATTGATGAACTGTTTTTATACCCCGGCGTAAACATATCCGGGTTCGGAATTTAGGACGGGTAATGAACTTTAAAATAACTAGTTTTATTATTAATATAATGATTATAATATTATAGTTGTTCCGGCTTGATTTGTGTACATCCACACTGTACCAACTGAAGTCTCATCATACGAGCTTCTCCATGTTCTGTTTAACTGAATCACTTTCTGCATCACAATTTTTGCAAACCGAAAAAAATATTAAATGTCGCGCCTAATAGACTCTGCAAAATCTATGGTAGAATATAACGATTACAAACTTCAGTAAAGCCTTGATAATAAGACCACCTTTCGGATAAATAGGGTTTTTTTAATTGAGATGGTTAAAAACTTAGTGGTTTTTATAATGCACCGATTATCCCCTTTATATATTTTACTGCACGCGAATACTCAGCTGTTTTCTAAAATGATACCCCCGATCAGGTGTCAATAGTTCCTTTTTTATCGTCAAATTAGAACTTTTCTAGAAATTAATCATTTCCCCTGTAGGCACTATTACAACCTGCTTCCTGGAAGGATGACGTAGTTGTAGTTTAATTTTTAATCTCTTTAATACCTGGTCTGTATCATATAATCACATCTCTGAACTTTGTGATTATAATTTTATGTATATAATTATGTACAGTCAAAGCTGTGAGCAAAGGCCACTCTTAGGAAAGACAAAATTCGTAGGTCAGTCACGGTTTTTCAAAGAATGACCTTTATTCACAGGATGGTCTTTATTCTGGGGTAGCCGTAAACACAGGTTTGACAGTACCTGGTTGTTAAGTGGTGTTCATCTACGTTTCGCAGTTTCGTTTATGGATGCGCAGTAAAAGAATTATATAATGACCACCTATGGGACAAATCATCCTTAACACTGAGGTGGTCTCATGATCAAGTTGAAATATAAAGAAAATGTGGAAACCAGGTTTCAAAGATGAATGGTCGTTGTAATGAGGAGGCCGCTAAAAGAGGTTTTACTGAATTTACGCGCTGACAGAATTACGTTTCATGTTTGATTATCGTTACACGGTGATGAAGCTATTTCGATGATTTTGCCTGATATAATTTGCACGTTATCAAATAGTGCTTCATATTTTATGTAGACAATAAACTGAAAATCAATATCAACGACCTTTGGGGGCCACATATGTCACACTAACATGCACGTCAATGTATCAAACGTTATTTCAAAATACTAGATCTAATAATATATGACATAAGAATGCATCATGGCTTTATCATTCGGAACAAACTCTGAATTGCAAACGTTGTGTTTTTTTGTAATTTATACTGAATTCATAACCATTAGACTGTATGAGAAAAGCAACGACATATCTTAAAGTTTTCAAATATTAAATATTGCTAATAAATTACCGCATCTCATCAACACACGAAACTGTTTCGAATTTTCATAGAATGTAACACTTTTCATTTGAAGTCTATTCTTTTTTATTTAAATTTGTAATTTTATACTCCACACACCTTTACTTTCTCTATACTTCTCACTTTGTTAGTAAAACTATTTTAACAGGAAGAGATGATAAACCCACCAAAAAACAAACAACCACGAACTCTTATACGATGTATACGCCACTTGAAAATGATAAAATTCGACTCAAATTTGCACCTGTTTCTTTTTGTGTTGTATTCGCTTTCACTAATATTTTAGGTCACTTTAGTTCGTTGTAAGTTTGTATTTGAGATGATACAAGTAGTTAAACTCACTTTCGTTCGGCACACTTCGGACATCCACGTCTAATTTTGGCTTTAACTGGTAAGTCGAACTATTCGCAATTTCCCGGATACAATATCGACATATATGACTACCCCTGTATGACAAAAAAAACGCTTGTCCAGTTTGTGTTTCATTACAAACATTACAAACTTTTGTTTGTTTTATACTGTGCACTACTGAAAGCAAAATGTTACCCTGCGTGAAGGACAATTCCGCAATGAAATCGCTTGACAGTCTTCGACAGCCGCCATTTTAAAAACTTAATTGTTCGGAAGTAACAACTTCTTAGTAGTACATCGTTAGCCGCATCGGCCATTTGTCATCCGGAACACCTCGGAACACCTTGATGATATGTTATTATGATTCGAAACAATTTTTGAAATACATTTTTTGGCCATTTTATATTCAATTAATATCACTTGAAATGAAAAGAAAAATGTTTTCATGGAACAAGTGTATCTGCGTTGCATTTCATACTAAACTGGTTATGTTTTGTAGGCTGCACCCGGATCTAGTTTATCGTAAACAGAACACAGTATATGAGGTCTAATTATCTCTTGACAATTTAAACCACATAAAATCTGCATTATGACTAAGCGGATCAAATGTGCCCGGTTTTTGAAAATAATAAATTACAACATGACGTGTCTGTAAGCTAAAACTACGCTACCGTCATTGTCCGTCATTACATGAGTAATACTTGGCTAAGGTCCATTAATTGGTACCCAGGCGACGAACCATATGAAAGAAATACATACAGTTATATGAAAATTTTCAGATGCAAAATGCATGTACTTCGTTTATTCGGATTATACTTCACGTTTATCTTAATACACGAAGCCAGTACACACCAATGGAAAGCCGGAAGTGGTTGCCATCACGACTGCACGTGACCAAACTTCTCACTATCTTTTGAGTAAAATTAACTGCTAACTTTTTAAGCTATGAAGTTTATTAAACTATATTAAATTACATGCACTAGACGTCAATCAAGGACAATAAATGCCAAGTTGTCCGTAAAATAAATATCAGACAACGATAAAAACAAGACGTGATATCAACGGAACAATATTTTCTGTTATTTTGTATCCGTAAACTAATCCTGTGATAGCACTGACAGATGCAATCCTTCTGCATTGCTGTAATACTAAAATAACAAACTGGGTGCGTATTGTGCAAAAATAATGCATATCTTCAAACAAGACAAGTTGATAACTTTGAAAAAATACAGTGCAACCTCTCCGAAGCAAATTACAAATGTATGTTATTGTTGAGAGGTAGTTACACTAGAGAGGTTAAACTAATAGTTAAATCGTACAGTGGGAGGGGAAAATCATGCTGTTGTTGAAGGGAGGTCGTTGCTCAAGATAGGGCCTCTCTGGAGAGGTTGCAATGTGCTTAGCTTGAAATATATATGTCAGACTTCAAACATTATTATAACATTTCTGTTAAACTAACAATTGTTTGCATTGTTACCCACGCTAGACAGTTAAGTAGTCGGCTTATTCCCAGCACTTACAGCACACATATACTTAAAGTATTACCACCTGTATCAAAGTGTTACTTCTAGATTTGTTCTAGTTACGTAAGTAGAACAACGCTTGTGCTGTTTCTTGATGAACGACTCTCTGTAAAATAGTTGCTGATAAAATAATAAGTCTCGGACTACAGTAAATCATTATTGTAGAATTACTCGTGGAAAGAAAAACGGAAACGATACGGGCGCTAGCTTAATTGACGTCCTAAGAATGCATGATTCATATGTTCCCCGCCCGTATGCATAATCGGGATTACATGGCATTTGGTCACGTGACTGAGAATACATTGAATAATAATCATTGGAATATCTTATAATAACATGCTGACAAATCGGTTAATGAGCCACTAAGCTTGGCTCTAAATGACACGTACCATCAATATGTTGTTAGTATTTTGGTTGAATTTTAGCCCAATCATTGCCAATAAAAATTCAAAATAAAGATATTTGTCCTATAGAGAAGCATAAATAACATTAAGAACAAAATTATGCAGATGGGTATTCTTTGGTCAGAAATCAACTTTAACTGACAATGTTTATACAAACCCTTAAAATCCTTCAAAAGTGCGCCATATTCATGCGCTGTTTTAAGCTTAAATGTTTTGAAGCTATTATTATATCGAAACTTATCGAACATGCATATTGTTCCTAAAAAACTTACTACTTCAAAGTTTTTATTATTTTATTATTTTGATAATTCTTAGATTTTGGTTAGATTATCGCTGTGTCTAACTTTCTGTCTTTGCGAGGCGCATGCGTAGTTCCAACATTGGGCAACTCTCACTCGAGACTGGCGAGGAATATTTGGATATTACCAATCAGAGCACAATCGCGTAGTTTACGGAGTTTTACGAAAATACCCGATGTTTACCGATTACAATAATAAATGTCAACGTAAATCATGCTTTTTTAGTAATAAACAAATATCTAGAACGTTGCACACAGTATATTCTGTAAAATAACATGAATGTGGAAAAGGGAAAAATGACTGTGGCGGATTAAATAGATTTAATTTACGAAACAATTTGTTTGGTCTGCAGTAAATACCTGCTACAATAAATGCGCACAATTTACTTACGTATGCGTAAAATTCAAACAAACTTTTCCATGATATTAACGGTAGTCTAAATAATTGTGGATTCCGTAGATTGATCAAACGTTACAAAGTCTAGCAAGATAAATTTACGTCCAGTTACGTTGATTGATTCTAATGATGTAAACATGATTCCAGACTTTGAACGGTAAGAACTGGATTTTTGTTGCAAATTGTTGAAATTCAGTAAAACCTCACAGAGCGATCACCTCAGTATTACGACCACTTATTTCAGGACTAATTTTCAATCTTTCTTTTTTATATTTCAACTTGATAATAAGACCATCTCAATACTATGAGTCGGGCTCCAAACATGTTCTTATTGTTATCATATACAGATATAACATGTTAAAATTAGTTCTACTAATAAAGTGGAGCAAATATTTCACTATATGATTCGAAGTTGCCGGCTCATTGTGGAAGGGCAAGATAGTACTGGTTAGTATACAGTCCAGGAAAACTGGTTAGGTGAACCAGTCGCGGTATATAACTGAAAATTTGTTGAAAAACGACCTTGAACCCGATGAAAAAAGTGATTCGAATGTCCTCTTATTCATGAATTGATATCAGAGTCGAATTTGAGACCAACTTCATAAATTGTTAAATTCGTTGGGTTCTTTTAGAGAACATAATAAATTAGCGTTAGAATAAGTTTGGTGAATACGCGTCTGTGTTTATATAAATAATGTTTATATAAATAATTGAGTAGTTTAGTTGTTCGCCGGGACAACCTACACAAATTGAAAAAAGTAATATCAAGGCGTTCTCTCATTCCAAATGTCCGCCCTCTCAAGTGTTACTTATCAGACTAAAGGAATCATGCCATGTTTTCTAATCGATATAATAATCGATTACTAACAGCAGTACTTGACTTAATCGTGGACCTCTACGCCACATCAAAGGTTTAAATCACTGATATACGTCATCAGGCGACGCCAATACACCAAAAACAATTGCTTACGACGGGGACGAAACCTTAAATCATTGTCAATTAGTGACACTCTCTATTAAACAACATACTTATTATCCGCAGCATTTGCCAATCATACATTCACGTGAGAATCGCCCATACATTGAGTCTTTGATTCTCTTTCTGATGTAAATGAACATTCTTTGGTACGCATGTTTCAGACGGTGAAACGGAAACGAAAGATAAGATGAACAAATACATTGTAGTCTGTTAATAGTGCATTCTGAGAACCGTGTGTCAATCTGAATTAGCGCCACTTTACGTCTACACGATTCTGGTTTTTCTACCCCTAATTTTATGTATGATAATTAACCGACTGTGTTTTCTACTCCGAACTTTTAAACTTATCTCCTTTCCAGATATCACCAGTATTATTGCTTTCAGTTCTTTGATTAATTAAAACTGTTACTGTTACTTAACTTACGTCTTCTAGTGGAATTACATTTTTGCACCATGGTCTAAAGAGTTGACAGTGTTTTGCACTGATGAGAATATTTCAGGAATTCGACCATAAATTATCATTATGCTATTTTTACTATCACACGTGTGATATTTAGAACAATCATAAGTTTATATTAAGAGACATGCGCATCTGATAACCTCCCTCAGGATATACGCTACTTTTGTCAAGTACAATTACATTGTATAAATAGTTAGAAATGCGATGATTTGACCACATTATGTCATTTGCATACATATATAATGCTATATTTTCTGTAATTTCGTTTTATTTTTTCTTTGTTCTTAATATCAGTGGATTAAACATCCCGCCGGTCTTTGAACTCAATATATCAGATAAGATAGCGGAGTATAATTTATTATCTGGTACACTTTTTTTCAGTTTAATGTTTAATCTCTACCCAGAGTTGTCGTTCGTTATCCATATCACATACATCTCTGTCAATGTCTGGAAAGTAGTTCAAAACATGTGTCCTTTTGTTTCCATCTGATACACAAAATCACGTTTTTGTTTTCTCTAGATGTACATTTGTTGTCATAATTTTACTGGAGTACGTCGACTTCTGTGTATCGTTTCCATTTCAGCGATTTGATTTCGACCAAATTAAAGAAGGTATACTAACACTCTTCGTCGGGAAATAGTGCGCTTAATAAATAAAATAATTTCTGTAATTTTCTGATAATTTTTTTACATCTTTTGTCTCGAATGTATTGTGCGAAAGAAATTGTTTCATTTAGTTGTAAATTTTGTACCATTTGTGGCTTTATTTCTTGTCTTAAAAGAATCTTGTAAAAAGCTGACACGATGACAGAGATGTAAATGAGGGATAACGAACGACAACTCTGGATAGAGATTGTTTAAGATTCAGTGTTTTGAGTTCATGAAATGCTTGCAAAGCAGATATCCGTACTTTATCTACTCTATCACGGTCGTTTTATGATCTCATTTTTGTCGGGTTACTCAAAACATTCAATCATCATCCAATATATTCTATAACAGCTACTAATTGTATGTAAACCTTCCAAAACTCGCTTGCTTACATCAAGTAGTAGAGCTTTGGGGGTACAGATCTAGGGTTTGTGACTTCCGGCACTGGGCACTCCTCTTGATCCTTGTGATTATCCAGGGAACCAGCGTTTGTGACTTCCGGCACTGGGCACTCCTCTTGTTCCTTGTGATTATCCAGGGAACCAGGGTTTGTGACTTCCGGCACTGTACACTCCTCTTGTTCCTGGTGATTATCCAGGGAACCAGGGTTTGTGAGTTCCGGCACTGGACACTCCTCTTGTTCCTTGTGATTATCCAGGGAACCAGGGTTTGTGACTCTTGGTGCTGCTATTGTTCATTGCGATTATTTGTTAGAAGACATCCAACATCTTTGATCATACAGCGACACAAATCATTCATGTTGAGATGTATGTAGGACAATGTTAGTACTAGTACTGAATCCAGAAAATCATATTAAGTTAACTGCCAGTCAGTGAGTAACTGATATACTGTTAAAAATCATGCTTGAAACTAGAAAAATATGCAAGAGAAATATTTATCTACAAATCTTTCAAATATCTGATAATATACCCATTTAACCAGACATTGCATTAAATGTTTAGGGCTGATGTACGACTGTGTAGTAATACTCATCACATGGTCATTGATGAAAGCTGAACACGCTAGTAGTACCATCAGTCTATATAGTACAGAACGTGGATTCCAATGACAATCGTGTGGTGATAATACAATTACAACTTTTGACATGTTTGGGACTCATGTTGTACCTTGCCAGTATATAAAGTAATTTAATTCTCTACGACACCCGACACTCGATGTCTGTTACTCTATATATCACTTTTGAACGAAGTTTAATTACCCCATTAAATAATTCAATCAGCTTGACTATGTCACTACCCGTATCTGTATTACCCCATAACGAGTTTCATTACTAAGCAACATAAAAACTGAGACACCACCATGTGCATATAAAAGAGTTTGTAAGGGTATAAAATGATGCAGGGTGTTTTTGATCCTTTTGTCACGGTATTTAATTTTCAATTGACGTGATCTTGTTATCAGTTCCCTTGTCATCGTGTTTGAGATCAGATTACAGACACAGATGAGACAGTTTATAGTTTCTAAATAATCTACGTGTCCCAGTTTTGTTACGTCTTTGTGTGGTCTTTACCCTTTACCTCAAAATACCGCATTTCCCGGCATCTGAAGCAGACGACTTTTGAAAATATTGCGGCAAAAGAAGCCATTGCTTATAATGAATAATGGCTCCTTATGAAACAATGTTTTCCACTCTATCAGAGAGAAATAACCCAATTTTATTAAGTGTTTTGCATATTTGCTTTGAATTTGGAAGAGTCTAAAACATGCTGATGAGGCAAAAGGTTAATTTGTACAAATTGTATAAACCCCACTTTGAGACCACTTCAATATTGAGACCACCTTATTATAACATCTAATTATTTTCGGACCAGTTTTCATTATTACTTTAATACTTCAACTTAATATTCAGACCACCTCAAAATTAAGACAATTTTCTCTGGACCCATAAATGATTCATCATCAAGGATTTGCTGTGTACAGTGATAGCTTCCTCAGAGACCAGTTCTATATTAAAATCATCGCATTATTCAGGCCAATATTCTAGTACCGAATAGAACTTCTATCATAAATTTTACATATTTTTGGTTAATAGTATTAAATACCATTTTATGTAATTTACCGTTGATTTTAATAAGTTTGAAGTCTCTGTGTAATATGTATACAGTTTATCATCTTTTATTGCTGGTTTTGCATTTGAGGATTTATGAATTTTATGGCGTGTAAACAACTTTGTAAATATTTACTAATTCGATCGAAGGGAGGAATAATATTATACTTAATCTACCCCAAAGTGTGAATGCAACACTCGCCAATTCTATTCACACGTACACTCATTTGAACTAATTTGAAAATTTATTCACAAATTTTGGTAAACATATTTTTTTCTTTAATTCGCATATGTTTCCTTTGAAAATGCCGCTAAACTAATTCAGCATTGTAATCCATCCTTAACGAGGTGGGAAGCTCGGATCTGTAATCGTATGTTATTAACAAATGTCCTCAGGGACAAAACGATATTATGTGTGGAAACATTTCTCTCCTTAAGAAAAGGTCATTTAGTTTATGCAGACTGTGTGTGTGATACAAATAACGAACAAGTTATTTTTAATATCCTTTTACCATATGAACATAAATAATTAAATTTGATGCGTGTATGAAAACACCTCGAAGAGGTGACTTGGTGTTTTGTAATTTGCAATGTACTCTGACAGACTTAAAATAAGCTGGCAACCGGTTGAACTAGACTCGTAAACAGGCCACCAATATTCAGTATCGAACCAATAACTTCAATTTGTGCCAATTTCGCTATAACAAATGTACGTACAAATTGCCTCCTTTCCAAAGTCACAAGTCGTCTTTCAATGTGATATTAATTCAGATATTATTTAATTTGGCACTGACACTGTAATTTTATGTATATGTTTATTTATATTTGTCAGTCAGTCCCCTTTGAATTCTAACTCATTATTTTTTCATCGAGGTCGTGTTTGTTGGATGTTTATGGTAAGTTGACACCTTGTTATTTGCTCTGATGATGTATTCGGGTTCGGGGATCAATTTTAAATGCAAATGATTTCGGATAACGTCTCGTATCGCACGAGTATACGTTACAATAAATCATTTCATTGTGACCTTTCGATACTTGTGTGAGTAATTTACTACAAGAACTGGAATATTATGTTTAAAGCTATTAACGTTATATATTAACTTTATACTCGTATAGTGCGTCATACGGCCAAACAAAACTAAGTTCATTAAATTGTTTGAAAAAACTGTAAAGTAGACATGTACGAAAATGTTCACATCGCAAAATATGAATTACTACAGTACATTGATGGCTTACCACGCATCACTCGGGTTTATCCACGCTTCCATCACGTAGAACACGTGCGCCGACTATTTCATGATACTGTTGATCCTGTTTTATTAATTTACATGATTTATACCCTCTAGATAATGTATAAAATGTCTAAATAACTGTCTTCCCGTATCTTACACCGTAAGTATGAAAATTTGTCGGCCTATTTTAGTTCTGTTATCTAGATTTGTCCAGATGTTATTAATTAAACGACTTTGCTCTTGGCATGTTACCTTTAGAGTGAAGCACAAAAACTTCGCACTTAAATTACTTATGTTTTTAAGCCAAGGTCCGATATTGTCATCTTGTGGGTATATATAATACCATCAATAATGAGACTCATATCAACTAGGTTTTAAACGGTGATACAATCAGATAAATAATGGTTGATGTCTACGTACTGTGTAGGCCTACATCTGTAGAATCAGGAGATCTTGAAACAATAATGCATTAAAAAGTTCCTTTACCTGGTACTGCGTACCTTTAGCACCATGCTATAAATCAGAGAATTTGCAACATGTTTTGTATAAAGGGGAACAAGTGTAATGAACTAAGATACCCCTATGCCGCTTCATTTTTATGACAGTGCATCGTTTCGGTACCTACGTAATAAAAGAATGTCACAGCGTGCGTTTGAATGATCCTGTGCGTCTAAATAAATCTCATTCGAAAAACTTGATGACTCTTCATTATTGTATGGGCGATATAAAACGCCACTCGAGTGTTAAATGTGGAATAACAAAAACCTGGCATTCAGCTTTACTGCTTTGTTTTGTTAACTTGTGGTTAGAGTGGTTAATAAGTAGTCATTTTATAGAGTGTCAAACACGCTCAAGCGAAAGACAAACTCGGATTAAAGATATCTAGACGATACTCTATTTATATTTGAGACGATGCGAACATTTGACCATTTTCGTAAAAGGTTTTAGACAGACATTAGATCAGTTAACCAATCAGGTTGCTTATCTAAGCGTAACGATTTCATTCGTGGCTCTGGTAGCGTGAAATGAAATGCACACGTCAACACAGTATGACATTCTGAAAGATCCGATGAAGGATAGTATCCGAGAGCGATCAAATATGACAATCTGGCGAGTTTTGTATTCCGATGATAATGGTTAAAAGACCTGACCATCATTTTCTTGTGATAGCGCTGATACCATCTTTGTTCTGTGATTTTATCCGCGTCCCATTGTAACAAACGTTGGCGAATCAAGAATATGTAAAGATAATTACAGATATATTAACTTTGGTCCCGTACATCAGATGTCAACGCTTTTTGTAAGGAGATATTGTTTTGTTAACAAAACTGTTATCATAACAAGTATTGAACCTGGTACCCAGGGTATTGTTTGAGGGACAATTTTGCATTATACATGTATATTGTACTAATAAACTTCGACGTCAAAACTGATTGTCTGCATTTTTATCTAGCGAAGTTCATATCACAATCGAAGTATAGTCAAATCTGTGTTTTGCAGCCACTTCCGAATAAATACCACATTATGGATAAAGACCATACTTTGAAAAACTGACATTGATTATTTTGAACAAATTGACCTCCGAATAAAAGGCCATCTACCAATAAAGACCACACTGTGTATCATATCAAATATAAATAAATATACTGTATATACATATGTACGTATATTTTCCCTATTTTTGACGCTGGTGTCACAATCGTTGATAAACACTGGTAATTTCCCTCAATTTATTAATGATAGAAAATGATAGCACACTAAAAAATCAATATTAAAGCCAAATTGGAACCGGTCACAAAATTAAGGTTGTCTCGTTAAGTCAAAATGACGGAGTAACATTGAAATATGTGGTCATTGTAATGAGGTGGTCGTGATATTGTGATGGTCGCTCTGTGTGGTTTACTTAAAGGACGTACACTACACATCTCTGCAAAAATCCAATACTCATTGTCACGTATTTCATGAACTGTACGAACATGCCGAAGTTTTAAATAATTACTTTGTCTTGCAATTGACATTTTCACTCGTGCCATTTTGAAATTGTGATACGTGAACACAGATATGTACGAAAGTATATTAAGTAGGTCCAAACTTACTAGTTTTAAGATTTATTCAAATCCTATCGCCGAAAACCTCATTAAGTTTTGAATTTTCTCGCGTGCGTAACGCGTTCAACAGAGAGAAGTTAGCTCCAAATAGTAGAAAATGTCTGCTTTTCTGTTCTTCTTACTAGTGCGGTGATTAACACCTCACAATCATTGAAATGGGGACGAGAGAATGAAAATGTCTGTTTATAGCTTCGTTACATCTTGGTCCTCTGTAATAATACAACATTTATGGTTGGTAGGGTTATAAATATATAAAGGATACAATTCCTCAACTCCATTTCCAAAGTGACAATCATCATCGATTGTTGAGGCCAATTCATTTACAGTTTCCTACACTCGCCCATTATTACCACACTGTAGTAACGTAACTGTCCAGCAAGCGTCCGCTGAGACAGATTTACGGCCAGCTCTTTGATGATTAGTCTGAAACAATTCTGACTCTTCGGCGAACCATAATGAGGGTTACAGGCACTTACGTGCACAGATGGGAGATTATGTGCCTGTTTAATTAGATAAACACGGGTGGATCATAACTATGGCGAATTTAGTGGCTTTCTGGTGACAGTGCGTCAGTCACATAGGACTGAAATGATAGATTTTGTCCAACGGAGAAAGTCGGAATGAGATTAGATATCTAATACATTATGTGCATGAATATGATTCATTATGATGCTCCGCTTTAAAGACAATTATTCTCATGTAGAAAATTCGCAACGTGAATTCATATCACAAATGAAGGCGCGGTGTTTTAAACGGGTACCAATTTGCACCAAAAGGGTACCAAACTGTGAGAATAAGTAAAGCATCAAATGCACCTAAAAGTTCTGGAGCCAAAATTTCTATAGATGGGCTCGACATAAAATTATTTAGCATTTTGAATTATCATTGATATTATGACATCTCTCATTTATAAAACATTTTTTACTGGACTTATTTTGTTACAGCGAATTTTAGGTTGTATCTAAGTGCGTAGAAGCTAACATGGAACCAGTTGCAAACATAGACACTATGACCGATTTCTGATTACATAAATACACTAATAACAACTGGATGGGGTTTGTGTACCTAGTAATTAATCTACTTTTCGACTTTTGCTCAATATATTATCACTTATTGTTAACTAATCGAGTACTTAGAACATCAGTATTAAAGATGTGCCACTGTTTACTTTATAAGATTATCCTAAGTCTGTAAAGATCCGATTAGGGTATTAATTATCTAGGTTATAGTTAATCGGATTTGAAGACTAGCGAACGATGCTCTATTATAGTTTTAATTTTCCTTCCCCTTTACATTTGTGTATTTGAATAGCTTTCTTTAGTCCGTGTTGAAGTCCACTACTGTGTTCGTGTATCAGTGTTTAATCAGGGCCCAATGTTATCAAACTTGAGAACAAACTCGTATCTCAAATCTCAATTTTATTGACGAAGTATTTGGGTTTGAAAAGATAACGCCGTTTAAATATTCAAATATGCATTAAGATTAAGTTCAACGGATTAATGTGTAATTGATATGAACATTGTTTTATTATATTCAACTCTGAGATTTGAGTTTGAAGTATGATCTCAAGATTTATAATCACAGATGCAGGTCTCCAATCTATGTCACAATTGAGAATTTTGGAGATTCTCTCCTCTTTGGTGACTTCTGATGAGTTTAGTGTGGTGTGAATACTTTCTGTCAGACCTACAAAATACATTCAAGTGCCTGTATAGTTTCTTGTTTAACCCTATGCCTCATAATACCACATTTCCCAACATCCGAAGCAGACAACTTTTGAAAACATTGTGGCAAAAAGACATTGCTTGTAATGAGTAATGGCTTCTTTTGCCACAGTGTTTTCCCCTCTGCCAGAGAGAAAAAAAAACAATTTTCTTGGATAAATTGTTGTTTTGTATATATGCTTTAAATATGAAAGAGTCCAAAAATATGCTTATGAGGGAAAGAGTTAAGAGCTTTAAACATCAATAATACATTCCTTCTATTGGTACTTTCCAGACGGATTCATGGGTGATATTGCAATGTCAGAAGAGGAGTATAAAGACTTTAAGAAGGCAGAATATTTAGAAGAAAAAATGGGAGCATCTATACACGAATTGCAAATAGAAGACCCTTCTACAATGTATGGAGGAAAGGGGCCATATTCCCATTTAGACAATACTAGTCAAAAGAAAGACAAGAAGGGTATTGGAAAAGATATAGCAAATCAAAAATATCTCAACAAAAAGAAGAAATCCAGACGGAAATGCAAGAAAGCGTACGTATAACTGTTATGTAAGACCATGACCTGGACATTGTCTGAAAATTCTCTATTGTCTTGCCATTATCTTCCCAAGGCTAGAAAAAATAGTCTTGTAGCTTGACCAAAAGAATGGGGCAGGTTGGTCGCAAATCTTTACAATTTTTTTTAAGATACCTTTCGTACTTTAGAATAACGACTCGTACCCAAATATTTTCGTACTTTGGATTTTGCTATTAGAAACTGTCGGGTTGGCCAATAATATTATCCGTCAAATACGAGTATTTTTCCGGTCCAGATTCCGACAATGTATAAAATCTTATCCCATTTAGTTTGAAAAAAAATACTTAGCAAACATTACTTTTTGTTTCCTTGACTGCCTAAATTCACGTTGCATTCCCTAAAAATGATCACGTGTTAAAGAAATAAGTTGCCACTATTATGTACAATACTAATTTTGCTAGTGAATGAATTTTAACCACTTTATCAAATACGTAATTCACCTCTGTTTCTGCGCATTGCAGTCATTGAAATTTAACACATGTATATAAATACTGTATTCTTACGTCATTGCATGCTTGTTTTACGGAACTTAATATGAGTGCTCTTAAACCAACACTTTATATAAGCACATCATATTTGACCACAAAGTATAATAATGAATGAGTAACATAACAGAGGCAGTGTGTCTCGTTTTACTGTGGTAATTTTACAGAAGATGCTAGTCGCCTGTGCTTGTTGAATGTAGAGTAAATAAGCAAACACGTGGTACCAGTACTTTGATGCTTATGATGATAAATTTAGCTTAACGACTGAATTACACGCAGGAGTGACGAATTCAGAGCAAGCGCTTCACCAGCAGACGACATGTTTTTCAAACATTTGCAAATTGACTGGAAATAGTTCAATAAACGTCATTCGTTAAGTTTTGTTTAATATGTTATTGTTGAATAATTAATGCCATTGCAAATTCTAATAATAATACATATGTATGTAAATACATGATTGTGGATGCGTATTTTCTATAATATGTAATAAATATATATATTTGCTGGTATTTTACATATATTTTCATTCCGTGCGTTTGTTCATATCTTTGTAAATATGTATTTATCACTTCCCAATGGACTACCAAAGTGTATCGGATTTATACGTAATAAGAATAACTGATCCATAAAGGTCCATGTCTGGTACATTAAATGATATTTTGCGTCTAAGGTTAAAAGATTTAACTTTGGAAAAAGTCTGATAATTCTGCCATAAAATTGGTCAATTTAATATATTTGTGCTCCTAACCGACAGATCTAAACCTTGAACTCGAGTATCTAACTTCAAATTTATAATCTTTGACGCTGGCACAACTCATCTAGATCGTGGGTGTGGGTGGAGTGTTCACAAACTTTCGATAAAATTGGCAGGCACACCCACTGAGTCAGCCATTGTCCATCGTCCGGACTAGATATCTGCTTGTTCTCAACAATTTTATCTTTTCTGTTTCTATCGTATCTCTTCGAACCTTCTGACACAGGAGAGTTATTTTACACTTGGAAACAGATTTGTATGTGAGAATAAATTCAAACACAACTTGTAATAAAACGAGACGTAAAACATGCACGCACGTGCTGTGAAATCCAGTGATGAATTAGAAAATGTTTAACAGACTATGTTTTTATTATGTTTGTACCACACTTGGAATCTCCAGTGGGGATTTGTTTTTTATAAAATCCGTACAAAACAACGTTTTAGCAAAATTAGTATTAAAATTTGTTTAAACGACTAAAGAAGCGGGTGTGTTGTATTGATACTTTAAATAGTACGAACTGACAAGATAATACACGCACCTCAGGTTTTTTTTGCAACATCCAATATTGGTGTAATTTAATGTAAAAAACATCGAAAAATAAAAGTGAGCGGCGCTGAGTGGTTAGTGCGCAGGACTTTTAACAACGGAGATCCGGGTTCGAATCCCGGTCGCGACAGGTCATACCCTTCTATGAAAATTTGACAAAATGAGCGATGCTGACTAGAGTGTGCTTGTTATTCAAATGATTCAGATACAATTGGTAACTCTCCCCGGATAAGTTGTATAACTGATCCAGAAAGCTAATCTAAAAAATCAAGTGTCTGATCTTCTGCTTCTAAAATTGACGGATAGCCTAACTTCATTCTCAGGGCTGATCTTCAACTTCTGTAGCTTAATTTATGACGTTTTCTGCATCATTCTCGTCATTTCATAGACTACTGTGTATTTCATAGCATGCATGAAGTGTTTACGATAAATATCGATATTAAAATCCCGATACACTGAATAATCCGGAGATTTGTTTTATGAGTTTTATCATGAGATCGGCCTTCAGTCTCATTTTTTCTTAATCGTTTATCAATAGTATTTTGCTAATCTATGTGAGATCTACAATGGCACTTATCGATTCTAACATTGCCAAAACATAATGTTACGAGATGATGTTTAAGATCATAAAGCCTTCTGGAATTTCGCTATTTTGATCAAACAGTTAACCATATGCTAAAAGTTATCACGACAGTTTTTTACGTACATTTTCATACCGAAAAAGAAACTTAGAAAACGATTAAAAGAGTGAAAGAATTGTGTGTTATTGATACCTCGATGTTTAAGAATGTAGACAAACTTTAATAAAGCTCAACATTTGGCAAAACAAAAAAATACAAAATGAGACAATAAAAATAAAGAAATAAATGTAGCTAACAATAAGAATCACGTATCCTTTAACATCGGTGTGCCAGCAAATGTTTTAAGTATGTTTTATTTTTAAGTTCGGAGGTATAGTTAATATGTAAATGAAAATATCGACGCGAAAAAAATGACAAAAGCCGAAGACAAATGTTTCGGTCAGGATAGTGGAAACTAGGGAATTTTTATTTTATGCCTTATACAGTGCAACCTCTCAAGAGCAGCCCTCTCTTGAGCAACACCTCCCTTCAACTATGCATGATTTTTTCCACTGTACGATTTAACTATTAATATAACCTATTTTGAACAACAACCTCTCAACAATAACATAAGTTTGCTTTTCCCTAAGGGTGTTGCTTTGGAGAGGTTGCACTGTATATGTGCCAACATCAACTTGATTTTTATTTGTTAAATCAAAGCTTTCTGAAGGAATCGTGGTGTCTGGACTTCTTCTCTAATGATAGATCAACGGAAAAAATATGTGTTTGTTTGCAGAGATGTACAATGCAGGGAATTACGAAAGAAAGACAAACTGAAAAGGAAACAAGAACGAGAACAGAGAAGAATGGAGAGAGAAGAAGAAAAGAAAAGAAGAAAGGAAATGAGACACAAACTGAAGCGGCAAAGGAAAGAAATGAAAATCAGAAAGTCACAGAAAGTTGACAAAGAAGAGTGGAACATGATGAAAGAAAAGAGAAAGGAGAAGAAAAAGTTGATGAAAAAAGACGGCAAAGAGCACAGGGCGAAAAGAGCGGCAACAGCAAGGCCTGAGAGAGTGTGGGATTATGGTGTTATACCATACGAAATTGAATCTAACTTCAGTGGTAAGTATACTCGGAGTATTCAAGTAAATATCGGTTATTTAATAATATAATGCTATTCAGCCCAATTTTTCCCGTTTTTTTTTGTTGTTGGCACAGGCTAATGAAGTGTAAGGTATATACCTTGTGCACATTCAGCCAATACATCCGTCAGTTGTCATTTACACGACACTCTCTTTATTCTGAACTCACGAATGTTCGAATGACATTCATAACATGTACAGAAATATATTTCGCGAGCCAGCAAAATAAGAGATTCGCATAAATGTCGATTCTAAGTCAAAATCATTGACGTCCTATCTATTTCATCACACGTGAATCTCGTGCATCTACTGTTGTCTTACTGCTCACCCTGTCCATGATTAAACATTTAACTAGATTAACATACACATACGTGCGTCTGCTTGTTCAAAAATCCACTCATGTTTGTTTTACATTCTAAATGATATAATAATTATTCCATACAAACTAATGCAAGCCATACAAAAGAGGTATCTGTATTTGCATTTATGAGTCATACGTAAAAACTGTATCATGAAGGTAGATATTCCGCTATAATATGTACTAAAATCAATTTAATTAAGGACTTGGCGCCCAGGTAATGCGAATTCTTACTGCCAGGCAATTCTACGCGTATCACCATTGCGTACATATTTACATAAACGAACAACCATGCCTTGCTGTTATAAAAATATACCTTCTTACATAGGTGCGTGCGGACTTATTAACTGAATATTAGGCTAATGAACTACATGTTTCAAACCACAAGCTCCTCTAAGATGTTTCAACTTGTATGCATTTATTATTAATTGTACAATTCACGAACACATGTTTTGGCTTACGTTTAATGACACTAGGTGCGATTATTGTGTGATAACTAACGGTAACACGTCGTAAATCTGAATGTGAAGGGCGTGTAACGTCATTGCATCAAAGTTCACTTCATTATTAAGTTCGGGCACAAATAAAATGGCTGTGTGTGATTATCTCATTTGCACTAAAAGTCTGATAATATGCTCCTTGGTAAATCGTCTGTTTTGCCCAATGGTATATGACAACACGTTTCTATTAGTAATCTCGTGGTGAATGAATCATGCATGATTTAAACTTATTTTTATGTAAAAATTGTGCTTACAGTTTGTAAAATGATTTTTTTAAATCTTAACCCTGTGGTTCAAAATACTGCATTTCCCCACATCTGAAGCAGACGACTTTTGAAAACAGTGTGGCAAAAGGACAACCACAACAACAAAAGTAGCCACCCAAAGAGAAAGTTACAAGCAGTACAGACCATAATCGAATAAAATAGAGATAATTTATGTGTGCTTAAAGAAAGAGAAATATAAAAACTTTCTCCGCCTATGGTTGTAAAACAACAATAAAACTGACAATTGATTGGATGAGCGCTAAAAGGGGGCCTATTTCTGTTCTGACTAAGTAGGAGATGGTCCCTTCTTGCATTCACACCGTTAATTTATTTGTTGTAAAATATTTGAAGCGTACCATTCGAGTCTGTTCTTTGAACAAATGATACACTCATTTCTCGGCAATTAAACAAAATTGGGTCGGTATTATAAGCCACAATGTAATTAGGACCGTCTGTTTGTAATATGCGTTTTGTGAACATGTACCAATTTAACCCGGATTATATTCGAATAATGTGGCTGCCACACGTGCTGGTTGTAAACTTTTAACAGACCAATAGTTAATACATTTAAAATTAAGATATAATGTTTTTAAGATATGTTATGAATTAAACTATATCTCCATACACAGTTATTTAACAATGCCACGTTGTTTGCTATGAAGTACACTAATACATAAAGACATGACCGACATTATCATGTCCTTTATACATTCATTCTCGATGGAACGGAAGTACATCACAATTTAACCATTTTCCAAATATAACAAAAAAATCTCATGGAATTCTAAGTCTATTATAGCTGACCGATCCCGTGCCCTCTGTGGTCCGTTTAGGTTTTTTTCATTGGAGTTTAACGTCGCAGCAACAGAAAGAGTCATTTGGCGACTTTCCAGCTTTAATGATGGAGGAAGACCACTGGCTTACATCTGGGTAGAAACACCGACCTTTCGTAAGCTAGCTAGCTTTTACCTGGATGAAATATGTCATCAAAAGTTCAAAACGAGTTGCATGATAAAAGACAATAAAGTCGTTTAAAGGAATACTAAAGCTATACTGATATAATTGTCTCCCAAAAGCACAAATTACATGTAACGTCGCGTGTTATGACTGTCTGGTTAGCGTCTTGTTCGTGTTTGTTTTAACACCAAACCGAAATGTCGTCGCTGTTCTAATAATTTCCACATTGTTTATTCTCTCGTTTATTCCTTACAGGAGCACACAAGGCGTTATTCAAGCTCGCTATGAGACACTGGGAGAATTACACTTGCGTCACATTTGTCGAGAAAACACCTGAGCACATGAACTATATTGTATTTACCGAACGACCGTGTGGGTAAGTAAAACCAAAGTGTGACATAAAAAAACCTTAAGATCCTTTAATAGCCCAAACATATTGTAAATAACTCCACTGGTAGTATCCAATAAATAGAAATTTGTATCTAAATGCATGTAGTTAAGGAGTCGGCGATACTGTCCGAACAGAATAGATTCGTTTCCTAAATCTTGTAATACACTATGATGTGTGATATAAAACTTCGTGTGATTTCCTTAAAATGCATTTTGTTATACTCAACCACATTCATGATTGTCATTGATAATTCTACCCCGTTTGTGCTTAGCCAGTCCGTTCGGATAAATCGAGAGAGTATTTGGTAAGGACCGAAAGGTGCGGCACGTGTTCTCTTTGACGATTTGATTGAATATTTCAACAACGCCATTCGCCGTGAACCTCTGATCATTCATGTGGAGAAGTTGGCAGTTACTTGTGAAAAATAAAATTAGTACTTTATAACAGAAATACTGATGAAAACCGGCATAAAACGTGATAAAAAAACTTTCATGTTCACCGTAAATATAAATTCAAGTTATATTCCAATTACTAATTAATTACATTTTAAGTCAACATTGTTTTACCATATTTCCAGATGTTGTTCATTTGTTGGAAAACGTGGAAATGGGAACCAAGCTATAAGTATTGGAAAGAACTGTGATAAATTTGGTATAGTTGTGCACGAGCTAGGGCACGTGATAGGGTTCTGGCACGAGCACACGAGACCTGACCGGGACGACCATGTGAAGATCATATATAAAAATATCATGCCAGGTTCGTAATCTTACACTGAAAATTTCATTTTACAACAGTTTGCAGGATGTCTCCCTGCTCGAGTTGTCATGATCTCGGATTATTAATCACTAGATATTCATCGCTGTAAGTTCGAATCCCACCCAGGAACAAACAAAATTCACATATGAGGATACTGTCCAGCTGGTCAGAGGTTGTAAAACTTGAGATTAGTCTCTGAGCTCAAATTTTATATTTCTCATTAAATATGAAAAAAATGACGATTTAACGATACATGTGCATATTTTCTGACCAGTATAAATGACCCGAATTTATATATTAATGAATAAATCAATAAATATATTGAGAATGGAATTGAGATATAAGCTCGGAGACTGTTGTGACACATAACCTCGGGCCTAATTACGTTTTAATAATGGGTTATTAAGTAGCTGTAATGATTTACCAGTTTAGTACTAGTGGTTCAATATGCGGTTTAGTACTCTTTGTGTCATAGCCTGTTTATTGCCACGTGCTGTATCTAGACACACATATTTAGTGTATGACAGTATGTTACGTGTTAATATGTTGGTATCTTGTGCTTCATGGTAAGCATTAGTTATCGCACAGTTCTATCAGCTTCTTGTGTCTGCTTAGTTGTACTTAACTCCTTGTTCCGGGTTAGAGATGTACAGTCAATCTTGCTTATGCGACCGCGTGTATAAAGCTTTTTTTTTCTTAAGCGACCACTTCCCGAATTCCCCAGAGCGTTTTTTGACCACGACCTGCGACTTCAGGATTTGCATTAAGAGACCGTTTTATTAAGAGGCCACTTTTGCGTAGATCATTATCATCACTGACTAAAGCTCTCACATAACTTGGCTGTATATTCAATAATCTTGGGTCAGATGAATTAGCAAATGCTTGACACCGTTTAAGCAGATGTAACACTATGTAACACTTTAAACTAAAGCCATCACTGCAATGAAGCCTTGGGGGCCTCTTAATGCAAGTTTGACTATACTTTTTACTCCTATTACAAGCTTAGTATAGCGCTCATTTCTTCATCATTGAGCTAATTTAGAGGCAATTCAACATTCGTGATTTCATACATTCTAACCATGTTGATGTGGCATTAAAGTGATAAATGACCCCTTCGAAATTGCTTCTTTACAGTTTCATTGATCTGTCTTTGATACGTGGTCATTTTCCTGTCCAGTCACAAAAATTAATAGCAATAATCACAGTACAGTCAGATTAGTGACCATTCATCATATTCCCATGTAAATTAATTGTTCTTTAGCGTGCAAATTCCATTAAGAACATGTATAAAATACTGACGAATCTTGAAAATGATGTTACAGACCAGTGGTTCGGTGTTCCGTCGTGTAATTATTGGTCCTCAATGTTGAGACAAAGAGTTCATTATTTAGATTGTGTGCAGCAACGTATGAAGTCTCTAATCTAATGAAACGTAGCTATTTTTAGACAATGAAAACTTCTACAGGGAATGACCATATTATGTAGACAGATTCAAATTGTTTTTATATTTAATTGAGTTCTTTTTTCTAATTCGTTTCTCCTACATTAATTACAATGGATTCATATTTATGATTTGTACTCATTATTGAAGGATATTTTTGTACTAATTGTTAAACAGATGTTCGTCTAACGTTCATGATATTCGTGTTCTTATCGTCTGACCTAAATCAAGCGCCTGGTACTTTAAATTTTCCAATTTAATGAAATCTAAGAGCGTTTATCGACCAAAACTACACGACTGTAATTAATGATGACTCCTCTCCCAACTTTCATGAAATAATAAAGATGTATTTTATGTCTAACAAATTACGACTTATGATACAAAGGAAAATTATGGGAGTAGATCGTAAATTGAACTTAGTGTCGTGCTGAAAGTAAATATGATCATCAAAACAGTTTATAATTACATGTCAGTCTTTGTTCATTTTTTGTATCGTCCTGTTTTACTAGGATCGAGGCAACGTGTGCCAGCTCTTCGAACGTTTGTACGATTGCTTATAATTAGGGATGGCAATAATTGGTTATTTTGCCAGCCGGTTAACGGTTCATATTTCTATCCGGATAGCTGTTGAAAGCTACTGTAACAAGAAGATGGCTTTAATCTACGTTCAGCAGACCTTACTAAGAATTACCGGGGTTTTCCTAACACGTTTAGAAATTACATATATGATCATGATAAGACTTAGCCTGACAATGATTGTGCCATAATTTTGGCAAAACCGCCAAAACGTCTGCTAAAGTGTGCGGTAATAGAATTACCTGAATCCTTCACACTTAAATTCCAAACTGCTTAAAAGTGGAATTTGATTGTGTCGTCTGCGCTTTATTCACAGTATCAATACGGAGACATAAACTGTTTTCCTTTGATCTCACGCTGATGACTTGATTCAAACTTTATCATTTGACACTCATCTTGATATTCTTAACTCTTCTAAACATTTCATTAAGAAATAAGAAAAAAAACATAGGTACTTTGCCAATGTTTTAAGTAATCAAACCATTTCTCTTGCTTCATTTCAATAATACAGTGCAATGCTAAAGGAAACACGATAATCGTAATAATTATATCAACAATAACACTTCTCGGAATATTGGATCACTTTTTTCAAGTACATTTTAATTGCAAATTACACTTTCTTTCTGAAGCAGAAATTGAGAAATTCGACTGGCTCTGTTCCATATGTTTACTTACTTCTCTTGGAATACTGATAAAATGTATGATGTTCATGGATTGATAGTTCACCAGTTTTTAATGATGGAATGTCTCACTTTATTATAATTGTAAACAGCTCTTTTCAAACACATTGTCATAGAAAATCCACTTCTTTCCAAACGCGACGTACAAACATGATCAATTAAATAATTACAAGTGATGCGTTTGTCCACGTCATTTAATGGACATCGTAATTTTTAGTTAGCATCCCATAATATAATGTTACATTTTGAGTTTATTTGGAACATGTCTAGAACAAGCAATATCTAGGATTTGGTATGAATTAGTAGATATGCCTCCAAACGTATCACACTGAAAAATTTATCTATTCGAACTGCATTGTGGGTGTTTATAACTAATCGACTAATGCTTACACTTTAATTTCTAAGCTGTTAAAATTGGAATTTAGTTTATAACACATTAAGTGCAACTTAAAAAAGTCCATTGAACTTAAGCATACCTATCATATCTGAATATATGAGGATCTTCTAAACTAATACGATCTACATCGATTTCAATGTATATATATACCTATGAAATCAACCCATGTATTATGCTTCGATAAAACATGGTTAGTTGATGGTTAGCTGTTCTGTTTTACCCACTCGATTGTAACCTAGAAATTATAACGGCTAATAACGTCACGGACTACTTGATTTTATACAGTGGAGTAAAATCTAATCGCAAACAGAAAATGTAGTTCTCCTGGTATTTTCGGGCAAGGTTGTGCAATTTTTGTGTTAGAATCGAAATGATAAATATATTTTCATATTTATCTGTTAATAAAGTATGACCAGCCCTTCTGCTTCAAATAATTAAGTGATATGATGATTCGCAGCTGAACGGCTGACCATACTTATCCATACTTATAGCATATAAAGTATGAAAACATATTTCTTACTTCTTAATTAACTTATTGTAATTGGGTGTATGTATGTATAATCATTAAAAATCTGTGAGAAATTTTCCAAGTTAGCCGTTAACTATGGGAATAACCAATTAAGACGAAATGAGGCGAACACGTATTATTAATCATTGTCATCATATAATATTATGAACTATCGATACTACTTTAGCTTTACTTAAAAATATTAAACATCGTGTTTTATCACCCAATTTATTTTTCTCAAATAACCAGCAATAATGATCTAATGCGTTCTTTTTTCGAAGACAATGTTCTTGTACATGATTTACTGGATATATCGATCCAATCTGTTCGTTGGCTAATTTTGTTTGTACTATTTTAGCCTCTACGCTAATTAGCGCTCGACGAGAAAAAAAACTTGAAAATTGTGCTTCATCATATTTCAGGTCAACAGTATAATTTTAACAAATTGACGTCGTTGGAAGTGAATTCACTTGGTGAAGATTACGACTATGGAAGTATTATGCACTATGCACGGAATACGTTCGCTCGTGCGACATATGTTGACACAATATTACCGAAGAAAAAACCCAATGTTATTGTACGACCGGACATTGGTCAACGAGTTAGGCTCAGCCCAGGAGATATTGCGCAGGCCAATAAACTGTACAGATGTCCATGTGAGTAGGATCGTTTATCTTTCGAAAATCGGAAAAAATAGTTTGTACTATAAATAGTCCCATTTTTGTCACTAGTTTTATCATACTTATTTCAACACGATCTGTAAAGAGACATACTGGAACCCATACATTATTCTACGATAATACATGGTTGGCTGTTCCATTTTGCCCATCTGATTGTACATGTACAAAACGACTAATATCGTCACGTACTTGTTTTTATACAGAAGATAAAACTATAAAAATCAACTGAAATAATGCAATCTGTAAATAAAGTTACCTTTTATTGATAGAATCAGAATAATAACTACGTTCCTAAATTTTATCCACGACTATCCATACGATCTCAATTGATAAAACACGGGAACCTATGTATTATTTTTTACCAAAACCTATTCTCATGATGTAGTTATGATATTAGAAGTCGCTCTGCCCAACTGAGTTTCAATTGTAATCCCGTGTCAACCTAGAAGGCTCATAGAACAGCGTTCGATAAATTCCGTTCCTTTCCGACGGTTCAGTCGGAGTTTACCGAATATATTCAGCTTCGGGTACACCTTAGACTGTAAGAATACAAGTAGTCAGGATCTGTATCTTTTTGAATACTCTGCGGTTGTATAAATGAAATATATCACTCAAAATTCCGCTATTTTTGTTTACATACGTGCTATGCATTTCTGTAGTTCTGTCTTTGGGCTGCTATTTTTTTTTCTCCTCAGAAATTACGCCTCAGAAAGTTAAAATCGTATCATTATGTTAGCGCACCGACCATCACCTCATAAAACTATTATCGTCAATAAACAGGTATAAAAACACACAATTACCGATGATTTTTCAAGCATTCTTACAAAAACATATTAATTTAATATCAGAGAAAAGAGGTAGGCATAAAGTGGTGTAATAAAATTAGAATCCAAAAGACACAATTTGCAATTATCTAAATTATAGATACTTGTTTTATAGTTTGTACCTCGTTCCTATTTAGTTCTCTGTCTTTTTCAATAACATATTTTTGGTGAAACACAGGCAATTATTTATAAGCAATAGTTGAGTAGATATGTTGATATGAATTTCGGTTTGGCGTAAGGTATACTTAAGGTATATGCACTAAATTACCCTCTGTGAGTGCAAGTCTTTGTCTGTACCTTTATTGTTCTTTCTAAAAGGTATCGTAAAAACGCATGTTTCAGTAATCTCAATAAAACATTGATTATAGCATTTTAAATTCAGCAAATTTCAGTCAGTATGCATAGACTATAACATAATTATAAGAAAGGTGTTGCTACTTATGTACATTATACAAAACTGTATATAACATGTACATTATATATAAGTGTATCGGGATTGTTTCTAGATAAAAACACTCGGTTGCGCTCGGATAAAAACGGAATCAAACGAATTTTGATGAGTGAATGGGTCAGTGTGAAGCGTTGAACATGTTTGACGACTATGTAAATGAAAATGTGCGTTAAGCAAAAACATGATTTGTATTCTGGGAATGTTCGCTTTAGCTAAAGAGACAACAATTATTGCCGGGTGTCTGTAACTGAGTAGAGCAGGAATCGTAGAAGCTTACACACTTAATAATGAAATTGTCTCGAAGTGCAGTGTTCCCTCCCGTAACGTCACCTTTAAAGACCGATTCCCTCCAAGAAACGATAGTAAAAGGCACACATACATATAATTATAAAACACCTGTAGCGAATGTATCAGTTCCTTCCGAACAACAACTCCCTCAAAAGAACAACACTTTTGCGACTCTGATAAGTGTTGCTCTTCGGAGGGAGCACTGTAGTGTGAAAAATTAGGTATTTCCGTTCCCCTCCGACATGTATACTTATAATAGCATAATAAAAACCGAGGTAATCGGATTCAGAATTTTCAATTTTGTGCACATGAACGTCAGAAACGAAACTATCTATTCGGAGAATAAAATTTTGATACATGAAACAGATGAAAATATAAGATCAAAATAGACAGGATTTATAATAAACAAAATGAAACCAGCGTCTGTGAGGCATTATACCAGGTGTTTAACATAAATCAGTAAGGCTGCTAGTTTAACAGATTATGATTGATGAATTTCGGGGAATTCAATTGCTTGTTTATGTTCGATATATACGTTAGAAACGACATAAATAACACATTTTGATTATACCTCAACATAATGTATGTGAGTACACTGGCATGAGGAATAAAGATGATTCCTTGTTTCAAAACAACGCACATCAAGGTGACGCGGTGCTTCAGACATTTTTAAGCCATTTTGCGGGAAATCATTTCAAATCACAACGGGAATCACAGGTGTCAATTAAATTAGAGTTACCAAATAAAATGCTGCGTTATCTTTTTACCAAGATTGCCTTATCTAATCTGAAGAAGACGTTAATGATTTTCGCAGAGATTAAATCCTATCTGGTTTTTAATGTGCGGTTTGTGCGCATGTGTGATCGATGAGGATCCATTCCGTAGTGCATGTACTATAACTGCATGATAAATCATTTCAAGAATTTAAGCACGATTTAAATACCTGAATATTTTTTTAGAAATAAAACAGTTACAATGACTTAACTGTGAAAATTTGATTACTTACAACTGTAAAACATTCGTTGGTAATGGAGTCCTAGGTCCGACTTTGTACAGCATCAGATTTGTTCTCCCGACACGAAATTTCAATTTTAAATCTTGGAGACCAGTTCCTTATGTCTACATTTTATATATTATTGACGGTCATTACAGCCTGTGGTCGAACACTGCAAGAATCTATAGGTCAATTCTCACACGCACCAACCCCACAGAAAGAAGAATTATGTCAGTGGAGAATATCAGCGACCCACGGGGAGAAAATTGTCCTGAATATATCTGCTCTGGATATCCCCGTCACTGGTCGCCATGACGACGGGGAGCAATGCGACACTGATTATCTCGAGGTTCGAGATGGTCATTACGTTATGTCCAAACTTATTGGTAAGTTTATCAAAATCAGACATTTTAGTACAGTCGAACCTCTCTAATCCGAACACGTCAGCTGGTCCCAGTTTTTTATTACGAATTTAATGCTACACAACTTTTGGAATCCGGAACCATTGTATTCCGAAAACCTCTATAATTCGAACATTGTTGTCTGTCCGAGCAAGTTCGGACTAGAAAGGTTCTTCTGTATATGCACATGCCGACATACACTGATCCGAATGTCTGAACGTCCATCTTGTATTTTATAGCACTTGGAGAATGTCATTGAACACCTGCTTGGTTACTAGGTGATCTCTCTAATACTCTATTTTTTTTGTCAATCAGTTGTAAGTATTATAAAACATAAGAATTGATTCAATTATTTGGGTTTTTCCAAGAATCAAGTTTTATAAGGTGGACGTTTAGAATTTGACTCAGCGTGTGTGTGCGCGTGTGTGTGTGTTGGTCTGTGATACTAGCTAAGAAGATTGGATCTGGTAATATGTACATGTATTGCGCATATTTTTACTATTGTTTTTCTTCAACATCTGAGAGATACAATTCTACAAAACCCAATGGGATTTTTTTCTTTCTTACATAATTTGTTTATCTTCACAAACACCAGACTTGTTTTATTGCAAGCATTGGTTCACTGTAGCAATGATTTCTACACATGTCTTTCATTCACTATCTTGTTATTCAGTACTGTTTCTATCAAACGAAATTCATTAAAATATTTCCAATTATACAGCAATGTCTGGCATTGAAATATATTTTACTGAGTGTTTTTTGTATACCAAGTATATAAAAAAGTACAATTTGTACACGAACGATCGATTTTTTTATTCTTGTTTGTATTTTGATATTTTCATTTTCATAATGAATTATATCCCAGAAATTAACAGAAAAAAACTCTATGTCGCGAATATTTGGAGAATAATAGCGGAAACCTGGTACTGTTAGCCTTATTTTGAAGCATTCACTATTTTTGCGGTGATTAAGACTCTTAATTCATATGTTTTAGGACGGTTTTGTGGCGACAACCTTCCAGGTACACTGATCTCAACGGATAGCCGGATGTGGGTGGAGTTCCGTAGCAGCAACGGCGGCGGAAAGGGATTTGAAGCTAACTATGAAGGTACGGATCAATCCATTGGTTGAGATTGTAACATATTTAAAATTCTTGATTTATTCAGATTCCTCTTTAATTTATGTTAATTTTTTAAATTTGATTTAGTACTTACGATATCATACCGGACATTATATATGGTATGGAACTGGTAATACATGAATTTTAATTTTATATTATGACATTAAATATTACTTTGGTATAACTCGGCACACATGTCAAATGGATTTCAAATTCAAACTGTCAAAAAATTTGTTCTAATAGTATTATTGGCTTGAAAAAGGACATTTCATTTTTCGAAGTCTAATCGCTATACCTTAAACTAAATTGGTATTTAATTTTTAACAGCTATATGCGGAGGTGAAATCCACAAGGAAGAAGGACATTTAACCAGCCCTAACTACCCGGATGATTACAAACCAAACAAAGAATGTATATGGAAGATCACCGTTCCCGAAGATTATTCTGTAGCAGTCAAGTTCCAGTCTTTTGAAGTAAGTACAATGGAACCCATCTAAACCGACCGAGCCCGGACCAGGTCATTTGGCCAGTTCAGAGGGGATGCCAGTTTATAGTGGTTTTAATTATATCGTAATGAAGTCAGGACTAGAACATCTGGCCCATTTTTAGCGAAAACCGGTTTAAAGAGGAACCAATTTAGAGGGTTTCTACTGTAGTCGTACAAAACGCCTATAAGACGAATGTACTAAACAAATCAACTTTTCGTACTGTTTTTGTTTGTTTCAAAACTGTGACTTACTTAGTGCACATAGTTTGATATTGCCAGGTTGTAATCTGAAGTTATTTTCAGCTTCCTCTATTGCTGTACCCGCCCTGCTCGTAATCTAAGTTTTTTTTGTTCTTTCTTTATTTGTGATCTTAGTTTTGTCCACCTCAATTTATTGCCAATATTTAAAACATTGTTTTCAAATGAGGACTCTACTCTTGTTTTATCTAATAAATCAGAACACATTCGAGATTGCAATTCGGCGACATTGGTAAAATCGTGTGTTCAAGAAAATAACAAGTTACGAAATAACCGACAATTGTAGCTTGAATACACATACTTGTGACTGATTGTGTTGACATTTTTTGTGCATTTTCTGTTTACTTGTTTTCGTTCCGTTAAGTTAGAGTTGATGATTTTATTCTGTCTTCAAAATATTTAATGTCAGCAATTTTAGCTCATATACGTAAAATATGATTTTATTTATAACGCTGGTAATTCACTACCATAAACTTGTCAGAATATGACCGTATCTCGATTTACGTTTTCAGTTAAAATGTTTCATATGCAACGTAAAAAATAAAATTTTATTAAACCACAATTCTATAAAAGCAACAATAATTTACATTGAATATTTTGATACAATCTGTTGAAAGTTTTGTATAATTTCATTTATTTCTGTTTATCGTGCTTTTATCATCTATTTCATCCGATCATGTCTACGATCTGGAACTATCAGGAAATCTTGGCTTTTCTAGACATTACATTGGGGTAACTAAACATTAAAGTATTCACCAAAACACAACCGTCAGCTTGTATTTAAAACTGTAATGGAAATAAGAAAAAAATCTCTTTAGGTGCACCGCTACGATCAGAATAACTTTATTTAATATGTTATATGTACGAAACACCCATCTCGCTGGTTTTCACTTTATTAGTGCAATGGGGAGTTAAGACGGTAGAAGATTGGATCTTAATGGGCGTTTAATACCAAAATACACTTATCTGAATTAATATCCAATAGTCTGATAAACATATAATCCATGCGTTTTCCTGAAATAAAATGTTAAAGGCGGATAACCCGACTTGATGGAAACAATTGAATTACCAATGAGTTGATTCAATGCGCTGAATGCATTGTATCACGAAAATTGGCCATGACTAACAACACTAGAAAAATAGCCATTTTTAGGGTTAATTGACCAGACGTAGGGTGGGTAGATCGAAAAGCTTCAATCGAATTATTTTCCTAAACACGATACAGTTCGTCCCTAGTTATATTCGTACTCCGGATGTTGCTGTTTGAAACTTTAGTGTCGGCGCCAAAATATAGGATCGGTCGGGTAACCCGAAACACGACCATTTTTCTTGTCTAAAGTAAATATGTGTATAACAGATAATATTAACTTATTTGTGGTTATGAGTTAGCACATCATAAGACTCGACATATGTGACTCATAAACGATTTTTGTAACAAATGTAACACTTAGTTTCTACTTTTATTGCGAAGTATATACAGTAAAACCCTGAAAACCGGACTCCCTGAAATCCGGATTTCTCTGAAAATTGGACGATTGGCAGAAATCCTGTTTTTTTACCCTTCAACAATCAGTAGTTCTCTGAAAACAGGAATTCTCAGCAAACCGTACTTTTGGCCCAGTCCGGATAGGGGTCTGGTTTTCAGGGATTATACTTTACATGCTTCAATGGTTTGTGTGTCAGTCACATAAACAAATTCATACGACTCTAACAGAACAAAAATAAACGTAAAGTCATTCAGTGGACAGTTGTAAATCTAACGTACTTTTGTAACATCTTAGGTCGGCAGATTCTATTCATCGACTATGACGATTTAATGATGAGAATTTGAAAATTCGAGTCTGTCGTCTCCTTAGTAACTGAAAAATGAAAAAAATACTTATGTTTCACGTAAACATGGACGTGAACATCAATACATTAATCAAGATAAAACTAAGTTGTGCTTAGTTTTTATGTATGAGTAAGAAACACACTCTGTTTTTTTATTTATGTGAGATTGTTCGTTTATTATAGATAGAAAACCATGACAACTGTGTCTACGATTATTTGGAGATTCGGGATGGAGAGGAGGACAATTCTCCGCTGATTGGAAAGTTTTGTGGATATAAAATTCCTGTAGATATTAAGTCCACTAGTAATAGACTCTACGTGAAATTTGTATCAGATGGTTCTGTACAGAAAGCCGGATTCGCCGCCTCGTTCGTAAAAGGTAATAAATGATTCTCAACTTTCACAGAGTCCACGGTAAAATTCATCCTTTTGTTAGTGTGGTCCTAGATTCCAAGACAAGATGTTTTGATGTCTTAGTTACTGTAACATAATTTAAATTGTACGTTTGATTTTGAATAACATGAAATTATTCCACGCGCACAAGTTTATAATGTCAAAGAGAAATTGAACATTCATTCCCTCTTATTCATTCGTTGGGGCCTAATATGCATTTAAGACCTTATATATTTGCCTATTATATCCATTAGCAGCTAGATTGTCTTTTGTTTCTTGTCGAATACTAATGGCAAAAAACTAATTATATTCAACAGAATTGTGCTGTAATATATTTTTGCGATTTACTTGCTCGAATCGCGCTCAATATTAATAATTACTAATGTACTGCTCGCTGCTTCCTAGAAAGGTGTCCTAATCATCAGAAAAAATCGCTCAACTACCATTTTGTATTTATGGACAACGTTTACATATTAATAGAATTTAACAAGAACACGGGCACGTGCCGATAAACTATCACACTCCACGAGCTATCGTTGAGATTTCTAGAGCATTGTACAACGATATATCACGTTTTGCTATTAGAACGATGGCATCCTGGGAGCCTTCACAAGAAATATCAATTACTTGTACAGGATTGATGTTAGCACGATTAGTAATCAGTTTCCGATCGTTCTAAGCGTTTTAGAACTACTTCTAGTTATTACTTTAAAAGATAAGTGATGACGTATGACTATTCTGTTCAACGACCCGTCTGAAAAAAATACGATGAGCGTTGTTTCTGAAACTTGAATTTTTACAATAGTTAAAGATTTTTGCAAGAAAGAAAAAAATAGATATTCTCTTCTACCCATATTTATGCAACAAAGCACCAAGTAATGGAATTATGTCCCTGGTTCTCCGTCAAAAAGTGGAATAAAATAAAAATCCTAAGCATGAACAAGCTCATTCGGAGACTATAACAAATATTTTGGTTTATAACTTTTTATAGACCAACAAACAAAGTTTGACCATTCAAATGCGGCGTATTAATTGTAACCATCTTACAAGGAATTTCTTTTGAATTTGATAATGGTCACACATTGGTCAACTATGACTTTTTAATAAAATAAAAATGATATTTATTGTTAACACATGTGATTTAACTATTGTCCATTTTATCTCAAACTTTGGGATTTTTTATCTCAAAATGAAGTGGACACCGTGCAATATGTTCAGGAAATATTTTTTTTCTATTTTTCAACTTGGGCAACAATTCTTTTTCAAAACGCTTAAAAATAATTCAGTTTCTAGGTTTATTATCAAAGAAATAACAATGATTGGACCATTATTTCTATAATATTAACATTTTTAGCACCATTTAGAAGATAAAGTAGAACCCCCGAAAACCGGACTCCCTGAAAACCAGAATTCGTTGAAATTCGGACGATTTTTCTGGTCCTATTTTCTCTTCCATAATAAACAGTTAAATAGTTCTCTGAAAACCGCAATTTTCAGAAAACTAGACTTTTGCATCAGTCCGGAAGGGGTCTGGTTTCAGGGGTTATACTGTAATTAAAAAAGTACAGTGCTATGGATATTGTATCTTAAATTAATTCTCTGTGAACACTATTTCCAGAATATGACGAATGTGCTACAAATAATCACGGGTGTGACCATGAATGTGTTAATACACTGGGAAGTTTCAAATGTGAATGTAGAATTGGATATGAACTACACTCCGACGGCAAAAAATGTGAAGGTATTTTGAAACAATTTGTCACTCTTTTCTATAGTTTTTTGTTTAGGCGGATTTTGAATATTAATTGTTTGATGTGTCAAATCCTATCCGCCATAAATACTTTTACATGTAAGGACCTGTTGGTACATCAATCCATTTGTCCACAAAAAGGATGTTTACACCGCTACGGACAATATAAGACAAATCGAAGTTTGCATTAGCGAAGGATGATTATGCTAATTTGTTTACGAGAATGGAATGTGATCACATCGAACCTTCTTGACATTATTATATTCCTAACTATGTTAATTATCTTAACCAAACGTATTTCCAATTTTACATGTATTTCGCAAAATTACTGCAACCTGGTTAATAGCTTATACTCGAGGTTTGGAGATGTACAAAGTTATGTATGATCATCATTTCAGACGCGTGTGGAGGTTACATTGATCAAACAAATGGCACTCTACAAAGTCCATCATTCCCCGAGTTGTATCCACCTAATAAGAATTGTGTCTGGCAGATAGTAGCACCGGAACAGTACCGTATCACACTGAACTTTACCCACTTTGAATTAGAAGGGAATAATGTAAGTATTGCTGCTACTAGTGTCGCCATTCGACAGGACTGTCATTATCAATTCAATTCTCTGCGTGATTTTATACGTCTACATAGTTTTAAAAATTCACTTTAAAGCACAGTTTCCTTGAATCTATTGAGCTGATTTTACACGTATACAAATGAAACTGTGGCGCTTTGTCGATTCAAATCACATTTGACAGACACAAAACAGATTTGTAATTTTTGTAAAACATTCATTGGAGATTTTAAATTCTTGGCAAAAGAACTTTAAGTTTTCTTATGCAATTAATTGAACATTTCAACGCTAAGCTACATACAGAATACTGAAAGCCACAAATAAACATGAAACGAAAATAAGTAAAAATGTTCCGTGTTCGAAACATCAGTAAAAAATAAAAGAACTTCTTTTTTATTATTAAAGTAGCAACCAAATGTAATATGTTTAAGATTATAGTATCTGTCGTTAAATAGCGATAGTTCTGTTACTATTATGCACGTTTATTTAGAATAGATTTTTATAGAAAGAATTATATTAGAATAGAATTATAGTCCAGAATATATCTAGGTATCAAAACACAGAAAAAAATGTTATGGCTGGTCACATATGGTGTGCTTCAGTTTCCCTCGGTCGGGAATAGATTGTCACTGTTAAGTTTAATTTTATCAATCCTTAAGATGAAAATACATTTCTTTTGATGACTGTTCAATACGTAATGCAGTAACCCCACTTGGCTACCACTTCAATATCTAAGACGATCACATTATAGCGACCATTGATTCCGGACCGGATGTCTGTATTTCTTGTATATTTTAACTTTTGTCCTGAAGGTGGTCGTAATATCGAGGTGTTTCTGTGTACTCCTCCAGACCAAGACGTTCTACAAATAAACATGATAATATCATAATTATGCAATGAAATCTCTCTATTAAGAATTCATTTGTGACCCGAAAAAAGTGGTCTTTATATTGAATAAGGGGCCTCTGCAGTCGAGTGGTTATGGTCTCTGCATAGCAATCACTAGCCCCTAAACGCTGTGTTAGAATCACACCCGGAGCCAGACAAATTTCACATGTGAGGAAACTGTTCCGCTAGCTTATGGAAGGTCAGTGGTTCTACAAAGGTGTACGCCTGGGGTCTTCCTCCAATGCTGAAAAAGTCGTCAAATGTCCCTGGTAACATTGAGGTGGACGCTAAGTGAGGTTTTATAATAACTGTGGTTATAATCATGTTTACACTTTTTCTATTTATTCAGCAAAACTGTGAGTATGACTCGGTGAAGATAACCAGTGGTACTGGTTCAGAGGCCGTACTGATAGATACATTTTGTGGTTCTACTCTGCCAATGCCGATTACATCTGACAGTAACACCCTCACTATTGAATTCAACTCCGATAACTCTGTACAGAAAACTGGATTTATGGCGCTCTTCTTTACAGGTAACATAAAATATAAAATAGCAATGTTTTATTGTACACGTAATGACAAATGTCAGTCGGACATAAAATGCACTTTAAAATTGCCGAAATATCGCAAAACGGCAGAAAATTCAATATTGGAAAAACTAAGCATAGGAAATAGTTACACTTTTGTTCGCACCGGTCTTAATTAATAGTACGTGAACAAGCTTGTTTTTTTTTTACAAAGATACGATTTTACAAGTCATGACAAGAAAGTTATATTTCATGGTCTGAAATGTTCTGATGTCAGCTTAGTAATTCACATTTTGTTGAAATGTAATATATTTTATACAGACTAACTGAACCTTAGTGTACAGGATTAAATTCAAACAAGAAAAGTTCGTCGAAACTAGGTTCAAAACGCTTGACAATTGTATTTTGCCGAAGCACTTTTATTTCATTTGCAAATGCGATCTCCAACCTTTAAACTGCACTACTAGTATTAGAGTTTTCTGAAGTTTGTCTCATGAAGTATTTTCTGCGCTGTAGCCTAATGCGTTCTCTGTTATTCTTTAAACATGAATTACAGTCCACCTGTGCGAAGTAAAATTTGTTGATATGTTTTAGATTAAGAGTTTGAGAATATTGGCATTAGATATTACTTCACTTAACATTATTCTGAACCGAAACCACAAACCACAAATATGATACACGAGCGTGTTTTAATACCTGACGACTTAGTAATACTTGAAAAAATTGGCGTGGAATTGCAGATATTTGTTCGAAAAATAACATCTAGAGGAAAATACGCCTTCTTGATTATCGAATCGCCCGTTTTCATTTGGAGATAAATTGTTTATGTTATCATTATGAGTTTACAAAGTGTTTCTATCATAATTATAAGGAGGGAATACAAAGTTAAATATCCTTGCCTGGGGACAATGGTTAAGTACACGGGCACCTGCACGCTTTAGTGGCATCTTGAATCGTCAATACCGATGTTGCTATTTTAAACATCATTGTTCTTTACAGTCTTTTCCTAGATATCAAAACAGGTATTTCTGTTGTGATGTTCTTGTGATAAATTCGATAAACAGCAAAACTTCACTCGAAGACCACTTCAAAATTTAGACCATCTAATCACAAGTACCGCTTATTTTCGGGCCGATTTTCGAATCCTTTGTCTAGTTCAACTCAATACGATTACCTCAATATATATACCAGATTCTTTAGTCTCAAATTTGACCAAAGTATTGAAGAATTCTGTAGTTATTCCTAAAAATTGATTCAATTCTCTGAAGTTGGATAAAATGTACATAGCTGATTATGAATTTCCTCTCCCGCTCTGGAATGTTTTTCATTTGTACTCTAAAAGTACACGCTGCCCTCTTGAACAACCTTGAAAAGTATTAATTCTTTTATACCAACCCGGTGCTGCGAGTGTTTATCTTGTCAATATACGGTCGGATGTTAGGCAGAATTTAGGGTCCAAATCATATTATCTGAGGGCAACATGTGGGTTAAGGAGATGGGTGTGTCAGCCCCTCCTTCTTTACATAAAACTAATAAAGATTAATAGGGTTTAAAGATTTCCTTGGGTTCCGCTCGTTAACCATAACGAACTCTTTCTTATTCTATATGAGTCGTTTGTAGACGAAAATGACGCAAGTTTTATGTCTTCTTATATTTCATGAGTGAAAGTTGAAATAAAATAGAAATTAAAGTAATATGTATTCCCTGACATAAAATTCTAATCCTCTACAGATAATTACTCTGATGTTTCCATTTTGGAACTCTTAGAGTACATTGTACGTATTCGTACGACGCACGAAATGATAAAACACTACACAGGATAGACTAACATTAGTTATTAAGATATTATATTCCAGGCAGTTTTATCATTATTCCAGTCATTGTCTCAGCATTGCGTATACATCATAATATGCCTTGTTGTTTTTGTTTACAGACAAAGACGAATGTGCGGTAAATAATGGAGGTTGTCAACATATATGTAAGAATACTGTAGGCAGTTATGAATGTGTCTGTCATAATGGATTTACGTTACACGAGAATAAACACGACTGTAAAGAAGGTGAATGTGCTCTTTCAATTTTTATGATCCATCGATAGTATTTACATATTTGTAAAATGAAAAAGGTTCACAAGCTCTGGACCAACTTTCAAACCGTAAAAGCTTGGGCCTTCTGAATTTAGGGGGTTTTATCAGGATGGATCCTTGAAGAATTATACCTGCAAGTCCTTGATTAACAATCATGATATGATAATCGTCCAATCAGACGTATGTTTTTTTATAAATTGTATTTTCCAAAGATATGTAGTTAGTCCAAATTTTACGAAGGAGATATGTACAAAGTTTACAGGCTATATAATGTACATGTATACATTTTGCCATTTAGTCACTTCTTTTTTCACCTATACATCTATGTTTCCAATAGTCTTTTATAAGTATATTCTATGATATTTTACTGAACTAGTTTTCATATTAAGGCATTTTCTTTGTAGGTGGCTGCCAGCATGAAATTACTGCGCCAATCGGAGAAATAAGTAGTCCCAATTGGCCGGATATGTACCCCGCCCGCAAGGATTGTGTGTGGCATTTTACCACAGTGAATGGTCATAGAATTAAGATCATGTTTGAAAATTTCGAGTTAGAACCACATCAGGAATGCACATACGATCATATTGAAATATTTGACGGAAGTAACAACTACGCGACGAGCCTTGGACGTTTCTGCGGGTCCAAAATTCCACAGCCTATGATCTCCACCGGAAATGAATTGTATATGGTATTTTACTCAGACGCCTCTGTGCAACGGAAGGGATTCCATGCCCGTCACGCAACAGGTATGAATTTAAAAACTTTTAAACAGTTCTTTTTGTTATGCAGGCATTCTCAAGAAAACGTGCAGTCTACTTAAACAGTGATTATGATGTTTGCCAGATCAGAAAAAAAACATATTTATCATCATGTTAGTGAAATCATAATTTCTGCTTCAAATCAAACCATAGTAAATCGGTATGCAAGCACCTGCCAAAATAATTAAGCAACAATAAACCCACACCCAATGAATGCATTGAAAACAGATATCTTTTCTGAACCAGACGAATTTTATACAGTCAAAACATCTAATTAGATTCATATTCAGTTCAATTTTCAAATATGATTGGCGATGAAAGCATGCAATAATGAATATCATTTACGCAGACGACTTAGCACGCTGTGCATTATGGGTTGTATATTACTTCCGGAACCTGTTTGGCAGCATGTGCGTTAAAAAACTATGATTACTGTCACTATAGATCTGTTCAGCATTGGCAGGAAACACACGCGTTTAATTGCCTGGTGTGTGAAGAACATACGAATTGCGACTTCCCTTGTACAAAACGTATTATTTGATTACATCTTGTGTTCAGATTGCGTGTCACATTGAAATGTCAGTACAGTTGTACTGCAAAATCGTGGGAATCAATGTAATTTTTTATGTGCATGTACTTTTGACAATGCGTCTATAATCTGGCGCTGTTTGTGTTTTAAAACATTACGATAATTTGGATATCATCTGTTTACGACCACAAAGGCTCTTATTCGTTTTGCAATTTGCGCATGCGTATTTGATCAATTCCACTGACAGCAAATTGAAGATGGTAAGATACTGCATAATGATGGTTAAACATTCAGAGATGACTAAGGATGCATGTTGTCGGACGTTCACTGTTCTCTTATCAAACCTTGGCCTAGTGTCTACATCAGATAAGATGTTCCAGATAGCTTACAGTACCGGCAGCATGCTTCTGTTTCCTGGAAATTGGGTTTCATAAAAAATGAACACAAGCATCATCAATATCATATTTTGTGTAAAAAAAACAAAATGCCAGATCAGCGAGACGGAAGTTATATTCAATTATTTACCAGTTATTGCATAAAAGTGTTGTGTGTGCACGAAAGACAGGTCTTATCATAGTATTAGCACAATCGTCATTTAATTGGGATTTCACTTCCGACCTGGTTTGTTCGTGGTTTTTGTTTTAAAAAGGCATGGTTTTTGGAGATGCTGTGTTGTATTTATGTGTTTTTATATCTTATTCAATTTATGGACATTCGATCTGTTTTCTTACTTCATCCTATCCGTTAATCTGATTGGGTAAAGATGAAAGTCTTTGGGTCTCAGCTTCATGTGTTCAAACCCCGGCCGCGGCACATGTTTTTCTGTGACGACTTGGTTAAAGTCATTCCACCTTCCCCGTCAATCTTTCATGTGATGAAATTTGCGTTGACTTCATTAGTATATACTAGAACTGGTACAGTATCAAGGAAAGCTGGTTAGGTGTGCCGTACGTCAGCGTGTCCGAATTCTGTTCAAAACAGGTGTAAAGCATGAAACGACAAGATTTATGCTTGTTTTATTTGTTTGTACACTCGTAATTTTGGAGTCAATGTTTTCCTTATTTTGTTACTTTCAAACCTAACATAGTTCTTAATTGAATTCCATTTCTTCTGATGACGTCTGTGTGTGATGTTGTGTTTATAACACTTTTCAAATGCAGAACAGTGCCGCGCAACACAAAAAAATAATACAATACCATACGATACGACGCAATGTAACCCAACGTATCGCATCGCAACGCTTAGCTAGACGTAGCGACACAACCCAACGCAATAAAACACCATACTTTAAATGATTTATTTCAGAATTGAACATAATTAGTACATTTTTGAAAACATATTTTGTTCCATTTTTTACATAACCGAGGACAGCACAAGGCTGAGTCGTGATCGATTTGAATGAAACAAAGAAAAAGTCGGTTTATAACCGCCATTTTAACAAAGTCATGTGATGTGACTACATCTCTATTAAACCGAAGGCAGCCAAATATTTAAGTGATCGTCTATGATTTAATGCTAAAATAACATTATTAGAGATTGGCGCTCAAATGTTTGCCACATACTACATTGTATTATAATCATTAAATCAAGTTCCTTTTTAAATTTAAGTAAAGAATTGACGTACTGGTTTTATTTGAAATCTGGTTCCCTTTTCAGTATGCGGTGGAAAGTTGACAGCAACCGAACAACAGAGCCAGCTTTTCTCTCACGCACGTTACGGAGATCAAAATTATGACAATAAATTAGAGTGTGATTGGATTATAGAAGCAAGAGACGGTTATAAAATAGATTTTTACTTTATTGCATTTGAGATAGAAGATGAGACAGACTGTGGGTATGTTCATTTGTTTATTTTTTACAACGGGGACCTTTACTATATAATATAGATCTTTATATCCCCTTGAATGTAAAATTAATAATTTTGATTCTATATGTCATTTGGATTTGTGGCCTAATGCACTTTTTGTACTTCGAAATCACTTTGAATTGTTTTTTCGTAATTAAATACAAACTAAATTATTATCCAGCGAATATACTAAATAGGCCACACGTCAGATAGTAACAGATATTTGCTGTAAGAGTTACACGTAATGATGACTACTCTGAGATTATTGTTCAGTAAATATATACAGTGAAACCTCGTTATTAAGATCACCTTTGGAACCCGAAAAGCTGCTTTAATATTGAGATGGTCTCAGAAATAGGAAATATTGAAACCCGGTTAATAAGGTGGTCGCTTAGCCAGGTTTTACTGCAAAATGATATTACTTTTTATCGCAGGTATGACAATGTCGAAGTATTCGACGGACCCACTGATTCAGATACCTTGTTAGGTCGTCACTGTGGAAGCGATGTTAGTATTATTTATTTTGCATTTTATGTTCATCAAGACAATCTTTGATTGACAAGTCTTGTTATTATTACTTTCGTGGCGGATTTAAAATCTTTTATTACGTTTATTTTATACCAACGCTCAGTTCATCATTGATAAACTCTGATCATTAATACTAAGTGCGAACTGAGTTGGCATTTTTTACATCTGAAATTATTCTTGATTGGCTCATTCTTTAAGACAAAATTTAACTATAAGAAATGGTGATATTTATTCAAATTTTTGCTTTTTATTGCAGCTACCTCCAGAAATTTCGTCCTCTGGTCAGTATCTTCTGGTCAGATTCCGTTCCGATGATACAATTAATTGGAAAGGCTTCAATGCTGTATATCTTGAAGGCGGCCGGTCATATAATCACAATAATAATCCAAAACCAGTTCCGCTTCCGTACCGGTCATAAAATGGCGTATTCTCGTTGGCTGTATAACTACATCCGGGTTCTGAACAGATGACATTATATGGATATCAGTATCATTTCTTGAAAATACTCACTGCGGTTTATCTTGATGGGGTTATGTTGGCATGGCGAGAATTTATGTTTTATTTATTTGTGTTTATTTACATGATAATGTGCTAGATATAATTTATATTGATGGGATAATAACCTTGGTACGATTTTCTTGAGGGCCGATACGAAATCAGAATACAGATCTTATGAGTTCATTGAATGCTGATAGACATGTGTTTTTCAAGTATTACCTGTATGAATTGTTTGTTTTACGACCTAGAACGCTGGCTGATAAGCAGTGAAAATATTTACCTTAATAATATTGGTAAACAAATAGTATTGCTACATAGAATGATTATGTAGATATTAGAGTTGGCACCGAACTGGTCCTGGAATACGATTTTATGATAAGTTGATACAGATAGATGTTGATGGAAGATTTCAATTTCAGTAAGCTCCAGTGACGTTTAATCGCTAGTTTCTAAATGCATCATTTTGTATATACTGATTCATTGGGTTACTCAACTGACATACAGAGCATAAAGTGTGCGTGTCAATGTTATTGTTATTTGCTTTTGATCGATTTGTGGAGAGAACTGATTTGATTACACAAAAGACTAGATAAATTACATGTCTTACGTATGCATTTTTATTGAATTGGTTGCACAAAAGACTGGATAAATTACATACGTACACATTTTTATTTCATACTAAATAATCCATTCAATGAACCATCAATAAAATACTATCAGTCAGTGGGATTATCTATCATAAGTTTGTAATGTTCGATGTGAAAAATTGCTGACACACTTAATGGCGGAATTTTGCGACGTGGTAATAAAACAAACAATGGCTGGAATATTTTATAAATAACTAACATATGATACTAAATACAGCCCCAATATACATGTCAATTCAAGAAGTTCATTTCAACGATACTCGTGTTAAACGGTGTTCACTTTATACATCGTGGTCCTAAACAAACCGACAGGCGGCCAAGTCAAAGCTGTCATTATTATAATGATGAAACAATATGCGTGTATCCTCATTTAATTTACCATCTCGCCTTATCATGTCCGTTTTATTTGCTCGAAAAATACAACAAAAGTGTATGCAGTTTACATCGTTGTTTGTTAATGAGGATTTCAGAAATACATGACACTAGGAGAGTGGTTTCTTTTGGCACTCAAAGTAGGCTAGAAACATATACAATACGGTAGTTAGACAGTGGTCAGTGTATAGAGTATCGAGTAGACTAGATGAGATTTTAGAATTGTAAATATATTTTGTGATTTGTTGTTGAGTATTTCATGTTATATTGTCTGTGAATTAAAACAATAGATACATATGATACCTCCATGTTACTACATTTATAACAGTAAAATAATTTTACAGAAATAAATCGTCTTGTAAGTGTTTAAGTCTGTGTGATTTCTTTGGAAGAGGGGTATAATGTTTTCTGTTTATGTGACATCGTCAATGGGTTTAACGCCGTTTTTCAATTTTTCAGTTATGTACGGCGCTCGGTTCACTTAACCAGTGTTCCTGGACTGTATGCTAGCCAGTATTAACTAATTCTTCCACAAGGAGTCGGCAACTTCTCCACATATGGACTGGGATTTGAACCCTGTTCGTCGGGTTACAAGTCCAGCACACTATCCACTGGACCATAGTCACAGCCCATTGTATATGTACGAACAAAATAATTCCGCATACCGTAGTGTCGGGCCTTTGGAAGTTAAATTAAAATGAATTTTATTTAAAACACCCAAATTACATTGTTATGTAAAACAGACAGTGAGTCGAATTTCTACACGCAAACCTTATCAAGCTAGATTCTTTAAAGAACCCAAATGAGTGAATTGTTATATTTTACAATACTTACAACCAGTCTACTCAAAGAATCGAGTTTTCTCACACAAATTGGTTTGAATATAATTTAATGTCCACCTGAAAATCAAACAAGTTTGTTTAATGATTTTCTTTCAGTGCTAAAAATACAAGGTGAACGTTTAGAAATTAGAAACGTACATATTTCAGTTGAATGGGGTCGTATTTTATAACAATATTTTTCATTTTGGATACAATGATTTTTGTCACAAATTTACAATCACATGTCCGTTTCTACCACATGTGTTTATTTCAATCGACTGAAATTAGTTCATAGAAATTTTTGCGTAGCTTGAATAGTGTTCATAACTTAAATGGAACAATACTAAAACTTCTACACAACTAACACAAATTGTGATTAAATTAATGGAGTTTATGATTATTCCTGATTCGTGACTGAAGATTGGGTTTTCTGAGACAACCCGATCAAAAAAACATCCAACCTCATTTGTCGTCCAATCCACACGCAATGAGGAAATAGCATATGTTCGTACAGTTTTAGATTCGTGATATCAGGTAAACCAGAAACCCTAATTGGGTTGACATGACTGCCGTTTTCAACAGGACAATTCCAATAATCTGACAGTCACTATGGTAAGTAAAGCTTTGAAATAGCAGTCACTAGTTAAGACCCAACATGACATTATTATGGCATATACTGATTACAACACAGTGGTTGAGAAAAAAGATTGTTTCTTTTCATACAGTCCTGCGTATATCATTACACTAGATTATCTATCATCAGTTGTGAAGGGTTCGCATACAAAATTAATAACAGCAACTCCTCTATATATTTTTGTATTTTATTGTACTTTTTGTCATAGTCACATAAGATCACCTCTTCATTTTGCAGTCAAGAGAAATACGGTCTTAATACAGAAATTTAATTTATATTTAATATAATAACAATCAATCTATTAAATCATCACAAAAAAAGCTATCTATACAATCATGCAAATACCCAAAATATATATTCTCAATGCACCAAAACTCAATCATAACACACTGCTTAACTTTTATCATCAGTCAACATAGTCTATTCTGAATATTTTGCGAACAGGACTATCAACTTATTTTGTCTGATACTTTAAAGATGAAGCATGTTATGCCATTAAATCTATTTATTCATAAGCTTTACTCGTTCTGAAATAAAATGACATTTCACATTTTAAGTATTCAACAAAAATAATAGATTGTCTTGAATGTTCTAATGGTATCATGTATTTACAAAATATTTAAACATCTACGCGACCAACAATAAAAGTGGAGCAGCATATGTTTAAATCTACTTCAAATAAACAGATGCGTTTATTTACACAATTCAGACAAGCAGACAAAAAATATGTTTAACAGCCTTATTCAAAAAAAACATTAGATATTTCTGTGATATAACTAGACAAAATATTTCCAATAAAGAGGATCAATTTAACAAATACAATTGTATTAATAATATCATAATAAGGAAAAGCAACGTTATCAAACATGGTCATGCTTCTGACTTAGATTTGTTTAAAATTACATATTAAAGAACCTATTAACCACATTTTAGAAACCATTACGATAAAAATTACATCAGGTAAGATGTGAATAACATGTAGATGATGGGATGTGACAGTCAAAATAACTGTCTCGGTTCTAAACATATTTTTCTACTAAACCAGACAACAGTATTGATGCAACCATATATATACAAAAGCATTTTTAATGTCATGATGAGGTGATTATGACCATAAAATATATGCACCCACTATTTTGATATGAATAAGGAATCAAAGCACACAAACTATAAAATTCAAGTCCCAGCTCAAATAAACCAAAAAAGTGTAAACTAGACAAATATGTTCCTATGGTAACACAGATTTCATTGGAATGTTTCATACACACAAGTCATTTATAAAAAAATTCAACCTGTAGATTTAAACTTAGAAATGTTATAGGGTGTACAATTTGATAAATTTACACATGACAGTCTGAATGATAGTAAAATCACATCAAAAAAACATGATATTTAAGTCTACTGTACAAGGGCAGCATGAAAATACTGAGATAAAACAATTTTCACATTTTCCTCCTAATATGTATATAAAAAAAACAATAGCATCAATGATAGCATTTTCAGCAGGATGACAATTAAGACAAAATGCTTAATTATACCAATCAGTATATATAAATTAGGAATAATACTAACTATCCAAACAAAATACTAATGATCTTGATTACATGGAAGAAAATAATATCTTCACACAAGAAGGATTTCAATTATCCACAACATTTTGAAATTAATGAACTATACTAAGTTTAATTCTTTTTGATGTTACAATTCCTCCTAATTTAAAGACATTTAGAACGTAAAATTTGAGATAGAATCATGCATGATTGATTAACAATCAGAACAAAGGTACAAAAAGCATTAGATGAAAAAAGACGGGACATTTACTTTTCAGAATGCCAAAGAAAACTGGTTTGAAGAATTCCATTCGTACTATCATACATGCCATCTTTGATTCAACATTAATGCATACACGACCTCCTCTATTACAACTGACACTACAAGATATATACGTTTATATACATCTATATATACATTATTTACAACAGTACAGAAATAAAATTCTATAATAATAAATATGTATTGAACAACTAATGTGACATATACTGTTTACCAATGAAGAGTGCAATCACACATTAAAACGACGCAGTAAAACCTCACATAGTGACCATCTAAATATTAAGACCATCTCAATATAATGACCACGTTTTTCAGAATCAGTTATCAGTATCTTCTCTGTATTTCCATTTAATAGGAGACTACCTCAATATTAAGCCCATTTTCTTTCTCTGGGGTTTAACAACTTTATGACATCCCGGGTCATCTGCAACTTTCCAGCTTTAACATTGGAGGAAGACCCCAAGCATGCACCTGGGTGAAACCATCCATAAGCTAGCTGGAAAGCTTCCTCACATGCGAAATTAGTATGGTTCCAGGTGATATTTGAACTTGCAGTGGTGAGCAGTTAGTGATTACTGATCAGAGACCAAAACCACTCTTCCACCGAGGCCCCTATTTATTTGGGCCCAAGATGGTCATAATATAAAGGCATCACTGTTCCTTAATCATGTAGTGAAACAGTGTGATCAGCCAACCTAAGATTGATAGCAGGCATAGTTTGGATGGTCACATAATTAGAATTATTTTGGTAAACTGATTTTTATTACAGCTGATAATATACACTACAGGACTACAGGAAAGAAATGTTACGCTAAGGAAGGTTAAACTGTACAGTAACAATTAATGACCTAATTAGGAACCTGATTTTTCTTTAAAGTAAGAATTATGCCTCTTGTCAAGTCTTATATATACTTGTATACAGTTGACATTATCAATTTTCTTGAATTCTGTACCAGAACTAACTTGCTCTCCACAAGTAACTGCAAACTTCTCCCAATGAGTGGTACACAGTAGTCAACAAACCCAATTAATTTTGACAAAACACTGCTACAGATATCCATTTCTAAGCAACATTTTCACACTACATTTCACTTTTGACCAAAACTTTGAGCAAAACATGTCCATAAACAGAAATCTAACACAAATAAACTAGCGTTTAACACAATATTCTATCTGACCTTCATTCAGACAGGATAGATAATTATCTAAAATTTTTTGAAGAGATCAGCTAAATAATGATACCGTCAGCTTCTAATACCTTGTAGATTATAAATAAAAGGAATACACAGATTCATCGCACAAGAAAATGCAGTGAAAATTGAAAGATGTAAAATAAGGTAACAATAAATTAATACAGAACAAGATAAAACAAAGTTAGTTGAGTTGTTCTATGTGTTATCATAACTAATTCCAATATCCACTACGTTCATTCTTTATATAGAAAAGTAGTCACTTAACATTATTAGTATCAATAGACCATCCCAAAATTTTTGGTGGCATAACATTTCAATACTGCTCAACCAGGCCATATCATATCAACAGACAAAACATTTTATCCACAATACACGGATTTGGTCATTAATAAATACACATCATAACAAACAAAACAATCTTACATGATTCAAAAGCACATTCCTTTCTGAAAGCAATGCTGATATTAAAAAACTGCTTTGAATAAATGATAGTAATAATACAATAAGCCAAGTGATCATAGCTTAGTGTACAACTCAATACACAATTCAACAAATGTTAGAAATAAGCCATCATGTAGCAATACTTTTATACAAATGTGGTATTTTGTCTGAACAGAACAAAATGGACAAGTGAAGTATCATTTACAACACTGAACGACCGAAAGAATACTATAAGATTAGACACAGACATCAACCATATCCAATCCACTTACACTCACCAAGCCTTAACAAAGATATAATAGTTAAAATGTAAACCTCTAAATAAAACCCACGAACGATGAAGATCAGTTGACTGATTTCATCGTCAAAATGAAAATATAGCACAAGTTTTCAGATTAAATTCTAATAAAAAAAATGGAGAAATGAATGAAATTTTGGTATCTAAAAATCCAACTTCCAATAATGCTTTCATGCAACAGTAAAACTTGTTTCAGATTGCATGTTTGTAAGGAAACATAATTCATCCAGATACAAGCTGCTCTATTTCAAACTAGGTTCCATAAACATACTGTGTTGATGAAGTCTGTTGAACTCTGGGTCTTGAAATACATGTTTTACAATAAATACATTGTTTAACAATGTTTAATGTGTTAGTCAATCACTTATATTACATATCTGGCCCATCTCCCGCACTGCTTGAAGTGTCTTAGAAACAGTCTATCACAATCAGATATGCAAATTTTAGTCAATTTTCACAGTAGAATAAATCTTCCTCACAAATGTGCTAGTACCTTGATAGCCGAGTGTACCTGTAAGCAGAAAAATATTTCAAAATGAATCATTTCCGTAAACTAAAGTAACAGGAAAATTTAATAAACAGTTCGTGCAATACATCAAAATTATGTTAAGTCATTTATACAAAACTTATAACGTATTCTTCAAGATAAATATACATGAATGTATAAAGCAAATGGGGAGATTGTTAAATCATCCAGTCCTGTATATAATGTATAATGCAAGGCAAAATTTTGCCTTGTATCAGAATCTTCTACATACATACATGTCAGTCAGATGACTAACATATTCTGTCTGTTTTGCATAAATCATACATAGTTTAAGATCCATGTAGTAAGTGAGACATTCACAAGAATTTCTTCAGATATAACAGCTATAAAATTTACTTTTAAGAGCAACTGTAAACAATTCACTATTTTTATATGGACACAAATCTATTTAATCATTCATAACAAACAATAATTCTGAAAAACTCTTACCACACATGATTCCTAAAGCTAAACTGAATAAGGCCATGTACCCAAAGTAAAACATAGTCTGGAACAATCCATACATTCTGAAAGTGAAAAATAAGTATGTCACAATGTAAGTTTATGCTATAACATCGGCATACAGCAAGATGATATAATTTTACAATTCGGACAGCTAGGTAAACAAATCTTAGCTGAACACTAATATGATCACTGAACTTAGGCATAATTACACAAATTATAAGTAAATTCAATACATCCTTACTTATATAATATCTTAAGTCTTTATTAAGCATAGAAGAATATCATGAAACTAGAACTTACTTAGTTTTAAAGAAGAAATAGTAAAATGAGTAGAGATACACATATCCAGCTGTAGATGCTGCTGACAGAAAACTTGTCCATTGCCTGAAATAAAAACAGTAACATGGGTGCAAGTAGAAAATTTCTAAAAACCTGAAAGTATTGTCGGGGGGCCTTCACAAGAGAACGCTTTGTGATATGTCGCAAAAAAGAGCTGTTTCCCTTTCATTCTAGTCTCCTTATTATGATAGGTAATTCCTCTTCTACACTACCATTTACATGCCGCGGGAATGCACCCCCCCCCAATTTCTCAAGAAGGACTTGATTTATACACAAATACAGTATTTCAGTAAAGTAAATTTTAATATTAAGTCCAACTTAGGGACCAAAAATATCATTATTAATAATGATGGATCTCATTTTGAAGTTGAAATATATCTAGCAAGTGCTGAAAACCAAACTGAAAATAAGTGGCCCTTGTAGCTTATTTAAAACAAAGACGTCACAGAAGAAAGAGATCAATCTCAAGTTGTATACGTCAGGTCAAGTACTTACCAGCGATAATCTTCCGCATTCAGCAGGAAGTAGGTACATACAATGGTTACACATACAGTAACTACGGCTAAGATGAGGAAAACTAACAACATAAAGCCATACACATAGTAGATCTTATACGCCCAGAATGATGTGAAGATAAAATACCTGAAAAGGAGGAAATAATTGCATTAAATTTATGCTTGCTATTAAAGAGCGGAAATTTGTCTATTATGCGATAATTATATATATAATTATGCGACTTACTGTCACTAGGGTTTAACGCTGTTTTTCCACAATTTTCAGTTTTCCTGGACTGTATACTAACCAGTACTAACTTAACCTTCCACAAGGAGCCGGCAACTTCTCCACATGTGGAGGAAAATCAACATTTTTGTCAAATTTTCACAGAAGGATATGACCTGCTGCGACTGGGATTCAAACCTGGTTACAAGTCCAGCCCACTAACCACTGGACCATGGCTCCAAAAATGACCTTAACAAAATGTTATCTGATTTTAGCAAATACACAGCACAAACACTTGATTATAACAAAAATTTGATAAACTAGATTTTAACAAATGTTCCAGTTGATGTTTAAGACTGCCAGATCACAATCCTATGAAAAATGAATATTGAAGAGATCTGAGTAAAAATACCAGCCCTAACTTCCAGAAAATTTCTCTGATGTAAGAGGAGATTTAGGTCTATGTATATCGCAGGCCAATAATATTTGGTCCTATCTAGTCAAGTTTTCATGTTTGTCAGTCCTCTGGTATAGCAACGGTTCATTGTTTTTTGCAAATACTTATGCTCAAATATAATTATTGTTGTCAGTTTACATACTTAGCGTTCAAATGTAAAAATCTGTGTACTTTCAGTGAAAAACCAAGACAGGACAAGAGTTCACCATCATTATCCCATCTTTTTTTCACAACATACATTTGTACTTCATGCATACAAAGAATACTTACATTTCAATGAAGATGGAGCCAAATGGCAGGATACCCCCTAACACAATAATAACACTTGGTTCCATGAACCTGTAAGTGAGAAGTTGAAATATTTAACAAACTAAATCTTCACAACATTTTACACAGTTTGGTTCTTTAAGGTAAAAATGTTTCTGGTACAAAATTTGTAAACACTTGCAACAATAAGAGTTTATGAAAACGTCATATCTGACCCAGTGCATTTATAATGAACAACTAGTAGTGAGTTTTGTTTAATACTTGTAACAATCACCGTTAAACATACAGTAAAATACAACTCTTATGTACAAACTGATCCAAACACAAAATCACAGCATAACATAATGAGGTTTACAATAATTGTAACATTAATGTAGCAATATTTTGAGAAATATGTCAGGACATTCATTAGACCCCTAAACAGCATTTTGACTCTTGAAATAGAAAAGAAAGCTTCTAACTCTTGAGAATTTGTAACAAAGGGTCAAATTTACAACAAATTAGAAGGAACGTTTGACTTTTCAAATTTTCATTGGCCAATGATCATTTTTGACCTTCAACTTTGGATGTCTGGTGAAAGCCCTGTATGTATTAATGAAAAAATATGTGGTGTCATAATGTTGAAACAAGTCAGTTCCATTTACCATTTTTTCTCTGGTATAGGTCTGGGTACAGCATTTATTCTACATGGATAATCTGGCTGACCAGACATGTTTCTTCCCAATACTGTACCCACCAAGTTGAGAGGTAATATCACAAATATACATATACACGTTACAGCAACCTGAAAAAAATAACAAAACAATAACTCAATCATTCTGAATAAAAGATTTATATAATAAAAAACGTTTACAAACTTCAACATCTTAAAATTTTTCACACTAAATTCTCTTGATTCTTTTCTGTTTTAAATCCAGCTATTGATATTTATGCCTATTCTTACCATGGTTCCAAATGGTATAGCTCTAGAAGCATGGTAGTAGATGGCAATAAAGTTGATGAAGAAAGCTGTACCACAGACAAGACAAGGCAACAGGAAGGCACTCATCAACATCTGTTTTATCCATACTTTACCTGGAAAATACCATAACTTTAAGTTGTAACATAAAAAAGTAAACAATGCAAAGTCAAATTCATTAAGACAAAGTTGTGGCACCTGAGAAAATAGTTTGTCTTAACAAAAAATGATTGGTTTTATATCCATCATGCCCAAAATTATTATCTCAAAATGTAGGGGACAGATATTGGGAACTCTTCATCATTTTTATAAGTTTCTACGATAGAATATGATTTATTGAGAGATTTTTCATAAATGATGACCATCAATTGAGTTATCGCTCCCCTTCAATGAAATCTATAGGAGTGGTGAAAAATATAGGTCACTGAGCATTATCTGCAGAATTTTTTTTCTGCCTTTCATCAACAATTCTTACAAAATTTTTCAAAATAACTCATAAAATAAATTAAACTATACATGTTAAATATAAAAGAAAATAACATTGATTGGGCAATAACATTTTTCATAATATTAACATTTTTAAGAAACATGGACTACATATGTCAAAAACAGAATTATGGATATAATACCTAAAATTAAGGAACATGCATGAAAATATTTCAGATAATACGAACCTCCCATTCTAGCATATAGACTACCTCCAAAGTAACCATTCACAGGTGATGTGGCAGCATACACAAATATAGCAGTACTTAGTAATGAACCTCTCCTGCAAAAAAAAAACAATCATAGAATCATTGTTAAAGGTTATACAGACCACAGTCCATGAAATATGTTCCTTGTTTCAATGTATCTTTATTCTACATACATATCTTAAGCTGAAATATGCTTTTACATTTTTCTTAATGTTACAATAGCAACATGCATGTGCATCAACAATGGAACATGAAAACTAATACATCAATTTTAACCACAAAAGGCATTAATTGTCATACTGTTTTAAAATAAATGAGACTAGTACACTTAATTCTCGTTCTTCAAAGGACTAAATACATCTTTATAATATCAAAAGTTTATATTTCAACCATGCATATCACAATATGCATGGCTAAATAATAAGATTAAATTAATAATATTTATAATTAATATCAAATGATAGATTAAAATAAATGATCAATTAAGTAAACAAGCACTTACTCGGTGTATAATTCACCCATAATAGCAAAGGTGATTACACAAAGTGACACAACTGATATGTGATAACCAGTACCAATCAACGCTGAGAACAACATTGGATTAGAAGCTGGCCTGAACACATCACCATGTACTTGTTTCCAGCCGTACTCATCACCCAAATCTTTCTCCTGTAAAATATTTTAAGAGCTTGAATCAAATCAGCACAAAAGAAAACACCTATCTTTTGTCTGTGACACTGAACATGAGAGAACTAAAAACAGACACTAATGTTCCAGTACCAACTTTGTTCTGCATGGGAAACTGCCAATTTCTCCACATGAATCACTTGTATTAGCTGTAGAAGATGTACGACCTTGTACACATACTGCCTTAACTGAATTATCACAGAGGACATAAGCTGTGCCTTGTGTTCAACTCAAAAACCTGAGGTCTATAAACCTAATGCTTTCATCCATGGAGCGCAGCCTAAGGACATGCAATTATACAATCATCAATAAAAATTGGTCCAAGTTAGTTCCACTCTAGATGATTATACTCAGTAAGGCAAAGTATAAGGGAATTCTGTAGTTCAGTGGTTATGGTTTCTATTATTTAGTAATTACTCTAACTACTGTATGTTCAAATCCACCAGGGACCAGACAAATTTCACATGTGAAGAGGCTGTCCAGCTTGTTTTAGAAAGGTGGGTAGTTTTACAAAAGAGGGATCTTCCTCCACATTTCAAGTTTGAAAGTTGCAGAATGACCCTGCCTGGTGGAGCGTTGTTTAACTCCAGTGAAAAAAAAATACTAAGTATAAACAAACCATATCGTCCATGTCATCTTCCTTGCTGTAACGAGCATAATCCTTTCTGAGGGTCCTCATCAGTATCATTGATACAAGACCAACCAAAAATATAACCATCATGAAAGAATTGAAAATACTGAACCAATGAATCTGAAATACAAGTAAAGAATAAAAGTTTACAATCTAAATAATTGTGTAATTCATGGAAATTAAATTTAACAAGCATATACATCATAGCATGATAAACAGTATGATAATATCCTTAAAATTTAACCAATTAAGAAAAATGTAAGAAAATGAAATACAATGTTAGTAACTACAGGACTCTTGATCTCCCGACTTTGGGGTCGAATTTCAGCCCCATTCCCCCCACATCTGGAACATACTTTTTCACCTATTTTTGATAAAAATTCCCCCATTATATTAATTAGGCTTTTGAAATCCCCCCTTGAACTGAAAACGACCCGAAATCCCCTCCCAGGACTCCTGCCCCAGTTCCCCAAGAGAGAGCCCTGAACTAGTGTCGTTATTTAGATTTAAATCACAAAGTTCATTTCTAACTACCTCAACAAATTAACCTTCCATTACAGGAAATTAATAACATAAAATATTTTGACAGCTTGACAGCATGGTTAGACAAAATGTTTGCAAGACCTTATATACTCAAACTGTCATAAGTTGTCACATTTAATTCAAGTATTCAGCATAAAATTAGTGCATACATTAACAAAATACTACAGAAGTGAATCTTGTTGCTAAATGAATGCAATACCACATGGACATTATCACATTAATGAAAACTTACAAAAATTAACATTAACAATTATGTTTCATAAATATTCATTTTACAGATTATTAATATGAAAACGTAATACATCTCATTTCAAACATAACTATGGCATAGTTCTACTGCATGACCAGCTATGCTTTAAAGAATTCTCTACAATTCTGAATGCCTAAGTTAATATGGCAAATATCCATCAATACACATTGATTTAACTATCCATTTCAATCAGTTGAAAAATCAATCATAAATCTGAAATCTATGACTCTTAAATGACTTATCCCAGCTATTTAATGATCATGCTTTACTCAGAGGTGACTGGCCACTGATCAGAAGGGATGACATGTTTTTTTTGGCACCATTTTGACGATCAATTGGTCACATTCCAAATGGCAAAAAGTATGTTTTTCCCAATTCCCAATTTGAATCAGACAAAAGACAAAAAAAAAATTTAATTTACATCAGTTCAAATCTTTACAATATTTCTAAATCATCCAAATAAAAAGTTATCCATATCCAAAAACAAAAATAAACATGAATAATGTTTGCTATTTTTTGTTCTATTTGATTATTTTCAAAAAATATATTGCCCAAAATGTTGCGAAAATTCCCAATTCCAGGGGTCGGGTAATATTCCAAAAATGCTGAGATAAAAGCCCAGGATGAAATTTACTTGCAAAGCAAAATATGACAAGAAAATGTTTAAAAAATATTTAAACAAGTACCTGTCATTCTACTGGCAATCGTGATGCATCAACATTTTTTAATGAACATTAGAGAACAGGCTAACACTCCCATACGCTCCTCAGATTTTCAGCACAGATTTTTGTGTCATAAAAATGACTCCCATAATTATCCACTCTATAAATGTGCAGATCTGCAGAAAAATCCCACTCCTGTACTTTGACACATCTGTGTCATTAAAATTATAAAAGCAAACTTTCTCCAAATTGTGTATTTGGGTAGCGGTATATTGTTTATTTTTTAATAGCCTTTCTGTAGTTTGGGATAGTGCTGTAGAAAAATTAGTTTGAACACTGTCATAGTGACAATACTTACTCTATGTTGGAAGAAATTTGGATCCAAATATTTATCAAATCTGTCCTCGAACTTGACTTTGGATGTGTGCCATTTTACCTGTAAAGAAATAATTACCAGTCATTAATTTACAGAGTAACTTCCAAACAGTGGACCTTCCAAAAATTAGAGTGTCAGTGTTACCATAACAGCTTTGACCAACTATATTAACATGCATCAGAATCATGAGTCAATTCAAGTCAATCTAATTATTTTTTTACTTTTTTATATGTTCATTTTTTATTTTATTGAAATATAAATGAATAGTGAAAATCACAATATAGCACTACGATTTGGATGCCATAAAAACTTATGAGTTGGCAGTTAAAATATTGGGTCTGTTGGGTAACCGGAAACAAACCTTTTTTAGGTAGAAAATAAACTGTAGTAAATGAGTCATGATGACCCCTCAACAAAAAAATCAAAGAAAAAAACTTTCTGAAATATTCATAAAAGATAAAAAAAATTATCATACTTCATATGAAAATGAGATTTCTGTTCCTGCCTCCAGCTTGACTTTAGAATCACTTGTTAAGTTCACATCTACTATCTGTTTACCATTGAAACCAATGTCAAACTTCTTATGAGTCCAAACAAAGAATTCATTACCTTCCCCTATTTCTCCAACAATACCTAATAACAAAATGTACAACAATAAACGACAATACTAGGTACAGAGACAGAGAAACTAAAGCTATGTACATGACAATGAATTATAACTGGACCAAAGGACTAACAAAGTTGAAACATTACAGGACATGACAAAATATTACTTGATGATAACCTAAATCTTTACTAAAAATAACCTTATTTTACTAAATTTGAAGGCCAGTTATTCTCCAAATTTTACCAGAGCACATCAAAATTTTTCTGAAGGACTGAGGTCTGTTTCTTTTTATTTATGTGACATATTGTCACTGGGTTAAATGCAGTTTTTCAACAATTTTTCAGTTATATATGGAAGCCTGTTCACCTAACCAGTTTTCCTGGACTGTATCCTAACCAGTACTAACTTAACCTTCCACAAGGAGCCAGTAACTTCTCCACATATGGAGGAAAATCGACATTTCTGTTAAATTTTCATAGAAGGGTATGACCTGCTGCAACCAGGATTTTAACCCGGATAACTGGGTACAGTCGTGGCCCTCAGGTCTGAGTCTGCATTGACTGCTAAGGGGAGATAATGGGAAATACTATGTTTTTGGTGGTATGACCAATGAATCGTTTGGGAGGAACTTTTGTTGTAGGAGAATCAATATATTGTGCATAGTGTTATCTGTAAAGAAAGTTGAAACTTACATAACTTAAAACATAATCAGTAACATCTAATATTAGCTCAGTAAATCATCATAATATATCTATGTACAGGGCTCGACAAATCCACTTGACAAATCCACTTCTGCTCGTAATTACAAGAAGAAGTTGACTCAGGACGAGTTTAAATCACTATAAACTAGTTAAAATTCTTAGCTGGTTGTCCTGCAGGATGAGTAGCCTGGGAAAAAATTGTCGAGCCCTGATGTAACAGATGAAACATGACAACTTCATACTTACCCCATATAGGAAGGTCGTCTACATACATCTGATACCAGTAGTGATTCTTAACAGCATAAACAAATGCCTTATATTTTTCCTCATTCAGTTCCACTGTACAGTATTTTGTGTGAGTTCGATCATCTATAGTTTAAAAATCCCATACTTAATAACAATATATCAAGAAATTGCAAAGTTTACAATTTGTCTCCCTTAAAAACACGCAAATTTCAAGTAACAAATCCTGCATGTGATGCAAAAAACTTCCAACAATTGGCACCTAAAAATATATACCTCAAACATGAGTTTTTTCTGAATCTTAGGAACATTATTAAAAGTACAGACAATGAGGAATCAATGAATTGAAACTTATTCATGGTATAACAATAACTGATGTTCACTAAGAATCATTGGCTAATTAGTTGCACCAATAAGAAGCCATATAAAATAAAGACCTTAAGGCTCATTAAGAGTTGTTGATTGTGATATCATTGCCTCAAATGGGAAGTAAAAGTATGGGAAAAGTAGCAATTATTATCAAACAATCACGCATACAGATAATCCTTGGTTTAATATGATGTTATTATGCATACTAGTGTAAGTGATATGGTACACATAGCATCATACATATAATAAAAATTACACCAATGGTTAACTTCGTTAATAAATAAATTGAATTAGAAGGAAAATTTGTTGACTGCGAATTATTATCAGCCGAAGTTTATTTTTTAAACTCGACTTTTGATGTCTAGTGAAAAAACTGAACACTGTAATTACATGAAAAAAACATAATCATGGACTACATCGACAAAAGACTATTCCTTTTCAGAAGATTTTCTATAAACATATCAATATAAACTTGTGGACATTTGTGAAAGTCATGGATAATGGAAACACACAACTTACTTTTGTAATCAATATCCAAACCGCTAAATTCAAGCTCTGTCCCTTGCAAGGCCTCACCAAGGGTTTCGTGATAATGGCTAATACTTTTTTTAGGTCCAGCACAGAATGGTAATGAGAAATATGAGTAAGTCTCCTGTCTATTGTGGTACGGGCCAACTGTATTCATCCATAGCACAACTTCTTCAGAGTCATCATACTAAAAATTAAAAGAACAATTGTGACTAATCAAGAACTTTTAACATTGGTCATCAAGGTAAATACATCAGGCTTCTCGAAACTGTTGGAATAGAAGTTTGCCTGACATTTGGTCAGGCAAAGATAGAATTTCTGTCTGACCAAATGAAAATTTGTCTGACCAAATGTATTATTTATAGGCTATAAATGCTGAAAATCGTGCCCGACTGACAGACATCTGGTCCCGTATTCAGCGAAAAGTTATCAGTCCGGCTTGAAATTTGCCCGACAAGTCCAACTGTCTGGCAAATTTCGGGATGCCTGATACATTAATTCACGTTAAATTGTTAAAATGATTTCATGTTTCCAAAAATATTTTTATAAGCATCATAATTTCAAAGGTAACAGGACTGCTGTTCACCACAATAAGATAATGTTTTCCTTGGTGGATCTGAAAGTGAATATTGGGGCAAACAAAAATTGAGAATGGTGATTTAAAGGTACAGCTAAATTAACATAAACTGACATAGTATGTTTTGTGAGTGATGTCGCTTCATCTCATGTTAAAATATGTATTGAAATGTATGTTTCTATTCAAATACATTTTCAGTTTGACTGGGATGAAGGCTAAATTCGAAATAATCAAATAATATTTTAACACTTGCAAGATGAGACAGTACAACAATGATTCTTTCCACTAAGTTCTTTCTACATAAGTCGTTCCAGCATTAGTAACACATCAAACTGATATTACATAAATATCTTTTCACTTTGGTTCATATGTACAAATGAAATGTAAGTAAATTGACTCGGTAGAACATTAATTCTTAAGTTAAACTTGAAGTGACAGCTAAATCAAACTTGTCTTGGATAACTAGGTCAACTTCCCGCAAATAATGGGTAAATATTGAAGAAGGACGTTTAAAATACAATTAAACAATTGCATATTAATGTAATACAGTAATGCAAATAAAATCTGCAAAAAACAAAACGAGAAAGCATATATTTAACAGAGTTTCAATTTTGACAGGTTTGTTGACGTTGCCAAACAAACCGTACTTACACTATGGTTGTGTTCGTCCATAAGAACGATGCCTGCATTCAGCAGAATGACTGCGTACGTGAACAAGTATTTAACTTTCATTTTGATGATTTATTTCCACAAACAAAAGACAGATGATCGCGATGTAGCTGGATTTTTCGTCACTATGATCAGAGATCACAAATAAAGATGGAAGCCTCCATTAGCCACGTCAGAAATTTTCAAGGGCGACAAATCTTGCTGAATTACTATTGACACGTATAACGGGTTTCCGTAGCGGAAGTCTGTTGTACCCGGCACGTTAGTGAAAAGTAATTAGGGGTACGAACAAACTGCACTGGTGTCAAGACAACAATACATCGTATCAGGGACTATACAAGTAATCCCTGATTGCTTTTAATCTTTATTTACTAGATTTATACAGAAATTTTTATCACCTTTACTAATCAAATTTTAAATATCCAAATTCATTATAAATTTGGAAAATATATAGCCAAACTAAATACATGTACTGTAACGACGTCTGTATACCAGAGACGTATAATAAATATATTTTTATACGTCTCTGTGTATACCAAATATATATATGTATGTTACATACCAAAACTCCAATCAAATAAAGACCAGAAAAAATCAACTACAGACTTAATTCTAGAATCGATAAAATATTAGATTATTTTTATTGCTGATGTGTGTAATACTTCTAATGCGTTGATGATTACATGATGATCATTACGTAATAACATCGGCACATGCCGCATTCTGTAAGAAGAAAACACTGGACATTATATTAACCTGTGAGAATTTTGAAACATGCCTATAAATTTATACCATCATGGATGTAAATCTGATCCAAATGTTTTCATAAATATAAATATCGTACAGATCAATTATTTCTTGAAGCATGAAGTACCAACATTATCAAATCTAATTATATCGTGAAAATTGTTTTCTTAGTTTAGCTCTCTTCTTGTTACCCCTTTTAAACACCTAGATTGAATTTCAAATCTATTATGCTTTGATTCGAAATAACTTATCAATGAGAATGATAATGTGGCTGATATTTAACAAAAAGTATAAAGTATGGTCAACACGCAACTACTTACTCAGCAGCAAAAATATTTTCACATCACATTTCACGCTACAAGGCTATCTCACGTGGCCCCTTGTTGTCTCATGGCATCGGCTCCGAGCACTCGATGAAAAAAGATCAGACATAATTACTTAATTAAAATGTGCAATCCAACAAATACTACAAACGCTTGTCATAAATAAGGTAATTGGCGAATTAAGGTACGAGTTGACCAGGGAAAATACAAATTAAGTTGACCAAAAATTCGGTAAGTATGAGGTATGAGTTGAACAATTATACTAGTGAAAAAATTATCTAAACTCAAATCAGATAACTTATATCATAGCACACAGAAGAATGACCCAATTGTGTATATACATTCTGTTGTCAAATTGCTTTTTTTTCTGACTTGCGTTAAGAATTGTAGATTTTCCGACCTTTGTTTGAAATATAAACAATGTTTCATGCGCTCACTGCAAACATAACTGCATCCGTTATTTCTAGGTTCAATTATATTTAAAAAGAATGTCTTTTTGAAAAGGTTAAGAAGTTATTGTATTGTTTTCAATATGAATTCATTTGAAGAAATATTTATTGGAAATAGACCTTGTATATTTCGACGACACACATTCGTTATTTCATGCATTTTTTCTTAATGAGGCTTTAACGTGTATTAAATGGAGCTTAGAATTACCTTGCAACATTCTATAAGCGTATCCTACTCGAGTAGCCCTTTTAGAGCATAATTTAAAGTACAAGCATAAACATATATGTATATGCGTGCTTGAATGCATGCATACATGTAGGCATCTTATCTTTAAGTCATAGACACACGTATTTTAATGCATTCCGCTTTTCAATTAATGCTGTCCGCTTTCACATAATTTAATTGCATATAAAATATAAAAGACCAAGATCTATTCCAAAAAATACAGGAATAACTATCCATTACTTTTTCTACCCGAGCTAGTTAACTTATGCAAGGGGAGCTAATCCCGGAAGGCGTATTTAACTATCCGCTGACGATTATCTACCTTGACACGTGTCGCTAGCGGAAGATTGTCTGTGACGGTTATGAGATTAAAATCACGTTTGCATTATCAAATGTATCACGAAAACTGGTTATATAGTAGTACTTTATAAAAAAACATCTTATTTTCTTTAGAATCAAACTTCCGTAGGCTGTCGGTTCCATGCCAGCTAAAACAGTGACGTTATTGGGTTTGGATGTAAGTTCGGATAAAATTATTCGGATAATGTTTATTTACATTAGGATTTGGGTATGTCTTGGTTTACTTATGAATCATGATCTCATGGAATTCTTCTTACAGTATAATATAAACAAAAGTGAAAGTTAAATGATTTTCCAAACAACATATTTGACATTCTACAGGCTTCTCGAAACTGCTGGAATACTTGCCTGACATTAGGTCAGGGCAAAGTTAGAATTTCTGTCTGACCAAATGAAAATTTGTCTGCCCGAATATGTTATAAATATGTGATAAATGATGTGAATCATGCCAGACTGCCAGACATCTGGTCTAGAAAATTTTGTAAAACAGAGACTTAATAAATTTTATTATCCTGGCATATTTGGAAATATGTTGTTAGGTCAGTCATCTATCTTATACATAACCTTGTTTTAGAAAAAGAACATGTTATAGGGAGATAGACATATTAGCAAAAAAAAAATAATGAATAATTCTGTGTAGGTCAAGACAATGTGAGTGTGCAACTTGTGAAAAACACAATGGTTCATCAAATTCTTTAAGCCTACCTTTTTAGCTGAAATGGTAGATTCTTAGGTATACAGACCTTTGACTCTTGGGTTTGAACTCAGTGTGTGGTCATTTTTTATAGAAAATAAAATAAAAGCAGACATGTAGAAAGTGTGGTTCTGTTGTGCATGAGTTGCAATTAAATATGACCATGATGCCTGACGAAGCTTATAGCTTACTGGCTGACTCTTACCAGATAAATGTATATCCTCAACAAACCTTTAAAGTTTTTCTACAATAAGATCTGTTTTAGAACGATTGTGTAGTCCTTTTTGCAAACAGACTAATTACAAATCTTGAAGTTTGAATGTAGTTCAACTTTATGAATGATATATCATTGTCTTCACTATGCAAATGTGTTGCATTAATAATTGTTTGCTAGTGGGATCATCCGGATCATAATATAGACTTGTTTATAAAGTCTTGTTATCACTTGAACCACAGTTAATGTGTTAGTTTACTCTTCATTAAATGTTAGTGATTTTAAATTTTTTACTACATGTAGAATTTCTTGTACCTCAATATCTCTGTTTGAAATAAATCTTTGCTCAAACTAAGCTTGCTTCTGGGCTTTAGTCCTCTGCATCTATTACCAAACCAGTGTTTATTGCAATTCTTGCGATCACACTGGTTAGGCAAAACGAAATGACTGCTAATTTGGCAAATTACAGTGCTTATTGGACATGCTGTCAACCAATCTAAGATTCTGGTTACAAAAAATTATGTTAAGTTGCTGTTAAAGTTCAGCATCTGAGGTTATAAAACATGAGATTGGTCTCTCAGTTCAAATTCCATGTTCATGTTTTTTACTCGTGATGAGAATATAAAGAGTACACATTTTTTAAGCAGTATTATGTACACAAAACAAGATAACAAATTATCCAATTGTAAGTATGATAAACATACATGTTGCTCTGAAATATGTTGAGTGCAAAAACAAGATTTGATCTTTGAGACTGATCTCAAGTTTTAACTCCTCACATCCATGGCTGGCATCAAAGTTTAAGGACTGGTTAGGATACTTGAAACAGACATGTTTTTGGCCTACTTATGGTGTATGACATTGCAAATACTATTTATAATGTATTTTTGACCAAGTTTTAACTTGAAACCAAAAGTTAAACTTACTCAATACTGTAGGTTTCCCATGCAAGTTTATTTAAAGGATTATTACTAAAGAGTGACTTGTTGAATAAGACAGCTGAAGACATGCAATTCTTTTTATATAGATATATATAAACCTTAACCTGGTATTAAGTTACAAAAGTTTTAAATATTTATGTATAATTATGTCTTTGAAGTCTTACATGCATTTTATAATTATTTCTGAATTAACTGGAAAAGATTAGATAGAACATCTCTGAGTCATAATGTAACAGTGTCTCAATATCTCTCATTTTCTATAGTGTAAACAAACTTAGTTCGATCCAACCTATTATTTCGTGAACAGAAAAGATTGAAGTATGAAAATTGACCAATATTTGTTGACGAAATGATAACAGTCCTGATAGAATAGTTGACTCAATAATGTATAAGCTGTAAACAAATACCGTGTGTTTAAATATAACCACCGCTGTATTCAACTATTTATACATAGTCAGAGTTGGATGAATAGCTTACTATCTGCTTCATTTCGTAAGTTTAAACTTCAAGTTTTATTTCTAGGCGGGAAAAATAATTTTATCACTGGATGTTTAGTCATGGTTGTGGTTACATAGTGTGTGTCGGTATTTTGTAATGAATAATTCATGAGTAGGTAACATAGCTGGGAATACCAGGAAGCCTATACTTAATACTGGAGTGTTTTGTAACTTTTATCTTACATTTTTATCATTGTTTTTGTGTAAGTGTTAGTCTGTGGTAATCTGGATATATCATAACAGGTTTGCAATGCTAATTTTTTAATTAATGCATTTATTTGTCAGTAATTGCCATTTTTTTTAAATCTTTTAGTAATTTTTCAAACTTAATTGTGTATTACAAATTAGTACATGTATTTTTTGTAAATTTATCTATTTATAATCACTTATTTGTCATAATCATCAATACTTCTGTGTTCTCCAATGTACCTGTATGTTTTGCATATATCTTACAATACAAATTCTAACTTTTACTAATGTTTGAAAGAATTTGGTGGTTGAATGATATCAATTAATCAATTGTTATTATTTAAAATACTGTGTTTACATGAAATTAGCAGGCAAAAGTTTTATGATTAAACTTTTCCTCATTTGTTTATTATCGAAACTTCTAATCTGTACAAATGCTATCGGAAATCATCCAGATATGGTTTAATTGAAAGTAAAATTAATCATTTAGCATGAACTTGATAACTTGCCTTATTTGACCCACCTTGCACTTTGTCCTGTTGTGCAAAATTGGTTATTGTCAGTTTTTTTATTGTTTTTGGTGATAATTTTGTCTATAGCCTGAGGGTGTAGACAATCATATGGATATATATTTATATAATTATGTTTTATAAGTGTGTCCTGACGGTTCAAATATAAGCATTCATCCGGCTGTAAATGTTTAGGGTCAAACTCTTCCATAGGTCGAGGTAAATGTTTTGTACTTCATATATATGTAGTCAAGTTTCTTAAACACATTAAAGCAATACATGTATTTTATGAAATTAATACACTATTATGTATTATACATATATATATTATGTATATGTATTATAAGTTTGTTCAATTCTTATATTATACAGAGTGGTTCAGGGGTGTAGGAATGAGCCAGAAATTGGAAAATCAACCAGCCATTTCAATATTCTTGTTGGCTACTTTTTTCCCACAGGGGCCGACTAATTGCCCCCCCTACTAGGGAAAACCTCAGACCCCCTTCTACTTTTAGTAGCTTGCTGGCTACATCAAAAAAATTCTACACATGTCTTGCAGAAACACTTAGAAGTTAGATGTATGAACTTTCACTCATTTACAAAGATTTGTAGTCTTTCACTCATGGTCATTTTAAAGTACAATTTGATATTTCTGATAGAAGCTAAAGCTAAAATCAGTGTGTCAAAGTTGTTTCCTTTCACAGATGAGTGTCAGGTTATAGATCAGAGCTTTGAGAACAACCTTAATTCTCAAGCATTTGATTGGTTGGTTACATTCTGTCATCAGAATTCAATTGTTCAATGACAAGGATGTATGGCCTGCAATATCAGTTTTTATCTTCATTTATTACCTTAGATCCTTGTCAGCGGCCTTCAGGGTCAAGTAGTTATGACCTCTGACCAGTAATCACTAGCCCTCTCACTGCTGTGAGTTCAAATCCTACCCAGGACCAAATTTCACATGTGAGGAAGTTGTCCAGTTAGCTTACAGAAGATCAATGCATGGTTCTACCCAGGTGTACATCAGGTGTTTTTAGAGAAAAAAAATTATGTCATTGTCATAAACTTAGATAAATGTATTGAATCATACAAAGCGTTAAATCATTTATTACTTCACATAGTTTTGAGACCTGTTTTTTGTTTGCGAGGAGATATGTTCAGATCCATATCATTTTCTGACTAATAATCATCAGAGTTGAAAATGTATTCCTCAATTGTGTGAACATTTCATTATTTTTCATTGTTTTGAATTCCTGGTATACTTCACATTGTTTTTGTACTACTATAGATCTGAAGTATTCTTTTTGATTACTGTATTTTAATATATAATATTCCTTGTAAAAAAGTGATATCCTTATGTCATCTTGAAACAAATTGCATAAACTTTACATTTTAGTATACTGGGATATAGTTTTAAATTTCATTGATCTTAATTTACATATATACCTGGCTGTGGCTGTGGTCCAGTGGTTAGTGTGCTGGACTTGTTACCCGGAGATCCGGGTTTGAATCCTGGTGGCGACGGGTCATACCCTTCTATGAAAACGTGACAAAAGTGTCGATTTTCCTTCATATGTGGAGAAGTTACCAGCTCCTTGTGGAAGGTTAAGTTAGTACTGGTTAGTATACAGTCCAGGAAAACTGGTTAGGTGAACCGGCCGCTGTATATAACTGAAAAATTGTTGAAAACGGCATTAAACCCCAGTGACAATAAGTCACATAAAAACAAAAACAAACATATATACCATGTTTATCAATTCTTTAATAAAAAACAGCATACAACTATTGAGTGTACAAAATTTTGGGTTACATGTGTAAATCTTGTTACATTTTACCTTAAACATAAATGGAAATACAGTGGTACAAGATTAGTTGGTTGACCAAAATCTTGTGGACTCATGTCTGAGCCCTATAAGCTCTATGTTTACATGAAATCCCGGCTTATGGAGAAATTTCAGTGCTAGCTGTACAAAAATCATACAGTGATGAATATGGTGATTGACTTGCTTTAAAACCAGCATTTTCATCTAATGAATTTGAAACATGTGTCAATGAACCCCCTGTACTGTGACATGTTGTTTTTCTGTCGTATTTTGTTTCTTTTATTGTCATGTATACTATGATGACATAATGAATTGATTGTTAGTCAGAAACATGGTACCAGTGTACAGATTATGTCCTGAACGATGAAGTGTCCTTATCAGAACGTTGATATTCGTTATGTCGAATAATTAGGAAAAATCTTTGATGTATGAAACACTTATATTTGAAGATATGGTCAATATCTGTATAAGTATTTCTTTAGTTTGCTTCTGATACTTTGTACTGTGTCAGATGATAGAGAAGTATCTGGGACATTGTTGTAGATTACTTTTTAAAACATTTACTGTAGTTTACTGTTTAGCTTGATGGGATTCAGTGTGTGATACAAAATACAATGGATGTTAATTAAACATGGCTGATATGTTCCTGTAGCTGATTGCTTTAATGTTTTATTGTTTAATTAAATATTAGTTTTATTCAAGTATTTTTTGAGTATTATTTTTATGATGGCTTTCATTGAAGCTGAGAAAAGAACATGTAAGATTCAATTATTGTTTAACCTTTTGTCTCATAGTACTGCATTTCCCAGCAACTGAAGTAGACGACTTTTGAAAACATAGCAAAAGAAGCCATTGCTTGTAATGAGTAATAGCTTCTTTTGCTACACTCTGTTTTCCACTCTGTCAGAGAAATAACTGATTTTTCTTAAATAAATTGATGTTTTGTATATTTGCTTTGACTTCGGAAGGGTCCAAAATATGCTTATGAGGCAAAGGGTTAAGTAGGAATAAATCTAATATTTATCATTTTAAGTCATTATCTCACTCTGTAAACCTATTAGTTCTTACACATAAATATATATTGATCTGACTGTACACTTTTTCGTCTACTATGTTTCAGACGTTGATGTTAGTTTATGGATGATGGACAGAAATGGAAAGTTTATCTGATTTAGCTGGTAAATACATTGACTTAGAATAGTGATAGATTTGTGAATATTGCAATACTGATAATTTTGTCACCATGGCGATGACAAAAGTGAAGAATCTGCAATTGTGGTGTAAGAAGATGGCCGATGGTTACCGGGATGTGGAAGTAAAGGACATGGCAGCATCATGGAAAAGTGGACTCGCGTTCTGTGCCATAATACACAGATTTCGACCCGATTTGATGTAAGTTGTCAAGTTTACCATATTTACTTCCCTTTCGTCGTGTATCATATTTTATATGCTCATTTTAGAAAACTGATATATCTAATTATATTGAGACAGCTTCTTTCAGTTCTGAAATTTTACAAAACGTTAAAAAGTATGAGGTTTCTTTACCGCCTAATGTGCTTTGATATTCCATTGTGGTGCATGAATGTATTTTCATAATCTAAAGGTGTACATCCGGCTCATTTGTTTTCATTTTTTTAAAGGTGAATTTCTGGCTCAATGAACACAATATAATTGACTGACTGCTAATCATGCGCAGTGAGTTTCACCTTTTAACTGTGCATGCATAAAGTACTTTCATATTGATCATTACTTTTTTCACATGGTAGAATTCCTTTGTTTGTGATAGGGGTGAATTTAAGTAAAATGTTGTGCCAAGCACAGTTTTAAACATTTTGCTGAAGACAATCTGAAAATGTTTATTTGTATTACAAATAACTTGTGAAATAGGAAGTCAATTAAACGATCAGTTTTTAATCTTTAATATGCCTGAAATTGTTTATCCCCATTTTCAAATAATCTGATCCTTGAACTTGATTTCCTTGTGTAATGTTTTTGTGAAGGATGTTTTAATTAATCCTCTTCATTTTTGACCTGTGACACATCTGTTAATCCCAATGTTTCCTTGGTAGAGCATAAGATTTACAGACCTAGTGTTCTTGAGTTCAAATCCTGGGCACAAGATATGTTCTCTTCACCAAATTAGTCAATAATATCATGTCTGAGGTATTTTGTCAGCCACTGCTGATCATTTATGTAGAGAAGTTGGCAGTTACTTGCGGAGAATGAGGTTAGTACTTGTACAGAAACCAGGAAAACTTGTTAGGTTAACTGTCTGTTAATATATAACTGAAATTCTGTACAAAACAGGCATAAATCCTGAATTCTTTCACTTTTTTCTCTGGGGTTCAGTGTTGCACCATCAGCCTGGGCCCTTTACTGACTTTAGTAACTTTTCAAGCTTTAATAGTGGAAGGAGGTACTAGGGGTACACATGGGTAGACCCATCAACCAAAGAAACTGGAGGTTTTCCTCGCATGTGAAATTTGTCTCATAACAGGTGTGATTTGAACTCACTGCAGTTAGGGGCTTGTGATTACTAGTCAGAGATTTTAACCACTTGACCTTGGAGACTCCCTGTATCTGTCACACGTTTCATTCATGTGTGATACTCTCTGGCACATGTGCATCAGTTAATATGGTTGATAGTATTGATTCATCTCACCAATTGTCATTAATTATGAAAGCCTTCTGGTTAGGTATGTCTTCATCTTAGATTGATCTACATGACTTATGACTTGAGAATCAATGATTATATTATATCCTACGTGAATAAAGACTGGCAATACTATATCGTACCTGATTCTTTCATCTTTAATTCTACAGGAATATGTGTTGATATTCTTATGAAATTAATGTCCTACCTGTGAGCAGTAAGCATTTATTAAAAGGTTTAATTGGTCTGTTTGTCAATAAGTATGTGCTGAAAGAGGCTGTTGTCAACAGGTGGCCATTACCAGGGGTTTTGCTGTACTTTGTGTTAAAAAAAGCTGTTTAGTGAATACCTTGCTATCCTCTCTGTTTCTTGGGATTTGGAGGTTATAGGTTCAACACCTCAGAAGTGTCACTCAGTTCTTTATCACAGATTAATAATTAAATACATTATTACATCTACCAGTTCATTTCTCCCCATGCAAGCTCTGATTTTCTTTGTTTAAATGGGAAGATTTTTTACCAGATACATGTACAACTAATACAAAAATGTTCAATGTGGCAATCAAGTGGAGCTCTGGTTTGATCAGCTGGCTGCAATTTGTTCAAACACTGTTGTTAAAATCGTATAAAATCGCATCACAAATGAACCTTCTTAACGAAGAGTTTTAGAGGGAAGAGGAGAATTCTTTGTCATTGATTCACTGTATTGTCAGTGTAAACTGATATTTAGCTGTGGTCTTGTTTGACATGAATACAAACATTTAAGCTTTTCATGACCCTTCATCATCAGTGAACATAGACCAGTTGAGAAAGTTAAGAAATATGGCCCTGATGTACAGGGTGGCTTTATTCAGAAGTTTATTTAATCTGTTAGGCTAGAAAAAGTCTTATTTACTGTTATTTGACCTAAAGGAAATACAAATAGGGTAGTTATTTTGCAAAACTTTTTTCATACCTCTTATACTTTGGAGGCATGATTTGAACCCAAATATTTCCTACTTTGGATTTTACAGTTAGAAACTTAAGAGTCAGTGCCAAAAAAGTTTGGTCTGGTATCTGTAAGTATGACTTATTTTGTCAGGTAACCGTAAGTATGACTTATTTTGTCAGGTAACCGTAAGTATGACTTATTTTGTCAGGTAACTGTAAGTATGACTTATTTTGTCAGGTAACTGTAAGTATGACTTATTTTGTCAGGTAACTGTGAGTATGACTTATTTGGTCAGGTAACCGTAAGTATGACTTATTTTGTCAGGTAACTGTAAGTATGACTTATTTTGTCAGGTAACCGTAAGTATGACTTATTTTGTCAGGTAACCGTAAGTATGACTTATTTTGTCAGGTAACTGTAAGTATGACTTATTTTGTCAGGTAACTGTAAGTATGACTTATTTTGTCAGGTAACTGTAAGTATGACTTATTTTGTCAGGTAACCGTAAGTATGACTTATTTTGTCAGGTAACTGTAAGTATGACTTATTTTGTCAGGTAACTGTAAGTATGACTTATTTTGTCAGGTAACTGTAAGTATGACTTATTTTGTCAGGTAACCGTAAGTATGACTTATTTTGTCAGGTAACCGTAAGTATGACTTATTTTGTCAGGTAACTGTAAGTATGACTTAGTTGGTCAGGTAACTGTAAGTATGACTTAGTTGGTCAGGTAACTGTAAGTATTACTTATTTTGTTAGGTAACTGTAAGTATGACTTATTTTGTCAGGTAACTGTAAGTATTACTTATTTGGTCAGGTAACTGTGAGTATGACTTATTTGGTCAGGTAACTGTAAGTATGACTTATTTTGTCAGGTAACTGTAAGTATGACTTATTTTGTCAGGTAACTGTAAGTATGACTTATTTTGTCAGGTAACTGTAAGTATGACTTATTTGGTCAGGTAACTGTGAGTATGACTTATTTGGTCAGGTAACTGTAAGTATGACTTATTTTGTCAGGTAACTGTACATATTACTTATTTTGTCAGGTAACTAACTGTATGTATGATTTATTTGGTCAGGTAACTGTAAGTATTACTTAGTTGGTCAGGTAACTGTAAGTATGACTTATTTGGTCAGGTAACTGTACATATTACTTATTTTGTCAGGTAACTGTAAGTATGACTTATTTGGTCAGGCTTTTCGTTAAATCAGGTTTTACAATAGTTTTACAGACACTCACACCCAGTTGTCAATTTAGATGGCCTGACATAAGTGTTCAGTCATACCTTGTGGGTTAAACCATAGATGTTATCAACACAAATGTTTCAATCTACTTCATTGTGTACATGTTTTGTGTCATGCTATGTTGTGATTATTTTCTCCATAAAATTTACCACACATGTAAATGATCTATGAAATTTAAACTCAATGGGTATGGTGTCTGACTAGTTTTCACTTGCTCCCTCACCACAGTGAGTTTGAATCCGACCCAGGACCAGAGAAAGTTCATATGTAAGAAAGCTGTCCCGTTAGCTTACAAAAGGTCAATAGTTCTACGCGGGTGTATGCCTGGGGTCTAGCTTACAAAAGGTCAATAGTTCTACCTGGGTGTATGCCTGGGGTCTAGCTTACAAAAGGTCAATAGTTCTACCTGGGTGTATGCCTGGGGTCTAGCTTACAAAAGGTCAATAGTTCTACCTGGGTGTATGCCTGGGGTCTAGCTTACAAAAGGTCAATAGTTCTACCTGGGTGTATGCCTGGGGTCTAGCTTACAAAAGGTCAATAGTTCTACCTGGGTGTATGCCTGGGGTCTTCTTCCTCCTTTAAAATCTTGAAGTGACCAAATAACCCTGGCTGTTGGTGTAGCGTTAAATCCCAATGAGTAGAATATTAAATGATAAATAGATAAATTTCATTCTTGCTACATATAGTACTGGTGTCTATTAGATCAAAACCATTTTTTGAAATTCAAGTTTACGAAACCATTAGTCTTCATTGATATTTTCAGTTTTGAATGAAAACAATCTATCTACTCTGTACTTGAAAAAAAATTATTTTGATTATTTATAAACTTAAGTTATGATCTATAAATCATTAGTAATCTCAGGTGTGAAGTGTTTTTTTCAAGCTGGTTGTGCAATTTAGTCAATTGACATTTTTTCCATGTATTAAATGTTAGCTATGACAAAGCTATACTTTTTCTATTTTGGTAATAGCTGGCAAATCCAAGGACTAAGGTCACTATGTTGACCTTTATTTGCAATACAGTTGATCATAGGAAAACCATTAATAAAAACCAGGATCTTCAGGCTATTATGCAAGTTGGCAAGAATATACATTAATTATTGTGTCAGTACTATATTTGAATATCAGTTATTTTATAGTTCCTTTCAGATTATTATTTAAGAATAGGCGCTAACATTGCTGAGGTCATTTGCTCAAATCATGTACAAAGCAGAACACATCTTAGATTGTTGTTTAAAGCTTATGGCTCTTCTGTTGATGAGACTCAGGCAAAGTCCTCAGTATATCAACATACTGGTATATAGGATTATCAAGGCTTTCATGTGACACTTAAAACAGCATTTTCACCCTTGAAATCAGAAAAATTAAGCTTTTGACTCTTGATAATTTGCACCAAAGGGTCAAACTTACAATAAAATTAAAAGGAGATTTTGTTGACTCTTCGAATTATCATCAGTCAAGGGTAATTTTTTACCCTCAACTTTGACGCCTAGTGAAAACCCTGATTATTTAACTGGTTTCATGTAAAAGTATCTGACGTTAAATGTTTTGACATGCATATTTTTTCATTATTATATATGTTCCAACTGTTACTGATTTTATAAAACCATGCCATAAACTTTAAGTATAGTTTTATTATCTGATGTTATACATGTTATGTTTTGTATTGACGTGATTCTATGTAACAGATGGTACGGATTGATGAATGCTTATGTACTAAAATGCTTAATTTGTTAAGTCAGTAATCAGTACAGACATGTGTGTAGGTCTTCATATCATTCTAATGACTTTGTTTATTTATATGGATTCTCATCTCGTATTTAGTGGTGGCAATTCTCCTGTTGCATTTTTATTATTTCTTATTAATGCAAACTGACCCAGCAGCTCATGCATTCAGCCCGTGCTGTGACCTGCGAGATTAATATGGTTCCAGTAGTCGCCTCACATTCACTCAGCATTAAGGTTCATTTGAGTACTTGCTAGTCTTGCATTCGGTTAATGTGAAAATAATGTAAAATTTTTGCAGTTTTATGCCTGTTGTTGACAGTATTTCAGTTATATAACAGTGGACAGTTAACCAAACCAGTTTGTCTGTAATCTGTACCTGTATTAACCTTGTCTCCACAATTACAGCCAACTTCTCCCTTTAAATCAAATGGATCAGCAATTGCAGATGGAAAGACTTACATATAACGTCTTTGATTAAACTGTCTCTGAGAATAAGTCTTATGAGCTAAATGTGTGGACTTTGTTATAGATAAGAGGATATTGCCTTGTTATCAAAATAATGATAATAATACAGGTACTGGGGAAAACACCTGAATACTGTATCTCGGTATTTGTTCAGTTACAATATCATTGTTTGATAGTGGACAGTGTTTCGTGACTTTACATATTATTACATCAAGGATGGATTAGTCAGTTCCTTACTTCATTATCTGTTTATGATTTATTCATGCGCTTTTGTCCCAGACAATAATTCTATTAACCTACTATAATTTCATTTGTCTATATCAAAAAGATTTTGTGTTACGCTATTACAACTCTGTATACAAACCAAAATCAAAACCATATCAAAATGCCGGGATATTATGCTGAATCATATAATTTACTATTAGACTTTAAGATGACTTTTCTGCGTCTTTGTTCTGTGTTTCCTCCCATGATGGGCGTGGTCTGTTAACACATTGTCCATTAGTTTTGTTCTTCATTGATCACGTCTCATTGATAAAGTCTAGTGGTTGTTTTTTTCGTAACATTACTTCCTATATATCTTCATGGTGTACCAGTCTATTGTTTGTGTGATGATTTATACTTCTTATATATCTTCATGGATAATCTATATTTCATTGATGTTCATACATGTGTACCAGTACATTGTTTGTATGATGATTTAGAATGAACTTATAATGACCTTTTAGAGGAAGAATTCATTCTGTCTTATTTAAAATGATGATTTTGTTTAATGGCAGATTTTGTTGCTGTTTACCTGTTACATGTATAGTGTATATTACAACATAGTTATAAATGAAATATTGTATTAGGAACCAGAAACTGAAACAAAACTTTACAGGTTGTATTTTTAGCTTGTCTGTTATGAAGAAAAAGTTAAGCTATTATGATCACTGCGTCATCATAGTTGTCCATGTTGTCATGCAAAGATTTTAATGTAACCCATTACTCAAACACTTGGAATACTTGATTATCATGACAAGGCACAGTTGCAAGATAAGGGGCATTATTGTGAAACCTATATTTTGGAGTTATGCCCCTTTTTAACTTAGAATTTTGATCAAAATTGCTTATTGAGTAGAATGATGTAAAACAGTTGGACGTTCTGCACAGCTCCTGTTTTCACGAACTGATAGACCTGGTTCTTTGCATTGAAAAGGGCATTTTTATGCCTTATTTTTTGTTAAAAGGGTTTTATTTGACTAATCAGACCAGGTCTAGTGTTCAGAGTAATTTCTATATGTTACTGGGTATCTCTGTGCATCACAAGTTCCTTGAATGTTTGTAGAGACTGATTAATTATTTCTCATTTAATTACAAAACAGTTTGTTATCTACTTCAGACTTAAGTTTTGTTGATAAAATCGTCTAGATGATTGTTAAGATATGCGACTACCGCTGTCAACGTTATCATGGCCTATTAGAGATATACCCATATACAATATTTCTGATTATTCTTGCTTGTACCCCTTTATTGTGTGCATTAAGTCATTCTGTCCATTTATGGTACAATACTCCATTTATGGTATCATTAAGGTACTATTGAAGTACACAATTAAGCAAATAAAAGGACTCAATTAAGATTTGAAATCCATTTCAATGAAACCTTCTTGTATTCTGTTGTTGCCATCTACATTACTCCCCAAGTTCTTTTATTCATACCACAGACTGATCACATTTTGTGAACAGGTTGATAACGAGTGTACTATTCCATTGTTTGTCACCAATTATACTGTGTGGGATGTTATTGTGGAGTTTTGTCTGACCTTTGTTTCTTTGTCTCTACTTATCATTCCTTACAAACAATTTAAGAATTAGTCACCCAATCCTGGTGTAATGATATTTGTTCTTTTTGTAAAATGTGGGTAAATGGTCATCTGTCAATATTGGTCTTCTGTGAATATTGTTTATCTATGAATATTGTATATTTATGAAATGATGCTTTTTCTATAAATATTGTTTATTTATGAATATTGTTTATTTATTAATATTGTTTTTTTTATGAATATTGTTTCTATATGAATATTGTTTATTTATGAATATTGTTTATTTATGAATATTGCTTGTTTATGAATATTGTTTTATATCTATGAATGATGATCATCTGTGAACAATCACCAATCTTTCAAACATGTTCATTGATACAATAGACCTACAAATCTTTGATTAAAGGCCAACTGTACCAGCTGACTGTACATTAAATCCATATTTCCTCCCTCCTTTCCTTGTTTACTGGTTTAACTGTATGTAACACTTTTCTAACTCTTACAGACACTTCAACATCTGACTTAACTTATTTGAACAATTTACTGCATATATAAAACACATGTATCTTGATTGCACATTCTTTAAATTCTTATACAGATAGGAAATATTTAGATAGTGTAGATTTTGGCCATCACTGCATTATTACATTTTTTTATATAAATTAGGGCTTATTATTGCTACTCTTGTAGCTTTAATTTGAGTTTTTGAATCTATTTTTGCATAATTGCAAAGGATTAACAATACCAATGCTGTCAGTTGTATATAATAAATCAACTTACAGGTAATTTTCATAGCGATTATGATATGAGGTATCTTTAAAGTACCCAAAATTAAATTTCATGGTTTCTCATTGATCATTAAGTGATTTTAAGTACTTGTGTACATATTCTCAGCCTGCAGACTTTACTTCATGTGTAACGTATTTTGTCTACAAATCTCGAGATCATAAGTTCAAGCCCTGGGTACAAGACATGTTAGGTAAACTGCCTGCTGGTCTGAAATTTACATACTGTTGAATACTGGTGTTAACCCCCCCCCCCACCCCAAAAAAAAATTAGATTCATATTTGATATAAACATTGGTTGCCTCCTGCCCAAAGTATCATCAGAAAATCTTCAAAGAATTAATTGATAAAAATCTGACTGTTACTCCTTTGACATGCTTTAATGTGATCCTTAATTGACTGGGTGATTGGTAAAATATTTCTGATCAAGTCACAACAAGCTACAAATATGCTATTAAACATGAAGTATCTGTCTAAATGTAGGACATAGACCAAATTCGTGGTAATAGATTTTTGAGTGATAGCATGTTTGTTATCTGTTGTCATTAAGTTGATTAACCATGTAATGATGACGTGACATGTCAGGGAAAATGAATGATATCATTATGACCATGTGTATACTATACTGACCTTTGTATATTGTATTCATGGTGAATGATTAAAATGCCTGACTTTCTTTTAATTTTATCGTATGTTAATGATATTATATTGATCCCATTTTGATGATGTTATCATGAAATAACTGAGTTTAACAAATTCATTTTGGGAAACCATTTCTCTAATGCTTCTCATACAGTCATCTGTCGCTGTAGCGAAGTCAGTTAATACGAATTTTCCATTATGGCGAAGTATTTTTTAGTCCCGACCAAAGTCCCAACGGCCAAAATGTCTAATACAATTACTGGTATTCGTCCGACTTCATGCCAAATTTTCGTTTAGACAAAGTATTTTTTCAAGCCCGAAAAAATCAACGTGACGAGAGTTGACTGTATTTTATTTAAGCATGAATATAAGACTGATTGCTTGATTTTCTTGAATTATCACGTCCAACATCTCTTCATAAATAACTTGATTTAGCAAGAGAAGGATGAATGATCTGAGACGCAATTGTTCAACCAAGTGTCACAGAGAACATATGGGGCGCTCAGGGATCAAACCCAAGTCTTGCAGACCATACAATACTGTTTGAGCTAAGGGGGCCTTCAGGATTGACAGGTCATTGTCTCTGATTTGTAATCACTAGCCCTTCACATTTCTGGGTTGGAATCCCATCCATAACAAAATTTCACTTTTGAGGAAGCTGTCCAGCTAGCTTACAGAAGCTACATGAATTCTAAGCAGGTATAAACCCAGGGTCTTCCTTCACTGTTAAAGCTGGAAAGTCGCTAACTGACCCTAGCTGTTGGTGCAATGTTAAACTCCAATGAAAATGATAACCAAAATTGAACTAGGCAGATGGGATGTTTTTGTACTACATGATTTCTGTTCCTTATTTTTCCCACTTTTATTTTTCAGAGACTATGATTCTTTGTCCAAGGAGAATGTGTTTGACAACAATAATCTGGTGAGTCTAGTGAATCAGTTTGTTCATTTCTCATTTCTTTTCTCAAGTGTTGTTAATAGTAATTTGAACATATTTGGTGTTATAATGAAAATTTCTTGGTTTAATTACAAAAGTTTTTACAAATATTTTGTACTGTTAGAAATGTTTAACCCTTTGCCTCATAAGCATATTTTGGACTCCAAATTCAAAGTAAATATACAAAACATCAATTTATTTAAGAAAATTAGGTTATTTCTCTCCAGTGTGGAAAACATTGTGGCTTTTGCTCATTACAAGTAATGGCTTCTTTTGCCACAATGTTTTCAAAAGTCATATGCTTCAGACGCAGGGAAATGTGTTATGACGCAAAGGGTTAAAATGACTACCTGTTATTGTTTTGTCACTGTAATTAAAATCTAAATCATTTTTCATTGAGTATTATGATGACCTGTCTTTTTTAGGCTTTTGAAGTAGCAGAGAAACAATTAAATATCCCAGCATTCCTTGAAGCAGCAGACATGGTGGCCATACGTGTACCAGACAAACTAAGTGTTGTTACCTATGTATCTCAATACTATAATTATTTCCATAACAAGCCACAGTGTAAGTTTTCTAAACTAGTCATTAATCTATGTGTATAAGTTAGAACTACAAACCATCGTCTGACATGAGCATACATGTGACTATCCTGATTTCAACAGGTCTCTCAATTTCAGCCACAAAGCCAGAGAGTATAGATTGTTATTTAGAAACTCCAATTTTTTATTTTTACCCTGTGTAAGGATAAATCAATATTTTTGTTTTGCAATTTCTCATGTCAAATTAGCTTGAAGGAGGAAAAAATTGTTGACTGTAATACATGGGCAATTTGCACATTTGCACAAAGACGAGGAAAGTTAAATGGCTGCATGTTTGTTTGTTTATAATTTGCCCACACTTTATCTGCACCCATTTGTTTGATTAAGGTTAATATTGATATTAGTGATGGTAGTCATCAAATGTTATGTTGTAAAAATTAAATATGAACATCCTATGTTGTACACATGCAATACAGACATTATGTATATATTACTGGGGTGCGACTATTTCCCAGATTGCCATGGATTCAGTGATCATTAGGGTAACTTTATTTGAAACTGGTAAATCCTTTGAGGAAAATCATAGATGTTAAGGCCAATTCCTCTCGAGTACAAATATTGATATATTGATACATCACAAATGCCTGTATTATTACCGGTACTCATTACCTGCCTAATTATACTACTTTTACCTTTTAGACTGCTTTCTAGTCATATTCCGCGGCATTACAAAACATATTCCCCAATCTGATCAACGACCAATCCCATTCCTTGTATTAAGATCATATGTATTAAACGATATAATTAATTGTAATCAACAGATGTCTTTTATAGTATTTGTTGTATTTTATTTCCTTGGTACAGTAAGCATTTACTTTTGTCTATATGTTCACAATTTATGTGTTTATTATTTCTTGTACAGTGGGTGGACCTGGAGTGAACAAGTTTAATGCATCAAGCAAGAAGAAAGACAATGTTGTTAAACATGATGATAAATCATTAACACCATTAACAGCTAATGGCACCCCACTGGTTAGTATATATTACATGTATTATATGTTCAAATGTAGTGTTTTATTTACATGTAGTATTTGGTCAAATGTAGTGCTATATAATTATACATGTATAACATATATATATGGTTTTGAATGTTCGCAAGTTGATCTTGTAAATAATAGTAAATATATGCCTGAAGTATTATAATATGTATTGTTTGGTGTTCCAATATTGATAATATTAGTATATTTTTTTATTTTGACTTTCTTTATGAGTTGTTTGAGACATCATTTTCTCCTAAAAGTGTGTAATACAGGAAAGATAATTCCAATCTATTCACACAAATTATTATTCTTGAGGTTTTGGCTTGCTTTGTAACGGCACATGATTTATTTGTTTTGTTTTTGTGTGACATATTGTCACTGGGGTTTAAAGTAGTCTTTCAACAATTTTTCTGTTATATACGGCAACCTGTTCACCTAACCAGTTTTCCCTGGACTGTATACTTACCAGTACTAACTTACCTTTCCAAAAGAATCTGGCAACTTCTCTACATATGGAGGAAAATCGACATTCTTTGTCAAATTTTCATGGGAGGGTATGACCTGATGAAATCAGGATTCGAACCCAGATCTCCAGGTTACAAGTCCAATGCACTAATCATTGGACCACGGCCACAGCTGACTTATTAGTACTTCATAGGTTTGAAAAAAAAGAATACTGTAAGGATGTTGTTTTCATTGGCTGAAATTGTTTCTTTGAAGTGTACATATAAGGAAAAATGACCCTGTATCCATGCACATTCTTCTTTTTATCTTCTAGGTTAAAAAAGAGCGACAAGAATCCATTGGTGACAAATGCTTGTTATGTCATGAACGTGTCTACTTGTTAGAGAGACAAATTGAAAAGGGTAAATTATATCATAGATCTTGCTTTAGAAAAAGTGAAATGTCGCCCACTAACAAGGTATTCAAAAGACAACCATACTCTCCTGTTGAAGAAGATAAGAATGATCTACATAGTAACAAATTCAGAAAGCTTGATGGTGATGTTTCAAAGGAACCAACCAAACCAAAGGATACTGGGACAGACTTCTGGCAAAGAAGAGCTGAGAAAAAGGCTGAACAAGCTGCAAAAGTTGAACAAATGGACAGTGATACAAAAATTGATAAGAAATCAGAATCAAAAACAGTTGTTGCTGGCAACACTGATGTACCTAATTGGAAAAAAGATCTAGAGAAAAGTAAATTAGATGAAACTCCTAAGAGAGACATGCTTTATTCAAGATTAGGTAATGATAAAGACAGGAAAGTTTCATCAAACGTTAGTTCAGGGTTGGCAAATAAATTTAAGGAATTGAATGAGAGGAATTTAAAAGTATTAAGTACTAATGACACTGGCAGTAGTGACAGTAACAATAAAATTAAAGTTACTGCTAATGAAAGGCCACCAAAATTTGGTATTGAAATAAAAGACACTGATTCAAATGTTAAATCTAGACTTTCTCCAGTTCCCAAACCAAGGAATTATGTGCAGAGTAAACCTGAACAAATGGAAGTTGAAACTAGTGGATCACATAAAACTAGACCAGTATCAAGATTTAATAAGAGTGAAGAAACGCCTGTGCCAAAGGCAACTCCTAGAAACATTAATAAAGAGCCTAAGTCCCCTGTAGAATCTCGGAAAAAAGACTTTAACAGGCCTAAGACTCCTCCACAAGCTAAAAAATCTATGTTTAATTTAAATTTAACTAAAAATGGGAAAGAAACAAATGTGAGAAATTCACTTGAATCACCACCTCCCTTACCTCAGTCAACTCCACCCAAGTTACCTTCATCTGGACCACAAAAACACACTTCTACTAATGTGCCTAAATTTTCTTTGGATACTTCTCCAAAGTCATCACCTAGAAATCCAAAGAGTTCTGAATTAAATGATGCTAGCAATCATGCATCAAATACTTTTGTTGCTCCCCAAAAACCTCCAAGAACTTCTGCTCTTATTGAAACAAATAGTAAGCCAGTCCCAAGTGATACAAGTTCCAAGTTTAAACAAAAAAGCAGATGTGATAGTCCTATGGACACTACTGAAATGCATGTTGCTCCTAAAGCTGTGATTAAAGGACCCAATACTGAACAAAGTGCAGTGTTAGTTGTACCTAAAAGACCACAGGATGAGAAGAAAAATCGGCAAGTGTTTGGTGGGTTACTTAAAAGTCTTGCTGATGTTAGAAGTAAGCATGATGTAGTAACAGAAGAAAAAAGTGATACTGATGTTAAAGACAAATATAATAACAAAGAAATGAATGGTGCAAAGAAGGAAATTGAAAGAACTGAAATTAAGCATAAATTTGATAAAGTAACAGATTCATCAAAAAGTGATTGGAAAAGTAAAGGTGCTAAGCCTCAAAGGCCAAAATCATCTTTTGTGTCTCAGAGTTCTAACATATTTGACAATGAGAAAAATGATCATAATGCTAAAGTAGGTGTTACTAAGGTAACCAAAACTACAACGACCACCACTGTTGTAACTACTAATAAAAATGGTAAAAAAACAAAAGATGTAGACAAGAAGGTGGAAAAGACTGTGATAAAAGATACTGATGGTGATATTCCACAATGGAAGAGAGATTTGGAGCTAAGAAAAAAAGATAAAGCAAGACCTAAGTCTGCGGATTTATTGAAGGAGAAATCTGAATCTGGCAAAGATATTCCTTTATGGCAAATTGAAGCTGAGAAACGAAAAGAAGCCAGAAAAGGTGGATATGTTGATCCAGAAAAGACTAAACTAAATACAAATATTAACTCAAGTAATCAGCAGTCGGGTGACATAAAATCCAGTCGTCCATTGTCTCCTCCACGAAGAATGCTTGATGAAAGTGATAAATTCACTAGTGATGTAAAAGTTAATGTGAACAAATCAAAATCTCCCGAAAGGCCTAATACTGAAATAAAAATCGGAAAGCCAGGTGATAATGTGAAGGAAAACCAGAAAAAGAAGATAACCGTAGCGGGAAAGTTTAATTTTGACGATATTGAACTTAAACCTGCCAACAAGAGGAAGCCACCTAGACCAGCAGTCTCACCTTTACAGTCTCCTACTTCCGTAACGCCTAAATCTGTACCACTCAGACCTCCACCTCCAAAAACTGGAACGGTAAGAATTTATTAATGAACTTTTTTTATTATTTTTTGTATTACTCTTATTATGCTTAATACTGCTGTATCAGAAATAAGTCCAGGCATGAAATATGTCTCATACGGTTTTCTGTTATTTTTAGCTTTTGTGTGAATTATGAACAATTCGATGAGGTGTTGTATTGAAGACTTCATTTGATGTAGATTTATGTATAGTGTAGAATGAACAAATTTGTTATGGTTTTTCAAATACTGCTAAAAGGAAGATATGTATGGTTCAATTAAATTGTTAACAAATAACTTTAACTGTCAGTATGTAAGATGTACGTTTTTAAAACCCTCTGCAAGGCAACCTTTTGCGTATGTTTGTGTCCAGTATAATCATAGCCTGAACTCATAGTTCTTAGTAAAAAGACATCTTATTTACGGCGCTATAAAACTGCATAAAAGTGCAAAACTTAACAAAAACTAAAATATTTGACAACATGACTGTCTCATCTGCTCAGTTCTTGAACTTCTGATATGGAACATATGAGGACAATTGATTATTTGGCTAAAAATATGTCTGAAGTCATTTTTTAAAAATTGTGTACCCTTGATGAAGTGGAAAAATTGTCATATTGTTCTCATCAGTCTTTGTCAAGTTGTACACATTATGTAATACTTTTCCATTATTATGTGCAACAAGGAATGAAATTAATGACGCCATTTTTACTAATATACCAGATATATCAACTTGTATTGTCTATTACTCTCAAATGGGCTATTCGATTTTATCGTGGGACCCATCGGTTGCCTTAATGTGAATTTATTTGAGTATACCATACAGTCGGTGTTCTACCCAGGTGAACACCCGGGGTCTTCCTTCACTATTAAAGCTTGAAAAGTCAACAAATGACCCTGGCTGTTGGTGCGACTTTAAACTCCAGAGGAAGAAAAAAAATAGGACTTCATTTACATTATTGTTTTATTGACTATACTAGATCTGACATATTTGATTTATTTACATCTTTTAGATATGTTAACTAAGTATTTGTTATGTATACATTTCTAGCCTCTGTCTCCCAGTCATTATTTATTTACTTACATGTTTAAGGTTTATTAACTAAGTATTTGTTATGTATACATTTCTAGCCTCAGTCTCCCAGTCATCATTTATCAGCTACTCAAATACAGAAACAATTAAAGTTGATTGATGAAAGACTGACAAAGTTGGAACTGAATGGAAGAGCTTTGGAAGATTCAATCAGAAAGGGTGCGTATATGACCATATATGGAGTGTATGGCATATTTTTATCTTTCTTTAGGTTCAAGCTTGGTTGCCATAGTAATGCTCAGAGACAAAGTTCTATGAATCAGAAGAACACCAAAGTAAGAAATCAGAGGGTTTAACGTTTCCAGATTGGGTGTAAATGCATCTTGTTTTAAGCTTTGTGAGAATGCATAATCCATTAATGAAAAGAAAATTACAGCTTTGGGAGAAGATTCTTGTAGTGGCCTGTATTTGATAGAATTTCAATATTACAGTCTGTAGGTATTGTTACCACACCAAGTGCACCTAACATAAAGAACCAGAGACTCTTTTACTTAGAATATTTATTCATTGTCCAAACTGAAGTATGCACACACACACATGTGTATGTTACAAGTTAATGACCAAATTACTGACAAACCCTAATCATAATGGTGAAAAAGTATTACAGAATGAACAATGTCAAATTACTGAACAAATAAATGAATGTAACCACCACACATACAATGTCAAATTACTGAACAAATAAATGAATGTAACCACCACACATACAATGTCAAATTACTGAACAAATAAATGAATGTAACCACCACACATACAATGTCAAATTACTGAACAAATACGTACAATGTCAAATTACTGAACAAATAAATGAATGTAACCACCACACATACAATGTCAAATTACTGAACAAATAAATGAATGTAACCACCACACATACAATGTCAAATTACTGAACAAATAAATGAATGTAACCACCACACAGACACCAAGAAGAATAAGTGTGATTCTGGACCCTAGAACCTTGTACCAGTCTGATACATGGCAACTCACAAACTACCCTACAACTTGAACACACATAAACGAAACAAGAAAAATACAAAGAAACAAAACAGCATATTTTCAAACAATGGAAACACAGCATTAACATACACAATTATCTGTGTTTGTATCTATATTTAATCATGTGTACCTCACTTGTGTACAGTCATTATAGTGTATGTATGGTGTAACTATGTGATATTTCATATCTCATACACTGGTGTACTAGTATTCTTTGATACTAGATAATGCTTTTACTTTTGGTCAATTCATTATTCATGTAGAATTCATTATTAAATATTAGTATGAGACTCAAACATAACTATCATCCTAATTACATTGATTTAAATATGAACAATTAAATAGTGGCACGTTATTCTGAATTTCTGTAACTTAATGCTTATTTAATATTTTTGTTTTAATTTATATAACATTATTTTCATGTGTCCTGTTGGCATAATTGCATGTATTGATTTAATATTGTGTTCCTGTTTTAAATACCTTTCTCCTTTACACTGACTTGTGTACATGTTTTATTCTGTTCAAAGATCGCTTTATACAGGAGTGAATATAAAGGTGATACATTTTCTGTAAGTTAGTTACCTGGTGAGGCTTTGTTATATCACCTTGTCATTTATTCACCTCCAAATTGAAGAGTATCCACTTTTTCACATGTATCATTACCATGTGTTTTAGTTGAATCTACATGTATATTATGTATATTTGTGTTACATTTTTTTCAAATTATGAGGTTGAACGTTAACTATTTTTATCAGGTATAAGATTCCCCTTTTCAGTCCCTATTTTTAATGTGATGTTGCTGATAAATAACTATTGTATTATTGCCATTTTGGAGTTCACTATAAAATTCAAAATTTATTTTTTACATTCTTGGTAAATAATAAGTAGAAATGACTAACATTTACATCTTTTTATGTTTGTGCTTAGTTAAAATCATTTAGTAGACACAACATTGAGTTTAGCATAATTGTTCATCTGTTGATAATTAATGTTTGTAGTAAATTTGTTGTGTATATAGTTCACTGAATGGGTGATCTGTTGTATCATGTATTTTCCTGTAACATAAAGTTCAATTTTACCTCTTTGTCAATACAAAACTTCATGTAATTAGTTAGTGCATGCGTTATGTTCATCATTTAGAGTAGAGTTTCCTGTTATAAGCTGCATATTTACTTCATTTTTTCTATTTTCTTTTTGTCTTCATAAGCTTACTACATTTTAAATCGTTTTTCTACCATAGTCATTTATGAATGTCATTACTGAATTAAGATCACATTTTGACAGTATGTTCTGTTTTTTTTGACATCATGTAACACGTGTTATCAGCCATGGTCACAATATTCATGTCAAGCAATGGCACAAAAGTTTTATAAATCAGTTTTTCATAATTTCATTATCAGACCTCTTCCTGTGACATCTCTGCATTCAGTGTTCTAGTCACTGTTTCATCATTAATGGACTACAAGTTATGGTATGAAAAGAATTTTCATGTCTGTCACATCATAAACTCCGCTTCGTTAAAGATATTCTTTTAAAAGTAATGCAATGCCATTTATTTGGTTGAATTTTGTGTCGACGTTGCTTAATTGCTTATTTATGCTGTTGCCCAAGGAGCTGTGTGTGTATCAGTCCCATAGTAGCTGCTTACAGATTTTAAAATGCATTAAATCATCCAATCCTTTGTTGTTGCTTCAGCCAAATAGTGCTTTTATATGCGAGACGAGCAAATTTTGGTATATTGTTTCCACTTCCTATCCATCAATATTGTTATCTTTTCTCTAATGCTGTATTTAGAATTATTTTTCTAATTACAGCCTGACTATTGTTTAAGAATTTTTAATGATTTAATTTTTATGCAGAATAATTACAGTATGCCAAAAAAATCATTGTTAACTTTTCTTGCTTCTGACATTTTGGGGGGGCTCCATGGTCAAATGGTTATGGTCTCACCAGTATTCACTAGCCCGTCACCTTTGAACCCCTTCCAGGACTAGAAAAATTTCTCTGTCCAGTTAGCTAACAGAAGGTCAGTGGTTCTACCTGTGTGTATTTCTTGGCTTTTACTAAAGCATTACAGCTGGGAAGTCTCCAAATGACCCTGGCTGTTAGTGCAACATTAAACCCAGGGGAAATTAATTAAGATATTATACTGTTATCAGGAAAACAATAATTTATTATTCTATGATGTTCATTGGTTTGAAGCCTGCTCACTTGACTCAACATGTAAAGTGCTTGGTCTATGGACCTCTGATTTGTGAATTTAAACCTTAGCCACTGCACATGTTCTCTGTCATGATCTTGAAGACTGCCATTTGAGGCCATTAAAGTTTGTTGTCCTCTTCTTATTTGAGTAATTAATGTAGAGAAGTTGACAGTTACATGCGGGGAACAAGGTTTGTTCTGGTGCAGAATCCTGGAAAACTGGTTAGGTTAATCAGGCTTGTCAGTTTGTAAAGAAAATGTTGTTAAGGTATTATATCCATAATATGGTTATCATTTTACGTATTTGCTAAATGGTTCTAAAAAATGGTAATATTATAAGAACAGTGTTGCCCAAGAATCATTATTTTTTTATAGTAACCCTATATACTTCAATGTATTTTGCAACACATTTTTTTCAAATTTGAAAAAAAGAAAAATATTAATTTTTGACAGTATTTCTCGATGACATATTTTTCTTTATTGAATTACTTGGATACTGTGCTTTTGCTTCATTTTACCGTGAGTTTTCATTGAAATGGATCTTACTTTTTCTTTAATCTTTGAAAAAATTGGCGACACCCATAGACTTCAATGCAAATTAAAAAGGGAAATAACTCAAAGAACTGTCTTTGTTTTGAAAAATCTCACGGTTAATCATTTTCTATCATGGAAACCTATAAAAATTACAAAGGTTCCCAAAATGTGACCGTTCCTTTCCGAGATACTAATTTATAAAACCTGAGAAATTTACATTTTTTTATTTCTTAGTTTGGACTTAATTAATCATTAATGAAGTTATCTATTGATGTATATTTTTGACTAGCAGGAAGAAAGGAGACATCACACATGGCTTTACCTGGCACTATCTTGAAATGGTATTTTGATTTATTTCCATGTGTCTAGATACTGTCAATTCTATAACAACATACTCTTTGTAATGTTAAACATTTAATTTTGTAGTGGTCAGGTTATAAATTCATAGATAGTTCTTGGCTTTTTATCAGTAGAATAATCAGGTAGAAAGTTTTGCAAGTTGAATTGTGTGGTGAAAAAATATGCATTGTGTAAGTATATATTTAGTGAAAGCTTTCTTATGCCCCAATCTCCTTAGTTTGTCTGGTGTGTCTTTGATGATCAAAATAAAAGATGCTTTAAAAAATTGTTTTAAAATCCATCCTATTCACTCAAACCTATTCAACAATTTTTTTTTCAACCTGGCCCATTGTGGTGGGATTTATGTCCAAAATGCATATTTTTCACTGCACAGTTGTGGCTATCATTTTTGATAGATTTGATTTTTGTCATCATTGTTCACTTTTTGTGCTTTTAATCCTAGAATTACTAGAACATTGATGTTTGTCTGTTCTTTAACATTTATTCATCATTCAGCATTTCAATTTCACTTGCATTGATAACAAAAAATGTGGCCTCCGTGGTAGAGTGGTTATGGTCTCTGACTAGTAATCACTAGCACCTCACCACTGTAAGTTTGCATTCCAAGCAGAACCAGAAAAATTTCACAAGGGAAGAAGCTGTCCAACTAGCTTATGGAAGGTCAGTGGTTCTACTCAAGTGTATGCCTGGCGTCTTCCTGTACCATTATAGCTGGAAAAGTTACCAAGTGACTGACTGTTGGTGCGATGTTAAATCCTTGTAAGAAAGAATTCAATGATCAATTGCTTTTATGTCCCTCCTCATTGTTTTTACCAATGTATACAAAAGTTGCTTGGTCTTAAAATTTTGTAATTAATAATCATTACTTAATTGTGTTGTTATCAAAAAACAAATTAAATTTTATGTCACTGAAATACTTTAATATAATTACCATAGTTTGATGTATTAGAAAAAAGAACAAGCTGCATGTACTTCTTGTTGGTCTATATGTTACTTTGTTTATATGTCGGTGCAGGGTTTGTGATGGTAAATGTTTGGTTGTTTTGTGTACTAGCAAACAATTTGTCTAATTTTTGATAAATTCTTGTCCAAATTGGATTTGTTGAAAGCTGTCTAGAGTTTTTGTGCTGTAGTTGTGTTTTCTTGCTAATTTATTTGTGTCACAGATTGAAAGAAAAAAAAAGATCTTTTAGCCATTAGTTCATTCAAAACAAGATTTTTTATATTCAAAACATTTATTGATCAATTAAATCCATGTATATTGGTGTACAATTTATAGTCTGCTAATATGATACAAATAGGTAGAGTATTTCATCCTATCTGAGGCTTGTGAGTTAAATCCTGGCGTGCAGCACATGTTGTCTGTGAAGATTTGGTTGAAAGCATTGAGTCTAAGGCTATTTATTCTCCATTACTGATCATTTATGTGTAGAAAACAACAAGTTTTTTTCCATTGAATATTTTCTTATCAATTGCAGATATCGAAATTGAAGGTCAGATATTCAATGTTTCACCTCTTTGAGTTATCAGTACCACTGTATTCTACCTTACCATTATATTGAAACATATACATTGTACATGTATTATATGTTTACCAGATGTTGTCTGCTATTATGAAAATTGCACTCAAACTATTTCCCTTATGTTACTTCAGGATACTCCTCCAAACCTTTCCTTGACCCATTTTGAAAATTTATCATATTTCTTTAAGAATTTAGTGTCTGGTACCTAAAAAATTGCTTCATAATGATACAGTATTTTCATACATGTAATTACCAGATGATGTTATCTAAGGTCAAAAACTGAAGAAAAAACTGAACCATGGCAACCAGTCCAAAAAACTCGAGACATTTGATTGGCTGATTCTGTTTCAAATTGACAAATTGAAATGCTGTATTCTTTGACTGGTTTCCTTATAGTTGGATTTAAAACTCACAGTCCTTGGCTGAATTCAAGGAAAGATATACTGTGGTAGTGTTATGTTTATTGCTAACATAGACTTAGAGGATTTTTTACTTTTTAAGACACTTTTTCAATACTGTACATTTGTTTTTTATATTTTATTTTGATTGGATGTATGTGTTATGTATACATATTAATGATAATTATTGATCTCATGGTCATCATTTACTTATGTACACTTCTTTTTGATACTGCATTAGATTTTGTCTTTTTGTGTCCCATATTTCTTATCAGTTTCATATTATTCATGTTATTGTCCATTGTAGAATATTTTGCTTTAAAAATAAATGTTCTCCCATTTTCTTCGTTTAACTAAGACTATATTGTCAGCTTTGAGTACTACATCCCCATTGGGTCTCTTCATTAATACCCAAACTGTTAAGTACTAAAGAACCATTATTTAGCACCATAATTAGGTTATGAAATGAACAGGTATCAAATCAATAAAACAGAAAATAGCACTTTGAAATATTTATGTAACTTTTGTTTCTCTGTATTTCCCTTAATATTTATCCTACAATTACAACATTGACACCATTAGAAAGGTTACTAATTATGAACTACTTTTGTGATCACTCAAATTTGATTTGATCAATAATTAGTATAGTAATCAAGAGTGATGAAGTAGACATGTGTCAAAACAGTAGCATTTTTCCCCAATAACCTGTATGAAGATAGTGTACCAGTTTGTCTAATCCACTATCAGTACACAGTCGGTATATTGACTATGGGACTATGAAGTAAAGGGTTAATATGCCTCTGAATACAAATATTGGTGAAGCTTGAATATATCACTTGCATAATGAAGATGAAAAGTGATTAAGCATAGAATGACTGGTGTTCATGAGCGTTCTAGTGTAGCATTCCAGTTGCATTTTGTAAATTAATGTACAAAAAGTGTTCATTAAAGATTGTGTCTTGAATAATGTACTACAAAACTTCACTTAGTGACCCGTTCAGCATTAAAACCACCTCATTATAATGATGACTTATTTTTGGACTGGATTTTTTTATTTCTAAGGCTATTACATAACAACTTGATAATGGAATCAATGAAATATCAAACAGATTTTATTGGTCCCAAAAGTTGGCCTTACTAATGTGGTTTAATTGTGTTATAATTGTCATGTATTATTTATAATTACAGCTAGAGAAGAGGATGAGGATGATCTAATGATAAATTGGTTCGAACTTGTTAATGAGAAGAATGAACTGGTTAGAAAAGAATGCGATATCATATATATGTAAGTCACTATGTGAAAATTGATTTGAACTAATTAGAAAGTGTTGCTTTGTAGATGAAATATATTGTTTCATTTACAAGAGATTGGTTGTGGATAGTAATTTGGTATTTGACCTCTTACAAGAGATGGACTGTGGTTAATTGACCTTTAACCTTTTGGTGAAGCTGGTTTATGATTTTTAATCAGGTTTTCCAAAGGAAAAAATCTGGTTATTGGATTGGAGAATGTTGGTGAGTGTCCACAATTTCTTCAGTGTGCAACTCCTAGGAATTTCCTCAAGGAACTTCAACAAAACTTTTACATAATTAACATCACTAAGTACCCCAGTGCACATGGTTTTGTATTTAGATAATTTTTTGGCGGAATTATGGCCCTTTTTTTATTTTGTGCCCATTTGATATTCTGTGTGCTACTTCTCATGAAAACCTGGTTTTGTGACACTTCCTGTCATCTTGTTAGTTGTTTTGTTTGTTTGTTTTAGAAATGTGTATGATGATTAAACCTATTTGCAACTTTAATAAATCTGTATTGATGTATTGTTTTTATGTTTCATTGCAGATCTCGAGAACAGGAGTTAGAAATGGAACAGCTTCGAATCGACCAAAGATTGAGAGAACTTGTTGACAAACCAGGTGAATAACAACTTTTATCATATACAGCTAACTGTCGTTACGTTGCTTTGTTTGAACCCAAAAAAATAATTTGTCTTAACGAAAATTCGATAAACGTCAGACAAATACTGGTATTGTATTAGACATTTTGGCCATTGTTAGAATCACTAATTCATGATAATTGGTATATGTTGTAAGAATTACTTGTGATATTTCATTTTTTTTATTTACAAGTAAATAAATAAATAAATGATATATACTTCATGTATGATGATTTATATAAAAATATAGTAAACTACAAATATTGTTCATTATGACATGTTTTACAAATCCAAGCTTTTTGTCTGCAATTAAGTTGCTTATGATGACATGTTTGCATTTGGGAAAAACAATAATAATCTCCCTATTGTTATTGACTAAAAATTAAATCGAACTCATTGTACTCTCAGTGAGGTGTGAAAAACATTGGGGGCAAGTGCATACTATTGTCTGACTTCTTAATAAACCACGCAAATTTGGTGCGGAATTGTTCAGTCGGACTTCAAAATTAGTTCAACATAACGAAAAATTTCAAGAGCAAAATTAGTCTTAACTGACAGAATTTTATTTACTTTTAGAAGGAAAAAATTGGGACCTAAAAAATATTTCACCAAATCGGAAAATTCGTAATAACCGACTTTGCCATAATGAGAGTCAACTGTTTGTTTTTCATTGTGGTGGATTTTCATATGTAGTGATCACTTTATTTATCCATACGCACGTGGGTCACCTAGCAGTACCCTAACTGTTCTTCTGCTTATTACAATCAATGTACTACTTCCACATGTGACAAACCAAGGTCAGAGACAAATGACCTACCTTTAGGAGAAATATCTGTAGACATAGTAATGTTTTTTTGGCCAGAAAAGTCATGTTTCCTGTTACCTGACCAACCTTATTTTTTGTTACTGACCCTAAAGTTACTAACAGCAAAATCCAAAGTATGAACATTTATGGAGAAATTTTACCTCCAAAATGTGAAAGGTATAAAAAGGTTGGTTCAGTATTATCAAAATGATTACAAGATCATTGAGAATTAAAGTGAATCTCTAGCCGTGTTAAACATAAGATAAAAAAACTTGTCTTAATGAGATTTTATGTGAAACGATACCTGCCGGTTAATCCACCCACATTTACAGCAATTCATAAAAATAATGCATTTACCATTGCTTGTCCACAAATTATACAAGAAACTCCACTGTGAAGTGTTTACCTCTCTTAAGTGCAGAAATGTTGCTCATTACGAACTACTGAAATTGTCTTCAAAAGTGTTTTGGAAATGTTCTTGCTCTTTGTAGATAAAACTGAGGAAGATGAAAAAGAAGAAGAAATGTTAATGGAAGAACTAGTTGATGTTGTTAACCAGAGGAGTAATATTGTAGACAGTATTGATGAAGACAGAATCAGGTATTTGAGTCTATATAAATGTGTCTTTGTTCAGAAATTGTCTCTAAAATATATCTAATATGAACGAGTATGCACTATCATGCCTGTAGCTACAGTAAAACCTAACATAGTGACCACCCTACTATTACAACCACTTTGTTGTAACAATTTTTTTTGGCCGCCTATCAATATCTGTCCTGCAATTCTACTCGATAATGAGACATCCTTGTTATTACAACCGATTATTTGGGTTCAAAAGGTGGTCTTAATTTCCAGGTTTTACTGTATAGTTGGTCGTTATTGCTTCATCTCAAGCATGTGCAGTGAAATGTTACATGGTCACCATCCAAATATTACAACCATCTTATTATAACAACCACTTTTTGGACATGTTTTAACATTCCATCTGTATTTCAATTTCATTTGTGGCCACGTTAATATTATAACCATTTTTCTGTGTCTGAGGTTTTAAAACTTGAGATCCAAGGTCAAATTTCATACTCTTGTTATGTTTCAAAGTGAATTATGATATTAATGAAACTGTGTCTCATCAAGCACTATTGGTCTGTGTTTGTATTTAAACATTAAACAGCTGTTTGTGCTCAATGAAAATAATTTGAGAATAAGACTGAGATTTGAGCTCGGAGACTGTTTTCAAGTTTGATAACTTCAGGGCCAGATCTCATGGATGATCTCAACATGGAGGTTTTACTGTGATCATCATAATTATTGTACCAATTTACTGATCTCATTTATTTCATGTTCAGACACAACAAATTTATTGTCTAAGTGTTTGAACATTGAGATATTTGTCTTATGCCTGTCTTAAAATCATTATGTGATGTAATATAGAATTAATTCACAGTACTTCCCACTTCTTCAGATAACCTCCCTTTATTTGCAAAATTCCATAAGTTACCTCCCTTTTATTCCAGCTTTTCATCAAATATGAATACAAATTGATGTATTTTGTTATGATATTTTATAGGTACATGGAAGAAGATAGTAATATAGCAGCTATATTACAAGAGAAAGGTATGCATTCATTATCCTCATTTTATGATAATTACAGATAATCATGCTTACCAAGATACTATGATATGAATAATGCTAATGATATAATCTGCTGTCTTTACTATTGTGTAAATATCTTATCATATCAACTTACAAATTTATCTAAGACTTTAATTATGAACTTTTAATCTTTTATAACATGACAAGGAAATACATTCATGATTGATCAGTGTACAGTTATTGGCTAGGATCTGTGGTATTACAAGCTAGGCTGTATGGTTTCATTATACAGGCTTTAATTTTGATTCTGAAGAAATTTCTGAGGGCATTGCCTTGATATTGATTATTAAATGTGTGTGCAAGGAACCAGCCATTCAGATTGTTTAGTTTTTAGGACTGGTTCCCAACCTCTAAATTTTTAACTGGAAGAAACCATTAGAAAAAGGCTACCACTCCAGTTTGTAATTTTATATGTCTGAATCATACCAGTCTGTTTCAGAAATGTGATTATAAACTTGTTCTATCCCACTTTTGGTCTTAATTCCTTTCCTATGAAACTGCTGTGTTAGTAAAGTCTGTTAGATGTCAGATAATCTTCTAAGAAATCTATATTGGCATCTAAATCTGATTCAGATCAAATTTCTGAATGGTTGTTTTTTTATGCTACCACATATAGCATTGTGCTGTATTGTTGTAATGTAATTATGGTCTTTAATTGGTTAAATGGTTGTGTTAACTTTATTATGCTCATTTTGGTAAATGTGTTATAGTATCTGGTATCTGTGCACTTTCTTATTTTTGTTTGGATATTTATTTATTCAAACTGGGTATTTTGCTTTGTTTTATGCATTGAACAACTCTATGTCAAACTTTGGACTTTCAGAGCAAGAACGAAATGTACAGTGCAACCTCTCAAGAACAGCCCTCTCTTGAAAAACAACCTCATTTCAACAACAGCATGATTTTTTCCCACTGTACAATTTAACTATTAATTTAACCTCTCTAGAGCATCAACCTCTCAACAACAACAAAAGGGTTTTGCTTTAGAGGGGTTGCACTGTATAATAAGATTATGTATCAGTCAAATTAACTGCCATTACATGTTACAAAAATAATTGATTAAATAAATGCTGATCGCACATTGAAATCATTGTAAATGTCTCAGGTATTCAAGCATTATGTCATCATGTTTCATTTACATGTCATATTGAATTTCACGAACATGCATTACCATGACAACATTTGTTTCTTTGCATTAAAGCATTTAGTTTACATCATCACAAAAAGCATAAGAAAAAGCGTATGAAAGGCTTAGGTGAGAATCTTCTAATGTTGCTTGTATCGTGTATCTTCAGGTATTCGTACTTTGTCAGTCAGCCTTGTAGTTTCTTCACTTCACAAAAAAACATTGTTATAAATGAATGTACACCATTTAATGCATTAAATTGCATGATAAACAAGTAGACCTCTGTCCAAGGTCATGAAACTTGAGATTGATCTCTGAGCTCAAATTTTCGTTACATTCAAAACCTATATCAGACTGATCTGCCTGTTGGTAACATGTGCAAATAAATATTCCTAGGCCAGAAAAACGTAATCATACTTACAGCTACCATACAAACCCTGTTTTTGGTGCTGACATTAAGATTTCTAACAGCAGTATCCAAAGTATGAAAATATTTTGGGACAAATCTTACATTCTAAGTACAAGTGGCATGTTTAGAAAAAAAAATAGAAAAGAATTTTGTGATTTTTCTACCTTAATTTGTTTGGTCAAATAACTGTAAACCTGCAGTGATTGTTTTGGAATTTTCAGAACTACCTGTGGCTTTCTGAATACAGTACAATAAATCAGAAAAATTGGGAAAAATTTGAAAAAACTAACACTTATTTATATAGCATTTTTAGGGGAAAATATAACTTTTGAGCTAGAGGAAATAGCTGATGTTCGGCTGTAAAATATCAAAAAAAATATTCTAACGTCATTGGTTGATTTGTATTCTAACTTCTGTTTGAATCATAATATGATATCATTAATATTAACTTGCACATATTGGAAAGTCAGAATTGAGATTTTAACATAGAGACTGATCTCAAATTTTATAACCTTCGACCCTTGTTAGTTGTTTTAATATTTTTTCCAGCATGCTTCAGTTTGTTCAAATAGTTTGTGTATGTTCCTCTGTTATACATTATTTTATTTTGACAGTTCATTGTTTTAGATAGCATGTAAAATGTGTTATATATTAGTTAAACCATGTGATTGTATGATCTGTTGTATTAAAATTAGTTCACTTCTGTTGATAATTGATTGATTTAACAATCAAACAGTTAGCTAATCGCATCAGAATTACTCTGATGGTACTCAATTCTTTCCCCTTGTTTTTAGTCCTTTTTGAAAGTAGATCATTTACTTAAGGGCATGTAACCAAGCCAGTTGATTTTCAAACCTGCAGAATTAATTGATAATTATTTATTTCCTAACAAATACTTTCTTGCTTGCTTATTTAAAAAAATAAGGTATTTTAATTTATTAGTATATAGTCAATACATGAAATTTCAGGTAGAAATGCTACTTTTTGCAAATACATAATCCTACATCCTTGACATCTGCTTTTGAGAATATAACTCTGCATTTTTCATGTGATGAATTAATTTTGTATGTTGAAATATGTCTTAATACACTGTGTCACTTTGCAACTAGAAAAATGTGTTCTCTATCTGGACTGTGTCAGTATATCAGTGCAAGCCTTATTCAGAAAATTTTGTCTAATGTTGCAGTTATGTATTTTCTGTGCTTTTATAACAACGTTCCATTTTATTAAATTTTAATGTTAACATTTAGCTGATCATAACTGCTAGGACACAAGTTATAAGCTTTTTTTGATGCATTTAATCATTTAATTATTTCTTAATTAGTTTTCATTTCTTTTTTTGGAATTAATTTATGTAAGAAATCTGATAGTAAGTGTCCCCCATTATAGTTTGTGGTTTAAAAAATGTGGAAATAGAAATCTCAGTTGTTCTTTGCTACAATGGAGGTAGGTCTGTGATTTGTATTTTGTTATTCTGATCAGTGTATATGATTTGTCTTATAATATGGTGCCATTATTTAGAGTTGATTAGTGTGTATGTATCAATTCATATTTTAATATTGTATTTTTTTTTCTCTTTCTCAGGGTTTTTGAAGGATAGTAAAGATGGAGGTATCAAGAAGGACAAAACAAAGAAATAAAGATGAGAAAATTTATTGTTATCTTTGTTAATTTAATTATTGTGATAGACTATGTCTTTACAATCATACGAGACTTACATGTTAATATGATGTACGATTATATATGTTATATAGTCAGATATGCTGTCTGAAAGCCATTTAGCTCCCAGTTTATAAAACTTGAGACCAGTCTCGGTGCTGAAATCTCAAATTCCTTCTTGAGGTATCTTGATTGAGAAGATGACACAGTTTAATGTCAGATTATACAAATATACATTTAGAACATTCTTGCTGATGGAATTATGTATCTTCGATATAAGCATTGATCTATTATAATCAACTTAAAAACATTAACAGACAATGAGATTTTGATATTTGATCTCTGAGATTGATCTCAAGTTTTATGACCTTTGACCCTGTATATTTTATTATGTACAGTTTTTATCTTTATTCATGAATACATTGGTTTAAGTCAGCTATCTGTTGAGAGACATTTTTACTTATTTTTGGAAAGTGGTTTTTTAGTGTAGAAATGTGTTGGATACTGGCCTTGGATGTTCACACCACCTTTAGCACTGTTTAGTTATTAACGGATATGCATTATTTTATGGAAATTGGCCTAACTGTATTTTGAATGGAGCCTTTTCGTGTTTACTTGTCAGGCAATTACTTTATGATTCAGTCAATGATTGAAAAAAATCATTCTGACGGTTTTTATTATGTTTTAAAGCTTTCAGCATAAATTAGCTAAATTTCAGTTAAGAAATAGTAAATACATGCCAATACTTTATTAGTTTATAAATTATCTGCTAGAATTGAGAGTGTAGCAGGAGTTATTTTATATTTGCAACCAAAAGACTGCTTATGGTTATCAAATGATACAGGAACAAATAATATATGTATCTTAGCTATTCAAAATATGAGAAGAAATAATTTGCAGTGCAGCTGTTCAATTTTCTTCCTCATTGTGTGACTTAATTAGCTCGTCTGTGGTGGCATTATTGTCATCGTCGTTGTCATGCAAAAACTTTAATGTAGCCCATTACTCAAGCACTTCAAAAGATTTCAACACGACACTTAGAATACAGTTGCAAGACAAGGGGCATGATTATGAAAGTTATATTTTTGGAGTTATGCCCCTTTTTAACTTAGAATTTTGGTGAAAATTAATATTAAATAGAATGATGTAAGACAGAGCGTTGGCGGAGCTCTTGTAATTGCTAGGTTACGATCATATGGTTAGAATGGAATAGGGAACCATGTTTTATCATGGAATAATGTATGGGTTGATTTCCTGTGTGGTTATATTGAGTGCTGCTGGTCGTGTTAGAATATCTGAATGTGCTTTAATTATTTTAAAACTCATAAGTGTCTTATTCTGTAAGTTGACTAAATTTCTGTTATTTGTATACTTTAAACTTTTGTTGTTGTTTTCTATATTGGATGAAAGGCATTAATTGTTTATTCAATATATTTAATTGGATGATTTTTTTCCAGTCCTCCTCATATTGTGTACGCTAATTGTATAACTGGTGTTGAAATATCATTCCAGTATCCAATTGTTTTTTGCATACTGATATGTTCTATGAATGTATACAGTTTTCAGATACGTTTTATTTAACATTCCATGTGCTATATATTCAAATGTGTTCATCATTTTTAAGGTATGCCTTTTTGTCTTATCAATGATCATTCCTTTGATTTTTTCTTTATTAGTCATGATTACATTATCTGTTTCTCATATCAGTTTTTCATACTTGCATTCTTATTGTCTTTTTTGGAAAATACAGTAAAACTTTGTCATTACGAGCATCGATATCACAAGCACTTGACTAATCTCGAGGAGTTTTTGAAGTCCCTTCAATATTTGTTCTTAGTTCCATATGATTTTCAAGCAACAATCAAATACCTCAGAACGAGCACCATGTTTATCTCTAGCATTTAGTCTTGTTTCGATGACACGTTGAAATAACAAGGTCTTACTGTGTATTATTCTTTCATTTTATCATATCATTTTTGTCTCGATATATTTGTTTGTAACTATGAACATCCTTTCTATTACTGGTACTTTGTTTTAGAACATTGTTTAATATTCAGTCTTTCATTTTTGTCAAGCAGGTAAATTTGACTTAACCACAATGATGTTTGGTTCTATGTATGTGTGTCCATAAGTCTGTATTATGCTTGTCTAAACTATTACTCTGTCATTGACTGGGGATTTTGAAATTACTTTTCACAAATGTTCACCTTGATGCAATAGCATGTCACACCTAAGATCCATGTGTGTAGCTCAAAGGTCAAGGTCACAATTTAAGGTCAAATGTCAGAAGTTGGTCTGAAACTGCTTGTTCAGGCTTTTACTCTGTTATTATAATACTGTTTCATTTCTTGACATTAGCGGGCTTGACATGTTGCCCTTAGGCTTCTAGTGTTTCTAATCCTTGTCAGAAGTTTAGACCACTATGCTCAATCAACCTCATTTCAATGGACTTGTTACCAGTTTCTTTGTCACTGGTTCCTGTATCTGCTTATAGTACAGGGACTGTTTATGTGAAGGCCCTTGTTGGTACTGCCAAATTATGCCCAGAAGAAGGGGTTAACTTACCATAGTCTAGAAACATGGCCAGAGTGCCTGCTCTTCAGCTTGTCTGCAGGTGCTAGATTACTTCTATGTATGTACTAAAGAACGTTTCATTGATAGAAGTTATTGTCGTTACAAGGTACTCAGAAATATTTGTATGTAAAGAATATGTTGTGTTAATTAGCAGTCTGGTATAATGTAGATTATGTGTCATACTGCCATGTTTGTGCCAAGATTGTCTGTGATTTTATCTTTAAACATTAAGTATAATAATATAAACATTTGGAGAATTTTGTTGGGGCCAAGTCGTAGTCAGTTGTATCTTACTTCTGTTAGTGATATGGTGGTGATAAATTTGTAGATGTTCATCACCCTTTCCTAAGAAATTTAAATGTATTTATTGTTTTAAGGCAAATAAACCATAACATGAATTTAATCCTGGTGTATTGTTTACAATTCATTTTTTAATAGTTACATTCTTCTACACATAAGTACTTATTTTTGGTTGTTTTATTATTTTCACTTGGGTTTTATATCGCACCATCAGCCACAGTCATGTGGTGACTTTTCCAACTTAGTGGTGGAGGAAGACCCCTGGCTTACATTTGGATAGAACCAGACCTGGCTTGATAACTTCCTGTAATGTGAAATTGGGTCCTATGTGGGATTCAAACTTATAGCAGTGATTTCTAGTCAGAGACCAGAACCACTTGACCACAGACACCCTCTTATTTTTGTTGTATTATAGATACAGTTACTGCATTGTTAGCTTTAGTAATTGAGAAACTTGTGTCACATAAAGTACTTTTTATATCAATTTGATTAAGATTTTGTGATTGAGTCTTGATATGTCATTGGTGTTGATTTTATGAATGAGCATTTTTCATCTAATTGATTGTAAAATCCTATCATGTTCTCATATTCATCAGAAGTTAATCATCTGCATGACTTAAATCATGTGTGCATTGGTTTAAATCTAGTGGGTAAAATGTAACAGCCAGCTATGTTTTACCAAAGAATAATGTATGGGTTGGTTTCCTCTATGCTTGTATGTATCAGAATTACTGCAGACTATGTTAGACTTATATTTTATTGTTGAGTATTGTATGTAATGCAAAATGTTATATATTTGTGATAATTCACTTTGTACACATATCTATGCAGCTTAATGTCTTATATACAATCTTTTAGTGCATATACTTTTCTAATACATATCAACGACTGTAACAATTCTCATTCTAATAAACTTTCTGTTACTTGAACTTTTCATTTTAAACTGTACTATGTTTCATGATGTAGGATTTGTTGAGTATAATATTCTCTGGAATATATGTGTATCTATTATTCCATCCTATACATTCTAACACTGACTGGGACTTTTCAACATAAACATACTGTTAAATAATATTTCATGGTACTGTTAACCGTTACATGACATCATCGTGTAAACAAGTAACACCGGCGTCTATTCACTTAATTGCATGTCAATGACATGTTAGAATGAAAATAGATCATGATGCTTTTTGCACTATTGTTTCAAATAGCACAGTTTTTTCATTCAAGCTCATGCAATTAATTACTTCAGTTCTATGGGCCTTCGTGGTTAGATGGCGAGCTATATGAAGCAGTAATGCTTGCAATGTCATGATCTATGTCCTAAATAATATTTTTTAATGTTACTTGAACAACTAAATTGAGCTTTGATTGGTTTTATTCGAGAGTATGGAAGTTCACTGTTTTAATTGTTAAATATTTTGTAATGCTTTAGACTTGTGGTGCTTGATGTATAAACAACAAGAAGTTGGGGGAAAATCCTGTATTTTTTATACCATTTTGTGTAAAATGTTATTTTGGTAAAGAGACTGTTACTATAATTTTATGCCAAACAAAAAATGTCTTACCAACTTAATGTTTTTATTACGGATATTGTTAGTAAATTTTACTCCTTAAAGTTCTGAATCTTACTATGATAATCATTCATGTAGGCCATCCTTTAACTATTGTTTGTTTAGTATAATCTGACCCAGCAATATTCAAGCATTGAACTACTTGCGAGATTATTTCTATAAGAAATGAGGCATTATTCTCGGGTTATACCAAACTAATGATTGTTAAGACGTGGAATTCAGGCCTGCTATCAGATCTGATTTTTATTTCATTCATTTTGTGTTGATTTTCATGTTTGTCTGATGTGTCTGTGATAAAACTGTGATTCATAGTTCAAAATAGTAGTAATATATTTTCCGTTTGACAATGTACAGAATATAGTTTCATTATGGTTTAATTTACCTTTGAAACCTGTAAAACATGTAATTAAATTTCAACAAATGCTTAACTTAAAACTTGTTTTTTTAAGAGATTTTTATAATTACAAAAATTTATAATAAAATCTAAATGTTATGTTTATGTGACATTGTCACTAGGGTGTAATGCCGTTTTTTATCGATTTTTCAGTTATAAAAAAAATATAATCATATGTGATAGCTTACACATGAGTTTGTAGATGTTTATTACTGAATTCAAAAACATTCCAAGATTCAAAAACACTATAGACATTTTAACGAAATTTTATGATAAAAACAACTGATAAATCAATGCAGTATATCATACATAGGATTTGAAAACTACCTCATCCAATTACATAACTTACTTCCCTACACATGCCATGCTTGTATATGTTTGTATGTTTTATTGTTTCATTTTCATATTCGTGATTTTATATATAATGATAAATGCTTACTTGTCAGCATGTTGCTATTAATTTTGTTGATTAAATGTTTCTTGCAATAAATCACATCTTTGTTATATATTTGAATATTGTTGAATTAATTTGTCAATGGGAAATAATCACTTGTAAATGTAGTCTGTTCAAATTTTATAAGTAAAATATTATAATTATTATGCTCAAGATATCACATCCTTTACATATGTTATTTTTATCATTTTGAATATAAGGATGACAAATGTTTTGATTAAAACTCTGAGCAATGATAAGACTAACTGACAAGATTTCATTTTACTATAGTTTTATTTTAATTCAAATTTTTTATACACACAGAACATGTATAATATGTGTAATCTCTGTACAAATGTGTTACACACAACAACAAAATCAATGTAATGATAGGATGATATATTGTCACTGGGGTTTAATGCCATTTTTCAACAATTTTTCAGTTATATACAGCGACCTGTTCGCCTAACCAGTTTTCCTGGACTGTATACTGACCAGTTCTAACTTACTCTTCCACAAGGAGCTGGCAACTTTTCCACATATGGAGGAAAATCGATATTTTCGTCAAATTTTCATAGAAGGGTATGACCTGCCGTGACCAGGATTCGCACCCGAATCTCCAGGTTACAAGTCAAGCGAACTAACCACTGGACCACGGCCGCGGCAATGATAGGATGAAAGTAAATGCATGAAATTGATGGAAGATTTGAGACAGTGGACCAGCCCAATAAACAAATGTACAAGAGTAAGATATACAAATACCTGTGATAAGGATATGAAATAATATTGTACAGCAAATACACAGTTCAGTACCAAGCATCAGGTACTATAGAATTTAGATAATAAGTAAACCAACACCATTTAACTGTTAGTGAAAAAGTTTTATGCAGTCTCAAAAAACAGGATGAATTGTTTATAATCTGTTGCAACAAACAGCTTTAATTTATCATGGGTGTGACTGGATGCTGATAAGAGGGGAGAAAATTTTTCTTGGCATGGTATACCGGAGCTTAATGTTGCACCAACAGCCAGGGGCATTTGGCATCTTCCTAGTTTTTACAGAGGAGGAAGACCTCAGGCTTACACCTGGGTAGAATCACCGACATTCATAAGTTAGCAGGACGACCTTGTGATAAGAACCGCTTATTTTCAGACAAGCTTCCAATAAATGCCCTGTAATTCAACTTGATAAGACCATCTCATTATCATAACTGATTTTTCGACTCCTGAATGTGGTCTCATCACCAAGGTTTTACTGTCTAACACTACATTTAGGATAAAAATAAATTGTCAAAATATTGAGATGGTCACACAGTCAATTTAAGATACAGAGGAAATATAAAATATGTGGTCGTTATAATGAGGTGGTCATATTATGGTAGTCTCTAAGGTTTTGCTGTTTGTAAAAAAAAGCAGTGGCTTTTATTCACAAGTGACCATTAACACAGACATGACTATATGTGTGAGATACAATTTCATTAAACCTGAACACATAAAATTCACAAAAGAAAGCAACAAAACATTTGAAAAATTGTATAAAACATACTGACAAAGACAAGTATGTACAGTTTCGTAATCATATATCCAAAACAACTTTTCTACATTCATTCTTTTCTAACTGGACTTTTAAAAAAAATTGAAAATTTCAACTAAACTTGATACAAGTCTTTATATAAAGACCATTTCATGATAAGAGTCCATTAAAATTAAAAATATTCAAAAACAAACAGGTTGGTTTGTCATACATCATAAAAGTGCAGAGTCAGTGCAAGAATGTATCTATCTTCTTTGTCAAAAAGGAGATACACCCTCAGTGTACTCAGTCCTTCAAATGTAAACATAATAAATTTCTAATAGATAACATTCATTACCTACTTAAGTTTTCAAAATGCATCTATATTATTTCCTATGCACTTAAATATGCTGAGAGCAAAATAAACTTGTCATCTTGACAATAACAGATTGTCACATAGAAGAAGTTAAATAAACATCTGTAAAATATTAAAATATTTGCTACAATTTATTCTTAATCCATTCATTCCAGACTCACTATCTGGTTACATAAACATTTAACACATAGGGTATTTATCCCTAGATAAAAAAATACTTAGATATTTATCTCTACATAAATACTATTGTCATGTCATTAACTCAAGAAGCAAGGGACGATAAGGCCAAAAAGAAATAGTAGTGTTTCTGATTACCAATACTTGATAAAAACAATAGGGTCCATAGACTGCAAAACATTTCTAACTTTTTTCTAAGCATATCTTTCATACTTACAAGGCATAATTCGTCCCCAAATATTTTTATAATAATAAAACTGTTTGCAAATTGGGGGACTTTGTAGTAGGAAACTTTATGGTTGGCACCAAAAAACAGGTTCTGTCAGGTCACAAGAAACACAACTATATTTTTTTCTGACCTATTTAACTGAAAGTACTTGTTTAGAAAACGTTCACAGAAACCCAGACATAAAGACAATAATTTTGAATCTGTACTTCATATAGAGGTTTATATAAAGATTATCTTTTTGTTTTCTGAGCATTGTCTCTAGCAATTAACTGTTCTAATTCTTTTGATCTTTTCTTGTCAATCACTTCCATTTCTCGGATCAACTGAAAATAAAACAAAAAAAATTTTATTACAAATAGAATCAGTATAATTAGTTTAAGTTTTAATTCAATAGTTTCATGCCTGTGCTAACTGACCATTTAGGCCAAATGTCAAAGAACATTATTTACAATAAACATCACTCAGTATTTTATAAACAAAAACTACGCACACTATTTGTTTGTTAGTTTATATGTGACATATTGTAACTGGGGTTTAACGCCATTTTCAACAATTTTTCAGCTATATACAACGACCACTTCACCTAACCAGTTTTCCTGGACTGTATACTAACTAGTACTAGCTTACCCTTCCACAAGGAGCCAGCAACTTCTCCACATATTGAGGAAAATCGACATTTTTGTCAAATTTTCATAGAATGGTATGACTCTTTGAATTATTATCAGCCAAGGGTCATGTTTGACCCTCAACTTTTGATGTCTAGTAAACACCCTAATAATTGAGTACATGACACATACATTTGACTACATAGTGTCACTTTTCTTAATAGTTTCAATATCTTGGAATTAGTCAAAAAATCTTGAGTCATTTCAATGATGTCCCAGAAAATTAAACAGTGATCAGAAAATTTGAAATATATCAGGGCATTTTCACCCTATCATCAGGAGTCAAATATCTACCCGTTCCCAATCAAAAATAGCCTTCTTTTTCCCCAATTTATAAAAAAAATGCCAGTCAACCACAAAAAATCTGTAAATAAATCCATTAAAAATCTGACTGATAAGTATCCGCAAGTTTAATATAAAGTCACACACTCAGATTTTAACACTATATGCTATATTCTAATATCACCGGATTTTGCGTAAAATGTTGCACAATAGCAAGTATTATTCCAAGAAAATATATCTCACATTTTCCAAAATGTAGCAACATGCCATATATTTCTTCCCAATTTAAGCAAGGGGCCTTTTCCCAAAATAGCTGGAAAAGGCCCTGTATATGACAAATGATTTTATAGCACTGCAAAACCAGACATTGTAAGTAACAGATACAAATGCCTTAAGCATAAATAATTGAAAATCATTTTGAAACGAATTTCAAAAAAAATATTATATTACAATAATAATTAGATAAGATATGATTTGTGTGAATGTGGCACATTATCTTATATCAAATATAACTGGTAAGATGTGCTTGAAATATGCATAATTGCAAATCAAAGTAGGTTCAAAAGACTTACACTACATCTACATCGGGACCCAAAAAATCAGTTGTAATAATGAGGTGGTCTCATCATCAAACTGAATTATGGGTTATTATTGAAAGTCAGTCTGAAAATAAGTGGTTGTTATAACAAGGTGGTAATAATATTGAGGTGGTCGCTATGTGAGGTTTTACAATACAGGTACTAGGATATCAATATTTATAATTGGTGATAACTTACTTGGGAGATCTGTGTTTCTATAAGTGGTCTGTGTTTCTCTCCTTGGCCTACAGCTTCCATGTCACTTAAAAATTGACGTCTTTCATCTATCTCTGCTTGTACTGAATAAATACAAAAATAACATATTAATGTAACACATTAACATTATAATATAAACTATTTTACCGATAAAACATTTGTGAATTAACTCAAAAATGGTGTTTGCTCATATGATTTGAGAACAACACAATAAACAGCACCAATAGTTCCTTTATTTTTCAACTTGGTAATGAAACTGTCTCAATACGATCTTTTTCTATCACAGGTGGTCTTAATACTGGGGTTTACTATTAATAAGAACCATGAATTGGAATCCAACAGGCATCTTCATTATGTCAACACTCCTTACCCAATACAGACCAAAACATTGTCTTATAGGTGGTATTAATACCACAGTTTTACTGTACATTATAAAGAAACATTCATGAGAATCAAACAGACATCATTGTTATGTCAACAATTCCTACCTCATACAAACAAGCACTGAGGTTTTATTGTACTCACATTCATCAAATCTGTCTATTTCAGGTTCTTCAACCTCTTGTTTTTGTTGTCTAGCTAACTGTTGTCTTTTTAATCGTTCAGCGTGAGGATCAATATCTTGACCAAAAGCCATCATGTTGGCCAACTTCTGTTTCTCCTTTTCTGAATTCTTGCTCCCTGAAATATTTTACAGCATCAGTAAAAATGTGGCAAGAAAAACAAAGTTTCCAAACAGGCAAATAAATGGAAGAGATATTTTTTTTAATTTTCAGATTTTAAGCTCGTTTTGAACAGTATTTCAGTTATATACCAGAAGTCGGTTAACCCCTAGATCAGTAGATGGCCCTAAATACAATGCATTCGGCCAAATGAGCATGCTCTACCTACTGAGCATAGCATGCCTAGTGAAAAAGATGAGCATATTTACAGAGCATAGAATATATTTCACATATCATATGATATCTTATACACAAAGCTCTTTCTTCTTAAACCAGAACAGCATTCGGCAATAAATTCTGAGCAAGTTTATATGAGAACGTATGCATTGTATAGGCTTATATCAGCCAATTTATGATATACCAGTAAAAATGTAAATATGACATACAATGTGAGGGGCCGGGTTCATATTGTGGTCTTTCATAAGCTCCAGTTGCTTCAATATCTTCCTTAGTTCTAATCTTATTTTTGTAATTTCTGAAACAGAGAAAATATTCATCAATTCTTAGAACAAGAAAAAGGTTGATAATGTCAAATAAATCGTGATATATAAACAATTACTAATTTTAAATACTTCCAAAATCAAGGGTTATAAAGGATTAGTCACTTAAAAGATTCAAAATGTCATTCTTTTAACTGACAGGGGAATTTAGACATGTTCAATGTGCCTTTATTGTAAAATATTTATTATGATTAAAAGTGTACTTTTCATAATCATATTTTTGTACAATCTAAAATCACTACTTGCCCTTTGGTCTGAACCAAACCAGACAGTTTAAAATCCCAAAACTAGTATAAATGATGTCAAGTGTCAAGATTTTCATACTTAAGATATTTTTCACACATTGCAGCAGAATACATATTGTTTGAAAATTTGTCACTTTTGATTAAATCAAGTAAATAGACTTGACAGATAACAGTTTATTTCAAATGTGCCAAACAAAACAATTTTAATGAATTCTCACTCAATCCAATAGTCAATCATATATTTTTCCATTTGTTTAGAACAATTTCCTTACACTCTTAATAAAATTATTTGTAAATGGTCAATTGCATCATATGCCGATTAAACCAAATAAATGTCTAATGATGCTTTATAATGTATTTATATGTCTTATCACAATATTATACATGCTGAGTGTAACAATAAACTGTAAACTACACATTGAGCTGTTTATGTTAAAACAAGCTATTTGAGTCAGGATTCAAATTGACTGATAAATCTGAACATCAATAAATTCATAGTCAAACTTGGTAAAAATAATCTAATGCACAACAACCATTAGGCAGTTTACAATAAAGAAATAATACAAGAATCTCTCCGATACAGTTATGAAGAAAGTTTCACAATCCGACAAAAATTATAACATAATGAAAATAATTTAGAATAACAGTATTACGAGCCATACTTTGGGGTGAGGTATTTTGGAGGCTTAGCGGGCGCTGCAGGCTGCTTTTTCTTGGCACTTGATGTAGGATTGCACTGAGAAGGTAAAGTTCCACCACCTGAAAGATTGATAAAAGAGCACTCTATGTCTTAAAAATATTCTTCCAATACTATCATACACAAAAACATCAGCTATGATAAAATTGTGTCTATAGATTAAAACACCAAAGAAATATTGCATAACATGGATTTGTTCATCTTACCTTATGAGTGAATCAAAATGACTCGTAATGCATTTATATTTTGATAGGGCTGTAGGATTTGTACAGCACTGTGAACATATAACAAATGTTACTCATGTACTTAGCAAAACATCATTCTAAGACCAATGTAAGATACCAATGATCTTTGAAATAAGTGATTATGTATACATAACAATATGTTATAACATTATTACTAATTTAACTCCTAACATTATTACTAATTTAACTCCATTCTAAGTAACATCAAAATTCCAGAATTTACGCCTTTAACACAAATTTTCCGAGAGAGAATATTAATCAATGATAAATTCATTTATAGATAAGAAGTGTTGAACATACTTCGAAGTTGTTGTTCCAAGTGTCTTTGTTGAAAGTTTGTAAGTTTTGATTCTTTCATCATGTCTAAAATAACACCAACCAAGATCATAAGCAAAGTAACAGTTTATTTCAAACAGCATACATATATATATTATAAAGAAATAGCCCAAAATATGCTTTACATCCAATCATAGTCTCAATAATTTGGCTTTTTGGCTGGTCATTTCATGAATGAATTCATACGGACCATTCAAATAAAAAATGTCATGCTGTTACAAAACAGTCAAATTAGTAGCACTAACCCAATCAGGGCTATGTAGTTGGTAAACCAGACACAGAAAATATGGTAAAGTGGTTGTGCAAATTAACTAAGCAAAATCTTTAATAGCTCAATGATAAATATAGTGTGCCTGCCTTCCAAAATGGCAATAAGCAGCTTTGTCAAAGCCATGGACATCTTATATTTGCCTGAGGTTACACTTATCATCAGATCACATAAGAAAAGAACTTGAATTGACAAAGTAAGAAAACAATCTTAAGATATATAATAGGGTTGTATATAATAAAAAGGAGTCAGATTGTCCCTGTAAATATTCTCTATAATAAAAAATAATAATGAATATATAAGTTGAGATTATCCATTAAGAAAAAGTATGATCCAAAATAACAAACAAAGGCCATACTACGTGGCTAATTTAAGTAATATCATCACGAATGTCGCCAACAAAGACTGCTTTCACCAGATAGCGTTCTCAATCTAATGTTTACGCTTAGAGAGGGGCGAACATATAGAGTACGAATCTTTTACTATTAACTTATTTTAGCTTTAAATGAACGCACGTTTCAAAAAATACATATCGTAATCAAAACAAACAAAACGACAAACCTTTCAACAAATTATGAGTTTGTTGACTGTATTGCACTTTAGGCGCATTCCAAAATCCACCTTGTTCAGCGTAGTTCGCCATCTTTAAACAATTCGTGAAACTATGCGACGTCACAGAAGGGGAATTACTCTTGATAAACTGTTAGGCTAAAGTGGTACCCGTTGACTCTGGAACGAGGACCAGTTTACTGTTAGGCTAAACTGGTCCCCGTTCCATGATGCAGTGCACCAAAGGTCTCTGTACACCAGAGACAACGGGTATCAGTTTTCTGTTATGTTAAGGGAATTATTAGATTGGTCCCCGTTCCATGTTGCAGTGCACCAAAGTCTCTCTACATCAGAGTCAACGGGTACCAGTTTAGGGAATTAATCGCGTCCAGTCAAAGTGCTGAAGGCGATGAAGTAGATTTCGTTGTATTTACATGTCGTGCTTTGATTCTTTAATTAATATTATACTTGTGATACTATTCAAGAAATCCGCGACAATTTGTTGAGTGGAGAACTTGATGTTGATCAATGTACGAAATGTTTTTCTGATACGGTGTTTGATATTTCATATTCATGCTTTGGTAGGACTTTTAACAACCGCCCTAAACCAAAATAAGCGGAAGCCACTATGGTTTGATAATGACTGTAAAATTGCCAAAAAATGAATTTTATGATGCAAACCGTCGACTCTCTACCCGAAATCTGAGATGTGCCGGTAAATATTGAATGCCTTGGCAGAACCATTTCTGTTGATGAGGTAGAAAAAACTACGTCTTTTGAAACGTTATAAAAGTTGTGATTTAGACAATAATGCATCAGATTTTTTTATCGATGCAAATAGTATTATATCGCCATTTTTATGTGCACTGTTTAACTATATTTATGATAACTGTATACATGCATATCCCGAGGCTTGGTCCAAGGGAGCCATTTGTCCAATATATAAAAAGGGTGATAAGAACATTCCCTCAAATTACAGAGGAATTACCATAGTAAATGTAATTGGTATTTTTTTCTCTTATATTGAGAAACCGCGTTAATAAATGGTGTGAACATGAAAATGTATTTAATGACAGCCAGTATGGCTTTCGTGATTGTCGTTCTACAGCTGATGCTATTTATATTACATGCCATTATACAAAAGCTATTGTCGAAAAATCTAAACCATGGTGTATTTTTATTGACTACCAGCGTGCTTTCGACACAGTTAACAGAGATGCACTATGGACAAAACTTATACGATCAGACACTAGTTGTAAAATGACCGATATGATCAACTGTTTTTATAATAATGCTCAAGTTTGTGTTGATATGTCAAGTAGAATGAAAAATGTCCAGTTTCTTTGATGTAACAATAGCCTTCAAACAAGGTGAACCTTTATCACCTCTACTATTTATAGTATTTATTAATGAAATTGTTCAAAATATTGATTTTAATACATTAACTGACAAAGATTATGATCCTTTATCCATGAATATGATTTTATTTGCTGATGATATAGTTTTGTTCACCACTGATCCTGTTAGTTTATAAACCCAGATTGATGCTGTGTATCATCACTCAGAAAAGTGGGGACTTAAAATCAATGTTAATAAAACAAAAAAATGTGTTTTCGGAAAACAGACACAGACTAGACATCCTGATTTTTTATTGATAATGAGAAAATTACATTGATGACAACTTTGTGTATCTCGGCATTAATATTACGTACACTTGAAATATGGTTAATGCAATTAGAGCATTACAAGAACAAGCCCTTACGGCGTACAATAATTTATTATGTACATTTGATAAATTAGAAATGGACATTAAAACAAAGTTATCTCTTTTTGATTCAATGATTGTTCCTATTCTAACATACGGTTGTGCGATATGGGGTATTTATGATTATAAAATGTTGATAAGTTACATATACGTTTCTGTAAATATATTCTTGGAGTAAAAACACAGACACCGAATTATGCAGTTTTAGGTGAAATTTGGAGGTTCCCATTGTCTGTAATATGTAAAGAAAGATCTGTTAAATTTTGGTTGAAAATGATGAAAAATGATAATTCACCTGCATATTTAGTGTATATATATATTGTATTTTCTTAAAATCTCATAGACATGAGACCGCTGCACAATGAAACTCTAGAATTTCGACCACCCGATCCCATTTTGTCTTATTAGTTGAACAAGGTATCCGAGCTTTTGTATTTTGTCAGTGATAAAGACCTACATGCGTATGTTTTTTGTGTGTTTTCAATATCACTCAAATTGATCAGTACAATACAGATTTAAAACCAAACTTCGGACAAGATGAACGAAAACAAACATTTTCATTGCACGTTTCCGATTGAAAAGGAGAAATGTGTAGTTGCTTCATAAATGGCCCGTCTTGATATAATTTGGTTTGGATCCGACGTTCCAGTGCTTATACATTTAGTCAATTTTTTAGCAAAAAACAGACCAGCCTCCACCTCCCCCTACATCCTCCCTTCCCCCTTTCCCCTCCCCCGTCCCTCTCCCCCCCTACTCCCGCCCTCCCCCTTTCCCTTCCCCAGTCCTATTATTATACCCCAAAATCATTGAAGGAAAAATCATTCTATTCACTGAGAAACACATTTTTTACGAAAATACACATAATATTACTTAAGATAGAATAGTTACCTCCCTTAGATTTACGAAACCTGCTTAATATATAACAGGCAAAATATTTAATAAGCCATCATGGCCGTGAGGTACCGTGCACGGTACTATATTTTTGTGCGAGATAACTGTCGTTGGTTCAATCCAACCCAAGACATGCTTTCCGTGTAATTTATTTATTTATTTTCTCTCTTCTTTCTTTCTTTCTTGCTCAAATATATAAAGTATGATTTCAAAGAAACAGAAAGAAAAAAGATCTTATAAAGTCTAATTTAAAAATTCTTGTCATTCTTTATCAGAAATTTGAATCCTGATGCATGCTTATACACCATTGCTTACATAGGTGAAACTGTTGATAGTGAAGTCAAAATTATTCGTGAAACACATAGAATATCTTTTTTCCATCGTCACATTCAATGACCAGAGTTTATTTAAGTAAATTATTTTTTAAAAAAAGATATTAAATCAATATTATCACTTGTTTGTATATCTGTTGTAGATTGTAACATGGCTCAAAGATCTAAACTTTATATATATTATTCATTCAATTTCCCTGTATGGTTCTATATCTGCAAAATCACAAATCACCTTACCATGTGAATGAATATATTTGCAACAAAACAATAAGCTGCATTCAAAACCCTATCTTAAAGCAATTTACAATCACAACCAGAAAAACAGAGATTTTATCGCCATGGAACCATATACAGTGCAAGTTTAAGGAGTGAACAGGTGCCCATAATGGACGCGTATTTGAAAATCAGAGCGTAAAATGCATATTTTCTTGGATAGCATGGGATAACATTGTAGCTTTCTCTTCCTTTACATGGATTTTATCTTACTTGTGTATGATGGCAAAAAAGGGTAAAAAGCGTAGTAACGGCAGTGACTCGGATACCAGTTTGAACATTAGTAAACATTTCAAATCCGGATACGTACCTGAAATTTCGGATACATTGGTGGCTGTGAGTGACATTTTAAAGGAATCAAACAGTGTTCTTTACAAGGAGGAGAGTGACATTTCCGTGGATAAAGGTGTACATGGTAAGGACTGTTTTTAGTGCCAAGCATCGAAGCCAATAACCAAAGGACTCGGCGCAGAAATGTAGGGCAACAGCCAGAAATCCCCAAGTAAAGACTTGAATAGTTCGGCAACTAACATTTCTTATACAAGCAGTGACTGGTATTAAGTTGTGACAAGACAGTTTAAAGAGAATGTTCGAATTGAAGCTTGATAAATTAAGAAGCGAGTTAATAACTAACATTGATACAAAAGTCCGTTTACTAAAAGATGAACTTAGTATTGACATCGCTAAAGAAACTAGGCGTATTGATGACGTATTGATCATAGTTCATGATATGAACAACCGTCCACACGCCCTGGAGCAGTCAACAAATACGAGCGATAATGGGACTCCAATGAACGGTAATCAGGATGGATCCTATGTCCTTAGTGGCAATCCACTTAACGACCCGAACCGTACCGTTACAGCCAGCGGCATACAAGTGGCGGAATCGGACGACCTTGTTAAAGTTGCGCAGGACTTGGTTAATTCCCTTGGGGATGAAATTAGCTCGACTGTACGTGTTACAGCAGCCGCACGTCTACCAGCGAGATTTCATGATCGACCACCGATTGTGAAATTCAGTTTGCAGTCGCCAGATCAGAAAATAGCTTTACTCCGCAAGAAAGCAGAACTAAGGTTCGTTGAGCGATATAAGCACGTGCATATCCGTAGTAGCAAGTCACTCGCTGAGCGCCTCATAGAAATGAATGCCCGGGCCGTGCTCCAAAATCTACCACAAGGCCGCTCACAACGCGTTGACGCTAGGGGGCGCATAACGACCAGAAAGCAACCGGACCAACAGGACACCGCGTGCAGTGATTCGCAGAAGTCGGGTACAGTGCCAGCCGCGCGTGATCGTGTTCTTAGCGACCAGCCCGGTACCGCAAACCACTAGGAAGTGCACCGACCTGATAGCATAAGTCCAGCTCATTTGAATGTTTGTGGCTGGACTAGAGACAATAGAGATTTACGTGTAAAAATAGTCAATTTTTTTAAACTGTGATATTATTTCATTTTGCGAAACACACCTTTAAATGATGGATTAACTGCGCAGGGTTATTCGTGGATTGGATTTAGTAGGACTAATACCCATGTTAACGCTCCAAAGCCCTTTGGGGATGTCGGACTTTTAATTAAACGATGGGTTTTTAATGAATACACGGTCTCGGTAATAGACATGTCTTACGACGGCATTATCGGAGTTTTATTTTTGAACAGTTCTACTTTATTGTTAACTAGTGCTACCTCTCTCCTGAGAACTCTACTAGAGGGCGCGATGCGCAGAGATTTTTCGCGCATTTGCTGTCACAAATATACACTAACTCTGATTGTGATGAAATTTTCCTGCTCAAAGACTTTAACGCTCGTATAGGGACGACATCGGATACTATTGACGGCTTTGACGTTATCCCACCAAGAAAATGTATTGATATATATACAGTAAACCAACAAGGACATGAGTTCTTAGATTTTTTGAACAACTCAAAATTCTTCGTCTTAAACGGGAGGCTTTCTAGTGACCAAGATGGATTTACCTCTGAGTCCCGAAAAGGTCGGGCTGTTGTCGACTATGTCTGTATTCCGCATTACCAATAATTGAAGTGTCAATCTTTTGCCGTATTAACAATGCAGTCAATTTTGGAACTCAATGGACTTCACGGTCTGCTCGGCGAACGATCACGGCTGCCTGACCACTCTGCAATAGTTGTAAAATTTACCGCTACTGACGTCCGCATACCTGATCAATCGCCACGTGGGGCTCATGAGAGCAGACGACAACGGTACAAAGTGCAACAGGTACCAGACGACTTTATGAACAGTGATCTTGCAAGGTTAGCGATTATTGAGCGTATAAATAAAATCGAAAGTTGTCGCGAAACGCAATCAGAAATTAACAGTATTTACTGTACATTTTGTGAGTCAATATACAGCGAAATGGATAGAACATTACCGAAGTGTAGTTCAAGGACTGTGAATAAAAGATTCAGGATAAATCGGCCCTACTGGAATGACAACTTAACGAATCTACGGAATGAAATGCGTGTTAAAGAGAAAGCTTTCCTCAATACATGTAATACAAACCGCAGTACTAAATTTGCATTACGCCGTGAATATATTGTAACTAGGGACTTATTTGACAAGGCATTACGGTGGGCGGAACGGACTTATAGGAGGTCGCAAGCTGATGATATAGAAACCATGAGCACCAACAACCCTAAAGAATTCTGGGACCAAATAACCAGGCTGGGCCCAAGAATTGACAAATCCATTCCGTGTGAGACAACGGTGATGCCAGTCGTGATGAGCAGGCGGTTCTCGACAGATGGAAACATGACTTTGAAAGCTTCTATGACGGCAAAGATTGTAGTGTCTTTGATAGCGAACATTATAGATACTCAAAAATCCATAAACGTTTACTTGAAGATAATTTGATAGACCCATTGTATACTCGAAACGAAATGCTCAATAAAAATGTTACGTTTGAAGAAATTAGCCCTTTAGTGATGAAAGCAAAATCAAAAACGGCTTGCAGCTATGACAGTGTATCCCTACCATATGGCGCAAGTCCGTCATTTGCCCAATACTGAAAGATCAAGCCTCCGACCATCGGGAGCCCATGAACTATCGGTGCGTTAGTTTGATGTCATGTGTTAGCAAACTGTACACTGGACTCATAAACTCTGGGCTTAACCAGTACTTAGAACAGAACGAGATTATACACGATGAACAAAATGGTTATAGGCGGAATCGGTCGTGCGAGGATCATGTGTACGCGCTCAATGGCATCATTCGGAGCGAACTCCAGTGTGTTCGCAGCGTTTATTGATCTACGCAAGTGTTTTGACTTTTATTGATATTGATATGATGCTTTACAAACTGCTTTGGAACGGAATAGACGGGAATATGTACTTTACAGTTCAAAATATCTATTAAACAATCCATTGCAAGTGTTAGACTTAACGACAGAATCACAGACTGGTTTACGTGCTCTACTGGGGTCAATCAAGGGGACTCGGCGTCGCCGACACTGTTCGCCATATTTGCCAATGGCTTGGTACAAGAGGTCAACGACCTTGACCTCGGATTTGACATTGAAGGACAAAAGGCGTCTATGATGATGTATGCTGATGACATCGTGTGCATTGCAAAAACGGAAGCGGACTTGCAACGCATACTTAATACACTCCGTGACTGGTGTCGGAGGTAGCGGGTTCTCATCAACACTGAAAAGTCAAAGTGCATTCACTTCCGGTCCGGCCGCTGGCAACAAACTATTCACGAGTTTAATATAGGCCAAAACGTCATCGAGCTTGTGGACAGTTACAAATATCTCGGTTACATCTGATAAGCGAAATTGATCCACATGTGTCAGATTAAACTTGAATAGAAATGTAAATTATTCTAATATGATAGAAATGAGATTAAGACATCAGTTTATTCAAGATTGGCGATTGTATCAACTCGATGCCTAAATTAAATTATTATTGTGGACATAAGACTGATTATTGCTTTCAAAAATATTTGGATGATATAAAATGACAAATTAAGAAAATATTTAACTGCTATGCGATGATCGTCACATTGTTTAGAAATTGAAACAGACAGATACAATAATGTTGAAAGACGAAATAGATTGTGTAAATTATGCTCACAAAATCCGATTACCATTTTATGTTATGCTGCCCATTGTATCAAATTATTCGACTAAAATATCTAGGCAGATGTTCTTGGCCTAGTATACAACAATCTAATAATTCAATGTCAACCGAAAGTAAAATTGGCTCGTTAAGTATAGCATGATTTATAAAAGAAGGATTATGCGTACGTGAAAGTACTTAGTAGTAAACCGATAATTTGTCTTCAGATTGTTAAATGTGTGATTTTGTGTTATGCTGTACCTTTTCTCTTTATTATGTGTGCATTTTTCATTAATGCATGCATATTGTCACGGTGTATAAATACAATTGTAAATTTACAAAGGCAAATGCCTTTGCCCGATCGCTAATAAACTTGAAACTTGAGACTTTTATTCATAGATATATAGATAGATATAGCATTGTTTTGTTCAATGACATTGAAAGGTTTAGGGTGGTATCAAAAATTTTATACGATTTTATTACTACAAAATGAACTCATATCTCATCTCTTTATTATTTTATTAAAAATAAACTGTATACAGGGATAATCAACAGCTGATCACATGGTGACAAAACACCCATTATCTGGACCGTGGTTAGTCCAAGCAATCTAATGAGCGGCAATGTATGGAAGTCATGTAATGTAGAGTTCCTGAATAGATGAATATTGATTCTCCAAACAATATGAACATAAACATCATAATTTATCAATAATAATATTAACCATCTTGTAATTAAACAAAGAGTTTTAGATTAGATGTCTTTAGACAATCATTATACATGTATATCTAGAGTACGCTTTATGCATGACATTAAATATTTCGCACATATTAGGGTGTTCCATTACAGTTTACTCAAGCATGAAACAGAAAATTATTTGAAGTGCAATTTGAACCTAAAATATAAAATTACTTTTACAAATTGTAGTATAAAAAACAATAATTAAGCTGTTGAAACTGGACGATTTAACGACGATGTCCGGCAAAGACATTATTGTAGTCATTGCATTATTAATTATTAATATGATAGAAAATCCTTATCATTTTGTTTATTCGTCCAAAATATATTGTCGGAAAAATTGACAAAATTGATACACAATCTAGATCAATATCTATGGATGGCCCTCAAAGAAACGAGCATTAACATATTATTTTTATTGTTTGTCTGCTTTGACTTTTATGTTCATATCATGATAAATATATTAGTAGTCAAGGCTGGGAGTTTAGTCAGTTTGCACTCGGTGACCCCGGTCATTTTTGCTCTATATTCTATATAAAACCGCCATTTTGGAAAATCGATAAAAATGAGTGAATTTTCGAACCCGCTCGGGCGTGGCCGGATCGCGCCGGCGTAGCAGACGCTCTTTTTCCGATAATCCGCCATTTTGGTGGGTTAGTTAGCAGCTCAATTTCTTTAAGCCGACGACGTTTTTTTTACCGCCGCCATTTTGTATATTACAGGGCGCAGACATTTTGGTGGGATAATTTTTTAAACTTGTCTATGACATCATCTATGATGATTTTCCAATAGCGCATCTCACTCCAGCTTCGGACACTGACATATACTAATCGGACAGCCGACAATTATCGCTGAGCGCATTATAATTTTTTTCAATACTACAAATATTCGCCAGGTAAGTGATTTCCCATACTGAAATCCATCAACCCATCAGATTTCACCATTTTATCAGTTGTTTGTAATTTCGCTCAGTTGTAGAATAGCCGTCGGAGAGTCATCATCGATTTAAATGTTTAAATCTGTATAGTTATACAGGTGACGACTATTGTAGGGTTTATGAAGTCGATGGGACAGGTAAGAGCAGACGACGCGTTTAACGCAGTGTATCGATATAGTACTGGTAAAGCAGACGATAGGTAACGCTCGCTCTAGGGTTTATAATATTATATACCAGTCAACAAGGCTATAGTACAGTATATACAGTTTTATTTACATTTTTACAACACGTAAACAATTATATTCAACATACAACATTAGTTAAAACAATGTCTATTAAACAATTTGAAGTGAATATTTACATTCGTATGTATATGATTTAACATCATCATTCAATGTCGCTGGCTTTGATCCAGCTGTTAAACTTTTTGGGGTAATATTTCCATTTCACAAAATATTGTTTATTACGTCCTTTGCCCTTGGTTTTCAACACTTCGTCCACTTTAAATGTTTGGTTCGGATCATAGTCCACTTTCTGAAGTTCGGCTTGATAAAATGTGCCACTGATATCTTCATCTTGTAAATCCCGCAGTCTATAGACAGGGAATACATTTCTACGGAAGCGTTTGTATACTTTAAACACTTCGCCGGAGTACGTCTAATCATACGCTCGGGTGAACGCGGATTTCAAATGACTAATGCGCACATAAGCGCCAATTTTGAATTTGTATGGTTTAAGTTTTGTCACTGACTTCACAAGTTTTGGGTTTTGAGAAAAATAAGTAGCTAATCGCGCTTCCTCCTGGTTATTGTCTTTCACGTCGACGGGTCTCATTCCGATTGTTCTATGATAGGTATGATTATAACTATCTGCTATATCTTGTAACACTGGCAGATACGTGACTGTGTCTTCGAACGTTAAATAGCGCGTGATGCGTGTTTTGATTGTTAAAATGGCTCTCTCTGACGTCGAGGCTTTCGTTTCATTTTGAGTTGGAAAGTAATGGACATTTTCTTTTTTCATGAGATCCTGAACTTTCTTGGCTTTAAACTCTTGACCTGAAAAAAAAACAACAATGCAAAGTGTAGTATATGTCAGTAAAACATACATCATACATTAAGATAGATAAGCGTTTAAACGCGGTGTAAGTATTTTGAATAAAATTTCATATCAGGATAAAAAGTTACCTTTGTCTGTGATAAGTTTGGCAGGAGATCGTTTGGTACTGTCAAAGATGTTCTGAAACGCCTGTGCTACGTCTTCGCCAGTTTTGTATTTGAGGGGTTGTAACCACACGTACTTGGAAAAAGTATCAATCACCAACAGAACGTATTTGAATCCTTTGTTCCAATCGGCAAATTTAGCCATATCGATTAAATCAGCCATCCATAAATCGTCCTTCCCAGCGCTCACAACATGGTTTCGTTGAAACCATCGCCTGACTGGTTTGTGTAAGCTGTAGGATTCCTGATTGTGCAGAAAGTTACGTATTCTATGCATTCCAATGTTAAGTTTCCCTTCATTTTTAACCACTTTGTATAGTTTTTGCGGTCCGGCAAAGGCAGCTGGGTGTTTTGGATCGAAATAAATTGACTTTAGATATTCTTCCCACGGAGCCATGCTTATTGGTTAGAGTCCAGAACAGAAATGAATAGGAATGTATGATACGTACCTATTTATGCACTTTCCTCCTCTTCCTCCTCTGGTCACTTTAATTGAATTCTACAAAAGAGTACATTTAACAAAATTGTGTCATTTGTGTGTTAGCTGTCGGAGAGTCAGCATGTTTTCTACGCAGTGTCCTGATTGTTCTAGACATTTTACAAGAAGAGATAATATGACAAGACATTGGAAACAAATACATAAGGAAACGAGTGGAACTCCTCCTCCTCATCATCAGGGGATGCCTCCTCCTCCTCCTCCCTCATCAGGGGATGCCTCCTCCTCCTCCTCCTCCTCCTCTGGGGGTGCCTCCCCCTCCTCCTCCTCCTCCTCCACCACCACCACCAGAGGAGGAGGAGGAGGAGGCATCCCCAGAGGAGGAGGAGGAGGAGGAGGAGGAGGAGGAGGAGGCATCCCCAGAGGAGGAGGAGGAGGAGGCATCCCCTGATGAGGAGGAGGAGGAGTTCCACTCGTTTCCTTATGTATTTGTTTCCAATGTCTTGTCATATTATCTCTTCTTGTAAAATGTCTAGAACAATCAGGACACTGCGTAGAAAACATGTTGACTCTCCGACAGCTAACACACAAATGACACAATTTTGTAAAATGTACTCTTTTGTAGAATTCAATTAAAGTGACCAGAGGAGGAGGAGAAAAGTGCATAAATAGGTACGTATCATACATTCCTATTCATTTCTGTTCTGGACTCTAACCAATAAGCATGGCTCCGTGGGAAGAATATCTAAAGTCAATTTATTTCGATCCAAAACACCCAGCTGCCTTTGCCGGACCGCAAAAACTATACAAAGTGGTTAAAAATGAAGGGAAACTTAACATTGGAATGCATAGAATACGTAACTTTCTGCACAATCAGGAATCCTACAGCTTACACAAACCAGTCAGGCGATGGTTTCAACGAAACCATGTTGTGAGCGCTGGGAAGGACGATTTATGGATGGCTGATTTAATCGATATGGCTAAATTTGCCGATTGGAACAAAGGATTCAAATACGTTCTGTTGGTGATTGATACTTTTTCCAAGTACGTGTGGTTACAACCCCTCAAATACAAAACTGGCGAAGACGTAGCACAGGCGTTTCAGAACATCTTTGACAGTACCAAACGATCTCCTGCCAAACTTATCACAGACAAAGGTAACTTTTTATCCTGATATGAAATTTTATTCAAAATACTTACACCGCGTTTAAACGCTTATCTATCTTAATGTATGATGTATGTTTTACTGACATATACTACACTTTGCATTGTTGTTTTTTTTTCAGGTCAAGAGTTTAAAGCCAAGAAAGTTCAGGATCTCATGAAAAAAGAAAATGTCCATTACTTTCCAACTCAAAATGAAACGAAAGCCTCGACGTCAGAGAGAGCCATTTTAACAATCAAAACACGCATTATGCGCTATTTAACGTTCGAAGACACAGCCACGTATCTGCCAGTGTTACAAGATATAGCAGATAGTTATAATCATACCTATCATTGAACAATCGGAATGAGACCCGTCGACGTGAAAGACAATAACCAGGAGGAAGCGCGATTAGCTACTTATTTTGCTCAAAACCCAAAACATGTGAAGTCAGTGACAAAACTTAAACCATACAAATTCAAAATTGGCGCTTATGTGCGCATTAGTCATTTGAAATCCGCGTTCACCCGAGCGTACGATCAGACGTACTCCGGCGAAGTGTTTAAAGTATACAAACGCTTCCGTAGAAATGTACTCCCTGTCTATAGACTGCGGGATTTACAAGATGAAGATATCAGTGGCACATTTTATCAAGCCGAACTTCAGAAAGTGGACTATGATCCGAACCAAACATTTAAAGTGGACGAAGTGTTGAAAACCAAGGGCAAAGGACGTAATAAACAATATTTTGTGAAATGGAAATATTACCCCAAAAAGTTTAACAGCTGGATCAAAGCCAGCGACATTGAATGATGATGTTAAATCATGTACATACGAATGTAAATATTCACTTCAAATTGTTTAATAGACATTGTTTTAACTAATGTTGTATGTTGAATATAATTGTTTACGTGTTGTAAAAATGTAAATAAAACTGTATATACTGTACTATAGCCTTGTTGACTGGTATATAATATTATAAACCCTAGAGCGAGCGTTACCTATCGTCTGCTTTACCAGTACTATATCGATACACTGCGTTAAACGCGTCACCTGCTCTTACAATAGTCGTCACCTGTATAACTATACAGATTTAAACATTTAAATCGATGATGACTCTCCGACGGCTATTCTACAACTGAGCGAAATTACAAACAACTGATAAAATGGTGAAATCTGATGGGTTGATGGATTTCAGTATGGGAAATCACTTACCTGGCGAATATTTGTAGTATTGAAAAAAATTATAATGCGCTCAGCGATAATTGTCGGCTGTCCGATTAGTATATGTCAGTGTCCGAAGCTGGAGTGAGATGCACTATTGGAAAATCATCATAGATGATGTCATAGACAAGTTTAAAAAATTATCCCACCAAAATGTCTGCGCCCTGTAATATACAAAATGGCGGCGGTAAAAAAAACGTCGTCGGCTTAAAGAAATCGAGCTGCTAACTAACCCACCAAAATGGCGGATTATCGGAAAAAGAGCGTCTGCTACGCCGGCGCGATCCGGCCACGCCCGAGCGGGTTCGAAAATTCACTCATTTTTATCGATTTTCCAAAATGGCGGTTTTATATAGAATATAGAGCAAAAATGACCGGGGTCACCGAGTGCAAACTGACTAAACTCCCAGCCTTGACTACTTATATTTTTCCTAATTATCGAAACAACGGGTACAATTTAAATTGGTTAATATCACTATTCTTCTTGTAGAATTTGAATGCATAACTATGATCTCTGATTTATATGTATGGCTATAAATATGTATGTATGTAATGACAAATAAATAATTATTTTCTGTGCAGTCTGTTAAGCAAAATAGAGCAACTATAATATGCATAATCTACATTACTTTTGTACATGTCATTATAAACTGCACATACCTTACATGATCAAAATTAGGGTTAAACCAATGATCAAGTTTAAAGATATCGGCAAAAATTCTAAAGCCTTTTTTATTATCCTGTCGAATTTAAAATAATTGCATATCAAATTCGTTTCAGATAATAACCCCTGCAACATGCAATAAATTATATTATTATCTTCAGAAGAATAAGCCAGAATTATTACGGTACCTATTAACACCTGGTTCGGGTAACAATACTAGTATATAACCGTTTTCCATGACTCGTCTGGTTGCGAAAACTTCAAATATCCACCACAACCATGTAATACAATGTGACTTCAAATGATCAGTTAATGCACGTTTCTGCATTCCCAAACGAAAAAGAAAACTGGTGACAATGATTGTAGTTTGGACAAAATATTCCTTAGTAAATGTGGGATGTACACTATTTTTCCCCCTAGAATATGGTACCTTCATTGAGCTACGGCCAGAACCGTCTGAATAAAACAATGAATAGAAATTTTTATCACAAGCTAGACTGGTACTCTGTTCACGCATGACAAGGATAAAACATGCCAACGACATTAATTTATATGTACACGGTCGCATAGTTTTAAAGAGGCTGGATTCTAGGTTATTTTATTAGTCATTTTTCGGAAACAGAAAACTCCCACATTTGTGAGTCATTATAATAAAGGATAAAATCGCGATGAATCAAAGATTTGAATGCCGGGTTTATTTCTTACGAAATTTACTCACGTCTTCAGTTATGTAGAAAGATATCTAACTATCTAGTGTGTGCTATATTTAATTTACCCACGTCTTCAGTTATGTAGAAAGATATCTAACTATCTAGTGTGTGCTATATTTAATTTACTCACGTCTTCAGTTATGTAGAATATTTAACTCAGCAGTACGTCAATGTTACTTGAATATTTTTATCATAACATTTTCACAGGCAATGTCTTTTATTAGAGAACATGAAGTTGTTTTTAGAACAATACGAGCCGTTCTTAATCTTGTTGTTGTTGTGACTGGCGTCTTATGATTAGGTAAGTCACACTATGTCCGTCATAGGAAATAAGTAAGGAGAATAATACATAAAAACATGATTCGAATACATAGAAATTAAAAAAAATGACAATGTGAGGTTTCTCTCTAAGAGTTTGTCAAAATGGCATTAACGAACTTGCAAGAGGACTTCCAAACCTCGCCCGCTGCGCTACTTTATTTACACTATTATTGTTTTCTCTAGACGTCAAAAGTTGAGGGTCAAAATTGACCATTGGCTAATGAAAATTTGAAAAGTCAACCAAATTTCCTTCTAATTTTATTGTAAATTGGACACTTTAGTACAAATTCTCAAGAGTCAACCAGCTTTATTTTAGTAATTTCAAGAGTCAAAATGCTGTTTTAAGGGTTAAATGAACGTTCTGCATTATCCTTTAAACAGATATATTCCTCGGACAGTAATCATAACTTATTTGAAACTCTGTACTTAAGTATTAAGTACTCTGTACTCAGTATCAGTTTCCTTATATGGTAATGGAGCTGTAATCATTAAACAGGAAGTAAGATTTTATCTCCCTATCTTACCTCTTCGTGGTTTGTTTTGATAACTACAAATCACTGTCATTGTTAGTTAAACGGCTGGACTGACTACAGCGGAATTACTGACGGACTAATATAACCGAAGCGGGTAAATTCACTTATTTCGCATATTGAATTTTAGATTAACCTGAATAAGTATTATTAGTTGAATGATATACAGATTTGGCAATCAAATGCAGTCAGGGCACTTATTTGACCCTTGAAACTGCATTTGGATATTTTGCTGTAGGTCACTTTTGACCCTCAATTTATAACGCCTAGTGAGCACCTTGACAGTGTTTTTCTTGTATTATCGTGTTGTGTTATTCACTTTCTTTTTGTATTGTTGAAATTTAGCATTTCCCTAATAACCCAAGTCAAACGAATAATTAATTTACTCCGCAATCCTCCTTAATTCTTTGGTGTCGAAAATTGGAAGTAGTATTGAATAACAAATTTATATCTATTCGAAACTGACCTAAGATTATCGTCAGTGATTAGCAGTTTACCTTTACGTCTATCATTGTGTAAGATGTACTGTAAAACCTTTCATTGCGACCTCCTCAATATTACGACCACCTTGTTATAACGACCTCTTATTTTCGGACAGCTTTCAATAGCTCTTTTATAATTCAACTTAATAATGAGACGACCTCATTATTACGACCGATTTTTCAGATCCCGGACGTGGTCTCGTTATCGAGGTTTTACTGTATTAATTGACACAAAAGAAAACTGTGCCCGTATTTTTTTTACATTCGAATTCTATGAAAGCACTTGCGCATATATTAGCATATATATATATGGGAAATTTATTTTGCACGATTTCTATACTAAGAAATTTTCATTGAGTTTATCAATCGAAATTTAAACACTAAACACACTGATAGCGGGTGTTTAGGAATTGTAAATTCAAATGAAGGTTTTATTGAATATCGAACGAATCTTTAGAAACACCTCAGAGGATATTCAACAACATGTACGAACAAGTTTTGAGTCGAACAAGAAATTGTAAACACAAATGTTTTATCATTTATGGTGATTTTTATCACTATTAATTGCGCTTTATAAAGATTACGTAAGAAATGTTTGTACGCTCAGTTCATGTCCACGTTTTAATAACAATGAGATACAGAATAGCATCATTTTGAGAATATCTAAGCATGTAGAGGGTAAAGGTTAAGTTAGCATTCTGATATTTGGTCCTGTGCTAGTAAAGATTTGGTTAAAGCTAAAATGCGCATGCGCGAGCACATAACCTTCCCAGTCATTTACACACAAATGTTTGTTTTCAATAACATTGTACTGGCAATCATAGCGATATCTGTTAACTGTTTGAATATCTTACGCTAGAATACTGATCAGGCTTGCTTTTCATAAGGCCAAAAAAAGTTTGTTTCCGGTTACCCGACCGACCCAGTATTTTACGTGCCGACTCATAAGTTTTTACGGCATTCAAATCTTAGTGCTATATTGTAATTTTCACAACTAATTAATATTACAGCGCACATATTCCTATACAATGTCGCCGATATATGTAAAAAACATTTTAAAAAATACCTAACTACCGAACCATATTTTTGGGGGCATGTAACCGGAAACAAACTTTTTTTTGGTTTAGGCCTCATGATCTTAATATTGCATACAGTATTGATACGCTTAAATGTTCATAAAAGCATTATTATTTTAAGCAGTATCATAATTATGATCTTACAAAAGTTACAACTTATTTCTTTCAAAGCATAAGAAGCTTTTTGCAAAGTAATTCTAGAGGGTTACAAAAAACATGAATGTTCATATCAGATTACAATGCACGCTATTATAAGAATATACTGCGTGTCAAAACCGTACTCACGCCAGGGTATAGTAATATAAATATTAATAATTAGAGATATCATTAATTACGTTTACATTAACAGATATTCATGGGAACCCCAGTTCAATTAATCACCACCGGTAAAGATTTTAAGTTAGATATGTTTAAAATGTTTGTATTCATTATGCCTACTGAAACAAACACGTAATTATATTGATGATTAATCTTTAAGCATAATTATATCCTGTTGCATACTGTATTTTTTATAAAAATAATTGAACGGATTAGAGCAAGAAGGTACCTATCTTTTTTTGTCTAAATGGAGGTAGGCCTTTCTTCAACTCACCCCTACATTTATCAATTATAACCTGGGGTTGCTGTGGACAAATTTATCTTTGACGAATCATGTACGCATCACTGTAAACGGCGGATACAAATTTTATCAACTCTTTACAAAATATAGATAAAATGTTATTTATAAGTACAGTCAAGCTTGATTTAACGGTCATCAGTGTTACTTTAAAGTACAGTCAAGCATGATTTAACGGTCACCTTTTGTATAAAGAACATCGCCCGAACTATGACATCTATTCATTTATTGAAATTAGCGGCCGAATGAATATTCGAAATTAGTTTATAAAACCATGAATTCATACATAATGCAACTTGTTGGTATACAACGGAAATATTACTGAAAACATATTCTTAACTTGAAACGCATGAAAGTTTATTTGCTCAATACATAATATATATGTACGATTATGTTGTATAATGGTGTGAAAACATGCAAATACAGGTAGATACTTTTTAGCATTTATTAAATGCAGATACCCTTTAGTATTTATTAAATGCAGATACTTTTTAGTACTTGTTAAATGTAGATACTTTTTAGTACTTGTTAAATGTAGATACTTTTTAGTACTTTTTAATGTAGATACTTTTTAGTATTTATAACTACGATTGATATAGACCTATATGATATGTATATGATATTAAGTATTTTTATTACCAAAGTAGGCTGATAAATTAAAAACGGACTAAACCCATAATGACTTTAGGGTTAGAGGTTATAAAGAGGGTCCTCTGGGGTATCTGACTAGTAATCACTAGCCCCTCACCGCTGTGATTTCGAATCGCACTCAGCGCCAGACATATTTCACGTGTGAGGAAGCTGTCCGATTAGCTGATGGAAGATCGATGCTTCTACCCAAGTGTATGCCAGTGATCTTCCTTCACCGTTAAAGCTGGATAAGTCGCCGAATGACCCTGTCTGGTGGTGCGACGTTAAACCCCATTGAAAAAGAAGCAATAAAACTGAGATCAGTCTACAAGTTTAATTCTCATTATCACTCTAAACGTATTAAAGACAAAAATACATGTTTGCAATATGTCTAGTAAACATTTTAAATTTAAACGAATGGCCTGACTTGTATTCAGAAATTAGTTTAAAAGATGCAATACTCATTTACATAATTGACTTAAGAATATTGAATATCTGGACATAAATTTGAGATTATAACCGGGAGACCAATCTCATGTTTTACAACTTCGGATTCCGAAAAAATATGATGATGTCAGTTAAAAAGATTTCAGAATATAGCACCATTCATTAACTCTAATTTATTTATTATTTTGGGACACGGAATTGTAAAACAGCTTACTTAAGGATAGAGGCCGGGAAAGTAGATCGACTTCCGGTAGTTTCCTGCTTTGGATGATTCGATATTCAGAAGTTACACCAAGCATGAATCATAAGTCTGCAGTCCAGTACTATAAATATAGTCAAACTTTTGTATTGGATCCAATTAACAAATGTTTTATCTATCACTTAGGGACGTAAGTTTTGCGACAAGTGATGGCGTACCAAGCGTTCCGAGAGAATGGATTCCCGACCTATTACGCTGCCAACCCGACACCATGGTTGGCAGACATATTGGAATCTGGCTTAATATTTGCCTTCGTCATATTGGCTGTGTCTTTTTACGCCATCCTACCTGGAATACGTGGAAAAGAGGTACAGTATGAACAATATGCTTATATCTGACCCTCCCACAAACATATAAGGCGCTCATCATGGATATCATACTTCCGGCAAAACCTTTAGTGCAATAGCTATTTTGATATTACCCATTCCTCAAGTAAAGGAAATTATCTATCTATATATCGTATTTAACAACCATGGATACCTAAGAGATTTACGCAATTTTGTTAGTAAATAAACGTTTATCTTTACTGCTGAAAGTAGACAGTGTTATATTCATAAACTTGTGTACAAGCTTATTTTTTTAGCTTTTACATACCAACATCTTTGTAACATTATGACGTAGCTCAAAGTAGCTTCCGCCATCTACTTAATGGTTTATCTACTTTAGTGGTTTATCTTATCATGGGTAAATTAAATTTGGTTGTAAATAGGCGTATATTGAATTGAACAGGAAACGTATAATGTATCGTACAGAGATTTTGCCGGAAAATGTGGAGTTGTAGGAAGGTCCCGTGAATCCAATTAGCTATTTGAAAAACGTGATAACGAACATTCTGGCTGCTTGAATCACGCGAAGAAATTTTTATATCCTTGCCTGTGGAATACCAACGACGTCAACTCCAAAATATTTTAACCCTTTGCCTCATAAGCGTATTTTGGACTCTTCCAAATTCAAAGCATTATATACTAAACTTGTATTTAAGAAAATTGGGATATTTCTCTCTGACAAAGTGGAACACATTGTGACAAAAGAGGCTCTTACTCATTACAAGCAATGACTTCTTTCGCCACAACAGTCGTCCACTCAAGATACGGGGAAATTCGAGATTATGGGGCAAAGGGTTATAAAGGGTCTGATCGCGCTACGGACCTATAACAAAACACCTACAATGGTTCCGTAAGATGGAAATTGTCTTATGTAAGTAAGCAACTCCTTCGCAAATAAAATAAAAATCGCAGTGCTTTACGTAAAGACGCCTTACTATGTCGTTCATTTTCTAAAACAGCACAAACAGTGTAAGTTCGCGAGCTTATTTGTTTGTTCATCATTTTGTCATTTAAACTTCTGGAGAATAGGTAAGTCCCGCAGGTTCAACTGCTTAGAGTTACGTATTCATACTTATACCCAAATGGGAGGCATGTGGTCTAGTGGTTGAGCGTCTGACCTCTGATCGACGAGTTTCGTTCATGAATATCACAATCCCATTTTTCGGGTGCAGTACTGGTGTAGTGTCCAGGAAGCGGACTCGAGCATAATATAAGCAAAACTGATTGTTTAGCAATTAAGCTCAAATAAATTAGTATAAACTATACTCGTAACCAGGACTTTAAACATTAAGTAAATAATCTAGTTTCGGTTTCATAACACATTTCTGACTTACTGGTGACTAGATAAGGTGACTGGATAAGGTTTTACTGTATTACACATATCTAACTTACTGATAACTAGATAATGTTTTACAGAAATCATAAAATCATTTTCAAACAATCGGGACTCGGAATCTATAGAAATATTGTATGCATACAGAATGCGTTTCTTTTTCATTTGAGTTTAAACAAATATATGATTCTTCTTTATGTACGAAATAAAGAGGGTATAGAATAAAGCAACGTATGTTTTCCAAAAAAATATCATTCATAAACCACTGCCTCATAATACTGCATTTGCTTTGAATTTGGAAAAGTCCGTTCTACTGCCAGTGGTCTTGAAAGTTAGCAGGAAGTGTTTTTTGTACAAGTCACACAAATAAGCTTGATAGAAACAAAAGGCGGCTATCAGGAAGAATAATTCATATCTTTGTCCGTGTTTTTATCAGTGATGATGCAAAACTGAATATCTAAATTTGTTTTAAGTTGCCTGTTGAAATCTCCTGATGTGTATATTGAGAAAAGGTTTAAACTACAATTTGTTTAAACGTACCCAATTGTTTGGTATCATAATTTCGTACAAAATGTTCTCGTGGTATATTGATCAATTTTCTTGTAAAAAAATGAAATTCACGTATAGGAATGAGATAAATACTTGTGAACTGTGTGAACAGTCAATAGCTTCTAGTATTACAACAGAATGTTCAATCTTGATAAAGAAAGCTTTTTGTTGTTAATTGTATTAATTTTGTACACTCTACTTTCCGTAAAACTTTTGATAAGCTACTTTATGATATGAATTTACTAACTATTCAGTTTTACGCAATGGTAACTGCGTACAGACTCGTACGATACGTGTAATCAATTGTTTATTATACATGATACAACGATTGTAACACTACTTTAAATGTTTTGCATATTAGAAGCATTTTGTCTTATATTTCTTATTAGGAGAAACCGATCTATCAATCAGTTAACATAACTCTGGTGAAAAATGAACCATGAACGACCTAGTTAATCTATTTTCATGAAATAGCATTACTAATACAGTAACCTCGATAATTGAGACCACCTTTTGGACCCGAAAATCGGCAGTAATAATAAGGCGGTCTCATCAAGTTGAATAATAGGGGAGTTAATGAAAACCGATCCGAAAATAAGTGGTGACCATAACAAGGTGGTCGATATATTGAGATAGTGACTATTTGATGTTTTACTGTAATATTCTATGACAAGAAATGATCACGCACCGTGTATATATTGCATATTCATCGTCAGTGCTCAATTTAAATTCTGTAGTAGTGTTTTGCGAGAGAAATGTATAGTTCTCTATTCCAAAAAAAGTCAGATCAGATGTTTTAATCGAGTAAACTCAACACTTTGTTTTCTGGTATATTTCAGAAACTATTTACGTTTCTCCGGGTGACCCTGAGTTTGTATGTTGGATCGGTTATAATAAGTAAGTACAGTCATACCCCAATCATTGACCAATTCAATATAACGACTATCTCACCTTAACGATCGCTTTACCTGACCTGTCTGCTATGACGAGACCACGTCAGTATTAAGGCCATTATAGCCGGGAGCGCTGGACTTGTAACCCGGCGATCAGGGTTCAAATCCCGGTAGCGGCAGGTCATACTTTTCTATGAAGTTCGACAAAAAACGTTGATTTTCCTCCATAAGTGGAGAAGTTGCAGGTGTATTATAAATTTAGCATTGTAGGGCTTAAAACACAATTGCAACGTTCATTTCTAATGTTGCTTTGATAAACTGCAATATAGTTCAGTGCATTGGCATTGAACGCAGCACGTCGGGATTGGCGTCATCACATGCATGCGCGCTCATTTGCGTGTGTCGAAGCCGGACTTCTTATTTTCTATGTTCACGCTACCAAAAAATAGCATCATTTTGGTGTTAAATTGTCACTGTTTGAGGCATACTTAGATTCATGCAATCCCTCCTTTTAGGGAAACTAAAGGGGTGGTAGGCCTACGCAGTATGCAACGAAGTTATTTGTTGGTGCTCGTTAACCATGGTTTATGTTTTCGGCACGATGGCAATTTGGCATTATGATAGAAACAAAAGGGCGCTTTTGAGCAAGGAAATCTATAAACTGTGTTAACCAGTGCTTTGCGAAAGCTACTCTCCTGTAGTGCTAATTCTCAAGACTATTTGTGCAATCAATACCTGACGTTTATCTAGGGTTGTAGTTATCGTCAAAAATTGACCCCAGGATTGATCGTTTAACGCTGATCAATATTTAATGATTCTTTTGATCAAAACGGGTAAAAATTTTATGCTACATCGGCACCTTGTGGAAGGATAAGTTAGTACTGATATAGTACTAGTATTCAATCAAGGGAAACTGTATATGTGAACCGGCCGGTGTATATAACTGAAAAATTGTTGAAAAAACGGTGCTAAACCCCGTGAAAAAATAGGCTGTTTTGTTGGTCCTACATGTGATCCTAATTCAAGGGTTTTACTGTAAATTCTCAAAAAACTTGAGTTGGAATGGAGTAGTAACTAAGTAAAAAATACCTGGTTTCTGCTAACATCCCCAGAATATAGGGTTTTGTAGATCGAAAGAACAGTGATATTTTCCACGCATATGAGAGGAGAATTAAATTAAAATCTGAGCTAGGAGACTGCTCTCAAGTTTTATAACCTAGCCGTCAAGACACCTGTCACTCATTACAACCTATGTTTACATTTATATACAGTACAACGTCTCCAGAGCGGCACTCTCTTGAGCAACAAAATCTCAACAACATAATTTTGTTGCTCCCAAAGGTTTTGCTTTGGAGAGGTTGCACTGTACTTGTATATGGTCTTAGAATTTTTTTATTTAAGAACATGCAACAATCTGTTCAAGCCATATAGCGACTGGATCTTTACATATAGTGGAAACCTTTTGGCAGGAAGTCACTGTCTACTTTCATGGCCCAAGTACAGTGCAACCTCTCCCAAGCAACACCCATTATGAGCAGGAAAATTATGTTGTTGTTGAGAGGTTGTTGCTCTAGAGAGGTTAAATTAACAGTTAAATGATACAAAAGGAAACTATTGTTGAAAGGTTGATGCTCATGATATATATCCTGTTCTATGTGCATTTTATTTCGATTCCTGTTGGTTTGAACAGCCTAGCCTTGTTTGTTTGTTTGCTTTTATGTGACTTATTGTCACTGGGGTTTAACGACGTTTTTCAACAATTTTCAGTTATATACGGCGACCGGTTCACCTAACCAATTTTCCTGGACTTCTCCACATATGGAGGAAAATCGACATTTTTGTCATTAAGGGTATAACCCGCCGCAACCGTGAATCGAACCCGCATCTTCGGGTTACAAGTCCAGTGCACTAACCACTGGACCACGACGGCGGCCCCAGCCTTGTACTGTCAAACCTATTACTTGATAACATCTTATTCCCTGTTTTGAAGTATTTGAAGCGACACGTTTATGTTCAGAAGAAGAGTACTATCAATAATGTGGACTTTACGTGCATTTATGTAAATAATCAACCTTGTACATTGTATTTACATGATTAGAGTGTTAATTTGCCAACACATAAGTCATGGTGTGAACTGTTTTAAACCAATATTTACACAGATTCGAAATCATTTAAATCAGCACTTGTGTCTTGATGTTTTGTCATAAATCTCCTGATAAAACGAATTCTAGGAGGGCAAATAATGTAAAACTATAAACAAAAACGGGAATATATGGAACAAAGCTTTTCTTCAGTTGTTCGAAAATATAAAGGGTTATAATTCAAAAATTCTTTACACAGCTGAGTTAAATTTTAAGTTGAAACATTCATAAAGAGAATTCTGAAAGTTTATTTTAAATTTATGCGTGTTTTCTAGTAACTAATTGGACGTACACCTGGGAAACAAGCGCCATACATACAAAGACAAAATATAAGGCTGGTACCGGAGAAGAAATAACAGCAAATATTGGAGTGAATATTGGTCTGAGAGGCGTCAATATTACCCTGAAAGGTAAATCATGGAAAGATTACAGTAGGACACGGTTGAAGTAAATTCCTAAGTACCCGAATAATTGCTTTATTGCATCCGCATATATCTATATTCATAACAATTTTACAATTAAAAAGGGGCCTCCGTGGTGGAGTGTTTATGGTATCTAACAAGAGTCTTGCTCCATCCTTAAAGCTGGAAAAGTCGCCAAAATGACTCTGAATGTTTGTGCGACGTTAAACCCCATAGAAATAAAAAGTAACAGTTAAGAGTTTGTCTTGGCGGAACTACGTCACCGTTTCCGGTTTTTCACTACACCCAGTTCATTATAACCGTGTTTTTCTGTATTCATATCTTCTTCACGTTATCTCAGAGTTCTATTGACATTGACGTCATGATGATCGTCTACAATGTTACTGCCTTACAATCAGTACAGATTAGGACAAGGAAGTACTCATTAAAGTTCAGCTTGTAATGTCAGTCATTGCTAGAGAGAATGAGGCTTGTCATATTTTCCTGCATTAAGTTTGTTGATATCTCGGTATATTGCTTCTCTTAAGAATCTTAGGTGACAGGAAATGTAAATAATAGTACTCTAGTAATTGCGACAAGGAAAATAATCCGCAGAAGTCTAAACATGTTTGTTATCATGAAATGGTGACAAAGACACAGCTGATATGCACATATCATTGCATGCATAGAAATAACAAGTTGCGTAGAAAACCAAAATTATGAAAAAACGAAACTCAATTGTTCAGTGTCTTTTGTCATGGATTGGTCCGGAATCAATTTAACTATTTTCACCATAATTTGTATAAAAGGACGCTACTCTATATCGGCACACAAAAATCTTGTTAAAAGTTATTAAAACTAAAATAATCATCTACGGTTTTGTATCATTAGTTAATTGTTATGTGCAGAGTATATGAAAATAAAATGTGTATCAGCTATTTTAAAACTTAATTACAATATGTCTACCACGTAATTAACACTTGCATATTTCTCTAGAACAAATGCAGTACAACCCCTGAAAACCGGACACCTTCAGAACTGATCCAAAAATCCGGTTTTCTGGAATTACGGTTTTCAGAGAACTATTGATTGTAGAAGAGAAAAAATGGGACTTAAAAATCATCCGATTTTAAGAGAATTCCGGTTTACATGGAGTCCGGTATTCAGGGATTTTACTGTATTATGACTTTACTTCGTAAGATTAATATATATACTACGAACACGAACAAAGGAGTTCCCAGATTTAGAAATGTAAATCATTCATGAGGAATTTAGTCTCTTAAATATATACAGTAGAACCTCGATAATACGAAATAGGCAGGTCCGACATATTATTGCGGATAATCCATGGTTTCGGATAATCCTTAGTGAAGGAAATCTAGACTGTGCGGCGTGAAAATAAAGGGAGGCCACTCAAAAATAAATTTTGACGTAAATATTAACAATATATCAGTTTTGTTCGTATTATAAACTAAATGACGTATTTTTTAAAGTATACTGAAGTATACAACGGTATTCTTTATATGCAGGTGATCCGGAGAAACAACTGAACGAGACAATTAACTATAATGAACATTTTGGTTGGGAATGGGAACAAGGCAGATTTGGATTTGGACCGTTTGGTAAGTACCGAAATTATACACTGGGGTTTTATGTCTCACCAACAGCTAGGATAATTTGGGGACTTTTCCCTCTATAATGGCTTGGGAAGACGCTATTGTTTTCACCGCTCAATGAACATCATTACTATCATATTTATGTTCAAAATAGCATAAACTTTGTTTCAATTATTTATGTTGTCTCTGTATCTCTTCCTTCAACAACATCATCAGCATCATCAACTCAAAAAATAACTATCACTTTTGATTTATTATCAATTTTAACAATAACTCGATTGACATCTCGGTCTATACATTGTATCGTAAAATTTTCAGCCCGAATTTAAATCCCAATAATTGAAAACAGGAACACTTAGAACAATTTAAGCGTTCGAAATGCTATCATGTGTAAACTGTACTTATAACTGAATGTAACTGAATATAATTTTTATACCAGCTGGTCCATTTAACCGCGAGTACCGTGCCGCACAATTTCGGGGCTTACCATTGCCAATCTTGTGGATTGCTGAATATTTTACCTTAGATGGTGAGGGAATCAGGTGGGGACGACATTACAGACAAGCTGGCTGGTACTCTCACATATTACTATGGTATGACTTAGATGTTCATTTAGACTATTTAGAATTTATTTTTCAACCTTTAGAGAGGGTTAGTTAGTTCGACTCAAAATATTATTTGTGTTCTGAATGTTTTATTCTCTTACAAAACCAGTACTTCCGCTAATTAATAAGATACTTAACTTTAAATGTAGCATTTAGTCTTGACCATATTTACCTATGTAATTCATTCACATTTGTTTTTTTTTTGTTTTGTGTATTTTATGAGACACTGTCATTAGGTTTTTAACACCGTTTTTCAACAATTATTTAGTTATATGCGGCGACCGGTTCACCTATCCAGTTTTCCTGGACTGTATACTAACCAGTACTAATTTACCCCTCCACAAGAAGTCGGCAACTTCTCCACATATGGAAAAAATGACGTTTCTGTCAAATTTTCATAGAAGGGTATGACCTGCCGCGACTTGGATTTGAACCCGGATCGCCGGGTTACAAGTCCAGCGCACTAACCACCGGACCACGTTCGCGGCTTTTATTCACATATACATGTACATCTTGTCCTTGAAATAAATGCGTCGATATATCGAAGAAAAATTATGAGTTCGAAAAAAGGGATCGAAATAATATATCTAACCGTAATATCAATCTCATTGTTTTTAGCAATGCAGGAATATTCTATTTTAGGTTGTGTTTCCCGTTATGGGTGCTAACAAACATCTTGTTATTTGTGTTGCTAAGATACGGAGCATATTTTATGATCCTTACCGGAACATGTATGGTCATGTCCAATATTATATTTGCCACATTGAGAAACAGTCTTCCATTAGAGATACCATGGGAAGAAGGAAAAATGATATTCACCTATGGAGGATCATTTTACATCTGCTTGGTGACAGGTTTGTGCATGGTTGTTTGTTTGGCATGTTTTAATTGCGTAAAAGATGTTAAAAATGTATAATCTGAGTTTCTTTCCATTCGCTTTCTGTCGAGAGATCAGAAATTCGAATTCTGTTTAAAAACCATCAGGTTCAATACACATGTATATTTAATACTGTAAGTTGGTGTGTTTGAAATTTGTCTTAATGTTAATGATACTTGATCTCGTTTTGTCCTTCTTACTCATTATGTCACTTAATCTCATTGTTCAGTTTTCAAAAAATTCTCCAAATTTCATTTCCGTCTTTAATTTCATTCTCATTTGTCTTTGTAAATCTCTTTACTGTGTTCATATTGCAAAATAGTTGCTTTTAATACTATATGTGTAGTGCAATCAAACCTGTGTTTGAATAAAAACCTCTCTGTGAATAAAGGCCATTCTTTGAAGAACCGTCACTGATTATTTAGAAAAAACTGACCTGCGAATAAAGGCCATCTGTCAATAAAGGCCATTTAAAAGGTTTTTATTTTGTAGGCATTCTATGTATCTTTCTTGGCATAATGATACGAATAATGGATCTTAGATTCCCCAACGAATTAACATCCTTCTTCGGTGTAGATGTTCTACAAGATACTGACGAAGTAGCTGTGGTTGGTGGGTGTGAAAATTATTTACTTCTCAGCCGACTTTATTGAAATGGGTGTCTTGAAATACGACAAATAAAATGTTTGTAGAGCAATCTGAAAAAGTGGAGATTTATTTTATGTGTTTGTTAATAAATCAGAGTAGTGTACAATGTAAGGAAGTGATATATTAGCTTATATAGATAATTCTAACACGTAAATTCCTGTCGTTAAGTGGGTTTTATTTCGATTGACGCAAAGTGTTCATTTTCTTCCACTATGATTAATAGTTCATTCGATGACTTAATTTGAACATACAATTGTATTTGAGTAATTTGAAGTTAGGACTTTGTAATAAACGCACACTACTTGAATAAAGATTAAGCATGTACATTACAGCCACAATGAGGAGTAAGTATTGTGTGAAACCATTATAGCGTTTTTTTAGAAAAGCCTGCGGTGTGTGTGTGTGTGTGTGTTTTGTTTGTTTGTTTTTTTGTATTGTACATTTAATCAATTTAATTTATAACAATACGTGTGGTTCAGAATGCTTCCACTAAGTTTTTACTAACAAAAAAGATGCTATGATTTGATCTGATTTTTTTATGTTCACGAAATGATTTCGAAAATTTAGGACATCACGACAAGTTACAATTTTGCGCCAGTTGTTCAATAGAAAACTATTTAATAGAAACTATTCAATAGAAATCTATATACCATTGAAAATTGATTGAGTCTTTCTCAACAAATTTAGTAGCATTCAATGTGTAGAAGGGAGTCAGAGGGCGAGAAAATCATTTGCAATTTCTCAACTCCGCATCCAATAATTGCTTATTAGCTGAGATGAAGTCGTTGCAAGTTGGAATGGAATGTTCACCGCGACCGTTCTTTAAAAACTGTGCTGGCGCTAGATTCAAGTCGTGCAAATGATATTGTAGCTCCTTTATATGGGTTACAATTATCAATACTTACATTTGATTAAATGCCACGCTTTTTGCTTCAACCCAAGAAAGAGTTGAGACACATTTTTTATTCTTCTCGACAATTTGATTGGAGTGGTTGGTTTTGTCTTTAATTCAAGTTCTAGCTACTCATTTTCTTGTGTGGGAGCATATGGTTGTATGTTTTATTTATTCGGTAAAGCTTGTAATATGTTAATTGAAAACTGTCCAAAAAAGATTACTACTAATCACAACGAATATGTGTTTACATAAACTTATGTCAATAAGGAATACATTTAAATGTGAAATGAAGTGTATACAATAATCACAACATTCTTGAATATACGAGTACCTCAATCAAGTATAACCATTTACTAGAGTCAATTAAAGTATACATGCAACATTTAAAAGTAAGCTGGTCTCTAAACAGAAGAGAATAATGATTAATTCACAGGTATCAAAATGGTTCAAATTATCATTATTACGTTTCGTCATTGAACACTGATTTAATGTTGTTTATGGTTTATCAACCGTAACATTATATAATTGTACAAGTAATACAATTTGACAATATATACAGTGGAAAAATCTCCAGATTCCAAGGTAAATACTAATCCTTTAATATTCCATGTATTTTCAAAAATTACTATAATCGAATAGTTCGAAGCATTGCCCACCAAATAAACGTTGAAGCATCTTTTTAGCAATTTTAAACTTTTAAAAACATTTCTCTTGATTTTAGAGGAGGACGATACCGCTGGTTACCGCAAAAATCCAGATGGTATAGAGCTGGGCGATGTTGATGGAGAGCCGAGTACCAGTGCAGAAACCCGGAAACCCGCAAAGCCAATGAAACCCCCTGTTGTGGCTGCCATGGCAATACCGGAAGAGGAAGATGACGAGGAACTATACATGGCACCAGTAATAAATCATGCTTGTTTAAAGATAGGCACAAAATATTTGTTACAAGATATTGTGCGAATATTGTGCTGTTTGAATAATTTAGTTCCAACGCTTAAAGCTGCTACGTGTAAACAATTAGACGCAGGGTCTCTAATATATTCTAACGTGTTCTGTTAAAATAATGTGGTGTTACAGAAATTGACACTTTGTTTGAATTAAATGCAAATCAAAATGATATTTTCAGAAAAAATGGATGACATTAATTCTGGTTACACCGTACAATGACTGTAGAATTGATACTCTTAGTTAATTACATGTGCATGTATTGAGAATGAAAATATTTTGTACGACTGAGAAGCGTAATATACAGTGCATTTTATGTTCAATTGATCAAATAATAGGTTTTACACTTTGAAGTAGATCGGTTCGAACTACGCAGAAGTATGGAAAATACAATTTGAAATAGAATTCCAGTCAACCGAAAGTTCGCGGCAAGTTAGTTCTAGTCGTATTAGCTGTTGTATTAGTTGTTGATTTTAGAACGCTATCTTAAGTTCATGTTAACATATATAAATACTTACAGAACTTCTATACAATAACTAACTATGATTTAATTGATTTTCCTCTGCGTCGTCTAATGTTTCAGGATGTGCCGGAACCTCAACCAAACCGTTATGCCAAACGGAAATCTAGGGGTTTAACGATCAGATTTCAGAAGTCAAGACGTCGCCGTCCTCCCCCACCCCCTCCTGCTACCGAACCAGATGATGTGTATGAAAATACGGCGTACGTATCATTAAGAGTTCCATGTATCAAATTCATTGTACTTGTCGTGGAAAAGTTTATTTAACTAAATCCATATACGCATTTCCGAAAACGAAACTTTAAGTCAGATTAAAATAAATATGATAAATTTCGTATTGCATTTTTAGCAAATTTCACATTTTCTTATAAAATACAATTAGACCTCACTTTGCAACAACCTTAATTTTAAAACCACTTCATAATAACAACCACTTATTTCGGATCGGTTTTCCGTAATTCCTCTCTAATTCAACTTGATAATGAGACCGCCTCAATATTTGAGACGGAATCGTTAGGACAAATTGTGGTCGTATTATTGTGGTTTTACTGTAACTGTCAAACGTATGTCACAACTGTGAGAGGTTCATAAATCGTATCTGCAAAACGATGTTTAGTGCATCTTACTTCAGCAACTTTATCAATAGGAAACAATTTACGATACTGTATAACAAAACCAATCATGTAGAGATAATATGTCTCCTAGGAAAACATACTGTAAAACTTTGTTATTTTGAACTCGGATTCAGTGAAGTAGTTATTCGGATCCCCGGGTATTAACAATAACAGTGTTCTACTGTATACAGTGCAACCTCGATATTATCGTCACCTTTGGGACTGACTGATTGACTGTATTAAGTCTGATTATCTTTTCTTACAGATTTGATAATGCCACCCCAGATGACGTGAGCATACGTGTTCAGTAGATGGATCTAATTAAGATCTTCATGGCGTGTTTGTGAATATAAATGTGAATTATGTAATAGTTAACGTTGTATTTGTATTCATGATATCAGATGCTTATATTCTTTTCCAATTATTGAATAATATAATTGTAGTTTAACATGTACTGCTTTTTCTGTGTAGCTATTTGAATACAATGGGCCTACTATTACAGCTTATTTCGGTGAAATGAAAAACTTATTCCGGATTAAAATTCTGGATTCCAGATAAAGATTTCAGATTCTGGACAAAGATTCCGGATGAAACAAAAAATCCTGTTTTATTTATGTGTTTTGTTTGTTGGGGCCATTGTTCATGTGTTGTGTTGGATTACGTATCAAATAGACTCGGAGTATTAATTTCCCATCTCGCAGTTCAGTTTTAATGAACTTATCCATTTATCAGCTCAGTATTATATCAGAATATATGGAATATGATTTACAATATGTTTTAAGTTCTTTTTATATCGAGCGGGCAAACTGGACATGCATTAGTTGATGTGTACATTTATCAACCATTTGTGTTTGTTAGGAAGCGATAAATTGAAAAGAAACAACGCTTTAATGTTTATAACTACGGTAGCATGATAAAAACTTGGTCACAATAGTAACTAACGTCCATGTAGTTTTGTACATTCTATAAATGTCAACTAAAAACTTGTTAGATTTGTTTTGTGTCGTTTCTTTACCAATTTACTTACGCGAGATTGAGCAGAAAATTGCTTACAAGGAAGAACCAGTTTTGACATGAATAAACAATATGCTGGTATAAAAGTCTGATTTGAGCGGGAGTGGGAATCATTTTGTGCGGCTTGAACTCTCATACCGTCATGTTGAGCAGCTGGTAATTCATCCCTGCAAACTATTGTATGGATGATGATAGCAGCAAGCACACGCTCATTGGAATAAATTGATTTTTGTAAATTAATATTATCGTCGTAATAATTAGAAATATATAATTACTCTTTCTTGATATCTATATTATATTTATATTATACTTTTATATATTGTAGCACGCTAACGCTAGAATAATAAAATATTATACATTGTACACTCTACCCTGAGTCAATGATTTTTATGAATGTGTTTGGTAGTGTCTTCTTGTAATGGTGTGTGTTGAAGTTAAAGATTTAGAAACAGAATTTCGGGGCATGAGCCCCTCATTCTATACCTCCGTCAATATGAAAACAAACACACCAAACTTAGATCAGACAGATCCATAGAGGCTAGCTGTCGACAGGGTGGTGTATTATGGTGTATTGATGCCTAAAGTGGCAACATAAAAACACATTTTCACATATATACATATGGTTATAAATAGTATAATGTATTAGCCATCTGTAGACACCAGCTCCATTGTATTAGAAATTAGAGCATCAAATTGGAAGTTGTAACCCGTGTATGTAGGATAAATGGATTTTTCATCAAACTGGCCATTTTAGACCAAAAGTCACCATTCCAAAAACGTAATAGCCCGTATGGACAGAACTAAAGATATGTATTATGCACCATTCGTCTTAGATATTAGCAGAAACTTGCGTACACGCGACCTTTATAATCCAGTTAAGATGTTATAAATGAACCGCTTACAGCGTTAGAAGATAACAAATAAGCTCTCCCAATCATATATGTAAAAGGCGTTCACTTTATGAGTTGTGAAGATAATACAAAATAATACAACAAAGATTTGTTTGTATCCACTTGGTTCTATAGGTAGAATTTTTAAGTCAACGGACCTCTGGTTTGTGAGTTAAAATCCTGGTGCAGCACATGGTCGTCGTGACGATTTGGTAGAAGACATTGCTCCTGGTCCTGATCACTGATATAGAGAAGTTGGTCGTTACATGCTGAGAACAAACTTAGTGCTGGTACAGCATCCAGGAAAGTGGTAGGTTAACCACCTGCCGGTATGTAACCAAGAAAAATAGTAAAATAGGCGTAAAACCGAAAAAGAAGTCTTTATAGATGTAATACAAGCTGTCGAATTTCTTGGGCAATTTAAGGCCCCGTTCACACAGAGCTACGATCTCACCACGCTCATGACGCTCATCCCGACCGGAAAAAATGATCAGATCGGGGTGAGTGTCGTCCGCAGATCGCCTGATCTACGCTTGTACTACGATTTCTCCATGACCACCACGTGGTAGGAGCGTGGTATAAACGTATTTCAATTATTCGCCGATTGCACTACGATGTTATTACGATTGTGAAGATCTGGCCACGATCCTTCCACGATGCCGATCTTACGACGTTCTGACACCGCTTTAACCCCAATTCATTTTAGCCACGCTCCTGTTACGCTTCTTTTGAACATGTTCAAAATAAGCGTGGCGGGTGCGTGGAGTTTCAAGATCTTCATGACCCTACCACGTTAATGAAGACCCTCTCTCGATCTGCCATGATGATACCACGATTGGTCACGATTCGGTACCAAGTTTAGAGCGTGGTAGAAGCGGAGCCCTGAGTGAACGGAGTATAAGATACGGATGTGCTTGTCGTTGATGGCACCTAGGAAATGGTGGTAATAACAATGTCTGAAGAAGGCGCCGGCCAAGCTCCCACAAGTCATCCAGAGCCGTCAGCATCGCTAGCACATCGTCCTAGTAATCAGCATCAATGTCATCTCGCACCTCGGGAAGCAGCACGGAGATAGTGTGATAGGCCATACTATGGTAGGAATCACCTGTGGAAACAAACCTCAGTGAAACCACGTGTTAGCCAGTCTTAGACTTCCAGGCTTGCCTGGAGGTAATATTGGTGTTCAGATGTTCTGGGTCCATTCTGTCCGCCATCTCTCGAAATATGGGTGGCGCGAATCTGAGGTAGGCTTTGAAGTCCCATGCGACTCTCGCATCAATTCTTGCACCAGGGTGTTGTATTGTCCCAGGGTGACCCGTCTCAGCTAGGGCTTCACCCATCTTTGTCCTCTCCCTGTCCTTTTGTTGGCCTGCTGATCTTAAAGCACGGTCATAGTGATAGTCATTGCCTGCTATCTTCTCCTGATCCGCCTCAATTGCATCCGCAGGTATGCTGCTCTGAGTCTCAGTGGTATAAGCATTTCTCAGAAGAGATGAATAATGAAAACATGCTGGAGATGGCCAATATATATAAATAACTATATGAAACATATTCACCCATCTCAAGGCCGCCGCACGGCAATGGCGAGACTGCTGTATGGTTACCGCGCGATGATTGCTCAATATCCGTACGATTTCAGGGGTACTATACGGACAGCCTTGCGGCGGCTGTACAAACTCTGTACATTTTCTTTTGGGAACCATATCTAAGGGGAATAGTGCCTTTGCTGCACGATCAGCGCGCGGTCTGCTAAAGATGACCGTGTGGGGATAATGCTTCCTGCGACATGTCTACGGGCTGCAGGCTTACGATTTTTCAAATTTGTTTAATTTTCCCTAAACAACAACGTAGAGGCTGCGGAGCCCATGAATCCGCACGAAAATTGTACCGTCAACTCCTGGAAGAAGGGAAAGTAGGATACAGGTAATCTACGTGCTCCGCGGACGCTTCGCAAGCCAAATATGAACTAGGCATAAGTTGAAAAGGATGCAGTTTACAAGTATTTGAATATGTGTAAAATGTGCTTTAAATAGTTAGCAATATCAGAATTAATCATAGTTTTATATTTATATAGAACAATTATTTGACAAAGTACACCCACCCTTCGTAAAGACAAAGTATGGCCTTTATTAACAGATGACCTATATTCGGTGGTCATTTTGTTCAAAATAATCAGTGACGGTGTTTCTTTATTTGGAGATGGTTTCAAACACAGGTTTGACTTTATATGCAAAAATACCATGTCATAACTAGATTAATCGATAAACATTAATATCCTTACAATTAACACATTGATACATATATACATTGTTATTACAAATCATCGTCGGCTTTATCGTGCGGAATGTCTTCAGATTTCCTACTTGCATCTTCTTCAGTGGATATTTTGTCCGGAAGATCTAGGTCTTTGGTTTCTGGAAATCTCAATATTAACAAAGCAGATATGAAAGTGGTAGCCCCACATATCCAATACATCACCCCAGAGAATTTGGTATCCTGTAAATAGGAAATAACACAGGGAATAACGGGGAATACTGAATTCAACAGAGTCCACCTCACCACACTGAATACCAAGCCATGAATCCACCTTTAGACACACACGTATGCATGCACCCTGCACGCACACAAGCACACAACTACAACTACTTATGAATACAGGATTTGCCCTCACCTGTACCCCTGAAATGTCTAATATTTTGAATATGTAAAATAGATAACAATTACACGTGCATGAATATGCTCTGTTGTTACGTACTATAATAATTCTAAATAAAAAGATGTGTGTGGTCAACAAGCAAAAATGTTAAAACTATGTTATCAATGTTTGAAGAAACGAAAGTAATTTACACAAACACTTATCTGTCAACCTTGCTATCAACAATCACACAGGATGTACTTGTCGATAGTGCGATGTGACGCAATTTGTTTGTAATTAGTAAGCTGAATAAAAGTATTTATGTGAAAGAATGTATTCAAATTGTTTTTTAAAGATTTACAAAGATTACAAAGACAATATCGAAAATGTTATAAAGTAAATAAAACTGACAACTGAAAACTTAATACTGGACAAAACATGAAAACTCTCTTTGAACGGCCTGTGGCATACAACTAAAGAATGTTACATCAACTTTGGAGTCTGGCGACATAAACGTAAAAAACATAAATCGCGAAATCACATTAAGAATATATGTATGTACGAGTACATGTATATAGCATTGTATCATTAGTTACATGGTTATCGCTCTCGCTCAGCATTTATTTACGGACCCTGTATCACACCCCATCGGGTCAGTAAGAAACCGGGTTACGAATTTATTCTACTGAGTACATGTACCATTCATAAATCAGTTGACCAAACTCTTATGCCATCTCAGCCATTTTTATTTTGAATTATGATTACTGACTGAGTATGAATTGCTACAGACCTAATACGGGAAAATACTAGTATTAGGTCAGCACGAGACCCGGCTCAACCAATTAAGAGCAAGATAAGATAAATGATCATACATGTATTCATGTCTACTTATATATATAAGATACGTACCAGGAATAGTAACTGTGGTCCTATAACAGCGCCGATTCTTGCCACAGTGTTGTGGAACCCGTAGGCTATATTCCTGTAATATGTCATGCAATGATAAAATTCTACACTATAGTGTGCAAATATGCAAGACATAACAAAAAGTCGTGGATTTTTTTGTTTACCGTTCATTCCTTGCGTTATGTAATCTTACGGAGAAAAATATGGTCGCCATTTTGATCGTTACAATTTATTGTTCTCCTTCCGGTCATGTACCACATGTTCGACAATACTATTAATTACTTTCAAGTACCTTTATCTTACGGAACGAACAACATCTATTTTTATACCCTCGCAAGTTTTCGGGGGTATACTGGAATCACCCTGGTTGTTTGTAGGTTGGTCGATCGCACGATATTTTCCCCATTTTGCGGGGGTATTTAATCACAATTCAGTGATAGGTCTTGTGTTATCTACATTTACTTATTACCTGACAACTGTTGGATATAGTTCTATAGTAAGTGTCTGTATTGGGGACCATGACTGATGAATAGCAATAAGAGATACCAAAGCAGAAATGTTTGTAAGTTTGTTACGTAACTCCGACTCTGAAACATGATAATCATGTTATTGCGTTGAATCGAAAAAAAAACATCAGTATCATTTAAAAGTAGCTACACTGTATTCGATTTTACATTTTCGTGAACTTAGCTTTCACAAATTATCCGTACAGTGTAAAAAAGCATTTCATGAACATATTTCCATGCGGTTGGTTTAGACACATTATGTCAATACGAAGGTTCCTGTTTAGAATTAGAAGATGAACACTGCTCAAGTTTTTCTGCCGGCAGTACATTAGAGTAAACGCTAGCAAATGAGTATCATGATCAGGAACTTTGTTCCTTTCGTATGTAATGCTTAAATGATTTAACTCTTTGGTCTTACCTTCAAATCGGTATTCAATAGCGACCATAAATGCTGCAATTACACTGATAACATTAAATAGAGTAACCGTCTTCTTCCGACCAAATCTAAAAAAAGTCAAAAGAGTCAATTCATAGCAAAGTCCGAATGGTAGAAGTTGAGCGATTTTATGCTTATAGATATTACAAGAGTTTCAAACACGATCAGCATTATTGTCAATATTAACTTACAGGAAATCTATCAATACATTATTCTATGACAAAACATGGTTGGCTGCCTGTTCTAATTTGTCCATCCGATTGTAACTTAACAATTTTAATGATAAAATTTAATGACGCCACGAGCTATTTTTTCTTTAATATATGTATTTGTGTAATTAAGTAATTTTACTTGGATTAAACTTTTATGTTGCATGGGGAAATTATCACTCTAAACTTTTTGGGCAGGAACATCAAACTGAGAATTTTCCGATGTGACATAATAATAAGAGCGCAGATAAAGTCATATGAAATGTTATAAACGTTGTTCGGAAAAAATCCAGCAAAAAGTTGTTTTTAAGTAATAGAAAATGTGGGTTCAGACCTTATACATCAGCGAATGAAACATTTTTTTACAGCGGACTTTTTCTTAACAAACACGGTGGTGAATCATGTACCTGTTTGATAAGAATATCGACAGGAATCTTAGCGGTACACCAACCAGCCCTATCGCAAAGATGTTGATGTACAAGTTTCCAGAGAGTGAAGATACTCCAAACTGTAACCCATATGTACCAAGTCCAAGATTTATCCTGTAATAGAAATATCAGGAATCACTAGCCGCACATTGCTGTGAGTTTAAATCTTATCAAATTTCATATGTGAGGTAGCTTTCCAGCTAACTTACGGAAGGTCGGTGTTTCTACTCAGATGTACACCTTCTTCTATTATTAAGGCAATGAAAGTCGCCAAATTGACTCTAGCTGTGCGACGTTAAACCTAAGTGAATAAGACGAAACATCGGGATAAAAGGCCTGCATTTTGTTTACAGAAATTCCCAGCTCATCCAGTGATCCAGAGTGTCGCTACTCTGATTGAAATTCTTGACTACACTAACATGAAACCACCTCAATTCTAAGATTCATCATCACGACAATCTTTTTGGATCGGTTTTCAATATTTCAACTTAATAATTGATAAACAAGAGGGCCATGATGGCTCTACATTGCTCACCAGAATAAATGTTAATTAACTTGTTACTAAAAAGGTAATAAAGGTACACTTGTGGGCAAATAATGGGGAACAATAATAAACTTGATAAAGGACCATCAAAGGTTACTACAAAAGAATATTTGTGATGACTGAAGGATGCCACAGACCAAATTTGGTGATGATCCAACTACTGGTTCATGAAAAGAAGTCATTTTCAGGTATTTCTATGTTTTGCTATAGCGGCCCCTAATTGGGGCCAACCACTTTTTAGCAAATCTGATAGAACACTATCTAAAGATGCTAAAAACCAAGTTTGGTAATAATCCATCTATAGAAACACGAGAAAAAGTCATTTTAAAGTATTTCTATTTTTAGCTCTAGCGGCCCCTAAAAGGGGCCGACCAAATTTTTGCTAGCAAATCTGATAAAAGTATATATAAGGATGCAACAGACCAAGTTTGGTGATGATCCATCCATTGGTTCATGAGAAGAAGATGATTAAAGGTTTTTCTATTTTTAGCTCTAGTGACCCCTAAAAGGGGTCAACCGGTACAATATGAGCAAATTGCAGTTAGAACGTCAAAAGGCTTCTGCACAGCAAATTTGAAGTAAATCCGACTGGTAGTTTCTGAGGAGAAGACCATTGTTGACGCCAGACGACGGACGCGGGAGCATCCACCTACCCATCCTAACAGCTCACACTGAACCTTCGGTTCTGGTGAGCTAAAAAGCCAACTCAATATAAATTTAATTCCTTTTGGCCCAAAATGAAGCTTTAATTTCGAGGTTTTATGTAATGTATGAGGAATTGTGAGTGTTAGGTTGATCAAGGAGACCAACGCGGACTCCTAGGCATTTGATCTTATCAAACCCGATATAAATGTCAAATGAAATAGTACAAGGATGTTTGATATAAGTCAAACGAGTACATAACATATTGACTCCTAATTTTGACTTGGCTTCTTACAAATAATATGAATGTTTAGGTGATTCTTGGAATAGATAACAAATTCTTCATTAAGAATGGGCCCCGATGTCCTAGTGACGTCAGAAACTAGGCACTCACCATATAAATAAAAACGCTAGCGTATATGCGAGCAAAGTTTTATTCCTCGCTAAATCCAACAAGGTGTATTTTCTGTCTCCAATTTGGTCTTGTTTCGACTCTATATTTTCAATATGGGGTATAGGGGATTTGTTGATCTTTGCCACACGTTTGATGACATTTCTGGCATCATCTATCCTATCATGGCTGACATACCATCTAAAACTTTCCATGCCGAAAAAGCTGAAATATTCAATGCATAGAAGTGACTGAGTGTACTAAATTTCAATGATGCAACAGTTACTGCTTGTACATTGTCTTAAACTGACTGAAGATAAGTACATGCATGTGAAACGAAGTAAACAAATAAGTATACATGTATAAGCAAGATTCTTTTGTCTCAAAATGACTATGATTTGTACATGCGTAAAGTTAGCGTGGGGTCAGCAGATGACTGCATTGACTATCAAAACTACATTGTGAACTCTGCTAATTAAATTTAGTCGAAAGTATATACAGTAAAACATCGATCATGAGGCAACCTCCGGGACCCGAAAAATTCGGTCGTAATAATGGTGTGGTCACATTCTCAAGTTGAATTATAGTTGAGCCATTGGAAGCCGGTTCGAAAGTAAGTGGTCTTTATAACAATGTGGTTTTAATATCAATGTGGTCACTATTTGAGGTTTTACTGTACATGTATACAGTAACCTCCCAAGATGATTAAATATCATCATTAATCCTATCAAATTACCAAGCCCAAACTATTTAATACCGTACCAATACATTATCAACAATGGAACCCCTATGACAGTGGCAACAATATGAATGTGTCTCCAATCCTTCACCAACCAGGCTACCAATGCGAACAACATGCTTTGGATGTCCCAGGACGGAATTGAAATAAGGAATGTGCGCCATCGAATGAGAGAATATTCCGCCATGATACTGTATTGTAGCGTCAAAAAAAAATCCGCAGGCCACACCACCAATTGACCAAATAACTGCAGCCATAGACCATGACGTGGAAAATGCAGCGGCAATATGTGATGCTATTAAGACTATGAATGATAACAGGTATGGTGGTTTGCGTCCAAAAAGATCCGCTAAATGACCGCACAAAATATTACCGAACAGAATACCAGCCATTTGTAAAGAAGTAAAGAAAAATGGAATCCATTTCTGTTCACAGACGAGGTTCCACTGTAATAAAAACATATATTAGTAATTCATTATGTTTATATTCAATGTTTTGTCGCTAGTTGCTTTCAAACGTGGTCATGTATGAATAGTTGAACAATGCTTTCCAAAAGAAATTAGATTTCCTTAGAAAATTTAATAATTTCTAAACGTATGTCGTTCTATACGCGCATACTTTTCACTCTTATATTCATAAATGTAAGCCTACATGTCAGTTTAAATTAAACAAAGTCTGTTTGGTCCTTTCAGGATATAAGTGAACTTTCTGATGAAACAGAACCATATTTATTAAATTTGAGCACTGAAAATAAATATGAAAATGGTAGTAAGGCTACAAGACTTATTCAACTTACCTCTTTTACTACGGTATTCATGGAACTATCAAATTGAAATTTCTGACAGGTTGTACTGTTACCAACCTTACAAGACTTATACTGAGGTAAATTGACAGTAAGTGTGACATTGGTATTCTCAAGGTCATCCAAACACCACCAGTCCGGTACGGCGCCAGCGAACATGAAGAACAGCATGCTGAAGTTGATCACGCATTTCATGGAATGGATAGTGACAGCCAAAAGAATCTGATACTTGCCACATCGTCCTGACTTCAGAAGATACTTTTCAAGTTGTCTGTCATTCTCCTCCCTGAGAGTAATACGATAACATTATGTAAGAAGCCTTTGTTTCACAGTCCATAAAAGAGGGTTAGAACAGAGACTTATTTCATACTGGCATTAAAAAACATTCGCATTTATTATATATCAAATTTTGAAACCCGGAGAATTCAGCAAATCTAAAAACACTCGTACGAAAGCACCGCAAATAAAAAAAAACAGAAATAATTTCAAATCTTTGAAAAATGTCGTAATGTGATTGGCTCACCTATGTTGACAAAAAATAAAAACCATTTCAAAGATTGACAATTTGTTGACAACAAAATGAATTGTTAACAAATCTTAAACTGGCCTTGATTTATCCATATCTGTTTAAACTCCGGTAATGTCTGTAAAATCGGTATGTATAAAACATGTATACATTGGCAATTTTTAACTACATTTGAATCCTGAACCAAACTGATAGACAATTAAACATGTACGAACTTTTTGTGTTCATTCTATCACGAAGTGGATCGTTGTCTATGCATAATTACATACATGTAGTTCACAGCAATCATTGCAAGGTACAAATCTAATATAGGCATTTTTGAATCCCTATGTGCAATCATATCTTCGGAAATGAAATTAGCCATATTTGTGCATTAGCTCGTCAAGTCTGCCTAGGTAGGAAAAATTCTATTTGGCACAAATTCAAGATTTTCTTGTTGTTGGTGGTGATACATTTATACAATGAAATAACTTAAGTATGAAAATATGTCCTGAAATTCTACTCTGTCATAGATGTGACATCTGTTTCAACACAGTGATTTGATGTTAGTTTCCCCTTAGACTGGTCACTAGGCACTAATTCTATGACAAAACGTATGACTTTTATTTATTACAACTTCGGCTGGTTCTGTGCCTTAACTTGTGGAGTAACATACAGCATTTTTCAACATTTGTAATTAAATGTTTTCCTCATTGCAGTAAATGCTTACTATTTGCACAGCTAGTCTCTGAACTGCTTTTACGAGTTACTTATTCACTTACAGACTGATAATGCCAAACAGTCAACAAATATTCTTTCTAGAACATTATGACACTGAGATGCAGAAAGGTACTAAATGAGGCTTTCAATATACTGAATTTTGGTCAAATGGATATATTTGGAACACTCCAGCCTGTTCACAACAGTGCTCTCAGTGGTTTGATTTACATATTTTTTATCAAAATCCCTTTTTTATGATCCCTTCTACATATTTTTGCATATCTTTATACTTAAATTATGAAGTAAAACAGTTAATATAAAAATAAGCCTGTCCACATAGCTCTTCGAGTCAGACCTCATGTTTGCAAGATTGATCCACGGACACAGAACATGTTCTCAGTAACAATTTTGCAGAACACATTGAGCCAAACACCATTCATCCATCACCACTGATCAAGCTGACTCAGTTGAACAAGTTGGTAGAGAACAAGGTTAGTGCAGAAACAGAATCCAGAAAAATGGTTAAGTTGGTGATCTGCCAGTTGATATATAAGTAAAATATAGTGTAGAAAAAAGGGGTAAAACACTAACATTTATAAAAAAAATTGTAAATAAATTTATTTATTAGTGTGAAAATAATATTCGGCAATCAGCCAATACAATCAAATTTTGATAATTGTCTTGGTATAACTTGTTTATACAATGCACTTCAACACACATAAGATTGACATGTATTAGTATTGGTGCATCGTTCAGGTCAAGAAATGTTCAATTTAAGGTATTACATCTCTGTTCAATGTCACACAAAAATGCTAACATTACAAATTAGTATAGCCAAAATACTAGTATTGGATTTTTTTTTACAGCTACCCAAGATTCTTCAATTTATTTTATTTTGAAAATTTTGTAAGAGTTGTTCCCTTTGGTAAAAAATAGAAAAATACTAATTCCTATCTGGGACCAATTGTGTATATTGGTCCCAGTTCCTATAGAAGTTGCATGATGACTTCTATTTCTCTTTATCAAATTAGAATGACATTGTGTTTTTGCATCTTTTTACCGTGAGTTTTCACTGAAATGGAACATTTTTCTTTAATCTTTGAAAATTAATGCAATTTTAAAAGATTCCAAAGTGTTAGAATACAGTGTGCAGTCAAGCTCAATAAAAAATAGAAAAATTTCAATTATACTATGAGGAGGGATGGCTGGTTAACGGTAAACTGGTACACCAGTAGAGTATCTGGTCTGTTTGTCAAAACACATACGTATCTGTCAAGTTAAATTATGCATTGTATGTGTGTCACACACATTTTCGGTCTGAATCATGCACACATGCTCAAGTATCTATGCAATTTAAATAATCTGCCAAAAAATGGTATTTTTTAAATGGTATTTCTCAATTTTCACAAACAATTTACATAGTCTTTGGAATATTGTTAGCTTTGTCACTAACTACCAGGAATCTTTCTGAAAAGTCATTAAATACCAATATTTCCCCCTGGACCCAAGCTTAAAAAGTAATATGCCAAGAACTTCCAGACCGTTGACAGCTATGCATATATGTGTAAAATGTTTATCATTCTTCTATTTCTAATCAAACAAAATATCTAACAAGGAAGCAGAGGGTGTTGAAAGTTTTTTAACTATAAAAACAAGAGGGCCACGATGGCCCTGTATAACTCACCAGAATAAATGTGAATTAACTTGTAACTAAAAAGGTAATAAAGGTACACTTGTGGAAAGATAATAGGGAACAATAATAAACTTGATATAGGACCATCAAAGAATACTACAAAGGAATATTTGTGATGACTGAAGGATGCCACAGACCAAATTTGGTGATGATCCATCCAACCATTGGTCCATGAAAAGAAGTAATTTTAATGTAGTTCTATTTTTAGTCTGGTGGCTCCAACCAATTTATTCAAGCAAACTTGAAAGAGGACCATCAAAGGATGCAACAAACCAAGTATAGTGAAGATACATCCATTAGTTCATGCAAAGGAGATATTTAAGGGTATTTCTATTTTTAGCTCTATCGGCCCCTCAAAGGGGCCATCCATTCTTATTTGAGCATACCTTATAGATGACCACGAAAGAATGTTACAAACCAAGTTTGATAATAATCCATCCATTGTTTTCATGAGTAAAAGTCATTATAATGTATTTCTGTTTTTAGCTCTAGCGGCTGCTAAAAGGGACTGACCAATTTCATTCGAGCAAACTTGAGAGAGGACCATCTGAGAATTTTACAAGCCAAGTTTAGGGATGATCCAGCCAGCAATGGAATAACAATACATGGTTATTAATGAATACTTGTAAATCTATAAATGGCACAATGCATATTTTGTAATACTTTGAAAAATGACAAATTCTACAATCCAATCCAGATATTTAATATTTAAATACAAAATTATAGAGAAAAATATCAGAAAATGTATATCTGGCAGGTTTTGAATAAATTAAATGAAAAAAGAACCACTCCATACATAAATTATAAATAGGAAATTTATCTCCATAAACATAGATACATGTACTATATGAAATATAATCAACAAATCCACATGTTCAATATAAGAATATGACTTTGAGCACAAAATATACAGAAGAATAAGTATAAAAAAATAAAAATCTGGCCATTCACAATTATTATGCAATATCATCCTTAAGCATATCATTTCCTGTATTACAATTGAAATACATGCAAAATATATCTATGGTTTGTTCACATAAAACTACAAAATAGCCACCAAACCTTTCATAAAAGACTTACTGTATTTCCAACCAAGTGTTCTTCAAGGGCCAGACGTGGCCAAATAAAAAAATGTCTTGCCATCGCAAACAAACTAATAAGTTGTCTAGAGTGAAAACGTCAGCATTAAGACCACCTGATTATATTGACTTACCAGTGTTTTTTTCTGCATAATTTCCTCTACATTTCCACTTGATCAAAAGACTACCATGATATTAAGACCATAATCACAGTCCTCAAGGTGGCCTTAATGTAGAGGTTTTACAGTAACATTAAAAAATGTATATAAAATCTCAGTTATTTGTTCTTCCTCTAATAATTTTTGAGATTCATGTACAGGCGTAAACCCATAACATACACAAATGTAGCTAAAAAATAACAGGAAAATGGAAATTGGCAATAAGCTAGCACCACATTTATACACTAGAACACAGGTATAGCGAACTTCTGAGGACCCAAATTATTAGTTCATAATATCCATTACATTAAAATAAGGAGCTTGGCCATGGGGGAATAGCTTCACAATAACCAATTGTTCATTGTATCCAAGTTCATTGTAACAGTTCTAGTGTGCTTTATAACAATTAATACAAGAAAGATGAAAATCATGCCAAGAATTAAGTTAAAGTCAGGCACTTAATTCAACTACTTATACATATTATGTGATCTACAGTACAACCCCTGAAAACTGGACTCCCTAAAAACCGGAATGCTCTGAAAATATGATAATTTTCAAGTCTTATTTTTTCTCTTCTATAATCAGTAGTTCCCTAAAAGCAGAATTTCTCAGGAAAACGGACTTTTGGCCCAAGGTGGAAGGGGTCTGGTTTTCAGGGGTTATACTGCATTTTCAAAAAATGCATTCCGAGTTCCTTAAGTCCAATACATTCAATCCTGAAACAACCCGTCTGGGTGATGACCAATTATGTTCATATTAATAGCCGACTATATGTTGAAATGAGTGTTAAATGTTCTGCTATTGTTATTGTTACAATGATTCCATCTCTTCAGATTCTAAAAGTCCCACTTGATCATCTATATCCTGCGTGCTGAGTGTGAATGACTTATTCCTGTATGTTTTCACAGCATCAAATATCACAATACATAAATATACACAAACCCCTGCAATATAAAGTGATCAGATTTCAATAAAGAATTTTAGAAAACAATTTTGTCATAGAATAGTGTATTCATCAATTTCCAATGTGTTTATAATGGAAATACAACATATCTTGTTATAGTAACATTCAATAGTAAGTTTTTGAAAAAAAATGTAGCATATACATATAGTTAGTATTTTCGTTGTATGTCAAAAAAATTGTTTCTGGTTACACATGCTCATTAAAAATAGCGTAGGTAGGTAGGGAATTTTTAAACATTTTTTTATCATTCTTGAAAGCTTCTGTTGAGATTATCTTTATGCCAAAAGGTTAAAAAATGAAACTGTGGATTTACCATTTCTTGGGCCTAATACAAAGTCTGGGGTAGTGGGGAAAAATTATGGTAAGTCGTATAACCAGAAACAAATAAGAATTTTTTTCACCTAATCTAGACAGAGTGTGCATTTGGCACTACACGCTAAAGTCTTGCACACAACATTTTTTACCATTTTTACAAGAAATTCATAACTCCTCTGCTACAATATTGACATAATATTTCATGTAGCACGGCAATAGTCTTAATGCAGTAATCTCCCTTACCTATAGCTGCTAATGAAATAGAAGCCACAACTGTCCCAGTCTCTGCTGCTGATACCAACATTAATAAGTTTGTAAACATTGTTAATACAGGTACGACAGGCATTAATGGCACCTGAAACAAACATTTATCAACACATATCACGCATGTGTCATATTATGCAAATATGTTATCATATAAGTGTCGTTTCATGTCAGTGTCTTGTCTTGCAAGTTTCATATGATGCAAGTTTAATACTGCACTAGTTACATATCATACTAGTATATTAGCAGGGTTTATACAATGCAAGTTTTACATTTATAAGTTTCATGTAATGTAAGTTTAAAACTATTCAAGTTTCATTACATGCCACTTATATATATGTAGATTTTTACCATCCTTTCAAGTACAAGCCATTCAGGTAAGCAGAAAAGGATTTCTTAAATTTCTGAGAATTTTTCATTTTACATACTTTTCCAAGAGTATTAAGTTTATACCAGCAGTCAGTTATGTTAATCAGTTTTTCTAATCTGTACCAGTATTTAGCCTGTTCTCTGCGAGTAAATGCAAATTTCTGCACATGAATGGTCAGCTGTGGAGAAGGGATTACCTAATACACAATGTCTTGAACCAAATAATCACAGAGAGCACGCAACATGCCCAGGGCTGAGCAGGTTTTTAAATGACACAATATTGTAATAAATTAGTCGAGAGGAATTGCATCGGCACACATAAATATATAAGCTTTAACATAGAGCAATTAATGACAAAAATAAATGTACATTGAAAGGCAGGCAATGGACTACTCTGCTAAATTAGTTGGATAAGTAAGCCACACCATCAAAAGGATTTTAAGTTTTTACCTCACACACAGATTCAAGGTAAGTCAAGATACTCACTAGAAATCCTTCCAAATTGCCTTCTTGATTCCTACGAGATATTAAAACTGTTGCTATGGTAACCAAAAGAGCAAGAAGGCCCACAAAAACTATTATTACAACATTTCCTTCAAATATTGCATCACCTTTGATGACAATCAACAAAGACAGAACAAAAAGAACACATAAAATAAAAACAACAAGTTTTTTCACCGACAAAAATTTTGAAATCTTTGACCGCTCAGCAAAATTAATTTTTCCCTCAACATCATTGCTATCATCAGCCGCTACAGCTGAGTAATTTTTAGAATATTCTGGTTCATACCTCAAAATAATCATGTAAGCACCAAATAAAGCATATTGAACAAAAGCGTAAGTTACCATGAAACCAATAAGATTTGATAAATCGATACACAGTAACAACAAAATAACCACAGGACAGAACGTAACAACAGGGCCGATAGGAACTTTGGTACGTGCGTTGACCTTAGAGAGATACCGAAATAACAAACCATCCTCAGACATGGAGAATACCAAGCGTTGAAGCGTAAACAGCTCCAGTATGACTAAATTAGTCAGTGCCAATATCGGTCCAATTTCAACAATGTATTTAGCCCAAGTTACAGAATTGGCCTCAAAAGCACCAGGGAAAGGAGCATTGACATTTACTTCTGTATATGGTGTCATTAATGTAAAAGACACAGCCACACTTAAGTACAGCAATGTCACAATAACTAGTACACTAACTATAGCCCTAGGAATATCCTTCTTTGGACGGACGGTTTCCTCTGCAGAGAGACCCAGGATTTCATATCCTTGGAAAGCATAGAAACATGAGGACGATGCTTTTAGTACACCTTTAAGTCCGTGTGGAAAAAATCCTCCAGGAACTTTGGTCCAATTTTCAATGTTTGCATAAAATAACCCCACAATTGTAATGAAAATTAACAGACCAGCAGCAATGGCTGTTAGTATGGAATTAATGACTGAAGAAAAATTCACACCCACAGAACCAATCACCATGACAACAAGAACAATAAAAATAGCCGTTAAATCAGGGTATTCAGGGAAGGGTGCCCCATGTGAGGTCCAGTTAGCTATATGGTTAACTGTAAAGTTCTCTATGGCATGCCCAGACAATGAATCAACATAACCACTCCATCCTCTGGCTGCCATTGACATAGCTGCTGTAACACCTGGAATTGACAAGGACACAAATGATGAGATAAAAAACAAATAGAATTTATTAGAGAACAATCACCAAGATGAAATCATTTATGAAAAAACCTGCTATCTGTTATGTTTTAAAGAGGCAGTGTGTATTGGTTAACCTGCAAATTAAATTCTATCCATGCAATACTGAAAGATTTATAAGGTCAAATTTCATGATGCAGTAATTACCAGCTGTAGAATAATTACCAGTACATACAATTAGAAAATTTATTCAAAGTAAGCACTCTCCAGGATCATTTAAAAAGAAAAGCATCTTATGAGAAATGTGGGGAAATAGACACTAAGAATACTCTAGCCAATTATGCATCCCTGTATCTAATTGTACATATAAATACAAACAAATTAGAAATTCAAAAGTACAATGTATATCAATTAAAGTACAGATAGTATTTTAAAACATTGCAACAGTTGATTTTATAAACTTCTAACTTAATTTTTTAAGACAGTTTGGTCCCATTTTATAAAGTAGAAAAGCCTTTATTTGACATGCAGTAAATCTATTATTTATCTATTGTGACTAAACTTTTTTTTCAGTCAAGGTTTACACAACAATTTTCAGTACTAAGTAAAGCAACTATAAATGCTGAGAATGCACCATTGTTTTCAAATTTTCTGCAGGAGGGGGGTAGCATATCTCCAGACACCTCGAGCACAATTTTGAATCCAAATGAACTTTTAGAACTAGCTACACTAGTCTTCAACCAAATCATCACAAATAACACACGTCACTTCGACCATTCAAACTCCCAAACACATGTATACCTACATAATGCTGTCCTAGTAAGCTGAGCAGGTGGGATTTAAACCATTACACAATGGGCTGTGAATTCAAGACAGCCTTGTATATGCATAGTATGATTTATCAGCATTCCAAATAATTTATAGACAGATTTTATTTCTAATACCAACAGACTGAAAACATGTGAGATAGACACACATACATACAAAACATGGTTACACACAGAGAAAAAGTTGAAACATACAAATGATTGTTACATCTACACCTACATAGTTACCTCAAACAATCAATTCAGACTATAATTGGGAGGCATTAAATAGCTAAAAACAATAGCTATCTGACAAGTAGTGCCACACAGATATATATTTACATAGCAGTTGTCAAAAATAAAAACAATATGATATTTTAGAACAGATCAGGTTCATATTGAAGCTTTGCAAGCTTTTACTGACCTTGATGGTATAAGGAAGAGCATTCCAGAGTCTAATTGTTCGAGGAAAGGAGTTTGTCTGATATTGAGTTCTTGAGAAGGGTACAAAACAGGTGGTTTCTTGTGGGGATTAGATGATTGTGATAAACTACTACAATGTTATTTATAATTTGTAAACCCTTATGACAGATGTGTATGTTCTTCTATTTTCAAGAGTTTGCCCTTGAAGTGTCTGAAGTATAGTTGATACGCTGCTTTGAAATGAATTCATACCATATCTAGCTGCAGCTCATTGTGCTTGTTAAACTTCATATGTTAGGATTTTTGCCACGGATGCTAAATAGAACTACAATATTCTAACTGTGGCCTGACATAAGTTTTGTGTGCCCTTTTTTAAAGAATGGTTCAACTATTATCTATAACATTTCTTTTTATGATTTGGTACTTGCTCTAGATGAGGCAATTTCAATACTTTTCCCCAAGCTAAAATCATCACTGATTGTTACATCAAGGTGTATATGATTAACAATACTAGTACTTAGCTAAATAAGCCAGGTGTGTGAATGCATTCGTGTCACAAATGCAGCTTTCATTGTCACACTGAGATAAAAAATTATATCAACTACCCTTGGATCCATGAGCTATTAGTTTAACAAACCTATAATTCAACTAAAAGATTAAGTTTTGTCTTTCATGATTTTTGAACTATATCTATAATACTGTACTTTTTGACATATCTGCCCAATGGTACTAAAAAATGTTTATACCATAAGAATATCATTGTCTAAAATTATCAGTATTTATTTAACAGTTACCCAAGATACTTAAATTTATTTTAAGCATACATTTTAAAAATTTATAAACAGTTGTTGCCCTTGTTGAAAAACAGAAAAATATTAATTTCTTAAGATATTGCACAGTGGTCTACATTTTTCTCATCCAAGTACATGTACAATTGGTGGAATATATGATATGTCATTCTAGGACCATAAGCAAGGAGTATAGCAAAACTAGCAAACAGGGAATAAAACACAGGATGCAATACCAACATGTGTCTGCATTATCCCTCTGTAAGGCTTGGAACATAAATCTGGTCTAGTCTGCAATAGAATGTACTGATATGATTTCAGCTGCTGAAGACTGTTGAAGAGGCCTCCATGGTTGAGTGACTACAGTCTCTGACTAGCAATCACTAGCCACCCAATGCTTTCCGTTCAAATCCCATGCAGGACTAGAAAAAAATTATTTGTGAGGAAGCTGAGTACTGCTTACAGAAGGTCAGTGATTCTACCCAAGTGTATACTTTGGGTCTTCCTCCACCATTGAAGCTAGAAAAGTTGCCACATGACAATGGTTATTGGTGCAACATTAAATATCAGAGAGTTGATTGTTAAGTGAATATTATCAGAGGCAGAGTTATTCATATACAAACTGAACCACTTTGTGCCAGATGGGGGAAAAACTTGGTTCATTCTTCACAGAAAATATTTGTTGTTGTTGTTGTTGTTGATTATATACTAAAATACATTGTTTTTTAATAATTGCCTTTTAATTCAAAACATTTTGTTTTGTGTACTATTTTCTATACATGTAAACACTACACATAGGTGGAAATGTGAAATATGATGAAGAAAATTAACATATAGGTTTCTTGAATACTTTTTTGTACAGAGTGATATTGATAAATTTCAATTGTGAAAAAAGTGTTTAAAGCTTGATTCCATGCAATGCAAACCCAACACAACTTCAGTCATGTCTAGTATATGGTTGACATACCCATAACTTAAAACATACATTAATATATTCACAATTCTACACCAGTTCAAAAGTGAAAATATGAAAAAAAATACTGTACTTATAACTGTTGTCCAGCCGATTATGAAGGCTACTGCTTCACCAATAGTTTCATACATGTATGTATACTGTGCACCAGTTTTTGGATTTTTTGAAGCAAATTCAGCGAAGCAGAGCCCATTTAGTAGCGTTACCAGAAATGCCACCAGAAATGACAGAATAATCGATGGACCTGAAATATAAGAATTATCATAGCACTGTCCTGATATAGTCAAACCTGTGAACAAATGCCATCAGATAGGAAAATATGGTGTTTATTCACAGATGACCTGTTCTTCATTGGGGTTTTATGTTGCACCAAAAGCCAGGCTTTAATGGTGGGGAAGACCTCAGACATACACCTGAGTAGAACCACTGTAAGCCGTAAGCCAGCTAAACAGCTTCCTCTCACATGTAAAATTTGAGGGATTTTGAACTCAGATGAGTGGCTAGTGATAACCTTAACCACTTGACAACAAAGGTCCAAGGATGACCTTCATTGAGAGGAAATTTTATCTATTCTATCAATAAATGCATGCTTAGGAGAGAAAGCTGTTCATATGGTGTCTTTAATTCATAGGTTACCATTAACTCAGATTAAACCATACAATGCTTCTATAAATGTATTTCAAATTTGCAGCAGTCAGCAACAACATGAATTTATACAATCAGCAGTTACAATACACTTATCCTATATAGAACTCCAAGAATTTTATCAAAATCTGAATGGCAAAAATCAATTTCATAAAAGCATACGTTTAAATGAATTAAATTACCAGCATCTTCAGTTGCAACACCAATCAACACATATATACCAACTCCAACTGTCTTCCCAACTCCAATAAACGTTAATCTTTTCAAAGTCAAACATCGTTGAAGCCTTGTACTGGTGTCTTCAATATCAACATGTTTCCTCTGATGCATTCGTGTCCAAACACTATAAGCAACACTGCGAAGTGCAGACATGTTTCTGTTGGCATAAAATGTTCCTCAGCGTCAGGCCAATTTAAAGCACCCTGAAATTAATAGAAATGTTTAGCAAATGAATTCTGAAAAATATTCAATAAAAGTAATTGCGAATGATAATGACTAATTAGACATTTCAAATCAATACAAGACACTAAGAGTTAATCAATTTTGATTTTGTCCAAGTATTGACTAATTGATCACAGGATATAGACAAGAATTAAGTATGTTATTACTTTGCGGTTTGTTATATATATGTTATATGTTATATACATGTCAAAATATTAAGAGCAGATACAAGTATATCTCAAGCTTGATAATAATTGGGAGTACCGGCATAATAATTCCGAACATGTTCCTAACATTTTGACACTGATCAGTAAAATATCCACCAAGATGTTAATTCTTACATATTTGGAACAGAAGAAGAAGCTATGGGCTATCAGGGACATTCCCTGGAGTTATTGAATGGAGTGAAATGTGTGAAATGTTTATTTGATGATGTGCATAACTTCACATTGTCTTGTATTTATTTCAAGACGGAGAATCATCATTTGGATCTCAAATTGAGATATTCTAATCAAAATGTCCATCTCTATGTGTCTGTTGACCAAACTTTTGCAAACTTTGGAGGGATTTAGGAAAATGTTAGCAATAAACTGGTCGATTCAGACAGAATCTAGAAAACTGCAGTCCGCCAACAACAGTCCCCTCAGTGCTTTGATTTCAAATCGGGGACGAACACGTATGGATCGAAACATACGAACCGAAATTGGAACGAACATTCGCGATGAGTCCTGCAAAGAGATTAGGGCTTTTTCTGTATTCTAACTCTTTCGGTTAAGATTTTTTAAGAACTTTAACAACACATTCAATATGACAGAAACACGTATAAAAAACTTACCTGTCATGTTTACTTCATTGTACTGGTACCTACTTCGAGAATTTCATTGAATGAGAGACATCGAGTGTAACCGAGAACCAGTGTATACCTGTGTTTTCAACATGGTACTCGTTTCATAAAACATTCTCCGTCCTATGCTACTGCACGTCACAGAGTCAAAGTGGACCATGTTACTCGTTCTAGGGCTGCAACAGGGTAGAATAAGAGAAAACTATCACGGTCACAACCGAATTCCCGTATCCGGTCTGGCAGTTAAATTATACGTACTGGATTGGGACAGTTACACACAACCCTTTTCCTGTTTCGCTTTTGATTACTGATTATTGATCGTGGATAATTTAACTTTCACAATAACTAGGCCATTCATTCCTCCGATCATCTAACAAGTTGAGGTGTTTAAGAAGAAATAAAACGATAACTACTATTAGCAATAAATGACAAGTTTATTAGTACAATCATTACAACAGCCACAATTAACATTGATTAGACTCCAAATAAAATTTATCACCTAAATAGAATGATTCGAAAGGCAACTGATAACATTTAACAAATTATCTTTTAATGCAATACATAATATAACAAATTAACAGCTACATGAAAATAAGATAGATCATTGTTCAATTAACTGCATTTAATTATGATTATCAAACTTGACACAAGATATCAACCTACAAGGATGACATTTAGGTTAGTTACCGAATAATACTTCAACAACTTTGAAAAATGCAAATAATTTATTTTAATGAAAGCTGTAATGCAGATTATCAACTCACAGCAGGAACAAATTTGCTTAACAACAAACAAAACCCAGCGTTTCCAGTTTTCTACAATAAACAACCCCTGAAAATCAACGAGATTCAAAAAGCCCTGCAAGTAATAATATACAAAGGGTTATGAACAGTACACGCTAAATATGTTCAAATGTGTTGTTTTGCTTTTTTTTCAAGTGAACAATAATTCTGACAGGGAGATCACAAGACAATGAGCAAACAACAAAATCTAACAATACAAATGTATTTGCCATTTTTAGTAATAAACCAATCGTAAATGTGGACTTAATTCAAAAAGTAATCATCATAATATATTATTTTTACAACTGAATAACAATAAGTACTAGTAGTTGTTATCAAGAAAAGTTAAAGACAATTCACAAATAAAAGCATTTCACAACAAAGCCCAGATAGACAGATATTCATCATGAAAACCCAAATCCTTCTACTAATATAATGTTCAACAAAGCAAAACTACCACACCGGTATCTAAATATCATTAACCATGAAACCTACAAACCAATACACTACCAAAACACCATAATGATAATAATATAATCATGTATAATACTCTAAAGATATGTAGTGATAATCTAGTTATACAGATCAGTGGCTTAACATGGCGTTCTGCAATACATATCCAATTGATGTTTTGAATTGTAGTCTAAGAATTAATAAAATTTGGAGCAAAATTGCCATTTTTTAAACTTGAACAGTGGGATTCATGATATCTTCATTGAAGCCTTCCCTTTCTTTAGTACCATACAAAATGGTTACATTTATAAATGCAAATTCAACACCACTCGTCATAGAGCACATAGTGAAATTAATAAAAGTACACTGAAATACTTAATATACTCATCAAGTTTTCATATAATGATTTGGAAATTGTATTCTTTATAAACTAAATCTAGTGATAGTAAATATTAACAGGAGATTATTTTAAGATACATACAATATCATGTAGTTATTGCTTCTGAAAATTACAAATTCAACTTAATACAATTATTGGTGCAAAACACATAGGACAAAATGTTCAAAAATTAGCAAAATGTTTGGTTGAAAGACTAAAATCACCACTGATAATGTAACAAGTGAAACAAGAGAACAACATTCAAGAAAACAAAAATACAAATCAAGGTATTAATAAAATATTACAATACACAACTTTTATAACATGTTCAGGACCTGAGGTTTTAAAACTTGTCTCCAAGCACAAATCTCATGTTGAAGTTTTCAATACTTTTCAGTCATGTAATATTACTACTCATAATGAATTTTGTATACAAATCAATTAACAAAATATTTACTTTGACATATTTCAAACATGTAAATTAGTCTGTTATAGGTTGAGAATAAAAATGAAATTTGAACTCAGAGACCGATCTCAAGTTTTATAATCTCAGACTCAGGCAAGGTTTTACTCAGAACTAGTACTGAAGTGCATAAAATATCAAATTTATCACAAAGCCAAAATTATTCACATAATATCAATGAACACAAACTTTTACCAGTCAACAAAACTGTAAGTTTATAACTAAAGATTTCAGACAAATAAATGAAATAAAAAAATACATCAATATAGCACTAAGCAAACAATCAAATAAAAAAATTTGTATACTACAGTTATATAAATAATACATGTTTGTTAAAATACTTGGCATTTCTACCAATATTAAGCGCAACAGTATAACAGTTTTCTAGCAAAATGAACAACAGACTAACAGGTTTAAATCCAAGATCATTTAAGGTATGCACTATCCTTTTTATCTTTAAATACTCATGTAAAGCACAATCAATAACAACAATAAAAGAAAATACTTAGGGTTTAGCACATAAATCATTATACTTTGATAGCCAATATTTGACATACAAGATATGAATAAAATATTATAAATACTCAAAGTTGAAACTTAAATACACTATGTGAAAGAAGTCAGTTCCTTGGCAGACCTCCAACAAAAGGCTTGGCACATTAATAATTATACTTTGAAAGCCATTATATGACATACAAAATATGCATAAAATATTATACATACTGAAAGATATTATTTTAATACATTTAGAAGAAGTCAATTTCTTGAAATTGGAATAACTGATTACCATATGCCTGAAGAACAAGATAAAAGACTAGAATAGACAAGAGAATACTTCAGGTAGTAGGATATACAGACGGAATTCAGATAATAAAAAATCACTGCAATGATACAGTAATTATATTGAGAAGCCACAAAGGTGCATATTGAAGTACATGGGACTGTAAAAGCACATGCAGTCTTAACCCTTTGCCTCATAAGCCTTTTTTGACTCTTCCAAATTCAAATCTACTACTATACAAAACATTAATTTATTTAAGAAAATTGGGTAATTTATCTCTGAGAGAGTGGAAAACATTGTGGCAAAAGAAACCATCACTCATTCCAAGCAATAGCTTCTTTTGCCACAGTTTTCAGGCAAAATTATACATACTATGAACATCAGTTTATTTAACCAGATTTTAAATGACACTACTTGAAAAGCAATAACAGTGTAAAAACAAATTTATGCAGTTCTTTAATTGAAAAAATCACAGTGAACAAAACAGGAGCATGAACAAACGACACATTCTTCATACAGTAAAAATAAAAGAAAAGATAACATCAATAAATTCCCATCGAAAAAAATTAAATCATAGTTATACATGTATTTAACAAATGTACTTTAATAATTGCCAATTAAAATGTTTATCTTACAGGATATTTATAAAGATGTAACTTATAACAAGTACTTAAACAACACAAATTCAAGGAAAATAAATGCCTGATTGTACATGAATGTACAGTCCATTTAAATTCAACAACAAAAACTAACAGAGTAAAAATCCTGAAACTTTATAAGCCATTTAACAAATTTAATATGATTTACTCATAAACCACTGATTGTAATGGTCATGCAGTCATAATGAAGATTTTAATAAAACAATAAAATTGTCAATTAAAATATTACCATATACATGCACTTGTAGATAAACCACAGATGTACTTATACAAAGTAAGTTCAATTAATAATATTCAACAAAAAAAACTACAGTGACACTATTTAAGTGTTTTGTCTGAAGATATGCAAAGGATATACATGTACAGCATATATAATAAGCTCGCAAATTTTGTGTAACGATCTTCATTCAGAATAATAGGTCACAGAACTAGAGCTATTAGGCCAAGAAAAAAAAGACAACTTAAGAATATAAATTCATGAAGTAGGTGAAAAAGGAAAAATAAAAAAAACGACTATAATGTGGTTTTACAGAAATGGTACAAAGTACATTTGTACATACAAGTTATGAAAATATAGTTCATGACAATTATGGAAACTATGCTTTTCTATTTCTAAACAAGCCCCCCAAAAGCATCCTATTTATATTTAACCTATCAACTGTTTACTTGATGACAATGTAAAATATATAACTTTCACCATAACAGCATTTTTAATTCATCATCAGTTGAAACACCAACACCCAAATAAAATATAATCCTGTCACTACAGAAACATCAATCAAAAAACCATACTGTCTAAGTTTTTGCTCACCAAAGGCAAAAAAATTGTGTTTAGGGGAACCTAATCCTACCAAATAAAACCCTCCTGACGATTAACTTTTTTCTATTTCCAAAACGTTTGGTTGCTGTTCACTAATAAATAACCAAAGTCAGTAAAACGATTACACTCAAACACAAATAAAAAAACTTGATGCCTACTCTACTACGCTGATTTCAGATTGTTGCCCTAAATACACTTTTTTTCACCTGATGTATACTAGTTTTTTTTAATAAGTTAATCACAATAAGAAATTTATGAACAATATAAATTCAGCTATTTAGAAACAAAAATATGTTTTAAACCTGTGTCTTTTGTGTTTTACACCTGTTGTAAGCAGTATTTCTGTTATATAATGGTGGGCAGTAAACACAACCAGTTTTCCTGGATTTTGTACCAGTACTAACCAAGTTCTCCACAAGTAACTGCAAGCATCTGCATATTAATGATCAGAGGTGGAGGATGAAAGGCCTTAGGACATTATGACTTTAACTTAATCATCACTGACAACATGTGCCACACACAGGGTTCATGAAAATTAGTAAGATACAAACTATATTATACAGAATTTTGTCAAAGGGAAGTCAGTAATTTATAAAATACACCAATATCAGTCATTATATTCATATAAAATTCTTACAACATAGTTTCATTGATTGTATTAATTGAAAAATAAATACTGAACTATTATGAAAAAATAAACGTAATTTTGCAAAATTAATAATCTCTGTTTATCTTTATAAATATACGACATATAATTTTAATACATTGCAATAAAAAATCTAACCTGAAAGCTGAAATAGCCATAGAAATTGATAACACCAACAAACACAGTTTACAGTGCAAGATTAATAAAAACAGTTGAATTGAAATCAACTACTGACCCAGTTACGGTGACAAATTTCATACACTTAGATGTCGGACCAATTAAATTAGTTTGAATTTTAGAAGCTAGTTACACAAGCATTGACAAATTGGAACCTTAAGTTTCATGTTGCACATAAGGGTATGAGTCTCATTTCTTCACTATATTAACATAAACATAAGCCATGACTGAACAAGTATTTCCTCAAAATAAAAGCTGTATCAATAATTGACAATACTGCAGATGTCAAATATTAGATACAGCTTAAATAACAGGAGAATAATAAGTTTTCACCAAAACTTCACATCACATCCATAAGATCTTACAAAGACGAGGTTACAAATGATTCTTTAACTGAGAGTTACAAATAAGTGGGCCCTAGTTGAATCAGGATTCAAACTGCATTTTTATTTTTCAGCTGAAGGTAAGTCAGCATCTGTAGTTTTACATTCTTCACTGGTAGGTTCTGTAACACCGGAGTTTTCCATTTCACTTACGACATCAGAACGTTCTATATGCTCAAAGTCATCAGCAGTATCTTCATCGTCATTATCGGTAGTGGAAGAATCGACAAAGTCATTGCCGTCATTACATTCTTCGAGATTAAGAAATTTACGGATCTTCTCAGCAACTTGTTCATGTTCTCTGAAATTATTTACAACAGTGTTCAATGTTACTAAGAAGGGTAACTGTCAAATCAAGGTAAATAGTTGAATTGAAATGTGTTGTCATTTTCTTGACAAAACCTTGACATTAAAACCACCTCAGGAACCTAATAATTTGATCTCAATATTGATACTGATCTCATTATCAGGTAGAAAATAAAAGAAATATTGAAAAATTTACAGAGAACAAGCCATAGTAAGGTCTTAATATTGAGGTGGCTGCTAAGTTAGGTTTCACTGTAATTGTATTCTAGACCAAAGGGTCATTAAAGCTGTTTGATGTCACATACTAAGTTCCTAATTTGGTATGTGAATCTGGCCACAACAAAAAACACTGATGTTCACATAATAACATTTACATATCAATGAAGACAACCAAAACAAGAGGGCCATGGTGGCCCTGCATCGCTCACCAGAATTAATGTTAATTAACTTGTTACTAAAAAGGTAATAAAGATACCCTTGTGGGCAAATAATTGGGAACAATAATAAACTCGATAAAGGTAGTTTCTGAGAAGACCATTGTTGATGCCAGACACCGGAGCATCCACCCACCCATCCTAATAGCTCACCCTGAACCTTCTGTTCTGGTGAGCTAAAAAGAACATCCTAAAAATGAAGTGAGCAGCATTTCAACACTAAACATCAAAGTCATGTAAGTATGTTGGTAAAACAATTTGCAGCATACACTTTATTTACAGTCATCAAACATGAAAGATTTTGAATTTTTTAAAAAAAAATTGCCTACGACTAAGCAGTTTGTTGTGTCAGATAAAGTATGCACCCCCCCAAAAAAAAAACATTTTTAGATGGTTTACTGTTTGTCCTACATTTTAAGCAATTCAGATAGCTCCAATTTTCAAATGAACTTCTTTCTAACAAATGAAGACAGCTACTTTTTCAGAAAAGAATTTTCATCAAGATCAAAGTGATAGACAAGTCACAGAGCAGTAGGCCAACACTAAGTTGGTTAGAATTTATTTAGAAACTTCTTCAGATTTAAGTAACCATGTTTGCGTCACTATGCTCTGCTGGCTTGGGTCACTTAGTCACAAACAAATTTTCTAAGTAAACTATAACCTGTATTTAGACAGTAATGTAGAAAAATAGCTTAGAATTCATTCACAATACTAGATTCTTACCTTGAAGAACCAAAGGAGAAAGACTCTGTAATACCAATAGAAACACCGGTGGAAAATTTTATAACAACTTGATATGTATTACCGAAGAAATTCACTTTCTCTTCTTGTACCTTGGTTTCCATAACATCAGCTAACTGAGCAACAACTGTAAGAATTGTATACTGATAATAAATTTTAAATCTTGAAAATTAATAAAGAAATGTTTCAAAAATGTTAAAAGGTCTTCACAGTCAGTAAAAATCGGACCAATCTAACTTAAAATTTATGAGAACAAGTTTAACACAGTGTAGTTTATGATAAACAACTACTGCACCAACCTGACATTGTCTAGTATTTTATAAGCAGAAAAAGTCTCAGGTGTTAAAAGGTTATTACTTCTTTATAAACATTCATCAACAGACTGTATAGTCTAGGTTCTTCATCACCTGAAGCCAAAAAAATTGCAGGTTTAGGAGATGCTGACCCTACCTACAAAACCCCCCTTACCATAGACTTTTTTCTTTATGGTTACCATATAGTCATAAACAAGTACGCTACAGAACTAACCAATATCCTCTTTACGTAAGAAGATCATATCCCAGGCACTGACTCTTTTCAATCGTACTTCACCATCCTCCTTGTTGAAATCACATTCCTATAGTTAGAACATAACAAAATAAATTACTAGTCAGACAATGGATGGATTGAAAAAAAGGAAAAATGGGCCTATAGTTGGTTTTAAGTTTCCTCTGTCAATTTTTTGTTGATGGATCAGAGCTCAGGAACAACTTATCAAACAGCTTTGACACAGTGTATAAATTAAAAAAAAAACACTTGAGTATGATCTCATAGCTTTAATCTAAATCTTGTGTTTTCAATATTCTATGTCAATTACAATAAGATTTTAACCATTTTTAAGTAGCGTTCATTTCTAGGATTTATTTATATTACTAGTCAATTAATCAAGATATTCTTCTACCCTTATTAAAAATACAAATATGGGTCTGAAATCATTTGAGAACAAAAATGACATTGGAGCTTGGAAACTGATCTCAAGTTTATAACGTTAGGTCCTAGTCTCTCGGTACAGTATAGTAATATCAATCAGGTGTAGCAAGAGATGCGTGAATGCACTTAAAGCCTTATAATGAGATCATGCTAGAAAAATACACACTTTTGACTATAACAAAATAACTGAACATTGACATAAACTATAATCAGTTATGAGATAATATTTCCTTAATCATTCATACTGAAAAATTAAGCATAGCTACAATTATATTATTTCATTATGCATAGTGGTAGCAGATCTAGTTGAATAATGAATAAATTAACAGTATCAAAATTGACCATTGGAAAGTCATGAGAACCTTGGATGAATTTAGTTCACTACATGCAACAAATGAAGAGATAAAATGATAATGATCCACTTTTGATTAAAAAGGTCAAAGTTTATACCCCACCTCAAGAGGGATAAAATTGTATAGTCACAGTTTCAAATTAAGGTACAAGCAAGTCATTGAGAAACTGATAAGTGGTAAATGGTAAAAGAGCAGAGACAACTTACAGAAAACCAATGTAAATAAATTTGATTTAAACAATAACAAAAATGACACGATGGTAAGTATATCTAGAATACAACACAACACTAACATATGAAGTAAAACAAAAATAATTTAAACACAACATTATACTAAATATTCCATACATGGAAATTAAATAAGCATTTCATAAGTATACAATTTGTATCCTACCTCCCAGTCATCAATACATGATACACCAATTAAACAACCCAATACAACATACAATGCCTTCAGCCATAATGGATCTGAAATTAGATATAAAAAGAAAATACATAAATGATATACAGAACCATATCAATGGTTAAGTTCTAAGGCAAAATAAGTGAAAATACATGTGCTATTTAAGGTACCAACAGTGAAACCTCAGTTAGTAATAACCTCAATTTTAAGACCACATGGCTATGAAAACCACAAATTTCAGACAGATTTTCAGTATTTGGTCTTCTAGAATATTTCAAATTGACAATGAGACAACCTCAATATAAAGACCAATTTGTTTGTACTCAAAGATGTCTGTAATATCATGATAAGTTTGCACTAGGTTTTACAGTATTCTCATTAGCATCAAAGTATATGTTTAGTTGACAGGAGTGCAGAATTCTAATAAAACAAAAGCTGTAAAAGATATCTAAATTTTCAGTCCACATGAAAAAAAAATCAATAATTATTTTATATTTTATCAAAACATTTAAAAAGAAACTAAAAAAGTATAAAATTCATACCATTGCCATAATAAGCAATTCCTAAACCAACAGAACTACATCCTGAAAATAAGGAAGTTTACACTAGTAATATTAACAACAATATGCTTTACACCTTGGTAGAACCACCAACATTCCGTACTCCAGCCTGGGTTAAATTCAAACTCACAGCAGTGAGGGGCTAGTGATTGCAAGTCAGAGACTATACTTCAGCTATTGAAATTGGAAGTTCAAAATTGTACAATTCTATTATTAATTCATTTCTTCATTATCATTGTTAACCTAACAAGTCTTCTTTTCTGAACCAGTTTTAACAATTTTTCTAACTAGCAACATCTTCAAGCGATTGATCATCTCTGGATGACATATTGTCTTACATACAATATCTTTAAGTTAAACCAAATTGTCACACAAATGGTTCAAACACATAAACCCAGGTCTATATACCTAACACCCTACCTCGAGCTAATTGCTTATTTTATCGTACACTTGGTGTAAAAATGAACGTTTTGAGCTTGTCTAAGGCAAAAGACTTAGTGTCCTTAAGTCTCTCAATGAAATAAAATTTATGGTCCTTCGTGCCTCAAGTGTCATGAGTAAATTAATTCTACAAAAAGTTCAGTGAAGAATTGGTAAGGGAAATAGCAAGAGAATTTCACAGTTTTTTACTTTTCTAGTTTATAGTGCCTTTTATCACCCAACATTCACATCATAAATTGTTTGTAGAGAGACTGATCACTGTGTAAGAACATATTTCATAGTTACCGACAAGTATTGCCCATGAATTCAATGTTGGTTGTCTGGTGAGACATAATCTCTCATCACTCTCTTCTTTAACAGTAACATACACCATGTCTGTAAATGTAATCAGCAACTCAACTTTAATGATAATAGCTAACACAGTCGACTGCCACATCAAGTATTATCATCATCATCATCATCAAATAATGTTGATATACTATTATGAGATTCACAATTGTTAAAATTGTGAACCATAAAAAACAGAATATCATGTGCAGTCCAAAGCCCAACTGGCCCAAAGCCCGGGCGAGTAAATTTCTATTTGGGCAAGTGAACTTCCTCAAAATCATCATTCAGACTAGTGGTAAGTTGGTTAATTTCAGTAGCCCATATAGGTTGAGTAAGTGCTTTGAAAAATTAGTTCATAGACTGCATATAAGTAGCTGTCAGGGTACAATGACTTTCTGATGGTTTTTTGAGGGGTCAAAATGGACGGACTTTATTCAAAAGGGCAAGGTGTACATCAAAGTCAGATTTTTCTTCTTTATTCTGCAGCTAAATGGAAATCTATCACTCTACCTTTGAATGACAAAATATTCTGCCTGGTTAAGTTGTAATTTAGGTTATCATGACATGAAAAATCTCACTGACATAAAATTAATTATTCATGCAAACAGCAGTATACAGCAAGAAATTAAAACCTCTAAGCTATAGTTAACTGTTTATAAGACTTGAGCAAAACAGTGTGAAAAGAGTCATATATATTGAAGAGAAAATTTTCGCAGAAGAGATTTTTTGTATTGATCCAGTCATAAACTGACAAGATCGACCAAGTAAAAGGAAATATGCAAACCAGAAATGCTTCTCCACTTTAATGGCAAATCTTACAGCTAACACGATATATTTCAACTGTGCATTTTGGAATCGGCCAATAATATATCTGCCATTGTTTGCATTCCTTGATCAGTAATTAATTTGTCTAACAACTAAAAAATCATAATATTGACAAGTTAAAAATAGAACGTTTCTGGGTCAACGAAAAAAAAACGCGCAGTTACGCAAAGTTGCGACAATTAATGGAAACAGATGTAGCAAATGTAGAGTAACAAATGACACTCGAGAGTTTTAAAAAAATACCTGCAGTCAATCAGATAAAGACGCTCAATGAACAAAATTATGATTCCTCCTTCTATGTTTACATCTGTCAAAATTTTCAGCTCTCCACAGATGAAGGTAACTGCGGTCGATCACCGGAAATAGTCATGTTAGTAAATAAATAAATACCTCATAAAAGCCTCAAATTACTTGCAGGTTACTGATAAAACAAGGTCGTGTCAGTGTTTCAGATACATGCGAATAAAAGACATTCTTGCAACAAATTCAGCAAACGGTTAGCGAGTGTATTTGCTATGCACGTGTTCATTTCATTAGGAGGTAAAATAATGTCCGTTTTGGGGCGCTGTCTCGATGCATTGATGCATGGCGACTTGCTAAACTTGTCGGGCTGTCGTCAGACCTATGCATTTGCCAATTATTGAAGCAATAACAGTGTACCGTGCATCATCTATACAATTGTTTATATTCGTTTAATATGCATCTAGCGGTTGTTTCATTAGATAATTGACATTTTTGTGTAATTAGTCCAACTAATTAGACAGTTGTGATGCCGAGACAATTTTTATTTTGCCCTTAACTGAGGATTGCATGTCCAAATTTATTTATGAAACTGGTCAACCAAAATGCCAAATTAGAAAGGTTTCAAGCATATATGTCCATTTTGGTACTGACCGAACACTTGCTACTTGTTAAACCAACTTGTTTTTGGTCTGAACAACCCTAGTTTGGTTTATGAATACAAATTGTATAATATGTCGCTCTACCCATGTAATTGAATAATACAGCTTATTCTTAAAGGCCTTGAAGTAAATGTGAATTATTTATTTGCAGGGTTATATTACCATCAAAATTATGTCTGTGATAAGCGGTCATAAGTAAGTTAATTTGTAATTCACTGTTTAATCCACAAATATTTTTAGTAGGAGTATTTTTTCCCTCCGTTTCCAATGCAATTTCATCTGTAAATATTATTCATTACTTGAAAAAATAGGCATTGTTTTCTTGTAATGAAATTGACAGGTATTGTTGTAAATCAGTTTCACATCTGCTCATGAAGTAATATCATTCTTCCTTGTGTTTTAAAAACAGAAAATCAATTTGTCATTATGTGTAATATCCATCTGAATCTAAGGACTTTAATTCTTGGTTATACTTTTCAGTAAACTCATTTTGACAATGTTGTATGTTTATAGGTTGGTGCATTTGGATCTTAAGGGTGCTGCACCAAGATTAGATTACCTTGAAGTGGTGAGAAACAAGTTATTGTTTGTTCGAAATAACTATGAATGGAGAACAACTCATTGAATAAGATTTCTCCATTACTATGAATTGCAACAAAATATTGTTATTTAATGATATGTTGTAAAATTATCAGTATGAAAGTTGTTGATTATTATCATCTTTTACCAAGTTCCACCACAACTTCATGTTGCTATGGCAATATGCTCCTGGATATGATAGTATGGGGTAATATTAATTTGTCTGCGAAAAATTCTACTGCGCCTGTACAATCCAGCCACAGTTACTGGCTAATAGCCTAGACAATAATGACAAACAATGATAAACCCGTATTTTATAAAAAAACTTGTTTATTAGTCGGTATAAATCATGTGTAGCATTTTTGATGAAAACAGGATAAATATATGTCATTGTTAAATACAGTAAAGCCTCAATAGTAAGACCATAATATGACCAAATAAATCTATTATTATCAAGTTGAAATCTATAAGAAATAGAAGTGATGCTGTGTCAATTTAAGTGAAACATTTTAATGAGGTGGTCTTGATATTGAGACAGTTGCTAATTGAGTTTTTACTGTATACATATTTTAGTTGTTTCCTCTGCTGAAGAAGTTTGGTGCTACAGGTTTATTGGTTGAGTATGAAGACATGTTTCCTTATTCTGGACAGCTTGAAGAGCTGTCTCAACCATATGCATACAGGTAGTTCTATAATTGTCTTATTTCTTTATTTGCAAAACTTTATTTTTTTTCATTGGGGTTTTAACGTCACCCCAGCAGCAAGTCATTGATGACTTATCCAGGCTTAACAGTTAGGGAAAACCTCAGGTGTACTCCTGTGTTGAACCACTGACTTTCCATTATCTATCAAGACAGCTTCCTCACATGTACAATTTTGATTTTAGTTATATTCAAAAACTCATTGGTGAAGGGCTAGTAATTTCTACCTAGAGACCATAACCACTTGACATGGAAGCCTCTACTCTTTATCTTTAATAATTTCCTGAATATCTAAGCTTGACTTTAATTTTACTAAGTAAAGATGTATGGTGTCTAAACTTAAGATAAGTATAGTTTATGGCCACTGTATCTTGTTGTTTGACAAGTTTGCTGTTAATGTCATTTCTTTCTTATTTGCTTAACAAAATATTTATTTTACAAGAACTGTGCATTTCAGTAAAGATGATATTGCAACCATCCTACAACTTGCTCAGGACTATGGCTTTCTAATTATTCCTTTAGTACAAACATTTGGACATTTTGAGGTAAGTGCTGTGTGACAATACGTGGGAATATAATCTTGTTATATCGTTATATTTTTGTGTACAGTAAGACATAGTTAATGTGAACTCTGATGTGAAAAATTGGAAGTATTGATGAGGCTTATACATTGAAAAAAATCTCACCATTACAGCTTAACCTGATGATGTCAGAAATTGTTGCAAGATTTATATTTAATGTTTTTTTTTTAAGTTTGTCCTGAAGCATGAAAAATTCCAAAGTTTGTGTGAGTTGCCAGGATACCCATCAGCCTTATGTCCATCTAATCCAGGTAATTGCAGAATATTTCATGATCAATGTCAAGGGCATTATTTTCTCAGATTTTTAATAAATTTGTCCTCGTTAATACAATTCATGTACAGGTCATATAAACTTTAAGTTGTTATTATTATGTTTGTATAGTGAGTCAAGATTTTTGTGTTGTTTTTTGTTTTTAAAAAGGGGGAGGGTGTTTATTGTTGGGGATAATCAGTACATTTGTAAATCTTTGTACAAATTTTCAATTGTAGATGCGTAGTTAAGCTTAAAAGATGGATTGACTATTAAAATAAGCTTTACTGCAACATGTAGGATAGAACTAGTGTCATCTATGACTCATACTTTACCTTCAGACATTGTTAGCTACTTGGGTAGTTTACAAAGCAGCAGAGTAAGACCACAAAACTAATCTCATACTTAAACTTTTGATGAGTCTGAGTTAATTATGATTATTCAATAATGGAATTGGTCACATTTTTTTCTGTCAGTATAATTGATCAGAATATGTATTTTAAATTTTGAACAGTGAAACCTTTTCAAACGAAAAAGATATAGATTAGAGTGAGGAAAGTGCTCTCATGTTTTATTACCTTGGGGTTAACATCTGTTTAGCACTGAGCACAAGGTTATAAAACTTGACATCAGCTCAATTCTCATTTTTTTTCTCATCCTATTGCTGATCAATATATTTGTAATTAATAAGTTATAATAAACATTTTGATCTATTGGATTATATACACAACTCTATTTGAAATGAGGTAAAATCTTATTATAATTAATTAAAAATTTTGAAAATAATTTTAGATACGAGCATAACTTAAATGCTATTGATAAAAGATGCTTTGTCCATAACAAATAAAACCAAGTGTTAACAGTTTTACTGTATTGACATAAACTATTTCATGTATTCATATTGTAGATTCATTGACAGCTGTTAGTATGATGATAGACCAAGTATTGGCGTTACATCCATCTGTACAACATTTCCATATTGGTGGTGATGAGGTTTGTATCTACTCTAGAATACATTATTTCAAAAATAAAAAAAAAAATCTCTTTTTTGTGTATTCTTTTACTTTTTGGTGCAATCTAAGGTTGGAAAGAAAATTAAGTTGAATTTTATTTACATGAAGTGCATTATTTTTGCGTTTTTAATATTTTACAGTAATTTATATATGGTTATGGCACTTTTCAAACTGTATTCTGTATACAAGTATATAGCCAATATACACTGCTCAATTTTTATAATTGGTCAATAAAATAAGTGATAGTCATGTTCACAAAATATTCAGAATCGACCAAGTTGACCGATTATAAAAGTTGAGCAGTGTACATACTGGTCTGATATAGGTTTAGACTAAAAAGAGAATTTTGCTGAGAGACTGATGTCAAGATAAAAACCTCCACGTCAGGTTGTAAAATCTCTGCCTTATTTTGTAAGATATGTATTTATTTTGCAGGTTTATCATCTGGGTGTTTGTGAGAGATGTAAGTTATGTATTTATTTTGCAGGTTTATCATCTGGGTGTTTGTGAGAGATGTAAGATATGTATTTATTTTGCAGGTTTATCATCTGGGTGTTTGTGAGAGATGTAAGATATGTATTTATTTTGCAGGTTTATCATCTGGGTGTTTGTGAGAGATGTAAGAAGAAAATGATGATGGAGAATCTTTCAGTACCACAGTTGTTCTTCGCACATATCAGATCTGTATGTCTATATATAAAACAGAAATATCCTCACCTCACAGTTATCATGTGGGATGATATGCTTAGATTTCTAGAGTTACCTGTATTAGCAGGTATGTGTGAATTATAGCTTATTTAGTATTATGGGTTTTTTGTGTATTGGTTGAATGACAAATCAATTAATTGTCATAAAACTATTCTTCTCATATTTGTTTGTTTTTATGTGACATATTGTCACTGGTGTTTATATCCATTTTTCAACAATTTTTCAGTTATATACATGTGTATGGTGGCTGGTTCACCTAACCAGTTTTCCTGGACTGTATACTGACTAGTACTTACTTACCCCTCCACAAGGAGCTGGCAACATATGGAGGAAAATCAACATTTTTGTCCAATCTTCTTAGAAGGGTATGACCTGCCACAACCTGGATTTGAACCTGGATCTCTGGGTTACTAGTTCAGTGCACTAACCACTAGGCCACAGTCATGGATCTTCTCTTAAACTGTTTTTGTATTCTCTACTTCTTCCTGTGCTTTTGAAGTAACTTTCCCAGCAACTATGCTGATAACTTCATTTATATCATACTTCACTAGCATACTTCTCTTTGCTCTCACTAACTGATGTGTATAAACAACGCAAATATCAAAGGTTGATGATGTAATTTACCATATATATTGCAGAATCTGGTTTGGGTAATCTTGTTGAAATAATGGTGTGGCATTATCTCCCAAACTTCTTACTGCCACCTGGTGAGTATTTATGTTACCATGGCAACAAAACATTTTAAAATGTTAAAATTTAGGTTGCGGATACATATGTTTGTTTGTTTTGTTTTTATGTGACTTATTGTCACTGGGATTTAATGCTGTTTTTCAACAATTTTTCAGTTATATACGGTGACCAGTTCACCTAACCAGTTTTCCTGGACTGTATACTAACCAGTACTAACTTACCCTTCCACAAGGAGCCGGCAACTTCTCCACATGTGGAGAAAAATAAACATTTTTGTCAAATTTTCATAGAAGGGTATGACCTCCGGCGATTGGGATTTGAACCTGGATCTCTGGGTTACAAGTCCAGTGCACTAACCACTGGACCACAGCTAGGATACATATGTATAGGGTTATCACTGATAATTCTGTTGGAATTAATATCTGGAATATTTGAATTTTTTAAAAGATCCAAACATAGTTTCTTTTTATTCATTTTCTTGGTGTCATTCAGGTTAAACATATTGATATATATAAGAACAAGCCATTTATACATAGGCAATATATAGGACCTACTATTATACCACAGCAGAAGAAGTTTTACTGGTATCAACCTGGTTGGTTGGTTGGTCAGGTCAGTCGGTCGGTCGGTCCCCATTTTGCGGGGGTATTTAATCACAATTAAAGGAGAGTTTTATGTAAATCAGCTGCCTTTAATCAAGTGATTAATAGTACTTTGTCATTTCAAACAGTACAACGTGCTTATGTTAAGTAATGAATATTTTGTTTTTATAATTCTAAATAATATATTTTTAATCTCTGGCTTTCATATTTCAGACATTTGGGATCGTCTTTGTAAAGTTTTCCCCAACATCTGGGTAGCGAGTGCCTTTAAGGGAGCTACAGGGGCCTGCGTGTATGCTACTAATGTCATGTATCATGTTGACAACCATCTGACATGGTTAGGAGTGATTGACAGGATTAAATCTAAGTTTGAAAACATTCGTGGAATTGCAATAACAGGATGGCAAAGGTAGGTAACTATGACAATTAATCAGTATGATTGGTAGAGTTTACATATGTGAGGTTGTTTTACTTTTTTGAATGCAGTTGATGAATGTTGTAAACTGTTATCTCTAAAAGTGAAAGAGCCGTAACTACATTTTAGAACTCGTGGTTCAACCTTTTGCATTATGTTGTAAATATTTATTCTATTTCATGGAAAAAAAATGAAGTAATAAAATGTGTCTAAACTAACTTAAGTGTACTAGAAAATGTGTTTGAATGTGATGCTAAGAATATCTTTTTCTGTGTCATATATTTCAGATATGATCATTACGCTATCTTATGTGAATTGCTACCACAGGCTTTACCATCTCTTGCTATTTGTCTCGCAGTTATCAATAGAGGTAACCTCCCTCTTGTAGTATACTGTAATAGTTCAATGAGTGAAATATCATTTGTTTGTATCCTCCTGTATGAATATTACCATTTAATTAGTCCATACTGTTTTTTAGCTCATCTGTTTTGAAGAAATTGTCCAACTGTTTATGATCGCTGCCTTGTCATTGTCATGCAAAAACTTTAATGTAGACCATTACTTAAACACTTTTAAAGATATCAAAACGACACTAGGAATACTTGATTATCATGACAAGCAGCAGTTGCAAGATGGGGGCATTATTCTGAAAGCTGCATTTTTGGAGTTACCCCCCTTTTTAATGTAGAATTTTGGTCAAAATCACTTATTGAATAGAATGATTTAAAACAGACGAGCCATTGGTGATGCTCTGCGGAGCTCTAGTTTATCTTTGAGTTTGCCTGTTTAGCTCAAAATGTTGAGTGTTAGGTTAATGAACCAGGGGTCTTAAGTTTGAAATCTCGGCACAGCACACGTTCTATAACACATGTGTGGAAGCTGTTCAGCTAGCGTACAGAAGGTCGGTGGTTCTAAACAGGCCCGGGGATCATCCTCCACCATTAAAGCTTAAATAATCACCAGATGACCCTTGCTGTTGGTGGGATGGTAAATACCTGTAAAAAAATAATTGTCTCTATTACAGGTACATTCACAGCTGACATACATGTTGCAGTGACTCAGTTACTTAAATTTCAAACACAAATCCCTCTCAATCCATTTAATTGGTAAATATTATTTCATTTTCTCTTGGTTGATAAAAGCTTGATTTGTTCTTCATTTAAGTATGATTTTCATTACCTGTATGGTAAGTTTTATTATGAAACTCGCCATTTTTAGAATGGAAACTATGTGATGAAATTGGTATAGCCTTATGGAGAAAACTTTTGAACTAAAGGTCATGGGTTCAAATTAGAGGCAGGGATTTTGTTCTGGGTCAAAGGTTATCAAACTTGAGATCAGTGTCACAGCTCAAATCTAAATTTTGATCTTGGCTTACATCCTATTGAAATATTTGTTGGCCATATATATTCATAATACTGGTTGAAAAGTAATACAATAAAATCTTAGTTAAATTGAGATTGTAGTAATTGTAAAATTGAGATTTGAGCTCAGAAACTGATCTCAAATTTTGTATCCTTGAACCCTGATCTTCTCCAAGCTTACATAGGATTAAATGCTGTACAATCTACAAGTCAATGAATCAACTTAATACAATTTCACTATATGCTAGGTTCACGATAGATTCTGGCTGTTGGTAATAATATTTGTTCTCAAAATGTTATGAATGTTCAAATGTGATCTGTGCACAAATTTTATCAGAATTAGGAGATAAGTAAACCTCACTTAGCAACCACCTCCACAGTAAAACCACCTTATTATAACAACCAATTCTTCTTGAACCAGTTTTCAATATTTCTCCAATATTTCTACTTGATAATAAGACCACACCAATATCAAGGTCAGTATTGGTTCCATAGGGTGGTCTTGTTATTGAGGTATTACTGTGTGTGTACTGATTTCTTTCATATCAAGCAAAGACATTCCAGTGTGTGATTTCCCAGGATCAGATATATACATATACACAACAGAAATGTTAAGACTAGAGGCTGTGTATGAAGATTTCTTACACAGTGAAGGGTAAATATTTTGGTAATATATTTGTAATTTGAAGGGTAAAAAACTTTGTTTTGATTTTATCTGACTTATTTTTCAACAGTTTTTCAGTTATACATGTGAATGGCAACTGGTTCACCTAACCAGTTTTCCTGGACTGTATACTATCCAGTACTAACTTACCCTTCCACAAGGAGCCGACAATTTATCCACATATGGAGGAAAATGGACATTTTGTCAAATTTTCATAGAAGGACATGACCTGCTGCGACCGGGATTCGAACCCTGATCTCCGAGTTACAATTCCAGTGCATATACTGTATCACTTTATTATGACAAAACTGCACTTGTTGGGAAATGAATAATTGATGTTTGACTGACAAGCTCAATGTTGATTTGTGCATTAGATAAGCTAGTGCACATTTGTAAATTTGATTTAACTGTCTTGAGCAAATGTCTTTTATTGATTTTAATGACAAGCAATTTCTCTTTTTTCTTCAATTTTCGTATGTAAGATGGTGGTGCTACCTTCTTAACTTATGATATGCTTATACACAAGTATGGATTTATCAAATTGTTAAGTAAACATTAAATTTGATTTCAACTCGCCCAACTGTGAACTTAGTTTGTGCATGATGTAAAAATGTAAAATTCAAGGGCTTGTTTCAAAGGCATGCTATGTCAAAGACACTTTTTTTGTATGCAAAAGAAATATGTTACATGTATATCCTACTGTTTGTTCGGGAGATCTTTTGCCAGGTTTTAAAGCCGATTGTCTGAAAGGTATTCTGTTTGTAAGATCTTTAAGTTTACTAAGTACTATCCTAGCTAACAGATGTCTATGAAACCAGCCCCTGAACCTCTTATAGCTCACTAGTATATTCATGGTATTATCTTGTATTGCTATATCAGTATTCTAATACTTTACATAAATTCCAGGAGATTATCATGGATGAACGAGTATCATTTACGTCGAAACTTCACCAATCCTATGCATCTGGAAGCCTTACTTGGCCAAGCTCTCAAGTAAATACAGTATTTTCTGTGGTTACATTTGTGTATTATGCAGACATTTTCTATTAATTATTTTGTACTCATAATACAGTATAACTCCTGAAAACTGGACCCTTTCTGGACTGGGCTGAGTCTGGTTTTCTGAAAATTCTGGTTTTCAGAGAAAATTTGATTATAAAGGAGAGAAAAAATGGGACTTGAAAAATTGTCTGATTTTCAGAGAATACCAGTTTTCAGGGAGTCCATTTTTCAGAGATAAAATTTTATAAATGTGCTTATTTTGTTGAACAGTAGAACACAGTTATAGTGAAATCCTGAGAACAAGAATAATTACTTCAATTTAGCGGAAAGATATTTCACTTTATCCATGACAATGAAATGAAGAACAGTGTATATGGGAAAAATATATGTACTTCACTGTAATTAGTTCTTCACTATATCTGACTTTACAATAACCGTGTGTACTGTGTCTGCTAATGACGTAGATACTGGTTTATCATCCTACTATTTGCAAATTACCCATAACTGCAGCATCTGAAATACACTACAAATTTTCTTTCAGGTTGTTGTTTTTTGTCAAACTTTGAAAAATATTAAAACAGTAAAATGTGTATTGGAAAAATGCCTTAGAAATACTTTACAGTAAAACTTCGTTATTACGAGCATCGATATCACGAGCTCTAGGCTTATCTCGAGGAGATCTTGAAGTCCCGTCATTTTTTGTTCTTAGTTGTATATAAATTTCCATGTTTATTACGAGCATCGTTATCTCGTTATCTCGAGCACAAATCATGGTCCTTTGACTTATTTTTAAGCGTTAATTACCTCGATTACCTCGAGGGGTGTCATTTTGGATATCGTTCGCACCTGCGCGCCGGCGATCGCCGTGTTTTCTACACATCGTTAAAGTTACGCAACAAAAGAGCAAATCTCAATCGAGTACTTTGTTTTTCACACGTCGTTAAAGCTACACAATAGAAGAACGAATCTTAATCGGGTACTTTGTATTTCACATGTTGTGACATAAAATGACAATGAAACATGTACATGTATTTGTTTGTTGTAAGTTTGCAGTAAAATTTTTAAGATCAAAGACTAATGTTATAAAAGTTAATAATTATTGAGACTTTAATCACGAGACATTAATTATGAGAACTTAATGACAAGTTTGAGAAGCAGATACTAATAAAAACAGAGACAAATCTTTTATTAGCATGCTTCATGCAACCACTTACTGCTACAGACGTACATAACACACGTATCTTTCACGATGTGTCACTATGACGTTTCACCGCATGTCAGTGACACGATATTCGGACATGACATTGTACAATTGAAAACCCGAAAAAATCGTGGATAAAATACTTAGAAAAAATGATCAATATATATTTCAGCAATCAACTATCATGTTTATTCACCTTAGACATCATAGAGAACAATTTACGTAAGCATTTCGTATTATTATCGTAAACACGCCCATTTATGCCCATGATGCACAGTTTATTTTCAGTCAACAAACAAAAACCTCGTTATTACGAGCACTCGGTTTATCTCGAGCATTTCGTCTGTTCCGATGACTCCTCGAGATAACGAAGTTTTACTGTATTTTGATACTTACTGTCACCGGGCAGTGTGGATGTGATGGTTATTTATACTTTTTCTTGTTTGTTATGTCTGTACTGGTCATGTACAGTATTATTTTGTCATTTGTTAACACATGTATGTTCCGCTTGCACATAACTATTCACATGTCAGTCAGAGAAGACATGTCCATTTTGTAGAGTGCTGTTTCATTATTTTCTGCACTTGTGCTTTTGCAGGCCTTATAACCCATTTACATTTTCTGAATGGTTTAGAACCAGTCTAAGACATGGCGTTATTTCGCTTTTTGTAGTGAGATATTTGTTGTAGAAAATAAATAATTACAAAAAAAATTCTTTCAGGTTGCTTGGAGACTTGAAACATTTAAGAGCCAAATTTGAAAAATCCCTGAAGACAATATATTTCCCAGACACAGTCGCTGAGTGGTGTGGTGTTTATCTTAATCCAAAAATTGAAAAAATTACAGACATTGTGGAACTTGCGAGAAATCAAGAGAGAAGACCATGATTGGTTACACTTTTTTTTTGTTGTCGTCTGCTTTTAGCAATGTGGAATGTCTTTTATGAGCATATGGTTGTAAGATGACATTAAGGCAATCTTAACAAACACCCACTTGTCTGAAGTATGGATGAAGTGAAATTAGTTTTTTAAAGCTTCTGAAGTTAATAGAATTCTTCTATTAGATTGCAGAAGGAGTTTATTCAGAAATGAATTTTTCTTGGCTGATTGGCAAGTGTTGCAAGGAGGTCACAATGATTGTGACAGGCAATAGAATACTGTCATCTACTGTGAACTTTGTCCTATTAGTGTTTGGTGTATTATAAGCTATTGTCAAAGCAAGTTTCGCTATATAATACCGTGCTGTTTGATGTCGATAGTACAAGAAGTGAAAGTGACAAATGGGTTAAACTAACACTTTCAAATTTAGAAAAATTATGATGCTAGAATATGCAGTAAAACCTAACATATCACGACCACCTGGTTATAGTGACCACTTATTTTTGGAGTGGCTTTCTAAAACTCCCCTCCTATTTGATAATGAGATCACCTCATTATGAGGACCATTTTTTGCGGGTCCTGAAGGTGGTCTCATTATCAAGGTTTTACTGTATAAACGATTGTACAGTTTTAGTACTGATAGTACAGTATTCTTAAGTGCTGTGTTCATGGTTATTTTAAGCTTATTGGTCTATTTTTGATGGCCTCAGGTAGGCCGTTCATGAGACACGACATTGGACTCTTTATCCTCCAATGTTCTGAAAAAAAGGACTTCCCCTTAATTTTCCCTAAAGGATATTTTCTTCCATTTTTATTGCTTTGAATTGGGAAGCATAGCTGAAAGAATATGGTGTATAATAGATATGCTTATTTGTATAAATTAAATGTACATCTGAGACACATTGTCTGGCTAACTTTTCTCTAAGTTAAGATATAAGCTCTTGAAAATTAATACAAGATTGCAGTTGGGGTCATGGACCCAAGGCCTAATTTAGATAATTATGTCTCTAATGAGTACTAAATTGATATGCAGTAAGACCCTGTTAAGATATTAAGACAGATTCATTATAAAGACAAGTTTATAACTGTTACATATAGCTGTTTAAACTGTATTTTTTTATTTCAAGTATAATGAAAGATTGCAATTAATGTCTGTGAACCAAGGGTCTGATTTTGATATGCTTATATTTATGATATTTTAATTTTATTTATCTATAACATTCTCATCATGAGATCTTGTAATTGATCTCAAAATAACATACAGTGAGAACCTGGTAAAAGAACAGATATTAAGACCAACTCATTATAAAGACAACTTATTTTCGAACTGATTTTCTATAATTTTCTTTATTTCAACTTACTATTGAGACTCACTATATTAATTATTTTTTCTCCTGACCCAAAGGTGATTGTAATGTCAAGATTTTCTGTATTGATTCATGTCACTTGAGCTCTGCTTGTACACTGTATTCATTTAAATGATTATATTTTAATGTTAATGTAATTACCATGTGATTGATGTATGTGAGATTATAGTTTCATACAATTACAATGATTTTCAATACTTACCATTATATGTGGTAATTCTCATGTTTAAGTCTTTCTGACATGTGCGGTAATTGGATAATTCTAAGATAATTTCAAGATAATTCTAGGATAATTCTATGATAATTTTAAGATAATTTTTGGAAATTTAATGGATATGATTTATAACTTGCAGGATAATGTTAAGATAATTTTTAGCATAATTTATGATATAATTAAGTCTTTAGCCATCAGAGATAAAGTCATCATCATTTTTAAGATTGATTGCATATTTTTCTAATGCCATTAATAATTGGGTTTATGTAAGATATGTTTTGTTATTTTTCTGATTTGATTTCTTATTGTTTTTTTAAATTAGTTATGTTTGTTGACATTTTTGTTCCGTATTTTTGTTCTGTATCTTTGTTCTGTATTTTTGTTATGTTTTTCTTGGAAAGATGTGAACTAATGAACAGTTTTGCAGGGTTTGATGGTCGAGTGGTTATGGTCTCTGACTAGAAATCACTGACCCTTCACCCCTGTGAGTTCAAATCCCACCAAGGACCAGAAAAAAATTCACATGTAAGGAAGCTGTCCAGCTGGCTCGTGTAAGATTGGTCGTTCTACCCAGTTGTATGCCTTAAGCTGGAAAAGTCACCAAATTGCCCTAGCTGTTGGTGCAATATTATACCCCAGTGAAAAATTTGAATATTTCAAAATAAACTGTGAAATCGTAAATTTCAGGAATTTACTATTTGGAAACCATGGATGTCCTTTTTGTGAAAATATATCTGCCAAATGTCAAAAAGAATGTTGAGTCAATAACTTTTCTGATTTGGTGTTTCTAAATGAAAAAAAAACATGATCTTTGCTGACATTATCTGTTATCTTGAGTTGATTTCCATTCTGTAGGTAAGCAGGTGTTCTTATGTTCAGAAAATAAAGTAATGCATGATAAATTAATAGAAATATTAAACAATGCAAGTTATAGTATGTTTCAAGTTGTTGTGAAAGATTATTGTTATGAATTCTTGTTTTCATATTTTGTATTTCATGCCAATTTTGATGTGTTCAATGTTACCATGACGATGTTAGTAATTTTCATTAATTCTCCAGGGTCTGGAATATCCATATCTTCTTCACCCAGATTAGATCTTTATGTTTTATGTTTGATACTGTGTTACATTGATATGCCTGGTCTATCTATGACATGCTATTTCAATCTTAAAGTTTATACCCCCCGCAGACAAAGTTTCTAGGGGTATACTATTCAAGCAATATTTTAAAACTGAATCAACTCTTAGTGTTATCTTCTTTTAAGCAATTATTTGAATTCACACATTTTCTTATCAATGAACAGCAAGGACTACATTTTCAGTCGGCTGTTAGATTTTCCTCCTCTGTATAAAAACTAGTCTGTGATGTCAACAGCCATTACAACCACTAGGTTATAGTTGTGTTATTGAAATGGAACAACTGTTTTTATCATAGATATCATGTAAAGATTGATTTCTGATGTTTGTATCGGCAATTATATGGATTATACATTTTTCTGAAATGAACAGATTTATCATGGAACATGTTTCTTTCCATGGTAACTTGCAATCATGAACAGATCTCTTCTTGCTAAAACATGATAATGGTGTAGATAGCTAATTATGTAAAGACTTTTTTACATATCTGTGGTCTGCTGTAGATAGTTGTGGCTCAGTCAGTAATGCATGATGCAACATTTACAGATATTGTTGATTAAAGATTACAGTTGTTGCATATTAGTAAATATTGAAATGAATTCTGCATTGTTATGTTTTTAATTTCGTTTATTTTCAACCATGTTTTTTTTATCAAGTTCATTGCCATTTTCAACAATATTTTCAGTTATTTACATCGGCCAGTTCACCTAACCAATTTTAACCAGTATTAACTTACCCTTCTACAAGGAACTGGTAAGTTCTCCACATATGGAGGAAAATTGACATTTTTGTCAGATTTTCGTAAAAGGGTATGACCTGCCATGATTGGGATTTGAACCCGGATTGCCGAGTTACAAGTCTAGCACATAAAACACTGAACCATGACCTCACAAGTCATGTTCTGTTTTAGAATACAGCCATGATCAACACAATAACATGGTCTAGTCTTACATTTTTTTTAAATAACTTCTCATTGTTATCTTTATCATTTTGATGCGCGCAACATGACCTTTAGTTGTTGATGTGCCATAAAACACCATTAAAAAAACAAACATTTGAAGATCAGAAAATTGCACAAAAAAAGCATTTTCTACCATTTTATTTGAAAAAAGAAGAACACAAGATAGATATAAGATTGGCAATGTTTATTACAAAAATATTGCATATAAAAACTGTAAGGTACATCTGAATGAGACTTCAACAAAATCCAGGCATAAAACATTTTGGATTTATTGACTTAACAGTCGTGAAATTTTACAAAGAACTCTTCACAATAAAAATACTTACATTATGCCTCGTCATTGTTCATATTGTGACAAGAAAGATCAGTGTTACAAAATTTAGACAAATAGTAGACATATTTATCAGACATATATTAAAGTATTTTTGAATGGCCATAAATTGACTTAGTAGACAAATGAATACCGGTACTGATTATTTATGAATAAATGTCAATTTCTTTCTGTGAGTATATAACAGGTTTTTCTTCTAATTAGCACTTAACATGGGAGGTCAAATATTAAGGTCAATTCCTTCATCCAAATGTGAAGGTCAAAACCTTCAGTAAATTTGAAGGTGAAAATCTTCAATATTTGTAGGTCATTCATCGAATGTGAAGGTCAAAACTTGCAATAAATGTGAAAGTCATTCACAAATTGACATTAAAAAGCAATTATCCAATAGCTAAAGGTTGAAGGTTGTAGAATTGATTATAGACTAATGAACTGAAGTTATTACTCAAGGCATAACTAAGTATATACACATTGGACTAAGAAATAGACAATCCAAAGAATAGTAATTTAGTCAAAAATCATGCTTTATACAGATGTGATATATATATACATGTATATAGCACTAACATGATATAAATGTCACCCATTCAAAACTCTGTACAAATATATAAACATTTCATTATAAACAATATTTACACATGAAACATCCAGTATTCTGTAGAACTTTTCACATACTCGCTAACTCACACATTAATAGTGTCTGTCATTTATGTATATCCAAAATAGAACATTTTACAAGTTAATAACGAAACAAAAATGGGGGATCCAAATCTTCATGGACCATTAATAAGAGCAAGTTATGAGCATTTATAATTTTTTTAAACATAAATATTTCAACTTGGTATACATGTACACTGTGATAATCTCAGCATCAGATGTGTTGATATAAACAAAGCTATAGAAGACCAGTCAAAATTTCAAGCATCTGATTGGTTGTTTGATAATCGAATTTCAAAACTGACCAATAGGAAAGCTGCATTTTGAGTCTAGTCTCAAAACTAAGCTTTATAACCCTGAATGCAGTTTTCTTCTCTCAAATTCTCTGTTATAACATTGTTGAACACACAGTCACCCTTTCTATGAGGGAATCATTTATTGAGATAATCTCATTGTGTCTGTATTCCATTAAATAATTTTATTTTCCATTGATCAAATTTGGTTGTCATGGCTATGCCAGAGTACACAGCAGGACTGGCTGAATTGCCTCAATACCTTGTTCAACATCATTTTGTCACTTTTTAGAAATATTTGTCACAATCATCACAGTTGAATGGAATGTAAAAGAAATATAATATTCTCAGCAGTTATCTCTAATTGCCAGGCACCAAATCTGAAATAATGAAAAATGATCCAGACTCCAATCTATGAACAAACAGCATAAATCAGTGTAAGTAAAATAGTCAACTTCTGACGAAAATAACTTTAAAAAAACATGTCTGCCCTTCAAGAAAAAGAACTAAAGAAGCGTAGTTATATGCAAAATTCAGGCACATCGGGTTAGTTTTCATACAGCATTATTTCCTGTTCTATACCTGACATATATCATGTAAACTGATTAATATATACTCACATGTTTGACGTGACTCCATATATTGTTTGTATCTGAAAAGAGGTACAGGTATTTATAAGTATACAATACACAATATACAATCAGTAAGTACTTGGATAGTCTATTTTAACAACAATTTATATATAAATTGTAAATCTATAATTTATTACGTAAAAGTACTATCATTATATCCATATACTGTCTTCAGAATTTCAGAGAAACATTTTGTCACTTCATGACATGGGACTGAAGGTTGATTTATTGAGCACACAAAGTTGAGCTTGAAGACCAGTCCAAATTGCTGCATCTGGTTGGTTGTTACAAATGTCATTTCAAATTAACCAATGGAATAGCAGCATTCCTAGACTGGTTTACAAAAATTACATGTAACTATACTTACTGTTTGTATAGAACACAAATTATAAAGATGAGTATCAAGCAGCAGACGAATATAAATATTGCGAATGCCACAAGAACCCACCAATAACTCTCCCATCCAATAGGATAAACACTGATAGCTGGATCACACGGCTGTAACAAAGAATATAAACTATAAATACATCACACTGACACAGTATGTAGGTATAAAAATTGAAAACACTCAGCTACTAGATAACAAAACATACAACCATTCACTGGAATCATAGTATTGACTAAGTCCTTGTCCCAGCAGTTGTGATCGATAGACAAATAAAGCTGTACTTCAGACATTAACAGTCAAAGAATTATTTGTATTTCACAAGATACATAAATTGTTGATTTATATGCTGTTTTCAAGAGTCATAATTTAAGTTCCATACTGGTGAAGAGTTAGTCAAACCAGTTTTCCTGGATTCTGAACCATTACTAAACTTGTCCTTCATAAGTATTTGCCAACTTCTCAGCATGAATGATTAGTGTTAGAGGACAAATGGCATTAAAACGGTCTCTTTGATTAAATTTTTGCAAAAAACATGCATTGTGACCCAGACTCGAAATCACGAACCACAAAAGTGACAGATAAGCAACATAAACAGTCGAGAGTAACAATGAAATATTTCAAATGATTATTCCTAAGAGTCATCGATACATGACTGGGTAGTCATGACATAATCTATGTTACCATAGTGACAATTCTACTTACACCAGGATCCACAGCACCATAATCTTCCAAAATACTTTGTACTTTTGATACATCATTCAATAGTTTAGAAGCCGATACTGATGACAGGACAGAGTTTTCTTGCACAACCACCATACAAATATCAGTCCTACAAACAGTAAATCAATCAATGAACAACAGTGGAAGAGACAAGTTACCATATTAACAAATTTACCATTAGGCCAGTTTAACCCTTTTTGCCTCATAATACCGCTTTCCCTTGCATTTGAAGCCGACGACTTTTGAAAACATTGAGGCAAAAGAATTTGGAAGAGTCCAAAATATGTATATGTGGCAAAGCGTTAAAACGATTGTTGGTTTGCAGTCACACAACTGACTCATTAGAAACTTCCCTGACCCAAACATTTTAAGTGATTTTTTGGTACATGTATTTATTTTGGCTTTTGTTCTCTATACAAGCATATAATGTTAACAAAAAAAAGATATAAAAGTTTATAGAAATATATTCAACATTAAAACCCTGACATATTTTCAACCAACAAAAACATGCATTTAGAAAGAAATACAGGCGTGAGATTTGAGATTGTTCTCAAGGTTCATATCAAGGGCTAACAACTTTGTGTATCACACACTTACTTATCAAACCTGGGATCTTCATTGTTTGATGTGACATGGTATGATATTGTCTTAATCTCATAAAAAACATCATCGTCCAAAGCATTCAACCTCCTGCAAGAAAGGCAACAACAACATGGTCAATTTTTTCTACTTTTTTTCATTGGGTTTAACAATTTTTCAGTTACATACGGTGGCCAGTTCACCTCACCAGTTTTGCTGGACTGTATACTAACCAGTACTAACTTAACCTTCCACAAGGAGCCAGCAACTTTTTTGTCAAATTTTCATAAAAGGGTATGACTTGCATCACTGGGTTTTGAACACAGATCTCTGGGTAACAAGGCCAGTCATGGCCACCCATTATAGTCACACTAGCAGATCATAATACAGTAAAACCTTGATAATGAGGTGGTCTCATTATTAAGTTGATTTATAGAGAGATTTTGAAAACAGATACAAAAATAAGTGGTCATTATAACAAGGTGGTTGTAATATTAGAGAGGTCACTATGTGAGGTTTTACAATATGGTTTTTTACAGGTGACTTTTATTTTGAGGCTATTTTGTTTCAATAGCTGGGTGAGGAGTAGTGACCTTTGTTTAAATGCGGGCCTTTTATATACAGGTGATCAATTCCTTGCATTTGACTTTATTTTAGCAACTAAAGCAACCACTCAATGTGCAGATGCTTTCATTTTGAGGCAGAAAAAGATCAAATTCGAAGGTAACTGCATGAAACAAAAAATAAGAAAATTACAAAATAAAAGACATATTTATAGCATTAGATCAATAAAAAAATATGGAAAGGAGCTCAGATGTGCCAGAATAAAACCACAATTCTAATCACGGAAAAATAACTTATATTTACACACATTTTACCCTTAAATATCAAAAATTACTATTTTACCCCTCTATATAAAAACAATGCACTTCCGGGATTTGATGAATATTTTTTGTGTAGCAATCTTTAGGCCTAAAAAAAGATTTGTTTCCGGTAACCCGACCAATCCATCCAAGTTTTTACGGCATCCAAATCTTAGTGCTATATTGAAAAATTCACAACATTGCTGCCGATATAAGTAAAAAAATTTTGTTAAGGCCTTATTGTAAGACTTACTCGATCATTTCTCTGGCGTCCTGATATACACCCTCATCAGCTGCTCTATTAATCACAACACGTATACGATTAGAATCATCTGTCACATATACCTGCAATAATAACATATCATGAAAAATCATGTAACTGACTGTACAAAACAACAGAACAAGGTTACAGTGAATTTCTAGGGATGCAGATACAGTGCAACCTCTCCAGAGCAGCCCTCTGTTGAGTGACAAACTCTCTTCAACAACAGCATGCTTTTTCCCCACTGTACGATTTGACTATTTATTTAATCTCTCTAGAGCGGCAACCTCTCAACAACGACATAATTTTGCATCTCCCAAATGGTGTTGCTTTGGAGAGATTGCACTGTAATTGCATGTACTTCATAATAAACATATTTTAAGACATTCATATCAATGAAATAACAAGAGCTATGCAGAGCAGCACCAACACTCATTTGTTTTACATCATTCCATTTAATAAGAAATTTTGACCAAAATTCTAAGTTAAAAAAGGACATAACTAAAAAAATATAGCTTTCAGAATTATGTCTCTTGTCTTACAACTGTGCCTTGTCATGATAATCAAGTATTGCAAGTGTCATGTTGATATCTTTAAAAGTGTTTGAGTAATGACACAGTGATCATAACAGCTCAACTTTTTCCACGAAACAGACAAGCTAAAAACAATCAGGATCTGGGAATTATAAACACATATATCTGATACTTCATTATATCACAGTCCACTAAATTCAGGTTTTTACAGTACTTGTAAAAAAATCATAAATAGACCCACTGAATTTAAGCCCATAAAAGTACACAACATGATAGGAGTATATTCTGAATAGTAAAATATGTAAAATAATTCAGCAAAATTCTAAATTCAATAAAACAATACAATAAGATTAGCTATGAAGTGATGTTCATTCCACTTTTTCCTCTGGGGTATAATGTCAAACCAAAAACCAGGGTCATTTGGCAACTTTCCCAGCTTAAAGGAGACGCCAGGTGTACATCCACCTGGGTAGAACTACTGACCATCTATAAGCTAGACTGACAGCTCCCTCATGTTGGTCTCTAGCTGGATTCAAGCTCATAGTGGTGATGGGCTAATGATTACTAGTCAGAGACCAAAACCACTCAATCATGGAGGCCCTTTTGAAGTTCAGTATATGATATATGGTAGAAAAATATAATCCACATTTATCTATCTACAGTATTTTACTTACTCTCTGTAACTGGGTATCCGATTCCACATTGGCTCCATTATAATCTTCAGCTCTGACGGTAATGTCAAAATATCCACCAATATAATCAGAATAATCATTAGTACCGATTGATATAGTACCATCCCTTCCATTCACAACGAATGCTATAGGAGCGTTCTGAGTTTTACCATCAATGACAAACTTGATACTATCAATAGAGTATCTGATACCATCATTTGGTGGAAGATCATCATCATAAGCTTCAGCAACAGACACATCAGTTTCTGGATACTTGAGAATAACTGCAAGTAAATGGTACAAGAATTTTGATTGATTGAATTTTAATAAAAAGCGTTTTGATTGGTTCAATTTTAACAACAAGTATTTCGATTGGTTCAATTTTAATAACAAGCATTTTGATTGATTCAATTTTAATAAAAAGCATTTTGATTGGTTCAATTTTAATAAAAAGCATTTTGATTGGTTCAATTTTAATAACAAGCATTTTGATTGATTCAATTTTAATAACAAGCATTTTGATTGATTCAATTTTAATAAAAAGCATTTTAATTAGTTCAATTTGAGAAGCATGCTGATTGGTTCAATTATAATGACAAGCATTTTGATTGATGAATTAAATGGCAATGATATTGATCAGTTGAACGCTTGAATTTAATGATCATCATTTGGAACTATTATCATAATGAGACAAAATACAATTATTTTGATCAGATGTATGTTTATTTACTTTCATTTTGATATGTAGAATTTTAATGACAAATCAATATCCATCAATTAGTTTTCATAAAAATAATTCGAAGAGAAGAATTTCAATCCCTCAATGAAACTAAATCATGTACATGTATTAAGCCAATAAAAAAGCCAATCAGTAAGAAGAATTATATAAAGTTTTAAACAGTTCTTTCGCAATTGCTTTAAAATAAACATGATACAAGTTACATAATTACCTGTCTTAACACTTGGTCTGATAAATTTAGGTCCAAGATCATTGATATCAAGGACGGTAACCAGTATATACAGAACAGAATCATGGTTATCCCGATTTAATCTGAGTTCTGAAGTTATATCACGCTTTTTACGAACATCTTCAGATTTGATTGCTTCTACACACAACAAGAACTCTGATCTAAACTCACGATCTAAGCGAACTTTGGTAGTGATTACACCAGAGTATTCATCCAGTTCAAATTGTTGAAGATTTTGTGGCAGACCTGAAAAATATACAATACAAGATCACAATCAAAGAACAGTCAAACCTGTGAACAAAGGCTACTCTTAGGAAATAAAGTGGCCTTTATTGACTGGTGACATTTATTCAGAGATGATGATGCTTTTTTGAAGAATGGCCATAATTCACAGAATGACCTATATTTGAAAGTGGTCGCAAACACAGGTAAAACTTGAGATCATTATCCAAGCCCAAATCTCATACTTTGTCCTTTGATGTTTCTGAATTAATTTTGATGAAACGATGTTAGTATCAATAATACATCATTCTGTCAGCATAATTGATCTGAATATACATGTATGTACATGTGCGAATTTTATGGTTAACCAGCCATGTCAGTTTAACCTAGGGGATAGTATTCCTAAGTAAGCAACAGGTACTATCCTGGACCTCCACAAGAACAAGATAGGTTCATCACATGCATTGGGACACTTAGAACCTGAGATTTAATACAGTCAGTTAAATTGTCAGGCAGGAATATACAGGAGTACCCAGGTTTTGTTCACCAGCTGATCAGGTAATACTTTCTACCTGCCCAGTTTGTGAGCTCTACCTGCCAAAATAATGCCCCCTACCTGAAACCCATGAAGTCTGTTTGCCCAGATCACATACTCTACCCATTTATATCACGTACTCTACCTGCCTAAATCATGCATTCTACCCATCTAGATCATGCACTCTACCCATCTAGATCATGCACTCTACCCATCTAGATCATACACTCTAACCATCTAGATCATGCACTCTACCCGTCTAGATCATGCACTCTACCCATCTAGATCATGCACTCTACCCATCTAGATCATACACTCTACCCATCTAGATCATGCACTCTACCCATCTAGATCATACACTCAACCCATCTAGATCATGCACTCTACCCATCTAGATCATACACTCTACCCATCTAGATCATACACTCTACCCATCTAGATCATGCACTCTACCCATCTAGATCATGCACTCTACCCATCTAGATCATACACTCTACTCATCTAGATCATACACTCTACCCATCTAGATCATGCACTCTACCCATCTAGATCATACACTCTAACCATCTAGATCATGCACTCTACCCATCTAGATCATGCACTCAACCTGCCTAAATCTACATGTTTGGATCATGCACTCTAAAAGCTTAGGTCATGCACATTTTTACAAAACTTACAGTATGTGTCATCAATAAACCAGGCATATTTCACGCCATTAAATGGATAACTGTCCAAATCACAGGCCTGCGCTTTGAACACAAACTTGCCAGCGGGCAATTCTTCATAAACCGTGGCCAACTCTGGAATGTTGTACTGCAAAGTATAACAAAATAGAATATTTATATAAAAAGACTTCAAACAAAGATACTAATGCTGAACATATTGAGCTAAGTGGGCGAGGTCTCAATTTCATACAAATTTCATACATACGTATACAATTACTAGTAAGTGATATAACAGTAAATTTGAAAAATTGTTGGACAGTTTGCATGACTATGTGATATCAAAAGTTTTCACAATTAGGTTCAAGCAAATTTTATATTAATAAAGTCAAATATATGAACAAAGGCCACCCCTGGGAAAAACAAAATGTGGGCTTTATTGACAGATAGCCTTTATTCGGAGGTCATTTTGTTCTAAATAATCAGTAACCATATTTCAAAGAATGGCCTTTACTAACAGGGTGATCTTTATTCGGAGGTGGCTGCAAACACAAGTTTGACTGTAATTAACAAAATTTAATTCAAGTGAAGTTATGTAAACTCAGTTTACACACTAACTGTACAAGATGGCAACCTCCAAACAAAACAAGAACACAGTACACCTACTTTAACAAAGTCACAGTCCAAGAATGATGGTGTGTTATCATCTTCATCAGTAACATCAACAGTCAGCAAGAACTGATTCGTCAATGTTGAATTCTGAGAATCCACAGCCAATATTAAAAGCTGGAATGGAGAATAGAAAGGATGCTACAGCTATAGTTGATTCAAATATTCCCTTACAAATGACCCCACCTGATAAATTGTGGCAAAGTTTTCAATTTGCCTGATTATTGTTCAAATAATTTTACGGCCCTTCCAATAAATTTTATGAAATGTTGAAGAATTCATGATGATTCATGATTTTCCATTTTTTCTTTCTCAAAAATGGATCAGGACATTTATTTGGAGAGGGGTGTTTATACAAGAATTTTTAATGAATGGTAATTAATGGACTGCTCCATGATTTTTCAGTGATTTAACTTCGTACCAACAATGGAAGAATACCCCAGGTATGCACCTGGATAGAACCACCAGCCTCCCTTGAGCTTACTAGACAGCTTCCTAACATGCGAAATTTGCTTCCCAGTGGGATCAAACTCACAGCATTGACGGGATAGTGATTACTAGCCAGAGACCATAACCACTCAAGTACAAAGGCCCCTGCTCCATGATGAGGTATGAGAATATTATGTATGAAGATATTAGCAATATATAAAACACACCAAACTGAAGTTACTGCATATGTTAAATGGTCAATCAAATAAGCAAAAATGAAAATTAGAAACTTGCAAAATAAAAATAACATTCTACATTATCATGCTTTTAGAATGAAGAACTTGTCATAAATATTATTGTTACATAAAAAAGCCATTCAATGTAAATGCATTATCACTGCAGAATGTAATTGAAATCATTAAATTTGAAATCATTTTCATACCAAAATTAAACAGCTAGTGATAAGAATGAATGAAGCCGAAAAAGGTCGCCAAAAAGGGATTTTACACTACATCAAATCATTTACTACCAGGTATTTGATAGGTGTCATTTCTGTAAAGCAGGGGATACTATGCTGATAGTTAATATTTTATTGCCATCTTAATTTATTTGTCATTGATGGTCCATCAGAATAGAACTAAAAGGCAGCAGTTGTATGAAAGAGAAAGTAAGTCTAGATTGTTAACAAGAATAAAGCAAGTTTTCATGCTAGAGGTCAGCTAATTCAAATAATAGCTATAGGTAGTTTTGTACAAGTCTTGTAAGAGCACAAAAAATGCAAAGAGGGCTGTACCAGAAGTTTTCTGATTATGGTAAAATCTAAATAAATACAATTCCTTTAAAACAACAAACAAACACAGCTACAACTATAGTATACTACATGTACATCTGTTTAAAAGTATAGGAGAAAAGACAGCCTACAACAGATAACGCACAGGTGAATATGTTATACTCAATGATGAAACTTCCCCAAAAAATATCGTGTCAGTAGGTCAGCAAATATTTTTTATGTTCAGACTTACAGATATAATATCAGAGAAAACTGAAAAATTGACCACGACCAAAAATAGTCCAGGGTTGGCAGAAAAAAATAGTCTAAGATCAGCAGAAAAAAAATAGTCCAGGGTTGGCAGAAAAAAATAGTCCATGGTCAGCAGAAAAAAATAGTCCATGATCAACAGAAAGGAATAGTCCAGGGTTGGAAGAAAAAATAGTCCAAGGTTTGCAGAAAAAAATATTCCAGGGTTGGCAGAAAAAATATTCCAGGGTTGGCAGAAAGAAATAGTCTAGGGTTGGCAGAAAAAATATTCCAGGGTTGGCAGAAAAAATAGGGTCTGTCAGGTTAGTGGAAACATGGAACTTTATATTTTACACTTAAAGTAGTTGTTTTCTGAAACACAATACATGCTCCTGTAGAATGTCTGAAGCCAGGCATTCATTGCAATTTTGATAAATTCATGACAAAATTACTCATAAATTCGTGACTGGTTAAGGACATGTATTTTCTGACTAAAACACAGGCATGTATTTAATGTCAATCTTAAGTAACCTTTACAATAAATAAATAAAACATAGTAAGCAGTCCTGCAATAAATATATCTCTACATTGCCATTCTGAAGACATAAATTAAATGCTAGAAAGAAAAAAGAGAATGTTTTAAAGAAACAAATACAGTAAAACCTCAATATTGAGACCACCTTTAGGACCTGAAAAATCAGTCGTAATCATGAAGTGGTCTCATCATCAAGTTTATTATAGGGAAGTTATTATAGGGAAGTTATTGGAAGCCAGTCTGAAAATAAGTGGTTTTTATTACAAGGTGGTAATAATATTGAGGTGGTTACTATGTGAGGTTTTACTGTACATGTGCTTGAGCATATTTTGCTTGAAAGATGATGAACCTTCGACAGAGAAGTGTGCGTTAAGAGAATCTAGGCTAGACAGGCAAATGCTGTAATAACATTTTGCTTTAAATTGTTCCTCCAAACTTGATATTTTCACTGTAGAAGGAATACCCTTTTCCCCAGTGTAAACTATAGCTAAAACTGAGTTTGCACAATAGGAAAACTTCCTTAAACAATCCAAGTTACATATGGAAACAATAAAAACAGGTAGGGTTCAGACCTGGAAGAAAAAGAGAGGTTCCACAAAATTCCAGAAAACTTTTAACAATGAAAACCTGGCAGATGAAGCATTAATGGTCATCTTGGATTGACCTTGGATGCAAAGCACTTTATATATAATATAGTCAAACAGTCATCTTATAGCAAGAACACTTTTTAGAGGTTTTAAAAATGGCCTGGGTTGAGCCCATGACCTTCTGTTAGCTAGCTGGATGACTTCCTCACATGTGATATTATGGTCACTGATGGGATTTGAACCCACAGCAGCGGGGGACAAGTGATTACTAATCTGAGACCATAACCAATTAACCACAGAGATCCCCATAGAATATTACATAAGATACATATTAATACAATCCAAATATAAGGCAACATAAGATACATATTAATACAACCCAAATATAAGGCAACATAAGATACATATTAATACAACCCAAATATAAGGCAACATAAGATACATATTAATACAACCCAAATATAAGGCAACATAAGATACATATTAATACAACCCAAATATAAGGCAACATAAGATACATATTAATACAACCCAAATATAAGGCAACATAAGATACTAATATTAACCTGATTTTTGAAAGGTGAAATTGATACAATTTAATTTATTTGTCTTTTTTACTGGGTTTAATACCATTTTTCAACAATTTTTCAATCTTATGCAACAGCTGGTTCACCTAACTAGTTTTCCTGGACTGTATACTAACCAGTACTAACATACCGTTCCACAATGAGCTGGCAACTTCTCCAAATATGGAGAATAATCAACATTTTTCAAAATTTTGTAGAAGGGTATGCCCTGTTGTGGCCAGGATTTGAAACTGGATCGCCAGGTTAGATACAATTCCGTATATACATACATGAAAGAAAGAAGAAATATCTGACTAGCAGAACAAGGTCCAAGCATTTAATGTTGTACAAGCATGATTCTACAGCATGAAGTAACAGATATTGTTAAACACAAAAATCATTCAGCAAAGAAGGCCTTATTTATGCAAGGTAAGCAATTTTAAAAATAATTATTGGCTTGGTATATTGTTCTTTGCAGAGTTCTAAACAAACAAACAAACAAACAAGACAGGGGGTAAAGGAAAAACATGTAATCTCTATTAATCAACAAACAAAAAGAATCAACAAACACAGCAAGCTTGTAAAAACAGTTTAACCGTGGTTGTGACCCCGACTTACACTGTACTCTAATTTGTGTGGTTCCGAGCCCTGTTAAGTCAAGTCTCAGTATAATGTATAATCAGATAAAAAACAACATTGTACAACATATATTAAAAAGAAATTTAGCCAAAGTGCTGTACACTGACTGTTAATCAACCATTCAAATTGAGAAGGAAAAAGATATAATTATTGTCATTTACATTGGAAAAAATCAAATAACTTACTCTGTATAAGTATTAAAACAAGATGAAATAAATAACTCTGTATAAGTATTAAAACAAGATGAAATAAATAACTCTGTATAAGTATTAAAACAAGATGAAATAAATAACTCTGTATAAGTATTAAAACAAGATGAAATAAATAACTCTGTATAAGTATTAAAACAAGATGAAATAAAATAACGAAAAAAAAATCAAAATAGAAAATTCCTCTAGTGTTCCATGTAAGGTTAGGCCGAATATTCTTTAATCACAGTCTAGGAAAAACATGTCTAAATGCCATGGTTTCCTGACTAACATTGATTCTTAGCGCAATAATTAGATTAATCAAGTTGACAGCACTGACCAATGAATATGAAATGATAACTTGATTCTTACATTAATTGAATTTCTTCAAAACTTCAGGTACCAGCTGGTACCTTCTGTTGTAATTCATATGAGATTGGCATTAAATGATTACAAGGTAAAGAGTATTGAGCTATTAGATACAGGGTGTAGAAAAATAAATATATTCCGACCTACACAGAGTTGAAAAAATGTAAGAATGTCATAGTCACAATGATATTATACAGAGAGCATATTCGTAAGATAATATAAAAATCAGGTTAATATGTGGTATAAATGGTTGAATTTAAAAAGATCATAAATTACATTAGACATACTGCAATCGATATGATCAAAGGAAACATCTCTTTATTTTATATTTCATGAAGCATTTATAATTAATTATACATGTATAATAATTGTTATAAGAAAATCAAAGATATGTATGTACATAAAACACAAAAGTTATTATAGCCATGCATAAAGCCGTCAATACCAAACATGCATCTGATAAATTAGTATTTAGTAAGTTAATTTGTGAATCAAACAAAAATAGGACGGTATTTTTCAACGAAATTAAAAGTAAATGTACAGAATCCAACTTTTATTGATAACAAATACTAACCCTTTGCCTAATAAGCAGACTTTGGACTCTTCCAAATTCAAAGGTAATAAACAAGATATCAATTTATGTACGAAAATTGAGTTATTTCTCTCTGACAGAGTGGAAAACATTGTGACATAAGTAGACATAGTACATTTTCAGCAATGGCTTCTTTTGCCACAATGTTTTCAAAAGCCATCTGCTTCAGATGCGGGGAAATGTGGTATTACGAGGCAAAGGGTTAAAACAGAAAACATTAATGGTGATTCTAGAGATATTTCTTTATGTTGTTGTTTAATCATGATGACATAATGCTACTCAGTGGACTTCAAATTAAGCTGTGAAATTATCAGTTTACTTACATTGTACGTTTTTTTGGCTTCATGATCAAATACAACGGCACTTGTGATCAATCCAGTGTCAGGATCAATATCAAAATTGTCATAATCCCTGAAAGAATCACCAGCGCCAAGGAAAGAGTAGATAATACCAGAGTCACTATCAGCAGGGTGTGCAATCATCGTGGCAACAGAATATCCAATTGGTTTATTCTAAAATATTGAAAAAAGACATTCAAAAATGAAGTTGATGATAAAAAATTCAGACATGACCCTCCTCTAATGAATAAACAAATATTCAGTTGTATTTATTTTACAATACACACCATATCATATTCCTGGTAGATTCCATATAAATAGATGTCAGACAAACTACTACAAATTCTATTCTTTATTCCATTTCCATTGATAAATCGTTATGATTTTAATTTCTTTCAAGAAATAATTCAACAATGCTAGTCTATAATGTTATGAACATCTAAAAATTTAGCTCTTTTATGTAAAATTTATTCCACATAATAAGATAGTATAATATATGTCATACATAAAATAATTCCTCTATGTACAACAGAATATCATTATGTTACCTCGGGTATTTCTGCACGTGGTGCCATATTAATGTCCCATTTAGGCGTGAGATCTTGTACACCTTTGTTTACGAGAATTCTCACACGACTATAACCAATAAGGTGAGGTTTTTCTCCTGTATCCCGAGCGGAAATATAGAGTTCAAACACACTACGGTCAGGTAGATTCTCCAAGGATGCCTTTACAAAGATACGACCAGTATTGAGGACTTCACCAACAGTAGCAGATGTCTCGGCTTCAGTAGCTATATCGAAGTAAACCATTCCTGAAGATAAGAAAAATATGGAGTAAGAATCAATCACAAAAAAAACAGAAACTCTCAGAAATTCTCAAACTCTCAGACATCAATTTTCTCTGAAAGCTGCACAATTTTCTCAGCTCAATTTTTGTATTTACAACATACAAATGGTGTGACATAAGATAAGAATATCTCATTGTCAGACCCAGGCAATGTCTTAGCTCAATATTTGTATTTACAACATACAAATGGTGTGACATAAGATAAGAATATCTCATAGTCAGACCCAGGCAATTTCACAATGATTCACAAAAATGACTTTTACAAAAATTATCTTCTCTATCAATACCTAATCATACACCATCATACATCAGCTCAAAATGAACACCAATCAACTATTCTTTTCCAGGAGATGGGTGGGTGCACCATGGTAGGTTACAGCAATTAGCAATAAGCATTTTTGATACAGTGAACAAACACCATACCATTATTTGTGGAATTCACAATGTCGTATAGGACCTCGCCATTGGCACCAGCATCTCCATCTTCAGCCAATACAAATCCCACATCACCTCCAACTTGTTGCGTGTCAATGATCGAGAAATTATACAATTGTTCTTCAAATTCTGGAACCATATCATTCTTATCCGAGATATAAATTTCAACCTGGAACCAAAATAATTTGTATGTAGCTGTTCACATAATGCTTGTCTTTAACAATGGGTGAATTTTCAGAAATTAGAGATGAAACCTGGCTCCAAGACTACAAAACTTCAAAAAATCAGTCTCCAAGGTCAAATCTCATATCTTGTCTCTTCTAATGTTTCTAAGTTAATTATGATCAGACAATAATTATATTATTAATACATGATTCCATCAATACCTGAATATATATTTAAACATTAATCAGCTCTATCTGTTTAACCATAATACTTTGACAATTGAATTAAGATTTGAGACTGTCCTCAAGTTTTATAACCTTGGAGCCAAAACATTTTTCGAGGCACTGTCCAAGGATATCATCAATAAAATTTAATTCTAATTTCAGTAATCAGAAATAAATTTATTACATCTGATCATCTTTCTGAACTTCTGAACTTATAAAAATGTCTGGAAACATCAATTTTAATAAAGAATATATGTTGCTGTTTTTTTTACAAGAAAAGAACACAAAATACGTTATATTCTCATACAAATAACCCAAACATTTTTGAGAAAAGCAAAACACACTTCAGACATTTGTTTATATCCTAATCAGAAACAAGACTTACCGGCACAGACGAGGTAAATTTGACATTTTTATTCGTGCCAGGGTTATCCGTTGCAAACATCAGGAGGTTGTATACTTTTTGCGTTTCATAGTCTAATGTTGCATTTTCATTTACAATAATCACAGCCCTATTGTCCTGCAAAATACATGTAAGCTTTATATGAAGCAAATAATGATTTATAGTTCAATATAGTTTAATCAAGATTCATCCGCAGTTTTATAAAGCAAACTGTTTACTTCATAGGTAGACCTACTCTAGCTTCTGATTCTAGTTGTTCAACCACTATGCATATAAACACTGGACAACTTTCCCATATCCTATGAGAGTCTGGGGTGGTGGACAATTTTACAACATTTACCGTGAAATTTTTAAAAATCTTAAGTATCAAACTAAAATCTATTACCAAAGTTTGGGAAATGGACCAAATAAAACCACTATTAAATTGTAACAGCCATCAACAAATAAAAATATAGCTTATGACAAATCATTACACATTTTTCACATGTTATAGCTGGGAAGTCACCAAATGACCCTGGCTGTTGGTGCAGTGAAAAAAATGGACCCTAAACAGAGTTACAGGGTTTTCACTAAACGTCAAAAGTTGAGGGTCAGAAATGACCCTTGGCTGATGATAATTCGAAGTGTCAACAAAATTTCTTCCAATTTTATTGTAAATTTGACCCTAGGGTAGAAATTCTCAAGAGTCAAAAGCTTTATTTTACTCATTCCAAGAATCAAAATACTGTTTTAAAGGTCAAATGAAAGCAGTACTTACACCAATAGGGGTGTATGTGTAGAAATCCTCACTGTTAGATCCACCAAGTGAATACGTAACCTGCCCGTAACTTGACGAATCTTTGTCAGTGGCCTTGATTTGACCGATTGAGAAGGGATATACTTTATCCTCTGCTACATAGAATGTGTATGACTGAAACAGACATGATGAAAGCTATCAAATTCTTCAATAATGGAGGTAAAAAAACAACTAGATGTATAGCAGACCCTTAATGTTAAGACCACTTTTAGAACTAAAAGATTTGTCAAAATATTGTGGTAGTCTCATCGTCAAGTTGATATACAGAAGAAACAAACTTGTCTGAAAATAAGTGGCTGTTATGATGATATGGTCTTATTTGTGAGGTGGTTGCTAAGTGAGGTTTTACAGTAATCAGTATGACATTAACCAAAAGGTCAGTGCTAATGGACAGTTCATAACACTTACAGTTTGTTCAAATTCTGGAGCATTGTCATTGATATCTTGGACGATCACTTCTATAGTAGCTGTACCAGTACGTTCCCTATCAGTACTAATCGCTTCCACAACCACCGATATTTTCTTCACAAAGGTTCCTTCTAACGCTTCATAATCTAATTTATTCTTCATGTATAACAAACCTAGAATAAGATATATATGCAGTCCTTACTACATGTGCTAAAATAAAATACATCCTAATTAAATACTTTAAAGCAAAATAATTGAAGCAAAAACACACAAAAAATAAGGCATAATTACAAAAGCGCACAATTTTCATAACCTGCTTTAGTGTACATAAATTTCTCCAAACTTCAGTATCACAATTAAATAGCATTTACTTAGTTTAAAATAGTGCTTTTTGGAATGGACAAATAGATTTCTGTCAACACTAGCCATAATTATTATGCCAAACATTACTAAATTAAGCAGACAAAGCATTTGCAAAATTTAGACAATACTGATTAAAAGTATGTAAACATGTATGTGGTAAAGTTTGAAGTATGGTCAAACCCGTGAACAAAGGCCAACAAGAAATAAAACATGACCTTCATGCACAATTTTGCATTTAATTGGATTAATTTTGATTTTTAACATAAAAAAACATGTCCTTGAGGGTGACCTTTGTTTACAAGAGGCCGTTAGCACAGGTTGACAATAATTTTTCACTGAAAGAGAAGCACTGTTAGTTTAACCATTTGCCTCATAATAACGCATTTCCCTGCATCTGAAGCAGATGACTTTTGAAAACATTATGGCCAAAGGAGCCATTGCTTGTAATCAGTAACTGCATCTTTGCCACAATGTTTTCCAATCTGTTGGAGAGAAATAACCTACTTTTTTAAATAAATTGATGTTCTGTGTATTTCCTTTGAATTTGGGAGAGTCCAAAATATGCCTATAAGGCAAAGGGTTAAATTAAGTATCAAGATTCTATCAAATCTCATATCAATTACAGGGACAAATTCCAATATTAAAAAAGGTACTGGTATCAACTGAATTTGGTCACAATAATGAGGTGGTCTCATTATCAAGCTGAATGATAGGGGATTTATTGACAGCTGGTTTGAAAATGTGGTTGTTACGTATGGCATAATATTGAGGTAATCGCTAACTGAAGTTTTACTTGCATAAATTCAATCAAATCTGTATACACATTCATTCTTAAACAATCAGCAACAACATAAATACATAAATATGTACACATGTATATACATATCCATATACACATATACATACATACGTTTTTTTTTCATTTCCAGTTAAAATGCATTATATCTTATCAGAAATAAAAGTACAGGCAAGCTTAATATCTAATAAAAATACAGGCAAATTCTCGCTACCTAAAAGATGGCCTTCACATTTCTACCTAAAACAACTACAGGATAATCTCAAATTACATGCATCGCTATCAGAAAGATACTACCAACACTTGGATAACAAAAATGCATTTTTTCACTTTTTTTACTACTAAGTGATTAAAGAGACCCTAATAGGGCAAGGTTTGAGATTTGTGGTTTCTAATGTCATGTATACAAAGATAAAAAATTAACCATGTGTTTTATCTTTAGATTGCAAAAAATAACACTTAGACAAAGTAAAGATTAAAAAATACTAGATAAAAATATAAATCAATTTGATGAAATCATAATAAGTTTGGTAAAAAAATAATGGCAAAATATATTTTGTTCATTGGTTGATGTAATATTCCATATTTACACAATGACAAACTAGCACATAAAACTATGCAAAAATTATTAAGCACATAGACAGAGACAAAGGTCTTAGAACAAATACACATGTACAAATATCATGGTACATGTTTGTAATAAATAACAAACTACTATCAGTGTCTAAAATTTAACAAACAATCAGAAATATCACACGTGTATTCTCTCACCTTGTCCCTCCAAACCTTTAAAAATCATTGGCAAGTTTCAATATAATGTTTCTAATAGCTATCAAAATAATGCAAAAGAATTTAAATTTCGGTCTAAACTTCTGAATTTCCACAAGGACCATAACTCAAGACTTATTCAACTATTGATTCCAGGACATTTTCGCCCTATCACCAGGGGCGGAATATCAGTCCCGTTTCCAATCTAAATAGCCTTCATTTTTCCCAATTTCAAAAAAAGAAATCCCAAACTGCTGCAAAAAATCAGTAAATAAATTCAGAAAAAATGCAATTAATAAGTACCCGCAGATTTTTTTATAAAAGCCACACAGTAGCAGTGACCTTGATGTGTTACATCACACTCTGATTTTAACGATTTATGCTATATTCTTATATCATCGGATTTCACATAAAATGCCACTCAGTAGCAAGTATTATTCAAAGAAAATATTTCTCAATTTCCCAAAATGTAGCAACATGCTGCATATTTTTCCCAATTTAAGACAGGGGCATATTTTTCCCAATTTAAGACAGGGTCCTTTTCCCAAAATAGCTGGAAAAGGCCCTGGATCATGTTCCCAAGAAAACATAATTGGGATGTCTACAGGTACACTACTTTAGCCAGAATAATGTTTGTATCTGAGAAATCATAACGTCATCCTTATAAATTGTTTTTTTTTCTTTTGTAATCATTATACACTAGTACTGAAAATGAAAATCTAGAATAAAGAAAGAAATTTTTTTCATCTAAATCACAAAAACAAAATTAGTCATTTTTTATGAGTTGGTCACATAACTGCAAATCAACAATTTCTAGGATTCCACAATCAAAAATAATTCAGTCGCATATTTTCATATTGCAAAAGTTACTTACGTCCATCAATATAGAAATTGTTATTTGGATCTGATGCATTAACTTTTCTGTAGGTTTGAACTGTTTCAGGTACGACAGGGTCGGTTGCAGTCAAAGCCAATACCTGGTAATTGACTCTATCTGTCTCAGAGTATGTCTTCGTAATGACAGGGTTTTCTTTAGTCCATGGTGCTTGGAAGTAGATTTGTGGATCAACAGCCGCACGAATAAATACCACAACAGATGCTGGAAAAAATCAACCACTGTATGAAATATTCAATTCAAAGAATGAAATAAAACAACAACATACCGCTGGCCATTCATACATGATAAACAAGAAAAAAATCACTAAATATGTCATCAAAATCATGTACAATTAACTAAGCCTATTAATGTTACATCATTTTATTATTAAACTGGGTCTACTAAAATTTAAGCTGTTTTTTTTTATTGGTATATACAATGCTAAACTGACCAATGAAATAGATGGATAATGAAAACAAATTTTCAAGGTCAGTATGATAACCACAGACCCCAGTTCAACTGAGACTTATTCTCATTTACAGTCCTAAAATTCAGCCACGGTACGTCTTACAGATTGCAGACAAACACAAATAACATGCCATCATATGCAACTTCTGTATATTACAACTGATTTTTTTTCACTGCGATGTAATGTCGCACCAATAACCGGGGTTATTAGGCTATTTTTTAAGCTTTATCAGAGGAGGGAAACACTTAGGAGTACACCTGGGTAGAACCACCGACCATCCATAAGATAGCTGGACAGCTTCATCACATGTGAAATTTGCTTCCAAAAGGAGTTTAAACTCACAGTAGTGAAGGAATAATAATTACATATCAAAGACCATAACTACAAGACCACAAAGGCCCCCTTATGATGGATGCTCATGCAGATATGTATATATACATCTTTGTATAAGAAAACTTCAATTCTGCATTTTTTTTTCAATTATTGGAAGATAAAGACAAATGTATTATAAATCATTTCTGGTGCCATCATTCAACCTTACCGTCTAATCACTTGCACTAAACAACTAAAAGAGTTTTATTTGTTAGACTTTTATTGCAGGGGGGGGGGGGGTACAACAGTTTTCAAAAGTATTTTCTATTATGTACCCATAAGCAGTTATTGAGTTTTCCTGAATTCTTGACCTGTCTTGTAACTGTCAACTCCTCCATGTAAATGATCAAGTTTGGAGAATTAAAGGCCCTAAATACAATATCTTCAATCAAATGATCAGGTGATAACAAGTGTCACACCCAAGGTCCAAGTTTATCTCCTGAACTGAGGTCCACAGAACTAATGCTCCATCAATTGGTCTAAGTGGGTGGGCTTATTTAGAAAGAATCTTGAAATTTAGATATTGAGCATGAATGTAAATTGGTAAACTCAGTTAAGAAAATGACTCAAACCCAGTTTTTTATGTTTTCCACCTTTTGGCAATTTTACAATAACTTTAATAGCAAATGTAGTACACTTTTTTTAACAGTACAATCTTAATCAATAGATATCAATTAGAAACAAACTTTGAATAATAAAATTCATCGATACCTGAAGCTGTTTGTCTTGGATATCGTGTAACATTAACATTAATGTCTTCGACTCCTACTTTGAAGGACACACGCTCATATGACAGTCTGTCTATAATGCCAGCAACTGTTATCAATCCACTTTCGTCGTCAATGGTGAAAATAGTCTGTTAATGATAGAACATGTATTGTTTTACAGGGAAAATAAATAAGAGAGTAAACTGTATGTACATTCAAGGTCTATGGTACAATAGCATTATATTGTTCAACCATTATTGCCATACAAATAGATACTAGGCTTGTTCCACAGTAAATATACAGATACTTTTACTAGACTGGTTCCATAGCAAATACAAATATGCTTTTACTGGACTGGTTCCACAGTAAATATAAAAATACTTTTACTTGACTGATTCCACAATTAATATAAAGATACTTTTACACGACTAGTTCCACAATAAATATAAAGATACTTTTACTGGACTGGTTCCACAGTAAATATAAAGATACTTTTACTGGACTGGTTCCACAATGAATATGAAGATACATTTATTAGACTGGTTCCATAGTAAATATAAAGATACTTTTACTAGACTGGTTCCACAATAAATATAAAGATACTTCTACTGGACTGGCTCCACAGTAAGTATAAAGATATGTTAACCAGCATGCATGAAATATCAAGGACATTCATTTACACACATCCTTTAAATCTTTGTCCAAAAATTTGTTTGACTATTGAAATGTGATATAATAATTGTCACAAACAGCATAATTTTGAAGTTTGTTATGTGAGACAACTCCATGCCACCAACATTATGTATTTTTATGCAAAAATTCATTTCAATTTTCCATGATTAATAATACATGTACTTTTTATTCTAGAAAAGGGGGGAAGGTAAGTAGACAAAATTACTGGAAAATTACTGTAAAACAAATAATAGGTGGTGCTTTGCCATAGATATTGAGGAATCATGGAGCCACCAGTGTCATAGGGGATTCTACGGTATATTATGATTTAGTACTGATATTTTGTTTGAAATGAGACAGATACAATAAGCTCTTTACACTAAGTGGAAGTCTATCCAAACATAGACAGCATTTAGACAATGATTGTATAACAGCCATCTAAAACAAGCTGGCGATGGACACTGTGGCAGAAATGTGAGGAGAAGGATTAACCTGAATAATGAAAAAGAAAGTTCAGAATAGACAGGAGTGTAGACTATTCCTTGCCCTATATGCAACCAGTACCCTTCAGTACCTGAACAAAATTGGTCATAATAATGAAGTGGTCTCATTATCAAGTTGAATTATAGGGCTGTCATTGAAAGCTGGCCTGAAAATAAGTGGTCTTTTCAACAAGGTATTCATAATATTGAGGTGGTCACAATGTACGCCTTACTGTAAGTAATTATGCATAATGGTCATACTTACAGATGCATCAAGGTTGATTGGATCATTGGACACGAACACTACACTGCTGTAATCAATCCTATATCTAAGTATACTAGTTGAATCGACATCAGTAGCACTAACACTTCCAACCTCAGTACCAATTGCTGAAAACATAAATCTCTTGAAGTTCATATTCTTCACTTTAGGAGAGCTTGAAATTATTAAATATACTCAATTTTACATACGTACACAAAATTTTACTTTTCAAAAATAAAAATTGACCACATAAATAGAACTAAAAAACTGACAAATATCACACCTGCCAAAAATATTGACGCGGTTACTTCCCTTAGTTTGTCACATCATAGTTGAAATTGATCAATGCAACTACTAGCCATATATGTAATATAGCCTATCCTTAACTCAACTGTCAACAACATTGTGAGTGTATTTTTTACGAAGATGGGCGATTTATTTGATGATTTGTCATTTATGGAAGAACATTTCGTCGTACAACTGTATCATTATGAGTCTTTTGACAAAAATAACACTAAATTTGATATAGCTAGACCCACAGGCGATTTGGAAGATGAGTGTAGCTGGGACTTTTAAGTGAAGCAGCACCATGTAAAGACAAAATATTTATTTACTGGCATTTATTCAAACTATCTAAATAAAATACACCATTTAGCAAAATACCAGAAAAATATATATATATTAGTTTGAATTTTTGATGTACATTGATAATCCGCTGAAATCCAATATCATGTGTAAGTTAAATTCCAAACACATTGTCTTACATAGAATGTACACACATCAATATTTCAAGTAAATGTAGGTCATGCTTCAAAAATGTTGTCAGCCAATCAAATTCAAGAATTCATTAATCACGCAACAAGAATCCACATGGCAAGTGATAAGCATCAGGTATTTTCAAAACTCTGTAAAGTCGCAGATCAGTACAGATCATAGAATGTCACATGCTGTTTTGGGACTATTCAAATTGTCTATACAAAAAGGATGTAATTGATGGTGCAACAAACAAGCTTCAATTAATTTTGGACACCCTTGATCGATGTCAACAAGACATAGAAATTGTATTGATATTTTAACAAACAAAGCGGGGTGCATTATTTCAATCACCAGGTTGGTACAATATGATATGAAAAATATTTCGTTATTAAAACTCTTACAAGACATCAGAACTAGGAGTGGTTTCATTTATTGAACCATTATCGATTAGCAAGCTTAATTAGATATCAAAATTGAATGGGATGCATTAATCATTAGGAATATTGTTGATTGCATGAGACGATAATGATCTGACAGTTTTATTGTTAATTACTCGCTTACAAACACGGTAGGTGTTTGTTTTTAATTAAGATTGTCAGCTTATTTGAAGATGGATCTCAAAGCAGTTTTTGGTATTAAACAAATATATCAATATTTTTGTGTTCTCACACAAAACCATTAAAATTGTATTTTCTATGACAGACCTGAAACAATTACTGAGTTTCAACTGACTGCATATCTCCAATCAACATCTCTACAGTTTCAATTAACAATTACATAATCTTACGTAACATGTCACACAATGTCATCAGGTTCTTATGGCACCGAAATATGCAGGAAATTAATTGTTCCATCACAGCGTTCTTCAAACACACACAGAGACCCATCATAGCATGTGTAATATGGAAAGTTCTCATATGATCAGACAATTGTCGGCTTTCATTGATTGTGTGTTTTAAATCACGACCTTGAGCAGAGAAGTGTTAAAACAAAGCTGATGCAATCAGTTTGAGTAAAATCTTGACCTAATTACTACTAGTGAGAACAATTATTCTTTTTACTGTGTTAGAAATTTACTTGTTTTGTATCAGGAGTAATGCTTCATGGAGGTAATTTGCTGCTTAAGTTTAAATAGTAACTACACATTTTTTGCTTATAAGTTTCGTAAATGCTAATATTTATAAAGAAGTAAGTTTAGTGGTATAAAAATTGATTTTAATATCTGAATGCACATTTTTAAATTGTGTCTTTATTATTCATATCTGGGCGGCTTTCGATAGTCTCATAAATATTCATTTCTGAGCAGTATGAGTTGGAATGAAATTGTTGTATTGATTATGTCATTGAAATATCGAAACAATAATATTTGTTTTCTATGTCTATCAGTATTAATATACTGACAATTTAGATATGCTCAGGAATTCTCCATTACATGCAGAGATATGCTGCAGTTCTATAAATCAGGTCAAAATGTGTATGAAACATAACTGACACAGGAATAGATAAATTTAATATTACGTAAACGATGCCAAGTTGTGTGTATATATTGATTTACTAATTTGTATTTACAGAGCTCCTTGGAACCCGTAGATTGTTCACATTAATATCAATAAGGGGTACAGCTTTTATCATTATAAATGCTATTTTTGCATGTTCAGTTTGAATTTTTGGTGCATGATTTCGAAGTATAATATTTAATAATTGTTAAAAGAAACCTTAATAATGCTTTTAATGTCTTTTTCACGTATTTAGGCACTTACATTACATTAAGCTCCTATGAATGTATACATACTGTGAGTCAACTATGATGTCACAAATCAAGGGAAGCAACTCTCCCTGTTTTTTATTTTTGAAATTGGCTACCGTGTCACAAATCTTTGTTTTTCAGTCCTTTAAGTTTATCTTTATAGCCTTATCGTGGCATACATGCTTACTAATGCTTACAATTAAATTAGCGACAGTTGATCAATTATATATTTTTCTGTTTATATCACCTTTAAAGAAAAATATTCTTGGATTAAGATTATAACCACAAATTTCAAATAAATAAATAAACAATTTACTACAAAAGGTACTTGAAATACTGAGAACTTACGAACACTCTCATTGATTCCAAATGTGTACAATGGCTCAACAAAGATGGGATCTTTATTGTTGTTATCGATCAGGCTGATATAGACTGTAGCTGTGGCAGATTTCACAGGATTACCTTTATCACGTGCAACAACCTGAAAATTAGGATTAAAACTTCGTTAACCCTTTGCCTCATAAGAATATTTCAGACTCATCCAATTTCAAAGCAAATATACAAAACAACAATTTATTTAAGAAAATTGGGGTATTTCCCTCTGACAGAGTGGAAAACATTGTGGCAGAAGAAGCCATTACTCATTACAAGCAATGGCTTGTTTTACTGCAATGTTTTCAAAAGTCATTAAGGTATGATATCCATAATGTTCAAAGTTATCATCTCAAAATGGAACAGACAAATTTTGGAAACATTTATGATTTTTATAGGTTTTCATGATAGAAATATTATTTACCATGAGATATTTCATAGACAATAAAAATCACTTGTGTCATTGTTCCTTTAACTTTGCACTGAAGTCTGTGGGAGAAGCTAATTTTTCAAAGATTGTATAAAACAGAACCATTTCAATAAAAACTCATGGTAAAAAGATGCAAAAACACAGAATCAATCTAATTTAATACAGAAAATATAGATCACTGTGAAATATAGATATCAATATTTTTCTATTTTTCAACAATAGAAACAACTCTTATGAAATTGTGTCAGTTTACAAAATGTGTCATAAAATAAACTGAAGTATCTAGAGTGGCTATCAAAGAAAATATAATGATGCTGGTTTGATCTGGTGTATAAGATGCATCCCCAACCTTTTACAAATTTCTAGGGGAAAAAATGTGCGTCTTATACACAGTAAAATACGGTAAATAAATATTTCAATTAATTCAGTCACATAGCAGGGTAAAATTACAGTTAATATATCCTTACCGTTAGCATATATGAACTCTGGCGTCTCTCAATATCAAACTGAGCTGTTTCAGCCACAATAATGATGCCAGAGTCTGACAAGACTTTGAAATCATCATTTGCACCACTTTCCATGAGGAAGGTAACTTGACCATTTTTAGTATCAGGGTCATCTCCATCCTCAACAGTCAAAGTGATAACTTCAAAACCTGAAATCATGGAAGTTCGGAGCTAAATACTTGTGACAAAAATATTGAATTATTCATTTAAATCATAGCATTTATCTGCAGGTGAGTGGTGCAGATTTTTTACACATTTATAAAATACATTTATCACACCAAGATTTTTTATATTTCTTATAAAGTGACAACATACCAGACTCAGCCAAGATTTTATCTTATAAAGTGACAACATACCAGACTCAGCCAAGATTTTATCTTATAAAGTGACAACATACCAGACTCAGCCAAGATTTTATCTTATAAAGTGACAACATACCAGACTCAGCCAAGAATTTATCTTATAAAGTGACAACATACCAGACTCAGCCAACTCATTCACCGATGCATCATACACATTACTTGGTATAAAGACTGGAGCAAAGTTGTTCAAATCCTGTAAAATACAAAGTGCACAAAATTTTGAATACATCAGAAATGACATTAATTTTCAACACAAGCAGATGTTAAACCCAATGATTTCAAAAATATTTATATTCATAAATTTCAAGATAGGTAAGCACATTTGAACATTTGACTTAATTACCAATTATTTTTTCATAATCCTTATGATATATGTTCAATATTCAAGCAATGAAAAAATATGGAATAATCAAAAGTTTTGATGTAATCAAAAAAATATTATTGAAAAAAAAATTGCGTAATGAATTTGTAGTCATTTAAAATCAGTATTTCAGCCACATACTGCAGATGTTTCAACTAGCCAGCAGACCATGTGTCAAGCTCCTTCCTTTTTTTCTCTGGTGTTTAACATCATAACAACAGTCAGGGTCATTTGGCAACATTCCACCTATAATGTTAGTGGAAACACCCAAGCTTACACCAGGGTGGAACCACTGACCATCTGTAGGCTAGCTGGACAGGTTCCTCATATGTGAAGTCTGGTCTCCAGTGGAATTCAAACTCACAGCAGTCAGGGGCTAGTGATTACAAGTCAGGGATCATAACCACAGGGGCCCATATGCTCATTCTTTAGACCACTGACTATTTTCCAACATGGTAACAGAATCACAGGTGGGAGTGAAACCCATGATTAAATATCTGCAGCCAAATTGACAGTTAAAAACATATTCCATGCCCAGGTATTGCACTCACAACTTCTAGATTACTAATCACAATCAACTGAGCTTACCAGAGAGACCATATCTAGTTGTGTTTAAATTAGATGTCGAATATTACCTGTTTGCTAATCAAAGTTAAATGCAGCGGACAATAGTTTCATGAAAAAGAATTAATTACTTACAGTGATGGTAATAATTGCATTAGCTGTGGATGACAGTTGTCCAGAAACAGCCTTGAGTGTCACCTGTACACTGCAATACAAGATACACACATTTAAACCCCTTCTAGACTTCTAAGAATTGTTTGTAAGTTTGGAAAATAAGTATAGTCTCATTGTATTAATTAAGCATTCTGAACCAACATATTATCCATGAAAATCACCATCAAAATAAAATGATTTACATTCAGAAAAATTATTTTTTGTCAAAGAACTGAAGAAAACTGCTTCATAAATAATGATAATAAATAATAGTGATAATTATAATCATGATTGCAATGATGATAATGATAATAGTAAAGGTAATAATACTAGTGTTGTTGTTTGTTGTTTGTTGTTGTTGTTGTTTTTTGTTGTTGGTTGTTGTTGTTGATGATGATGATGATAGAGATAGTGATAGTGATGATGAGTGATGATAACAATACTAATGATGATAATACAGATGATGATGATAATGACAATAAAAATTATAGTGATAATAATAATAATAATGATGGTAATAATAATGATGATAAAAATATTAATAATAAGTGAAAATAATAAAAACAACTTTTAATATCAGATACACATTTTTGTTCCATGTCTGAAATATTGTTCATCACAACATGAACATTTACTTGTTTTCAATTGCGCAATTTCATGCTTGAAATTCATATAATAATACTAATGTTTCATAAATCATTATATTTACACTGAGTAAAATTTACTTTATAATACTAAGTATACATATATTGTATGAATTATGTCAGGAACATAAGCATACAGGTTATCTTAGCATCTTTTGGATATAGATCAGTGTTAGGAATGTAAACAAAATACAAATATTTTTTACACAAGTAGCTGTCTTTAAAAATTCTTGGCAACACATTTTGTAAGGACTGAGAGTGAGCAGAGAATTTACAATCATATTACAATCATATTACAATCATATTACAATCATATTACAATCATATTGGACTTTTAGACATAGGCCATAATCAGTAAACACGGAGATAAGGAGTGACCAAACTGCAATGAGAGATGCTCAACATCCTTCAGGTCAAAGCACCTTTGGTTCAGAAATGATGTAGAGGTCATAACCCCCCTTAACAGAAATAACAAGGTACAGTCATCTCTCGTTATGATGTATTTTCGGAACCAGAAAAATACTTTATCTTAACAAAAATTTGAAATAAATGTTAGACGAATAGTGTATTAGACATTTTGGCCATCGTTAGAATCACTAGTTCATGATAATTGGTGTAGTAAGAATTACTTGTTAGGTTACATATGACATGTTTGTATTTAAGTGTAAACTATAACAATCTCCCTTTTGTGGTTGATTAAAGATTTAATCCAAAAGGTTGTACAGTCATCAAGGAGCGAAAAAACATATGTGACAAGTGCATATTTTCTGACTTCGTAATGAACAATGCAAATCAGGTGCGAAATTGTTCATTCAGACTTCAAAATTAATTTGACATAGCAAAAAATTCAAGAGGAATGTGTCTTTACTGAAAGAATTTTATATACTTTAAGAAGGAAAAGATCGGGACTTAAAAAATTATTTGAAATAATGGGAAATTCGTCTTAACCAACTTTGCCATAATGAGAGTTGACTGTAGTTTTAATCCCCTCAACCGGTGGTCATAGTCCACAAATGAAATCACTCAGCAGCAACACATTTGCACTTACATTCCATTTTGAGTCTGCTTGTAATTAATGAAGTTGTTAACTGTAAGCAGACCACTGCTCCTGTTTACAGAGAATGTACTCAAAGGAATGGTGTCAGGAAGTATTGATTCAACAAAGTACTCCACAGTCTGCGAGTCATCCTCTCTACTGGTTGCCTAAAATGCATCAAATTTTAGACAAAATGTAGACCTACCCTCTATCACTGAACATCTCTGTAAGCCACTTTTCGAATTAGAGTTCAATATACTGCAGCATTGTGGTTAGTAAACAACGTAACAGAACAGACGGTGCATAAATATGGACATTGCATACCAATAATAGAATCAGCAGACTAAATATGATTTCCTGGTGTTCCATGTAACATGATATTTGTTTTTGTTTTTACATGACATTGTCACTGGGGTTTAATGCCATTTTTCAACAATTGTTTAGTTACATACAGTGGCCAGTTCACCTAACCAGTTTTCCTGGACTGTATACTAACCAGTACTAACTTACCCTTCCACAAGCAGCCAGCAACTTCTCCACATATGGAGGAAAATTGACATTTTTGTAAAATTTTCATAAAAGTCTATGACCTGCCGCAAATGGGATTTGAACCCAGATCTCTGGGTTACAAGTCCAGCACACTAACTACTGGACCGCAGTCATGGCTGTACCATGATAAAGTACTAACGAAAAGTCCATATTTATATAACATCAAACATACGTCAAACATTCAAGGTGGAACTTATTTTAAAATTAGTGATTATAGTACATGCAGTATATAATGGCCAGAATAATTACTTAAACTATACATACGCATATTACATTCTATTCATACAGTGAAAGTTGTCCGGGTAAAATGAATGTCTTCGTTATATAAAATTTAATTGTAACATAAGAAAAATCGTACCCTGATGGTAATGGATGGTATCAGTGCTTTGCTATCTTCTAACAACGTAGAATAGTACTCATCGAATTCAAACCTCGGTCCAACATCAATCACATTGCCTACGACCACGCTGACTGAAATTCTCCCCACTCTACCGCCACCATCTATGGCTTCAGCAGTGTATAGGTATGATTTTCGACTCTCGTAATCAAGTTCACCATTCAAAAATATAGCTCCATCGTCATCAATGAAAAATCTAAACAATGATGAAAAGTTCCATTTCTTAAAATTCCACAGTTTTTGCAATGAATACAAATTTTCAAATACAAACATTTTGCAAAGTCATAATTCATATTAATCATAATCTGTCGTACCAGGCATGTAATGAGTGTATCTTCATGCACACAGATATTTTTGAGTTTAGTTGCATTAAGATTAAATGTAAAAAAATTTAAATGTGACTAAACCAGGCCCAAGGTGGGATTTGAACTCACAGTAGTGAGGGGCTAGTGATTACAAGTCAGAAAACATAACCATTTGACCATCAAGGCCACAATTAAATGACAAGCATTTATCATGACATAAATTCATATGTGAGGAAGCTGTCTGGCTGATTTACGGAGAGTTGGTGGCTCTACCAAGGTGTACGTCTAGAGTTTTCCTCCACCATAAAAGCTGGAATAGCTGTCAAATGGCCTTGGCTACATTGAAACCCAGAGAAAAAAAATTCTCATGCAATAAGTTTCAAGATATTAGGTCCGTCACTTGTTCGTGTACACAATATGTAACAAAAAGAGCAGGGAGTGAGATCAAGACATTTGAGATCAGTCTCACAGCACAAATTCTGATTTTTGTTCTCAACTTATTTCAGACCAATATATACACTTAAGTGTAAGTAGATCTTGTGATCGATAAACTTGAACACAAAATACTGTTTAACCCTTTGTCACATAATACCACATTTCCCATGCATCTGAAGCAGACGACTTTTGAAAACATGGTGGCAAAAGAAGCCATTGCTAGGAATGAGTAATGGCTTCTTTTGCCACAATGTTTTCCAATCTGTCAGAGAGAAATAACCATATTTTCTTAAATAAATTGATATTTTGTATATTTTCTTGAATAAGGACGAGTCCAAAATATACTTGAGGCAAAGGGTTAACAGATGTATAATAGTATCATAATTCACCTGAAAATATTGAAAGCACAAAATTAAGATTTGAGATCTGCGAGATCAATCTCAAATTTATAACCATGAATACTGTTTACAATAAAATAAATAGTAAGCCTTATACATGTACATGAATAGCGAATTAATTTACAGACTTTTCGATTATAGTTAAGTTTATGTAACGAACATATATTTTGCATTTCGTATTAGGTTACAAATAAACATTTGAGAGACCAAGTTTTCTAGGTGCACAATCTATTAAGGCGTAAAAAATAGGTTTGTTTCCGGTTACCGGACTGACCCATCTTTTTCCTGGTGACTCACAAGTTTTTATGTCATCAAAATCTTAGTACTATGTTGTATTTTCAAAACAGTGTTGCCAATATATGTAAAAAAAACATAAAAGAAAAAGTCCCAACCAACCGACCCATATTTTTTGGGCATGTAACCAGAAACAAACCTTTTTTTTGTTTAAGCCAAACAAAAACTTTATTGAGAAACAAAAGCAGCCAGATTATCCATATACTTACAAATTGTCACTTTCAATAAACTGATATGCCACAATTTCTCCAAACACACCACTGTCTTTATCCGTAGCCTAAAATAACACAAGCACAGTAAACACCACTTCTGAGCACAATTAAAAAGGTCTTAATATAGAGGTGGTCTCATTATCAAGTAAAATATAGAAAAAATGTACAAAACCGGACCTGAAAAATGTAAAAATATTAAATGGTCTTAATATTGAGATGGTTTTAATATCGAGTTGGACACTATTAAAAATGAGATTTAACCCTATTTTGCACCAATAATATGAATAACTAACATGCAAACTATCTTACAGTATAAATAAATAAGTTTTCATCCACCTTTTCAAGTGGAACGAAGGCAATTCCATTTTTATTAGTTTACTATTTATTATTCAAATGTGAATGGAAAGTTGTTAAAAAAAAGTTTTGGAAAGACTAAGTCACCAAAAAGGGGCCATCTAACAAAGATCCTCCGAAGGGAAAAAAATCAGGAGTAATGGTTTGAATAGACTTAGCAAGTAAGACTGTTGACTTTAGCATAAAAAAGTGATATTCATCTCGTCAACAAGTAATATATGTATCAACAATGTTGACAAATGATCTATCACTATTTTCATTCAGGTAATAATAGGTGTTTTTTCTTATTCGTCATTTTCTAGGAGAAATTTATTTTCAATGCTGATTTCCATATCTTTTAGCGTCAACACTCAGTTACTTTTGATATTAAGAATATTGACTTACATAGATTTGTCCCACTTGAGTACCAGGCTGTGTGTCTTCAAAGACATTTATCACTACAATTGTCTGGTTATATTCTGGTGAATGATCATTTGCATCAGAGATTGTAATGTTAATGATGGTCTCCGATGTATAGACAGCTATATCATCATCCACAGCTCTGAGCTGAAATACAGATAGATGTGTATTTCAATGAACAAAATCATAATAGAATACGAAACAACACTCATGAATACATATGCCAACACTTGTGCTGAAACAACGTGGGTTGAGTATACTTGTATACAATTGCCAAGCAAAAAGAAGTAAAACAAAACACGTACACACAAAAAAATTTCAAGCATACTGTCAATCATATTATTCCTGATGATTATTATTGGTCAGGGTATGAATCCAAAGCTGAAGGGTCAAGCTCCTATAACCCTTTTGCTTCCACAAGGACAGGTATACCCAGCCACCCCAGTTTCAGCATATAGCGGATTACTTCTGCAGTCCAAAAAAATGTGTTTTGTCAAAAAAATGGAGAGATTAATGTCTGTGGTTTTTATTTCTCAAACTCAACGGGATAAATTTCTGTATTTCTAGTTCTACTTCTGACTTATCCTTTTCTAGAAACCGTAGGATGCTCATTTTGCTACTATGTTTATCCCATTTACAATATACATATATTAAGGTGACAGGAACACATGAATAATTTACTCAGATTATTTATTTTGAACTACAAACTCGCAAACAATTAACAGTTATATGAGTTTGAATAAACATCACCTTCAAACTACATTATTATACAATAGATCGATAATGATAGTAATTGCTGATGATTAAACTGTACCGTCATCTTTAAATTGGATTACTGTTGAAAGGCGTACATATTGAAACAAGTGTTGTAAAAATACCAAATTTTTGCGATTTAAATTTTTGCTAGGAAAATATTCTGCCTGGAATTATTTCTGAGGTTTTAATGGGAGACCACAGAATCGCAGAAATATTTCCTCCGCAGAAATAACCCGCTATACGGTAATTTGACTTCCGGATGGGTATACCTATCATAGTTTACAGGCACTTGCCCAGGACCACATCAAGAAACTATGGAAACTGACTATGAACACCCTATGCGGCCTCCTAGGTCGGTCACACCCGTCCACCCCAGTTTTGGCATATTTGCCAACAGGATGGATATACCTGCCCTGAGAAACCCCACATGGCACCATTGCCTCCAACCAACCCCTGCAATCCTCCAGAAAAATCCAGGGAAAATGTGTGTAAACCATGCATTTAAATTACCCATCAGCAAAAAAGGTAAAAAGATTATGAGTCATGGCCGTGGTCCAGTGGTTAGTGTGCTGGACTTGTAACCCGGACATCCAGGTTCGAATCCCGGTCGCAGCAAGTCATACCCTTCAGTGAAAATTTTGCAAAAATGTCGATTTTCTTCCATATGTGGAGAAGTTGCTGTTGATTTATTTCAAATCGTTTAATATTAATCCATTTCAAATCATTTAATGTTAATCCATTTCAAATTGCTTAATGTTAATCCATTTCAAATCATTTGATGTTAATCCATTTCAAATCATTTAATGTTAATCTATTTAAAATAATTTAATGTTAATCTATTTCACATCATTTAATGTTAATCTATTTCAAATAATTTAATGTTAATCTATTTCAAATCATTTAATGTTAATCCATTTCAAATTGCTTAATGTTAATCCATTTCAAATCATTTGATGTTAATCCATTTCAAATCATTTAATGTTAATCTATTTCACATCATTTAATGTTAATCTATTTCAAATCATTTAATGTTAATCTATTTCAAATCATTTAATGTTAATCTATTTCAAATCATTTAATGTTAATCTATTTCAGGGTCTGGGGTTAAAATAGTTAAGATCATTCTTCAATCTTAAGTAACGAAATTTAAGTTAATTATAATAAAACAATGATTCAAATAATCATTCAATATTCTGTCAGTATAATCAATCAGATTTTTTACTTACAACATCACATACCTAAATCTTTTCAAGTAAAATATTTTAAGACTGAAACTGAGATTTCAGCTCAGAGACTGTACGCAAGTTTGTGACAACAGGATCCAGACTATGGATTTGATGAGAAAAGGCAGTTATCAAAAAGACATTATGTGTACTTGTGAAATTAATTACAAACTATAATGCATTGTGCTAGTTGAAAACTAATCAACTTTGATCTTGAACAAATAAAAATACTTGACACACAGCTATGCAATTTATTGGGCCAGGTCACAGTCACTAAAAATAGAAAAACAGACTAAAAAAACTTACAGTTAAGATGTATTCATTTGGTTGTGTTTCATAGTCCAGAAAGTCTTCTTTCATATACAACACAAAAGCTTCCTCCTCACTACCCTGTCTCTTGTTCAGTTTAAACATATCGTTCGCATTACCAGCAACTATATCGACAGTAAAGCTGTTATAATCCGACTGAAAAATCATATGGAAATAACATTCTTCATGCTGTCATGGATGATAATGGTATCACTCCAAATAAATCATGACAAACATGTAAATTTATAAAACTTGATCATTTAATGAAATACAATATTGTAAAGCAATTTATTAATAAAGCCAAAATTAGAGGTGATTCATCTAACCGAATTTGCATCATAATAGGATAATTATGTTCCCAAAATTGCAAACAAAAATCAAACAAACAATACTTTGTTAAGTAGGGTTTTTTAAACTGATGTTCACACCTTCTGACACATTAAAGAAATCCTTCAATGGACAAGTCTGGTCGATCAGAGTTAACTGCCGATTTCGGATTACAGGTGTGATAATACGCATTCATATGAGTTTGAGGACCTGATTATCACTTCGGATAAGCCATAGTATTCAGATTCGGATAATTGGGGTTATTTAACAAAGAAGTGTGTAGGGAAAAAATCGGGACTGAAATTTATTTTTGGATTACACCAGGTTTTCAGATAATCCGTTGACAAAAAATCAGGGTTTTACTGTAATTAAGATTAAGTTCTTTCCAATATGTTGACAACAAGTTAAAATGATAAACCTCTAACTATATGCAGTACAGTATGGTTTGTGTCAGTTATCATAATATTAGAAAATAGCATCAATGCAACCATCAAACTTACAGAATCCTTATCTTCAACCACTATTTCGATGGTGTTAGAAATCTGGGAAAAGGTATTTGGAGTGGGATCACGACTAAGTTCTGGGATGGATATATGATAATAAGACTGTCTAAATGTTGGCACTTGATCATTGACGTCCAGTATTTTAATAGATATCGTTTCCCTAGATATCATTTCATTTCTGTCTGGTCGTTCCAGTGGGTCAAATTCAATAGCCTGCAATAATGAAGCATATTAAAGCTTGCAGATAATGTGGAATGGTAAATGGCGCCATGACCATGTGCTGAACTTGTAACTTGGCGATCTGGGTTCTAATCCCTGTCACAGCAGGTCATACCCTTCTAAGAAAATTTGACAAAAATGATGATTTTCCTCCATATGTGTAGAAGTTGCCAGCTCCTTGTGGAAGGGTAAGTTAGTACTGGTTAGTATGCAGTCAAAGAAAACTGGTATGGGAACTGGCTGCAGTATATCACTGAAAAATTGTTGAAAAACAGTGGATAATGCCTACGGATCACTTTATGATTGCTACATGACATATATTCTAAAATGATATAATATTCAATACAATAATATATTTCTTAACAATCACATAAAAAACAGACTGTGCATTTCATTGTCTTCACCCAAATTCGAGTCCAGAAAAACTTTTTACAAGCACAATGTACAACATGGTGTAAATGGCACCTTTTTCTGATTACAAAATATTCCATGTTTTGTAACAGTCTGAATGAAAGTGTTTTACTGACAATCAAAGCAAAACATTAACCCATTAATCTCTTTGTCTTATCTACACAGAAGCTGACTTTAATATGGGAAAGTAATTCATGCCATATGTAACCATGTTGATGGATAACGCAAATTTGGAAGGGGCTCCATGGTAAAGTGGTTATAGTCACAGACTAGTAATCACTAGCCCCTCACAATTGTGAGTTTGAATCCCATTTGAAACCAGACAAAGTCAACAAGTGAGGAAGCATCCAGCTAGCTTACAGAAGGTTGGTGGTACTACTGAGGCATATGCCTGGGATCTTCCTACATTGTAAAGCTGGAGGTCACCAAATGACCCTAGCCGTTGGTGCAACATTAATCTCCAGTGAAAAAATAATGCAAATAAGAATATAATAGAAGTACCTCAATATCAACATATACTGTCTTTGTTGGGTTCTCGATAGCTTCCCTGTCAATTGTGTTGTTCAAGTATAGTTGTGTTATGTAAGTAGTACCATCCAAAAAAATTGTACCAAGGTAAAATTTGTTGTTATCAAATGCATATGGCTCTGAAATGCACAACATAAAGAGTTCTAGGATCCAAATGCTAACAATTTAGCTCAGTAAAATTAGCTTTTTATGGCATTTTTTGTACTGTGGTAACCCTCTAAACCAGTTCCTCTATAAACCGGTTTCCCCTCTAAATCGGCCAAATGTTCTGGTCCTGAATTCATTGCCATAAAATTCAAAACTCCTCTCTAAACTGGCATCCTCTCTAAACCAGCCAAATGACCTGGTTCCAGGCTCGGCCACTTTAGAGGGGTTCCACTGTATCCACTTATTTACAGTTTTAAAATATGCTAAGTTCCAAGGTTACAATCTGAGATTGGTCACAAAGCTAAAATCTCAAATCTTGTCTTTTAATTAGTCTAAGGTAATTATACATTATTTCTTTAAGCCATGATGATAAGAATTTGTATAACATTTAAATGGTGACATTTTTTTAATCGAAATGCAATGAGAATTAAATTGAGAGATAAATTGAGTGACAAATCTCAAGTTTTAAATACTAGGACCCTCAAGTGTTTTAATATATGGTACTAAGGTTATTACTGATGAGACTAAGATTGGACCCATAAAAATCATGATTCACTATGTGTATGCTTATAGAATCATAAAAATGAACAAACTGTTCACAGCCATGTTCTATGTTTATTTATATCCCTATATCCCTACTCTTTGAATAGACCTCCTGGTTCTTTATCATGCCCAATATGAGGCACCAATACATGCTTCACCCATTTCTTGTGATTTTCTAAACACAATACTGGGCTCAGTAGAGGAATAGGGGGGACACTGAAAAAGTTTAACCCAAGTGAAAAAAATGTCTCTGAATTAATACTGAACATTCCAGTCATCTCATCTTGGTTTTTTTGCATTTTCAAGAGCTTCAAAATATTAGATATACTCAATTTCACATACGTACACAAAATTTTACTTTTCAAAAATAAAAATTGGTCGCATAAATCAAAATATAAAACTGACAAATATCACACCTGCAAGAAATATCAATTTGGTTACTTCCCTTAGTTTGTGATGTCATAGTTGACATTGATCACTGCAACTACTAGCTATATATGTAATATAGCCTATCATTAACACAACTGTCAACAACGTTGCGAGTGTACTTTTTATGAAGATGAGTGATTTATTTGATGATTTGTCATTTATGGAAGAACATTTCGTACCATTATGAGCTTTTTGACAAAAATAACAGTGAAATTTGACATGAGTGTATATCAAAATCCCCTTGATCATAATCCCCTTGGTTGAAAAATGACATAGTGATCGAAATCCCCTCAACAGAAATGACAGGGTGTTCATAATCCCCTTGATGGATAGTCAAAATCCCCTTGGCAAAAATGATGGGGTGGTCAAAATCCCCTCAACTTGTGAAAAACAACCCCCTTTACTCAATATTCTTTTTCCTTTGATCTTTTGTCACTCCAGCTAAACTATTGTGTTACATAAAGAAATGTTGCAAACAGCAGTTACATTGAGTAGAGGAAAGAGTATGGAGTATACAAAGATGAAGTAATTTTAGATAGCAAACTGCAATTAATAGCCTCATTTTAAGTTATTATCTGGAAAGATCTAAAGCTAGTGTGCAACAAATTTGCCTTTAAAGGTGTTTATCATTGCAAAGATTAATTGATTGTTTGTTACATATAACTATAATTGCAATGATTAATTATAATCAACTATCATATATTTGTTTGTATTTTACAATTTTCTCAGCAATAATAACATCAATAAAGGATGTCATTATTAACTGGCTGTGACAAACATACACCTTTTAATTGTTTGTATGCTTTTCTCTTTTTTTCAGCAATTCTTGAAGCAGTTGGTTCTTAAATTCATTGAACTAAAAAGAAAAATAAGAAAAAAATCTTAAGAAATTTCCCAACCATTTCACATTATTTGAGGGGATTTTGACTACCCACTGAGGGGATTATGACCACCCCTTTATTTTTGCCAAGGGGATTATGATAACCCTGTCATTTCTGTTGAGGGGATTTCGATCACTATGTCGTTTATCAACCAAGGGGATTATGATCAAGGGGATTTTGAGCGTCCCCCATTTGACATAGTTAGACCCATAGGTGTTCGGAAGATGAGTGCAAATGGAACCTTTAAAATGATGCAGCACCATGTAAAGACAAGATATTTATTTGCTGGCATTTAGCAAATTACCAGAAAAATATCATCAAGAAATCAAACTAATATATATATGCATTACTCACTTAGACAAGCTGTACATTGATAATCCGCTGAAATCCTTAATCACGAGTAAGTTAAATTCCAAACAAATTGTTTTACACAGAAAGTACACATCAATATTAAACGTAAATGTAGGTCATGCTTTAAAAATGTTGTCAACTGATCAAAGTCAAGAATTCATCGATCACACAACCATATGGCAAGTGATAAGCATTGATATTTTCAAAACTCTTAAAAGTCGCTGATCGGTACAGATCATATAATGTCACATGCTGTTCTGTGACTATTCGAATTGTCTGTACAAAAAAAGATACGATTGATGGTGCGACAAACAAGCTTCAATAAATTTCGAACATCATAGATCGATGTGAACAAGACATAATAATGATATTGATTTTTTAATTATGTAATCTCAACAAACAAAGCTGGGTGCATTATTTCCTTTGAAAACCACCAGGTGGGTACGATATGCTATGAAAACCACCGGGTGGGTACGATATGCTATGAAAACCACCGGGTGGGTACGATATGCTATGAAAACCAACGGGTGGGTACGATATGCTATGAAAACCACCGGGTGGGTACGATATGATATGAAAACTATTTGGTCATTAGACAACAAAACTAGGAGTGATTTCTATATTGATTCTTTATTTTTGGTTCATATATGACTTCAATAAAAATATTTCTGTAACACGCATTTAATGAGTGATTTTAATCGACTATCTTGTGTTTCTACGGTAACTTGGAGTAGACAGTTCGTAGACAATATCTCCTGTGGGGGACAAAACCGACAATAAAGGTGTGAAACAATTGACATGAACAGAAAAATGTCAATTTGTATAACCGTTTGAGCAAGTTGTAGTTCACAAGTTAATGTAAGATACGTAGGTACATATTTTGCACTAAATCTTGTATACGTTTCACCAAATAAATCGATGTCAGTTCGGATTTCGGACCTGGATTTCATCAAATTTGGGTACGTCTTATCCACAAGAATGTTTTTTTTTTCTCAGATTTTTTTCAAAAAAAAAAAAATGGAGGTGTGTCTCATATACAACTGTGTCTTATACTTAGTAAATTACGATGGCTATCAAAATTGAATGGAATGGGTTAATCATCAGAACAATTGTTGATCTGACAGTTTTATTTTCAATTACTCGCTTAAAACACAGTACTAGGTATTGTTTTTTAACAAAGATTGCCGCCTTATTTGAAGATGGACTTCAAAGCGGTTTTTGGAATTTAACAAACATATCATTCAATATTTTTATGCTCTCACACAAAACCATTGAATTGTATTTTCCATCACGGACTCAAAACAATTACCAAGTTGCAACTGGCTCCATATCTCCAATCAACATCTCTACAGTTTCAATTAGCAATTACATAATCTTACGTAACATGTCACACAATGTCATCAGGTTCTTATGGCACCGAAATATACAGGAAATTAATATGTTGCGTCATAGCGTTCTTCAAACACACGCACACACAAGCAGACCCATGTGTGATATGGACTCTCTCACATGATTAGAAAATTGTCAACTTTCATTGATTGTGTGTTTTAAATCATGACCTTGAGCAGTGAAGTGTTAAAAACAAATACAATGTCCAGAATTCACTTACCGTCAACATTTCTCAGCAATTCAAAGTAAATAGCATTAGGATCGCCAGTATCTAAGTCAAAAGCTTCAAAAAACTGTCCTTCATCTACTAAACTTCCCTGAAATGACATGAATAACAAGCTTATGATTACATCTAAATGCAGATAAATAGTGCTTAGAGGTTAGAGAACATTGTATGTGATAGGGAGCATTTATTGGAGAATATTGTATGCTAAAGGGGGCTTTTATTAAAGAATATTGTTATAAGAGAATATTGTAAGCTGAAGGGGGCATTTATTAGATAATATTGTTATTAGATAATATTGTATGCTGGGTGGGGGGCATTTATCAGATAATATTGTATGCTGAAGGGGGCTTTTATTAAAGAATATTGTATGATGAAGGGAGCTTTTATTAGAGAATATTGTATGATGAAGGGAGCTTTTATTAGAGAATATTGTTTGCTGGAGGGAGCATTTAGAGAATATTGTATGCAGAAGGGAGCACTGTAGCTGGATATTTTCCACTAAGTGTAATATATCTGCTTAATACTTGTTTGTTAAATATCTACTCACAACTTGTGTGTTTTCATACATCTCAAGCACCAGACCATTCTTATTGATAAATGGTGGCATATTCTGAATATCCTGGATGAGAATCAAGACATTCTGTGTAAGTGAGACCTTGATTGGTTCTGTGTCAACATTTGGTATATTCTGAAACAAGCAAAAATTATGCAATGTAAAATAATTAAAGACAGTTTTTCATAACACATTCAGTATAACCTCTGGAACCCTTCTAGATTGGGCCAAAAGTCTACTTTTCTGAGAATTCCAGTTTTCAGAGATCTATTGATTATACAGTGCAACCTCTCCAGAGCGACCCTCTCTTGAACAACCTAGCTCCCTTCAACAACATCATGACTTTTCCAACTGTATGATTTAAATATTACTTTAACCTCTCCAGAGCAACAACCTCTCAACAACATAATTTTGCTTTCTCCAAAGGGTGTTGCTTTGGAGAGGTTGCACTGTAGAAGTGAAAAAATGGGACTTGAAAAATCATCTGATTTTTAGAGAATTCCGGTTTTCAGGGAGTCTGATTTTAAGGGGTGATACTGTATACAGCTGAGCTATTTGATAAACCAAATGAAATATTTACAGCAATTCAGTAAGTTATAAAATATAGGAATAAATGGTGCAATTACATGCACAGGGGGCTAGCACATTGAAGGGATGGAGTATAATGGCGTACTAGGCCTAAAATGGCCACACGGACCAAAAACACGCATATCATATATATATACATATACAAGGGTTACAACTTCCGAAATGACAGTTTCTGCACCAAGTTTGTTTAAAACAAGGTAACTTTTTAAGGAATCGCTCAATTTTCTAATAACTGGTGTCTACAGATAGCTAATACATTATACTACACATAACCAGTAAGCACTTTGTCAAATTCAAAAAAATGATGCAGGTATTTAATCTTTTTCCTCCCAAAAATCGTCAATATTGTTTAGTTGAACGCGATCTTGCAACACCAAATTGATCAGAATTACTATACTAAATACACATTAAAACAACAGGTAGAGGAATGACGAATGGTGTATTTAGTATGGTAATTCTGATCAATTTGGTGTTGCGAGGTCACGTTCAACTAAACAAAATCGACAATTTTTCGGAGGAAAAAGATTAAATACCTGCTTCGTCATCTTGAACTGGACCAAATGTTTATTGGTAATGTGTAGTATAATGTATTAGCTATCTGTAGACCATCTATAGGTGTGGCCATTTTAAGCCTATTACGCCATTATACACCATCCCTTCAACGTGCTAGCCCCCTGTGATTAATTGTTTACAAATCATACACAGAAGAGTAATGGTTATACTTCCCTAAATTTAAAATAAAAATGTACCATATTTTATCAATTGATAACATATGGGTGGGTGGTACATCGCACATTTACATTAATGCACAGTTCACCCTGAAAACGTGACAAGAGCTGAATTTTCAGGCAGACATTGGATTGTACTCCACTGTATAAAAATAAGTAGTCTGTAACATTATAAAACCATTGTAAAATGCTTTCATTTACAACAATGCCTCAGAGAGAGATAGAGCACTGTGTTGAAATAATTGAATTGGTGAAATGGAACTGCCAAACACATTATAACATAGAATCACATTTAGATTGATTTCATTCATTATAATATTGGCATTGTTGCATATTGCATTAGAATACTAACTGGTACTTACTACAGCTTGAATCCTCAGAGTGAAGGCCTCAAAGTCAATGTAATTTTGCCTTAAGGCATAAACATTGATTTGATATCTACCTTCACCGAGTTTCTGTTCTTTCACAGAGAAGAAACCATCACATGACTGAAAAGTATGAAAATATCAGGAAGTTAGCAGTTTGATATAATAATCATGTGAGTCAATTTTAGCTAAACAAGAAACTTTCACATACCATAATACAGTAAAACCCCAATTTTTTGACAATGGATTATCCGAAAACCTGGTGTAATCCAAAAAGAAATTTCAGTCCCGATTTTTTCCCTATATATTTTATTGTAAAATAACCCTGATTATCCGAACAGTCTAATCTGAATACTGTGGCTTATCCAAAGTGATAATCAGGTCCCCAAACTGATTTGAATGCGAATTTTCACACCTGTAATCTGAAATCGACACTTAACTACAATCCACCAGACTTGTCAACTGAAGGATTTCTTTAACGTGTCAAAAGGTGCGAACAACAATTTATAAAACCCTATTTTATAAAGTATTCTTGTTTGATTTATTGTTTGCAATTTCGGGAACATAATTATCCGATTATGATGCAAATTCGGTGAAACGTTTCACCTCTAATTTTGCTTTATTAATAATCAATAAATTGCTTTAACGATATTGTAATTTGACTTTAATATCCAATTATTATCAAGTGTTCACTTTATTTTTCGGACTTTGTTAAATTGTCACTATAAATGCAAAAACAAACAATACATAGGATCTCCCAAAATTGTTACATGATTAGGATGACAACGATATGAGTGATATGATGTTTGTGACTATGTAATGGAATTTTGTTTTGGACATAATTTCAGTGTTCGTTTTTATTGAAAATGTATGCTTACAATATTCCCAGAACATGTGTATACATTGTATTTCATTAAATGATCAAATTATATAAATTTATTTTGGAGTATTCTCCCTTTATTTTCAAATAAAACAGTCTAGATTTTCATCATTCCAGATTATCAGAAACCCCGGATTATCCAAAATAATTTTTCAGTCCCGCCGATTTCGGATATTCCAGGATTTACTGTAACTCTTAAACCCTTTGCTTCATAAGCATATTTTTAACTCATCCAAATTTAAAGCAAATATACAAAACATCAATTTACTTAAGAAAATTGGATTATGTCTCTCTGACAGGAGAAAACATTGTGGCAAAAGAAGTTATCACACATTGAAAGCAAAGGCTTCTTTGCCACAATATTGTTGTCTGCATCAGATGTGGGGAAATGTTGTATTATGAGGCAAAGGGTTAACCCCAACTCTACCAATGAATTTAATATGTTAACATTATAGAACTATAGACTAAATTTGAACATGAAAAACAACATAGAACATACAGTAAAGCTCCACTATTAAGGCATTCAAGAGGGCTGACTGAAAAGGGTTTCATTACCAAGTCGGTCTTAATGTCGAAATCAAACATGTTCTAAGGCTTCATTATACATAAAATAACCTAGGTAACCTTATAATGATAATTTATACGGATCACCTTATTTTTTAATTCTTTGCTTGCTTCAATTTAATCTTTGTTCCCTTATTATAACAAAGTGTTCAAACAATGTCATACCCAGGTACACAACACTAACATTTTGAAATGAGCAGAAACCAGGTGGGCTGTTTATTAGACACTAAAATAACACAACTTGACAAATTTCTCCAGGGGCAAGCGTTGTTTTACAATACAGCAGACTGGTTGTAATTTCGGACAGCCATTACGTAGAAATATCTGAGAAATATTTGGTTCATTGAAACAGCGGTTGTAATATCAAGTTGGTGGGATTATCCCACAAGTCATTAAGCGGAACTTTACTGCATATAAAACATTATCTGATAAATACATTCACATATTATTAAAATGCTCTTAAAGTAAAAGCACTGATTCGAAAGTTTCTAACAGCAAAATGTAAAGCACAAAGTAACATTTTTTCTAGCCTAATGTCATGACTTAAATATTTTTGCTTGTGGACTTATGGTAGAAATCCTTGAATCCATGGCAACATGATCCAGAACTCAATTAATTTTACATGTATTATGGCAGGCGAATATTACAATAAACATACTTACTATATTAAAGCCATTAACTTCCATCTCTTGACATACTGCAACGATTTTGTTGTTGTCTACACCATCCTCATCAGTCACAATTATTTTACCTTCAAAGTCATCTACACCGAGGGGAGGATGGATTTGCAGTGGCACTTCATCAGTTAACACCTACAAAGAATAGCATCAAACAATCACTCAGTTCTCTAGGGAGTTTGTCAATGCTATTACTAGACTGAAAGTGTAGGAACATACATGCTCCAGCCAAGAATTTCTGCTAAGCCAACCCATTGATCTGCTTAATATTACAGAGAGTTTAATATATTGTAATGTTGTATCAAGTGAAAAGAAAAAAAGCTTACATGGAGACTTTTTCATTGGGTTCAACGCTGGTTTGCAACAATTTTTTAGTTATATATATGGTGGCCGGTTCCCCTGACCAGTTCTCCTTGACTGTATACAAACCAGTACTAAGTTATCTTACCACGAGGAACCAACAACTTCTCAACATATAGAGGAAATCAACATTTTTGTCAAATTTTCATAGAAGCGTATGACCTACCACAAATGGGATTCGAACCTGGATTGCCAGGTTACCAAGGAGACATTTACATAGACAATTACCAGCGCTTCTTGCAGGGTACAACCCATTCAGTTCCTGTATATGAAGGTTCTTTTTCACGTATTGAAAACCGAGACAATACACTGAAAGTCATAGCCTAACACAATTTATGGTACATTATCAAGAAGGGGGCTCCATGGTCAAGTGGTTATGGCTAGCCCCTCAGAAGCTGGAACCAAATTTAACGGGACGAAGCTGTACAGCTGGCCTATGGAGGTGAATGCTTGACATCTTCCTACAACATTAAAGCTAAAAAAGCTAAAGTCAAATAACCTTGGCTCTTGGTGTTACATTCAACCTCAGAGAAAAAGTGACATATCAAGAAGCAGTAATACATTGTTCTGATTATGTACAACTTACTTCAGGTATTCTTGTTTGGTATGTAACATTTGTTCTTGAAAAGATCGGTTCGTTATCATTTACATCATAAATGACGAAATATCCATCCCAGTCTTCCTGAAAAACAAAGGAGAACAGTAATGTGTACAATCTTTTCAAGTACATGAAGGCATACTTGTTTTACACAAAATACAAGGGTGTGGAAATGTTGTCATGTAGCTAGTAAACTACTCAAATTAGCAGGGGGGTCAGAGGGTTCCCCCAGTAGGGGGCATAGGGGCAACACCTCCTGCGGGGGAAAAAGTAACCAGCAAGAATGCTCAATTAGCCATTTGATTATTTGGTTTCCAGCTCACTTATACACCCTTAAAATAACAAACCAAAACTCAAAGGTCCTGTAAAAATAACTTTTACTCATTCACAGATAATTATTACAGATGTGATAATGTATTCAAGTAAATTTTCACATGGATATTTCATACTTAAAAGGCAGTAAAATCTACAAGTAACTTCAATAACAGGGTCAAACAAGTATTCCACCTAATAGTCTCAGTTATTTCTGCATCACTACTTAAAAAAACATTTGGTAAAAGCATTGTTTTTTGACTGCCCAAGAAATCACTCAAAGGACATTATGCTGTACTACTAGTATGCGAAAATCAAGTCTAAAAACATATCTTTTAAACCGTAATTGTTTGTTTTCATATGACTTATGGTCACTGGGGTTTAACACCATCTTTCAACAATTTTTCAGTTATATACAGCAACCAGTTCACCTAACCAATTGTCCTGGACTGCATACTAACCAGTACTAATTTACCCTTCCATAAAGAGCTGGCAACTTCTCCACATATGGAGGAAAATCAACATTTTTGTCAAATTTTTATAGAAAGGTATGACCTGCCGCCACCAGGATTTGAATCGGATCTCCAGGTTACAAATCCAGTGCTCTAACCACTGGACCGCGGCTGTGGCCTTTAAACACTAAACAAGAGAAACTAGTAAATCATAACATAAAAGTCAAGAGTTGTGGAACCAGACATAGACATTTACTAATATTTATTATGTTAATTCTTGAAAATATATGCATTGGTCATTATATGGTACTATCAGTATAAATGCAAGATATTCATGAATATTCTTTAGAGAGCTAGGGGCTATATGTTTTTGGCGTAGCTGCCTAATATGAGTTTTGGCCTATATTTCTTGGTATGACATATTAATGATTCAGTAGAAATTCCTCATTCTGTTGGATGATTTCATTAGTGTGGAAAATGACGTGTAAATGATTCAGAGGAAATCCTTCCTTCTATAAGCCTTTTCAGAAAGTAGGTTATCTCCCTTGAAAAAATCTGTCTCATTCGGATTCCTTCGGACACTGGGTAGTATTTTTGACAATGGCGTCTTGAGACTTACAATACCGATATCGATGTACTATGTGTTGAGATACGGAGGAGGGCATTAATTGAAAATAATTGATAAACAGATTAATCAACTATTTAAAAAGATGTTAGATACTGATAATGACGGTTGGTTGAAGTCAAATTAATAATGCTACCTTGATCAATGTGTTTATGAAGAACATTTGACCATGACAAAAGTCAATCATCATATCAGAGAGGTGTAAAACAGTTAGGTTAAAATTTCCGTTAAGTTCCTAGTAGTACTTCATGATATTCATTGAATGCATAAATGTTGGACCCACATTTAGAATTTATTTAATAGTTTTAAATGAAATGATAATACTCTCTTACAATACACATAATATATTTGTGACACTAAAACAGATATGAGCAACAATATTAAACAAGTATAATGGTGCACAAATCTACAAGATTGCATGTAATAAATGATATTTATTACATAACACTTATTTTAAAAAGTGACAAAAAGTGACTTAAAAATCATTGAGGGGTCAAATGGTCTTATAAAATATAAAAGAATCGAAGTTTAAAATGACAAATTCATTCTTTGAAAAAAATGTTTTAAGCATATAGAACCTGCCATTTTATTTTATTTTTATACGTGTTTCTCAACACGTTTAAAAATTTAATAAAACATTGTGAGAATGATAATTAGTGTTTGTCACATGCCATGACTGATTAAATATAGAACATGTTTGACAGCTGTAAAAACAATACAGATCCATATAACAGCGGGTGGATTAAATATATATGACCGCATAATGATTTTCTGGTTGAATTAATTGCTATCAGTAAGAATCGTGTCACCCAGACTATGATTTGACAAGTTGATGATATTGAAGTAGCAGATTTTTGCTAAGATTTTTGCTAAGATAAGATAAAAAGACAAGTGCATCGAATTTGCAATTTTGTGACAACAGCCATCAAGATAAATCACAAAGATAAACATTCACATTAAAAAAATTCTTTTCAACCGTTGGAAGGAGGTAAAAGGATCGATGGACACATATTAATATACAGTCATAACCACTTGTTTTCAATAGCAATGCACAGATCAACAATATATGCAATTTTATTTCAGAGTGTCGCGGATTAACTGCAGTCACACTTCAAAGAAAAAAACAGTTCTATGATAGACAACATCAGTTTGCCTGAGCGCTATTTACGAGAAAACTTCAATTACTTCATATTTCATTAAATATTTTGAATCTTAAATGTTTGATGCACCCAAAGACACAATCGAAAAATGACTGTGCAAAATCATGTTTTATTGGTAGGAAGTATTAGTAAATATCAAATACATACTCTGCATCTTTATCAGATAATGCCTGAACAGTTGAACGTACATGTAAAAAATCCAATTAATTTGCCACGTGTTTGTTGATTTTTTCACTAACATCTGCTCTAGGGAACATACAGCCTGGGAGGACTGGATTTCCCTTTGTGGGTCTAAAGTGTCAGACCAAATGTTCTCACAACACAGTTTGGTCACTGTTCCCAAACACAAAGTTGGACTAATTATTCTTACAATGCTTAATCCCGGCCTTATTTACTCGTAAAACAGTTCGAAATCGAGGCATCAGCAGCTTTTTGTCACCTAGTTTCCTTACAAAGTTCTTTCATACCAAACAATATCATTGGCGAGATAGCATAACTATTTTTGTCTATTAAATCAGAATGTTCTATCCCTTTGAATATCCTCCGGGATATTCAAATATGGCAAAATTCACTATTTTTGATTTATTACACAAAAAAAATTGTTCACCGCAGTAATAAGCTATCTTAGTGAAGGTTTGTATATTAGATATCTAATACACAACCTTTTGAGTATTTCTGTTCTAAATAGCTTTCTAAATAACACTTTCTTTGCTATTGTAGCTTTTTAAATCTGTTTTAATTCAATTTTTCTTCTATTCTGACATGACAAGGGTTAGAAACTACTATATAATTACATATACAGTAATTTAAACATTAACAACCAGTTTGATATACATTTAATTAGGATACGATATTTATGCAGAGTTAAAAATCGTACATCTATGAAGCACAGTACTACATGGAAGTAGCAGGTGCGCGCTTTTTATCTCCTAATGAAGAACTATCAAGGGCAGATAAATCATGTTTCTGAAAAGGCCTATTGGATGAAATCAACAAGCATGGAAAAATTAAGGGCATGCCAATTAGCATTGATTGTACTTTTAGTTTCAACAGTGCTAATGACATTTAAGAACAAATTCCTTTTTTCATTTCTACGCCATTTGTCTTTCAGACATTTCTTGTTCAACCATTCATGGGTACTAGCAAACATGGTTGTACTATCATACCCATGATAAATTGAGAAAGATAGCTCATACCTGTTTAATAAAATCAAATCGAATGTATAATGCACTTACTTGTTGGTTGGTAACCAAGTTTTCACAGGTTATTGTTAATTTCTTATTATTTTGCTGGTTTTCGCCGGATACAACAAGCTAAAATATAATAAATATTCTGAACTCCCATGAACAATAACTTAGAAAAACACAGGTAGAAATAATAGCAGTGTATTAGCTCTCTTCATCTGTACTGGTTCGAATTGTAATGGATCATTATTAAATCACTTTTTTTTCTTTTCTGGGTTTAACACCATTTTTCAACAATTTTTCAATGATATGGCAATCATTTTTTTCTGGACTGAATACTAGCCAGTACTAACTTATCCTTCCACAAAGAGCAGGCAACTTCTCCACATATGGATGAAAATTAACATTTTTGTCAATTTTCATGGGAGGGTATGACCTGCCATGAACGGGATTTGAACCCAAATCCCCAGGTTACAAGTACAGCACACTAACCACCGGAGCACAATTGCGGCCCCTATGAAATCATTACTAATTGATGTGCGTTGTATTCCATATACCAGAAGATGACAAGTACACTGTAATATGGACAAAGTGAATAATTAGCAAAAGTGAAGTATTTATTCTCCATGAACCAGCCCTTCTTTATTCTGTTGTTAAGGATATTTTAAGATATAGATATCATGAAGTGCTGGTAACTATTCAAGTCTCTAGAAATTTACTATTTTGCCTTTTGGCACTTTATAATTATGAAAAAAATTGCTGTGTTTACAGTTGCATAACAAACCCTATTTTTTTGTGCTAATCCTAAAGTTTTCTAACAGCAAAATCCAATTGTGACTGGGGTTTAACGCCATTTTTCAACAATTTTTCAGTTATATATGGCAACCGGTTCACCTAACCAGTTTTCCTGGACTACATATTAACCAGTACTAACTTATCCTTCCACAAGGAGCTGGCAACTTCTCCACATGTGGAGGAAAATCGACATTTTTGTCAAATTTTCATAGAAGGGTATGACCTGCCGCGACCAGGATTCGAACCCGGATCTCCCAGCTACAAGTCCACTAACCACTGGACCAAAATCCATGGTAATATGAACATTTTTGGTGTCAAATCCAGCCTTGAAAACATGTAAGATACATAAGTAGAAAAACAGAAAAGTTTTGCAACCTTCCAACCCTAATATTTTTTGTAAGTAACCGGAAACACAGAAGTATGTTTTTCTGGCATAATGAATTATTTTTTTTGCGATGCATAAACTTCAAACTCATGCACATACCTCATAATCAATGGTAGTGTTGGATATGATGTAAATATTGGTATAAGACAGTTCTAATGGTCTTAAGACTAAAAAGTTTTTGCCATCCTTGATTTGCTTAATTGCTGTAGGATTACCATCATCACTGTCGCAATCCAAACGTCCAAGTGAAGCTGTTCGAAGGAAAAAATAAAAGTTGTTAAATATATGAAAGATACTTTTCACTCCTAGTTGGCTGGCCTAAGCCAGACTATATAGAAGTGTCCTTTCCCAATACTTTTCTGTCTTAATTAAATATAAGCTTCACATACTTTTGGGTTGTTTCACGTCCTTAAAATCAGTTTTTTTGGGGAGTTACGTCTTTATGGACAAAGACTTACTGTATGTTCTCGTACTTATTAAAATTCATGAACTTTTTCTATATCTTAGATACTCAGCTAGTTTCTACAGCTTGCCCATGTAAACTTTAAATTGCAAAGTGAAATCTTGGAACGCATGGTGCGCTAGTGATGTAATTCAGCATTCTAGCAATATAATTCAGCATTCATACACATCATCTTCCTACTGGTTGGACTAAGAAATGACTACAGAAAGAGCAGTGTTAATAAGTGGCAAATGTGCTCATGAAGCCATTTTTAAACAGAAACTTGCTCAAACTACAGTTTTACGCTCAGCATTCTTTCTCATGGTTACCTGTATCATTCATAATACTCATTAGAACCCAGGGGAGAAAAAAGCTACACATCAGAAAGTGGATGAACAAACATCATACAGTCAAACCTGTATTTGTGGCCACCTCCGAATAAAGACCACAAATAGGAACTGCGAATTGCATTAACAAATTTAAAAGAGTCTAAGGCTTCTCTTTGAATGATAAATGAATAAGTCATTCAAGAAGGGAATTACCAGAGTATTATATAAATCAGCCTGTTCATCATATGTCATTCCTGTATTGAGTTGTTAATGAAGCGGAGATAATAAAGGGCTATGAGTTAAAAGTGGTCACTATGCTTATATACTGCATACATAGACTAATTAGGGGCCAACCAGGTCAAGTGGTTATGGCCTCTGACTAGTAATCACTAGACTCTCATTGCTTCAATCACATTTTACATGCGAGGAAGCTGTCCAGCTAGTTTACAGACAGCCAGTGGTTCTACTCATGGGTATCCTTGGGTACTCTCTCCACAAATGGAAATTTGAACAACATGTAGAATAAGTAGCAAAGCAATCCATTTTTTTGTATTTACTTTTCCATTTCAACATAGGCTAAGGGTCTTAATTGTAGGCATTTATTGTATAGCAAATGTTTGAGCCTAAAAATACCACTTACTTAATATGGACCAGTCCTCCCTGAGTTCCTCCAAGTTTTTCCTCAAGTCATTGCTTTCCGTAAAAATCAATTTGGCATCTGAAAATGATACAAAAATAAAAAAACTTGACTTCCATGTTTAAACCCCATCATTCTTTATAAATGATATTGTCTTATGGCTATCAAAAAAAATCAAATTTATTTATTATGTTAATTGGCCACTGGCCCATATACATAATATATACAACATATGATATGATGACATAACTTGTGGTCAGGTTACATTATTATCAAATATATATATCAAAATATACAGTTTGACAGGATTAAGTTGTGACAATTCGTTATAATATGTCAATTTAAAAGCAGATTTCTTTCCTGAAATGCATAATATAAGTACAATGTGATATTTTGAATTACATGTACATGATTATTGTTCTCTGACATAAGATTATAAAATTTTTGGACAGATGGATTGTTATAATAATATTCAGGAATATATTGATTGCATAAATTTGCAAATAATGGACAAATGAGAACAAAATGATCCTCATCCTCAATAAAACATTCACAATATGGACAATCCTTAAAATTTCTAGAAATTCCAAAATGCCTACCTTTCTCAATCATAAGAGGATGTGATGAACTTCTAAAACTTGCTAGACATTTTCTAAACTTGTTAACATCAATAGTATTTACATAATTTTTTACATTGTATGATCTTTTAAAATGAACATAGTGACATAACTTAACATTAAGTGAACAATTTGTAACCTATGTTTGTACATAAATATTTTTCAATCTTTGTGCATAATCAGTTATAAACAATTGTGGATTGGCCACTTCTTGTGCCTCCCATACATAACCATATCCAATCAAATATATGTGTATCCTCACTTCAGATACCCAGTTGTTATGACCTATGGCATTATAATATTTATTCATTTCATACCACAATCTTACTTATCTATTTTTTGGTAAGCATAGTAACCGCAGCCAATACTTCATGCATCGTTTAAAAGCATATATAAACATTGGAAACCTTCCCAGATCACCTAGTACCGAATCATTGCATGAACAAGGATCAACATTAAGATAACGTTTACAAGCATATATATGAACATTTTCTGCATATTTTTTTTTTTAAACCCATAATTCTGATCCGCATAATTACACAGAAGCAACCTTGGAATCATACAGTTTGAAAAACAGTTTGTAAGGTAAACAGGAAAAGTTATGTAATGAGTTAAAAATATACAGTAAAACCTTTTTGTTTTTTTGTTGACATTGTTTCAGCCATTTTAAACATAGATAATCGACTAGAAAAATACAATCCATTTACAACATCAATGGTTTATTACAATATGTCCACTTCTCTCTTCTTGCTAGCTGAACACCTTTTTTGAAGACAACTATTTTTGTAATGGTAATATTAACAGGTAGTTTGCTTTGATCACAAAACTGTTGTAAAACATTTAATTGTCTTTGTAGACCAACAACTGTATCAGAAAGGAGAGCAATGTCATCTGCGAACATTTATAAAAATATTTCTACAATATCTGGAAAGAGTTGTATACCTCTTATATTATGTTTACATAGCAATGAATATAACTCATTAACGTACATTGAAAACAAAATCGAGCTAAAATTACAACCCTGTCTTACACCAACAAATATGTCAGTGGAACTTAAGTTTGTTTAAACAAAAGCTTGTACAGATGAATATATGGACAATATAGTATGGTATCATTTACCTTTAATACTATTGTTTTTTCAAAATATTAAACAAAACAGGTCTATTAACAGTATCAAATGCATTCTGGAAGTCAACAAAGGCAACATAATTATACAGGTTTACCAGACATATTAAGATATTTACTTACAACAGAGTAAAGTATATAAGCATTATCAGCTGTTGTGTAGTTAGGCCTAAAGCCTGCTTGGCATTCTGATATCTTATCATATGCTTCTACATAGAAACTAATATGTTTGGTAATAATATTTATGTATACCTTGCTTAATATGTCTAACAAAGCAATTCCTCTATAATTATTTGGTACATGTATAGATCCTTTTTTATGAATGGGTATTATTACAGACTTATTCCAATGTGTAGGGAATTCACCAGAAGTAAAAATTCTATTAAACAGTTTATATATAAATGGTTATAGTACATCAATACCATAAACAATATGCTGTGGTAAAAGATTCCCACCCGAAGATTTTCTAACATCTATACTTACAATACTTTGTAGTATTTCAGAGTTATTTATTAGAGAATTGAAAATCATGTCCTCTATTTCATCAATATTAGAATCCTTTTCTGCACTAACTGTTTTGTCAATGCTATTTGAATCTTCATCCCCACATGAGAAGACACTACTAAAATGTTCAAACTAACTGTCTAATGATATGTTAGGTTTAGATTCAGATTTCACAGAAAGCTTTTTAATCTCTCTCCAAAATGTCTTGTTTACTGATTACCATGATTTTAAATCCTAATTTACATAGGTAGGTTTTGTTATATTCATATCGCTTCTTTTTGTATAACGATTTATATTCCTTCTTAGCTGACAAATACAAATTTATGTTAACTACACATCTCTTGTACTTAAATTTATTTAAAAAGGTTCTTTCTGTTAATTAGCAGATTTAAAATCATGGTCGAACCATGGTGTTTTTATCAATTTCTTTTTGGATTTAGCAGATCTTTTGAATTCTGCGGCACTTTGAATGATAGCTGATTCCAGTTCAAAATTTTCAGATTCTTTTTTCAATAGACAATATTTCACTATCCACAATTTTTTCTTTCATCCGACTCTTTTTCTGCTAGACCAAACACTCGAATATAAGATTTCAGTCTTTGAGACTCTATTATACTCAGTTGACGTTCAACAATTTCAGGCCTTACTTCATTAATTTCATCATGTAATGCTAATTCTCCAACATCAGCAATGTAGTATTTGTTCGTTATTTTGTAAGTCTATTATATCAACCTCGATTTTTGATATTTTGTTGGCCACCATATTCTGTTTTAGTTCTATGCCTTTAACTTTTGATCGTATATAGCTCACTTCAGTTTTTAAGCTTATTAGTTCTGCTCAAACACCTTGAATTTCATTTTTGACTTCATATATATCGTCCTTGGTTTCTGAAATGGCATGTAGAATTATGCGAGTGATCTCATCAGATGGACAAGGATTTAGTTCGATGTCTGATGATAAGATAAGTAGCCAATCCACAAATGACAAATAGTTACTGCTAGTTGCCTCACATGGTGAAGTAGTCCCTGCATGTAGGGGAAGTAACTTGTTTCGACAGACATTTAGTACTGATGAAGCATAATTGTTAACAATGTAGGAATGGAAGATATGGAATCCATACAATTCGAGTGTGATCATCAGGAGTACTACGCAGCATGCAGTACTTCGAAAATGTTTGTCTGTACCACTAGTAAATCTGCTGTACTTGGCGCATTTTTGTCGTATAGCTCTATACTTAAGTCAGCCGGCAAAAACACCAATTCTTACTCTTACAAGTTGTTATCATACCCAAAGTATTCACTGGAGAAAATAATGAATGATCTTATAATGAGGATCAAAGACAATTTGTAACTCAGTATGGTATAGTACACACCAAGACAATTTGTAACTCAGTATGGTATAGTACACACCAAGACAATTTGTAACTCAGTATGGTATAGTACACACCAAGACAATTTGTAACTCAGTATGGTATAGTACACACCAAGACAATTTGTAACTCAGTATGGTATAGTACACACCAAGACAATTTGTAACTCAGTATGGTATAGTACACACCAAGACAATTTGTAACTCAGTATGGTAAAGTACACACCAAGACGATTTAATATCCAGATCGAGCAAGTTACATAAGGATGTAAAAACACATTCACATGAATATTGTCTATCCAAATCAGTCTGTTAACTTTACACTGCCCTTATAACACCTGGAGAATGGACAGTGTTATAGTACACTGATGACTAATCCTCTATCTATTATGAAGGTTTATGTGAGGCTTACACACAGTTTGAATATGTAGATTTCTGGTAAAAAAAGCAATAGTTACGTGAAAATGTCAGAAGAAATCACTCTGAAAATAAGTCCAAATTAAAGTCCATTTGACACACTTCACTCACATATAAAATGTGAGTTTTATAATGTCCAATTAGGCTGATAAATCTGAAAAACTGACAGAGCTGTAAAAATGCTACTTTCACACACTGACTACACTAAACTGTGGCTGAATACTTAAATGTCCAAAAAAGCAGAATGTTCATTAATCTGCATAAGTGATTCCTTTAGAATCCTGAAAACTGTACCTGGGTTTTCACAATACATAAAAGTTGAGGGTCAGAAGATTTTGAAATAAATTATTTTGACTTGGCAGGATTCTTTGGATCAGTTGGTAAACTGCAAGCAAACTTGATTCTAATTTAAGCCTCAATACTTAATATATAAATGCCTCAAATTATCATGGTATTATCTCAACAGTTTCAATACAGATAGCAATGATTAGATATTATTTGAAAGATCATTAAAGCATTTTTTGGAGAATTCATTTTGTTCACTTTTCTCAAAAATAAGGGCTGTTAATTTGGGAGAGGAATTGATACAACTATAACTAACTTACCACAGGCATCAAAGATCACTGAAATAAAAAAAAATGTTTTTGTTTTAACAAATTGTGACAAATTGAAAGTACAGTCAAACCTGTGTTTGCAATCACCTCTGAATAAAGACCACCCTGTATATAAAGGCCATTCTTTGAAAAACCATCACTGGTTATATAGAACAAACTGACATTCAAATAAGGGTCATCTGTCAATAAAGACCACATTTTGTATTTCACAACAGTGGCCTTTGTTCAAAGGTTTAACTGTATCTTGCTGTTCGACATTGTTTATAACCATCACTTAATTAAGCCCATAGAGCCACAAAATGCAAACAGGCCTGATGACATGGTAAAACATTTTGTAATAAATGGAGCATTATCATGAATTGTTTCATGCAATACTATTTCAATAAAAACGATATAATATTACTATACTTTACTGTACTCCGTCTAGACCAACACATGAAACTTGGGTATGTTTTCCATCATAACATTTACTGATTAGAACCATAACTAAACCATATAAGACAAGGCATCTGTTTTTTTTCTGTATCATTTCACAAAATTGTAACAGACTATAGCATCATCAACAATTCACATTCTCTCTTTCCTAATTCATAATTCAACTCTTCGCTGAATCCTTACTTTTTCCCAATGTACTTCATACTGAATTATTTATTTATAATATCATCTACATAGGTATGTATAAACTGATAAGCAGTAAAGTCATATTATTTGATTAAAATCTTCAAAGAAAATGCACGTATTGAAATCACCCACATTTCCCAACATTTGTAATAATATATGCACATTTTGATATTGGACTTGTAGATTATACCGAGTGCCTCGTTTGACAACAGTACAAACATTGGTGAAGTGACAGTTTGTAGAATGTAATAATGACATTGTCACTGAGGTTTAAAGCCATTGTTAAAAAATTCTTTAGTTATATACGGCGACTAGATCACTTAATCAACTTTCCTGGACCAAATACTAACCAGTACTAACTTACCCTTCCACAAGGAGCAGGCAACTTCTCTACATATGGAGGAAAATTGACATTTTTTTCAAATGTTCATAGAAGGGTATGACCTGCTGCGACAGGTATTTGAACCCAGATCTCCAGGTTACAAGTCAAGCGCACTAACCACTTGACCAATGTTGCAACCACAATTGATAATGAGCAGGGCAAATGTAGAATGTAATAATGTTGGATAATATTTTTGTCATATATCTTGCTATGTAAACTCTCAACAGTGGCTGTCAAGAAAAGTGAAAAAAAATTATAATGAGCCTGTAACCAGAAACAAATATTTTTTTACCCCTAAATTCAAATTTGGCATTACATGAAAATACAAAGAGTCTTAAACAAAATATCATGATTGGGATTAATAAGGGGAAATCATACTCACCCAAACAAACCAAAAATAAAACAGGCCTCCACATGATGCCCTGTGTCCTGAAAATGATTAGAAATATAATTTAGACACAAGAGACATACAATAAAACCTTTCAATCTATTATATTCCCATACATAAGTGAAAAGGTAGAGGCTAGTTGGTATTGGATAAAACCTGGGCAATGTAAGCCAAATCACTGAATCTAACTATGTCAGTGAAATTGGTGGCGTGGTAGTCTAGCTGTAATAAGCTTGACTGCCAGTTGAAAAGGTCATGGGTTCAAATCACAGCTCTGGCTTCCAATATTTCATGGATGTTTTTTTTCAGTGTCTGTCACTCCACTAAGGGCCCAGTACTGTGTTTAGAAAATCACAGGCAATGGGTGAGGTGTGTATTGGTGCTTTACACTGTGCACATTAAGAACAAGGAGGTCTTTTCAAAAGTGTAGGGATATATATACCCAGTTTTCCTGTATCTTCTCCCCTCTCTCTGGGGCAGCACTGAAATGACCATAGCTGTTGAATGGGCCATTAAACAACAGATAAAAAATGTCAGTGAAAGCATGTATATAGTTCATATCATAAATGTTATACCCCTACAATCCACCTGGTTCTTACCATTCCAGTACAGGGCCTTTTCCCCAAAAATTGAAGGAAGGGGCCTTAGCCTTAGTCAAGAGAGTACACTCAAAATAAACAATGTGTTTGTGGCCACCTCTGAATAAAGACCACCATGTGAATAAAGGCCATTCTTTGAAAAACCGTCATTGATTATTTAGGACAAACTGACATCTAAATAAAGGTCACCTGTCAATAAAGGCCACATTTTACCTTTCCCAAGGGTGGCCTTTGTTCCCAAGTTTGACAGTGCATGATTTACCTTCAAAGTATGACATTCAACTGATTAAAATACATTTATACTATGAAAACAGTTCAATATATTCTGTGTGGAAATGGGTGCACGATTCCTTGTTAAAATCAAGACTGCATCGGAGAGATTCCATTCCTGAATTCATGTTTAGGTAAAGCCTATATATTGTAAAACAATCAACGTGTAGTCTACATTGTAGCTTTACAACAGATCGGGCTGTCTCGTAGTGGCATTTTTTGCCTGTATTTACAATAAGTATTTTCTACCAGAACCCGAGATAATAGTTGAAAATTTAGGGGAATGAGCAATAAGCTGGAAGTGCAGGACATCAAACTTATATTTAAGAAACACGCTTCTTAAGTAAAACTACAATTTTTATCATTCGTTATTAGTTAATTGAACTGAAAAAACAATTAACTCACCTTTACTTTGGCTTCAATATTCCTCACAGTGTACGTCGAAATTACACGGAGAAAACTACCTACCCAAACACACTAACGATATCCCACCCAAGTCTACTTTCAATACACATAACACACGGAGATAAACCGGTTTTGCTAGTTTATAAAAATAGCGCGTCGGTCATTCGTATCAATAGCTCCGCCCACAAGCAAGCATGTACATATTGTAACAACCGTTTACAGATTTGGAATAAGCGAAATATGACTGCTAAAATACTCGTTGTTTATTACTCATATTTGGAATTATTAGGCATATTATAACCTTATATTATTTTTGTAAAATAAACATATCCATTCCAATGAATAATATCAAACAATATTTTACCGAAATGTAACAGAATAAACTCAAATTCGTCGTAAAAGATTCGTAAATCAAGTTAACGACGTTAAAAATAGAACAATGTTCAGCAGAGTGTAAACACTATGTTTTGAAACGAAACCGGTCTTCGCTAAAAATAGATTTTACAGGTATCTGAGCACATTTGTGTTACTCTTTTCGGATATAAGGGAGCCAGGGCGTTTTATATGCTGCCCTAGGTTTGGGATAATTCCATAAGGGGCTGGCAGATCTTAATGCTGTTTGAGACTTCACAGGTGCGTTAAAATTTGCTAATTGACTGATTGTGTGACATTAAAAGCTTCATAATTGTTATAAGGTACATTAACTGGATAATACATGACTTAAGCGCAGGGTGTGTGTGGAATAAGTCGTATGTTTATTGGTATGTTTTTGTTGAATTTCTGATTATATACCTATATGGTGTTACCTATTGTGTTATAATCACTCATTTACTAAAATATGATGTTTATGCTGATCGGCTAAATATTTATATATGTATATATATTATTTCTTTACTTAAGTTATTTTCGACAATTTATTATACTATAGATATGTGTCAGTTGCATTTTCATATGATTGAATATCTTTATTTACTTAATGTACATATATTTTTATTATTTAGTCACCATGCAAAATGAAAATGTATCCTGGCAACACAAATGTATCCTTACAATAATCAACTTGTCAGGTCCCTTGCTGATGTACTTAACTGGAATCGCTATAATCCTTTCTGGGCTGTCATCATTTCGTGAATGTTTGTCTATATTCTGATTTTTAATGCTGCATATTTCAGCCAAAGATAAGTCAGAATGATGAAGTTGTGGTGTTCTGTGGTAGTAATATTGATTGTTTATATACAAAATGGTAAGTACTGTCAATAACAGTTGTTATATTTTGTGTCTATTGATAATTACAGTGATTAACATTTGACAGTTAATGACAACTCATTGTCAAATTCGTGCATATTTATAAATATTATATATATATACTGATAATAAAGAAGTTTGATATACTTGTAGTTTCTGGAACCATAAGCATAACCTGTATAAGCACATACAGGTTGAAATATAATTTAAATGAAAAAAGACAATTTTATAGTACCTATTCAACTGTCACTGTGAATTAAACATTACTAATATTGTAAAATACATGTATTAAGTTCTACATGTATTAAGTTCTTCATAATATTATTGCATGCATTGATTAAATTTTGTTATACTTACATCTCATTTTTTTAAAAGAAAATAATAGCATCTAAGCTTTATGCATCATATTTATTGGTTGTTTTTTCCTTTTATAGTGTCTTCTATCATAGTATGGAAAAAATCCATGAATAATTTTGAAATTGATGAGAATAAGGACCTCGGTTAGTAACCTGCTGCAGACGTCAGTGGATTTTCCTTATTTGAGATTTCACATGTTTTTTGTTTTTATGTGACTCATTGTCACTGAGGTTTCATGCTGTTTTTCAACAACTTTCTGTTGTATATGGTGACTGGTTCACCTAACCAGTTTTCCTGGACTGTATACTGACCAGTACTAACTTACCCTCCCACAAGGGGCTGGCAACTTCTCCACATATGGAGGAAAATTTACATTTTTGTCAAATTTTCATATGACCTGTTGCAACTGGGATTCAAAAACGGATCTCCAGGTTGCAAGTCTGGTGCACTAACCACTAAACTGTGGCCTGAGATTTCACCCTTGTCTTATCAACTACAATGTGTAAATTTGTGATAAAAAGCCTTGTGTACTGCCCTGTTTTTTATTATTTTTTGAAGATTTTTAAGCCTGTATCTGCCATAATGTCAATGTCATATTAGAAAATGCCATAAACTAATTAGCAGATGATAATTTGACAGAATGTTTTTCAACTTCACACCAGTATATCATATAATGAACTTATCTCATAAGTCACTTTTCATTATTTTTCTTTGATAATCATGTAGAGACTGGTACAGTTTGCTTATGATAGATTTAGAGTCAATTTATAAATACAATGATCTTGTTTTATATTTAAATCATAATTTGTTGATTTCAGGAGTGCATGTTTACAATCTTAGCGCAGTCCGTGAACCTGGTGGTAGTAGTGAGGGCATACAGTATGGTTTTAGTGATGGCCTTTCAGGTGCTGGAATGGTTCAGATTGATGATTTTTTCAGAATTGAAAAAGACAGTGGCTTTGTTTTTACTTACGGAAACAAATTAGATTATGAGGTGAGTACCTCCTGCACAAAATCCAAATATTTCATTCTTAGAACTTATACAATATAACCTGTGTTTGCAGCCACCTCCGAATAAAGGCCACCCTGTGAATAAAGGCCATTCTTTGAAAAGCCATCACTGATTATTCAGATCAAACTGACCTCCAAACAAAGGCCGCATTTTGTCTTTCCCAAGCATGGCCATTGTTCACAGGTTTGACTTTATATGGTAGTCTTGATTATCCACTTGAGATTTGTTTGTAGTTACAGGAAATTTCACTCAATAACCTTCTGATCTAGTAAATAGACAAAAAATGTTATCTTTACACCAATGTAGAGATCAGAGGAAAATAACACATCTCATTTTGCTTACTTATACTTGACCACAGATGTAAGGTTAGTGGGGGGTTATCACGTTCATAAATTGTTTATTTTATTGACAATTTGAGATGATTTTCAGCATTTTATTTGATTATGAAATATTCATGTACTATAAAAAAAACTTGAAAGAACTCCCAGCTGTGGCAAAAACAATGCTTTTGAAGATCACTGTATGGAATTTATGATCAAGTCTTGCATAATTTATAGTACAGAATGTGTTGTAATATTCTGTATGCGTGGATGTTCTGTATTATGACGGGTTTCTGTTTTAGGCTGGTTCTTCTCGTGATTTCAAGATAGATCTCATAGCAAAAACCGCTGATGGCTTAGAGGTAAGAGCTGTACTGTAGCATTATATACTATCTCTGAAACACAGTATTAGACCTGACTGGTGGAAGCTCAGCGTTCTTTTGTATTCTTTTTTGGAGACTTGTAATATACGGTTGAAGGTGTCTTGGCTTGTTGGGCGAGAGATGTGAGGTGTGGATAGTAACCTTTGGCCAGGGAAGATGGGGAAGGACACAGAAATGAGAATAATATTCAGGCTTTCACGCATTCCTAGATTTTCATAAATTATTTTCCTAGTTTTCTCCTATATCTTTTTCAAAAATACTGCTGGACAGCATAAATATTTGAAACAAATTAGTGCCAAAAAACCCATTAGAATTACAAATTGAATTGACATATCTCTGATGTAATGTACGATACATTTACATTCAGATGTAACATTGCAATAAATTATAAAAAAGAAATACCCATAAACATTTTTTCGTTAAGTTTAATACATCACACCTCACTCTGTTCATGAACATAGATTTAATAATAATCATTAACACTGCATATTTATAAGTCCAAATTTTATTTGCAATGAAGATGCACAGCTCAATAGAAGAAAAATTCTGACCTTTGGCCAGCCCGAAAAAGTGTTTGTTTGTGGTAACACGACCTGAACTTTTTAAAGTGGGTGGGATAGGTCAGTAGGCATTTGTTTTTGTTAACATTTTATGCTAATACCATAAACAAAAAGCTTGGATAAAGGCTGAAGGCATTTTTTTCAAAATCACTAAATGAAGGTTTTGGGAAGGATTTTTTAATGAGTTGGTCGCATAACTGCAAACCAACAATTTTTAGCTTGTCTGTTTCAAAGTCCAGCTATTATGATCACTGCATCATTGTCCTTGTTGTCGTTGTTGCGCAAAAATTTTAATGTGGCCCGTTACTCAAACACTTTTTGAAGATATTAGCACGACACTTGGTGTACATGATTATCATGTCAGGGCACAGTTGCAAGACAATGGGCATTATTCTGAAAGCTATTTTTGGAGTTATGCCTCTTTTTAATTTAGATTTTTGGTTAAAATTGCATAAATAGAATGATGTAAAACAGACGAGCGTTGACACCACTCTGTGGAGCTTTTGTTTGAGGATGGCTTTTTGTATGTTTGTCTAACAAAGCCAGTCTCCTTAATTCTGATGTTAAGATTTTTCTGCACTCAATCATCTGTTCCTTTTGTATCTTTGGACTTATTTCAGATAGAATTGTAACATTCTCATTAAAGATGTGTTGCAGGGTCGTCTGCTACATGTAAATGTTTTGTGTGTCATGTGTTGTATGTTTCAGTTGGTCTTGTCAATTCTCTTCTGTTTACTATGAGTTCATCCATTCTTATCCATCCATTAACCATCTTATTCCATTCTTTCGCATCATTTTAGGTACTCATTGTTTGTATCATGTTTGTTTCACATTCATTTAAATGCACATACCATGCATTAATATCGCCATGCTTTGATGCTATTGCAGTTAGACATGTCCTTGTGCATAGTGCATTCGATATTTTGAGTAAGATGAGTAAAGATGTAACTTGCCATATAACATTATCTTGTTTTTAATAAATTAAGGGATATTTTGCAGTTGCCAGCCTCTTGGAAAAAGAGGACCCTTTAAGAGTGTGACAGATATATTATCAAAACTTGCATCATAACTAAAGACATCAAATTGTTTTGGGTCGCGACTATGCTTATTGTGCTCAACTTGTAACCCAGCGATCTAGGTTCAAGTCCCAGTTGCAGCAGGTCATACCCTTGTAAGAAAATTTGACAAAAATGTCGATTTTCCTCCATATGTGGAGAAGTTGCTAGCTCCTAGTAGGAGGATTAGTTAGTACTGGTAAAGAAAACTGGTTTGATGAACTGGCCTCCATATATATCTGAAAGATTGTTGAAAAACGTGAAAAACCCAGTGACAGTGTCACATCTAACAAACAAACAAACATCAAATTATTTTGTTATGACTAATTTTTTCCATTTTCAGTATTCCATACAAACTTCTTCTCTGGTTGTGCGTGACACAAATGATAACGAGCCAAAATTTGCCAATGGTTCTTTAATTGTTCAAATTCCGGAGGTAAAGTTTCTCTGTCTTATTTAGATTACCTGTTTATGACTTTATGAATCACAATTGATTCAATATTGTTATTCAATATATTGAGTTTATTTTGATTTTGTTTGGTCTCAATGGTTGCCTTAGTATCAAGATTTTGCTGTGTGTGGTTTTTGGAAAGAAGATAGATTAATATATAAACAAGTATAATTTTTTTCATTTCAGAACACAGAAGTTGGTGAAGATGGTTTAATTGCATTGGAGAATATATACATCACAGATGTGGATACTTTCATTTCAGCTCCACAACGTTTTTTGAACGCCTCTATTCAGTACTGTATCATAAATGGGGTATGTCAATATATCAAATTTACCTTGCCATTGGTCTCTCAGTCAGTCATGGCTATTGGCAATAAAATTGATACTGATATTCAACACAAATTTACCCAATTTAAAGTCAACTTTTTCTTTTGATTAGTCTTAAAAAAGTTCTGTTTTTCCACTTCCATTCCGGAAAAATATTGGGTTATTTAATAGATTGGAGAAACTTTTTCCTAGTATATTTTTTAAGTTCAGAGATACAGTTGATATGGAAATGGAAATATCGGCAGGCAAGATATCACTGAGGCAGGAAAAGTCTACAATTTTCTGAAAAAAAGTCCACAGTTGTCAGAAAAAAGGGTTGACCCAGTTAGCGGAAACTAGATAATGTTTTTTGTAAACCTTATGCCAAAATAAAAGTTTACATACTTTGGTAAAACAATAAAACCATTTTATTATTAACAGTAAAGAACAGCTGACTGATAGGTACATATGAAATTATACAAACTTACCTCAGTGCTTTTAGTTGTGTTAAATGTGAGTGATTGTACACATTTTTTCAATTTCAATGTATTTAATGAATGTTTGTTCATATATTTTATGGAAGAGGCATGTCCAAAAAGTTGTGGACGAGTGACAAATTAAAATATGGTATAATTGTATTATTCTGTAGAAGTACTTCACCATTAATTACAAGCGATTCCACATTATTTAGAGAGTGTATCTAATAAAACAATAAGATGTTGTTTTACATTGTAATGTTAAAAAGTTATGAAACCAAGTAACATAATACTGTGCAACCTTTCCAAAGCAACACTGTTTGGGAGAAGCAAAATTATGTTGTTGTTGAGAGGTCATTGCTCTGGGGAGGTTAAATTAATACATATAGTTCTATGGTACAGTGGGGGAAGAATCATGCTGTTGTGGAAGGGAGGTTGTTGCTCAAGAGAGGGTCCCTCTAGAGAGGTTGCACTGTATTAAAATGTCTTAATGACCTGCTGTCATTAATCTTATGACCAATGTCATAAATTCCTGGTTTAAAAACTTTCTTCCCATTCTCCAGTGTCTGGCTCTTGAAAATCTATTTGTATATCATCTATTTGCAATAAAACTTTGATAATGAGACAACCTTCGGGACCCAAAAATCGATTATAATAATGAGGTAGTCTCATTATCAAGTTGTATTATAGGGGTGTGATTGTAAGCCAGTTTAAAAATACTGTGGTTTCATTATTTTCGTATGGGATTTAACTTCGTGGATTTGTGGGTCAGCTGATCCATGAAATGAAATCCTGACGAATATTAATGCTGAGATATCTGTCAACCATCCTAAATTTGGCAGTATCCAAAATTGTGCTACAACCCAACATCCAGCATGTTCCAAATTATTGTTTGAGTAATCATCAGTTGGAAAAGTATGTTTACCAAAATCCGTAATGAGACAGGTCTTAGTTTATGTTCAATGATAATTAATAATTATTTATACAGTATGGTATATCATATTGAACAGACAGAAATATGAGGACTATGCTGAAATAGTGTTAGGCTAAAATAATGGACACAACAGACCTAAGAAAGGTGTGAATACAAAAGGCTCCTTAAAATTTTGCTCCATCTTTGCACCATCATCAATTTGCAAATGGCAGATGTCAAGTTTGACATGTTGCATAGCTTTTGATGGGATTCCTTTTGACATGTGAGAGCCAATTGCTTGTATTTTACTGCAAGCTTATTTCATGAAGAAAATGATAGGGAACAATTTTTTTTTCAAAAAAATCAAAATCCACAAATTTACATCCCCATGAAAGTGCCTGTTTAGCAAAAGCTATGAAAATTGAGCCCAATGAAAATAAATGATACCACAGTAACTGGTTGCTATAAAAGGGAGTAGTAATATTTAGATGGTCGCTATTTGATGTTTTACTGTACTACCTGTTTCTTGTCTGTTTAATAGGAGCCCACAGAATGCTCTGATTTCTTTGAGCTTGTACATGTTGGAGATTGGAGTTCTAAGTTCTTTCGTGCTAACTTCATTATCAAACAGCCACTTGATTTTGAGGCTGCTTCTAAGATTCAAGTGCAGTTGTTGGCTGTGGTAAGTCTATATTGTGTTTATTTAACCTATTTTTACTATTTAAATTTTCAAAATATATTATGGACATTTTTCATACCGAAAATCTATTACTGATTCAGAAATTACCACATTAAAAAATGCCATCTTGATACACTGAGTATGTGGATCCTAAAAATCCATCATTGCTATACATGCTCCCTCCCACAACATTACTTCCAAAGACTGATTCTCTCCGAGAAACGACAGTAAAAGGCACACATATTATACATAATAAATGAACATCTGTCATGAATGTATCAATTCCCTCCAAAGAACAACATCTTTTTGCAACTCCTACAAGTGTTGCTCTTTGGAGGGGACGTTGTACCAATACCTAAAAATGCAACACATAACTTTGTCATCGTTCATGTCTTTACAGCCATTAAATTGCCTTTGAAGAATGTGTAGTGATTGATTTTATTGTGTTGATTCCTAGTATATGATTACACCAATGCGCTTTTTACAAATATTCACAAGCTTAATTATTTTGAATAAATGAATAGCAAGCATATTATATACGTAATATGCTTCAAAGTGTGCTTAGATTCAAACTTTTACATACACAAAGCCAGATGTATGCCTGGTGTCTGCCTCCACTGTTAAAGCTGGAATAAATAACCCTAAATAACCCTGACTTTTGGTGCCGTGTTAAACCCCAGGCAAAAAAAATGTAAAAATATACTATTTACTTCAATAGGATGGTAACCCAGCTAACAGTATAACCACAGATGTTGTTGTGAATGTTATAAATATGCAAGATTTGCCACCAAAATGGATTTTTGCACCGCACACTTCAAAAACCAAGGATCAAACGGCAGTGGTAAGGCTTTGTACTTATCCATCTTATGTTGAAATATTTTATATTCATATATGTATGGAATTGGTTTGCCTGAATTCAGTCTTGTATATGTGTATGCAGTGATCATTTTATAGATTTTAACTCTTTGTCTCATAATACTGCATTTTCCTGCATCTGAAACAGACAACTTTTGAAAAGGTAGCAAAAGAAACCATAGCGTGAGTAATGGCTCCTTATACTACAATATTTTCCACTCTGTCAGAGGGAAATAACCCAATTTTCTTAAATAAATTGATGTTTTGTATATTAGCTTTGAATTTGGAAGATTCCAAAATAAGCTTATGAGGCCAAGGGTGAGCATATGAGGTCAAGGACTGGCTATACTGCAATAAAAATCTTTGTGTCCCTGATGAAAACTTGATAGCAGTATCATTCAGTTAGTTTTGAGGTAACAAATGCCAATTGTACAGTCCACATGTAAAAACATCTGCCTTGGTTACACATGTAAAAAAATCACTGTGTGTATGGCCTGGTTATATTTTTGTTTACATGTCTCTAGATATTTTTAGGCCAGAAAAAGTATCCGACTAACCCTTATTTCTGATGCTGACCCTTAAGTTTCTAATTGTGAAGAATGCAAAAACATTGGGAGTTAATTGTAACTCTTATCTCTTACTCTCACAATGGTATTTAGAAAAAACAATGAGTTTTTCAACATACCTATCCAAAGATAGGTAACCCTTTAAGATGAGGCAAACTTAAATATGACTACTTCTTCAAATATGTGTTTCATGTGTGTATTGTAGGGCAAACTTAACATAACGATCAAGGCTGAGGATCAAGATACTCCACAACGTGAGGTTGAATACTCCTTCCAGATAGGTGCATGACTTATTAATATATTTGCATTGTTTTCAGAATGTCTTTGAATTTTTTATTGACATTTTCATGCATGTTTTCATATGTAATTACATACATGTTGCTATAATTTATCCTGTATTTGTCCACCAAACTGGGGGAATGTTGTGGCACAATTTAATGTACACAAATATTTAGCAGGACATTTGGTATGTCAAAAACAATTACATTGTAGTAAACATTCAGTTTGTCATTTGTTTGATCGGAGAATATAAACATGACAAATTTATTGGTCTCTTGTTCTAATAGGCCTAAGCCAAAAAAAAGGTTTGTTTCCGGTTACATGCCCCAAAAAATATTGGTCTGTAGGTAGGGATGTTTTTCTTTTGTTTCTTTTAACATATATCGGCAACACTGTGGTGAAAATTACAATATAGCTCTAAGATTTGGATGCCTTAAAAACTTATGAGTGGGCAGGTAAAAGATGGTTCGGAAGGGTAACTGGAAACAAATAATTTTTTTAGGCCTTATTACATTGAAAACCTCAAATGACTTGTAAGGAAATCGGACGTTACAATAAACTGTAATAACATTTCTTACACTCCTTTTAACATTACAAACTATTACACACCCTAATTGTTGCAACAGTTCAATTTTTTAATAATTCATAACTTCTTTATTCTCAGTTTTACATTCACAGCTTAAGTTTACATGATATTATTAAAGGACTTATCTTTATTATCCCCCGCCAATGAAATCGGGAGGGGGATATTGTTTTGGCATTGTCCGTCCATTCGTTCGACCACCCGTCATTTCGTTTGAATTTCGTTTCCGCGCTATTTCTTGGCAACTACTTATTGGATTTCAACAAAACTTGGTGAGGACCTTCAGTACCAAGTAGAGATGCGCATGTCGTGTCACAGTCCAATGATTTAACACTGAGTTATGGCTCATGATTTCTATTGTACTATGTATATAAAGCAAAATCCATTTCCATGCATGACCAAACAATTCGGTGGTTTTATCACTTTTCACACTCTATCTCATGCTATATATACATGCTATATATAGCACTTACTTTAGTTTGTATGTTCAGTGGGGGATATAAATTCAATGAATTTGCTTGTTATCATTTTCATTTTGATGCGCGCTACATGACCATTAGATGTTGATGTACCATAAAACACCAATAAACAAACAGTCAAATAACATAACATATTAATAGGTACAGTGTAACTTCTGAATTCTGGATCTTGTCCGGATCAGGTCAAAAGTCTGGTTTTCAGAGAGTTCTGGTATTCAGGAAGGTTTTCAGTTGGAATTATTACTCGGTCATGAACCAATGATATTTGTGTGCATGTTACATTAACATTGTACATAGTAATTGTAGTGTATTTTACGTATATATAAAGTCATTAATTTTTGCATACACCACAAAATGCTTTTTATTTTAAAATATTTTTTATCTGATTACGAGTGTGAGGTCTAAAAAGATTTATTTTAATATGGCACCCGTAAATTGGTGTAACAACAGTGATTAGACCAGTGTTATGCATCGAGTAGAACATCAAAGTCAACTTACTTCTATTTGTACAATAAAGCGTTTTTCACGCATTATCTGTTATTACATGCATTCGCTTCATGTAAACAATCGATGACTGACATGTTTGAGAATTGGGGCGCCAAGATCATGTTGTTTCAGTAATAATGTGGACCCTCCAGGTCAGTACGCAATGTTTTGACACTTGAGAATGTCGTTGTCCAATATTCAGTACAAAAATAAAGAACAATATAAACCCCACGGTCCAGAAAGATCATCCGATTTCCAGAATTTAGAGAGGCCGGTATTCAGAGGTTACACTGTACTTGTATATGGCCAGCACACTTAACTCTGTGGATAAGAGTGTTAAGTCTATTTGTGAGTTTGAACCGAGGGTGCTGCACACTTTGTGACTATCAAAATATTGGTTCTCTATCCCTCAGAAATGTAACTTAAATACTGGAAAACAGATATAAGATCTATCCATCCATCCATTCGTTTATTCATGTTTTACGTAACATTTTCAGGTCAATATGTAGATGGTATTAATATTGAAGATGTGTTTGTGATTAATAAAACATCTGGATTGATAACAAACTTGGTTGTTCTGGATTTAGAAGATAAAACATTCCGTGACTATGGTAGCAAGAAAATCCGTTTTCAGTGGCCATTAATTGTGCAGGTAAGTGTATCTTAAATTGACACAATCATAAGGTAAAGTTGCTCCATTCTGTAATTATTTGATGAAAGCAAACCTGTCAGTTATGGCAGCAACTTACAGAGATCAAGGCCAGTACTGGTGTAGAATTCAGGAGCATTGGTTTGGTAAACTCCCTTCAGTGCATGTTATTGACATACTGTTGATAACAGATCTAAGAAACCTACAATTTTACAGCTGTATAAAAACTTGGGAGGTATGTTATTAATCCCCCTTTAAATATAACATTGACTTGTTAATTCAGTATGTATTAACAGTTTCGACATTGTGTGAACAATCATTTACATGATTTAAAACATTTCAGGCGTGTGAAGTTACACAAAAAAGTCCACGTGTTGTTGGTAACACATCAACTGAGTGTGTGAAACCAACTACAGTTAATGTCATCATTGAGGATATTAACGATAATAAGCCAACATTTAATAGAGAGTCATATGAATACACCATTAGAGAGGATATACCGAGTGGCACAGCTCTTCTACAACCTGAAATAGAAATAACTGACAGAGACGGAGTAAACAGTCTTCTTTCTTTCTCTTACGATCTATGAATATGGTTGCTTATCACAATCAACTTGTTCTAAATTATGAACAATTTGACCACACTTTGAATGAAAAAACCTTGGATTCATGAAACTTTTGAGTATAAATGTTTATCCAAGCAAGTTTTTTCACTGATATTTTTTATTCAACATTTTTCTAATGGTATTGGAATTGAAAATCTAGGATAGTATCATAATGATTAATCGGTTGCATGCTTTTATTCACTTAGATCTAAGTTGAGTTAATCAGTTACCACAAATGTTACATTCTGCTAAGATTGATTGCTATGCAGTCTAGTTACATAGTCCATAGATGTTATTGTATTGAATATTTTTAAAATTAAAACATAGGAGTTTATATTGGTCTCAGCTTTCACTGTGATGCAGTGTAGTTAACATGACAGACTGTAAATTTAAGATTAATGTAAGCTATATGGAAAAGTACCTCATGCTTATTTACTGTTTTCCTTTAATTTTCAGGAAATATTTGCTAAATTTGAAAACTCCTTCCTTACTCCAAGTGATGAATTCTTTATTTTGGGCATAAATAGAAATCCAACCATCGTGGTGACAGATACCAATTTGATTGATTATGAAAATGGCCCACAGGTGTACAATCTGATTGTATGTATTTTTTTTAACCATAAACCATGTTCACTGTTTTAATTAATATCTTTTGACATTGTCTTACTTTGCTTGCTATATTTATGTTTCTATAAGTGATCATATAAACCATGTATTGTCTGTTCATTTTTATGTTTCTAGATGTTCAGATTTTTACATTTATTTTCCCTTAACTCTTTGCCTCATAAGTATACTTTTGACTTTTCCAAATTCAATGTAAATATAAAAAATATCAATTTATTTAAGAAAATTGGGTTCTTTCTCTCTGACAGAGTGGAAAACATTGTGGCAAAAAGAAGCCATTACTCATTACAAGCAATGGTTTCTTTTGCCACAATGTTTTTAATAGTTGTCTGCTTCAGATGCAGGGAAATGCGGTATTATGAGGCAAAGGGTTAAGTAAATTTTTGGCTTCATTCAGGAATAACATGAATCCCTCAGCTTTTAATTTTGTTCTGTGATAAATGCTTTTATTAATTCTTATTATACATGTATGTATTGTGTATTTCATGTTTGTATCATTAAATAGCTAATCATAGCTAATGTTATTTTGTGAATGCAAGAAAAACAACTATAAATAAAATTTGTATTTTACTGTAATGCTGGTTTAAGAGTATTGAATTAATTTGCTTGATTTAAGTGTTAGTATTGTAACAGGCTCTGTGTCTGTTGTGTTTAGTGAGTGTTGGAGGTGATTTATTTTGGTTTTAAATTCTTGCTTGGCTGATTGTATAGTGGTTTTCTTTTATATACAAATTTTACTAAATAACATTGACAACAAACAGCAGTTTAATAACTATGTTATTTAATTATTTAGTGCTACCCTATAGAATTACATATTCCGTAAATTTACATAGAACAACTAATATAACTTGAATTCAAATACTTTGTATATAAAGTTCTAGATAGTATTATTATCCATTATTAAGATAGAATATTTTATATCGAGTGAGCTATTCATAGGATCACAGTTTAAAACTATGAAGACTATCTAAAGCAATTATGCTTTAAATGAAGGCAGAAGCATTGAGCTTCTATGATACTGACCTATGCAGCCAGTATCCTAGCTAATTGAATTAGGTTTATGAGGCCATATATATACTAAATTTTATGGTCAAATGACCTATAGGAAACATTCATTAATTGGACAAGCAAGTTTAAGACTGACCAATAGATAGTAGTTATACAAAACAAGATGGATGCGCCCATGCAGAAAGTATAAACAGAAATGAAGTATTGATTTTAGATTAACTCAAGGTAAATGGAGCTATTACAGTATTGTTATCTGCGAGTCCTGATTTAGCTTATATTTTAAATGCCTACCCTCACAGTTCTGTTAATAGAGCATTATGTTTACATCATTTGCATTTAAGAAATTAGGTCTAGGGCAGTTTGTCATCCACTTGCTGATCATATTAGTGAAGAGTTTGGCTGGTTACAGGCGTAAATCCCTAATAATTTTATTAATTCATTATAATATCTTCTTATGATGTTGCATTTGAATTCATCAAACAGTTTGACTCATTGGTGCCTGTTTTTTATGCTCAGGCGAGATATTGCCTTGAAGTATATTTTTGTTGTTTGTCTTAACAAACTTAAAATCTAATTTAAAAATCAAGAAATTCATATGCAACAGATGCAGTAATTCATAATCACAAGTCAGACCATTGTTAAAAAATTTCTGGTTTGCAGTTAAACTATGAGCTCATTCCAAACCTCCCTATTCTAAACAAATTGTTTTGTTCTTTACTCCACCTTTGTATTTTCAGCACATAATGTTAACAAAAAGAATATGTATTTCATACCTACCGTCCTAATCACTGTAAAAGTTTGGGTCATGTAGCCGCAAACCAACATTAATTTAAGTTTGACTTGATGTAAATAAATTAATATTTTATCTTATAGATGATCACCAAGGATTTAATGAATGAGGAATTCTTTTCAACGGCAAATATTACAATTTATGTAACTGATTTCAATGACAATGATCCAAGCTTCCCTGTTCCCGAGTATTATGCATCCATTCCGGAAGACAGTGAAGAACTTTATGAAGTTGTTCTCGTGAAGGTAATTATATTTTTTCTGAATTAATATTTAAGCCTAGCTGATATGAAGCTGAGTACAAAGGCTATAAAACTTGAGAATGATTTCAAAGTTCAAATGTCAATTTTGTTTTGTTTATAATACAGTAGAACCTCGATTATCCGAAATTGATGGGACCGAAAAATTAAATCAGATAATCTGGGGTTTCAGATAATCGGGGGTAAAGGAAATCTGGATTGTTTTATTTATAAATAACGGGAGAACACTCCAAAATAAATTATGTCAGACATGTAAATTTATAAAACTTGATCATTTAATGAAATACAATGTATGCACATGTTACGAGAATATTGTAAGCATATCTTTAGAGAGAAATTTGATTTTAACCGGAAGACAAACTTCTAGTTTCTTAAGTTTAGAACATGGACTATTTTAGCACTGCCAATCAGTTTGTTGTATTGCCAGTATTGAGGTATGATAAACAATAGTCTATGATAATTATAGTGGAAGATTTTACAATTCTAGTTGTTTGTCCCCTTTTTCCCCTCTTTGTTTACAAACTTGTTTGGACGCAACCATGGTCCAGTGGTTAGTGCGCTGGTCTTGTAACCCGAAAATCTGGGTTCAAATCCTGGTCACAGCAAGTCATGTTCTTTTTTGAAAATTTGACAAAAATGTCAATTTTCCTTCATACGTAAAGAAGTTGCTAGCTCTTTGTGGAAGGGTAGCCATCACTGGTTAGTATACAGTCCAGGAAAACTGGTTAGATGTACTGGTCGCTGAGAAATTGTTGAAAAATGGCATTAAACCCCTGTCACAATGTCACATAAAAAAATACAAACTTGTTTATATATAATGGCATAAAGTTCACCACACGCAAGATCATAATAATATAAATTTTGCATTCTGTTCGTGGTTGAATAAATAAATTGATAATAACAAGTTATAATATATACATAATAATAAAGTTCTTAGAGAAGATATGGAAGTAATCATATTGTCATTTTAAATATGATTTTTTATGCTAACTGATATAATCATAAAAGTTCCAGTACTAACTTATAACTAATTCCATTTTATATATTTACAGGCAACAGATCGCGATTCTGGTGATTTTGGTAGTGATAGTATCAGATATTATCTGACAGGATCATACAGTTATCTGTATGTATTACATTCTTTATCTTTCTTGTTATTTTTTATCTTTGTTATCATTCTTTATCTTTCTTGTCATTTTTGGACTTTTTTGTAATGACAGTATCCTTTATTCCCTGACAGGATCATACAGTTATCTGTGTGTATTATGTTCTTAATCTTTCTTGTCATTTTTTATCTTTGTTATCATTTATTATCTTTCTTGTCATTTTTAATGAAATGATTTGCAGTGATAGATCTTTTCATCAATTCTTCATTTTGTCACATACTATTTCAGTAATAAAACAATAATGTTACAATGTTACTGTGAGGTTCATATGGTTTTCTCATTTTATTTTATTTAAAAAGTTTAAACATATTTTGCATGGCTTGTAATAATAATTTCCTATGCTAGTTGAAACCAAGTAATTATTTTACAGTTTCAATATCAAAGAGGAAACAGGATTAATGACTGTGGCTAAATGTGACGAGTATGGTGTGGCCCCATGTCTAGATTATGACAAAGAACCGATCAGTTATGAAGTGTATGTTACAGCGATTGACTCTTATGGTGTAGGCCTGGAGAGTTCCATACCTGTTACTGTTAATGTAACTGCAGTGAATGATAATAAGCCTACTGTTCCTGATTATGATAGATATATCACTGAAGGAATGACTAGATTTTCTCCGCCGCTTAATGTTCAGGTGAATTTCTTTTTCTTATATGTTGTAGTGTTTCTTTGTAGCCAGCCTGAGCAGCTAAGTCGCTCGCACCCACTTAGCTCAGTAGGTACAGTTTTGTTGGAGACAATGCATTTAGACCATTAATCTTTCCCCACTGATCATTCATCCGGAGAAGTTAGCTGTCCCTTGTTTAGTACAAGGTCAGTTCTGTTGACAGAAAAACTGTTTAGGTGAATTGCCTGCCAGTATAAAATTAAAATAATGTTACACCTCCGCCCCTAAATGAATATAATTATGATCTACTGTATTAAAACCTGGGTAGATATCACAGGTTAAGGTGGGGAATGGTTCAAGTGAAGAAGTTCATCCTAGATGAAGATTTCCCTCTCATTCATTCTTTGGCCTAACCAATAGTCATCAGTTTGTTTGTATTGCTGTATTAAGCTTCATGTAAAATCTTTATCCACAGATACGAAAAGGATTCCCAGAAAAAAAAAATCACAGCAACCATCATTCCCATAACCTACTTAACGTATAGAAACATGCAAAAAATCAAGGCAAAACACAGTCTCCCTTCGTGTACTGCCTTGAAACATTCAGTAGCAAAACTGCTAGGGTTTAAACAGGGTCAGCCCAATCTCACACTTACAAAGTCATTCTGATTATTTATGATTTGATATAATATGAAGATTTTTTGGCTCCTAAAAAAATTACCAAAATGATGTATGGTTCACTGTATTGACAACACAAAATGTTTGTTGTTCCATTGGGACATGTGTAATATGCTTTACTACAATCTCTAGATAATAGTGATGATTTCTGGTAAATGTTTTTGGTGTGTTTATTTTAGGGAAAAGATGTTGACGGTGATGTGCTGTATTATTCAATTTTTAGCCAGTTCCCTAATGACATATGGCAAATAGATTCACGCTCGGGTGAAATTACAGTTGACAAAGGGGGTGCTGGAGTACGGTTTTCAGATGGCACTGATCTTGGAACGTAAGTCTATTACTGTGTATTAGAGAATAAATAATTTTTATGAAAGTGTCAGTTCACAGCTTAACGTCATATATGTAGCATAAGTACAATAAGTTTGTATCACAATCTATACGTAAGATACTACTGATCACTTGAAGCCATGGGATTATAATTGGGAGGCAACAAAAGGGGTTTTGTCCTAGTTGGAAAACAGCAAAAGGGATTTTGTCCTGGTTGGAAAAACTGCTAGAGGGGTTCTGTCTTAATAAAAAAACAGCAAGAGGGGTTTGTCTAGTTTGGAAAAAATCACTGACAGGGTGTTTTGTCCTAGTTACAAAAACTGCAGGAGGGGTTCTGTCTTAATTGGAAAATCTGCAAGAGGGTTCTGTCTTAATTAGAAAAACAGCAAGAGGGGTTTTTCTAGTTAGGAAAAAATCACTGACGGGGTGTTTGTCAGGCCAGAACGTTGTAGGTCCTCCATTTTTCTATCATTATTTGGCACAAAATATAATTTATATCCAAGGTCAATAGTCCTCCACATGATGTGTTAGAATTGTATGTTGCTCTGAATACATTGCAGACATGTTCACCCTTGTTGGTTGCTTAGGGTTACCAGTTATTTATGAGTTATTTATAACTTGGTGACATAACAGAAATTCAATTAGCCCTTAGAAAACTTATGAATTGAAAGAAAATACATGTATAATTTACTTGTATTATTCCATGATTAAAAATGTACTGGTACTTGCGAATAACCTTATTTGTAAAAACATAATAGTATGTTTAGATGTTTACATGGATAATGAGTCAACTAATTAGGTACAAATGGACGAATGATGTTTTGACATTTTGATGGTAAAATCAATAATACATAGGACATACAGTAATGCAGGTTTTACTTCATTACAAAGTTCGAGGTGACCAGAGCCCATCAGTTTTAATGACATGATATATTGTCTGAGTATGAATGAAAAACTTACTATTTTGAATTTCATAAAACTGTGTTTATACATTAAGGTGATTACTCAGTAAATGAAATAGTAGTGTATCATAGTTACTCTATATTAAAATGCATTGTTGTATGGATATTGTTAACCACAATATAATGTTTGCAGTGAAGTTAAAGCTGTTCTGTAGATTTTGTTCAACTGATCAGTAAATTAACCAGGTATTGACATCCCTGGGAAATTCCATGATGACATGTGATTGTATTAACTTTAATATCTTGTTTTCTGTTAACGTTAAAATCTTGCACATGTCATCTGATTTGCAAATGGCTGCTTTTAACATATTATTAACTAAATTCATGATGAGGTTCCTGTTCTTTACTTGTTTTTTCTTAGTGTGATGTTTGATTGTTAATCTTAGATTCTCTGTGACAATTTAATCCTTTGCCTCATAATGCCACATTTCCCTGCATTTGACGCAGACAAATTTTGACAACATTGTGGCAAAATTAGTCATTGCTTGTAATGAGTAATGACTTCTTTTTGCCACAATGTTTTCCACTCTGTCAGAGAGGAAGAACCAAATTTTCTTAAATAAATTGATATTTTGTATATTTTCTTGAATAAGGACGAGTCCAAAATATACTTGAGGCAAAGGGTTAACAGATGTATAATTGTATCATAATTCACCTGAAAATATTGAAAGCACAAAATTAAGATTTCAGATCTGCGAAATCAATCTCAACTATATAACCAGGAATACTGTTTACAATGAAATAAAGCAGATAACTTTTGAAAACATTGTGGCAAAAGAAGCCATTGCTTGTAATGAGTAATGGCTTCCTTTGCTACCACGTTTTCCCATCTCTCAGAGAAATAACCCAATTTTTTTAATAAACTGATGTTTGTATATTAGCTTTGAATATGGAAGAGTCAAAATATGCTTATGAGGTAAATGGTTAATTGAAGTAATCCAGAATCCAGGATTTTTTTCCTAGATTTCATTGTAGCTTTGTGGTTTTGTGTTGTGACTGAAGCACCCAGATTCACCCAGACTCATTGATTGTTCTCAGATCACATGTTAACATTGAAAAATTAAAGAATATGGATTGACAAGAATTATAATCAGTTTTAGTAAACAAAGGGAAAACCTAACTCAGAGACCTTTTCAGTTTTAAGATGACCTCATTACATAGACCACTCAATTTCTGATTTCTTTATTTAGTCTTTATTTAAGATTGATAATTAAAACCTCATTATTGTAAAGACCACTTTTTATCTCAAAGGTTGTTTTAGCATCCTAGGTGGGGACCTCCGTGGTCTAGTGGTTATGGTCTCTTATTTGTAATCACTGCTGTGAGTGCAAATCCCACCTGGTTTTACCTTTATACATTCCATTATTGTCGATCTTAATGATTCCACTAAAAATAATGAATTTTGTTATTTTTTCAACAATTTTTCAGTTACATACATCAGCCAGTTCTCCTAACCAGTTTTTCTGGACTGTATACTAACCAGTGCTAACTTTCCCTTCCAAAGGCAGCTGGCAACTTCTCCACATATGGAAGAAAATTTATATTTTTGGGTACTTGCTGCGACCGTGATTTGAACTGGATTGCCGGATTAAGTTCAGCATGCTAACCACTGCACAATGGTCATGGCCAAAAGCAAGATCCTCTGGGTCATATTGAGTGCATTGTGGTATACAATTTATGGACCTCAGTTTGGTTGCTCTTTAAGAGATGTATATGAGAAAGGTAATGACCTCCTATGGCATTCCACTCCCTTGCCCTGGATTTGAGCATCATAGTGTTGTTTTGTAGTTAATGACACAATATTGTCACAGATTATCGATACATTAAAGAAGTTTTGTCATATTAAAATGTTGTTGTAATGTACCTTATAATTTTCAATGATACTGGAAACATGTTTTTCAATTGATCAATTTTACATGCATGTAATTACATGTTTGAATGTTGTTCTAACCATGAATATATCATTATCTGTATACTCATGTTTATAACATCGTGTTTTTTCTCCTTTTATTTGAAAAACTAGTGGTGGAAGCAGGTAACGTAACTAGGCAGTATTCTATTGTAACTAGGAATGTTTTGTCACGCATGTTCCAATGCATGTTATTTTCTATTCAATCTGATCTTTCAAATACATTGCAGAATATCTACTTGTTCTATATGGGTACAGGGCTGTCATTGATTGGTCACAGTAATTGCCAAATATCTCCTAATTATCAGTATTAGAATATCACCCTTCTGCAGATTTCTTTGGTCTTTATTTGAACACTATTTTTACACATTGTAATTATGTAAAGAATTGTTAAAGTATGGATCATGAATCATCATTTTTTTTGTTCAAAAAAAGTTGTGAGTGTTAAATACAAGTGGGGCATTTATTAGAGAATATTTGGTATTATATCCTAATTGTGGAAAAGAATTGTGTCAACAAATTGTTGTTATTTGTTGGTTGATTTATCCAATGAAATATCAATAGATATTACCTTTACTACCATCACACATGTGTATCAATTTTGTTATATTGTTTCCTAATTGTAATTTGGTATATCAAATTCTCGACCATTACAATGATACATGGTTAGCAAGTAATGATGGCAGCTCTAATTTTTTCAACATCCCAGTTCATATCATAAAACTTTGCTTGCTAGGAAATGCAAATGTTCTGGGATGTTATTGTGGTCATAGGACAAGTTCATAGGCTCTTTGTATGTATAAAATATTTGGTGTGTTTCAGTGAGTTTTATATAGAATATATGTGTTCATTGTAGTGTATACCTGTTTTGGTCTTTACAAAAGGATCAAAGATCCTAAAAATGAAGCTAGTCTTTATGTCAACTTTTGTCTTAGATCAGTTCTTTAAAAAAACAATGCATACCAAACAACCTAAGTTAATTGATGTCCCAGTAGCTACACAGTAAATAAAAAAAATGTTTTTAAGGTTTCAGAATATTAATTAGGTGTTTTTCCTGTAATTTATTATAGACAGCCATATTGTCATCAGCTAGAATAAAAAAATCCCTGCATTAGACGTGAGCACTGGCTAGTATAATCCAGAATGCCATCATTGAGCATGATTAAGAATACTTTTAACACTGACATGGTCCAATGATACTGTGGCCCTGTGATTATTTTGCGCACGTTTATAGAATTAGGCTTTTCATGTTATGATCGTATAGAAACCATTGATTAATTTAGTATCTTGATTTATGTCTTGTGTAACGGTAATACTTTATTGGATGTTGTATACAAAATTATGCTAATATGACCGTACTTGGCAATACATCCTGTTGAGTTATCATACGAATGTTTACAATTACTGTCATACCTTCTACAATTTTATCCTGTGAATAGAGACCTCATTGTAAGCTATGTCCACTCCTTCACTTGTAATAATTGATAAAGAATACAGATTAACTACTTAGTATAGATGAATTGTCATTTTACCTTTTTGTCTCTTCCTTTTGTGGCAAACAGGTATGACTGTATGGTGCATCTGTTGCAAATATCATATTATTTAGTGCATTTGTAAAGTATTAGCATCTTATGATATGTTTACTGTTAAACCCCCATTAAATTAACCAGTGAAGATACTCCTGAAATGGACCTGAATGTAACTTGGTCGTGATATGGTCTTATATTCAAAGTGGTCAAAAAACAGGTTTTTATATCATGCTGATAATCCATGCAGTATGTATTCATGCCTTTCTTTTGCCTGCTTAATTTGAACACCTCATAAGGCAAGATCTATAATATTGTATGCTGTATTTTGTGATTTTAATTTATGTGTATTCTGTATATTTTAATACGACTACTTTACTGTGATGTTTTGCTTCTCTCATATGCATAAAACTGAGTGTCTAAACTATGATTTACCTAATACATATATAAAATTGACAACTTTGCATGAAGTGACTACTGTTGTATTTAATTAATATATTTAAAGATTGTACAGATATGTAATCAAATTTAATGTAAAAATAGGTTTCTCTTATACCCCAGAATAATAATTGTATGACTATAATCGAGTGTGTAGTAAATTAATGTGTGTATGGAAAATATTACTGTGTGTGTATATGTGTGTTTGAATTTTCCAAAATGAAGTATTTGTATCAGATATTTCTCTTGCATGAAATTTGGCATTCTTTGTCATACTTCTTCAGTATATCACATCTGTACCATCAGAGCTTTTAAATCAAAGAGGTTCACTCTGTAACACAATACGTACATGGAAATCTTGCACATCTTGTCATTTACATTTATTTAGTATGACATCATCACTGTGTGTGTATGACATCATCACTGTGTGTGTATGACATCATCAATGTGTGTGTATGGCATCATCATTGTTTTTGTTTATTGCATCATCAAAGTTTGTGTATTGTGTCAGCAATTATTGTGTATCAACTCATTGTTGTTTGTGTATGTGGTCAAGATAGCATTAAACTTTATAAATTATCTAATTATGTGCAAAATAGATAAAAAATCATTTAGATGGTAGAAAGAGTGTTAAAGCTTTTTTGATAATAATCTAAAGCTTGATAATTTTACTCCCTCCATTTACTGTCAGAAACTTAATTTAGACAGTTGTTGTTCTATATTGATTATAAAAATTCACTACTCAAGAGAACAATATACCAAGTGTCACTGCAAGCATGTGACATCACTGACAGCGCAATTGCACATAAGCCTCATGTTGTTGGTGCTAATGTTGCATCATATATCTCAGACTGGTGAATCATTCATTTAAAGGTGATAGTTCATCATATCTTAGTCTGCTATTTTTACTTAGTTTTTCAGGTTGGAAAAAATACTTATGAGTTTATTAAAAGAAATAGTACTTATTATAAAGTTGAATTACCTGATTAGAATTTAAGATTCAATAATTTCTGAACAATTGTCACATGTTTATTTTTTATTTAAATACAAAAATTAGAAGAACTTGCAGGGCATTGTCATTCTTTTATAAGACTTAATTTCTTTGTAATCATAAATTTCAGAAATATCAAAAAACTCTGATTTTTGACATTTTATTTTCCACGGAGAAGGGGTTAGTAGGGTTTAATATTTAATGGAATTGCTCTAGATTCATTAATTTGTATACCATTATTCACAGGCATTTCTTTGCACTATTGTTCTGTATGTGTTGTGTTGTTGGTATGATTGTGCTGATTAGTTTGTGTGTTAAGTCTAGCTCCAGTACACAGTACAGATAATATTGACCCTTAGCCAGTTGTATAATTAGTCTCTTCAAAAATGTTTTAAATTTTGAGAAGCATAATTAATGTTTGTTCCTCATGGTTAAAAGTTTTCTGGAATGTCCGGTTTTCCCAGGTCTGGGCCCTATTGTTTCCACGGCACTGAGGTTAAGATTTCTGTTTTTTTTTTTTATTTTTTTCAAATTTCACCCATGTTTTTTTGGTTGATAACTTTAGCATTGTACCATGGTAAAACACTAATGAAATACATGGTACCCAACTGGCCGGCCCGCTTAGCTCAGTAGGTACAGCATTGGAACTAATGTATAACACCTTGAGACTGGCTAAGGGTCAATCATTTGGTATGGTTTATGACAAAAGATAGATTAGGTGTATTGTATAGTTTCATAAATGAGTTTGAGGCTAAGCAATTGATAGTTTTGTTTCATAATTTCAATTTATAATATGTGCTCATTTGTATGGTATTGTTTTGACCAAAAAAAAAAATAATCTTGATACATACAACTGAATGAATATCATAGTATAATATTCATAACACATTAATTCTATTTTTAGAATACAAATATTTGCAAGGAAACATACTTTTATCATTAGTAAATAAATCCTATGCTTACCACTTGATTATATTATTTTATTTCTTGGCTAAGTTTTAAAATGTTTTGGTATTACTGAATCTGTGCTGTTGACCTGACATCTATGCAGATAATTGAATATGGTGCTCTTTTAGACATGATTTAACGCGAACAATAATTATACGCACTTGTCCCTGACTCATGTCACCAGTTATATTTTAAATGTCCCAATATTGTAATCCTCACAATAGTACTTTGACAAATTTCTCCTTCACTTTATTATATAATATTATTTCAGATTATATGTTTTAATTTTTATGGGAACTTACTTCCATAGAATTTACTGCTTAATGAAATCTTACAAAATATGGTTTCAGTGAATTCTTGTCATTAATGTAATTGATCAAGTTTTTTCTATTTTTTTTTTTCAGCTTTGAATTGGAAGTTGTTGTATCTGATTTGAAGTACGAAGCCATATCATATGTTTTTATTAGAGTTATTGTAAGTATATATCAGCCACAAATGGTCTGGCAATATAGTGGCCGTTATAAAATTATACATCTTAGTTTAGACCAAGATTTCACTTGTAGTTTTAATAAATGACAAAAATGTTACAGATAAGAAACTTAAGTTCGAATCAGAGGAAACTTCATCACTCTAAAGGATGCTCACTACAGGTTGTCAACCGCGTCCTATAATCCTTTATAATCCTATATTTTTTTGGCCTTGTGTCCTGTTTATCAGAGTGTCCTATAAAAAGTGTCTTCTTTGATACTGTCTCAAGAACAGGCAGTGTGTGACAAAGATACAGGACGGAGTTGGATTTGGTGTTCAAGATACAGAAATTTGTGGGATCAGTCTGTATATAGTGGTATAAAATCTTAAAATGAATATAACTTTCAGTAAAGTAAGTTTTTTTATACCCCCGCACAATAAAGTTGTGGAGGGTATACTGGTTTCAGGTTGTCCGTCTGTCCGTCCATCTGTCTGTAGATGAAATCTAGTGTGCGCCTCTTCTCCAAAATGGCCGGTTGGATTTTGATAAAATTTTACCAACGCATTAGGCATTATATCTTCTTGGGCATATCATAAAAAATGTATTCAGATTTATTTTCACGGGCGTTATGCCCTTTTTCTATTTGTCTAAAGACAAAATCTTGTGAGTGCTTCTTCTCATAAATGGCTCGTTGGATGTATATAAAACCCTACAAGTACATTAGGCATTAGGTCTTCTTGCACATGTTATAACAAAAAATAATTCAGATTTATTTTCACTGAGTTATGCCCTTTTTTTAGCTCACCAGAACCAAAGGTTCAGGGTGAGCTGTTAGGATGGGTAGGTGAATTCCCCGGCGTCCGTCTTCTGGTGTCAACAATGGTCTTCTCCTCAGAAACTGCCGGTTGGATTTACTTCAAATTTGCTGTGCAGAAGCCTTTTGACGTTCTAAGTGCAATTGGCTCATATCGTTTCGGTTGACTGCTTTTTGGGTCACTAGAGCTAAAAATAGAAAAACCTTTAATCATCTTCTTCTCATGAACCAATTAATGGATCATCACCAAACTTGGTCTGTAGCATTCTTATATGGACTTTTATCAGATTTGCTAAAAAAATTGGGTCGGCCCCTTTTAGAGGCTGGTAGAGCTAAAAATAGAAAAACCTTTAATCATCTTCTTCTCATGAACTGATGTATGGATCATCACCAAACTTGGTCTGTAGCATCCTTAGATGGTCCTTTCTCAAGTTTGCTCATATAAATTTGGTTGGCCCCTTTTAGGGGCCGCTAGAGCTAAAAATAGAAATACCTTAAAATGACTTTTTCTCATGTTTCTATGGATGGATTATTACCAAACTTGGTTTTTAGTATCTTTAGATAGTGTTCTATCAGATTTGCTGAAATAAAATGGTTAACCCCAATTAGGGACTGCTTGAGCTTAAAATAGAAATACCATAAAATGACTTGTTTTCAAGAACCAGTGGTTGGATCATCACCAAATTTGGTCTGTGGCATCCTTCAGTCATCACGAATATTCTTTGTAGTATCCTTTGATGGTTCTTTATCAAGTTTATTATTGTTCCCCATTATTTGCCAACAAATGTACCTTTATTACCTTTTTAGTAACAAGTTCATTGTTATTTATTCTGGTGACCAATGCAGAGCCATCGTGGCCCTCTTGTTTATTTGTCTATAGACAAAATTTTGTGTGCACTTTTTTTCCTAAATGGCTTGTTCCAAGTTATTAAGCCTTTAAAAAAGGGGTTTTGTGGGGGTATTTAATCACCTTCAGTGATTGTTCTAGTTTTAAATACTTTGAACTTTTAGCAGTCTTAGACTATAAGTTTGCTTCTTTCTATATATAAAAGAGCATGAAATGTCCTATATTTTGTCAAATTTGTCCTATACTTATTGTTAAAATTGTGGAAATGTCCTATATTTGTCCTATATTTGGCCTCAAAAATGTCTTATATTTGTCCTATATTTTGAAAAAAGTTCGGTTTACAGCCTGTCATTATCATTTAAGTATATATCTTAATGTGTTTGTGTGTTCACAATGTGATGCTCATAATGGTTATAGATTAGTGTGTTCTATACCTGGGGCATCTATGGGTAAGTGGTGATGGTGTATGACAATCACTAGTCACTTACCATTGTTATTTTGGCTCCCATCTGCAACCAGACAAATTTCACATGTGAGGAAGCTGTCCCAACTAGCTTACAAAAGGTTATTGGTTCTATCCAGGTGTACGTTCAGGGTCTTCCCTCATTATTGAAGCTGGAAAAGTGGTCAAATGACTCTGGATGTTGATGTGCTGTTAAACACCAGTGATGATCATATATCACTGATTATCATAATCCAGTTGCTATAGTCTAGTAACTAGTAGGTTGTACAAGAGCTCAGACTTTTGACCAATAACAAAGGTCCAATCTCAGACTTTTGACCAATGACAAGGGTCCAAGCTCAGACTTTTGACCAAAGACAAGGGTCAAAGGTTATAAAATATGTTTGAAAAGCTCTAATCTCATTTTCCTTCTCCTGTTATTTCTGACCAATTTAGAATTTTTTTCAGTTATATTTTTTATCAGTTATGTTTTTTATGTACTAAACATTCTTTGATATGTTTTATAATCATATATTTATTTATATATATACAAGCATTAACTTGAGAATGTTGAAAACCTAAACTGGAAATTTGAGCTGTGAGATCAATCTCAAGCTTTAGTACTGCAGGCTAAGGTTGTATTCTGAAAAAGGCCATCTGACTCAGTTTTATAGCATTTGGCTGTTACTGTTGCCCCTCACAAAATATCTCGCAACGATGATTTACATTTTTTTTTGTATATGTTGCAGCACACAAAATATCTCGCTATGATGATTTATATGTTGCTCCACACAAAATATCTCTCTACAATGATTTATCTGACCTATCTGCATAAGGCTGGAAAAAATATAGTCATGTTTAGTGTTATTTGACCAAAGTAATAGGAAGGTCAAAGCATTTTTCATGTCTAATCAATTCTCTAAACATACATTTCATACTTTGGAGATGCGACTCATTCTGAATTATTTTCTTACCTTGGGATTTTGTTTTCCGAAACTTTTGGGATGGTGCAAAAAATTAGGGTCAGAGATGTGACCATAAGCATAACCATTTTTTTTTTCATAAACTTATCCCGAGTATTCTTCGATGCATAAAACCAATACCTTCCTTGGCCTTGGATAATTTTGCCAAATTATGTCGTTTATACAAAGAGATGGGATGAACTCAACCATTTTTGTATTTCAGATATTTTATGTTTTTTCAAGTCATTTAAATAATGTTGACGTTATGTATATTGACTGTGAATGCACATGGTATGACCTTAGTGCATGTATACAGTCTGTACTGGTAAATGTATGTGATATGACCTTAGTACATGTATACAGTCTGTACTGGTAAATGTATGTATTATGACCTTAGTACATGTATACAGTCTGTACTGGTAAATGTATATCATATGTTTTGTGCATGATTAGTTTGTATAGAAATGTTTTTGCAGTAAAACTTTGTTTTTACAAGCATCAATGCCACAAGCACCCGAATTATCTCGAGGAGTTTTTAAAGTCCTGTCAATATTTGTTTGAAGTTGTGTATAATTTTCAACCAACAAACACCTTGTTAATACAAGCACCACATTTATCTGGAGCATTTAGTCTGTGCTGATGACTCATCAAGATAATGAGGCTTTACTGTATTTATTTCATATAGAGTCTTTTATTTATTTTTCATAGGATATTAATGACAACCCACCTATTTTCTTCCCAACACTCTATGAAACTACCATTGATGAGACAATTCCACCAGGTAAGTATTTTTACTTATTTTGTTCACCAAATGCTGGTGATTGGGAATCCTGGCTCCAGGAAACATGAGGTTAGCATCAAAGCTGAAATAAATAAAATTTTGTGAATTTTCTCTATATGTGGAAAAGTTGCTGGCCCTTGTGGAAGGGTTAGTTCCGGTTAGTGTACAGTCCAGGAAATCTTATTTGATGAACCTGTTGCCATATATATGTAACTAAAAATTTGTTGAAAAATGCCTGTGACAATGTCAAATAAAAAAATCAAATTTTGTCTTTCTATGGGTCTCAGAGAATTATGGTAAGCCATTGAATGTATAAATCATACATCATATTGATGGCATTGTCAGTCTTAATTTGCATATGAACAATAAACAGCGATATCTTCTCAGATTTTTAAGTGGCAGTGTTCTTAAATTTTATAACCTCAGGGCAAGACTTAGTTTGTTGTAAACTACCTAATTCTATGTCCTGAAAGTGAGCATTAAAAAAGAAAGCAATGGTAAAGGTTTTGTTTTATAGTAGCAAAAAAAACATTTAAAAAAAAACTACTTCTTGCTCTGTTACAAGTTCTTTAGTATTTAGCTACTTGTTTTATATAATGTAAGGCTTAATTAAAAATAATATTCTGGTTCTTAGCCCTTAATCTGGCCCTCTTCCGTGCAAATAGAATTTTTAACATATGCTATAACTTCGGGGCCTCTGTGGTTGGGTGGTTATGGTCTCTGACTTGCAATCACTATACTCTCATCGCTCCAGATTCAAATCCCACCTAGGACCTAATTTTACATGTGAGGAAGCTGTCTAACTAGCTTACGGAAGGTCGGTGGTTCTACCTAGATGTATGCTAGAGAGTCACTTAATGTCCCTGGCTGTTGATGCAATGTAAAACTCAGATGTAGACCAAATTTTTTCTAATACATATTTTTTAAGTTTGAAGGCATAGTTCATACAAAAATGGGGCAGCAGCCATGGTCTAGTGGTTGGTGCACTGGACTTATAACACGGAGTTCCGGGTTTGAATCCCGGTCGAAGCAGGTCATACTTTTCTCTGAAAATATGACATAATTGTCGATTTTCCTTCATATGTGGAGAAGTTGCTGGTTCCTTGTGGAAGGGTAATTTAGTACTGGTTAGTATGCAGTCCAGGAAAACTGGCTACGTGAACTGGTCGCCTAATATAACTGAAAAATTGTTGAAAAATGGCATTAACCCCCCGTGACAATAAGTCATATAAAAACAAACATCATACAAAAATGAAAATATTGGCAAGAAAAAATATTAAAGCGATGGAAAAGTCTTAGGTTGGCAGAAAAAGAAGGGTCTTGGGTTAGTGATAACCAGGAACTTTATATTGTTCTTAATTATTGTTTTTCATTACTTTAAAATTTGCTAACATATTAATTGTTATACAGTTGAACCTGTGAACAAAGGCCACCCTTGGAAAAGACAAATGTAGCCTTTATTGGCACTTTGCCGTTATTCGGAGGTCACTTTGTTTTAATTTTTTTTAAAGGTTTTTCAAAGAATGGCCTTTATTCACTTGGTGGTTTTTATTCTAAGGTTGCTGTAAACACAGGTCTGACTGTATCTACATTATGAAAAGTATTTGTTTGTTCACTGTTTCAGGGTCTTTTGTACTTGATGTTACTGCTACCGATGCTGATGATAGTACCTCTGAAAATGGTAAAATAAATTATATCATACAATCTGGTAACATCGGTGGACGTTTCAATTTGAACATATCAACTGGAAGAATAACAGTATCTCAGGGTGCTACGTTTGATTACGATATTCAGAGAATATATACAATGAATGTAAGTATTAATGGTTTGTCAATCAGTGATTATTCTGGCTGCATTTCATGTGAGAGAAAAGTCCCATTTGGGCAAAATCAGTGAGATTTTTCTAAATTTTGTGATTTTTTTCCCAAAGCACTAAAGTATCCATTGTTCTAGACTTAATACATTGTAGTACAAACATGTGTATATGTGTATTTCATTATTATAAAAAACAACACATTGTCAATAAAACAATGACTGTGAACAGACAAATAATTATAACTACAGAGTATGGTCAGAGAAATGATTTCTTTTTGAAATGAATTCTGGATTTCTTTGACCACCATACTTTTAGGGCAGCATTGTGGCTGAAGGCTTAAGTTGAAAGGCTCATGATCACTGAAATGAGGAAATGCTTGCAATCAGTTGTGAAGGTCAGATGAAAGCTCCACAGTGATTAAAATAGATGTGTGGTCCTCCATGCAATATCAATAATAAATGCACGCTTTTCATAAATTGGGAAACCAGTTGATCTGAATCATTAATAGCACAGAAAAGTGTTTTAAAGTGACCAAAAAGCACATTTTGTCAAAAATTTGATTTGCAATTTTTCTTTTTGTCATGCAATTCAGAAAAAAACATGAGAATATTGTGCAGTCACGCCCCAAAATGATTCATGGTCAATTAATAATTTTGCACCGATCTGATCAAATTATCCCATCTGACTGACCAGTCATACACTATGTAAGTCTAGTGTACATTTGTCTGGTTTATTGACATTTTGTCAGGATTAAGCTTCATGGGTCTACTGACTGTCTTGTCAACTGTCCATCAATTCATTTTTTGCCTTAAACTACATCTTCATAAATGCTGATCAAGTTTTGAAAGGAGTGTATATAGATGATATGGTAGAATATGTGACTGCTGGATAGATGAACATGTTTTTTTATTTAAGGTAGCGTAAGTGGCTACAAGCATAAAAATAAGCGAAAATGACATTGTAAGTTATTAATAATAATTAAATATCATACTATCATACCATGCAACAAAAAAATCGATCCGAATATGCAAAAATAGTGTTTTATCGCGATAAAAACTGCACCCCCATATCGACTCCACTTTATCAGCCAGAACGATCTAGGAGGCGGCGTTGTAAGGGGCTCCTTAAGGGCAAATTTGTATCAATCGATATTAAATTTGGTATCGCTTGCCGTATGTTAACATAAGTATTTGAAATTCGACAGATTATCAACATCAAGCGGATTAAAATGGGAAATAAGAAAAATAAGGCTAAGCAAGGTGTAAGAATGTTCTCAAAAAGTGAAAAATGTAGTTAGAAATCTCTTTCTCGCGGAAGTTGGTTTATGAATGCTAAAGATACCGAACTGCATAAATCTATATCCCTTAAAAAACTTGACCATAGTGACGTGACATATTGTGAAAATGGAAACTTTATGGTGGAAAATTATGTAATAAATATATAACTGCAACAATCATTTGATGTGCAAGAAAGGTGTGAATTCATTAACACCTTGGTCGATTGGACTACTAGCATCTAATGTACTTTTAATATAAAATATATGATGAAATAACTGATCCGGAATGGTGGTCTTATTGAAGTGTGATATCGATATCATACTCTAACACCTTGCTAATTATACTATCAATATGGGTCAATTTAGACCTTATATATGTCGCATCACATATTTCTTTATGTTTTGGCTGGAGATATAATAAACAGCAATATGGTATGCAGACACTTCATGCACCTTGCAATAAAACGCACACGATAAGAAAACGAGCTGTCAAAGATTGTTACCCCGTTAATGTTATGATGTACCATTTTTGCAAGTTTGATTAAATTTATATATTCCAGAGTCAGAGACAGGGAGACTGGGTCAACGAAAATTATTATTTTCGCTATTTCATTGAAGTAATCAATAATATTAATAATAATAAAGTTATTTCAAAATGCACTTTTATTAAGCAACTCTGTATATTTTGGTAAAATATTAAAAAGCTATCAAACAAACAATAGGATGAAAAACAGTAACGTCTTATGGACAACGGACGTGCATGCTTTTCGAGAATCTTATATTATTCTGTTATGTATCCAATTACCTTTATATATTAGTATGTTTTTAAATGATTACATTAACAGACATAAAACATAGACACTTTTCTACAAATCAATCACATCTTAAGTTCTTATTTTTACACTAAATGCATGGCTACCTTTCATTTAATTTATATAGCGGTTTCCCCAGCCATATTCAACTCGATTTCCCAATCAACCGTTTTCCATGTTGAGAGCCTCTCGGTTGACGAGAAATCTGATGTACTGTGTATTGTATTGGTACGATATGATACTATTTTGACAAATAATTCGTAATTAAGCTCTTTAGAGTCATCTAAAATGGTGGGCGGTTTCATTAATTGATCCACTAACGATGAACAAATTTGATTGGTTATCAAATTTTAGTAGGCTGTATTAATTTATAGAATAATTGTAGATTACACAAGGTGATAATGATCTGACACTTAATTTCTCGCTTAGAAAAAAATGCAGTGGGTGCTATTTTTGAACAAAGATTGCCGACTTATTTGAAGATGGATTTCAAAGCGGTTTTCGGTATTTTGTAGCGGAAATGCTTATCTAGGGAACTGTGTCACAGAATTTTGATATTTATTTTCGTTTTTTATCTATGATGTATTACGTAATTGTCAGCGGGGTTCAGACTACGGAATTTCTTTAAAGTCAAATATCTATTGAATGGAGGATGTTATCAAAAATCTGTGACACGGTTCCCTGCATGATACTATGATTGTTATTTTAAGTCTAATTGTTGTAGTATATCCTTATATACAGAGTAGTGATCTTTATTCAAAAATTTGAAAATTACGTGCGATATTGGTTTATAGAAGAGAGACCAAGTAAAATATATGTTTCAAATCACTTGCAATCACTTAATGTATACAATTATGGTTGGCTTTTTAAAACTATAAATTAGTAAAACTTGATATCACCATATAGCCACTCACGCTACCTTAAGCTGTATGAAAACTTTCTATTATTGATTGTTTGGATTTGAAATTTCATTACCATTACTCATTGATAGAGTAATTTAATTACTGTGCAATTGTAATCTTCACTATCAACTTCAGAGAAAGTGATTTTGTGGCTTTATAAATATACAGTCTTACATCATTTTCTTTTGTTTTTTTTACAATTAAAAGACTGTGCAAATGTTTTGAGTCATCAATGCAGTTTTTGTTGTGAAATAGAACATACATATCTATGACAGATTACAGCCCAAGATAATGGACAACCTCAGCTCTCAGGAAATGCTACTGTTATTGTGTATATACGTGACACAAACAACAAAGATCCATATATTGATCCATCCTTGCAAGAATTCACTGTCTACGATAGTTAGTATAACTTTCATACTGTATAGGGAGTATTACAATGTTGCTAGATTGTTAACATTTTCTAGTCCAACTAAGTTGTTTCTAAGTGATTTGAAGTTGTGGGATCATGGTAATTAACAACTACAGTTTATGACCTGTGTCCATGCCAGCAGGTCCTGACGCTGAAATCATGAGTTAGTATAGTTTATGACCTGTGTCCATGTCAGCAGGTCATGACCCTGAAATCATGAGTGAGTATAGTTTATGACCTGTGTCCATGTCAGCAGGTCATGATACTGAAATTAAAACTGGTATAGTGTATGAACTGTGTCCTTACCAGCATGTCAGGATACAGATGTTATGAACTAATATAGTTTTATGACCTGTGTCCATGCCAGCAGGTCACAATAATGAAATGAAAACTTGTATAGTTTATGACCAGCTGGTTATGATACTGATGTTATGAACTAATATAGTTTATGACTTGTTTCTGTCCTAGTAAGTTATGGGACTAAAGTTACAACCCCATATAAATGTGTATAGTTTATGTGGTTTGTTCATATGGACATTTTTAAGATGTTATATTTATGATGATAGACAACAATAATTATTTTTTCAATTTTAGATTCACCACCTGGATTTTTTGTGGGCACTATTGGGGCTGGCGATCCAGATGACAATGCTGTTCTGAAATTTCAGTGGGGAGATTTCAGAGAAGCTAACTCCGATGAAGGGTATCCGGTTGATCCAGTTAATGGGTTTGATTTCAGGGTGAGTGACTGGTTCCCATTTTTTATTATACTGGTTTACTAGTATACTGGTTTCAGCTTGTCCATCCGTCTGTCTGTCTGTCTGTCTGTCTGTCTGTCCGTCCGTCCGTCCGTCCGTCCGTCCGTCTGTCTGTCCGTCAGTTGACGAAATCTTGTGTGCGCTTCTTCTCCGAAACGGCTGGTTTGATTTTGATAAAACTTTACCTACACATTAGACATTAGGTCTACTTGTGCATATTAAAAAAAAGAATTATTTGGATTAATTTTCATGGAGTTATGCCCCTTAATATTTGTCTATAGACAAAATCTTGTGTGCCCTTCTCCTAAATGGCTTGTTTTAAGTTATTAAACCTTAAAAAAAATGGGGCTCTGCGGGGGGTATTTAATCGCTTTCAGTGATAGATCTAGTTTTGTCTGTTTCAAAGAAAAAGTCTAGCTATTATGATCACTGCGGCGTCATCACAGTCATTGTTAAGGGCATTATTCTGAAAACTATATTTTTAGTGTTATGCAACTTTTTAACATAGAAATTTGGTCGCATTGGTTATAAAATAGAATAATGTAAAACAGGCAAGCGTTAGTGCTCTGCTCTGGGGAGTTCTTGTTTGTTTTATCATGGAACTATTAATGTGGTGATTCAGTGTTTTATCAGTCAAATTGGTGTAAGTACTATAAATGATTTAAAAAAAGTACTTTTTAAGTGCATACTTAAAATTTTGAGTTAACTTGTAATTGCTCAGTTGAATTTATTGCTTCTGGGTGAGCTGTAGACAGAACAGACTCCTGTCCCACCACTATTGTTCTGAATGGACGATAAAGGCATTTGCTAGTTCTTAACCTTTTGCCTCAAAATACCACATTTTCTCCGCATCTGAAGCAGACAAGTTTTTAAAACATTGTTTCAAAAGAAGCCACCATTTCCAATGAATAATGGCTTCTTCTGCCACAATGTTTTGAACTCTGTCAGAGAGAAATAACATTATTCTCTTAAGTAAATTGATTTTGTGTATGTTTGTTTTGAATTTGGAAGAGTCCAAAATATGCTTACGAAACAAAGGGTTAAGAATAAAAATGTGGAAATGTGTTTGTTGCTTGTAATTACATCAAACATATTTTGCTGTGAATTTTGTATATCATATATTGAATCTGTTTTGTTATCTTAGATATGTCATCTGGTGCAAATGTGTATTGTACAATCTTTATACTGTCTAAATGACTAATCTGGACTTTTGAACAATTATCAGTGTGTGTTCATTTCCGTCCAAACAGGATTTTTCTTATATTTACTGCAAAAGTGGTTCTGAGGTTATAAAACATGAAACCAGACACAGAGCTGAAACATTTTAGTTGAAAATATATGAATGGTTAATGCTTACAGAATACAGCTAATATCATAGCATATATAATCAATATCATCATTATTTTAATTTTACTTAGTACCCATATACAAAATTTAATATCAATGATTTGGTATGATCTCAAGTTTGTAATCTCAGACCCAATTGTAAATATTCCATCAAAGACATTATCTTTTGTTTTCAAATTTCTTTTCAGACAAAGTTTATATTGTGTCTCTTCTAATTTTGGTGATTTTATGTATCTTTATGGATTTCTTTGATTTTATTTTCTTCAGGATTTGTTTATAGTTGATCCAGATACTGGCAAAATTTATGTTGACAAGCCATTAAACAGCAGACTTGCCAACCTTGTTCGTTACTCAGTGATAGTGACAGACATTACACCGACCCCTGTTCAGGATGGTTTTGGTACGGTAGTATTTAAGATACTACCATTCAATGATGAACCTCCTCGGTTTGAACCATATGATTCTCCTATCTACCTTGATGAAGAACAAGCAATTGGTAGTGGAGTTATTAGTTTAATGGCTCAAGATGACAATGGCATTCGATTGTTTGAATTGGTCAAGCAACCAGATGACAAATTCTTTGCCATAAGTCAGACAACAGGTAAGTTGTCACATAATCTGTTTATGAACAAAAGACTTTCTAAGTCATTTATCACCTATAAATAAAAGCCACTATGAAAAATAAGTCACACTTGATTATTTATATCATAGACGTTATAAAACTCTGTTTAGGTATAAAATATTGTTTGTTTCTGATCTTTTGATTTACCCTGATTTTTCCTGTGACCCTAGACTTTTGATTAGGTAAGACCAATGATACATTCTCCGTTTCATTTTTTTTACCTTCCTGTTCAAAAGTAATCTCAACAGCAGCTATGAAGATAATTAAAAAAAATCGTGTTAAGGTTATATTTATACTCAGCTCCGTAGCCTTTGTTTGCCAAGTACATGTTTGAATGTGCCCGGGATACATTTTTTAATTAGGATTTTAGCACTACTTTTTGCATAACAAGAAATAACATATTTGACTGAAAGATATTTATATACTTGTGCATATACTTTCAGGGTCAGTTAGCATATTGAACCGAATAGATTATGACGATGCACGTATGATCAATGACTCATATTTTATTGTGACGGTAACCGATACTGGAGATCCAACACTTACTGCTACAGCTTCTGTGTCTGTTATCTTCCGAAACATTAATGATAACTTCCCACAGTTTGTTGAAAGAGTAAGTTTTTTTTGCATGGTTTTAATCTGGCATTCTGCTGTCCATTGACATTGTTACTTTTATATTAAGAGTCAACTCTTGTTATGGCGAAGTCAGTTAATACAAATTTTCTGTTATGGAACAGTTAATTCTAGAATTGCTGGTATGTTTTTTAAAAGTCCAATACTATAGGGATTTATCAGAATTCCTTGAATTATAAATATGTGCGTATTCTTAAAACATGATGAGTGTATTACATACTGGTATTTTGACAATGTTTTTTCTTTTCTTGCTTTCAGAATAATTATGATCGACCAAAGGTAAGATCTAACATATTTGTTATCTCCCTAGTTATCTTGTAATTGAACTGTACAGTATGGTTACTATGAGCTACATATCTGTTTTATATACAGACCAATGTTTTAGCTTGAATTCTTATTGAAAGTTTAGATGATTGTCTTGCATGGATTGGCAGTACTAGTATCTGTTTTGAAGTATTGCAACTATTTGTCATTGATCAATTTATTTTAAAATATACACAAATTCATTATACATGTATTCTCAAATCTGAGTTAATGATTACTCAGAATGAAGGCCATCAAGTGAATGAAGGTCTGTCTTTGGCAAACTTTTGTTGGCAAAAAAATTTATGAACACAAACAGATGAAAGGCATTCATGGTATGTGGTCGTCTTTTGTGTTTGTTTTTATTGCCTTCCAATTGCAGCTATTTTTGTCTATAATTATCAATTGGTGTATTATTATTTCAGAATATATACACAGCTCGAATTGAAGAGAACTCTCCTGATGGAACACCAGTTGTTACTGTGTTTGCAGTAGATTTTGATCGTCCTGACAACAATTCATTCCATGAAGTCAGATATTACATGAATGATGACAGATTTGATGTTGACCCCTTAACTGTAAGTTTCATCATAAATTACTTTACTCAGTCTTAAATCAAGCTTTGTTTTCTTATTATCTGTAACAAACCTTGGTTTATTATTTCTGTAATTTGGCTTTAGTTTCAATTGTGTGTAATCAGGCCTTGGTTTACCATTGTGTGTAATCAGGCCTTGGTTTACAATTGTGTGTAATCAGGCCTTGGTTTACAATTGTGTGTAATCAGGCCTTGGTTTACAATTGGCTTTAATCTGGCCTATTTATTCAACATTCCTTACAATTATATTGATGTAAACACTGTTTATTATACAGTTATGATAAAATCCAACCATGACACTCATGCTATAGACAAATATTGCTAGCATAATAATCCAAGTCAAGTTTATAAAATGTTTTCTGATAATCCCCCTGCTAATGTGATATGATGCGTGCAGTATATCTTCATGATGTATAAAATGGTATAAAAATGCTATTGTGTGATCTTTTAGGGTGAAATTTATGTTCGACTTCGTAATGGAGCCTTCTTGGATCGAGAAATTAACCCACGCATCAACACCCAAGTCATCGCACGAGATAATCCTAATGGTAATAGAACGGAACAGAACCAACGTGTTGCTACTGTAAGTATTGTACACTGTAATTTAATATGAAAACTCCTACATTTTTATGCAGTATTTTTATCCTTTTTTAGCTTGTCTGTTTCAGAGAAAAAGTCAAGTTATTAAGGTTGCAGTGTTGTCATCGTCATCCAAAAACTTTAATCTAGTCCTTTACTCAAATGCTTCCAAAGTATCAAAAGGACACTTGGAATATTAGATTATTTTGATGAGGCGTAGTTCGTTCCAAGACAAGGTGCATTATTCTAACAGTTATATGTTTGGAGTTATGCCTCTTTTTAATTTAAAATTTTGATCAAAATTGCTTATTAAATAGAATAATGTATAACAGATAAGCGCTGGCACTACTCTGTGGAGCTCTTGTTCTTCTTCATAAATACTTTGTATATTTTACTAATGCATACTTGTAGATTTTCCACTTATTCCATCTTTTGATGCATTTCATGGTATTGCTCATCAATGGTCATATATTTCAGGTTCTGGTCATACTGACTGACGTGAATGATAATGCTCCGAAATTCTCTAGAAAAGAGTACTATGTCCAGATCTTTGAAACAATGCGTGTGGATTATGATATAATACAATTGTTCTCAACTGACAGAGATATTGGTGAAAATGCTAGATCATATTACTATAAAATACCTGATATTGGAACTGATACCCAGGGTAGGAATCTTTTTGACTTGTTTCTGATTCTTGTCCTATGCTTCATTCAATTGTGGGATGTCTCCATTATATAGATTATACATTATATAAATTTGACTGATAAAAATATGTTACAGCAAATGCAGCCTATGTATTTTTCGAATAATTATAATCATCATGTAGTTATCATTATACATGTACATCTAAAATATTAATTTTAATTGACATTTTTTAGATTTCTTTGATGTCCGTAAAGAAAAAGGACGTGTTTACCTGAAGAAAAGTGTTCTTTACAATGTTGGAACATATGTATTTTATGTAGAAGCGGTCAATTTGTTTAGTACTACACTCAAGTCAAATGCTACCGTAATTGTGGAAGTCTTGCCGGCTGCTAACTCACCTCCTGTGTGGGTTAAACCGCCAATTGATAATATGACCATATATGTCTTGGAGGTATGTTGATATTCGCTATTTTGATGATTACGAAAGTGTACCAGTTCTTATCCTTATAAATACAAGTGTACTTGATTTCTCATTGAATGCTTTTTAAGGTTTTGAAAAAAAGTGTTTTATCTGTTTATCTTTGAATATCATATTATTCTTCCATCATGTCATGTTAATTATTGAGGCTTTTTTGGCCGCGATCATGCTCCAGTGGTTAGTACGCTGGACTTGTAACTCAGTGATCCTGGTTCAAATCCCAGTCATGGCAGGTCATACCCTTCTAAGAAAATTGGACAAAATTTTTCCTTCATATGCAGAGAAATTGCCAGCTCCATATGGAAGGGTAAATAATACTGGTTAGTATACAGTCCCTGAAAATTGGTTAGACGAACCCAATGCAGCATATAACTGAAAAATTGTTGACAAATGGCATTAAACCCTATTGAAAAGAGGTTTTTGTACACAGCAAATGTGACAAATCATGACAGAGTTCATACTGTTATAATGATAGTACAGCAGAACTTCACTTAAAGTCCACTTCAATGTTTGGACCAACCCATTATAAACAATGTTTGGACCAACCCATTATAAACAATGTTTGGACCAACCCATTATAAACAATGTTTGGACCAACCCATTATAAACAATGTTTGGACCAACCCATTATAAACAATGTTTGGATCAACCCATTATAAACAATGTTAGGACCAACCCATTATAAACAATGTTTGGACCAACCCATTATAAACAATGTTAGGACAAACCCAATATAAACAATGTTTAGACCAACCCATTATAAAAACACTTATTTTCAGTCTGGTTTCAGTATTTCTTCTATTTGTCAACTTAAAAATGAGGCCACTTCAATATTAAAACTATATTTCTTAGGTCTTGATATCAAGGTGTTATTGTGTATATATGTGTTATTGGAACTGTGTACCATGTACAGTGGTAATATTGTGAAGTCAGAAAGATGCTTCGTGTGTGTGTGTGTGCGTGCGTGCGTACGTGTTTTGGTATGCTCAGTCAGTAATTCCATTGTTTGCCACACATTGTACTTTCTGAGCCAGCTGGCTTAGCTCAATAGGTTGAGTGTGTTGACTACTGCATAATTATGCTCCCTGGGAGCATGGTTGAAGGCATTGGGTCCAGGGCCATTCATTCTCCACGGCGATAATTCATGCGCAGTTACTTGTAGAGAACAAGGTCAGCACTGGTACTAAATCCATGAAAACTGGTTATATCATTATTTTCTACTTACTGAAATATAATTGTGTGCACAAATTTCCCTTTTTTGTTGACACATACACCTACATTGATTTCAGGAACAATATAATGGTATGTTAGTATATGATGTTTCTGCTAGAGATTTAGACTCTGGAGTCAATGGTATTGTGGACTACAGTTTTATCTATGATGGTCATTCCACACAGAGGACACCAGAATTCAGAATTAACAAGGCCACTGGGGTGATACATGCTGAAATTGTGTATGACAGAGAAAATGTTAACCAGTATGTTGTAAGTGACCATTTTGTTATATATGTATTAATGTGCTCTATGATTTATTGCGTTTACTCCAATCTTACATTACAACAATGGTGTTAGAATATGCCATATCTTGTGTAACATACAGAATGTTTGTCAGTGTGATATGACCTCCCATTCTGAAGTTGGATAATTTTAATACCATGTTGTAGTGCTAGTTACTTGTAGTTACTTCTGTTTTGTCTTTTTTTTGTATAAATCTCTGATTTAAACAAATTGTTAGTCATTTTTGTTGTAAGTTTTCCTTCTTAATTTAACTTTTTGTGAACCAAGAACCACTGATTTTGGTTAAAGTATACCTAAAATGTTATGCTCTGTGTCGTGATACTAGATCTACGATATATCTAGTCCCGTAGATGTCACTGACATACTGCGTGTAAATGCTTATTTGTAGTTTGTCTTATGCTGTGTATATTTCAGTTGTTATTGAATGCATCTGATCGTGGGGATACGAGGCTAGGAACCACGAGATTCTTGACTGTGGTAATTCTCGACGTAAACGATAATCCACCGATATTTGCAGAGTCTGAAGTAAGCAGAGATAGTTTAATTTTTGTGCAACAGTTTGCAGTTTACCATAGATATTGTTATAATTTTAAACTCAAATGACCAAATTTTATTTCAAAGAAATAACTAATCATAATTACATTGTTTTGTCTGTGGTGAGATATGATACAAATTTAAATCATTGAATATGCAGAAGACAATTTATCAGCAAAATTTGCTACTGCACTGTTTAATGATTATAGCTATTTCCAATAATGGTTAATTTTGTATCCAAAATGAGACCAAAATAATGCAGACAGAATCAACTGTTATTCACTACTTCAGTTTTAGCTTGTCTGTTGCAAAGAAAAAGTTAAGCTTTATGATCTCTTGGTCATCATTGTCATAGTCATTGCCATCATTGTCATGCGAAAACTTTAATATATTATATTAAAATATATATAAAACTATAATATATGACAATACATTGTTCAAACATTTCTAAAGATATCAACACAACACTTGGAATACTTGACAATGACAATGTGAAGTTGTAAAACAAGGGGCATTACCTTGGAGGCAATATTTTGGAGTTATGCCCCTTTTTAACGTTGAATTTGGTCAAAATTGCTTATTAAATAGAATGATGTGAAACAGATGAATGTTGGTGCCACTCTGCAGAGATCTTGTTTTGTTAATATCATACTGTTATAATTCAAGATAGAGTAAATATCGTGGGCCTGTGTGGTCGGATGGTTTTAGTCTCTGACTAGCAATCACTAGCTCCTCATCATTCATTAAAGTTTGAAAAGTCACCAAATGACCATGGCTGCCAGTGCAATGTGAAACCCCAGAGAGATACAAAAATATAAGAGAGTAAATACTGTTCATGTTGTGATTTCTTAATATTTCTGTGTTACTATGTAATTACTTTTTCTTCTACTATATTTACTTGCAGATTGAGATTCGGGTGGCTGAGAATAGACCATTAGGGGAGATTCAGAGGATTCCTGCAGCTTCTGATGCTGATCAGAACCCACTCATCCTCTACCATATCATATGTTAGTACTATTTGTGTCTGTTAGAGAGAATTTTTCTTAAGCATTAGAGAACAATTGTTAAGATTTTTTATGATAATCTTGTAAGCATTAGAGAACAATTGTTAAGATTTTTTATGATTATCTTGTAAGCGTTAGAGAACTAATGTTTAGGTTCCTTAAGATCACATTATAAGCAGTAGAGAACTAATGTTTAGATTCCATTAGAACATCTTGTAAGCATTAGAGAACTAATGTTTAGATTCTTTGAGAACATCTTGTAAGCATTAGAGAACGAATGTTTAGATTCCATTAGAACACATTGCAAGCATTAGAGAACGAATGTTTAGATTCCATTGGAACACATTGTAAGCATTAGAGAACGAATGTTTAGATTCCATAAGGACACCATGTAAACGCTAGATAACAATTTGGTCTAAATATATTTCAATCCATTTACCATTCAATTTCTATTTACACAGCTGGAAATGAAGATAAAACCTTTGCACTTGATCCCGAGACTCGAGTGTTAAGTCTAATGAAACCATTAGACAGAGAAATACAAAGCATATACTACATAGACGTGCAAGCTTCCAACGATGAACCTGATTATACTGTGATACGTAACAGGAAGAAAAGAGCAACTGATCCAAGTATTATCACATTGAAGATTCTTGTGGGTGACATTAACGATGAAGCACCAAGGTTCTTACAAGATGAATACTATGGATGTAGGTCTTCTGTTTGTTAAAATCATTTCTTTTAGGAATATAGGTCACTTCCAACAGCCTCACTGTAGGGTTAAGTGTCAAACTACAATGCTAAGGGTCCGGAGTTAAATTCCCAGTTAGGACCAGTAATTTATTTCCCCTTTAATTAACTATAACATCATTGGTTTTCAAAAATTGGAAAATATTGATTAAGTTTGTAATATACATTATTAGAAAATGTGTATGACATGTTTACATTATTTTGTTTCTGTTTAAACGTATAATTGTACTGTCACTTGTAGTAATGCAAGCACAGGTACTTGTTGTTAGGTCTAAGTAGTCTATGGAGCTGACATTTGGTTTTGTGTCAATGCAGGAACATATTTACATCATTATATTTCTATTAGCAGTGCTTTAGAAAAGGGAAAAATATTGACTATTTTAATGTTTATATCTTGCTTTTATGAAGTTTTTTCATTTTGAAAAGTTGACCTCCATTACTTTTTTTTATAACATAACAAATATTCTGAGAGTAGTTTAAATGTATGTATTATTTCATGTAAACCACATGTGGTTTATTTATGCAAATTAGACTGGATCTCAGATTCATAACAATACGGCAACACTCAATGCTATTTGTTTACATCAAATTATTGAAACTTGTCATCATATTTCTGATATAAAAATCTTGTTTCAGTTCAGTAAACAATTGGCACTCATGTAACATCCTCTAAAAAACTAATGATCATGTAACCATTACAGGTGTTTCTGCACGTGCTCCTTTTGAAAAGCACATCTTGACAGTACAGGCTATCGACAGTGATGCTATCGGCACAGGGGTGGTTAGATACCTGTTGACAGATGGTCATACAGTTGGAAACACAACACTGTTCGGTATCCATGAAAAGTATGGCATTTTAACCAATCGCGTGTTGATGAGAAAATACACTGACAGCACATTTTTTGTCACAGTTAATGCACGTGACAGAGAAGATGTAAATACAGCAGAATCAGCTAACACTGTTGCCAAGGTAACAAAATGTTGTGGTTTAAGGGATAAGGATTTTCCTCTTTGGAGCCAATTTCTCCATTTTTTTAATGCAGCTGAATAAAGTAAACTGTTGTAATAATGATAGCATTGTTTCTAGGCCAAGGGTGAAATTTGTTAGGAGTATAACAAAATACAAGTTCATACAGTAAGGGCATGTGTTTCAAGAGTTTACAGCAATAATTTTACTGATAAGTTACAAAATTGCTTTTTTTTTGTAAAACCATCATTTTTCTTTTTATTATACTCAGTGCATGTTAATTTTCATCTCCTAAACATGTTGATTAAGAATCCGGCTTATATCATTTAAAAATCTATTTAAAAATGATTTTGATGAAATGGTACTATGATGTAAATATATGGCATTCATTAGTATGTCTTATATAAAATATGAGTAAGGATTACAGTGATGATATTGCCAAACATACAATGCATAAATTTAACCTCCATTTATTTTGAGGCATATTTTATTTAACTATCCAATGTGATTTTTAGATCTTTGTGAATCAACCAGGCAATGAAGTCAAATTGTTAATCACGCAAAATACCGGAGAAGTAAGACTGTATCAGTCACAGATTCAAAGGTAAATGCTGACGTAAGGATGAGGCTGGCTAGTCTTATGCTTCAGAAAAAATAATCTAAGCATATTCACTGCTATTATAGAGTTATGATATTACATGTATGCCCTTTTTGAAAGTGTCAGACCTGAAAGAATTATTGATTGCATTAAGGAAAGCGGACTATATAATGAACTGTGATACCTTTTTTAATTCACTTCTTTTTAACTATGTATATGTTTATGCACTATATATAATACAATGTGAGATTAATCTCGCACACCTTTTTTTACTACAAATCAATTTTAACCAATTTATGACAGTTATTCTTGATTCTTATTACTATCCTTCTACTCATTTCCTTTTCTTTTCATTTGAAAAAAAAATGCACCATAAACATTTGTCTGCTTTTCCATCTTTAACAGTAAAGGAAGACTCCAGGTGTACACCAGGGTACAACCATTGACCTTCAGTAAGCTATGTGGACAGCTTCTTCATATGTGAATTTTGTATGGTCCAATGTGAGATTTGAACTCACAGCAGTGAGTGGCTTGTCTGAGACTATTACTACTCAATCGTTGAAGCCCCTAGATATCACAGTTATTCCAGTTGGCATCAGTATCTTTAATCATAAACCGATAATACAGTATAACACCTGTATACCAGACCCTTTCCAGACTGGCCCAAAAGTTCGGTTTTCTGAGAATTCTGGTTTTCAGAGAACTGTTGATTTTCAAAGAGGAAAAAATTGACCTGAAAAATAGTCTGATTTTCTGAGGCGTCCGGTTTTCCGGGGTAACATTGTATAACTATGCTATGTATGTGTATTTATTATTCAAGATAATCACTGAATTTTTAATTGTTATTGTATTCCAGTATCTTAGAACAATCAGAAGGTTTAGATTATGTTTGTATCAATGAAGTTCGAGACCATGTTGTCAACTCTGCTGGAGCTGTTTCTACATTGTGGTATGTATACTAAACAGAATCTCTAATGCCCTGTGTTTTCTCAATATTGAAAGTTCACTTCATTAAATTATGCAGTTTTATGAATATTCAGGAAATGTTAAAATTTGTGATTTCCTTGACTGAATTTTTCTATAAAACCAAGTATCCATGAAATAAAATTTTCAAATCTATCAAACCAATGCAAGGTGTGAACTGACACATGAGGGCTTTTCAATTAAAAGGACTCCTGTTGGATCAGCATAAGCATTAAATTAGCATAAAATTGTTTAAATGGTTTAAATTTTTAGTAATATCAGTCAATTTGTTAACTTTTAGGTCTGACGTATTTGCTACTGGCATACGTAAAACTGTTGTAAATGGCCAAGTCAGACACGAGATTCTGACTAGTACCGAATTTGTGAATATCATCAATACTGAAAGATATGCAAGGAAATCTGACTTTGATCTACTTTATATCAGAGAAGTTGAGGTAAGGTGTCCCCATCTATCTGGGCTGTGAGTGAACTCTTCACAGCTGTTGCGTAGGCATCTACAGGTTTTCCATGGCCACCAAATATTGTTACATCATTGTCATTAAACAAACAGATTTTACACGACAGTCTGTTGGCATTACATTGTCTGTGATAGATACAATGTATTTCATAATCATCAAAATTACAAAGATAACAAGACTTCATTCTGAGACTGGTCTTAATTCTTGATGTTCAATAACGATCAGCTTAGAATTACACACAAGTCAAGTAACTGCCCCAAAGCCTTGAATTATGAGATAAATTATACACTGCGATAAATTATTAGAAACATACCTAATACCCTTTATTATTGGTCTCATTATCGAGGTTTTACTGTATAAATAAAACTTGTATATTTACAGGCTGCAAGCAGTAGCCAGGAGATTGAGCTGGAAGACCAGGCTGTACTTATCATCCTCATCATCATTGCTATACTTATATTCCTCGTGATAATATTCTGCATCCTGGCATTTATGTGTATCAGAGCTGCGTAAGTACATCTGTACTGATTTTCATTTATTGTTGAAGGTTCACGATGTTCAATTGAGAGATTTGAGATTAAAAACCATTCTCAAGTTTATTACCTTCATTTACTACTTTTGTTTTTACTGTGTATTTGTTTATTTTTTAGAATCAACCATTTGCGCAAGGTTTATATTTGTGGTATTCATGTAATTATCAGATTGATAAAATTTAATGATTATAAATTTTACTCTATTTTTACGATTACGTTAAGGCCTGTATGACTGGATAGAAACTTTTACTGTTTGTGTTTGAACACACAAAATATCATGAATGTTTGAATATTTATCCTAAGCCTCATGAAAATGATTGATTCGTCTGGCACAATTAATGTGATCTGCTCTTGTTGCTGATAAATCTTTGTCATTTGGATTTTTCAGTTCAAATAAAGTTAAGCTCTCAATTTTGTGTCATATTTCAATGTAATCTGTGTAGATATACATGTAAACCTTATTATTATTTATGTATTTAACATTGTCATGCTACCAATGTATTTACAGGACAAGGTGAACAAATTTTCTTAATCTCCCTGCTTTTTTCACCGTGTGACATTATCAAATTCACTTGCTTACTATTTCACTAAAGATGGAACCATTGTGCAAAAAGTCCCACCCAACAGACCTTATGTCACTGTTATAAGTTCACCAATCTTGTTAAAATCATATCAGATTGCTTTGTATCCTAAACTGCACTGTAAATAATGTTTTTCTCATGGAGTAATGTTACCTCTGTCTTGTATGAGTAAAGAATTAAATTCTATTCTATCAGAGAAGAGATTTTGATTAACTGTATATTGTATGATGGAAAATAATGAAATTTGGTACACCAGAAATGTTAGTCTGCCGGCGCTTGGCTCACGTGCATGTAAAATACGATACACAGTCTACCTTTGGGTGTGTGCTGAACCCTTCCACTGCTTTGTTCCTTTGCTTTAATCAAAGTTTGAATCATTAAAACCAGATGTGTTACATCTCGTCACTGATCCATAGGAACATTTCTTATGTATAAAAACCCTGTTGTAATTTACATATCGATTTTTAAAGATTTTTTTGTACTTAAGCTGACATCTCACTCTGTTGAGTCCAGTACAGAATGACATTAACCCTTTGCCTCATAATGCCGCATTTCCCCGCATCTGAAGCAGATGACTTTTGAAAACATTGCACAAAAGAAGCCATTGCTCGTAATGAAAAATGCATTCTTTTGCATCAATGTTTTCCTATCTGTCAGAAAAATAACCTAATTTTCTTAAATAAATAAATTGATATTTTGTATAATTTGCTTTGAATTTTGAAGAGTCCAAAGTATGCTTATGAGGCAAAGGCTTAAAGCATGTAAATGTAATTATACAGATTCTTTTTATGGCATTTATTAGTTAACCTACTCCAAGTTACTCATTTTCAGAAAATAAGCTTACTGGTTGCAGTTTTACACTCTAGTCAGTAATTGTGCCCAATTTTTCTATTTTTTTAGTTTTTATAGTTTGATAAATTAATTAATTGTTATTTGAAATATCATAAAGCTAGTGTTTCCTAATTTGGCTTTTCTTTTTCAGAAAAAGGCACAAGAAGGAACTACTGTGTAAGTTAAAACTATCTTACATTTTTCTTGTAATTATCTCCAAATTTTAAATGAACAGATTTTTGCTTTATAAAATGTATCATCATGTCAAATGTTCTAATTTAATTGGAAGTCAAGAATTCACACTACAGTTGAACCTCTCCAAACCGGTCGAGCCCGGGACCAGGCCATTTGGCTGGTTTAGAGGGGATGCCAGTTTAGAGGAGATTTTTGAATTAAATAGTAATGAAGTAGGAACCAGAACATTTGGCCAATTTAGAGGAAAACCAGTTTATAGCGGAATCAGTTTAGACGGTTTCCACTGTATAATATACAAATTATCCAAGTGGTACATTAAAATAGCATTAGGTGTTTAGAAGCTCATTTTTTCATTTTCCCCTTAAGAATCTGATTATTTTCAAAATAATTGATTTCATCACTGTAATTGGAATTAAAAACTCAACTCCATATTTTTTTTCAGTGCACAAGACTCATGCAACTCCTCCGCCAATGGTGGTAAGATAATTTTTTTCTCTAAATTTCCTAAAATTTTGATAGAGTACCAGCATTCATATATCTAAGATTGTAATAAAACAATACAGTTTCCATTTCATTGAAAGTCACTGTTTGTAAAAACAATTTATATCGATTTAGCCTTAATTCACCTAAAATCCGGCAAACATTGGTGCAAGTAGAGCCCTTAAAAACAGGGAAACTTGCATCCCTGCATCAAACTGGCTTGTTAAATTACCAGGAACTTTATTTTCAGGAGAGTGGATGAAATATTAAAATACTGTATTGTTACACATACACAATTTCAGGCACAGGAGCCAGTAGTTGTAGAACCCATCATTTACGACAACAGAATGTTTGTACAGGAAGAGCAACCACCAGTGCAGGTTGTTGAAGAGCAGACTATCGTGGAACACGATCCTGTCCACGTTCAATATGCTGTCGTACAGAAACGATCACCGTCACCGCAAATTGTCGAACAATCTGTCCATCAATATGTAGAGGATGATCAAGATGCCATTGTGGTTGAATTAAAGGCTGATGAACCACAGCCTCAAAGTGTTGTTTATGAGGTGGACCCAGAATACAGAATAGAGACTGAGCTTGTCCAAGAAACGGAACGATTTTAAAGAACTTCTGTACAAAAAGAATATGAGTTATATGTTAAAGAGATTATATAGAATTGCTAGCTTGACTTTTATGAGTCAATCAGCAATTTGTTCAAAGTACAAACTAAACAAATTTGACTACGAGGAGATGTATTTAACTCCAGAATACATCATGTGTTCAATTGCTGTTGATAATGTGAAGATTTTACAAACATTTTTTGTGATTGGGATAATTTCTGTTTGACATTATAACCATAAATCATAAAATAATCATACTGCAAATATTTCTTTTACATTTTCTATAAATTATACTACTTATAATATCGCGGAAAGATCAAATAGATTATAACTATTTTTATAGGTAGTAAGACATTATATAGGTGACATGAAATGTATTAAATGATCGAAAGCCATTGAGTGATTGTTCGAGTTCACTAATGCTAGATATTTGTTCTTAATACATGTATTTAATGTAAAACTATACCATGCATGTCTCACTTCCATATGGAGTTCTATGATCAATTTAATAATACTCTGAAAAATTCATCCAGGCTTGTTTGTATAAACATTTATATGTAGTTTGTATGAGATATTTGTGTCCCGTATTGTACACAAAATATGTAAATATTGCATGTAAATACATATTATACTATGTTAGTGCTACAACACTATATATTTAGTGCTTGACAAAAAAAATATTTTTATACCAAATTATAATTCATGATGCAATTTATTTTATGTTGAAAATACTGTATTCTGCTTAATTAATATTTACTATGATAAGGATGGCTAAATCTCACGTTCAAATTACTCTTACAATTCTTAAATACTTAAAACAGTAACTGAACCAGATTACTACTTCATTACCAAATGTCTCCTAGTTGACCTATCTTGTGTAAAAACATCAAATGATGTTTTCTTTGCATTTGAATGTAAAATCAGTATATTGTACAAAATATATTAATGTTTATGATGATTTCCATTTTTTTGCAGAATAAAGTTATTGAATAAAAAATAAATATCTTTGTATTCTATACCTTATTTATTTGAGCAAACTTGAGAAAGGACCATCTAAGGATGCTACAGACCAAGTTTGGTGATGATCCATCCATTGGTTCATGAGAAGAAGACGTTAAAAGGTATTTCTATTTTTAGCTCTAGCGGCCCCTAAAAGGGGCCAACCAATTTTTTTTTCTGCAAAATCTGATAAAAGTCCATATAAGGATGCTACAGACCAAGTTTGGTGATGATCCATCTTTTTGGTTCATGAGAAGAAGATGATTTAAAGGTTTTTCTATTTTTAGCTCTTAAATTTTTAGCCCTAAAAGCGGTCAACCGGAACAATATGAGCAAATTGCAGTTAGAACGTCAAAAGGCTTCTGCACAGCAAATTTATAGTAAATCCGACGGGTAGTTTCTGAGGAGAAGACCATTGTTGACGCCAGACACCGGAGCATCCACCTACCCATCCTAACAGATCACCCTGAACCTTTGGTTCTGGTGAGCCAAAAAACACCTGTTGCAAATGTATCAATTCCCTCTGAACAACAACTCCTTCCAAAGAACAAAACTTGCAACTCAAATGCTGCTTTTCGGAGGGAGCACTGTATATAAAACAAGCTCATATTTTTTACACCAGATTAAAGACAAACGCATTAATAATAAATAAGCATAAAAGTTTAACATGTATAGCATGCAAAAAAAACATGGAATTCCGGTCTCAAAGTGCATGATTGACAAACATGTACAAATATAGAGGACATCTTTAATAAACCAGATTATTCATAGGTAGTAAATAATGGATGTTAATGCCCATACACATGGGGTCCCTTTATCAAAGTCTGACACAAGAAATCAAGGAACATATTGGACTAGCCTGTGAGGCCCAAGGACCTTAATCCTATTGAATGTGTGTATGACATGCTTCATCTATGAAGCTATATCTTGTCATCAAATGCAACCAAAAATCTTTGCTGAACATAGTGTTGCATTGCTAGAGGAGTGTGGACAGAATTCCACAATTCAAAATAACACAGCTTACTTGGAGTATGTGTCAGGCTGCGAAAAATGGTGTTTGACATCATATGAGCTACTAAAACACATTTCTTTCAGAAATTCAAAAAGTATGTTGTAGTTTCAATTTTCCGTCCAAATGCCAAATTCCTTGCTTTCCGGCTTTTCCAACTTTAAGTTGATGTTAAAATTGATAGCTTCCACACAATTATTGTGTCGAGCATTTCAACTATCAGATAAAAAGTGGCCCTTACCAAATTTTGAGTAGCTAAGTTAGAAATATGAAATTAGTAATTCCATAACAATCAGTTATTGCATATAACATGTTATGAAGAGCATTTTAAAATTATTGAGAACATAAAAGATGCTCATGAAATCAGACAAAGTAACAGTAAGCTTATAAATTTAATAATTCATTATGTTACACTTTATTTCAAACATGTAATACAATTTTCATTTTTCAATGTGCCTAGATTTCATTGAGAATTACTGACTAAGTGTCATCAATATTGACATATGAAATAAAATGCCCTTTAAGAGTGTCACTTATTTTTCCTCAGATAAAACTTGTGAATAAGTTTTTGACCAAAATATCTCATCCAGCTGAAAAACATTAAGGTCTCATTATATGAAGACAAAGCAGTGTTCACTCGAGTTTATCAGATAAATGGTTAACAGCAGTTAAAGTCATCAGAAGTCATAACCAGGCATGCATATATAAATAAGTATAATAAGACATTTTGAAACACACACATAATCAACTCACCATGACCTTGACATCTATCAACACATTATTCATTCAATGTTTCTAATTAAATCATGCTAAAACAATGATGATATTTATACACATTTATTCATCAGAATAACTGACCTGATTACAAATCGTAACATTTAACAGTTTCAAACAGAATACTTCAAGAATATTTGTGCTTGGAGATAATTCTCACAATTTACAATCTTATGACCTGCAAACACATACTCACATAGAGTTACTTGAACAAATGTCTCTATGATTTTCAAAAAAAAAATGTAGTACATTTGTTCATGATTGAAGCTCATCACGGGCTTGTACAGAAGAAGTCTTACTCGAAGACTGTTTCAAATCATAATACAAGGCAGTGGAATCATCAAATAACAGAATGTTCCAATTAAAAATATAAAATGAACACTGAATTCTGGACAGTAACAATGAACAGCTGAATTTAGACTGAGCATATGATATACATTGTACATAATGGTGTAAAAGTCAGGCGAAAAGAACGAGAAACTAAACATTGAGAACGAATAACGTCATGCCTCAAGATACCCATCATCTGTTCAAGAATGGAAAACTTTCAACTTCTTTCGCAAGTCATGAATGGCAGTGCCTCGTAAATATGCCTTCATATAGACAGATCTTCCATCTGGAATATATCAAGCATATTTAGGTAATAATTTTGACATAATTTGAGTAACAACACAACATAGTATCAATCCAATTTAATGAAGAAAAATATGGATCAATGTGCAATATCTTCCGAAATTAATATTTCCTAGTTTTTCAACAAGGCCTACAACTCTCACGAAATTTTCCAAATGTGTTGTAAAATAAATGCCATTATCTAACATAACTATCTAAGAAATAACAATAATTGTGCCATACTGTTTTTATTATGTTAACATTTTTTAAACAATGCTATTCAACCAGCACCAAATTGTATATAACATTGATTAATTTTAACCACTGGGTTAATTTCGAGGTAAGGTTAAATTCTGAGTAAAAGTTTGGTAAAGCAATTGCGTAAAACTTGGGGTAAATTTGACAGGAAATTATTTCTAGTAAGATTGAGTTCAAGTGTCTGATATTGGTCAAGAAGTTCAAGATCCTCATTTTGTCTGTTTACTGGCCTGAATTGCTGGAAGTTACCTAACATTTTGGTACAACACAGGCAGCCATCTTGTTTCTGGTTGACTTTTGGAGAACTTCTTAACCTAACCTCAAATTTAACCCAGAAGTTAATTCAACCAAATTTATACAATTGGGAGCAGGCAAGCCATAATCATAATTCATTAAGTATTTAGCGATCAGAAAATATATGACAAAGTTCAAATTGGACATGCAAGTTTATAAAGACTGGCTTAACATAATCAAGCAAACAATTAGTCTTAAAATAGTCAGTAAGTGGTAGAGGACTTGAAATTATTTTTTACTTAACATGTTTCATACTGACAATGCTGAAAGGCATTGGTTATCAAAAAGGTCAAGCAGTAATAAATAAACAAATACAGTAAAACCTCAATACTGAGGCCACCTTCGGGACCCAAAAAATCAATTGCAGTAATGAGGTAGTTCTGCATAACAATCGGTCCAATAATACGACCAACTTGATATTACGACCGTTTTTTTTAACGAACTGAATTTTCCTCAATAAATTTCTTTATAATCGCAGTCAATTCCACTATTACATAATACAACCACTTATTGCAGAACAATCATGTAATATTATGTTGTTTTAGGCTCCAATAAACCGACCACCTAATTATTGCACGTGTGAAAAACTATTTGATAAAAAATGCAATAGTGATAATCAAATCTTTTGACGATTGTTTGATGTGTTTATTAACATTAATGGTAACGATCGACCTGAGAAACTTTGATTTCACACCTAACTATCAGATGGGTACAAACGAATTAAAAGTATGATGTAAACATTAATGATGTGACATCTAAATGATGTGCCGATTTAACTTGCATTTTGGTGTTTATGTAGCATCATTTTGATTTAACTACTGGTACATGTATGACATGACTAATTTATGTACCACTCTGAGCCTTTCAACAAATTCTTGCCATATATGCCTCCTATACAATGGTTGGGTGCACACATGCATTTTGAAAAATAAAACATGTCAATTTCTATGAATAAATTACAAATATGGCATGTTTGTTGTATTTGTATATATTTGTAAGTCAGTTATTAGATTAAAATAAAGGGCATATCTGTATTTAAATCATAACTATAAGTTTATTGTGTAGCAATTTGACTTAAGAATATGTTGGGTCTTGATATTAAGACTGACTCGATAATAAGACCACTTCCTGTCAGTCCACTTGGTGGTCTCAATAATGGAACATTACTGTAAAAAGAAGTTAGAGAAAACTGGTACAGAAATAAGTGGTTGTTATAACAAGAATGTTGGAATATTGAGACAGCACCTATTTCAGGTTTCACTGCACCTTCAATTTTGACAATTTTACATTTTGGGTTGAATTGTCTACGCATTTCAATGATAACACCAAGATAAAAGAAAAATGACAATATTTACATATTTTCTCTGAAGAAAATTTGACAGCTGCATTTACAAGTTCAGGGCTGTCCAACTCAACTATACATGAACCTCTATCTATAAAATTCACACGCCTTGCATCCAGGGACAAATCTTTAAACCACTGATAAAAGAAGCAAAAGATAATGTAAATTGCAAAACACATATAAGACAGGGATTGCAACAAATACTCAAATACTTGTTTGATTAACTGAATATTCAAATTCAAAATCTGATAGTTGAATATTCCAAAAAATAAAATATTGGTAGTTTAAAATCTTATTGAAAAATTAAATTCAATTAAAGTGGAATTTTTTATGAATTTAAGGGAAAAAGCATACATGCAGAAAGGGCAATCAGGCCCATAAATACATCGTAAAATAGAAAAATGCAATGAAGACTCAAGTACACTATAAAAGAGGGCCATGATGGCCCTGCATCGCTCACCAGAATAAATATTAATTAACTTGTTAGTAAAAAGGTAATAAAGGTACACTTGAGGGAACAATAATAAACCTGATAAAGGACCATCAAAGGATACTACAAAAGAATATTCATGATGACTGAAGGATGCCACAGACCAAATTCGGTGATGATCCAACCGCTGGTTCATGAAAAGAAGTCAATTTAAGGTATTTCTATGTTTAGTTCTAGCGGCCCCTAATTGGGGCCAACCATTTTTATTTCAGCAAATCTGATAGAATGCTATCTAAAGATGCTTAAAACCAAATTTGGTAACAATACATTGATAGAATCATGAGAAAAAGTCATTTTAAGGTATTTCTATTTTTAGCTCTAGCAGCCCCTAAAAGGGGCGACCATATTTATTTGAGCAAACTTGAGAAAGGACCATCTAAGGATGCTACAGACCAAGTTTGGTGATGATCCATCCTTTGATTCATGAGAAGATGATTAAAGGTTTTCCTATTTTTAGCTCTAGCGGCCCCTAAAAGGAGTCAACTGGTATAATATGAGCAAATTACAGTTAGAATGTCAAAAGGCTTCTGCACAGCAAATTTGGAGTAAATCCGACTGGTAGTTTCTGAGGAGAAGACCATTGTTGATGCCAGACGACGAATGACAGATGCCAGAGCATCCACCTACCCATCCTAACAGCTCACCCTGAACCTTCCGTTAGCTAAAAAGGTGGTGAGCTAAAAAGGCAGTAAAATGCCCCCACGTCCATCTCTTGTTTATTATTTCTCTGTGGTGTAACATCACAGGAGCATTTGGTTACTCCTCAAGCTCCATCACTACAGGAAGACACCTTGTATACACCAGCACCCAATTATATAAACATTAGTTAACATTAACCACTAGATTAAATCAGAGTTTTGGTTAAAATTTTGGTTAAATTGTCGGTTAGCAATTGTAGAAAATTTTGTTTAACCAAATTTGGTCTTTGTTATAGGTCAAATAAATCTAGCCCAAGTCTATGATGCTGGTTAAATCTTAACAGAAACGGTAACCAGTACCAAAATGGCAGCCCTTTTTCAAAGTTTAAATAATTTTTGAATGGTTAGTAAACCAAAATGGTTAAATTTAACCTTAGGTTAAATTAACCATTTGGTTAGAGTTAACCAATGTTTATACAAATGGACACTGGACAGTTTCCTCACATGTGAAATTTGTCTGGTGCTAGGTAACCTCTCAGAGGTGAAAGGCTAATAAATTTTACTAGTCAGGGACCATAACCATTCAACCTTGGAGGCCTCCCTTAATGTCAGTAAAGGTTTCTGCTTATTGCATCCAAAACAATTTATAAGAAAATTAACAAAATGACTTACCTTTGCAATATGTTCATTTGTGACATCATATGATAAATTTTTAAGCACGACCAAATTTGATCTATCAGCCAAGAAAAAACATCCCACTGAAATTTTGCAAGTATTTTGAATTATATATATAATATAATAATTACCACATATAAATATCATCATAGCTAATCAGAGAGTAGTTTTGTTTATGGTTACCAACCCTTATTTTTTTTTCTTACGGCAAAATCCAAAGTACCAAAATATTTGTGGAATAATCATGTTTGTGGGAAAAATTGTTCAACTTCTCTACCCAAGTGATATGAAAAGATTAGGCCTAAACAAAAAGAAAGGTTTGTTTCGTTTACATGCCCCAAAAAATATGGGTTGGTAGGTAGAGATTTTTTATTTTTTATACATATATGCGGAATATGTGTGCTGTAATATTAATGAGTAGTGAAAATTACAATGTAACACTATGATTTAGATGCCGTAAAAACTGCCAGCTGGTAAAATATTAGGTCGGCTGGGTAACTGGAAAAACAAACTTTTTAAAGCCTTTTTTGTCTTCCACTTCAGTTTCATAAAAAAATTACTTGCTAGCTGAGTGAGGTATACAATGGAACAGGGTAGCACTGTTTATGGAATCCAAGTGTACAACTGAAGGTTGTGAGGTATGATGGGGATATGCTTACATTTCATGTTGCATAACTACCAGAACCCTATCGAGTATCAATTCAAAAAGTATCCGTATATTCTGTTTCAAAAAGTACCAGTACTGTGATTGGTATTTGTAAAGAATTTAATGCATGTTTTGCAAATACTTGCAAAACAAGTTAAAACTTAAATCATCAACAATCTACCGTATAAAAAGTTACAACTTGCATTTGCTTTAAAGTTATAATAGTTGAAATAAATGTAAATGAATCATTAGCATCTATATTATTATGACAATAATTTTTATTCAATCGAATGAGTAAAAAAATAAAATTTGGAAAATACGACACTGATACTCGTAGCAAACAAATTATATCATCAGTTTTCTTGATCACCAGTAAATAAAATGGATAGTGGAAACAGAGTAAAACATTCCTAAGTTTGGGCTTATTTTACTAAGAAAAATGACGGTGCTATGTGCACTTTGTGCCAAACATTTTGCAGGAGGAAAGGGGGTATACCAGCAATCTTGGTAAACATTTGAGATTGAAATACAACATAATTATCCATCCTTGTTCAATGTTACAATTGTTGAGTTACCAAAAGTGACATGTCAGTATTATCAACAAGGCCATAATGGCCCTGCATCGCTCACTAGAATAAATTAAGTTAACTCATTACTAAAAAGGTAATAAAGGTGTACACTTCTGGGCAGATAAAGGGGAACAATAATAAACTTAATATAGGACCATCAAAGGACAATACAAAGGAATATTCATGATGAGTTGATGATGCTACAGACCAAATTTGGTGACGATCCAACAATTGGTTCATGAAAAGACGTCATTTTAGCGTACTTCTATTTTTAGTCTGGTGGCCCCTAAAAGGAGCCAACAAATTTATTCAAGCCAACTTAAAAAGAAAGCCATCTAAAGACACTACAAACCAAGTACAGTGATGATACATACATAGGTTCACGTGAAGATGTTCAAAGGTATTTCTATTTTTAGCTCCAGTAGCCAACCTTTTTTATCTGAGCAACCTGATAGAAGACCACCTAAGGATGCTACAAACCAAGCTTAGTAATAATCCATCAATCCATCCACCGATTCATGAGAAAAAGTCATTTTAAAGGTATTTCTATTTTAAGCTCTGGCCGCCATTACAGTTATACACTTCCCATGTAAATCGACATTTTACATTACATATTAAATTGTGTGTAAATAGCATAGTAGATCAACAATAGTAGAAGTATCGTTCAAATACCCTATGGTTTCGTTGGTACTGGTATCTGCATCGTATCGTTTCATTGAAAATGGTATCCATCTCTAATATTAACTGCATGATAAAGCTTACCCAAGTGGACATTGATTTGTTATAATTTTGGGTCATTATTCCTAAGTTATTCCTGGTTAAAGGTGAAAATTTTCAAAAAAATGGAAATCTTAATCTCAGTGCCGCAGAAACAATAAAAAACAGTAAGGTTCCGAAGCTGGGAAAAAACGGAGGTTTGTAAAAATTCCAGAAAACTTGTAACCATGCTAAGTGATATTTTCATTAAGTAATCAAGAGTATAAAAATAACATTCTCAACATCATGTGGTATTTTTAGAACATTGAACATAAATGAAGAAAATAACATTCTCAACATCATGTGATATTTTTAGAACATTGAATTTAAATGATGTAATTAAATGTCTTAAATGCTCCATATCTTAAATTCTATTTTGACTACATCCTAAACCTTCTACCTTCAGTAAACACATGCCAGTACTTCAATAACTAAAACTTCCAAGAAGTGAAAAACAAGAGGGTCAAGATGGCCTTTTTTCGCTCACCTAAGTAAAGATTGCAACTTCTATGGTTTTTGACCCCAGTAGACCTATGTTTGACCTTGTCCAAGATATAACTGAGACAAACATTCTGACCAGGTCTGATAAAGATTCACTCAAAAGTGTGACCACTAGAGTGTTAACAACCCCCAGGTGTGGATGCCAGAGTAGACCAACTGATCACTGTAGCTCATTGGGCACTACGTGCTCAGGTGAGCTAATAAAAAATCTTGTCACTAAGACTGGTTCAGTTGGAAGATGACCACTATCATATTTTTCAAATGTGCCTAACACCTTAAATAGTTTCCAACAGTATTCAGGGTCTTCAATTCAATTTGGGGGAAGGGGGTTGCTACCCTCACCAGGGGGAATTTCAGCATATGGGGGGAATTTTTTACGTTTGTTTTCAGGTCAAAAATCAAATAAAATACCACTCAAATGTCAGTCTTGTTTTTTTCTTTATTAATAATTCAAAACTTAACACATATGTAATCTATAACTAAAAATCTATCATTCTGTCTTTTAGTTGTCTAAATTAAGCTATAGCTCTGTCCAGCTGGCCACTTGTAAAATTCATGTGTTCCACATTGAATAATGCGCAAAATGTGATCCAGTGTCTGCTGTGACCAAAGAGGGGTACAAACACTATTCATAAGTGAAAATACTTTTTTTCTACGGTAACTTGGAGTAAACAGTTCATAGACAATATGTCTCTGGGGGGGGGGGGAACAATGAAGGTGTGAAATAATTGACACGAACTGTAACATGTCAACTTGTATAACATTTTGAGCAAGTTTAAATTCACATGTTCATGTAAGTATATACGAAGGTACATATTATAGCACTAAACCTTGTATGCGGGACCCAGATTTTGTCAAATTTGGGTGTGTCTTATCCACAAGAATACATCTTTTTTCCTCAGATTTAAAAAAAAAAAACGGGGGTGTGTCTTATACACAAATGCATCTTATACGCAGTAAAATGCGGTACAGTAAAATCTCTACTTACAACTACCCCAAAATTACGACCACTCCGCTATTACGACCAATTTTTAAAAGAACGGAATATTTTGTTCTAAAGTTCAATGGTTGTTTGTCCGGAAATACGATCACCCCGTTATTCCACCAATAGGACCACCTATTTCGGACCAATTCATCATTTCACACTAAATTATAATCCGCTACAACAACCACCGATGCTTTGAAATTACACGCTGTGCACCCCAGGTGCTGACTTTTAGGACATGTACAGTATAGATTTGCGGTAATAGTCTATTTGTCAGCTGCACGTTATAAAAACTAGGTGTCAGAAACTGCATTTGCTTTTGATTGTTCTATGTTAATTGGTCAGATTAACGAAAGCGTTGGTTCAAGCGTTTGTCGCACATTTCTCCTTGTGGAGACTATTCAATCCGAAACTTGCAATGAAAATATTTGTTTTTGTTTAGTTTTTCTGAAGTTTGGTTGTCATAAATTTGTATTGTATTTGCCATAATTTGCTGATATTGAATGAAATAAGGAACATTAATTTGAGTAATACTGAATTCATGAACACACAATAAACATAATATGCATGTAGGTCATATATGACTGACAAAATACTTAGGCTCAGACACCTTGTTCCACTAATAAGACCACCCCGCTATTAAGACCACTTTGCTTAAGAACAAAAGGCGGTCGTAATAGCGGGATATTACTGTAATTGAAAGTTAAGCCTAGTGAATACAAACAACTGAATGATATGATTCGTATTATGAGACATGCTTTTCTATGGTGAAGGTCACCCTGATGTAAGCGTAAAAAAAATCGCCACATGTAATGGTGTAGACACAACTAAATTCCATTAACAACGTGTCGCACACTGGAAGCAAAACACGGACCAATATTTATCTGTCAAAAAAGGAAACATTTTTTTTTCATAAGTTTTCTTTTTGTTTGTTCTGACAAAGGGGGAATTTTTAACTGTTTTGGGGGGAAAAAAGATACTATTTTAGAGGGGGACTGATGCCAAATATCAGCCTCAGATATGACAGATTGAGGGTCCTGGTATTATCGTGACATACCATAAGTATTTGTATCATACTTACATTTTTCAAAGTCTTTCACATCAAACACTTCGATATATCTGAAACAATCAATCAAGATGCTTGAATATTGTAGAAACAAACGCTCTAACGGCTCCCCGAAAAATTGACAGAAAAATTATAAATATAAATATACAACCAAAATTATATACATGTACATCTGATCATGCAAACTGTAAATATCAAGGCTTAAAAAAATTAGATTTGTTTCCAGTTACCCGACTAACCCATCTTTTGTAAAAAAAAAACATAAAAGAAAAATATCCCTACCTGCCGACCCATATTTGTTGGGGCATGTAACCAGAAACAAACCTTTTTTATGTTTATGCCAAATAAAAATCTCCAAAAACTTTTTTTTGCTTTGTTAATCACATGCAATTAACAAAAACCGTTGCATTAGCTGAAACATTCAAATATTATGATTCAGTGACCCCTGCCCTTAATTGTTCGAAAGCAAACATCTCATTGGCAGAAGATCACAAAATCATAATGGCACTGTGAGAAGAAAATCAATGATCAGACAACAACTTTTGTTAACTGTATGTGAGTGGAACATTCTTAGATTATTTGTTTGCTTTGGATCATAACCTGTAGTAATATCTGCACTTATAATGCATTTAGTACTCGTTTAATACTGTCATTCATGTTGATTTTGTGTTGCCGGGTCAGGGTCGACTAAACAAATTGATGATTTTTCAGTGAAAAATGAAATTGCTACCACATTGATTTGAATAGAACAGATTCAAATATTGATTATGTGTAATATAATGTTGACAGCAGTAATTCGAAATTGGAGTGAATACTTAAAAGTTATGTAGTGCTAAACAAACTCGGTGTGGAAACTGTCTTTTAAGAAGTCTAAACCCTTGTATATGTATATATAAATGTGCTTTTGGGCTGTGTGGCCATTTTAGGCCTTAATAAACCATCCCTTCAATGTGCAATAAAAACTTTGCCATTAATTAAATAAGTAGTATGATATATTTGTTATGAAAATACAACTTTAAATTGTGATTGGTTAGTAAGAAGTATGTTTGCTTCATTGATGTAGTAATTTAAAACAGACTTGTACATGCACAAAAAAATTAAAGGATTTATATAATGGAATTATGTAATTCTGAAAAATTGCTTGTCTGATGTCCATAAGAAGTTATCACATTTTCTACACTATAATTTGTTTCGTACAGTCTTCACAATTTCACAAAAGATGCACAGCTTTTTTTAATTAAAGGTTATGTTAAAATAAAATTAGTTAATTGATCAGGTCAATGAAATTTCAAAACAATGACACTTGTTTATTAAATCAAACAGTATTAATTAAAATACTGGCAATTTAAATATGCTGCAGTTCTATATATTTCATTAAAATGTATTAAAAACATAAACGATCCTGGAATAGATAAACTTCAGTAAACATTATCAATTTAACCACTTAGGTCAATATTATTCTAGTGATCCTAAGTAATATATTGATTGATACTAATTTGTACCTTACAGAGCCTCCTACAGCACCGTCCCCTAGATGATTCTCGCTGACGCAGAGAAGTTGATAAAGTGGTACAGTGTTTATTGCAATAAAACGCTATTTTTGTGCGTTCTTTTAGATTTTTTTGCATGATATGAAAGTATAATATTTAATCTCTGTAAATAAAAATATTTTTCATGTTTTTTTTACATATTAAATATCGTACCGAGACTCTTGGGGCTGTTCTTGTCTGTGTTTGCTGATTCCTAATTCTTTAGATGCTGCATCTTTGAACCGAATGTAATGAAATACTTTAGTGTTTGTTTTACTACTGTGCAAAGTATGTATATCATCTATTTCTGCACCTGTAACAGAACAATTATGATTTCAGTTATTTAACAAGCATACAAAAATCAAAAATACACAAATATGAAATTTTATTCAAATATTGATATTCTACGATTCATCTATGGAAATCCTTAAGCACTGAAGTAATAGCTACTTATATGATATAATCATATGGTTAATTACTAATGGTCTGTCAGGTTTATATTTTATTTTAATTTAATTATTGAACTTCAGTTTAGGAAACATTAAGTATATAATATAGGTTTTTCAATATTGATCACAGATGCAAAAGAACTTTCCTAAGGCATTGATGCAATAAATTATCAGAAGTACAGTGGGCTATGTCAATACAGGAAACAACAGTATTAACAAATACGTCCCTGAAGTTGCCTCACAATGGCTGAGACAAGAAAATTCCATTGTCTTGTATTGGTGAACATTTGAGCCATGTTATTTCAAAATCCATGCAGAAATAATAAAACCAGCAACGATTTTCAAATAATGGTTTTTTATTCACAGTGTGGTCTTTATTCAGAGGTGGCCGCAAACACAGGTTTTACTGTACATAGCTTGCTTCAACTTCATTAAATTGCACCATCATAACAGATAACTTTGATCAAAATTAAAGAAAATCAAATGCAACAGGAACCCCTAATTGACCTACATTATATTGAGCATATACCATCCTCAATACCATCAGAAAATTTCAACTGTAATCCTGAGTTAACAATTAATAATATAACCAATTAAGGAAACATCCACCTTCAAAAAAAGTCTGAATATCCTCCTTGGGTGTAGAAAGTAAAAATCCTCTCGTATAGACATCTCTAGTTTCATCCATCATTTCAAGTAGCCCATCAACATCTCGATTATCTAATACTTCATGTAAATCTGTCTTAAATTGTGTAGAAGCTGAAAATAAACAATGCAACCAATAGTATGTATAATACATAGGGGTGCAACCATATAGCCAAACACGTATCATGATATACTGCGATACAGTTGATTTGTATTTGTAACATAATAAAAACGAGAGCCTGTTTGAAGTTATGCTAAAGACAAAATAACAGGGTGGCATTGCTCTTTCTATAGACATCAACAAGATTGAGTGGTTGCAGCAACCTTTGTGAAATGTCTTGTTTTGGAATCATCAAAGATAAATTCTCATGGAATTGTTATGCAGGGAAGATTCATCATTTTTTTATTTTCATTTTCAAGTGTGTCCAAACAAATCAATAAAACAACATGGTACGGGGATGTCATACTGCCCTTCTAATACAAATGTGTACAGAGATTTGTTTCCTTCTCTGTTTGGATCCGGTAAACAGACCATTCTCAATCGAATTTTAAGACATTTTTTCCTAGTTCCTGACCAAAAAATTTCCAATTTTTGCATCATTTATGCATTTTTCCCAATTGTACCGGACTGGGACCCTTTCCAAAAGATGCAAAAAAATCACAGGCATGTTTGTATTGTGAAAAAGCTACACCCTTCTATGAGTTCTTGACATCGGAATTGGTTTACTGAAATTTTTGCAAAAAGGCCAGATGAAGTCCAGACTGCCTTTAAAAGTGAACAGATTTCATTCAGAAGGTATGGTTAAGTAACAAATTATCGCGTTATAAGGAGCTTTTATGACATTTTATGTATGCAACGTTTCCATTTGACCATGTACATTATTTGAGAAACTTTGAAATCTGATCGTCTGACAGTTTTTTAGCTTGCTGATTTTTGCTGACAATATACCACAAACAGGTTATTATCAGTTACTGACTGGTTCCTTGCCTGGGACTGTTTCAAACATATCAAGATATACTTGTAATAAAAAAGATATTGAGTAATGATAATCGTTGGCAAAATACCCTGAAATAATGAAAGCGTTGCATAAAATACAGTTTTTGATAATACCACGAAAACTTATAACATCATCGTATAACCCAGATGTAGACGGTGTATTTAGAGCAGAAATGCTTTCCTGTAGCTGGAAATCTACTAACAGTAGAAAGTGTGCCTGAGAGTTCAATGCATTTATTATTTTGTCGGTAGTTTCCAAAAATAGCCAGTGGGAATGGTCAAATACCCAGTTGATATTTCCGGCTCATTTCTTAAACCCTGTTTATAGTGGGTTCACATCAAATAGGACACAAGTTAGTCTTGTCAAATTGGTCTAGTAGGCCACAAAAAAGTCAACATAGTTACAATGATTTTATTATGTGTAACCTGCAACACAATAAGAAAATATTTTATCATAAAACTGCAAAAAAATCGAGAGAATTAACAGCTTCTACACACAAAACTGCCAATGGAAGTAACTGTTAACTTGGTGCTCCATAAATTTACTTAATACACTTATTTGATATAGGGAATGGAATTCTCTTTTCAGAGTGCTTGTTGTCATATGCTGCGAGTGTGAGTATAGCAATTTCTTTATATGTGCTTTAAATGTTGTTATTCAATAAGTCAATTTATTTTCAGTTTCTGCCATCTCATGGCAAAGATTCAATAAATGCAACAAAAATATAGAGTACTAGTGTCAAAACTACACATTATGGTGGAACAGTATTAAAAATAAGTTTAATAATATAATTTCGATGTAGCCGAACTAGTAATATATCCGAATACTAGGCATATATCAAGGGCAGGGTAAAACTTACCACAATATCGCTTTACAGTAGATGACAGACAGGCATGTCTTAAGTGTACACAGTGGCGGAACGGGTTTGTCATATAATTTTCACTGCAACTTGTAAGATTGCGAAAAACGCATCCAAGAACTGAAATAGAACGTCTAGCCATGCTGACAACAATTTTGGTGCGGATAAAGCGCTGACGAAATATGAAGGTCGCTATCTTATACAGAGTAATCGTTCTTACCACTGCCTTCATTGCCAAAGACTAAACAGTAAAGGCTTTTGAGCCGCCCGATTTCATTGTAATAGGAGGCAGAAAATAAAATTCCCGAAGCGGGGCTCGAACCCGCGACATTCTGCTTGCAAGTCAGCTGCTCTACCCACTGAGCTAATCGGGCTGACAGGCATACAAACTACTATAAACATATATATTATATATACAACACTGTTACATTCCTCCTTCCTTTTAATCAATTATTAAGCGACAATCACGGGTTCTTTAAGCTAACCCAGCCTTTGCTTCACCCTAGCTCTAGGATTCCAAGGCTAGCCACACACTCACGGCACCAATGTAATAGGTTCAGTTCTGTTGTGAATCGTAGGACTCACGAGTGTGTGTAATGTTTCAATACTTTGTTTGTACTTCGCGTTGTGTTTTCATAGATACAAAATGATTCTAGTTCTCGTGTGTACTGGTCAATCACAGACCGAAATTACCTTTCAGACTAAATATACATAAATGACAAATACATATATATTCAAGGAGATGAGCAATATAATTCAGTTATGTAGATATGGACATAGACTGTAATATCGTTTATAAAGATTACACAAAATATAACAAATGACTGATATATGAATTAGATGTCGACAGAGACAGACGGTAATAATACCGTTTATAAAGACAATACAAAATATACCAAACGACTAATACAATGAATTAGATATCGACAGACGGTTATATTACCGTTTATAAAGATAATATAAATGTCACAAAACGACTGATATAGTGTATAAACACTAGAAGTAGCGGAAAAATATTTTCCAAAGGTGTCTAAGCCTAAGCCTAGAAAGTTTACTGACCTGACGGTCAGCAAGCCTAGTTAACCCGAGAGACGGATGTAACGGCTTTTATACTCTTCAGATCAGCGGGAGAATGTAAAGTAAAATTTCATTGGTTAAACTGTGATTGGGTAATATTTCAATAAGCCAAATATAGTTTAAATAAAAGAAGGATTAAATTACCCAATGACTACGAAGCTTTCAAAAAGACTTCAAAGCACAACAATGGGAGGATAATATGAGTTTAGGAAACACCGAAATGGTTTAAATCAAATAAAACGTAAACTAAACAGTAAAAGCTTTTGAGCCGCCCGATTTCATAGTTGACAGACTGTACTTTACGATAAAGCATAAATAATAAAAAAAATAGCCACGAAAAAAAAATTTTTTTTTACCAGAGGCACTACAAGAACTACTTTTTCAATCGTCTTTTAATTCGGTTTCAAAAATGCCTGCAACCTATTGATGAAAACCCGGTCGCGGCATGTTTCGTTGTGGAATGATGCACGGATTAATTTCCCGCGCTTTTATATTGGCATGTTGCAAATCATATTAGAACAAACATTTACTGCACAATGTACAGACTGTAACAGAATACCAGATTAGTCACGCCTGTGCACACGTGCGAAATAAGTTGGGAAGTATATAATTGATAAGGAGTGTCTTATCTTCCACACCAATTTTACAAATGATAGTTTTCAAATGAAAGCCCGGAAAAAGTTAAATGCAGCTTGGCTACGTAAAAGTATTTTCTCCGTTTTAACTTAAAATAAAATCCTGTAATGCTTGGCCATAGAAGGGAGATAATTTACTTAAAATATACATCATATATGACAAACCTTCTCTACTAATGCGTAAGTTATCAAACAGATAATCAAGTACATATACAATACATGTTGTAAGAGTTTAAGCAAATATCATATTAAATACAAAAAGTAACAGATAGGCTTAGGGAAAGAATATACAGCGTTGTGCCATAAGTGAACGTCAAAACGCCGCCGACAGGACGTTGCTGTTAGTAAGGGGGGCGCAAACAAGTATAGGGTCTATGTCTAAAGAAGATTAGTTTCCCTTAGTTTGTAACATGACCGTTTTTATGACGTCATTTATGACCTAAACATTATTGAAGGTCGTGTGTCAGTGTTGACAGCAGCAGTGAGTGATAAACAAACATGGATGGTCCGTGGCCGGAAAGAGCTTACCCCAGATAAAAAAGAGGGGATCGTGTTATTATTTCACTCTAGACTTCGTCAATCTGACATCGCTGGGATATTGGTTGTTCCTCGGTCTACAAATACCGAAATTATTTCAATATTCAGAAAAAGAGGTTACACTGAGAATTTACCGAGACGTGGTGCACCTCGTAAACTCAGCGATCATGATGGTCAACGGCTTTTACTTCTAGTGAAACAAAACAGTCGACAAACTTTGTCTAATATAACTGGACTTTTTAACGAAGATAGGGGCTCGGCTGTGTCTAGGAGAACTGTTAAGAGAAAGGATACAAAAGACGTGTTATTCGGAAGCTGATACGTATCAGGGAGGTGAACAGGAAAACTCGGGTTTCCTGGAGGGTAAATCGGAGACAAACTGTTGATGTATATTGGAAGAGGGTGATCTTCAGCGATGAATGGCTATCCTGTTGTATTGGTACCCAACCCGTGCCCAAGTTTAGTCTTTTGATCTGGGACTGTATCACTTATCATGGAGTCGTTACTTTGACCGTGATAAATGGTAACATAAACTCCCGTGAGTGTATTGACATACTCGAAAAAATGCCTTTGGCCAGTTGTAGTACACTGCTCATCGTGAAACTCGCGGTACTAGAGATGAAAATCAGAAAAGAAAATATTTGATAAACTTTCAAATATCTATCCTTTTTCAAATGTCACTTTTGCTCAATTCCTTGAAAGAGACACTCCTGAACATGGATTGAATACATTAATATGGTCATATAAATATCCTAGTTCCGCCATCTTGAAAAGGGAGGTCATCACTAAACTCGCGGTAGACTTTGTTTCGCGCTTATTTTTCAATAATGGGTTACAATCTTCTGGTACCAACATGTAATTAAATTTAGAGGCTTTTGGTCTAATTTGTATGCGCCAGTCTACAAAATTTGCATAAACATTTAGTGTGAGTATGCCTAAGTTAGATAGACGACATGTAAACAAAACAAAATTTATTGATAAAACTGCCGAATTTCCATCAACTTTTGATGAGAAATTAATAAAATGATGTTATACTTCAATGATACTTTCCGAAATCGACTCATTTTGAACGAAAATTTTGTTTCTTTGTCAAAAACAAAATATAGGTCAGCTTTGACCGATGAAAATATCGGCTAGAGGAAATACCACGAGATAAGTGATGACGCGAGTTTAATGATACGCCATTTCCCAGATGAAACCTACATTTTTCAAGATGACAGTGCCCGTATTGTGAATGAATACAAGGTCAGGAATAATATTCATTCTGTGCTGTGGCCAGTCTGACTTGAACATAATTGAAAATATTTTTATAGATTGAAGAGAGAATTGAAAAATTACAGACAAGTCATTGATATTGAGAGGAACTTGAAGCTGCAATAAGAGATATGTGGTCTAAAGTGCTGGTAAATTACATAAGAAATCTAAACCAGTATTCCACGACGGATTGCTAATGTGATCAGATCATGTGGTTACATCACCAAATATTAATGTAGGAAATTATTTTATTGTTTAAAAATAGCCATTTGTTTCTGACGTTTTTTAAACCTACGTCGGCTATTTTTATTTTTGATGTTCACTTATGGCACAACGCTGTACATGATGGGTTTTTTTCTCAGCATTTTGGGAACATGACCCGATCCCCCAGAATTGGGAATTTTCGCGACATTTTGAACATATTGGGAAAAAGTCCTACTGTAAAAAAATAACTTAAAATAAATAAAACTAAAAGCATTTTTTCGTTTTTTTTTCTTATTGAATAGGGAATTTTCGCCTTGCCATTTGGGAAAAAACATACTTTTTGCCATTGGGAACCCGACCGAATATTGGCCGCCAAAACAGCCTAAGAAAAACCCTGACATGTATGTACAAATCAGGCTTATGAAAAGAGTCTTTCAACGAAAAAAGAGCTCATCAAAGTCATTATACTGGTTTTATTGTCAATATAAACACAATCAATACCTTTACCATGATGAAATACATATGATTTATAAATGCCGCTCAAATTTTGACAATTATTTATTTCTTAGACTGACGTCTTACGAAAAGGGCCGAAAATAGTTTTTCGTATCTGCCACTAACTAGTAGCGATTAGCACATGTAGTCATTTGATTGGATTACCACTTATAGTGATTGAATAATAATTGTGTACTGGTACGGTATAATTAATTACATTACGTGACCGATGACCTTTTAATTGGATTATTACACTCGGTTTGTGATTTGTTACTATTAGGTCACTGGACAGACACCTCTTTTCGTAAGTCAGTCACACATTAGAAGAAAAAATGACATTAAGTCATAATTTTTCCAATTATTCGAATTATAATTATCAGTTAAGCGTTTTTCATTAAGACGCACCGTGTACTTATCGAGCTAAATTTCAAAACAATGCATTAAAATGACTTTGATTAGCTCTTTTCGTAGACAGATGTAGCTCTTCTCATGAACCAGCCACAATCTGAAAGAAAAAATGATGTACATTTATACTTGGTAAATCTATCTATTGCGTACAGCAGAATATTACAGTATATTATTGAACACGGTATTGATTATTTCGGCGTGGCAAATTCAGGAAGTATTATTTATAATAATCAGTTAGGACATGGTTGAATAACAGACCAGTAAAAACTTACTGAATTTTAAGGCAAGTCTTAAGAAAACAGATTTGTTTCAAATCCACTACTGTAAAAGTATAATGCATAAATACCAATCTACGTTATCAAAAATGAACAAAGTCTTGAATGGAGGATAAAATTGAGAAAAAATCGAACACTTTTCGTACCAATGCAGTTTTATTTCAAAATGATATTTCATAGTCAGTGGAAGTGCTGTACTAAGCATAAGTGAATTTTGTACTTCATCTAAATACATTTTTTATTGGAATAATAATCATTAAACTAATTAAGTGAATGTCAATAGTTTGATTGGAAGTTTTTTGTATGATGCAGAACTGCAGAAAGTAATTTGCTGAGAAATGATGTTTGTTTACCTGTGGATAGTCGTTGTGTAATGTTACAGCATGATAACTATATATGTAAGCAAACAAGCTGATCTAGTGGAGAAAAAATGTCTGAGTTTTCATACACAAAGCAAAATTTATGAATGTTAACACCTGAGTGAAATCGGTCAATTGTAAAATAACAATTTTCAACTTCTAACCAACAGTTTAAATAGTCTGGATCAAAAACGTATAACACATGTTGTATACAAACTACCAATCAACCATTCAAAATCCATAGAATACTGGATAGACCAATCAGATAGCAGTATACTCAACAACCTTTGTAAGGACTTCGTAAAAATAAGTTTTAAAATGTAATACAATAAACGAGTAAAATGAACAAGTGAGGCATGTGGTAAAACAAAAAATGGGACGTTTCAACTAAGATTTATTTTACTTAGTCATAATTTAACAAAGACGATGTTTTGAATTACGTCTACATATTCACTGAACATATTTTAGCAGTAGTGTGAACAAACTTATCACGTATTCATAACAATGTGGAGAAAAATATTTGTGTGCATACTATTACTAGCAGTGATAGGAAATAAAGCATTTGCAGTCATTTTGGGTACATCCAGCTGTACTAGTGACAATCATAAGATGAAATGTAGCATTTTACCAAACAATATACCATCTAATATCAGGGATGTTCTCATTAATAACACTAATTTACAGCTCCTTGATAATATCGAATTTGATGGGAGTTGGCAAAATGTTAAGAAAATGGACATACGTACAGGAACAATTTATCTAGTAAATGACATCATGACGGCTTTCCATAATTTGACTCATCTAAAAATTCATGCAGTTAAAGGATTTGTGATCAAGCCATTCGCATTCAATGGTTTAGATTCCTTAGTAGAATTGGACCTATCAGGAAATGGGATGTTAACAATGGCAGATCTTCTGATAGCACTAAACCCACCTTATAAACAAGTACTGCCAAAATTGCAAATTTTAAACATGCGGGGAATACAATCGGCACATATATCTTCTGTCATTATTGATGTAACATTCTTTGAAGCAATAACAGCAAGTCGGGATTTGAAGTATGTGGATATATCAGAAACAAATATTGGACAAATGAATTTCATTTCGACGGGACGGTTTTGTGCAACAGTCAACTCTTTGATACTTAGGAACTGCACAATTACAAGTGTTATTAATTATATAAGACCAACATGTGAAAGTCTAAGAACACTTGATATCAGTGGAACATACTTTCCTATCCTGAGACTATTGCTTAGTTTTGAAACAGCAAATTTCGTTTGCCAAGGGGTGACAATGTATTTCAGTACAGAAAATCTGATTGTTGACAGCATGATTGATCAACAAATGTCACCAATTATGGAAATTGTGAACAATTATCATCTGGATTTAAAACTCTGTAATTGGAACTTAACATATGTTTCATTGAGACATAACAGTGTAAGATCATTAAACATGACCGTGTCTTTAAGTTCTACATTGAGGAAGACCATTAACTACATAGATATGTCCAACAACATTCTTGAATACATTTCACCATCAGTTTTTTCTTCTTCCGTCAACATATATCACCTTGATCTGTCACATAACAGACTTCATGTGATGCAAGAAAAACACATTCATGAATTCAGTATTTTTTTCCTAACTTTAGTGAACCTAAAATACCTAAATCTGTCAAACAATGAACTCACTAATCTACCTGAAGATATTTTCCAAGGAACACAGAACCTTGTAGATCTTAATTTATCTGATAACAAGATTAATGCGATAACTTTCAAATTTGAATATTTACTCAAACTGAAAACCTTCAGTATGAAATCGAACAATATTCTTTATCTGGATGCTGACACTTTCATGAAATTGGACAAATTCAGATTGGATTCAGGTGTTATGCTTGATATCAGTGAAAATGACTTTATATGTGAGTGTAACAACAAGAATAGAGAATTTATAATATGGGTACAAAATACTGACATGATTAATAGAGATACAAGTAAGTATACATGCACATTGAGCGATCAAAGTTTGAGTATTAACACAAAAACAGTAGACACATTGGATAATTATTGCACACTAGAAACAGTGAAGTTATCTCTAATCATCGGAATACCAATCTTCCTAACCATGGTTATTGTCTCTCTACTGATGAGATTTTACACTAAGAAGTTGAAAGCCAGGAGGCAGACATTTAGAGAATGTTTAGAACAGATACGGAGAGGTGTGTTTCCATGGAAATACCTTGCATTTATGTCATTCTGTTCAGAAAATGAAGAAATTGTAAGAAATCATATATATCCACAACTCGTTGAGACAATCCAGCAGTTAACAGAAACAAACAGAGAGTTAATATGTATTGGCGACCGTCATATCCGACCAGGATTTTCAATACGTAGTGAGCTTGTTGAATGTATTCTGAATTCGGCAGTTACAATTATCATAGTATCCAACGTCTATTGTGAGAAGGAATGTTGTCAGATTGAAGTAGAGGAATCATACAACTTAAATAAACCAATCATTCTCATTATGTTAGAGAAAGTAGAAATAGACAAAATGGGGAAGACATTACAAAACATATTCCATCAGTACACACATGCATCATGGTTACGTGAAAATGATGGAGGGCAATTAGAGCCAAATGCTACACAATTAGTCAAATCAATGATAACATTAGCAGGTATCAATAAAAAGTTCTACAAAAGTACTAAAGTCACAGACATTGAATTACAGTAGAGGAGTTATTACAATTATTAAGTGAGTAAGTCATTATGGTGTAAGTGACGATTGACTTATACAAACAAATTCATATAAATATTGATTGTTCTGCACAAAACTACGTACTTGTACGACAATATGTCTGAACTTATGAATTGCCTGATGGAAAACATGTAATGTGATAAACAGGAAGAAATGTGAGATACAAGTGCTGATGGTTTTTACCGATAAATTCGAACACAATACTCGTAAATCAACATATCTAACTGACAGACCGAACGCTTGAACAGAATGCACATGATCGTAATACTTTTGAAAATGTTAACATTTTTTACTGCTTTTGTTTCAAGAATATAAACAATAGATTGGAATTAAAATTTAATCCTAAATAAGTATTGTGTTAGTGCTCTTTTCACAATAGGCATTATATTTTACGCTCCAGTCAAAATAACAGACTATCTTTCAACAAAAGAGCCCATGAATACTGTTTGAAACTGTTCTAATTGATTGATCATAATGTTCAGAGCTTACGTCATATGTACATGTACTTAATAATCAACGACGAAAAAACGTTTAAATTTCAAACATTGGGCTTAAATATTCTAACTTATACCAAATTTAACTAGCTTATTTTTACAACTGCGTGTTACACAAACAAACGTATAATGTTTTATGAAGAATGAAATACAAACATTAAATACAAAGAAAGTATGGACTGGGTGGTTAATTGATCACTTAACAAATGTTAAGTTGAAAACTGATTTTTCGCTCGAATACAATAATTACACATTAATAGTCACATACAACATGCCAATCTCTACCCAAAGCTATCGTTCGTTATCCCTCACACACATCCCTGTCAAAGTCTCAGCTTTCACAAAATTATTCCAAAACAAAAGAAATAACGCCACAAATTGTATAAGTTTTACAACCAAATGAGACAATTACGTACAATACGCTGGATACTAAATACATGTATACGACAAAATTTACAAGAAAAACACAGAAAATATTTAATTTATCAAGCGCATTATTTTTTGACGGAAAGTATTTTACCAGGCCCAATTGCTTCAATGGAAAGAAAACGTAGAAGCTTAACGTCATCGTGAAAGTAAAGACTACAAATGCACATTAAGAGAGAATCGGAAGCATGTACTCAAGCATAAGATTGAACTAACGTAGAGTCTGTTACATGTTTTGGAACTTCTTTTCAGACGTTGACAGAGATGCATGTGAATGATAAGTAACGACAACTCAAGATGGACAAAATGCCTTGACTGGATGCAGACAGATATGAGGAAACTGAATACCAATTAAAAATTTCAAATTTGACTTGTTCCCAAAAGGTAAAGTTAAAAAGCAGACATAATGACAAACTTAGCTGGCTTGTCATCCTAAAATGCTTTCTTCATTTTTCGAACCATGCCTTTTCTTCTTGTTAGGAAATTCGGGCATAAATTAGCAACACAGAAGCAAAATATTTCTCCGAGATCTTGCCATTCTCGGGTTCATAATACTTACACTAAAGAAACGACTTAAATCATAGGCGGATCCAAGATTTCTAGTTAGGGGGCGAAACTGTACAAGTAGGCTAGGGTCCAGGTCTTGGGCGAATTGCACGTTATGTCATTGTGTTACTGTACTTGCAACTTATTGAAAATCTTTTGACATTTATATATATTTTCATGTAAATATCATATGTAAATTCAGAACTTTTTCAAACAACAGAAGAAATAAAATCAAAAGATCATAGGCATTAACACAGTCAAGAAGTTACCTTATTTTGGACATAAGTGATCAAATACGTGGATATGTATGGCAAATTTCACAACACAAGCCAAGTTACAGAAAGAATGTACTCCCTCCTTAATATAACACGGAATCCAGTGCCTAACAGTACAATAAATCAAATAAAATATAGAAGTATACTGATGTGAACAAATAAAAATACATGTATAATTCAATTTTATCATCTGTGGTTATGAATGAAACAAATAAATAAAAATAGAAACAAAGATATCTATGAACACATTGCCCAATAATTGTTACATAATTTATCAATTTGCCAAGACATCCTGCGTTGATCATCCAATTTATACCCTTGCTATGTCAAAAGTGAAAGACTAAACTAACATTCGTTGAATGAAACTGGGAAGAACAGTTTCTTTAAAAATGTTTCTTTGAATTTGAATATAATCTCATTTGATAACACAAACTAATGTGTGCGAAGAACACATTTGTAAAATATGAGCCTTAAATTAGCAAATAAATTTGACATTTACTGAATTGAAATTTTCGTTTAAATAACTAAGCAAACACATTTCTTCAGCCAGAATTAAATGTATTCAGGTGAACAAATAAATAGAATAAAGCATAGCACAATTTTGAATATCACATGGCGAAACTTAAATTCGTTTCGTTTCAGATAATTTACCAAGACAGACTCGTACATTGTGGCCAGGGTTATAGAATAATATTACAAGATGAAAATAACTACAGTAAAACCTCGTTAACTCGAAGAGTCATCGGAACAGACGAACTGCTCGAGATAAATGTGGTGCTCGTAAAAACGAAGTATTTATTTGTTACGTTGAAAATTATGCATAACTAAGAACAAAAATTGATAGAACTTTAAAAACTTCTCGAGATTTGTCGGGTGCTCGTGATATTGATGCTCGTATTATCGAAGTTTTACTGTATATGGGTAGTTTAATCGTGCGCGTAAATATGTTCATTTAGATCTATTTCATTTGCAAATTAAAATATAGACGTTCTCTAAGATTAAATACGCCAGACAGCCCATCAGATGACGATCTATCCGAATATGCGAGAAAAATTAAATAAATATAAATGTCTAAATAAATAACTCTTCATTACTTTTATACGAGAGTTATTCGTTATGTTATGTGTATTGAACCACAGCGCAATAACGCTTTGCACGATTTTCATGGATTTTAATACGCATGAATAGCTCAACTCAATAATTTTCCAACGGTATAAACTCGTGCCTTCAGCTCTTCACAGTTTTAAACTTATAGTCATTTCGATAGAGCCAGTCGTTGACCATTGTTGTAAAAATGGTTGGGAAACTGGTTGAGATTATTGAAAAAATTAGAGCTTATATAAAAGTTCGCACAAAACTCTGTCGTTCGGTAAAGCAATTTTTTACTGAATAGGGGGAAGTTTATGGGTGTGATTAGGTATCTTATGAGCCAGTTCGGAGGCGGAGAAAGGAAATTCTCCATGGCAAAGAGTCCGTCAAAGATACAGCAAAATCTGGCCCACCTGTGGCTGTAACAGACAAGCCAAATGTCTCAAAAGTCAGGGAAATGATTGAAATTGATGGCAGGTACATGACTCATGATATTGCTAAAGCCACAGGGGGCTAGCACGTTGAACGGGTGGAGTATAATGGTGTATTAGGCCTAAAATGGCCACACGGACAAAAACACTTATATGTACATATACAAGGGTTACAACTTCCGAAATGACAATTTCTGCACCAAGTTTGTTAACACAACCTAACTTTTTTCAGAAATTGCTCAAATTTCTAATAACTGGTGTCTACAGATTGCTAATACATCATACTACAGATAACCAATAAACATTTTGTCCAATTCAAAACAATGAACCAGTTATTTTATCTTTTTCCTCCGAAAAATCGTCAATTTCGTTTAGTCGAACACGACCTCGCAAAAACAAATCAACCAGAATTACCATGCTAAATCCAACTTAAAACAACAGGTACAATAATGACAACGCATGCTTACTATATACTGGTGGAAAAAAGTTTAGCAAGTTCAGGAAGGATTGACTCCTAGGGAAAGGGCAGGTACGAAATCATAAAACCAAATACATTTTCAGATATTTGATTCTTAGTCTCTGGCGTACGTGAAATGAACTAGGGGGTCAGGCGTAATAGTTCGGACACGGCTCAATACCTAGTGTGCCCACCATTCGCAGCCACGACTGCCATACATCGTCGTCGTATGCTGCAAATCAACTTCCTTAATTCCAGAAGCGTATAACTTCGTTTTTGACAAAAATGAAGTTTTGCTATCGTTAGATTCGTCTAAAAACGTTCTACAATATGCACTAACTTATATACTTGTAGCTCTAACATGAAGAGGCTAAATCGCTGTGCCACAAACGTCTAACTATTCATTTTCTATTGACCTCATAATCTTTAAACGCGATTTTCTTAAAACGAAAAAAATGAAGTTATATGTTTCTGGAATTAAGGTCACGAGTTTTCTAATTACCTGCAATGGGATCAAGGTCACGGACGTTGTTGACGTCATGGCGCTCTCTCATATGACGACCTTAGTGGCTCCATAAGTGTTCCATGGGAGAGAGATCCGGTGATCTTGCAGGCAACTGCAACACATTGGCGTTATGGATGCGTAAAATGTTCTGGGTATGCCTCGCAGTGTGTGAACCGGCATTATCATGTTGGAAAACCCCAACGTTACGTTGTTGCAAATACGGTATAACAACAGTCTCGATGATTTCGTCACAGTACTCTTGAGTAGTGAGATTACCAGGCACTATAACGAGATCTGTCTTCCCATCATGATGTATGCCCGCCCAAACCATCACGCTACCACCCCCATAACAGTCACGTTCCACAACATTATCTTGGTCCAGCCTCTCCCCTCGTCTCCTCCAAGTTCGAACCCTGCCATCAGCAAATGACACGTTAAACTTAGATTCATCTGAAAACAGAACGTCGTGCCATTGCCTGCGATTCCAATCCTGATGAACCCTGGCCCATTGACGTCTCGTTTGACTGTGACGCAACGTCAGCGGAATGCCAACTTAGGGACAGCACGCTTTCAATCCAGCGGCACGTAGCCTATTCCTAACCATCCTGTCACAAACTCTTGTGTCAGTAGCAGTCCTCTGCAAACGACCTAACTTTCGACTAGAAAGAAATCTATTGCGTCGAGATGACGTCATGAGAAAATGGTCTTCCAGCAGCATGTACAGAATTTGTACAGCTATACCATCACAAGAGAAGAATATGCTCAAATGTCATTCCAGGCCGACGTCCCATCATTGATTTTCCAGTTTATGTGCCTACAACAAGAAAGCTCTCAAACTGTGTACTTTGTGACCCCGGAGGATCATCCGGTTTGCTGTGCACATACTGCACATGATTTTCGTGAAAGTGACGTTTCACGATTACATAATAGTCTAGTGTACAAAAACAAGTGAAATTATGCTATCAATGAATGGGCACAATTGTTCAAACGTTTTAGTGACATTGATTTATAGACGAAAACCAAAGGCGTACATTTTTTCCTCAGTATATAAATATTACTTAAATATATTGAAAATGTTAAGGACAGTTAATTTATAGATACAAGCTTCTTTAGAAATCATTACTTACATTTTTATCGGTCTGACTGCCGAATGAGTCCAAGATGTGTGACCAAGGGATTGATACAACATTATTTCAACCAAGCCTGTGTGTGTTGCACCTGTCGTGGTGGATGAAAGCCTGTGTTGGTTCAAGAGTTTGAACGAAATTTGTCTCCCATTTCTGCGGCATATATACACCAAGTAAATGTGAGATCCCTTTGTGAGTTTGATTCACAATCATGTTCCCATGAATTGCTTTTGCTGAAACTTTAACTACGTTTGGGATTGAAGTTATCACGTATAAAAATACATGCATTTATTAAACAGAAAGGAAATATAATACATGTATGTGAATTATTCATTGAGGATAGTTTGATAATAGAGCAAACTCGCGTTGGCTGGAACTGGAAAATTCAAACAACTCAGAAAACCAGAGCAAAATCTCCGATCCCGATTGTTTTTGTTATATGTTCTAGAAATGTTGATCCCGCTTGGCTAGAGCCACATAAACTAGAAAGCTCCAATCAATAATCAGTTCCCTTGCCAAATGTTTACAGGTATTCGCACGTCTCGGTTGAATAATCCAGTTTCATTATTCCAAACTTATGACAATAATAATATCTTAGTTTGAATTTATTTGCAACTTTAACTGTACTTATTCGTGCATTATTAATTATCATGTTTGTCAATGAATATGTTTTGTAATTATATTTAACGAGTGATAATGCATACTTATTTGTGAAATGAAAAAAAAACAATGAGTAAGAAATACAAAATTAATTTCTTTCACATAAAATACAATTTATTAAATCATAATTCATCATGAACACCTATCAACCAACATTCAGCATGTCTGTAGAAGATACAAACTATTTCAATACCCAATTCTATGTTGTCACACATATAGAAATGACACAAAGATAATAATACATTAAAGTTGTCAGTGTCAATCAGATGGACCGAACATTCTGCTTTACTTCAAATCATTTGACGCAGTGGGATATTGATATCAGTTTACCCAATGCTTATCCAGCACTTGGGCGTAGAATTTTAGAGAAATTAGATCTACAATAGAATGTTACACCTAGATATTTGTATGTGTTAACATGTTCCAATTCATTATATTGCACTAATTGCTTCCCATGTGTTGAACAATCTATGGTCAATTTGGGTAATATATTTAGTATATTTCATAACTAACATTTGTCAGCATATATCTATCTATCTATTCGTATTTAAATACGCTAGAATCAAAAATGGTAAATCATGTCCATAACGCATCAAGCCCATGTCAGTTTGTCTTCGTTAGGTTGATAGCCACTTATCAATGGCATTCCAGTACGTATGATTGACAGTACAACAAACCAGAACTCCAAGGTAACCAACCAGTATAATCATTTCACTATATGAAACCAAATATACACTCTGCAACGTAAGAGAGTCCAAGGTGATACAATATTTACTTTGGATGCAATAACTTTAGAACAGTATTGTTACAGAGTGCCTGGCAAGTTCCAGTAACCTAGTGATCCACAATCCAGGGCATTACCCAACTAGTTCATCAGATGGGCCCAAACCATTTCATAGATAGTAGTATTCAAAAAGATATTATCATCATCATGATATGAATAAGAAAAACACTCTTCTTAATTTTACAAGTAATACAAGCAAACATACAAGAGTTTCCGTACTTTATTACAGTATTTGAAAAAAACTACAGAAGGCAAAATGAATAAAGTATATATAATAAATAAAATTAAACAGAGATTAGATAACAATTTCATTACCTTTCTTTAACAATTCATATACATAAATAATAAACAAGAATATACAATTCTAAGTTTTAAAATGTTTCATAATGTAATTATATTTCACCAAACACAAATTTAATTCAGTATTGACACCATGTTTGAATTGATTTTATTACCAATATCACAAAATTATTTTAATCTCAACTGCATGACTGATCAGACTTGTCCGAAAATAAGTTACATAAGTAAATAGACTTCTGGGAACAGTTGATATTGTTAGAAAAACTAAGATATTTGAGGCAGGTAGAGTTGAGTGCTATACATGTATTCATTTACATTACATAAGGTGTTTGTTTATTTCTATATACAACACTACAGATTACTACAGAACAAATAAGTTAGAAAGCCAAATTCATTAAATAAGGTCAAAAGATAAAAAACTAATTTGAAAAAAAACCACCATCCTCATCCGACATAAACATACTGTATGAACACATAATAAACGAAAGCGTTGTACAAGTATGCATGAATAATGAAAACTTTGTATATGCATGGAAAATAAATCTGATATGTGCAAACATTGTTAGAAGATACAGAATAATTACATACACATAGTGTAACTATGTAGAAAACATATTCTTTAGGATATAATTCACTCTGATTCATTAGCAGTGCTGATTTTGTACCGACTAAGCTTATTTCAGTTAGAAATACTAATCTCGAAAGACGAAAATATCAATACAAAACCTATTCTGATACCATAAAATGAAACAATCACATTCTCTACACATAATTATTTAACACTACAACACTTCTATATCATAGTTGCAACAACCCTTTTTACCTCAGGGTTGTGATATATTAAAACTTGAATGAAATCTGATTAACGTGTCTTGGAGATTGGAAGTTGTGGAAACAATGTTTGCCCCAAAAGGCTAACATGTCCCTTTCTGACAACTTCTACATAGTTACTCTGTAGGTAATTACTAACTCCTAACGTCATTTATAAGAGGATTTTAAGGCAGATAAGATGCAAAATATATCGTATAAGTTACTAAATAACACAACTTAATACAGAGAATGATATTAACAATCCTGTGTGAGACACTCCCCTCATATGAAATATTCAAGGAAGGAATATGACTCCTACTACCAAGCATGTTGTATGCATGTAAAATAAACAAAGGATTGATGTACATACATAAAAAGGATGATCACTACAGCAGAGATATGTAAAATGCCCATCTAGATGCCCATGACATCAGTCATTTGCAGATCATGACAGACAATACAAACAGTAAACTAAGGACTACATAGAAAAATGAAAGTATGTATAGCTAACAACAAGTTCAATGAGGGTTTATGCTTGTTAACGTACTGGGAAAACACGTTTTAAAAGTTCAAACGAAATTATACAAAACATTCACTGCCTCTTAATAACAATCAATGGGGATGTTTTCAAAGGTGTTATATGGTATGGTAAGTTCAATCTCAATCCAGATAACAAATAAAGGTACAATATTACACAGAAATATATCAATTACTTGTAATGTCTTGCCTTGTGTTATAAAAATCATTGCTGCATAACAGCACGGAGTAATTGAGTTATTGTAATAGTTTCTTTTTGTACAAAGTTCATTAGGATGCTATCTGCGAATTCTTATGATTTGAGCCACTTGTATTAATTTCTACTCAAATAAAGATCTTGTTTGAGACTTGGTACATGTCCATACAGAATTAACAAGTTTAGTAAAGCCTGTGTCCTTTGGTTTCTCCAATCCACGCATCAAGCGTCTCTTCATCACAGATACGAATTCTCTGTTACTTAATTGTCCATCATCTGAAAAGAATATAAATGTAGAAACAAATTAGAAACAAACAGCAGTGAAACAAATAATAAGTCTTTTAATATCCCATTCATATCGAATGGATATAGTTAAATTTTAGAATCATATTTCAATGTCCATCCGATATGGCTGCACTTACTGGGAAAAACATCCTTACTTCATTTGTCATGATATTTTACCAGGGTGCCAGGGGATCACAATCAGAAACAATTGAATTCAACATTTGGATTATTGCTAATTTAGATATAATAAATATGCATCCATATTTTACCTGTTGATAAAGTATGGGCAGAAATTCAGCTACATAAGATTTAAATTATAAGTCACAAGAAATTTATTGATCTGCAGCCAAATGACTGACCATACTTGATAAAATGGTAAAATATCACAATCACAAAAATTATGCCTTTTTATATTCCCTGATATAACAAGAACTACATTTTCAATCCACTTTTTTCAATTTTACTCCTCAGAATAAAAACGAGTAGCCTGCGATGTCATTTATTATAACAATGGCTATGTCACAATTAGATGGTTAAATGGAATAACCAACCAATTTTTATTGTAGAATAATATATGGATTGATTTCCGTCCTTGAAGAGTTATCACAGTTCTTTACAGATAAGGCTGAGTGAATAAGCCAATAAATCATTTTTACAAACAACACTTTTCAAATGAAAGGGAAATATTGGCTTTTTATCTACGTAGCAGTATTTTCTGGGAGTTCACCTTACAACCAAATCTACAAATGGTCATGCATAAAAAGGGAGTTAAATAAACTACAATATGATGGTGTTACATAAGATTTAAAGAGTAATCTTCCTTATCATTGTGGAACTTATTAAACAGAGCATCAAAATATACATACACAATATCAACAGTTTAAAACATCATATTTAATACATGACATAACTGGTAGACCTACATAGTGAATACGGCAGGCACCATAATTATTTAGAATCATTTTTTTATATTAATACAGTAAGATAGCAGAGTAACAACAAGATTAACAAAAATATTAAGGACAATTGATTAACGAGACAGAATAACAAATACATTATTTAAAATTAATCATTATTTATTGGTAAAGTAGCATTTATAACTTTCTACAATATGATGAAGGCTTAATAAACTTCTGATATTTTGTTTGACAAAATGCATTACAACTGACCAAAGATGAGACAATCAATTTATATTCCAAGATGGAAATTTATAACGATAAAAAAACTTACCATTTTCATCAAACAGTGTGAAGACCACTTCAACAACATGATCAGATAACTCAACATGTACCACTGTCTTCGCTACGTGTTTCAGAGTTTCTAAAAGATAGTAAAGAGATGATAACAAGAAATAAAAAGTAGGTTCAAAGTTCATTGAATATCTTCAATATTCAGTTGAACACTCCACACAGAATATGTTTTCATTAGGGATAAAACTGATATATTGTAACCTTAAAGACATTGCTAAATTTAGACAGCAATTTTTGAACTTTGATGTTTTGCATGAAAGTCACCGAAGACTAGTAACTTAATTAGCTGGCAAATAAGACCAAACAATAATAAACATATTCTCTTTCACTGGGATTTAATGTGCATCAACAGCACAAGTCATTTGGTAACTATCCAGCTTTACCAGTGAGGAAGACGCCAGACGTATGCTTGAGTAGAACTATCAATCTACTGTAAGCTAACTGGACAGCTTTCTTAACAAGATTTTTACGTTTAAAAATTTCAATCTTAGCTAAGGTATTTCATTGCTGGGCACGCCCTGAGGCACCAATGAGAGCTGAGGTTGAGAATTTGGTTTCCATCAGTAGAAAGTTCAATCAAGAATTAACAAACTGAGAGCTAACCTGTATTACTAGTAGGCAATGCATATGGCAGTCACTATGAAATTTATTCAGAAATAAAATGAAATAAAAAGTTAAATTAATTCACAATTAATGAAAAGTGAACCGTTGAGACCAATTAGCACCTTGATCAATAGAGACTCCGGCTAAATGGTAGAAACTAAGAGCTGTATCCACATCTGTTATATTTTGTAGAAATTTCCAGAAGTTTTCATATTCTTCAAATGAAATACCCTGAAATAACAGTAATATTTTTTTCTGTAAGTGGTCAACCTAATATTCTAGTAATCAGTAGGACTAGTAGTAGACTGATAGACATGTAAACAAATAAGTCTTTCTACGAGGGTGTACTTATACTTCCAGCAATTCAGAAAATTCTCCATGTTTTCATAACACATTAACCTTAACTACATAGTGTCATCTGACAAACATATTATGACAATTTTCAACTTCTAATCAACAGTTTTATGTAGTCTGAATTGAAATTGCATATAAAACATGCAAATCAACTACTGGGTAATCAAGATCTATAAAATACTAGATAGACCAATCAGATAACAGTATTCTACACCAGCTTTGTAAAGTCTTTGCAAGAATAGAAATCAGAGGTTTAAATTATATAATAGTAAACATGTTAAATTTATCTAAATAAGTCATGCATGTTGTTAACTCCTCAAACAAGGATGAGATGTATCAACACAAAATTATTTTACTTAGCCACCACTTAATAGAGGTGATTTCCCAACTTACGTCTTCAAGTAAAGAGATCATAAGTTAGTTGAAGTGTGGGTGAACTAGTATATATTCTGCATATAAGCGTGTACACTACAATAATGTGGAGCAAAATCTTAGTTTGGATACTGTTAAGAGCTGTGTTAGGACATGAAGAAATTTATGACACTTTGTGTACATTGAGCTGTACTTGTGATAACTATAAGATGGAATGTAGCATTTTACCAAACCATATACCATCAGATATCAAGGATGTTTTCATTAACATCACTGATTTACAACACATTAACAATACCAAATTGGATGGAAGTTGGCAAAATGTTAAGAAAATGGACATACGTACAGGAACAATGTATCTAAAGAATGACATGATTGCTTCCCATGACTTGACTCATCTAAAAATTCATGCTGCTAAAGAATTTGTGATCAACCCACACGCATTCATTGGTTTAGATTCCTTGGTAGAATTGGACCTATCAGGAAATGGGTTGTTAACAATGGCAGATCTTCTGACAGCACTAAACCCACCTTATAAACAAGTACTGCCAAAATTGCAAATTTTAAACATGCGTGGAATACAATCGGCATATGTATCTTCTATCATTATTGATGTAACATTCTTTGAAGCAATAACAGCAAGTCGGGATTTGAAGTATGTGGATTTATCAGAAACAAATATTGGACAAATGAATTTCATTTCAATGGGACGGTTTTGTGCAACAGTCGACTCTTTGATACTTAGGAACTGCACAATTACAAGTGTTATTAATTATACAAGACCAACATGTAAAAGTCTAAGAACACTTGATATCAGTGGAACATATTTTCCTATCCTGAGACTGTTGTTTAACTTTGAAACAGCAAATTTCATATGTGAAGGGATGACAATGTATTTCAGTACAGAAAATCTGATTGTTGACAGCATGATTGATCAACAAATGTCACCAATTATGGAAATCGTAAACAATTATCATCTGGATTTAAAACTCTGTAATTGGAACTTAACATATGTTTCATTGAGACATAACAGTATGAGATTATTAAACATGACCGTGTCTTTAAGTTCTACAATGAAGAAAACCATTAACTACATAGATATGTCCAACAACATTCTTGAATACATTTCACCATCAGTTTTTTCTTCTTCCGTCAACATATATCACCTTGATCTGTCACATAACAAACTTCATGTGATGCAACAAGAACACATTCATGAATTCAGTATTTTTTTCCTAACTTTAGTGAACCTAAAATACCTGAATCTGTCAAACAATGAACTCACTAATCTACCTGAAGATATTTTCCAAGGAACACAGAACCTTGTAGATCTTAATTTATCTGATAACAAGATTAATGCGATAACTTTCAAATTTGAATATTTACTCAAACTGAAAACCTTCAGTATGAAATCGAATAATATTCTTTATCTGGATGCTGACACTTTCATGAAATTGGACAAACTCAGATTGGATTCAGGTGTTATGCTTGATATCAGTGAAAATGACTTTATATGTGAGTGTAACAACAAGAATAGAGAATTTATAATATGGGTACAAAATACTGACATGATTAATAGAAATACAAGTAAGTATACATGCACATTGAGCGATCAAAGCTTGAGTATTAATACAAAAACAGTAGACACGTTGGATAATTATTGCACACTAGAAACAGTGAAGTTATCTCTAATCATCGGAATACCAATCTTCCTAACCATGGTTATTGTCTCTCTACTGACGAGATTTTACACTAAGAAGTTGAAAGCCAGGAGGCAGACATTTAGAGAATGTTTAGAACAGATACGGAGAGGTGTGTTCCCATGGAAATACCTTGCATTTATGTCATTCTGTTCAGAAAATGAAGAAGTTGTAAGAAATCATATATATCCACAACTCGTTGAGACAATCCAGCAGTTAACAGAAACAAACAGAGAGTTAATATGTATTGGTGACCGTCATATCCGACCAGGATTTTCAATACGTAGTGAGCTTGTTGAATGCATTCTGAATTCGGCAGTTACAATTATCATAGTATCCAACGTCTATTGTGAGAAGGAATGTTGTCAGATTGAAGTAGAGGAGTCATACAACTTAAATAAACCAATCATTCTCATTATGTTAGAGAAAGTAGAAATAGACAAAATGGGGAAGACATTACAAAACATATTCCATCAGTACACACATGCATCATGGTTACATGAAAATGATGGAGGGCAATTAGAGCCAAATGCTACACAATTAGTCAAATCAATGATAACATTAGCAGGTATCAATAAAAAGTTTAATAAAAATACTAGAGTCACAGACATTGAGTTACAATAGAGGAGCTATTATTATTAGGTGAATAAGTCATCATGGTGTAAGTGAATATTGACATATGAAAAACATTCTTATGGATATTGTTTGTTCTATGACTGAACTTATACAGCGTAATTGATATACATTACTAGATGAATGAAAAATATTCTGCTGCACAGTTGCATGTGATGAAGATTTACTGATAAATTCAAGTACAGCACTTCTAACACTTCTAATGAAGTAAATCAGTTAACTAATTGACAGACTGAATGTTTGAATTACTGAATGAATGTAGATATATTTCAAGGAAAATATTTTTTGTATTTTGCACTTTTTACAATGTACACATAACATACTTGAAACTGTTTATGTAAAACATTACTCATACTTCTGTTTTATGTATATACCAGGTAAGCAATACCTTTAAAATTAGATCTAATCTTCAATAACTATTAATTATTTTGACAGTGATTTTTTCACAGCACACATTACATTTGATACACTCATCAAAATAACAGATAGATGATCATTCAATAAACTAGCTCATAAAAAGTGTTCCAATATAAACTATTCTAGTTGATCATTGTGCTCTGTATACTATTGTATACTTAATCAACTCAAAAAACATTTTAATTTTCAAACAATTTGTCAACTTATTCTTACTTAAGTCACATTTGCTTCCCCCAAACAAATGTGCATTACATTTACAAACATATGATGTTGCATGACGTATGAAATACAATTATTATTATTACATGTATATACAATGACTATTTATCACAAATCATTTAAGTACACTTCAACCAATAGTGCATCATAATACTTTAAGTACACTTCAACCTTCAACCTAAACTACATCATACTGCTTTACACTAGTCAAAGAGGCAATTAAATAACACAATATTATCTTCCTCATTCAAAGGAGTAAAATGACTCACTCCAAATTCACCAAATTTAAACTGTTAATGCCAATTTTCTACTTTTATAACTCAATGATTTGAACTTATCTACATTAAAATGTTTTCCTAATAACGAAATTCAAATCTAACAACTGACCTGTTCCTTAAGTTGGAGATAAAAAGTGGACATAATGACAAACCTTGGCAAGGTCGTCATCCTTATATGCTTTCTTCACTCTTCTAATCATGAGCGCTTTCTTCTTGTCAGGAAATCCTGCATATGTTAGCAACATGGAAGCAAAATCTTTCTCTGAAATTCTGCCATCCTCAGGTTCATAGCGATTAAACTGAAGAAAGTACACTATATATAAAAACTTAAAAGGGAGGAAGTGTACACAATACAGACTATCATAAATGCCAAAATATTTTAAAAAAAGTGATCAAATATAAAGATGTAATTAAATCAGATAACTTTCACAACACAATTTTTGTCTACAAAATAGAAGCACATCTGCAGAAAGTATATTCTCATGCCTGAAAATAATACAGAACTTGGTGTCTATGAGTACAAATGTCAAGAATCAAACACACTACATGTATATTATCTATACTGATTTGGGAATGTCAGGAAATTTTTCTGGAAACTACATAACAACAAAATTTTATATAAACTACAGCATAAACAATACCTCCAACTTTAAAACCTCTCGCTGCAAGTCTGTCTGAAACTCAATAAACTCATGAGCTGTCAGCTTCTTTGAGCCATCTGGACCAAAGAAATATGTTGTTAGAGCAGAACTTATTTCCTTGACAACACTTCCAGTGACAGCATGGTCTCTATGACGACGACCAACACTTGTCTGGTTACGTAGTATATCACTTATCTGTGATTAAGAATGAAACAAAAGAATAAAAAAAGAAACAAAAATACCAATAAACACATTCTCCATTAATTGTTTAATTGAATCCCAATTGAGATAGCTTCAAATTGTGCTATGTTATAAATTGAACTTGAATCTCCTTAACATTTTATGCATTAAAAACAGGTTTTTTTTCAGGGGTTTAACATTGCATCAACAGCCAAAGTCATTTGGCGCCACTTCCAGCTGGAGCTCCAATGGAGGAAGATCAAGACATATGCCTGGGTAGAACCATTGACCTGTAAGCTAGATGAAGTTTCCTCACATGTGAATTTTTGGTCCCGAGTGGGATTTAAACTAACAGTGGTAATGGGCTAATGGTTACGAGTCAGAGACCATAACCACTTGACAATGGAGGCCCCTGCCTTAAAAACAGGAAGTATATGAGTATGAATTTTAAGAGATACTCTTGTGTGAAAACTGGTCATTATTTTCTAGCTGATTAACCAAACCGGTCAATCATTGCCATTCCTACAATATGCACCTAACTAAAAATTGTTCTCATCAAACATTTTTCACCAGATTTGGGGAGATTTTGGCTTTAATTGCTGGATATCATCCCTTCTTAAAAGGACAATACCATGTGCACACAGAATTCAGCTACAACATATGAAAAAAATGTATTTGATAACCATTATATTAACCAGTGTAAATATTGAAAAACATGAGTAAAAAAGTTCATGTTTACTGCTGACCTGACCAACCCATTTTTTCTAACAACCAAAGACTTTTTGCCAATCTCAGAACCAAAAAACATTTTGATAAGGATGTTCTGCATATCCCATGACCCTATATTTTTGGGGATGTTAGCAAAAACCAGGCATCTTTTATGCCTACCCAAGCAATCATATTTCTTCAGCCAAAATTGAGTTTATCCAGATGAACAATAAAATACAATAAAGCATTCTGAATACCTCTTTTAATTAACTCATATTTGAGGAGAGTACAATACCTTTCCCATCCAGAAAAACATTATTTGTGAGCAGATTTAGACTGGCTCTGAACATTTTATCTTGAAATGAATAATCAGAAATAGGAATCCTACGAAAGGAGGAAAATTATCCCTGTAAATTCAATATGAAGACATTCAACATACCCTGGCAAACTCTCCTTTGTCAACATCACCATCACCATTGATATCGAACATTCTAAAAGCAATCTCGAAATTACGTGGAGGAGCTACAAGAAACAAATGAATTTGAAAAAATATCACATTAGTGATAAAGATAAATTGTTGGCATATAAGAAAACTAATATTTTTGCATTTAGCAAATGGTAAATGAACATGGGATGAAATCATGGACATAATTCACATTTGCAGCCTAAAAGGCTTACAACAAATTTTGAGATCAGTTGACAGTCAATTACTGGTAGTGCAAAAAATATGGCAGCTGACAAGAATTGATTAATATAACAATGATCATATCATAAGTAAAAGAAATACATGTAGATTATAAGTAGATATATTAATACTTGAAAAATGAATTGAAGGTGATCTTTACACAAAATGGTAATATAAACTACTGCACGCCAGTATATTACTGAAATACTGTAAAAATCAAGTACTAAACCTGAAACTAGAAGTTGCCAAATGGCAACATGTCAAGCCCGCTAAGGTTCCTTTTACAGTCCGGACAAGGTAAAACATGCCGATTTTTGTCCTTTAAACCCCAAGTGTGTCCTTGACCTTTTATATATGGACCTGGGTCTTGGGCATGACACACCGTCTCATCATGGTGAACAACTGTGGCAAGTCATTTTAAAATCCATTGATGTATAAGGATGTTATGGTCCTGGCAAAAAAGTTGGACAGACTAACACACAGACACACACAAACATGGAACCATCATTTTGACAACTACGTCAATCTCACTGCAAGCGGGCTTGACAAAAATGATTACAGCAATCAAAATCCAATTAACTTACTAGACAGAACAGTGAGCAAGAATACATAGTCTGAAAAACCAATCAATCCACATTCACCAAGTCTGTTGAAGATACTATCAGGTTCAATATCCAACTCTATCTTGTCAAACTTAAAGAAATAAATTTTAAAAAAATACGATAAAACATCTTTTAAACATTTTTACACAGTAATAATTGTAGGTGAAGTTTTGGATGTAATATGGAGTCAATAATCAGATAATAAAGAAGCTGGACTTTACTTTCATATTAATGACTGCTTATTACATTTAATACAACAGATAATAATATACTTTAAGTAGAAAAGTAACAACATGAACTTAGACTGACCAAAAAGTGTCATCTCATAATGTATATAATAAATTGAGTGTTACTATATAATATGAAAGTATTTCAAACTGCACTTAATTAACATCAATTTGACAATAATGGTCAATATCATCAAGTAGGAAAAAGGTTGTCTAGTACACAAATTTAAGGAAAAAATATTTATCTGAAAAATGACAAGCTAAAACAGAAATTATAGAAAAAATGAATCATTGATGTAACATAATCTATTAATTGACAAAAGACAAAATGAGTCACTTAAATCTTGTTTTATCAAACACAGCAAAAACAATAAAAAATTTCAAAGATAGGTAAAACAAACTGTATTTTAATCAAAAGTCACCAAGAACTGAACAATAAGAACAGAACATAATAAGATACCAATAAATTAGAAGTAATTTATCGACTTGAAAAATACAAATATGCTAATATACTGGTATGAACAAAACATGAGACAAAAATTAACATAACTAATGGACCTATCATAATAGTAAACAACAAGATACAAAAATACAATCAGAAATACAATATCATCATCTGAGGTCAAGAAAAAATTGACAAACATCAAAACTAGGGGTGTAACAGTTAACTGATATACTGGTTAATATTGCAATACGGATTCTGACAGTTTTTTACCGATTCGTTTCTCTCAGAACCAGTTTTTGTAGTCATGGCGACAACACTGATGATAAGGTCTCAGAAATAAGACAAATTTACAAGCAAACAAATTCATCTCTACATTTTCATAAATGCCGGAAGATGCGACTATAATACCTACCTGTGTTTGATTAGTTGACATATACATGTATCATAATTTTTCTTTACAATTCGCCTCCATCATTAACTTTTAAACGTTAACTTGTGCAATTGATTTGCTCATCAATTAAACGCTATTTCATTTTTATAAATGCTAGGATCACTGGCTTCATTCTAGCACTTTGTTTCGAATTTGGTCAAGTCACTCTAAACACTTCATCAAAAGAGAGGGTGAATGTCTTTTGAATTCTGGTTCAAAATATGCATTTTTCTGGCAGACAGTCAAATTTACTCTAATCATTCAACCAGTTGTATAAGAAATCATTTGAAACTACATATGAATTTCATACATAAATATATATAGTATTGATCCATTAAGTACGATGCATGTGCTTTGCTTTTCTGTGCGAAAAAAATACAAAAAAAATATTACAATACCAGTTTTGCGTATTACAATGTATTGCAATACAGTTTTTATCATATCGTTACACCCCTAATTAAAACCTCACACAGCAGCCACCTAAATATTACAACTACCAGTACTTTGTTACAATGGCCATATATTTTTAGGACTAGCTTACAATAACTCCCCTCTAATTCAACTTGATAATAAGAACACTTCAATATATTACAACCAATATTTTGGGTCCTGAGTATAATACAATAAAAAGGTTCTAAAAATCTATATGTGCTCATTTTTGAGATAAAGGCTTTTCTAGACCAAAATTCCCCACTCTTTTTCATATCTTTAAGTTTACCGATCAATTAGAATTTTTATCTGAAAAATATCTACACTTGAAGATCTAGTTTTAAAAACTTAACAATGGGAAACATTCTATTGATCACAAATATAGAAATATATGAAAAGATCTTTCTTCATTCTGTAATGCAGGGACATTTACACTACCAACCAGTTATTAATTGGCTCATTTTCATGGGGAAAAATTCAGAATTATTATCTGTATAAAACAACCTATAGCTGTAATTTGCTGAATCTTAAATATAGTACAGTTAATGTTGAGCTTTCTTATAGACAAATAAAAGGGGGCTCTTGTTTTCAAGATGTTGAAACAATGGAGTCTTAATTCTCAAAAATGTGAATTTTCCATTTTTAATCGATTTATAGCAAAAATTTTAATGTAATAAATATAGATAAGGGTAATGATACTAAAAAACTAAGATTTATTACAGGAACAGTTAAATAATCCCAAACAGTTCATTTTTACCCCCACTCAATGAACTCAATGTTCAATGAAGGGGTTCAAATAAAGTTTTTGGTTAAACTTGAGTAAATATGTTAACTTCACTTCTAGAATTGACACACCTTTTCTCATGAAAATGAGACACATAAGGGTTATTCCCTCCTTGTTCGAAGCACTATTTTAGTATAACTCTCAGACCACCTTAAGGCAAATTTAACCTATAAATAAAGTCAACTGAAAATCTTTACGCTCAATAATTAGTCACATCCTGGATGGTTTTTACATATCCTTGAACCAATCCAGGTAAACAAATTTACCAACAAGGCCATCCATAAAAAAATATTGGTTTGCAGTTATGCGACCAACTAAAATAAATTTATTTGCAATTTTGATGAAAGACTTACTGTAAGAGTAAAAATATTCATTTGCTTCAAATGTTCGAAAAGAATTGCCAATTTCTATCTGGAGACTTCAAATGTCAAGTTAGACCAAAAGTGCTCATTTCATGCCCTCGAAGTACTCCCCGTGGCTAGAAATGCAAAGTTTCAGCCGATGTATCCACTTCCTGAATGCTGATTAGGGCACAGTAATAAGGTACTGATGAATGGCAGATCCAAGTCCAGCAAGAAATGATTTCAATTTCGGAAACAAAAAGAAATCACATGGGGCAAGGTCTGGTGAATATGGGGGGTGAGGCAAAACAGTTACTTTTTCTTTCTTCAAAAACACTGTAACTACCGCAGAGGTATGAGCTGGGACATTGTCATGCAGAAGATGGATATGTTTAAAACCAGTGGCAGGGCGTCATTTCTGATAATACTTTTTCAGTTTCATCAGTACTAGGTCTTTGTAGTACTTTCTGGTGATGCTTTCGCCCTTTTTCATAGGCACTTTATTGCGACTCCTACACAAGTGAAGAAAATTGCATACAAAACCTTTTTTACACTCCAAGACTGTTTGGCAATTATTGGGTGTTTGCTGTGTTTAGTGGACCAGATCTTAATGCTAACCTTTCTGACGGGCTCAAAATAATGGACCTAAGTTTCATCACCTGTTACGACATTGGCAAACTGTTTTTGTCATATTTTGGAAACATTTGAAGCAGTTTTTTGGCCGCTTTAACCCATTTCCTCTTTTGCTCATCAGTCAACAAATGTGGCACCCATCTAGCAGAAATCTTTCTGACTTTCAAATGCTTCTTCAAAATAAAGTGAACTGCGGATAGCAATGTGCCTAACTTTCGTGCAAGGTCCTGAAGCAGTAGAAAGTTCAGTCATCAGCTGCTTCAAAGAACAAGTTTTGAGCGAGCTTTGATGTAAGCCCGTATGTCATCTTTCTTGTCTATGCTTCAACCAACCATTTTAACTACAGTGGTCAATGACTGCGTGTATTCAAATGGCAAATTTTATGTCTTACACTTAGTCTTACATGAACATTTATACACCGTTGTGTAGATATTGAATAACCATATACAGGTATGTATTGGTTTTTATCGTGCCTCACATGGATATCGAGATAGGTCCAATAAGCAATTCATTTCGAACATCCTTGTATGTACATATTCTAGTGATTTCATAAACTGTTAGTTTATTATAATTATATCTGTATACTTTAAATGTTTTAATAAAGGATTGAAATGTTTACCAGGCAATTATGTTTTTCAAGTTTTTCATAAATTAAAATTGTTTAATATTTGTGTAGTTTGTTTAGCAAATGATAACTTTGATCAGATGTCGAAATGCTTATTGACTATGAAACACTTGGGTGTATAAAGTTACTGAAAGATGAAAAGATCAAGCTCTCAATTAATGCAGTGTAAAACTTTGTAAAACTGTGAAAAACCTGGCACGTTCACAAGCATTCTTTTGTTTGCCATAATCTATCCGCTTGACAATGTCTTTGTTATGCACAATACCCTATTTTATGACGCTAAGTATTTTGAAAAAATCAAGATAATTATTTGTACTTATCGCTATTCATCGTTTAATCCGTATAATCGCCTGCATTAGACTGCATTTTATACTATTGCACGATCTTTAAGAGTAATTTCCCTTGATATTTTTCTTTTCACCTGAGTGCTCTGCGCGAATTTATAATCTCCGACGGCCATCTCCGCGAATTCAAAACAACGCAAATATTTGTATGGACCCCTGAAATGGGCCTCTTCATGAAAATTTGCATCTACAATTCAAATACACATACAGTATTTTGTTCTTTATTCTGATCAATTGTAAACTGCAAACAAATGTTTTTTTAGGATGGCCAATGTAGGTAATTTATAGTTAGACATTGAAATCATCACTGGGAGAAGAAAGCTTATCAGGCCAGATTTATTCAATTTTGTTTCTTTCACACTCCATCTGATTCTTTTCATAATTTTCAAAAATAGTTACAATCAATGAATAAGAAAAAATCCTGTGCATCAAGATGCAACTTTCATCACACAGATGTTATAGCTTTTCCATGTAGGACAGTCAAGAGTCAGCATACTGTGGTTTCACATCATTTCCTTGGTACCAAATTTGTGGAAATACCTAAATAAGCTTTAAAGTGGGTTGCAAATTTGTGATTTTCAATTTTTGGAATTGAAAAAAAGTGAATCTATTTTGTCAGTCAATAATCCTACAACAACAGTCAATATTAATACATGTACATTAATATCTTTATCAATGCTATGAGTTTGAAATTCTTTTTTAATATGATAAATACATATAAACACCACAGATTGAGTCATTAACACCTATATCAATGATGGAAAGTGCTCCATGTTGCCTTGTACATAGAATGTTGTCAGTGGTGTACCAAAACGGATAAAATGGGGTGTCCTTGTTCAATATTGAATTATAATCGGATACACATATTCTTTTATTTGTAGGGCCTAGGTTCAGTGGACAAGCTCATCCAAAAAACTGAATGTTTCTATGGAAAATTTGTGAAACCACAGTATCTGCATCACAAATTCTAGAAAAATGTAAGAAAAAGTTCCTCATAAACAAGGAAGATAAGCAATATTTTTCAAACTGGCAACAAAAACATTAACAGCAAAAGGGAAATTATTTCACATGAAAGTTATATGACAAAAATATTAATCAGACGAACATCATTTACAAATAAAAAAAGAGAACATGTTTCATTGATATTGAGTGAATTCATGAACCATAACATTGACTATTTAAACAACAGTCAAAAGAAGACACTCCAAGCTATTTCAATTCTAGCAAGCAGTATATTTATAGAATACAAAATGTAAACGAAACAATTAAATAAAAGCCCCAAATTCCCTATAACCAGTCATTCATTTTCTACTTAGTTTGAAATTCTAAATCTACAATTATCCATCACTAAAGAGTTGTTACACCAAATCCAGTATTTCATAATATGGTCATATTCTACAAGGAAAAAAGTGATGTAAATAAGCCTCAGTTGAATTTACATCCCATTACTGGAAGTAATGTTTCAGAAAATATACAGCAGCATATTGCCAAACCATGATTAAATGCCACTGACATAGCACAACTTCAACAAGTCCCAGCAATATCACTTTAACACCACTCTAATGTTTTAGCATATAAGCTAAATCAGCAGATTCGTTCTGTTAAGCAGTTGAAACATTCCCGGACTTAAACAACTAACATACTAACAGTAATCCATAATATTACCATGATACATGTAAACCTGGCGGATAAGAACATATTTTTTCAACAAGGTGAAAAATTAATAAATGACTGATTCTACTCTCATGCAGTCGATACAAACCTTGACAGTGTACACTGACTGAAACAGGAGGAGACATATTGTGACATTATAACACAGTAAAATTACATACATGACAATAAACAAGGTTAGATTACAGGTAAATGTTAGTGATTTAAGTAATAAATTTCATTCACGGAAGATCAACTTAAATTATTCCACAGTTGATTAATAATGTCTAATGGATTTTCTAGTACACATCTAAACCAATGATAGTACAGGTTCTAAAAGTTAAAAGGAAAGCATTTAAGATAAAGTATAAATTACAAAGAAGGAAATTTGGGCACTACACAGACCTTAGACAGTAACTACTGGGTACTCAATGCCGGTAAAAAAAGCTATTTACCAAATTCACAGAATATTTTATCATTAGCAAGGTCTTTTGTGCTTTAGGCAATTGGAAGTACTACAGCATTAATTTTGAAATTCATTTATTATTTTTCTAAAAAATACATTGAATTTTATCAATGCCGCATCTATTTAATACAAGAGTTACATCCCTTGAAGTTATTATTTGTGAACAGCTCTAGACAATTAACCAGGCATTTAACTGATAAACTTGTTAACTAGAGCCATCCCAATTTACAAGATAGTCTCACTTAGTTAATTGCAGTGAAACATTCCATATCCAGAACACTCTAGATTCTCTGCTCAATGCTAATTAGTACATGCAGTGGTTTATCAGAACAATTATTTCCATTATGCATGAATTTGTTTGCCATGATACTCAAGCAAGACAACATAATTAATGTTGTATGATATCTGAAGCAATTACAATACATATTTATGACTAGAGCTCTGCAGAGTGGCAACAACACTTGTCTGTTTTACATCAATCTATTCAATGAACAATTTTATCAAAATTCTAAGTTAAAAAATGGCATAACTCCAAAAATATAGCTTTCAGAATAATGCTCTCTGTCTTGCAACTGTGCCTTGTAATGATAATCAAGTATTCCAAGTGGCATGTTGATATCTTCAAAAAAAGTTTGAGTAATTGGCTATATTAAGGTTTTTGCACATCAATGACGATGACAACAACGACGCAGCGATCATAATAGCTTGACATTTTGCTTGAAACAGATCAGCCAAAAATGTAAATGTTTTAATAAATATACACGTAGCATAAACTGTAGCATAAACAGTTACACATTTGCATTTCCCCGCAAAATTTAAAACTAATTGTAACTTTAGACTTGACCATAAAAGAGTATGACTGAATAAAGTTTATGTTTACCTAGAAAAAAAACAATGTAACTACACATTATTAGTTAATTATGGAAAACATTTTAAGCTCAGACATTAAAAATGATTGCCATGCTCCACAGTAAGCATGTATTTAAAAAAAATGTCTGCTTTCAACAAGTATTCTCGGATTATATACCTTGTCCTCCACACGTAACTGCCAACTTCTGGACATGAATAATCAGTGGTGGAGGATGAATTGCATAACACACAATGTCTTGAACAAAATTGTCAGAGAGAATGCATGCCGGGATTTTGAACTCACAAACCTGAAGCCTGTAGATCTAATACTCTACTTGCAGAACTAAGCAAGCTATCACACATGTACCAACTAATTTTGGGATAAACCCTTCAAAGCAGGTTATCCTGATTCAAGAGAAAGCAAACAATATGCATTAAATCTGCTTCATTAACAATGCAGCATGTGGGAAGGATTCCAAAAAGAGAGCTGGATATGTCAGGTTTTACTGTACAAATATTTAGATAATTAAAAACATATACAGTGAAACAAAGTTGTGGTGAACTCAGATATACTGGTAGTGAAGGACTGGATACAGTGAAGTACCTATTTTTCCCCAATACATATTTCTTTTGTTTTCTTGTTATGAATATAGTGAAATATGAATATAAAGCAATTATTCAGGTCCTAAAGGATTCATTATAACCATGTTCTACTGTAATGAAAAAGATCAGCTACTATTGCATCTTTACTAGTTTACCAAAAGTGTCATTTGAAGACCTAAGTTAAGTTAAATTTAGATTACTACAAAAAAACAACAAATTTACTAATTATCAAATATTGTTGGTTGTCACAAAAGTTTTGTCAAGTTTAGATTAACATTTGATACACAACACCAGCTACAAGTGAAAGTAAAATAATGTTAGACAATATAGAGCAGTAACAGTAGCGTTAAACAGTTTGATTACCATACTTTACAATCACACGGTCAAATATAGCAAGGGTAATACTACGGAACAATTAGATCACGGCTATCAGACAACAGGTTCAACGTAAAAACTCAAAAACTAACTAAAACCAATTCTAAAACAAAATCATCACGCCAACCATAAACTAGGAATATTTATACACCTACCATCTGTCGTTTCTGAAAACACAATCAGAATATTACGTAGAGTTAAATTTCATTTATGCAGCAATATACCAACTGGAACAATGACACTATTGTAGCATCAATATCTAACATACCATATTTCTGTCCACATTATAATAGAAAACATGGAAACTTATCACAACCTGAGAACATAAGCAATCTTTTATGTACTTATAATAATACAATATTTCATATTAGTTGAGTCAACATTAAGTAATCAAGTATTTCACAATGCTTCAATTCTCAAGGAGAACATTATTTAAATACAAGATAAACAAGCATCCATAACGTGCAATGACCTCTGCTTTCTGTCTTTGCCAATCGAGTTGCTAGGAATAAGGAGTAAAATAGTTATAAACTGACTAGTAAATGATCAAATAAATCATAGTTCTTAGAAACAGACCTGTGATAATAAATTATTTTCTGATTATAACATAGATAACAAAATGTATTCCTAGAAAAACACATATAAAACATCCCATTTTACACTAAACCCCCAACCCAAAACCCATCTAACACAATGGAAGACTAAACACAGTCTCCCAGAGGGCACTGTCTTGGAATGGTCTGTAGCAAAACTACAGGGGGCCAGTTAAACAAGTTTTGAGGGCCAAACCTTGCACCTAAAAATAAAAACACACCAAATCAACACCAAAATACCCAAAATAATAAAAAATCATCAAAATGCTACTTTGTTCAACTGTGATAATTTTTTTTACATTAGATCCTTTGGGGTTGAATTGGGGTGTTTAATCATTCCACTTACAATTTTATAACCACAGGTCTGTTACTGTACAATAAATAAAAAAAATAGTAAATTACATTTCTAAAAATTAATGCTTATTCTATGACAAGAATATTTAACTATGTTTTGACAGAAGTCTGAAAAAAAAACAATGTTGACAGGTATATAATAGGTTGTGTACATTACAAGTTCAAGATATAGACCAATATTCCTGCATATTCTTAAATGTACATTTGGAAGAAAATGACCCAATTTTAAGGTAAAAAAACCTGCTTTCATAGATAATAAATTACATTAAAATGCTTCAGTTGGAATATAACAGAACTAAATTCAAACTTATTGCAATTTTTAAAGAACCACAAAAGCTTATCAAAATATAATAACAAATAATTTATGGAAGCAAGTTACAATTAAAAAGAAAAAAAAAGGATGCTTGAATCCTATTAATTAATCAAAAATAAAAAAAATATTAATTCAAAATCATATTTTCCATTGGGGTTTAACCTTGCACAAACAGCCAGGGTCATTTTGGTGACTTCAAGCTTTAGTTATGGATGAAGACCCATGGCATACACCTGAGTAGATCAATTGGCCTTCTGTAAGTTAGCTGTACAGCTTCCTAACATGTAAAATTTGGTCCAATGTGGGATTCAAACTCATATTTACTAGATTACTAGTCAGAGACCATAACCACACAGCCACAGAGGCCATAAAATTGATGATCACATTCACAATCTCTACTATGTAATGTATAATATGACCAAACAAAATGAAAAGAAATGTTATTCCTATTCTATTTGTGGAGTAATTAAGAACATCAAACAAATTAATTAAGTTTATTATGCAACATCCCAGACCATGAAGCACATTGTCTGGCAATAAAAAAACAAACAGCAATATAAGTTAAATATCAGTCATGCAATGTAAATGTATAGTAAACACAAGTCATTGATACATGAAATGAATACAAACAAATACACAATCAAGACGTACATTGAACTAAAGGAAAACTTCACACAAGTTATTCACAAACTACACACACAGATTGAAAACATCCCATACTTTCAACAGTACAACTACATTAAAATGACAACAATTCATTCCATAAATAATTGAGACACAATTGGAACATCTCCAATATTGCAAAGGTTGAAACCCTCTTGCCATCAAGAGAACAGACCGCTTAGACAGCTTCTCAGTACTGTAGGTACATAACGGAGCTTATATGAGAACAACTGGAATCCTAAAGGTCAAGTGTGTGAAGGTCACCATATGACCTTTAAGCCTTTAAGCAAGTAGACACACTCAAACATAAACAGAGAAATACTGCAAACATGTTCTAGTCATTCATAATCAAAGACAACTGTTAGGCTAATTGTGAAATTAATAGTGATCACTGTGTCAGTTCCACGCACAAGATCACATTCCATCATGGACATTACCTGGACCCAGGGTGACTTTGACAAATGCTCTTCAAAGTAGCATTGCATGAAACAGTTGAGCTAAGAGTAACTGTTTGATTATGTTTGACAAGAGAACTGACACTATATCTAACATTGCATAATGGTTAAGTTACAATTAACCTTAACAATTTTAATATTTTATCACAAGTACTCTTCATAAATTTCACTTTTGAACAATTAACTCTCAACATGATTGGTATTCCGCAAAATTAACTGTTTTAATGGTTTTAATGTAAAGTAATGATAAAAAAATAAATAACTACAATTTACATGAGTAAATTATGATTACATATACAATATTGAATGCGAAAAGATGTGTAATGAAAAGTCTCATATTACAATAATAATCTCATTCAATGAATAATAATTGTATTTTACACTGACAAGCTAAATACATATGCAACACTATAATTCTCATAGCAAACAGTAAAATACGAAGTACTAAAAAGGAGTTTAACATAATACATTTTAATATCAGATTAAGCATACTTTAATTTTGCAATGCTTTAAAGCAACTTCATGTGCTTGATAAAAAAATAACATAAAACATTTTTTAAGAAGCTAACACTAAACTGCCTTATATTAATAAGTTAATGACTCAATACACTGCATAGTCGAGTTACATTTTAATAAAAAATCACTATCAAAGCCTCTCTATCATTAAATCAGCCATTTGTATGATCAATACAGGATGTTTCATACTACAAAATGCATCAGAGAAATTAAAAACAAAAAACTGTCAATATTATTAATTGCAAATATTTGACTTTTTAGAAATGTTCAATTGGAAACAGTTATTTTTATAAATTAGTAAACTTATCAGAACGGTAAATATCCAAATATAATAAAATTTTTTAAAGATGCTAATTTTGTGCAAAAAGTGTTGTTATGACAACATGAAACTCTGAACTAATTTTAATGATACATCCTGTTAAATCAAAAATGCAGCATGTCTGATTAATATTGTATATTCATGTTATAACATTATTATGCAGCAATTATTTAAGAGTAAAAATAGATGCAAGGCATCCAGCAGATCCCTAAAAATCTGGGGCTATCCCTAAAAATCTGGGGCCAGCAATCCAAACATAGAAAAAAATGGCAAGAAGCAATGGCAGTACAGATATTTTCATTTTCGTAAACATTTCTCAATCATGGTGTCTAATTAGATTTATATTAACTTATGATGAAGACTTTTATTTAAAACTAGAGTCAGGATTTTTATTATATTAACTTATTAATATTAATAAGACACAAATTGAAAACTGCAGTAAGGAGTTGAATACCTATTAACCAGGTAGTCAGGATTATTTTAAAGCTAACAAAATATTACTCGCTGATTTGTTAAGCTAAATTTCTAACACTCAGGCAAACTTTGGGGGGAAATTACCGTAGCTGAATGCATGGGTAAATCTTTTTCTGATTAAGAATGAACACAAAGAGGAAGTGATGAAAGTTTTGGGTCATGTAAAGACTACACATGAAGAAAAGTAAGAAAGTTTTAATTCAGTTTAGACTGGAGACAAAGATGATAGAAGAAAATTTTTGTACATAACCTATAGACAAAGTCCAGTGACGACAGCAGATGCAAGAGAGAAATAACGTTTGGTCCAATGAGGACAGCACAAGCAAGAGAGAAATATTTTTTGGTCAGGTGAAGACAGCAGACACAAAAGAGAAATAATTTTTGGTCCGATGAAGATAGCCGATGCAAGAGAGAAATAATGTTTGGTCCGATGAGGACAGCAGACGCAAGATAGAAATAATGTTTGGTCCGATGAGGACAGCACATGCAAGAGAGAAATATTTTTTGGTCAGGTGAAGACAGCAGATGCAAAAGAGAAATAATGTTTGGTCCCGTGAAGACAGCAGATGCAAAAGAGAAATAATGTTTGGTCCTGTGAAGACAGCAGATGCAAGACAGAAATAATGTTTGGTCCCGTGAAGACAGCAGACGCAAGACAAACAATTTTTGGTCCTGGGGAAGTTGTGGACAAAAAACAGTAGCAATTTCTTAGACCAGTTATGACTTGAGACATGGGTATAGGATACTGAAGTAATTGTTCAGTCTTTCTCTTCTGGCAGTGAAGCATTTCCTGAAACAATCACTATGGAAAAAAGAACGTCGGTGTATTGAGAAGAGGCTAAATTTATATTTTTGTCCTCTTACAAATGTACAATAATTTTGTACAAAGAAAATTCAATCAATAAAACTGTATGAGGAAAAAAAATCTTCCAATAAATGAACTGTGACACAAATATTTATAGTAAAATAATAAGGTATAAGCATTAGTTTCTGTAAAGAACAGTTAATCAGTAGAAACAAAAATACACAGCAGACTAGTCAATGTATAAATGCACTTTGTATCCAAAGATACCTAAACTCTCCAACAAATGAATAAAATTTTTTTAAAAAACTATTCACAAACATAGCATGCAAACACTGAGATAAAAAATGCTATTAAAACAGTCTGATTAACACCTCACAAAAATCATGTAATTAAGACAAAATAACATTCCCTGAACATCTTTCGCCAAAAATCAGGGCAGCATTCATGGTAATGGACAAGAAAGGACATAAAGAAACAAAAAGAAACAAACTAATTGGTGAGGCCATCAAATAAAGGCAGTAACAAAAATTTCATTGTCACATATTGTTTCAAGGTATGGAAATGTTAATTCACATAGAAGTGATTTGGTAGAATGGTACCCAAAGGGAGGTAACCATCAGTCCAAACCAATCACGAGGTAAAACGTTTAATTTGTCTAAGGTTTGGATCTGCCAAATACTTGCTATGAAAAGATACGGATAAGAAAAAAACAATGACGCAAGCCCACTTACCAATGTTGCTATGTTATCCTTCTATGTAGCGGAATTGAAGTGAATATTAAGTAATTGTATCAAATATGAACAAAACTAGTTTTGCGTCCAAATGAGTTTATACCTCTCCTTTATGTGACAGGCTGTTATCATTTATACATGTATCAACTTGCATTTGAGAGGTTATTCGTCCACAACTTAAAAGTGCTTGTTTTCATTCAATGAAACTAGATGTAGTCACAAACTGGACTGAACTCATGAGAGTACATTTATAACTTGGGAAATATATATATGTATGATTTGTACAAATAGTAGGAAATTTGATGCTACAAAATGTTCTCATACAGACTAAATCATTTGACCTTTCACTTACAGAGAAACATAATTATGAACAGCATTGTTGTGCTGAATGATTAAAAGAACAAGATTGTGATGTGTCATAGATACCAATCATCACTATATGTTACGTCTAATTCATTGACACAAGGCTCACCAACATAAGGTTTACAGTACAGTTGACCACAGATTGACACATATAAACACAAAGTACTGTTTCTGTGCGGTACATCAATACCAAGATCTAAGAGAGTGAACACATTCGTAAAATCTAAATTTTTCAAAACCCATACAATAATGCTGTACACCATTTTGTGCAGTCTATCAATAATTCTCGCTACTGAAAGGAGACAACTAGGTGTCTCTAAAACAACAGCAATGAAAAACATTCTCTTCCTCATCAAAGGGCAAATGTGCAAAGACAAGTAGATGGCACCAAAATTAACTTTTACTTTAAAAGCATATTTTTTTCTCTAGAAAACACACTGACTTATGAATATTCAACATTCATGAATATTGACATATGCAACAGCTTATAACATTGACTACAATTATAAATTATGAAGAAATGCATAAATTAATATTTACCATTTTTTATGCTAAATGTATTTTGCAACATTCATATACTTGTACACAGGCTTCAAAATACCAGTAGTCAAAATAATTAATAATTTTGCTCCAAGCATTCAGTACATATAATAGTATACTGATACATGTGGAAACATTTCTGATTATATAGGGATGTTACTATGGTAATCGATTTATCTTATACATCATGCTACGGAAGAAACTATATCCAAGTGACTATACTAACCTGAGGATCAAACTTCTTGAACTGATCCAACCCAAGGCCTGAAAGTAAAAAAAAAAAAAAAAATATTGAAAATGCTAAAATAAAAAAATACATATATTTAACACTACCAACAAACCCAAATCAAATCACTGGTCAGAATTAATGAATTAAGTATTTTACTCATTTTACAAAGATTTCTGATACAGTAAAAATACCGACATTTTTTTCCAGTTACACATTAAGAGGGAAATTAATCCTATTGAGGTAAAAGCAATTGAAGCAAAGAATTTCAATGAATAACTGATATCTTAATTTATCTTAATATGGGGATAAAGCCTTCAACTTTGAACAGAAGTACTTCAAAATAGAATATTGACAAGGTAATTATAGATGACATAACAAATAAATCAGTCAATTGAAAATCTATGGTGTTATGTCATACATATACAGCTGAATTTCACCTTTTTTATGAAAACACAATGTCAGTGAATAAACAAATTTTATTTCTTTAAACTAGAGCTCAGAAGAGTGGTGCCAACACTTGTCTGCTTTAAATATCAGCAACAGGGGCCACACTTTCGAGATTTCGAGTTTGGACATGATAAGGTATAATTATTATCAAAATTTCAAGTTAAAAAGGGCATAACTCCAAACTTATATCTTCATGAATAATGCTCCTTGTCTTGCAACTGTGCCTTGTCATGATAATCAAGTGTTCTAAGTATTCTAAATTAAAGTTTTTGTGCTACAACAATGACAATGATTACCCAAAAAGGCTTAACTTTATCTTTGAAACAGATGAGCTAATGTGTCTGTTTTGACTGTATTTGAGTAATATATGAGCAGACAGTAGAGCTTACTTCCTGGATCCTGTACCAGTCCTAACCTTGTTCTGCCAATAATCATCATGTAAAGGACAAACGGCCTCAGACGAAACTTTTTTTAATCAAATCATCACACAGAACATGTGCTGCATCCAGACTTTAAACCCACATATCAAATTAGTTGACTTCTTCCAACAAAATAATACAGCACTCATAAAACAGGATTTCTTCTTCAATAAGATAATGCTATGATTTTATTACCCTGGCCAACATGACATACAAGAGAACCCTCCCACACTCTCAATGCATTTTGTTTCTATTCCTGTTACTTATACAAGTGGGTACATTCTAAATTTAAAAAAATAATCTATAAACACTTTGTTGCACTAATTCGTGTGTTAATGGATGGTGGATGTTACAAATGAGTGAAAATACAGTCAAGTTAAAACCCACCTGTGAACATTGGAACACATTCATTGATACAAAAGACCAAATAAACCTCAAAATAAAAATCAACTGTGTTTTTTTTTCTATCCTCTGTTTGACTGCTTAGTTTATAGACTCGACAATATGAATGTAACACCTATTGCTCACCTTCAGGCTGTAACATTCCTGGTGTGATAGAGCGTACAAAATCTTCAGGTGTCATATATATTTCCCATTCCCCACTATTGTTAACTTTGAGTGTGGCAAAGTATCTGAAGATCTTATCCGGAGTTGAGTATGCTCTAATACGATTCTCATACTCTATCATCTTTAAAGACAAATGTACGGAACATTTCATACATATATGAATTATAAGCCACAATATATTTGTATAAAAGAAACCTCACAATATACATTTGCACAATGTATTTCTGTACTGTGTATGTGTTTGTTTATAGATTGTTTGTAATATATGAGTTGATTCATACACAGACGGTAAACTAAATAAATAATGTGCTGCATTATGCCTTACTCAGCATTCAAGCATAATCTGCTGAAGTAAGAGATTGAAGTAAAAAACAATTAATTTTAGAAAAAGGGTGCAGCCAAAACAGTAAAATCTTTGTACCAAATGACACAAAGTTGTGACAACAAATTTGAATTTTGTTATGTAAAGTGTTGCAAAAATGTTTTAAAAGTAAATTTGGCAATACAGATTACATATCAATAATCAGACAGCCATATTCTAATAAACTTACTTAGATATCAAATCACATATTTGTTTTTACAAACACAAAAATGATAACATATGTTTTTAAAAGCCTTTAGAAGGTTTTAGAATGCGTAACCATAGCAAATGCATTTTTGCCAAATCCTAGTCAAAAAATGTTTTCAAGTTAAATCCATTGCTTACTCTTTTATCATGAAATCCAACCCTTTTCTTTTTCTTTTCTGGTTCACCTCCACCTTCTTTTTCAACTTCAGCTTCTTTACCTTGATACACGGAATTTTCCCCCTCAACTTCTGAAGAAGCAGCCTCTCTGTAATTACAAGCTACTTTTAGACATGTCAACCATTTTATAAAGTAACATTCATAGAACAGTTCTCACAATAATCTGCTTCATCAGTGATGATGACACCAAAGATTCAGAAAAAAAACACTGATTTTCTTCCAATTTTGGGAAAGAGTCTGGTCCAATTGGGAAAAAATGAGCGGTGTTATGTCAAAATTGTGAATTGGGAAAAAAAATTTTTATTTTCAACTGGCAAGGGTCTGTTAACCAGACCCAAACAAAGAAGGAAAAAAATCCCTGAAAAATTCTAAAAATCTCATTTTAATAGAATTAACAATTTCAGTCCAACAATGCTGATTTAATAAGTCCTATTCAACCATTAAAAACTGGAAACTACTGGTGTAAAATGATGTCATCATTTAAATCAGCATCCAATTGTATACATTGGTGAAATTTAACAACATGTACTTGGTTAAATTTGAAGTTAACCGAGAGTTAACCAGAAACAAAATAGCTGCCTTTGTAGTACTAAATGCTGGACAACCTTGAAAATTTAGACAAATGGAGGATTCCGACAACTTCTGTGCCAGTATAAGACATTTTTAATTCATTAGATAAATTTAACTAATATTTATACAATTGGGTGTTGCAGGACAGTTTAAAAACATTTCCTTTCTGGAAATAATTTTGAATGTAATAGAATATGAAGTTCGAATGGCAGGTCTGAATGGACTTTTTGCAAAAAATGTACTTGGTAAACTGACACTGATATCATATCAAATATATGCATGTAGGAACAATAATAAGACAACATTAACAAATCACAAAATTAAAATTAAACGGGAAATATCTGTTCAAGTTTAAACAAAAGTCTTCCCATCAGAAATTCATAACAAAAAAATGGGAAAAAAAAGAATTTTGAACAATAAGATCTTGACCCTTTGGGATGAGAGTGAAGATGAAATATTAAGTAATAAATACAAAGAAAGCACAACCACATAAAGGGAAGAAAATACCCCATCCAGTAAAGCTATAGAATATCAGGCATGAGGTGATACAATCTGATCAATGACTCCTGGTCAGTAATTCACAGATCAAACCACAAATCTTACACCAAAGAGAAAATACTTCCACTCATTTTGTGTAGTTATCATCTTATAAGGCTAATAAAACAGAGTATTGTAACATCATATGCAAGTCTGGTTACAAACACTAATGCTTTGTTTCAATAAATAATGAATAATACGATCAAGACAAGGAAACAAAAGAAAACAACAAAATTTCAACAGCGAAAAGTACTGGTACTAACCACTGAATTAATATACACACTGACTATAGGAAGTTAAGAACATAGCAATCGTTTTTGTCATCGGGTTTAGGGACAGTGATTCAGCTATAACTGCCAACAACAGTTATAATGACACATGACACAGCATGAAGCGAGTTTTTTTTAAATTTCATCAAATATTAAATAGCTTTGTATAAAATAAGACGAACAAGTATCACACTTTCTGAATGAAAAATTGTAGCAAGCTAACACTTTATTGTGCTAAGATCACGTTAAAATGATCAGATGTGGCAAGTATTTGTACTTGATCTACAAATTTAAAAAGTGAATATATGAGTATTTATTACCCACTAAACAAAAACAACATATTTGAGCAGATTTGCCTGAACCTGAAAACTTTAATTTAAAATACAAAGAATCTACACAGAAAATCCTCTGCATGGAGAAAAAGTCACACCTTTGGATAGATATATTTTTAAATGGTCATCCACTAATGTTCCTATTATGTGTGCATTAAAAAATTGGGACAACATTTGCGTTAAGATGAAAATATCATGAATTAATAATTATAAGAAACTGACAAAACACATGCTCCTTTTTGTTGAAAATGAGATAGAATTATAATGCAAACCTCTGCCATTATAACACTTACGTTTTCTCGATTGATACGATGAACACCACGGTGAGCAAACCTAAAAAACATAACACCTGGTGTTTATTTGCTGGCCTTCTCTTGTGTCCAAAGTTGGAATAACTTGTATCCTTGTTAACAAGGCTGCGCTTCTGAATAAATAAGTTGGAAGAGTTATCTGGTATTTGTAACTTAACATGACGATAAACACCATTTTCACGATAATTAATTCTAAGTGTATTATTGTTTGTTGAAAAAGAAGTGATCACCAAAGTTCTATTCTGGGCTAAATTTATTCTGGATATCCATCTAGGTACAGCAATAGTAGTTCTCCCAATCCTAGATAAAGCCATGTTTACTCTTCAACTTGCTTATTAGATCAGCTGCTCTGAAAAAATGGAAGTAAAACAACCAGAGTCACAAATTGCATGGACCTGTCTATACAGTCTAATTCATAAGGACTGTAAATTTCAACTCATCCCTAGGAAAACTGTTTTCAAGATTTTTTATAAATTAAAATTGATGGTAGATCCATCAGGTGTTTATGCGTGTCTTGCTGAATCCTTTCATGCATGAATTAAGGGTCATATTCGGTTGTTCCAGTATACTGGCACAATAAGATATTTTCCAGGTCATTTCACCTGGGTCTGTATCAGCAAACAGTCACTAATACAGACCCAAGTGAAATGACATAGACAATCTTCAGTGAAATGTTCACATTTGCATGCACCTTGTAGCAAAAAAAATGGGAGAAAAGCATCAATCTAATAAAAATACAGTAAAACCTCAAATAGTGACCACCTCAATATTATGACCATCTAGTTATAATGACCACATGTTTTCAGACCGGCTACCAATGACATCCTTATAATTCAACTTGAAATGAGACCACCTTAATATCACAGCCAATTTTTTGGTCTGGAAGGTGGTCTCATTAACGAGGTTTTACTGTATTACCAATCCTTGATGTTTTAATCGGAACACAAATGCTTCTAAGTTTGGTTCAAGGTTCTATTCAGACTTATGAAGGGGGCAGTTTTGCATTTTTGGCATTTGAACATATTCTAATGATGCTAAACCTGAAATTAACATTTCTTTTAATGCCTAGGTACAGCGTTTCTGTTATCCTACAGTTCTCCAGTCCAGGTTTAAGTAAATTGTAGATGTAGGTTTTCTGACTCTTCAATTTGGTCACTAGTTGAACACATTGATCATATTCATAATGCACTTTTGTATCAATTACATTTTTTCAGTCACTTGTTACAACAGGTCTCGTAATAAATGGTTACAAAATGGCGAGGTTATAAACTGACCAAGCCTTTAATGGATGTGTCTGAGTCTGACAGTCCAAGATCATCATGATCGAGGAAACAGCAGCCTGAGCAGGTCAATGATTTTTGTCCAAATATTTACATCTTGCAATGCGTGCACACGAAGTTTTCAATAACGACAAACAATAATTTAGAATGAATGCTTTTGCAAACGAATTAAAGCAATACAAACTATTCTGATTGTCTCACCATTATGTTAGCAGCGAACTTTTTCTGTTTACTTCTGTTGACTTAATGGATTTGATAATATCCGAAGTTGTACGAGTATAATATCGAGATCTCTCGCGCGACTACACGGCCGGTGATGGTTAAACTGGTCCCCGTTCCATGTTGCAGTACACCACGGTCAACGGGTACCAGTTTAGTTATGATGAACGCGCCAGCGTACATCTCCAAAATGTTTCACATTTGTTTCCCATCTACAATAATAGAGCTGATTGGAAAATCTTAGAATACTTAATACGCTCGTAAGCAACAAATTTACCAATATAGGGTATTATTATAATATTATTGTATAATATTATACACATCCCAAAACAAAGACTGCTTTGTACATGTTGTAAGTTAAAGTTGAGACCATTATACACAGAGATAGGCTGCCCAACGGAGCACCATATTTTGACCATTCATTGAATTACCGTTTTATTTCGCTCTCGTTTTCAATCTCTGTTTATATTGGTCTCAGGTTAACCACACTGTTTATTGTTTCCATTTAGACAAATCATGCAAAGACTAAGCTGGTTCCCGATGACTATTCCCGTTAATGTACTAGGGTCACAATCTCTATCCAGAGTTGTCGTTCGTTATCTCTCCCATACATGTAAGTGATGGATAACGAACGACAACTCTGGATAGAGATTGCTAGGGTCGTGGTAAGGTGCTCTGGCACCCGGCTCCGCAGCGGGCAGCCGAGGGAAAGGAGTGTCGGAGGTAGTCTGTCCTGCAGAATGGCATTATGTTCTTGAGGGCGTCTTAATTAGACTGTTTCACAGAACAAAGACATATATGTGTAGTATATACCTCATGATGCCAGGAAAAGACAAATGGATATTATTACATAAATACATAGACACATTTTAAAATGCGCAAAATATTGTACGTCATTGTCAACATTGTGAAGATAGCTTCATATTGATTTAATTATTTCATTATTGATGAATGTATAACGTGTAGTAATTATTTTAATAAGTAGTGAAAATATTGTTATGTTTATTTTCATCCATTCCAACACTACAGTCACTATTTAAAAATTATCTGTTTAATTACAATTAATAACACAAAAGATAATTTTCAACCGATAAATTTAGTGCATTTACTTTGAACTAGGCGCGGGACTTCCGGTCTCTTTGAACATCTACTCGTACTTTGTATTATAAACTTAAACTAAGTAAACAGCGGGGACCGGATTAACACCTACAGACTTGCCAACGACTGTATCATCGATGATTGGATTAACTATTCAAATTGCCCTAAATTAAAATTGATAGGATGTCCTACACACGGGGTAACATCTTTGACACTTCTGCGTATATGAATCAGACATCCAAACGATATCCACACAGCAACATGTGATGGACATTCGTTCGCTAAATCCTGAGACCATTTATACACATATACACGTGTGTATAATGGTCTCAGCTCAGTCTATATATGCTGCAGTTCCAAAAAATGCATTAAAATTATTTAAAACAAAAATCACCCTAGAATGGATACATTACAGTAACTTATCAATTTAACCTCTTAGATCAATATTATGCATGTGATACTAGGTTATGTATCGATTGACAATAAAATAATTAAAACAAGAAAACGGTATTTTTTGCGCGTTTGAAAAGATCGGTAAAATTGTGGAAATTACCTATTTATGTAAATACACAATGTATATATAAATCTGGACCGACAGTAATACTTTTATTACTACCAGGGCGGCAAGGAGATAAAATTATGATAAGTCGTGAAAGCTGACAAAAAGACAGGCACGGTTAAATGTGTTAATTAACAACACGACCACAAAACTATTCCGATTGTATATTGTTACCACCGTCAATTGATATTATATTTATTTATATAATTAATATTTTGTCTATCTTGATTAAACCTTTGAAATATTATTGTACCGCTCATTATCAACATAATACTCTATACAAATAGATCTGCGTAAATTTATTATTCAAAAATGACATCGCGTCGATCGTATATATATACATGTATCGAGTAATTTAGTTTCCAAGACCATTCAAAGCCGTGAATTTTGACAGATAATAACATTTTCCCAACAAATATCGTCATAACCAGTTCTATCTACATACAATTATTTGAGTATCGACAATATATGTTGGAGGTTACGAACTGACAAGAGATTTTAAACGGGTTACGAATTGACCAGAAAATGGTTACGAATCGACAAGAAAACGGGTTGCGAATTGGTTTGGTTACGAACTGACCGTAACCCCATTTCATTTGACAATGGAAAGAAATTATTATAACGCTTTTCAGGTGTAAAGTCTCTGTTTAATGGTAATATAACCGGTAACTGTACATACATTGAGCATCGCCATTGCAATAACATCAGGATTTATGTACAGTAGCCTTCTCACACTTAGAGTGCCGAAGGCTAGTCTTACGAGGCGCCTAGGGACGAAACTGTATAATTTATACTGATATCCGTGCTATTGGTTTAGTTTCAATGCATGAAATTCATTGAGAGGAACCAGTATTTGATCGACCAATCAGAAATTAGTATTGATGTAAAAAGCGCCATATCTAGGTGGCGGGAAAGGTTTATGCCGCGGATGTCAGCCTAACGAAGAAGGAGCTCGGAGGGAAAGATCTACAAACATCTAATTCCAGAGAAGGATTTAATCGTAAAAAGTCGGTGAATTTGGACTTTAAGATTCAATTTTTCTTTTGATCGTGTTATTTATTAATTTCACAATGTTTGAAGCAAGATTAGTACAGGGTTCTTTGTGGAAGAAAATTATTGACGCTATCAAAGATTTGCTGAACGAAGCAAAATGGGATTGCAACGCCAGTGGAATCACTTTACAAGCCATGGACAGCTCCCATGTCAGTTTAGTTTCCTTATGTATGAGGTGTGATGGATTCGATACGTTCAGATGTGATAGAAACCTGTCTATGGGAGTGAATTTGGGAAGGTAAGATAAAAGGAATTCTCCCGCCATATTTTTTGTAAACAAAGACCTAGTTTCGGTTTGATGCGAAATTTATAAATTGTCTGTTTGTATGCGTTCGGAAAAGTTTTTATTAGAAATTTGCTTTTACGCGTGTATTTGCGACTAAAACATGTTTGTCTCGCTCATTTGTCGTTAAGTCTATGCCTGTATCTCCCGCCAATAATTTTAATGCTGATGTAGGCAACTACAAAATCCAAATTCATCTGAATTCATCGTTGAATGTATCCATTTTTAGCATGGCGAAGATCATCAGGTGTGCAGGTAACGATGATGTTATAACTTTGAAGACTGGAGATGATGCAGACACAGTCACTTTTGTTTTTGAATCTCCAAGTAAGTAAAACAGTAATATTGTTAAACTTTAATTGTTATTATTTGACCAGAACTTGATCAGTTTAGTTTATAGTATGAATCCAGGCGTTTTACTTTTCTATCAGGTGTGTCTGATGTTGAAAGTTTGTGGTAAGACAAATGGTTGCGGTTTACCAGATATTACCTAAACAGGATTCTCGGAAACGCTTAATCCTGCGTATTTTTTATGCACGGTTTTCTCAGAAGGACGCATAAAATATTAAGGAATGCGTTTTAAATACTGGACATTTTCAAAAACAAATTTTTCAGTGAATAGTTTCATTGGATAATTATCATCTGCGGTAACATGTACATCCTTAAAAATAAAGGCTTTTGATTGTATTATACTATGAATTAATTGCCTAATTACCCTGCAGTAAATTGTGTTGGAAAACATTGTTTTTACAATGAAACAATTGCACTTGCAGATAACGATAAGGTGTCAGATTATGAAATCAGGTTACTGGACATTGACGCAGAACATCTTGGAATTCCGGTAAGTATTAACTTAACATGTGTTCTCCAGTGGTGAACATCATTGAAGGTAGCATTGCACACTGTGTTAAATAAATAGGTCCGTTTATTGGCGTCTTCCCCTCAGGAAAAATCTTTTAAGTCATACAATTTTTCCTGAAAAGTATACTTCATGTTTTTCTTCCCCTTTTTGCCAAAATACCATTATATCTTTCCCCAAATTTGAGAAAAATGCTCTTTCTGCTGCCTATGAAAAAAAAAACTTGTGTATCTAAAAACTAACAACAATTTTGTTGTGGTGTTAAGACATCAGTTTCCTTCAAGTTATTGTCTATCTTTTCAGGAAACTGAGTACAGCTGCGTTGTCAAATTACCCTCAGCAGAATTTCAGAGAATCTGCAGGGATCTGAGTCAGATTGGAGAATCAGTTGTTATCTGTTGTACAAAAGAGGGTGTGAAGTTTTCTGCAAGTGGCGATTTAGGAACTGGTATGTATTATGTTAATTACTTCATGTCAGAGTTAAACTATCAAAAATCTCCATGGTCACTACAATACCTGAAGCTTAGGGGTGGCCATCATCAGATAATTTTTGCTGTTTGGTGTCATTGTCTTGTATAGTTCATTTAATCATAGACTAACATTGGCAGATTCAAGAGCTTTCCTCATTTGTCAGTAAAATCTACTTAGATATATTCAAGTAGTTATGTATTCTTCTTGACAAATTTTGTCATTTATTTCTTTCACATTTTGCAGGAAACATAAAGTTGGCTCAGAATGCATGTGCTGATAAGGAAGACGAGGCTGTAATTATTGAAATGAATGAAGCTGTTACTTTGACTTTTGCTCTTCGATACTTGAATTATTTCACCAAGGCTTCCCCAATTTCCTCACAGGTCACACTATCAATGTCCGCTGAAGTGCCATTAGGTTTGTTTTCACACATTTTGCCTTTGCTTAAATTTCTGATGTAATTAGACTGTTAATTGTCATTAACTAATTGTCTTTTTGAGAAATGGGTCGCTATAAATAAGTCAATGATTGTTGCAGGAGGTATGACACGGACAACTTGCTGCTTAAGCTGTGAAATTCATTTACTATGCCTGTGTTAGCACGACCCATGATGTTATTGACTTTTGTTGTGACTTGTAAACCTTAAATGAAAGATAGCCATTTTTACCCTATGAATATGTTTAGTTGCAATATTGTGTAATGCATATGATGATTTATTTTTTTGTCATTTCAGTTGTGGAATACAAAGTTGCAGATATGGGTTATCTACGTTATTACCTTGCTCCTAAAATGGAAGATGCTGACGATTGATCTAGCTATGTGATGCCATAGTCTGTGATTATAATTTGCTTGGATTTATTCATCCTCAGAGTTACACTTATAGTTTAATTCAATGTGTAAACTGTTACACCTAACCGTTATGATTGTAAAACTAGTGACAAAGTATACAAATACAGGATCTGTCTTATGTAAATATATACATTTTGTTAAGTGCTACGTCTTGTGAGATATTGTTTTTGGCATTTTCATTATTTCTGGTAGTGCCCAATTTCTTTTGATCATGCAAAAATTATTGTATAATAAATACAAAAAATGTTGACAAGTTATTGTTTTTACTCAAAAGAATCCTACTTGTATGCTATTTTTTGTTCTGTTAGCTTCATTTTAATTATTGTAATTAGTTGATTGGTGAGACGGATCAACGAGGAAGTGATAACAGAATGGAGACTGATGGAAGATGTATGTCAGTTTGATAGCCATTTAAGTGACTGTTGATGTGTGTACATTATAATCATATCACAGCCTGCTTAAATGAGCTAGCTTCTGACTTTTTGCTTCACTGCTGTAGATGGATATCAAATCATGCTGTTTCAAGAGATTAAACTGTTATCTTGAACTGCTAAAAAAACAGCTTGCTTCTGTGTAAAATACTGATCACCTGATGGTGTATATTTTTCACTGATGTTAAGTAGAGCAGCAGCATCAAGATGAATGTTGTGGTTATGTCATTCAAGCAGCTGATGACACACTGTACTCTGATGTATCACAGCTGGCTTGAGTGAGCAGAATGCAACTTGATTCAACTTCATTGCTCATGAGTATATTTGATAAGCTTACCAGGGCATGTCTGTATTATAGCAGTGATCTATCTTCTAATGTACTTCTAAGAAGTGTTGACATGTGTCTGTAGTTAATTAAATATTTTATTTGATAATGGAGGTACATCATAAAAAGGCTTTCAGTAAAAAAATTGTTTGCTTTCGACATTGGTTGCCATGGTCGAAACTGGTCCATTATGTATGAAGAGGATGATTCGTCTGTTTTTTTTTATATATTTTTTTTTCACTGGTTTTAAGTTTTTCAACAATTTTGCAGCTACATAACTAGGCTGGTTCATCTTACCAGTTTTCCTTGACTGTATACTAACCCGTACTTACTAGCCCTTCCACAAGGAGCCAGCCACATCTCCACATCTGGAGGAAAATCAACATTTTTGTCAAGTTTTCATGGAAGAGTAAACCCTGGATCCATCGGGATTTGAACCCAGATTGCCAGGTTTTAAGTCTTGCACACTTGAACAAGGTCAAGGCTTCTTCATAGTGTAATACTGGTGCACTTAAATCCAGTGACATGCGACTTAAATATGTTGGTGAATTATGATGAATAGATTAATGTATTGTGACTTGTGTAGCTCTTTTATTATAATATACCAGGGACATCTTGACAAAGCAGTTTTTAAAATTTAAAAAAAAGGTATACATTTCGGGCATTTATTTTATTCGGACAATTAAGATCCCCACTGTAATCAATAATTTACAAATTTAAGACCTGCCTAGTTTGGATAAACCGAGGACCACTTGCAATATTAAGTCTTTGTGTTGTATTTATTAGTATGGCCATGAACTTTATTTTATTCGGACAACTAAAGATCCCCACTGTAATTAATGATTTACAAATTTAAGACCTGCCTAGTTTGGATAAACCGAGGACCACTTGCAATATTAAGTCTTTGTGTTGTATTTATTAGTATGGCCATGAACTTTATTTTATTCGGACAACTAAAGATCCCCACTGTAATTAATGATTTACAAATTTAAGACCTGCCTAGTTTGGATAAACCGAGGACCACTTGCAATATTAAGTCTTGTGTTGTATTTATTAGTATGGCCATGAACTGTTATGTAACCATGGTCAAAGATTATATAGCTTAAGCCTAGACTATAATCACATTTTCTGTTTACGTTTTCAAGTTAGTTGTAAAAATACAATGGATTTAATAATGCGTGATTCATCGGCATATTTGATCTAAATATAGATTAAAATACTAACATGATATTTCTGACTAGAAGCTTGCAATAATGACAACTAACTAGGAGTTTGTTCTTAATGTTTATAACCTCATTTCCAGGCACATTTATCTCTTGTCATGTATACTGAAGAAGATTCAATATCACTAGAATGCAGTGTCACACAATGAAAATTGTTCTCATTTACATGATCAAGTCATTGGCTTTGTTCAAATGCTAATGTTGTCCTAGTTAATGGTCCCAGCTCTGTTGTTTGTTCCTCGTCTGTAATATATTCTCTGCTAATGGGCCAAATAATTAGTTCAACAGGTTAAATGGATCCATGGCTCCCTCTTGTGAGTTGAACTCTGTGAAGTCGAAGTTGTTTGTGAAGATACAGTTCAGGATATGTCTAAAGCCTTAAGTTCTCAACAGCTGATAATTCATGGGGAGAAGTTGACAAGGTTGAGCATTGCCCATCAAAAATATATTTGTTTTAAATTCAGTGAAGTAAAACCCATTTAAAGTAATCAAGAGAAATTAAGACCCTGTCTTTAAAGCATTGTTTCAGTTGTGGGGCATGACAGCACTAATGTGTCTTTAACAAAGGTACCTCACAAATGTCTGATATCAAGTAACAATAGACAATGCTAACTGTTCTGTACTTACCAAGAGATAACGTCCTCAACTTCATACAAATAGTTAAATACATTATAACTTTTATATGCCACTGGATTTTCATTCCAGATGGCTATCTGCAGCATTCATAAAATAAGTGGTGATCTCATCCAGAACTTTATATCATAGCTGGCAACTCTTAACCCTTTGCCACACAGGTATATATTGGACTCTTCAAAATTCAAAACTGATGTACAAAACATCAATTTATCTAAAAAATTTGGGTTATTTCTCTGTTTAACAGAGTGGAAAACATAGTGGCAAATGAAGCCATTGCTCATTACAAGCAATTGCCACAATGTTTTCAAAAGTCGTCTGCTTCAGATGCGGGGTAAATATGGCATTATGAGGCAAAGGGCTAAAAATAAAATGTTTGCTAATTTAATCCTAAGAAGTTCTGCACAAATAATAACTAACAAAAACTTTAGTTTTTATAACCTTTAATGTCACCACAATATTTTGTTACAAATTGCATTTGATATACAAAGATGGTGAACTAAAGAACACATTATCAACCAAATGATATTACAGATGAATCTATCATAATAATGCCAAGAATAGTAATATATACAAGGGAGATCTTTGTCTCATTTTATGATTATTATGCAAAGATATAAGTAAATCATTCCATATCTTGTTTTGATGTATTCTGTGAATAATCAAGCACTGCTTGAATTAACATACATCTAAAGTCTAATCACATTAACTGTAGATGAAGCAATTTCACATAATTTACAAATTATAAATCAATATACAAGTGTGATAGTACCCTAATATTTAATGAAGGCAATTTATACAAGAAAGTGTTTTTTAACATGCTCTCCTGTAAAATAACAAATCAACACAGTAAGCTGACAGCACTGACTGCAAGAAGAATGGCTAAGTAAGCACTGTCTCACAATATTTCCTATGTACACTAGATTTTCGCCTATCTGATCTAGAAAAAAATAAATAAGCATAATAACAACTAACAGAATACACTGACTCATCAAATACTGTGTAAGGCACTAACATTTTTACTTTGAACCATAGAATGGAATGCTAATTCATTTCCTTGTAATCTAAACCAATAAATCCCTGGACAGAGGTTGCATCAAATCCCTGTTGATATTACATGAAACAAGAGACTTAATAATTACAATGAAACATTACTGAATCAATTATAATTGCTCTTGTAATCTGTAAACATTACACAGAAAATATATTTTATCGCTAAACATAGAAAATAAATTGTGTACTTCACATGGAAACAATACAATTGGTCTAATATCTATATTAGTATAAATCATTCCCACATGGCACATCCATTTATCACAAAACAATTAATTTTTAGTCTAACAAAAAACCCTATAGATTCAGTTCTTAAAGATAAAAGGCAAGTTTCAAAGATTTTCAAGTAAGTGTTAAATATCTTTACTATGTTATTATTCCAATGCCTTGTCAATCAAAAGTATACAAAAAGAGTTAATTAATAGATGCATGATCATATGTAAAGAAATGTAAATTCAAAAACAAATTTCTAAACAAAATGAGTTTACACATTTGATCCTTTTAAATCACTTTGAAAACTGAACACAAGTGAATTAATGTGTGGATTTTATTCTCTTCTCTTTCTCCAGTTTGTGTTTCTTCTTTTTCTTCTCTTTTTTCTTCTTTTGTTTTTTGTCTTTTTTATGTTTATTTTTCTTATGCTTATGTTTTCTCTTAACATATTCGTCATCAGAAGAACTATCACTACTACTGTCGTCTGATATATTGTCTTCAGAAACACTTTCATCCTCATAATCTGGTTCAAACTTGGAATCATCTATAACTGATTCTTTCCTCGAAAAAACCTTTCCAGAATCTCTGTTTTTGCTTGAATCACTTTTACTACTTCTAGTACTGGATCTATCATAGTCTCTACTACTTCTTCTCTCAGTACTATCTTTCCTCTTCCTTTCAACATTTCTATCCATGTCTCTATCTCTTTCATATTCTCTGGAATGTCCACTCTCCCGCCTTTTTTCACTTAACTTAGCTCTGAGATCTAACCCAGAATTTCCCTTCCTTTTATCACCTCCAGTTGCAACTCTCCTTTTTTCATCGCCAGTGACAGTGATTTTCACATTGTGTTGTTTTGATGAAACTCTCCTTTCATCTTTATTTTTATCTGGCTCCATGAAAACACGACGTTGTGGTTGGTCAGCTATGGGTGACTTTTCTCTCTTCTTTGAAGAAGTATCTGGCTCCTTCACTTCTGGTTTATTATCTTTCTTGTTCGATGGAATAACAGAAACTGATGAGCTTACTGTTGTTGGTTTCATTACCTTCTGAGCAAGAGCATGCTCAGCCTTTTCTATAATAGACCTATGGAAATAAAAGATGACAGTTTAAATGATGTAGTTACATAAGTATTTTTGAAGCCAGCAAAATCCTTTATTTGTAATACATTCATCTCTCAAACATAAAAAAGATATCATACTGTTCTTGCTTACAAAGAACCAAATATTTATGAAAAAATAACCTGGTTATTTCTGTGCAAGTGTATCTTAATGATTAACTGAAAACAATAATCTTAATGATTAACTGAAAACAATAAAGGATGATTGAATGAATTAGTGCACAAAAATAAGCCAATGTTGTACCATTAAATGAAAGGCACTGTTGTGATGATAAAAAAACTTACCTAGGCAAGAAGGACTTCTTAGGCTTTTCCTTTACCTTGGAAGGTTCGGGACTGAGATCATAGGGGTCATCTTCCTTCTCCCACTTTGATAATTCAGGTGGATCTAACATTAACTCATCCTCTAATGGTGGTATATCCTCTAAACCTGTATAAAAATAAAGTCATATACATCCATGAGGAATGTACTTAAATTAAGATGTACAGCAAATAAATTGTCAAATAAATAATAATGAAACACTTCATGAGCTTTTAGTTTCAAGAAAAATGAAGGACTTTCTAAAAACATGAAGCAAAACTGAGGTATTCATTAAATAAACTCATGGTTAAACTTAAGTGAACAACCCTGTGCATTTTAGCAAGCTTTTTTCCAAATGCTTGTAAGTTCATGATCCACTTGTACCACAAAATCACTTACCCTCAGATCCAGCAGGGGACTTTCCGGCAGAAATATCCATTTTTTCTTCCTTTACTTCACTGACACCCCCTTGCTCTAATTTAGCTTTCTTTTTATCACTGACATCACTTAAATCAGGTGGTTCCGGCTTGGCTCTCTTAATAGACCTTCGTTTTTCTTGTTTAACATCATCTTTCTTCCTCTCCGCATCATCATCCAGAGCAGAGGATTCAGCATTCATTTCTTTATCTTCATTGTTACCTTGAACTTTAGTCTTAGCAGATAGGGATTTCACAGACTCCTGGTCACTTTCTTCAGAGTGAGTAACTTTTGATTCTTTTTCATGGTTCATTTTCTTTGTTTTCACTTGAGATTCATGATCAGATGACTCAGATAGAGCAGAAGTGGGATCCTCCTTTATAGGTTTTCTTTTTTCTACCTCACTATCACTTCTGTCACTAACTGTTTCATTCTGAGAGTCATTGTGTTTCCTACTTGACCTCTCAGGTTCTTCATTATCAGAACTTTCAACATCAGCTGACCTCTTAGTCTTTTTATCTTTCAATTTCTTATTTTTGCTTTTTTCTTTGTCTTTCTTCTTTTTCTTCCTTTTCTCTACGCCTTCACCCTTATCCTTTTTCTTTCTTGCTTTTTTATCTTTTTTCTTATCTTTATCATCATAATCTTTTTGTCTTTTCTCAGGACTAGTTGAATCTCGATCACTTTGGGACATATCTCTTCTCTCTGGTGAATAGTTTCTTTTTCTGTCAGGACTGTAATGTCGTTTTTTATCTGGACTGTGATCTTCCCTATCACTTCTGTCATCTCTTCTTCTATCTGGACTTCTCTTGTCACGATATTCTCTGTCAACTTTATCACCACCATCTCTCCTTCCAGGACTCCTTGATCTGAAAGGCAGCAAAAAAGCATGCAGTGCTGAAGTCACAGAAGCAAATAATCTATAAAAATGGAATAAGAATTGAGATCTACGAATCCACAACTGCCGATTTATAGTTAGTCTTAACCAAATAACATGGAACTGCCAATAGAAGGTAATGTAATTGTCATGAATGAAGCATTTTTCAACATTTCATGATTAAATTTAACCCTTATCCTGCTGATAAGCTTGGACTTATCAGTATCACAGCTGCTGTAAATGTTTAGGACATTCCAGTGATAAAATCAATTACCAATACCATAATTGACTACTTATTTTTACTGCCATTAATGAACAACCCACCTAATCTCGATAACACTTAGGATTTTCTAGTAAGGAATTAAGCTACAAAATGATATAGCTTCATAAATATTCATACACATGATAAATATTTGATGAGAAAAAACAGCGTATAAATCAGATATAATACAATGAACTGTAAGCAATTAAAACGCTTAAGTGACTTTTAAATTGTTAAATATATTTACCCAATAACTTAAGCAACATATCAAGATAAAATAACTTTAAAAAACTTAAAAAAACTATTTATAAACACCACAATATACATTATGAACACTATAAATGGGATCCAATAGCTACTATCTAAATTGAGACTCATAACCAGCATACAAAAATTATTATCAGTCGTACATGTATAACAGGATAAGTGTTAATTCAACAAGATCTGGCATCACTGAAAAATCCATGATAGAACATCCAACACTACCTTGTTAATTATCACTGGTGCCATGCCTATTATATCTGTAGTCATCAAAGGGCACAAGTAAAAAACATGAACATCAACATGTTATACTATAGCTACAATGTTGTTAAATTACTAATCCCTTACCTTCTTCTCCTTGGGGATGGCGATCTTCTTCGACTAGGTGAGCTATTCCTTTCCTGTGAGGACAGAGGTGTCGTTCCAGGTGGGGCTGGAGGTGGACCTTGAGGAGGAGTTTGTCCTGATGGTCCATTACCTGAACCAGTAGATGGGGGGAACCCATAGGATCTACTGTAGAAATCATACATCTGTTTATATTGTTCAAACTTGACAATATCTTCATCTCTCACCAACCTGTTTATAGAGACATTAACACTTATAGACACTACATGCACAGTAATATTCCTATAATAAAATGGTTTAATTGCAAATTAAATAACATCCATGAGAGCCTTTTATAATAGTTAGTAGACAAGAAAATTTAAAATTTAGAAAATGTAGGAAATATGGTCAAAGTTTAAAAAAAATCATATCATTTGCATAACTAAGATCAATTAGACTTCAGGTTTAAGACCTGTTTTTTCCAAAATTTGGTTATAACTTACATACCAACAGGTTTCCTGGATTCTGTACCAGTACTAACCTTGTCCTCCACAAATAACCACCTACTTCTCCACAAGAATGATCAGTAATAGAAAATGAATGGCTTAACACAAAATATCTTCAACAAAATCGAACTTCAAACATGAGGTTCATAGAACTACTGCAGGCCCAAATCTCAAATGGGCAGGTTGACTTCAGGAATATAAACATGTGAAATTTTCATAAATATCAGATACGGATAGGTGTACAGAGCATACAATGTTTTTCTGTCATATTACCATTTGCAATTTTTTATGCATGTGCTATAGCTCATGATGCAAGTAGCTAAAAGCTTGGATTTTTTTCCTACCTAATTTATATGTTGCCACATGTGTTGTTCATAATCCAAATTATTATTAATAAACTCATACATACATTTTAATACAAGCAAATTTATCTTTTTTGCTGAAAAATAGTGTGACATATATAGAGTAAAAACTAACCCCTGCCAATTTGGATCTTCTCTTGGGTCCCTGGGAGGAGGATATGGAAAGTTAGCAGGAAAGTTTCCTGGGTAACCAGGTGGCATTTGTTGTGGAAAGTCTCTATTAAAGTTTCCAGGCATCCCCATTTGATCAGCCAATGGAGGAAATCGTTGAAAATCCGATGATGGTCCACCTCGAAAATCATGATTTTGTCTTCCACGGAAATCTTGTCTGAAATCAGAATTTCTACCTCGACCCCGAAATTCTCTACCTCTATAGCCAGCATTTTGCCTACCCCTGAAGTAGGGGTCTCTGTCTCTCATTCTAATTCTATCCCTTTCCCAATCACGATTATACTGTTCACGGCCTTCTTCAAACCTTTGTTCCCTACGAACAAATGGCATTTTCAAAGGTTCCTTAACTCTTTCAGGAGATAATGATACAGACCTAGATTTATCTTTCTTTTTTACTGGACTTCGCTTTTTTCTTCCAGTTTTGTTGACTTTTTCTGACTTTTCAATACTTCTAGATCGAGATTTTGATCTGCGTCTAGAATCTGACACTTTCTTATCTGTTTTTGATGAGTTTTTTACACCAGCTTTAGTATCTTTTGAACTAGATGATTCCTTAGAAGACTTTTCATCCTTCTTGTCTATTACCTTTGAATCTTTCTTATCATCAGATATCTTAACACCTTCCGCTTCTTTTGATTTTTCTGCTTCTTTATCTTTTGCATTTTGATTGTCTTTAACCTTCTCGTCAACTTTGTCTGTGCTGTTGTCACTTGTATCTCCAGTTGCAGAGCTATCAATTAAATTAACAACTATGTTGTTAGGACGTGCATTCACTCTTGGAGGAAGGCGTGAAGGAATGTTTTCTTTATTTGGTTCACTTGATTTTTGATTATTATTAACATTAGCATTAAACTGAGAATCACCATTTTTGGGCAAATTCTGTGATTTATTATCCTTGACATTATTTTTCTTTCCACCTTTCACAGACTTTGGTGATTTGTCACGAGGCAAAACTTTCTCTCTAGAACCTCTAGATGGAGATCTCCGTTTAGGTGAATATCGAGTGGGTGATCTTCCTCTAGAATAACTCTGCTTAAGAGGAGTAAGACTACGAGATCTCGAGCGACGTAATGGCGACTTTCCATAGGGAGGTGATCTGTATGGCGAACGTCTTGGAGGAGTGTATCTTCCTCTAGAGCGAGATCGTCTGTATGGTGATCGTCTTACAGGGCTACGCGAGTATGATCTTCGTCCTGGAGATCTTCTCCAACTACGTGACCTTGACCTTGAAAAAGATCTTCGTCTGACAGGTGATCTTGATCTAGAATAAGATCTGTACCTATGTCGAGGTGACAGTGACCTTCTCATAGGAGAACGTGATCTTCTAGGAGAGTAGAACCTCTTTGGTGAATATCTAGGAGACCTTGAACGCCTTGGTGAATATCGCCGGGGAGAATAAGACCTACGAGGAGACAGAGATCGTCTAGGCGACCTGGAGTAGCTTCTTTTTCTAGATCTTGATTGATACCTTGGTCTGGATAGAGATCTGTAAAAGATAATTCAACATGACTGTATGGAGAAATAAACAAAACTAAACAGAATATAGTGAATAAAAGCTATTTCAGAAATAAAACAGCAACAACTTACAATGCAATTCATCACTTACACATGTTTAAAATGTACTTAGACCGGTATTCAAGATTGGACGATAAATAGTAAGTATAAGAAAAAGTTTTTAGGCCCTTTTTTCAGCATAGATAGATTCAGCATTGCATAAAAAATACCAACCTAGATCTGGACCTTGGAGTCCTTGATCGTGACCTGGATCTTGATGGATAACGTTTTTGTTTCTTTTGATCTAATTCTTTCTGAAACTCGAGCATAGGATCCATTCTTCTGCAAGATAATTCAAGTTTTCAAATAATATGTAAGGCCTAGTTAATACATCATGCAACTGATCAATTAAAACAAACTTTAAAATATTAACTGAATGGGTGTATATTCAAACTTATTTAGCAACAATATTTGCAATGAAGGAAATAATTGATAATAGTTTAACACATTAGCCAGAATCTTATTTTCATAAGTCAAGATTTAACTTTCCAAAGTCAAGATTTAACTTTCCATTCTCAAGATAAGTAAAAAGGGTTATCTTTAGACACTTTTTAATGGAATTAACATCAAATCAATGTATGCTTTGTAACAATACCAAACTGTTTTGCTGTTCTTTCTACTCCTTTTTGACAAGGTAATTAATTTTTAATTAATGAAACCAGAATATGAACTCTGTAATCAAACACAACCTAATGCACGCATAACAGATGTGTTAAGTACTTTATGATGTTTAGTCAAAAAATAACCACAATATACTTACATTCGTTCCTCTTCTCTTCTTAGTCGTTTCTTTTCCTCCCAGAATTCTTGTTCTGACAATGGTTTAGGCAAATTTATTGGAGGTGGTGGTACTGTGGGCCTTGGCATGCCCGGAGGAAATACAGGGGGAATCACTGGGGGAGGACCAACTGTAAAATAAAGAATCATAACAGTCAGATTTTACTGCACATCAATACTTTATTAATCATAATGATAAATGAAATTATGATATTTTTTAGATAAGAACATTGTTTAGTGTACTAAAGACTAAAAACTTAAAACAATTCACAAGTAAAAGACTATTGTAAAATTATCATATTTCACAAAACCTTAATTCTTTAGATTTAAAGTATGGAATGCCTACTGAGAGATGCTACTGAATGAATAAAGAGCTCTAACCCATGTTCAATATAGAATTTCACACAGATATGCACTATTCTGTAATACTTACCAACAGGTGGTATAGCTGAAGGAGGAGCAAATGGTGGTGGAGGTACAACAGGTGGGGGATATCCAGTAGGAGGGGGATATGGTAAAATTGCTGGAGGAGGTAGAACATTGGTGCTGGCAACTGGAGGCTTGTAGTATGGATCATAGGTTGTTCCCTGAATTCTGCTGCAATGTAAGACAACAATTTAAAACAGGTATTTGTATAAACATACTTCTTAATATTGAAAGTTTAGTACATGAATACTTTATAAATCAAAGACATGATAAATATGGACAGAGTTTGCAAATAAGCACACAAGCTACCAAATTCCTTGCAATTCTTTTTACACATAAATCATAAAATTATCTTTATGTCACTAATATGAAAATGTAAAAACAACTAAAATGCAAGGCTCTATAAATTCACCAATCAGTCAGAGTATGAATAAGATCATAGATTTACAAAGGTGCCTAATAAATTCATACCTGGCATTTCTGTTTACAGTAGGAACGGTATTGCTAACCAGAGTGGGCACAGTCTCAACCTGTGGAAATAGAAATCAACTCCCATTAGTACCAAAATTATGAAACATTAATACAATCAAATTATAGTAATATACATAAAATCTATCAAATATTCTCTTGACATAATGAACATTGTAGCCGTTATATATTTTGAGAATGCTGGACTTGCTATACAAATGTAATATTAAGTACTAATATTTTGATCAACAATACACAGAGCATAAATTGTACAGCTACTAATTCATAATTTCAAACACAATAGTACACAAGTAATAACTAATGGACATATTATCCATTTTCTCAAGTGACAAGTAAAAGTTTTGCAGCAGACTTATATACACATGTTAAACACCATGGAACATACCTGAGCAACACTATGAGTCACTGAACTACTGACAGGCTGCAGAGGATAATGTATACTTCTAGCCGGCTCATCTTGGGTTGGAGTTGGTGGCTCTTGGGCCACTGATGCTGGAACATAGGATTTCTGTGGGGTACTCAGTACAGGTTGCTGAGGAGGTTGACTGGTTACACTGGTATGAGGTTGAGAATTAGGAACATTAGTTACTGGTGGCGTCTTTCCAGGCGCAGATACTTGTGGAACTGTAGAGGGAGCTGATGACTGTTTTGGAGGTGGCTTGTAGTCCAATACCGATGGTCCTCTCGGTATAACAGTTACTGATTGTTTTAACACAGGTGAGGCTACAGCTGCAGCCTTGGCGGCTTCAGCTGCTTTAGCTTGAGCAAGTTTGAGCGCATTCTGCGCAATCTTAACATAACCTGTCTCATTTTGAAAATTATTTACAGCCCTACGCAACATCTGATTTGGAATCAAGCCATCTGGAGATACATCCATACTATCACAAGAGGGACAGACATGATCCTCTGTTTCCAGTAACTTATTTCTAATACCTGCAATGAAAGAAATGAATTTGATATTTTCAATTAAAACCAGACAGGATTTTAAACATAAACCAACTGTCTTATAAATTAATATTGCCAGCATCCTAATAAGCATAATGAAAACTGAGAACTTAAAGAATAATGACAAATGGTGGACATATTTTAAAGTTTTTGAACAAACACAAAAACACAACACCAAACTAGTACGTTTTTCAAATACTAAATGAGATTAATGCTGTCAACAGTATTCCATAGGACTAAATGAATGTTGATTATGGATAGTACTTGTAATTGTAGAACTTACAATCATCACAATAGCTGATTCCACAACATGGAATAACAACAGCATCTTTAGCTAAATCTCCGCATAAACCACATTTTAATTCCTTGGGAACAGGTCTCTTAACTACTGGCGTCTTCTTCTCCACCTCTGGTAGAAATGGTGGACGTTCTTTCTTTCCCACAGCATATGCTTCACTGTAAATATAGAAAAACAATGGTTAACAAAGTTTCTTTTTGGTTTGGTTACAAGAACATCATGTTCATAGGAGTCAATTTGAAAGTAGGAAAGTTATCTCATCATAAATATGTAAAAGATTCTTTATTATTTTTTTTGTTCAAGGATTATTTCCAAGAACATTTTATTACAGTGAAAGTTACTGCTTCCAGCATGTATTATATAAACAACAGTCTACATTAAAACTGTAAGTTGTTAGGGCTTGACAAAATATGATATAAACAGGCAATATTTTAAACAACTGTATCTTTTATGTATTATCAGGACTGTTTTAAATATGATGCAACTATCAGATAAGATATGTACAAATAAAGTAAAAAAAACTCCAAACACCACTTGCACAAATTTTCAAACAACTCAAGTAGCAACAACATTCAAAAAGAAACTAAATTTTCACAGGCAACTTACTTCCTTTGGTCCTCCCTTCAAAAATGTCATTGAACCATAATTGATTTTTGCAATATAATTACACAGACATTGGATATATTTAAACAAATTTAAATGTTTATCTTCTGTTTAACGGCCCATTCAACAGCTCATGGTAATTTCAGAGCCACACTAAACAGGGGAAAAGATACTGGAGAACTGGACATAAATATCCTTACTCTATTCACATAGACTTCCTGTTTTTTATTGTGTCCAGTGTAAAGCACCGATACACATCTCACCCATTCCTGTAATTTTCTAAAACAGTACAGGACTCAGTAGTGGATTGGAGGACACTGAAAACCGTCCCAGAAATGTTGCAAGTCAGAACCCAGATTTGAACCCACAACCTTATGATTGGTAGCCAAGCGCATTACCACTACACCACCCTGCCATCCTGAACTTTTAAACATTATTAGTCCAAGCATATTTAACATGGTGACACTAGAAGTTTGATGAATGTAATAAGAAAAGATAATACTAACACATCAATTTTAGGTACAGCATATTTGCCAGTGTGAGTTTTGTATGTTCCTGGCAATGGTTCATCAACAAACACCATACTATCAACAGGTATTCCAGTGGGTCTCTTCATACGCTGTAACTCTGAGGGGCTATTAGATGCCTCCAGCTGAAATAGCCCATGGTAAGATAGTAAGTATTACATTAAATCTTTCCAGAGTGTTTTTTTGTTATTCAACAAACCTACTTATGTTTTGTTTGTTGCTGTGTTAAAGCTTTGTGTACACCAGACAGTTGATTTTATCAGTGGTGCAGGTTATACACTTGGACTTAACTGTTCTTAAATCGGCCATTTTTGCTATATGATGTGAGACATTAGAAGTGGAAGGCAAAACCTATGAATTTAATAACACATATATTATTTTCACAAAGAAAAATGTCCCCAAAATGCGTATCAATCAACTCTTCTACGCTGTATCGACTGGGTTAACTCAACTGCCGTTTAAATTCAGTAATTTTTACAATAATCACTTAGACCTAGATTTTGAACATCTTCTTAAAATAGTTCAATGTACACATATTCTTAGATTGCTTCAACATACTAAAAAAAGCTTATTGGAATTATACATATCGAAGACCATTCTTACCGGATCATTAGTACAATTTTGTATGAAGTGTCCCCCTTTACCACAGCGACGACATATGTATGATGGATTTGGTGTACCAGTAGGAAATTTATACTGGTAACTGAAAAGAATCAATACAAATTTTTCATTCATGAAATAAAACCTACAATGATATAAAAATTTCTTATCTAGATTAAATGCATAAAGAGGATTTTTTCCATTGCTTCTACTAGTAATTCCAATCCGGCAATAAAGTCAATAACAAATATTAACTACAGCTCCACAGTGAGGCAGCAATGCTCGTATGATTTACATGTCTGCAACGGGTGCCATATTTTAAATTTTGCGTTTGGACACCATAAGGTATAAAGAATAACTGTTAATAACATATTCCAAGTTTCATATTGAAACTTTTGATAATTTTCATATCATTCTATTTAATAAGTAATTTTAACCAAATTCCAATTAAAAAAGGGGCAAAACTCCAAAAATATTCACATTCAAAATTTCACAAATCACTGTCTTGAAAATTTCACAAATCACAGTCTCACAACTGTGCCTTGTCACGATAATCAAGTCTTCCACATATCATGTTGATATCTTTAAGTGTTTTTAGTAATGGGCTACATTAAAGTTTTGCACAACAATTACGACACAACAATTACCATGACGACAAGGCCACAGTGATCATAATTCTTTGAAACAGACAATCTAAAAATGAGTAAGGCTATCAAGAAATTTAGGACATTAGCAAATATAATTAATTCTGAAAGATTCTAATTCAATCTTAGACAGGATCTTCGTAACAAAAAGAGATTAAGAACAATAGAATATGTGCAGCCTTGTTTCCATGGCAAATGAATATGTAACAAAGCAACACATTTCATGAATTTTACACCATTTTTTAATTTAAATTGCAATGCAAGTACCTGGTAAAGTACAACTTACTTTGAAGGATCAAAGTCTTTTGTGGATTGTTTGATCATTTCAGCTATTTTTTCAATCTCAGATGACGGTGCATTGACAAGATCAGAGGGCTGAAATAACCAATTATTACACATGTTAATCTTCAAATATGATGCAGAACAGCAAATTGATCATACCAATTTCATAGCAAAACTACATTTGTAACAGTAACCAAGTCAAGCAGCTGAATAGTCCACTCTTGTAACACACAAATTATTATTCACTCAACCAATATTAATGTATCATACTATCAATACACTTTCTTATTTTATTGAACTTGGCAGATAAAATTAATTATTCTCACAAAAATCATACCATGACAGTAGTAATACAACATGTATACAACGAAAGTCTCATTTGGTAAAATTTCTATACCACAAGCCTACCACTAGTTTGTTCCACCAGCAGGGTTTCCACTGGACATTATATTTTTTCCGCCACATGTAAAGATGGGAGGGTCCGGAATATAAAAAAGAATGCTTAATTTTATTTTTTTGCCACTTGCAGATTTTTTTGCCATTTGCGAAACTGGTGAATGGTAGCGGCAACCCTGCACCAGTGCATCAGACATACACCGAAAATGATAACTATGAGGAGTTTTGTACCGAAAGTTCTAGAATTCAAAATCTTACTTGTTCATATGATCGATAAAAAGGAATCAAGAGTGCAAAATTGGTCCCTGATGAAGGGGAAGGAATTTTATGTCACCATGAGGAACACAACCAGCAATCAAAAAGTACAAAAAGCAAATACAAGAACCCAATATTCTACTAGCAACCACACTCAAGACTTTCTTCTCTCCATAGAATGACATATTTCACAAAAATTCCCCCCATGAACATCCGATCTACAAAAAAATCACCCTCCCATGAAAATGGCTGAAAATACAACTGAGCCTTACCTGCTTGAGTTTTTCTGTACTGTAACCTCCAGTTTCAGCAGCATTTATCTGTAAACCACCAATACAACAAATAATGATCATGAACATATCAATACATAGAGCTAGTCCATGAATCAGCCAGACATCTACCACAACATATAAATTATCAACTTAGAATTGACATGATCATAAAATACTCACCTAAGACTTAATCCTCAGTACATTAATATAAAGCTAATATTTTTTTTGAAATTCTTCAAGAAAATAACTAAAACACCTGGCATAGATTCATGGATTAACAATATGCAGCACAAGCTTAAAGAATCAAAGAAAAATCTGTTGCTGGAGCAGTTGTCTAGAAGGATGAGTCTTCACGATTCCAATTAGATTTGTTGTCAAGACGGCCATGCAGGTAACAGCGAAGGGTGATTTCATTCTGAAGTGTTGAAGATGAAACTGTTTCTCTCCTTGAGTACTTGTCATTGAAGACAAATGGAAAAATCTTGAATAAATAGACTCACGATGTAAGTCAACTGACTATTTGGTCATTTTAACTTAGCGATAGATATACTAATAATGCCATACATGAATTTCAAATGGAACACAGTTCAAGGTTTCTAAAATTCACAGCCTCAAGTTTGCACGCAAACATTAAAATTACAGCAGATTTTCAGTGTCACTATAGGACTGGTATGTTCTGTTTTTCAACATTTATCAGCCATGTGTTATTACCATCATATTTTATTGAGTTAGCTCAAATCTTATACAGTCATTTTTACAAGTTTGACATCTTAATTGAGACCTTAAACACAAAAGTCAACTTATAATCGAATGTTAGTTTTATACGGACAAAAGAATTATTTCTTCATGAATATGATAAAACTGATCAGTTTATTGTGACAACATGATGTCTGAGTGTCACATCAATTTCTTCAGACCAAAATCAAACACACAAAGCTATTCTTTGACACTCACTTTTTCATTCACTAACATTGTGAAACACACATTCATTCTTTCTATTCAGTGCTATTTTATTAGTTGTAAGATTAATTAATCCCTTGCACAACATTACATTTTGAGGGGAAACAGTCATTTTGAAAACCTCAGTACTATAATCATCCCCATACAGATTGTGCATGTGTATAACATGAACTGAACAAAAGGGCCTTTCTTTGCTCAACTGAGTAAAAATTGCAACTTCTAAGGTTTTCATATGATTTGACCTGATAATCATGTTTTTGACCACAGTTGACTCATGTTCAAACTTGTTCAAGATATCATTAATACAAACATCTTGACAAGATTTGGCAAAGATCCAATAAAAACTGTGACCTCTACAGTGTTAACAAGAATTTTCAGTGATTTGACCTGGTGACCTACTTTTTACCCCCGATGACCCATGTATGAAATTTTTCAACATACCATTAAGACAAACATTCTGACAAGGTTTGGTGAAGATCCAGTCAAAACTATGACTACTAGAGTGGTAACAAGGTTTTGCAGTGATTTGACCAGGTGACCTAGTTTTTGACCCCAGATGACCCATGTTTGAGCTTATCCAAGATAACATTAAGACTAACATTCCGACAAGGATTGGTGAAGATCTAATTAATAGTCTAACCTCTAGAGTGTTAACAACTCAAAAACGTGGTTGTCAGACATTGACTGATCCTAATAGCTCACCAAGCACTACATGTACAAGTGAGCTAAAAATTATTTTGGACAAGTGATTAACTAGATAGCTTAATTACACTTTATTATCTTGCAACAGAACCCAGAAAACTGATTAAGTTAAGTAAAAGGAACATATCATTACTGCTTTAAGCCTTGAATTAAGAAGACTCTTTTAATTTTGTTCTCATATTTCCATAAAGGTAATATACAGTAAAGCTGCAAAGAAGATTAAATCTCAACCTCCATGGTGCTTCATTGCAGGTACTTTGGTACAGGGACCTGAGACCACTAAAGATTATTTGATAACATAACAATTTTGAGATTCTAGAAGAGAAGACATTTAAGCACCATAAATATACAGTAGAAACTCATATCATAGTTCAATGGTCAAACTGTTTGATTAAAAAACAAACTTCAATTTTCAATTAATTGGAGAAATTTGATGACTGGGTTTACTTTTTCGAGCAATCATTGGTGTGTTGCAATAATCATTTAATTGTGCTGTTTTGTTTACAGGATAGGAACGGAACACTGCATTTATATTTTTGGTGTATTTAAAACATGCAACATATACAGAAAAACATAAATGAACCAATTCACAGGAACTGATTTTATAATTTCACAGGAACTGATTTTATAATTCCAAGTGTAACATGTTTACATAACAGTCATTAATTAAATATTGATTTTGGAGTTCAATACAAAAATATCCAATCAGGCGAGAAATTCTTTTGTTAATTAGTGACTTAATTGGTCCAAAATAGATGGTCACTGTACAGTTGAAAATTGATGTTTGGGACAGAAATTCTACTTTGATATACAAAAATATCTAGACAAACGAATTTGAAATAAGTGCGTTATTTTTGATATGTAAAAAGAAGGATAAAATTCGGGACTTTATAATTGTATTGATATAAGCGTGAATTTGATAAAAGCGAGTTTGATATAATGAATTTCTACTGTATATAAAATGTATAAATGTGACTATTAAAAGGAAAACTGTCACATTTGTGAACATGTCATTTATCATTAGCATCTTTTTAAAGGTCATAAATAAATGTGGCATATGATATGTGATGACCATCAGAGCAAAAATTCTTCAATGAGAATAACAGCATTGAAGGTTGTTAGAGATCTTTTATTCTACTAGTCTCAAGTTCAGAATTGATCAAAGTGATTTTAAATCAGCTGTTTTTGATGAAAAAAGACTAGGAATTTTTATCATAATTAACCTACTTGATAACTTCTATTTCACAAGGGCTTTATCATTACACCAACAGCCAGGGTAATTTGTTAACATTTTAAAGCTTTAACGGTGGAGGAAGACCATAGGCATACACCAGGGTAGGACCAACGATCTTCCATAAGCTAGCCTAATGGATTATACAAAATAATTTTGCTTATATATCAGCATAAATGAGCTCCTAGATAAGATAAATAAAAGATCAGGAAAATTTAAGCCACTTGTTTATTAAAGAAATAAGCAAGTGTGAACTAAATTAATCATTTTACAGTATCAAGTTAAAATAAACTTTTGTAACTGAGCGTAGAAATGAACCAGACGACGGAAAAATCAACCGGCTACTTGAGCATTCTCGCCAGCAACTTTTTCCGAAACAACGGACACAATACTGCATTGAACCCTCAGATCTCTCTTCTAGTTTTAGAAGCTTACCGGCTACATGAAAACATTTCTACAGCTCTAATATATAAAGCCTAACCCTTAAACCTTATCTTATAGCTCAAATACTTGATACCATAGAAGACTTTTTAGCTTTATATTTCATTTTTATTATGTTCAAATATGCACTGCATAAAATGAACAAAACATAACTGGATGCATACATTCCAAGTCAATTTATATGAACGGACCGACCACTCCCATAATTTTATCTTTAAGTTAATCTAATTATTATGTATCACATGTAAACGCTACCTATTACAGTAAATAATGATATTAGATATACGACAGACCACATGTCAATATATTATACGAGAGTTACTCTCTTTTAAACACACATCTATTCACACTCTCTCTCAAACTTGATTTGATCTGGTCTGAAAACATTTCTGGCATATAGAAATAAGCCTCCATGCTTCAGAACTCTTTATTTCCCATCAATGATGGCATAACATAATATCATAAAGTGTATAAAATATATAAAATTATAAAATTGTACAAAATTATCATGTAAAGTAACAGAACTTACTTATTGCACTATTTTAAATTATTACAATGTTAACATATATAAAAAATATCACAGAGAGCTTGCACCATATTTCAGTAAGTACCCTATTTCAGTACCAACAACATTTGAACACATAACTGAACATTATATAACAATACAATATGGAAAAGATTAGAATAAGTAACAAGTTTGCATAATTAAGCTTGACTAACATTATTCACAATTTTCACTATCAGTAATATCCAGCCTTTAAAAGTAAGATATTTGAACTTCAAATATATTCAGTGTAAAACTATGCCTTAATTCACAAATATGCAGTAAATATACATGATTCAATCACAGAGGAAAACAAAAGCACCGACAAATGCAAAATATGCCCATTTATAATTTGTGATGGCAAGTAGAATATGGGTATATTATGGGGCAAAATCTCAAATTTGCCTGAACCAAATTGGTTGCTTATTGAACTTGGCCTAGATATCATGCTTAATGGGCAATGACTATGTATTGCCTAAATAAAATTGGCTGGTTATCAAACTTGGCCCTTGCATTATGCCAATAAAAAGTCACATCAGTATTGTATGAAGTGTACTCAATAAAATACAGCTAATAAATTACATAAAATTTATCATGGTAGTATGCAATACATCACAGAACAAGTAACAGTCACTCTTTTCACAGAGTGACACACATAAAAAAAACAACAGCAACAAGCATTACAAATTAACTTTGTGTATCTGCAAACAATAGATGGCAAACAAATATATTTCTTCTACTAGAAGATGAATAAAAGTTTAAAAAAACTAACAGCAATAAACACATGTCTATCAAAGCAGTATGACAAATATAAGACTAATTGCAAATGATAATTATTATGCAAGTAAATTAATGAAATAGCAATAACTGCAACGAGATATTAAATAAATCATGGTATCATACTGTTAATACAATAAGACTATGAATAACATGCAGTTCATATTTTGACTAATAAGGTCAAGCATGTTTAAATTCTAATAGCACCATAGTTAAAAATCACTACATTTTACATTATAAAAATTTATGTCAAACTTCCTGAGAAAAGCAACACACCCTACACATACTTCATAATGCAACAGTATGTCACAAACATCAGTCAAATCAAACTCAATGTTCATATAATCTATGGGGTGATGATTTGAACAGAAATTAAAATAATTAAAATAAAAATACTTCAAAACACAACAGGAATTCCAAGATGAGGTACATACTTATGTCATTTATATCTCTCAATATCCGAATTAAGTCAAATTCTTAAAGCACTAATAAACAAGCACTTTTCAACATGCAATTACAATTAATGATAACAAAATATGACAAAATTAGTTATAAAGTAATATTAATACAAATGTAAGACAATAGAATAACACAGAAACATTATCCCAAAAAGTTTACCAACATAATACTTGTATCTATAACTCTTATGATCAACCTTTTCACTAACTAAAATCATTTTCAAACATGTAAATTTACTAAAAACGGGAAGTATATTGCGGTATGAAGGAACAAAAATCATGAAAATGATAAAAAATACTACACAATATAGTTGATTACTGACACAAATAATGCTAGCACATCAGAAAAAATCTAGTTTTATCTTGATAACATTCATAGATCAGGGCCTTTTTCCTTCTATAATAGAGGCAGATATTTGGTGACTTCCCAATGGCAAAAAACCTCTTTTTTCCACTTTGGTGAAAGAACTTCCCAAACTACAATGCTAAGATTCCCATTTTGTTGAAATATGACTGTCGCTAAATCTATTTCTCATGTTCTGTGAATAAAACTTAAATTATTTAACAACTGAAAGCAGGTTTTTATTGGCTTACCATACAAACACAGACACTTTTGAATCATATGATGGTCACAAGGCAGTTCTGCTTAAGTATGAACCCAGGCACCACTATTTTCAGGCGTACCACTATTTTCATTATGCATGTAGATTGCCATTCAGGGCATTCACTTGACCCTTAAAACAGTGTTTTGACTCTAAAAATCAGTAAAATCATGTTTTTGACTCTTGAGAATTTGTACAAAAGGGTCAAATTTACAAGAAAATTGGAAGTAAATTTTGTTGACTCCTCAAATTATCTTCAGCTAAGGGTCATCTTGACCCTCAACTTTTGATGTTTAGTGAAAAACATGACAATTGCTATTGATGTATCTTGAAAGTCAGCCTACCTTATTCCAATTTGGCTGAAAATTGCACTTGAATGGCCCCTTCCCATTTTGGAAAAAGGCCCTGAATACAAAATTAATAGATCAAGAATATTTTAAACAGTACACTTTTTTCATACTATGTATGTCAATCCTCATACTTGGAATCATAGCAATAATTATAAAATATCAAGATCATGAACACATGTTCCAACATAGTCTTAACCATAGTAAACCATCTGATAAACATGACAATCACCACATTGGTATAAAATCATGTTTTGTATAAATACAACATGGTGACAAAACAGACATCAACATTGCACCTTGCAACATTCAGTAAGGCAATTGATAAAAGAAACATATTCATTCTATTCAATCAAGAATGAAGAATACACACATAGTTCCAGCTAAAATCTACACATAAGTACAGATTATAATGTACAACATAAGCATAATTTTCATCTCCAAAACAGATCTGATTCAAACACATGTTTTCAATTGACATTGACCAAAGCACAAATAATGTGTCACTTTCTCCAAGTCTATTCATATTCCTTCAGTCATAATCACATGACACGGTAGCGTTCATATCCTTCTAGTCACTAGGTTAAAGGTTTCGACAACAAATTTACTCTTAATTATAGTCACATAAGCAAGGTTTTATTTTCACTTTTTCACACTCCAGTCCCAACTATAAATCAACTCATCCACACTTTGTTGAATCCATTTTGGTTCAGCTAGATTAGTGTTTTCATTCTTACATATATTATGATTACATAAAGACACAAAATAAACACAACAGTGCACCATAAATCAGTTTAAGTGAAAATTATACAGTCTAACATGAACCACATAGAAATAATAATCCTATGGTAATAATCTTAATTAAAATACAAATAAAGTGCTACCATAATCATTTACTGCAATTGCTTGTATCAACAAACAACAAAATGCTTTATATTTTAATTTTATTAACAGTAGGTATACATTTCATTGCCTGAATATGATTTATAAAACAAATAGGTACATACGGCTGCTTGAGTCTCCTTCCGGAATGCTGCCCTGAAATACATCAAAAGAAATTATGCAAAAACATCGATCTCAGTTCATTTTCACATCAAACAACAATACATCACAAATGATTAATGAATCATTATTATGACATTATGAAAGAGTTATTTTTATAGTACTTCTACTTAAAAAAAAAACAAAAAACTATGTACCTGGACAGAATATTTTAACAGACATCTTACCATTTCTTAGCTTTTGTTTGTGGTGTAACATCCTCTGCCTTCTTTACTCCACCAACTGGAATTCTAGCAATTATCAATGATGTGTTCTTAGGTATCATCATGCTAGGTGAGCTGTACTCTAGAAAGATATTTGCAATCATTATAAATTATGAAATGAAAAATATAAAATGTAAAGCAAAAGCATCGTTTCAAGCATATCTGATTGCTAAACATAATATTTATTTTTTAGTTTTTTTTTAAGATATTTTTATATAGAGCGACTTTTTCCCCAATTTTTTAAAGTGTCGTGAAAATTCCCAATTCTGGGGGTCAGGCCATGTTCCCAAAATGCTGAAAAAACACTGATTTTAAAACACAGTGATAACAAGATTTAACGAGCGTGATACCTTCTCCATTCTGAGCGTTCACTATTTGCAAATCAGTGTCTTCTGCTCGCATGTGCTTTTTCTTCAATATGCCAGCTTTCAGATCCCTCAAAGAGATGGCTAATCCATCGAACGTCAGGGAATCATATTCCACACTATTCTTGAATTTATAGTGTACAACAGCCATGTCTTCAGTGGATGATTTAATTTAAATCATAGAAGTTTATTCACATTAATATATTTTCAAAACGATATGAACAAGGACATTCGAAGTTTTCAAGATGGCCGTTGTTCGTCAAGATTTCGCTCGAGGACAAGTTACGTCTTCAACATCATAATTCACCTTCCTTAAAGTATTAAAGTATATACAAACTAAATCACACATCCATTTCAGGAAAATCTTATTGTTCAATGACATTCACATCACATTTTCATCTTAGTCGTCGTTCTCCGACGTTGCTGACTCGGGCGGAAGTGAAGTAGACGCGTGTTGATCACGTGACGCATTATTTTACGAATACTATTCGTTAAAATCGACATCGTCTTCGCCCAATCTCTATTCTAAGAGGTCACTCACATACATCTCTGTCAACGTTAAACTGGTCCCCGTTCAATGTAATAGTGCACCAGATTCAACGGGTACCAGTTTATGTCAACGTCTCAGCATACGTTTAGTGTAGGCTGTAGCAACTTTATTGAACTGATCCTGAGTTTTAAGTTTTAAATTCTGTGAAATTCTTTTATCCATTTGTATTTTGTTTTGTTCGTATTCTTTTTTCTTTCATTATCTCATCATTTTTATTGTAAATTTGTCATTTTGTTATGTAAATAAATGTATTGTTACGTTGTGTTGGTTCTGTGTTAGTTATAGTCCCCTACCTTATCTGTCCGTCTTACGACATTGGTATCAGAAGTGGAATTGGTCAGGGTAGTGATTGTTGTTAACTGAGAACTTTATTGATCAACGCCAATAAAGTTATAAGCATTCATTTATAAACAAATCCTTTTTTGTTTCAGTCAAATGGTAATTGAGTTTGCAATTTTTCAGAATCAAGGTCATTCTACGAATGAAACGGACTGCCGTACCTTCGCTTACGGACGTGAATGTTTCCGACATATTTACAGCTGACTGCTGAGAACTTGCATGAGGCCGTTTTAATAATTTTGTTCCAGTTTTAGTTAAATTGTTTTATCTTCAAATATTGGTGTATTGTTCTTAAGCTTTTTGTCAGCATCGTATTCTGGGGATATGCTTAAAAAGTTTTTACTCAACAGACAGTATACTTTGACAAGTGATTGTTTATAGTAACTGTCTACCAGGCTCTGTACACCGACCGCCGTAGTCACATAGATTATTGTACTGGTAGGACAGTAGCATCAACATCAATGCGATGTAACATTCAACATTACCATCTTTTTTTAAATACCAAACGGCAATCAATTTATTATTTAAAAGCATAAATGTATGTACAGATATTTCATTGTAACACGAAATAATACATAGAAATGACTAATAAACTATAAGTGTTTACTTATTTATTTTCATACTCAAATATAATAAACATAAATAATGTAAAACCGGGAAAAATAGTAACTATTCATTTGTCATAGTAGAAACTGGATCTTGGCATGGTGTAGAACTCAATATGAGAAAATGTACTGTATGTAATTCTTCAATTGAAGATGAATATCACTATCTTCAAGAATGTCAATATTTTGATTACCAAAGGAAAAAATATCTGAAAACTAAATATTACACGAAACCAAACATTCAGTCAGTTGATATGATTATGAACATAAAAGACCATAGCATTCCAGAATATAACAAAATATGTCTGTTTACAAAGGAAAATATTGAAACATTTGTATAATGAACTAGTTTATGTCTTTTATATTTATATCTTGCTTTATTATATTGCTGTATATATATGTGTGTGTATGTTTGTGCGTGTATGTACAATGGCAAGTACTTGCCGATTTCTGTAAATAAACTGTAAACTGTATATCTAAACATGTAGTTAACCATGTGAAAGTACTTATGGTATTCTCCATTACCTGTATTAAATATAGATTTTTTGTATTCATTCTATTGAGACTCGAAATGTGTTAATAATTGTTTGCCTCATGTTGTCAATACCTTGACCTGAGTTTAATAAAGATGTTTGATTTGTTTGAACAAAATTATACTCGTACTTTGCATTATCACCTTGATTGACATGTAAACCAATTAATCAGAGAGGCGGGATTAACACCTATTGACTTGCCAACGACTGTACACATTAATTATGATGATTGGATTAACTTTTCAAACTGTCTTGAATTAGAATTGATAAGATATTTTACATACACGGTAACATCTTTGACGCTTCTTTGCATATAAAGTTTACAAGCTTGTTTTACAGAGCACAGTACATGATTACAAGAAGTCATGCTTTACAAAAAAGTACAATTACAAAGATGGAAGTAAAGAGACAAACAAACAAATACAATTTGCATTTACTAAATTTTTATCCCAAAACAACAATAAATTCATTTGCATTTTCTGTCTGCTTTTGGATGTTGCTCCTCTGAATAAAATAGTCCGTCACTAGCTATTATTATTGCTTTTTGTTACAATTAGTAAAAATGGACAGCCACTCATATAATTATTATTTGTTGAATAATATATGGATTGATTTCTTATACATGTATGTTTATATTAGCAAGGATTGACACACGATAAGACAGATTCTTATCCAACTTAGGACCTGGTAGCATAAAAAACATTACACATCCACAAACACAGAAAGGATTTATTTTGAAAAATGAAATTCAATGTCAAGAGATTCTTGAGATATGATGAATGAATATTTTTATCTGTACTCAAAGACGCAAAATTAACACATTGATGTTCTTTATTGTTCGTCATAATAACTGCCGAACTTCTTGGTCTGAAAGCAACAAAGGAAAAAGTACATCCATTCAGTGTTTTCTCTGGGACGCAACCATGGTCCAGTGGTTAGTGCACTGGACATATTACCCAGAGATCCGGGTTTGAATCCAGGTGGCAGCAGGCCATACCCTTCTATGAAAATTTGACAAAAATGTCGATTTTCCTCCACATGTAGAGAAGTTGCCAGCTTCTTGTGGAAGGGTAAATAGTACTGGTTAGTATGCAGTCCATGAAATCTAGTAAGGTGAATCGGTCGCCATACATAACTAAAAAAATGTTGAAAAACAGCATTCAACTCCAGTGACCATGTCAGTGACAAAAAGTGTTTTCTCAATGTGAATAACGTCAATCAAGTGATAAAAGGTTATCAAAATATATCTTTTCAACAAAGATGGCCTTTATTTAGAGGTTTAGATGGTCAATTATTTCTATAAACGTGCGCCTAAGAGTGAACGTAGTTCAAAGGTGACCCTTATTCAGAGGCGAACGTTAACGCATGTTTACTGTACATACATCAATACAGTAATAAAGAATGACTGGTTTTAAGATATATTAGTAGGATTCTAACTACAGATTAAAATTGCATATATTTATTATTGAATTTATTATAAAAATACATGTGTGAACTGGCATACAAGAAAATTAAATCGACAATAGTAAGTTTGAAACTTATTTACAATTTATTAGAAAATTCAAAGACAGTAGTAACGGACTGTTGATAGCAAAATTGTAGTCAGAATAATTCAACGTGCCCCGAATTCAACAGAAAAATCCTATGAAAAACAGTGTCATAGAATACGACCACATTCAATTCACAGGTGCATTACTTGTTTGTGCGTTTATTCAGGAGCTGGTGAGTACATTGTAGTTGATATAGTCGACTCTCTTCATATACAGTAAAACTAACATAACCACCTCCATGTTACGACCATCTTATTATAACGACCACTTATTTTCGGACCAGCTTTCAATAACTCCCCTTTAATTCAACTTGATAATGATACCACCTTATTATAACGACCACTTATTTTCGGACCAGCTTTCAATAACTCCCCTTTAATTCAACTTGATAATGATACCACCTCATTATAACGACCACTTATTTTCGGACCAGCTTTCAATAACTCCCCTTTAATTCAACTTGATAATGATACCACCTTATTATAACGACCACTTATTTTCGGACCAGCTTTCAATAACTCCCCTTTAATTCAACTTGATAATGATACCACCTTATTATAACGACCACTTATTTTCGGACCAGCTTTCAATAACTCCCCTTTAATTCAACTTGATTATGAGATCACTTCATTATTACAACCGATTTTACGGGTCCAGAAGGTGGTCTTAATATTGAGGTTTTACTTTCCTTAATTAGTAGTATGTGTGACCCACAAGTAATGATCAACACTTTGATACAGATTTCAAAGATTTTTGCGCAATAAATTATAAAATCAGAGGTCAATTGATTGAAATATAGAGAATATTAATTTTGATCGCCCCGTAATTTGATTGACAACGATTTTTTTACTGGGGTTTAACGTCGCATGGACAGCCAGGATCATTGGGCGACTTGCCAGCATTAACGAGGGAGGAAGACCCTAAGCGTACACCTGAGTAGAACCGACAATCTTCCGTTAGCTAGCTGGAAAGCATTATCACATGTATTTTTTGTCTTGGATGGGATTCAAACTCTCAGCGGTGAGAGGTTGGTGATTACTTATCAGAGACCCTAACCACCCAACCTCGGAGGCCCCTTCGGACCATATAGAAAATAAGGAGATAAAACATCATAAACGATCAGAAGAATGGATGGATAGTGTGCAAGTACATTTATGCGACAAAACCACATCTTAAGTAATTCATCCTGCTCTTGATCAGGGCCAGGTTACTTGTATCTTTTGTGTACATTTTTTTTGCATAAAAAATGTAACTATGGCAGTGGTAACCATAGACTTAGGAAAGTTTTTATTTGAACCATTCAATTGCACAGTCCTCACGGATGTGTCACCCCAATGTACAGCACACAAGGGATTTCTCTCTGAGTAAGGAATTTTGGAACAAGATAGAAAAATAAGTACAAAGCTTTCTATATATACTTACACCAACAGTAGTGTCCCAAATAATAAGTCCATTGTTCTCTTCACAACACAAATCATCTACAATGTACAATACGTTGTGTAAGCGAACGATTAAAGCACGAACCAAGGTTTATAAGAGACTTTTTTGTAATAAGGTCAGCAAAGTTTATCAACACACCGCTTGATTCGAAATCCTCAACTTCACTTAAGTTTATTTCTTTATCAGATATAAACACTTTTGTTCGGCAAAATACAGTTTTCCCGTTTTCGGGCAAAAACTGATCATCTATAAAAAAACCGATTACATTGCACGTGCACATATAGTTCACACTTTTGGCCTTAGCCTGTGCTTTAGTTGGTCATATTTGATAAAAAATACTGATCTCTCGTAAAGTTGAAGATTTCGAATCGAGCGGTTTGTTGGTAAGTGTTTGCCGTATCACGAAAAAAATGAAAGAGGTCACGTGGTACGGGTACATTGGTAAAGAACATTTGTAAATGAAATCCAGTGATAATGTGAACGTAGAAACAATAGTTTCGTGTCGTTGTCAAAACAACGATGTAACTTTGGTGACGCTAAGGACTAATCTAAATAAACTGTTTACGCATTAGTAACACAACAAAAAGTTATAATTTATGTCAGCCACAAAGCCTTGTTCAAGAATTAATGTTTTTTTTCAAAACTATCATCAACAACGTACCATTTTCTGGATTTGTCACCAACTTCAATCTGATAAAAAAACAGAAAAAACATTTAAGTATAACTGATACACGAGGTGAATGCTTACATAACGAAATAATCGAAAAATGATATAAAAATCGGATAATAATCAAATTTGAAAATTGTTAATGTTGACATCACTGGTGCTGTACATGAACTATACTAAACGGCACTTCAAATGAACCTCCACACGTCAATAGATGGCATAGAGAAACTGTAATTACATTCATTCAGAGGTAAATAAATTTCGGCCAGTAAAAACAATATTACGAATCAAACACCAGAGCAGAGTCTTTCTATCTGAGTGACCCTAACCAGAGTAATAAACATACGATCAAGGGAAGCAACTCCCCCTGACCTTTTTCGTACATTTGCTACTGAGTTACAGATCTGCGTTTTCCAGCCCTTTATATTTTATTTTAGAGCATTATCGCGACATACATGCCTACTAATGCCTATAAAAGTATATTTGAAATTGTTAACCGGTCATATATTTTTTAAGAACAATTATACTTTAAATCATACTTTATTTCAGTCTTTTCCCTTTGTCGAATAAAAATACGATATGCAAGAACCATGGTACAAATGAAGATGACCGCTGATGCGATTAACACCACAATCCAAAATATTATAGAGTGCACTTTATCATCATCTAAAAACAAAGAACACCATAATTATTATTCTGTGGCTTTTTAAAGGCAACTTTTAAAATATACTCAGTAAAAAGTAAAACGGAATCCTAGAAAAAACATCACGATTTATTATATATTATTATATGCCTTAAATTCGCCCATCCGACACAGAACATCAAATCCTCAGCACGTGCTTCACATTCGGCTTATATAGTAACAAGTGCTACACACACCACATACATAGGTATACATAGGTATGGTCATGATGGCCCTATATCGCTCATTTGAATAACATGATGAATTGACAATTTGGCAAACAAGTAGCTCTACGGACAGAACCAATTCCGTCCACAGGAGCATAATTATATCAATTTTAGTAGAGAACCTCTAGCCAATGAAATGAAATATCTAAGATCTTTAGCTTTAGGCCAGGATAATTTTAAGGTTTTCCTTTGTGCTCAGGTGAGCTAAAATATCTCGGGGCAACATATTGGAACGGTCATTAACCAATAACCACGTAGGGATGAAACCGCTTGTATTGACCAAATCTTATTCTTACTCACATGACCTTGAAAAATGTCATTTTCTCGCAAAATGCTAGGGATAAGTTCGAACATACACATAACTGAGGTACACCGATTTTGTCGGTTGACCCAACTGAGGCACACTGATTTTTCTTTGCTGTGATAAGAATCTTAAACACAAACAAGAATAGACGTACCTCTAATGCATGAAAACCCATTTTCATCTAAATGTTTATCTCCTTCACAACTACATTCGTACGATCCGTTTGTGTTTTTGCATATGTCTTCACAACCACCATTCTTTTCTACACATTCATCAATGTCTAGAAAAAGGAAATAATTAAAACATACGGATAACAGGGATAATAAGTCTTTATGATGAACACATTCATTGATTACTGGGTCATATGAAAACATAAAACGGTAAAAAATAATAAAAACGTATGTGAGTAAAATATGTTTAAAAAATATATAATGAACCTCCAAAATTTCGAAGCGAATTGCTACTACATGTAGTTCATATATAAAGGACAGTTTAGGAGTATTGAAAAGATTGACGAATCATATTGTTGTAATTCTTTCTTACAAATCTATTATACATGTATAAAGAGGCTATTGTATGTGCGTTTGTTTTTGAACCACTCCGTAGTATAGAATTGAACCTACGACTGGAGAATGCATTAACAAAACGCGCGTTTCATAGTTAATAGAGAATAAAAATGCATTTCGAACTCAGTTGTGAACAATGATTGTTCAACCAATTTCGAAAAGATCGAGTTACTAGTATTTGTGAATGGACGTTTTCAAACTGTTTTAGGATAGGTCCATGTCTTTTGATGTAATTATGCCTATCCCACGCGGCCGGAGTCCAGTGGTGAGTGCGCTGGACTTGTAACCCGGAGATCCTGGTTCAAATCCTGTTCGCGGCAGGTCATACCCTTCTATGCAAATTTGACAAAAATGTCGATTTTCCTCCATATGTGAAGAAGTTGCCGGCTCCTTGTTGATGGGCAAGTTAGTACTGGTTAGTATACAGTCCAGGAAAACTGGTTAGGTGAACCCGGCCGCGGTGTATAACTGAAAAATTGTTGAAAAACGGCGTTAAACCCAGTGTAACAAAACTAACAACCAAAGACAGCTGGCAACTTTCCATTTTTTAACAATGGACAAATATACCTGCATAGAACCATCAAAAGCTTGGTCCCAGGTGGGTTCGAACTCGTAGCATAAAAACAAACAAACAAACCTGTCTCACACTGCTGATCTGTATATCCCGGATCACATATACAAATGAATGAGTTTACTCTATCAATGCATGTACCGTTATGTTGACAAGGGCTACTTGTGCAATCATCAACCTCTGAAATCACATTAAATAACAGACGTGAACATAATAAACTCCAAATAATGACTTGTTTTTCTCTTCACTTTTTTCATTTTTTCCAAAAATCAGCAATATCTACTACAATTCATTTCTTTAATTAAATTTGTTGTTTGAATTTGTAACCGTACTTATACGACCACTTATTTTTGGACCGGATTTCAATAACTCCTTATAATTCAATTTGAAAATACGACCATTGTTTCGAGTCCCGAAGGTGGTCTCATTAGCGAGGTTTTACTGTATGTATATATGTATATATTTGAGAACATCTTACCAAAGCAGGATTTTCCGTCTGAGCCTAACTTGAAGTTAGGTCCACATGAACAACGAAAAGAGCCACGCGTGTTTGTACAGTCCTGGCTGCATCCACCATTGTTGTGTTGACATTCGTTGACGTCTTAAAAGTAATAGTTTCTGACTGATGTAAGCGTTCGTATCATAATGCTTCGCTAATGAATTACAACGTGAACTAAAATACGCTTTTTAATCAAGAAATTAAATGAAATACAAATGGAGTTTATTTATCAACCATTTCCATATTTTCACTGTTTATAAGGCAAGTGATCCAGTGGTTAGTGCGCTGGACTTTTAACCCGGAGACCAGAGTTCGAATCCCGGTCGCGGCAGATTATACCCTTCTATGAAAATTTTCCTCCATATGTGGAGAAGTTGCAGGCTCATTGTAGGAGGATACGTTAGTACTGGTTAATATACAGTTCAGGAAAACTGGTTAGGTAAACCGGTCGCCGTATGTAACTGAAAAACGGCGTTAAACCCCAGTGACAATAAGTCACATAAAAACAAACGAATTCACTGATTGTATTTCATGATCATATACCGACCATTCAAGTTTCGTATTTTCTGTTCCATAAACAAACCAGTACCATGTATTACCTTTTATATTTCATTTGGTTCAATTTTTTTTTGGCTACAGTATGTACGAATGTGTTAATGCCAATAAAATATATGTTTTATATTAAATAAATACATGTTATGTCTGAATTTTGTTCTCCACACTGTTACCTGGATCATGTACTTATGGGTTCTAGCGATAAACAACAAGATTTGGTTCTTAAATAAAATTTTTATATACATATACTTTAATGTGTGGAAATCTTACCAATGCAGGATTTCCCGTCAGAACCCAACTTGAAGCCAGGTCTGCATGAACAACGAAAAGAGCCATACGTGTTGGTGCAGACCTGGCTACATCCACCATTGTTGTATTGACATTCATTGATGTCTATAAACAGAAAAGAAGTGATTACAAAATTTCTACTAGCAAAAATATCTTTGTTGAAACAAGAACATAAGTGATTAATACTAGCATGCATTGGCTTGGCGATAACTGGACATGTTCAGTAGCAGTGTTGACACATTGTATGCTAAAAGGCGTAAAATATTGTTTCTGGTTTCATGTTCATTAAAAATAAGGATTTATTCTTGAAAGTCATAGTTGAAATTATTTTTGTCCCGAAAGTAAAAACAGTGAGGCAGAGGACGTAATGTTCTTTGGGCCAATTAAAAAGTCTAGGGTCGCCGGAATTTTTTTTATGAAGGAACTACATATGAAGGAATCTAATGTCACTTTAACAGATTCATGCTTTAATATTAAGAAAGTAAAAACAGCAATAATTACATTACTTACCATCACATAGTGGTGGAGAGAAGCCAGTTGTACACGAACATTCGTCAGGGGCCATACAGGTACCACCGTTTCTACAGTGCTCTGAACCATGACATATTGCTGTGGACAAGAGCAGTCAAAATATAATATCACTAATCAATCGCCTGTATTCTAATATTGGTACTTAATTAATCTTGCTATTGTCATAGTCATAGCACTATAATAGTTTTTTGTCAAGAATAAAACAATAAAATGACTCATTTAATCAACTGTTTATAATTACGCTCACATGTGCATTACATGGTCATTATCAAATATGTATAAAAATTAAATTGTACTGCATCACCTTAAGATTCACTGAGTTATTTAGCTATTCATTACTCACGCCTGGAACAGTCGTCTCCTCCGTATCCATGGCAACATGCTTGTTTGTAGCACGTGTCTGTACACATACCATACATGGTCCTGAAATATATACAGATTAAGATTTTAACAAATGTGACGAAACTCAAATGATGTGTTACTATTAATACATGTTCTATTCCTATTAAACGATCAAACGAGAGAGAGACTTATATATGTATGTATTTCATTAAAATGTATTTTGGAAAAAGGTTTTGTTGTCTTAGCGACTCTACATTTTAGGGAATGTTAACACAAACTGTTTCCTGCATTTGTAAGCTTTCGGACTGTGAAAAAATCCAGACGAAACGGTGCTTTATGTACAAAAACAGCGACACACTTTCATGATATTGTCATTGATTATACAGTGCTCCATCCGAACCAGAGAGCAACACTCGTCGGTGTCGAAAAAAGGCGTTCTTCTTTGGAGGAAGTTGTAGTTCGGAGAGAATTGATATAATCGCGACAGATGTTTTTATTATGTGTGTGTGCGTGCGCGCGTGTTTGTTTAAGTGTGTGCGTGTGTGTGTGCGTGCGTAAATGTGCCTTTCGCTGTCGTTTTTTTAGGGATTCGGCCTTTGGTGGTGACGTTTCGGGAGGGAGCACTGCAATACCGTTTACTTTAATACTCGATAATTACCTTTGTTTCGTACATTTAACCCACGAATTAAAAATCCACCATCCACAATCCTCTTTCGTGTTGTATTGTGACGAACATATTGTCGTGCATGTGTATGTCTGACTACAATATCCAGCCAATGCCATCTTGCTAAATGAATAAAAATACATACATACAACATGCGTGCAAACTTATATAGCAGAAAAAGGAATACTATATTCCATCTGCTTATTACATATACAGTGCAACCTCTCCGAAGCAACACCCTATGTGAGTAGCAAAGTTATGTTGTTGTTAAGAGGTTGTTGTTCTAGAGAGGTTAAATTAATAATTAAACCGTACAGTCGGAAAAAATCATGTTGTTGTTGAAGGGATGTTGTTGCTCAAGAGAGGGACCCTCTGGAGAGGTTGCACTGTATGATCAAAGCTTCGGTGAGCTGTCTAGAACTGTGAAATAGTGAAAAAAACTGCGTAGGTTACATTCACTGGACGAGACCTCTTGCACACAAAATACTCACATTTAACAAAGTCGCTACAATGCATCAATGTTGATCGAGAGACAGCAAGTTCGATATTAAAGTTTGATATCATTCTTACTTAACAGTGAAACACTGACTTGGTGAACTGATAGTCGTGTGTGAATTATTGTTTTCGCCGGGCTTGATTTTATTCAAGAAAGATGACTACAGCTTCCGTGAACATTCACTACCTACAAATTTTCCCTAATTTTCCTTTCAAATGATGATTATTTTCGGGAAGTGCGACGGAAATACAATAACAAACAATGTTATGTCAATTTGACCTAAATGTATTTTATGTTTTATACGGTTTATAAATCATGTGATACAGAAATAAAGAGTAAACAGATATCGAATAACATTAAAAGGCAAGTAGTGTCTAATTATAGCAATGATCAGTCATGAAAATAAACGTTATGTATGTCAATGCATTTTCTGAAAAGATTACACTTTGGTTTCCCAAAAAATTTCTTCTAAAAGCACATGCTTTAATTTTGTCTATTACGCAATTCAAATCATATGACACGTAGTCTCGAGTACCTGATATAATCATTTCGATTATTGCTAAGCAATCAGAAACTATTTTGTTAAACATGCTGCTAATTTAGTTTGTCAGTGCAAGTCACAGATGATATTGTTTATAATATGTTATCAGAAGAGTTTTAGGAGATCTCATATTTTCTTTCTCTAGCACAGGCTGTTACTCACTTGACATCATTGAGGAATACTTGGGACTGGACTGTATGGGATGACACCCCATGGCCTCGATGACAATACAGGATACAGACACGAACAAAATGTTGCTCAGGGCAACGAAATGTAAAAATACTATGTTAAACAGTTCTTTACGTAAAACTTTATGTTGAAAACCTATCGAAGTAGATTTTAAACATTGAAGAATAACCCTTTTATGCGACACCGGCAGTTCCAACAGCGATACGCATTTTTTTATATGTGACAATGTAACTGGGGTTTAACGCCGTTTTTCAACAATATTTAGTTGTATACGGCGACCGGTTCACCTAACCAGTTACCCGGGACTGTATACTAACCAGTACAAACCTAACTTATCCTTCCACAAGGAGCCGGCAACTTGGAGGAAAATCGACATTTTTGTCAAATTTTTATGGAAAGGTTTGACCTACCGCGACCGGGATTTAAACTGGATCTCCGGGTTACAAGTCCGACCCACTAAACGCATGTTTTAGCAGATGTAGTCATATTATGTCGGTTAGTTGACGAAATACGTTAAGATACTGTCTGTTTCCATTGTCAAAATGATACGTATATTTATAATGTGCATTTTATGTTTAACACATATTTTCACATACAAGATAACATAGTATTTCGTTATATAAACATTCATCTTGTGTATCACGTATAGGTAATCTTATTTATGAATTCTATAAAAACGTATTTAGAACACTAGTTCATGCGTATACATTAATGTGAATACCAGTTGTTTCATATACAATACACATTAAACAATATAAAAGTACAAGATCTTATGGATTAAATTGATGCAATAACTTCAAACAGGTGCTGTACGCAAATTCAATTAATTTATTATGAATTCCTTGCGTAAATAGGTAAACACTGTACTGAACATCATAGTTTTGAAAGAGACTACGGTTCCAATTTTTCATCAGATCATCACAAAAAGATTTGTTCTTGCTTACTGAACATTTGAGACACAAAAATATTTAATCTTACCTGCTATAAACCAAACATACAAAAACACATATCACAATTTTCCAATTCATGATTTGTTCTTTAAACTGAAATCGTACGGACAAAAGTAGATTTAAGTTATGGTGCCGATAATGTAGCAAACAATGCTTAAACACTCAATGCGTGTTTGCTTGTGTCTTTATTTAACTTATCATTTTCCACAAATGTTGCTATTTTAGGGTCATATGCTGATGGTTATTCCCAGTCTAAAATCCAGTGGAATTTCCATGATATGTAGGCAGCAACCAAACAAACATTAGTGTGTTGTATATATTGTAATCAGATCGATTGATTAAATCTATTTCGCAGATATGTATTGGAAGTATGCCAACCTTTGTGCGGATCTTTTTATTTAAAAATCAAGTAATTTGATATTTTATAGAATTTCAATATACAACTGCTTAATAGAAGAATTCACTCATTCCAATGAGTGAACAGCCTGAATAACTAAGTACAGGGTTTTTCTCAGCATTTTGGGGAAATGACCCGACCCCCAGAATAAATTGAACAAATTTGGGAAAAAGTTAAACTGTATGATAACAGCTTAAAATAATCAAATAAAACTAAAAAATAACAGATATTATGTTCACTTTTGTTTTTAAATATTGATAACTTTGTTATTTGTATGATTTAGAAATTCAATAAACATTTGAAATGCTGTAAATATTATTTTTTCGTTATTTTTTCTCATTTGAATTGGGAATTTTCACCTTGCGATTGGGAAAAAACATACTTTTTGCCATTGGGAACGCGACCGATTATCGGTCGTCAAAACGTCCCCCTAAACCCCTGTGGTAAACATACGTACATTGGTGAAGTATACATAATTATGTACATTTCACCTTGGTAACTTTTTTACCGAGAAAAAAGTTATTCATCTACAGTCATCATGATCAATAGAGTGAGCAAAAAATGACACACAGAAACAAAAAAAGCAACAACGAACTGTGCTTATCACGGAAATAGAATGTCTGAAAATCCGTGCATATGCGATAGTCTTATGTACAATTATTTATACATCAAATTTTGTCTGGAATCTAAAAATGGAGGTCAGGATTGACAGCTATGAAAATAGTCTTCCAAACGAATATTTCAGGAACTCCATATTCATATTACATCGTAATTGCCTCTGCAGATCTTTCGACAATCCATTCATAGTGTTTACCGTACAAACAAGTGTTCAAAACTCGGCAAAAGGTGCAAAGATTCTATGATGTACATATATACATGTAAGTCCACTATCATCATTGCTCAATTTATTGATGCACCTCAACATTTCCATCCTCCGCGAAATAAACAACACCTGAAAAACATATCAATATAAATTCTAATGATCACTCGTTGGCTATGAACGAGATGCATTGAAGATCTTACGCGACAATTCAGCTCCATATATTGGAGTTTAAAGTCGCACCAACAGCCAGGGTCATTTGGAGACTTTCAGCATTTAATAGTGAAGGGAGATCCTAGGCTTACACCTAGGTAGAACCACCGACCTTCCGTAAGCTAGTCGGACAGCCACCTCGCATATACAATTTGGTCCCGGGTGGAATTCGGACTCACAGCAATGAGGAACTAGTGATTACAAATCAGAGACCATAACCACTCGTCCGCGGAGGCCCCTAGTTCCAATATACACAGTACACAAAAGATGTGTCACAAAAAACTCATACTCATTGAAATACACGCATATCATTTAGTAGGCTCTATCGAGCCTATCAATTTGATACTAACTTATGAATCAAGGTGTGAATATCGTAGCTTTTCATTGAATAGTAGGAATGAAATTTTTATAGACATATATTGGATTGGTGCTAAAATGTGGGAAGGTCAGTAAACTTACCCTCATCGGTATCATCAAGTATTCCCTCTCTGAAATTTTAAACATAAAACACATTCTAAAACTTCGCCATTTTATATTTTCTTAAAAAATGTGACGAAATTTACTCATTTATCTCTACAGATGCGTAAAAATCTAAACGTGGTTAAGTACATGTAATCAATTTAAGCGTTACAGCACCAGCGTTGGAAGTGTTATTTACCTAATCGACCAAACAGGACTTGATTCGTTAGTTCATGAATCATACTATTAGTTACATGGCTTCCTACTGGCCCGATACAGTGTGGCGCAAGGTCCGTAAATAAATTACTGACCCTGCATCACACCGTAACGAATTTATCTTATCGGGTACCATTTATAAATCAATTTACCAAACTTTTATGCCATCTCAGCCATTTTTACTGTGAAATTATGATTACTGACTGGATATGGATTACTACTGACCTAATACGGGAAATAAATGTTAGGTCAGCACGAGACCCGGTTCAACCAATCAACAGCAAGTATTCTGTACAAGGTAAGATAAAATACCTTCTTCTCCCAAAGCATAAGCAGGACTGAAGCTGTATGCGGTAGGGGGAGTACTTCCAGCGATTACATGCCTCGAAACGATGCCAGACTTTGTAACGAAAGCCTAACAGTACCATAATAGCAACAATGATCGCTATAAAAATAAGCATAATAGGCAGAATTGTTGTGGTTTTGTGTCCTGCAATTTAAAACATGATCTTATTGAACGCAATGAAAGTAGTACCGTAATGAAAGTCGTACATTTGTTCGACCCTAACGTATTATCGCAGCCATGATCACATCCGCCATTGTTAGATAAACACTCATTTACGTATGGAAACATAAAAAGCACTCTTATACTTATAAATGACGAGTTGTGTGTGCTGGGTGTCCGGCCAAATCGACACATTTTAGTTGGTGATGTCAGTAAAACCCTCTCAGGACTTGGCCAAAAGTCCGATTTTCTGGGAGACCCGGTAATCAGAGAACTATTGATTATCGGGACTTGAAAAATCGTCCGATTTTCAGAGAATTCCGGTTTTCAGAGAGTCCGGTTTTCAGGGGTTTTACTGTAACCAGTCATTGTGCTACTATCGCACTAAGTATACGATGTAGGTTCAGGGTGTTCTTTTTAAAACATTGAAGTGTATTATACACGGTCGGAGACATTCGAGAGACAACAGGAGTATGGTTATAAAACGAAGAAACATGATGCTCATGAAAATCATAATTCCATTTCCAATATCCAAATTTCCAAACTTTACAAAGAAGCTTGAGAAGGGCATTTCAGAAGTACAGTACAAGTGTTGGTATGTTAATAGCTGAAACCTACGTCGGTCTTGAACATATATGTACCCCTCTGAGTTCGAACCTCACACGGGCCCAAATTTCACCTTTGAGGTAGCAGTCCAACTAGTTTATGGAAGGTCGGTAGTTCTACCCGGGTGTATGCCTGGGGTTAACCATCACCTACACAGCCAGAAAAGTCACCGACTGAACCTGGCTGTTGGTGCGACGTTAAACCCAAGTGAAAAAAGAAGCTGATGAAGGTTAATGAGTTAGGCCACTTATAGAAAGTAAAGTATTTGTGATTATTTTCAATTAAATAAAGAACGTCTTAAAGTATTAATCTTTTAGTTGATTTATTTGCTATGATACAAAAATTATATCTTTCAAAATCTAATAGCAAGTAGCAAATTGGTGATATAATTATTACATGTATATCTCATCACCATTGACATGGTGCTATTCAGAGAATGTCAGTGATACATACCTGTACATTCAAACTGGTTGTCATGTAGATTGCCGTTATTACCACAATTACATGCGTACGAACCATTTGTATTTATACAAATATCACTACAGCCACCATTCTTATCCTTACATTCATCAACATCTGAAACAGACACACTATATAGACACATAGAAGTATTTCGCTCTTGGTTAAGTTTTAGTCCACTCTTAATCATTTTCTCTAAAACCACAAGAAATATCTTCCATAAGATACATGCACATACAAGATGCTATAAGACAAAAGATTGTTCCAAAATACAATATATAATACAAGACTTATTACATTTTTATATTTTGATTCACAAATAGAGTTAGACTTGTATATAGGACCGCGGCCGTGCTCCAGTGGTTAGTGCGCTGGACTTGTAACCCGTAGATCCAGGTTCGAATCCCTATCGCGGCAGGTCATACCCTTCAAAAATGTCCATTTTCCTCCACATGTGGTGAAGTTGCCGGCTCCTTGTGGAAGGGTAAGTTAGTAATGGTTAGAATACAGTCCAGAAAAACTGGTTAGGTGAACCAGTCGCCGTATATAACTGAAAAAAATGTTGAAAAACGGCGTTCAACCCCGGTGACAATAAGTCACATAGAAACAAACAATAGACTTGTACATAACAACATGAAAATCACATTACCAATACAAGATTTGCCATCGATATCCAGCATGAAGCCATCCTGACACGTACATTTGTACGACCCTAACGTATTATCGCAGCCATGATCACATCCGCCATTGTTAGATAAACACTCATTTATGTCTGGAAATATAAAAAAGCACTCTTTTACCTATCAATGACGAGATTTTAGTCGGTGATGACATGGGCGAAATTTGGATTTTTTTAAAAAAACGGAGGTCTTAACCTCGGTGCAGCGGAAACAATAAAAAACCAGAATGGGTCGGATCTCCAACAACTGGAGGTTCCAGACAATTCCAGAAAACTTTTAACCATGGGTGATGACTTTTTGGATTAGACACTTTATTTTCAAACCACAACAACACACATTTGACACAAAATATATCAAGATTTAAAATTATATTGACATAACGGATATTTGGACCAAACTGTTTGTACGTGTAGGTCTGATTGCTTTCTTTGTGACCGAATACTAGCAAGTTAAACATCTCTAGCAGTAAGACATATCTTCACTTACCGTCACACATTGGCGAAGAGTACCCGGTTCTACATGAACACATATTCGGTGCTCGACAAGTGCCACCATTTCGACAGAACGTGGAACCATGACAAATTGCTGAAAATGTGAACATCATTGTTTACATACGACTGGTTGACCACAAATTACACTTGTACATTCATGTCTTGAAGTTAATATACATTATTGCTCGTATGCAATTATCCTGGATAAAAGAGTGGTAATAATTGATATTAATTAGTGAATTTGTCGTCGTACTTTCCAAATCGATTACGAATGGCTGATGCGTATACAAGTATACGACACACTTTTAACATCAAGCGTACATGTATGAAATTGTTGTCTACTTACGATGTGAACAGTCATCTCCACCAAACCCCTCACAACATACATCTTTATAACAGATGCCGCCACACCGATTAGACACAGTTCTGGAATGTAGAACACAAAAACATTTAAGATTTCAGATCTGTTTTCTTTCGATTTTGATGACCCATTTCACTGATAATCATATATTTATAGACATTTTAGAAGTGATTTCTATATCTAAATAGGATGTCCCTAATGGACAATCTCAGGGTTTCCTAGCATTTGTTCGTTCAAAAACCGCATCTTTAAAGAGGTTAAGCAAACGAACGGTCTCACGTGGCAAAATATCCACAAAATCAAGCTTCATACTATATAAAAAAAATCACAATTGTTCAAAATAGATTTTTTCCATAAGCAAACATTCTGCTTGGGTTGTACAGTGTAACTTCTAAATACTTTACCCTCTAAAAACTGGAAACTTCAGAATATGCCTCTAATTGCAATATAGTCGATACCTCTGAATATCGGACTTCCCAATGCGAAAAACCGAACAGCTATATGGCGATTTTTAGAACCTTCCCATGTGAATTTACTTCTTGAAATAGGAGGCAGAAAATAAAGTTCCCGATACGGGGCTCGAACCCGCGACCTTCTGCTTGCAGGTCAGCTGCTCTACCAATTGAGCTAATACAAACAAACTACAATAAACATATATATATACAGTCGTGTTACATTATGAAAACCTAACGATGCAAGACTTTGCAGCGATGTCTGATTGTTGGAATCTTTACGTTGAGCGTTTATTCTGATATATGTTAGAAACACAATGTGTCGTATATACATGTACTGGTCGTCATAAGAAAGTAACCATCATAAAAAATCTACTATTTTTGCCTAATATACTGACCTTGAAATTTTAAAAAGTGTGAAACGCATTAATAATGGATATGGACATGTATTTGTACGGTGTGTATATATTATGCCCTGGAGGTACAAGTATAGACTACAGAGAGGTAAGACAACACCTAAGGTTGTTCTGTTTTTTTACCGTTGAATCATGTAATTATTATAACTAAAATAGATCTATGATCTGCTGGGATGAAAATCTGATAAGCGCCATTGTTGCGTATGTTTTTTACTGGTCCGATTTGTGTTCGGTATTTAGAAGTTACACTGTGTTATCTTAAGTATTATTGTTTGTTTTCCTTTAATACGAGTCAGTATCATACTTGTACACAGTGCATCTCCCCCAGCCTGCAAATCCGCAGTTCTTATATGTTTTCTGTGCCGATGAGCAATACTTCGGACACGGGTATTCTTCCTGACAATGCCTGGCAAAGCCTTCTCTGAAACGAAACATCACGCGTTAAAAGCGTGTCAAAAGTTGTTTTTGAACAAGTTGATTTAACTTACAAAATCCCCTATGAACGAAGTGACAAAATAAACAAAAAACGTTAATGAAAGACTCCTGTCTTTGAACGAATTGTTCCTATACAAAATACCAACGAAGGTAGACATACCTTGCCCAGTTCCTCCAATTGGGTTACCTGGTTATGCTAAGATCACATTGTTATGTACGGAGACACGCACTAATATACTTACCAAACCAAATGTCGATGTCGGTGAGCGGTACGTACCTACACAGTGAGAGCGTTGGAGTTGCTAGTGATGAAACGATAATCGGATACTATCGATTAGCGGCGTGAAAACGTCTGCCGATTCCGATAATCGACTGCAGTTTTTCATAATCGATTATCGGTCTATCTCATTTAGGCGCCGTAACTAACTACTGATGCCTCAAACTGAACACGCATTCCAGGGAAATCACTCGCGTTGTTTAAAAAAGATGGCGGATCGTCGATCTAGACGAAAAACAAATATTTGACCACCCCCAAGTCATTTGATGTTAATAGAGCCTGGTTAATGGTTCATATGGATGACACACTCCATTCACCATGCTTATACGTTACAATGCCAACTAGCATAAAGCAGAGGATGGCTAAGAACCAAAGGGTACATAAATAACATCAAACACTAGCAATCTACTTATGTTACACTACTACACTAGGACCGATTATATAATCGGAAAATCGCATCGAATGTTAAAACCGATTCCAACCGATAATCGATTATGATTTTGAACCGATGTTGCAACACTAGGAGTTGCTAACTACACATAAATGTCTGCCTGAAAAATATTATTCCCGACTTATGTCCTAACCGGTTCATTGTTAACGTGTGTGACAGACAAGTAATAGAAGTATTATCTACATTTCAGTGGACTCTGACTAAATCAGTTTTCCGTGGGTCTAGCCATGTGAAGTCGAACATTTTGCTCCTAAACTGGTTCCCTTCCATGTTGCAGTGCGCCAAAGTCAACGGGTACCAGTTTAATTTCGCTCCGTGAAATAGAGTTGCTTCCCTTGTATACTTTTTGTTGTGTAATGATTCATGTTGTTTGATGTGATACATTGTAATCATATATCTACAGATACATAACACAATATAATTTTTAAGACAATAAGAACATACAAAATAATGTAACGGGATTATTTTAAAAGACATTTATATTGATATTACGTAGTCACCTTAGACCGTGTACTTCACAAGTAATTGTTAAGTAACCACTCCTTAAATATCATAGCAAGCACAAACTTTTAAATTACAATGTAATAACGTACAATTTATAACAGATAAGGTGGCAAACAAATTTAAACAATGTTAAATTTCACAATGTTACCCTCATATGCATGCCATTTTCTCGTGCTATCAAGCAAATTTTGACAGCTAATCACTATGAGGTCGTGAAAATGTATTGTTCGACCGAGACGTGCGAATAACATAGTAAATATTGAACAAGGGACCTGGTTATTGGTTTATGCGGTTCTAGCCATGCGGGGTTGAGCTACATAGAAAATGTAGCAAAATCAATTTTTGACCGGTAAATGAGCTCTTGCAGGGTTCTCGAATGTACTCCAGCCAACGAGAGCCCACTGCATAAATGTCTCTGTGTGTATGTGTGTGAGGATGCGTGCGCCCGTGGTGTGTCGAAGAACGCGTCCTAATATCCATTGCCTTAAGCAACAAGTAAGAGGAAAAATATAAACAAGAGAGCCACGATGGCCCTGCATCGCTCACCAGAATAAATATTAATGAACTTGTTACTAAAAAGGTAATGAAGGTACACTTGAGGGAAAATAATGGCGAACAATAATAAACTTGATAAAGGACCATCAAAGGATACTGCAAAAGAATATTCGTGATGACTGAAGGATGCCACAGACCAAATTTGGTGATGATCCAACCACTGGTTCATGAAAAGAAGTCATTTTAAGGTATTTCTATGTTTAGCTCTAGCGGCCCCTAATTGGGGCCAACCATTTTTTATTTGAGCAAATCTGATAGAACACTATCTAAAGATGCTAAAAACCAAGTTTGGTAATAATCCATCCATAGAAACATGAGAAAAAGTCATTTTAAGTTATTTCTATTTCTAGCTCTAGCGGCCCCTAAATGGGGCCGACCAAATTTATATGAACAAACTTGAGAAAGGACCATCTAAGGATGCTACAGACCAAGTTTGGTGATCATCCATCCATTGGTTCATGAGAAGAAGAAGTTAAAAGGTATTTCTATTTTTAGCTCTAGCGGCCCCTAATTGGGGCCAACCAATGTTTTTCGCAAATCTGATAGAACACTATCTAAAGATGTCAAACCAAGTTTGGTAATAATCCATCCATGGAAACATGAGAAAAAGTCATTTTAAGTTATTTCTATTTTTTAGCTCTAGCGGCCCCTAAATGGGGCCGACCAAATTTATTTGAGCAAACTTGAGAAAGGACTATCTAAGGATACTACAGACCAAGTTTGGTGATCATCCATCCATTGGTTCATGAGAAGATGACGTTTAAAGGTGTTTCTATTTTTAGCTCTAGCGCCCCCTAATTGGGGCCAATCATTTTTTTCGCAAATCTGATAGAACACTATCTAAAGATGTCAAACCAAGTTTGGTAATAATCCATCCATGGAAACATGAGAAAAAGTCATTTTAATTTATTTCTATTTTTAGCTCTAGCGGCCCCTAAAAGGGGCCGACCATATTAATTTGAGCAAACTTGAGAAAGGACCATCTAAGGATGCTACAGTCCAAGTTTGGTGATCATCCATCCATTGGTACATGAAAAGACGACGTTTAAAGGTATTTCTATTTTTATCTTCAGCGGCCCCTAATAGTGGACCAAACATTTTTTTCGCAAATCTGATAGAGCACTATCTAAAGATGCTAAAAACCAAGTTTGGTAATAATCCATCCATAGAATCATGAGAAAAGTCATTTTAAGGTATTTATTTTTAGCTCTAGTGGTCCCTAAAAGAGACCGACCAAATTTATTTGAGCAAACTTGAGAAAGGACCATCTAAGGATGCTACAGACCAAGTTTGGTGATGATCCATCCATTGGTTCATGAGAAAAAGATCATTAAAGGTTCTTTCTATTTTTAGCTCTAGTGACCCCTAAAAGGGGCCAACTGGTATAATATGAGCAAATTGCAGTTAGAACGTCAAAAAGATTCTACACAGCAAATTTGAAGTAAACCTGACCGGTAGTTTCTGAGGAGAAGACCATTGTTGACGCCAGACGACGGACGACGGACGCCGGAGTATCCACCTACCCATCCTAACAGCTCACCCTGAATCTTCGGTTCTGGAGAGCTAAAAACGTAAATTCTCTCAATACATCAGTGAATATCTCAATAAATCCGTAAATATTTCATTGAATGCCGTAAATATCTCAACAAAACCCATAAATATCTCAATAAAAACCGTAAATAGCTCAATAAAAACCCGTAAATATCTCGATTAAAACGTAAATATCTCAATAAAATCGTACATATATCAATAAAACCCGCAAATATCTCAATAAAACCCGTAAATATCTCAATAAAACCGTAAATATCTCAATAAAAACCGTAAATATCGCAATTAAACCCGTAAATATCTCAATAAAGCAAAAGGGAAAACGTCTCAAGGGAGTCATCTAGATAGCGACAAACTAAATAATGATAGTACATGTATTTGTGTTCTGTTCTACTATTCTAAGTTAATCGAATGTATGCATTATCCTCTGTTAGAGATGTAGTGAACTCTTCGGTCGGAGAAGGCAAAAGGTGTAAATGGTTTTTTTTCCATTGTCATGGTTATTCTGGAATTGAATAGAATAAACTGCTGTAACTGTTAGTTGGTTCGTAGATTCCGGTCGATGATCCCTGAAAAAATCATTATACTGTTCAAAAGGTAATCATTAGTGGATCATTATCAGCAGTATAAGGTAGCATTTAAATATCATACATACAATTAAATGTCGCCACATTGTCGTAAAATGTCGCAATCGACACTAAATGTCGCGAAGTTCTCTGCCGTAAAATGTCACAATTTTGAAGTTAAATGTATCACATTTTTTTCTGCAGCTGAATGACAGAACCATACAGTTAAATGTCTGGATGCGTGTTTTCGTGAAAAACCCCACGTGTCTAGTGGGATTATTATCTTAATCGTTGGGTCAATATTGGTAAATAATTAATCACTAAAGGAGATCATGTCCTGACAATCGGGATCTACCCACTTAGCTCCTAATGACGGAGTATGCTCTTATTTTTTTAATAATTTCGTTGGGGTTACTTTTAAAGCAATCCATATTGCTATCTTCCTTCTAAACCAAATGTTGTTCATGTGTTCGTTCCTTACCAATGTTTTTATCTATTACTGACAACATACTTCACGAAATCGAGATACGGACGGATAAGAAGTATTTTAGTAAATCACTGTATATTACATGTCACGTTGCTTTTTAAACCGATTCGACAAGACACCAACGGGCATATCAGAAATAGAAATATCTACAAAGTAATACTCAGCCATTACACGTAGTTTAAAAGTACACTATATTATCATAAAGTTTGATCAAAGTAATGGAAATGCGTGGTATGACGTCATATGTACTATGTCATATATCAAATATATAACAAAACGTGACTGTGCAAGACGGAAATAACATGTCAATATTAATTCGAACTATCTATTCGAACATCTTTCCAATTATCTATTAAGTTTTCAATAGCTAATTTAAAACACACTTAGACAGTCCGACATCCGTTAGAGGCTAAAAATGAAAACATGATATGACATGTCTTTTGCACCATCATTCGATCAAAAACTGAAATGTATTGATTTAACATATTTGTTTGTGGCAATACAGTAAAACCTAAATACAATAAGACAAGTTTTGTGACCATAAATTTGTCTTAATATTGAGATCATTTCATTATTGTGGATAAAATAAGAAAAATAAAAAATCTGTCTGAAAATTAGTTGTAATACAGAGATTTTCTGAATATTGAGATTAAGCTCTCATGAAGATTTTTCTGTATCCAACTTTTGGTATAATTTAAATACAGAGAACATATATATAGTACGCGATTAAATGATTATTTTAACTGAACAAAATTTATAGACCGTTCATGATGGATTACGGAAATTTCTTGGAATTCGACACGAGTCGATTTCTTCACGATTTCCGTGTATAAAAATACATTTATATTGTGGCCCGCTATTTTATTACTTCGTGGTGTTTGATGAATTTCAATAAAAAGGGATCGGTATTAATGCTACGCAAAGGTAACATTAAAAGCTACAGTATGCAGTCAAACACTAATCTATATGTATTTGCATATTTAGATCATTAATTAATTCAATCCATTTCAGAGTATGAAGTTTAACTCCTCATAAGAATAGAATGTGTATTGATCATCCGTGCATGTGTGTAGGTGATTGATAATTCAGTTTCTTTCGATGTGAGGGAAAAGGTTTGCATTGATATGATTTTATAGAAAGATTTTGCGATAAAGAGGCGAGTGTTTATTTTATCACCAGTAGATCACTTGTTTTACTAATCTCCAGACGAAACATGCAGCTGATCACTTATTTCATCTGCACCAATAACCCTTCCTTAAAACTACTAATACTCCTTCCACTATCACTACATACTTACTACTACTCCTTCCACTATCACCACATACTTACTACTACTACTCCTTCCACTATCACTACATACTTACTACTACTACTACTTCCACTATCACTACATACTTACTACTACTACTCCTTCCACTATCACCACATACTTACTACTACTACTCCTTCCACTATCACCACATACTTACTACAACTACTCCTTCCACTATCACTACATACTTACTACAACTACTCCTTCCACTATCACCACATACTTACTACTACTACTACTTCCACTATCACCACATACTTACTACTACTACTCCTTCCACTATCACTACATACTTACTACTACTACTCCTTCCACTATCACTACATACTTACTACTACTCCTTCCACTATCACCACATACTTACTACTACTCCTCCTTCCACTATCACTACATACTTACTACTACTCCTTCCACTATCACTACATACTTACTACTACTCCTTCCACTATCACTACATACTTACTACTACTCCTTCCACTATCACTACATACTTACTACTACTACTCCTTCCACTATCACTACATACTTACTACTA